>CM038673.1:90075632-92475632 GCA_021605145.1 Aegilops bicornis | reverse complement strand
TACGACAGAACAACAGACCCTGCGGTCTGGATAGAATACTTTATTCTTCACATCCACATGGCTCGCGGAGACGATCTCCACGCCATCAAATACCTACCCCTCAAGCTAAAAGGACCAGCTCGGCACTAGCTGAAAAGCCTCCCTAAAAATTCCATTGGAAGCTGGGAAGAACTTGAGGACGCTTTCAGGGCCAATTTCCAAGGGACCTATGTCTAACCTCCGGATGTAGACGATCTAAGTAGCATAACACAACAGCCCGGAGAGTCAGCTCGTAAGCTTTGGAACCGATTTCTCACTAAGAAGAACCAAATCGTCGACAGTCCGGATTCCGAAGCCTTAGCAGCTTTCAAACACAGTGTCCGGGACGAATGGCTAGCCAAACACCTCGGCCAAGAAATGCCAAAGACAATGGCATCCCTAACTACATTCATGACCCGTTTTTGTGCGGGAGAGGACAGCTGGTAGGCCCATAGCAGCACCAGCGATCCTGGCACATGCGAAGTCAGGGATGGCAATAGAAAACCATGACGCAATAAAAACAAACGTCGAAACAATGAAGGTAGCCCAGACAATATAGCGGTAAATGCCGGATTCAGGGGCTCTAGACCCGGTCAATGGAAAAAGTCACTTAAAGGCAGCAGAGATGGTCCATCTAGCCTAGATAAAATTCTAGACAGGTCCTGCCAGATTCATGGCACCCCTGACAAACCAGCTAATCATACCAACAGAGAATGTTGGGTTTTCAAGCAGGCCAGCAAGCTCAATGCCGGACACAAAGGGAAGGGGCCGCAAAGCAAAGACGAGGACGAATATCGCCAGCCGAATATGGGGGACAGAAGAAATTTCCCCCGGAGGTCAAAACAGTGAACATGATTTATGTCACTCGTATCCCAATGACGGAGAGCAAACACGCACTCCGAGTTTTATATTATATAGAGCCCGTCACCCCCAAATTCAACCCATGGTCGGCCTATCCGACACCTTCGATCACAGGGATCATCCGACTAGTATATGTCACGAGGTGTTGGGGATATAACTATAAGTTCTGTGTCAGGACCACGATTCCAAATCACATTGACCTAGCCGGTAACACCTCATATCACTTTGCGGCCTCACGCACGGTATTCCCACGGGTGTCGCCTTACCATGGCCCGGGACCGTTTGCGTCTTTTGGCTCACGTATATGACAGTGTCGCTAGCATCCACATGATAAAGAACCCGGGCCGACATGGCTAGTCGTGAACCCAAAGCGGCGCTAACCTATGGGGACAGGCATACATGAATCACATCGAGCATGTCGGTCATCAACGTATAAATTCGGGCTGTAGCACTGGGCTAACAGGACTCCGGTATTCCGGGCTGTAGCAGGCTAGGCAGGACTCCGAATAACACCGCGTGACATTTCCCCGAAGGGACAGACATAGGAACGAAGTGAAACACATGCCGGCCAGTCAAGTGTCCAAGCAGTAGTGCTGGGCTAGCAGGACTCCGGTGAACCGGGCTGTAGCGGACTACTATCGCTCAGAAGCGCGAGACTACATTTCCCAATATGAGAGGCTGCCAAGGATAAACAACTAGTTTGTCGGATCCCACACATACCAAGCATTTCAAACATACACACAATATGCTCAATATGTGTAGATACAACATGGCATCACAACATAACTCTATGACTCAAATATTTATTCATTAGGCTCCGAGGAGCGAGATATTACAAACATGGGTCTCATGATCCAACACCGGAGCATACAAGTCAAAGCACAAGCGGAAGCTAAACATGTCCGAGTACGGAGACAACTATAAATGAAATAAGGCTGAGAAGTCGACTATCTACCAGATCTGCCGAGGGCACAAGATCGTAAATGAGGTAACAAGCTAAACGTCAAGTCCAGGCGGAACTACTAGCGAGACTGAAATCTCTCGCAAAACATAAAATAAGCAAACGTGAGTACAAACGTACTCAAAGAAGACTTACATCGTAACTAACTACATATGCATCATTATCAACAAAGGGGTGGTGGAGTTTGATCAAGCAAGCCAGCTTTGACTCGGTGACTATCCTAAACTACATTTGCCAAGTAACTCTTTTGACGTGGCGCACACGAGTCCACATATTCACCATATCAATACACCACTATGGACCCGCTCCCGTCTCCCTACGAGAACGCCATCCATAGCACTCACGCTTATCTTGCGCATTTTAGAGTATCCACTTTCACTTGTCTATGAACTGGTATAGGCAACCCAGAAGTCCTTCTCTGTGGACACAGCTATTCGAATAGATCATACTAACCCTGCAGGGGTGTACTTCTTCACACATGCTCTCACCACTTACCGACGTTTACACGACATGTACTCGGCAACCTTCAAGCGGAAGCCCAACGTGGGTGTCGGCCATGACCTGCCTAAACACACAAGTCCCTAGTCCAGGTTTATCGCCTATTTGGGTTCCATCCGCAGGGAGTCCGGCCGAGGTTTCCCATACAGCCCCGAACGATGTCTGCAGGGTTCCCGAGACACCAAACGGGCGAATCGGTACATCAGACCCACGGTGCCTACCGCAACACAACCCACCCCTAAGGTCAGCGCTATGCGTGCCCCCAAAGATACTACAAACACCGAAACTACTTGCAACTCCGGACCGAGGACAAGGGTAGTTAAGAAGCCGAGAGGGTCAATTAAGGATCCCAATGCGTGGTAGTAACTGTTTCATGGATCACAAACACGTAACTCAGTTCACGAGGACGCATCGCAATGAGACAACCCACCATGTACTCCTACATGGCCTCTCACCGCTACCTTTACCAAATCGTGTTCACACACTTAGCTCACACACGAGGACATGTTCACACAACCATTCCAATTCATTCCCGATGAATCGGACTGACTCAACTCTAAGCGAGTGTGCATGACAACAAGCATGAATGAGTAGGCACAACATGGCTCAAACAACTCCTACTCATGCTAGTGGGTTTCATCTAATTCTTGTGGAATGACAGGTCATGCAGAGGATAAAGGGGTTCAGCTACCGCAGCAAGTAACACATGAGCCGTTGTTGTCCTAATGCAGTAAAATAGAGCAGGAGCGAGAGAGTGGGATTATATCGGAATGGACAAGGGGGTTTTGCTTGCCTGGAACTTCTGAAGATAATGTAGTTCTTCATCGGTGTCATCGAATAATCGTCGGAACATTGTCTACTGAGAGGGGACAATTACCGGCAACTGAGAAAGAACACAATCAATGCAATGCACATTCACATGAATGACATGTCATGTTAAGGTACTGAATTCACCTAATGCAGAATCTAGCCAAGTTAATTGAAGTGGAATTCAAACAAGGTTAAACTCCAACTCCAAATGCTAGTTCATAATTTACCCTAATCATGATTCATCCTATTCAGTGAGGATAACTTGTTCAAACATGCATGATCATGGCATAAACAGATTCTTCATATTTTTCCGATCATTTTTCATATATAAATTATTTAATTTGGAGATACAGATTAAAAGTTATGAATATTTGAAGTTTGGGGTATTTTCTGAAACTTCCTGAATTAAATTAAATCCAGAAAAGGGTTTATCACACAAGATGACGCGTTGGCATGACGTCGGCAGGTCAACAGGGCTGGTCCGGTCAAACCTGGCCGGCGGGTCCAGCAGTCGATGGCACAACTAATTAACCAAGTTAATTAGCCTTAAGTTAATTCTAACTAAACTTTTTGTGGGGCCGGGGCCCACTAGTCAGCGACTAATCAGCTAACTAACCTAGGTTAATTAGTGTTAAACTAATACTAACTAAAAATGTCAGGGGGTGGCCCACACGTCAGTGACACACGGGGAAGGTCAAACCATGGTCAAACCCGGGTCAACTCGCCGGAGTTGACCCATGACTCGCCGTCATGGAGCCAGAGACGGCGGAGGGGTGCAGGTTTCCTCCTCCGGCGACCAAATGGTCGGCGGAGGCGTCTATGTGACGCGGGCGCTCGTCCGCGTCGAGTAGTGGCAGCGGCTGGGCCTAAGATGGTCGGAGTCGTCACCAGCGTCGACCGTGGCGGTCGCCGGAGCTCGGGCGAGCTCGGGGTCAACGCTACGGTGGCCAGGGAGGCTCGTGCGAGGCACCTACGTGCTCTATGCAGCACGGGGAGAAAGCTGAGCACGACAGCCGGGCCACTAGGTGGCCGGAGGCACGTCGGCGGCGGTCAAAGGCGGCGGCGGTTTCGGTCATCGGCAAAACGGCGACTAGAACTAGCAAACGTCGCGGAGACAAGGGGTAAACGGTGTAGAAGCTCACGGGGATCGTGTAGGGCTGGTCGGCGAGCTCGGGGAAGCACGAACGGCGGCGAATCGACGATGAGGTTGACGGCGACCGAAGGTTGAAGATGAGCTTGAGGACGACACTGCAGGGCTTCCGGAGGGCCGTGGATCGGTGGGGTGGAAGAGGGGTCGAGGCGGAGCTCTGAGCCTGTGGCGAGGGTGGCAGGTGGCTTGGCGCGGCAGCGTCGGTGGCGATGGTGGCGCCGAGCACTGGCGCAGAGCGAGAGAGGAGGGGATGAGGGCGAGGAAGTGGGCGAGAGGGCCGGGATGATGTGTGGCGGCGCATGGAGGCGCCCAGGGGAGGAGGAGGCAGCCAGGCGGGGAGGAGGTGGCGGCGTGTGGCCACGCTGGCGGGCACGCGCCCTGCCCTCTTGGCCTTGAGGAGGAAGGCGACAGGGAGCCAGGCGGTGGTGGGCTGGGCCGCTGGAGCTGGGCCGGTTGGTGGGCGCCAGGTAAGTCCAGGTAAGATTCTCTCTCTTTCTCTTTATTTTCTGTTTTCTATTATTACGAAAACTTCTGCGGCTTTATTAAAAATATCCAGGCACTTTTAAAATCACCAAACTATGCATGCCCAATGTATAGAATATATCTAACATGGAACATTTCAGTTTAGGAGTATTTGGACATATAAAATATTTTATAGAATTTAAATGTCCAAATTAAAATACTTATGATTTAATTAAAAGATCCAAATTTCATGGAAAATTTTGCAACATCTCTCGTTATCAAGTTTCCAAGATTTTTCCAAAAATGGTGAACATTTTGAAGGCCATTTGGGTTCTTGAAAATATTTTTAAGTTGAACCTATTTGCATTATTTTGGTGCTAGGGGTTTAGGCAATCCCCATTTCAATTTTCTTAGAAATTTAAACATGATGCATGGATGCAATGCCACTAGCTACAAGCAAGCTCTAGGGCTGTGACAACTCACCCCCACTAAACAAGAATCTCGCCCCGAGATTCAAGACGTGAGGTAAGAGGAAAATGGGGGGTCACAGAACTATCACAATCTTCATGATCCATTTGCCCTTCTCGAAAATGTTGATTCATTCCATCATCTTGGTCTTGACGTCTTTGCTTTCGAGATCTTCACTCGACACGACAATAGAAAGAGGGGGGAAAACCCTACCGGATTTAATCTTCTTGAAGATCGAGCAATTCAAAATCAGTTCATGGAGTGAGACGTAAGAACATCTCTTGAGTTGAGACACCAAACACACATTAGGAATGATGGAAAAAGAAACGGATGATGAAGGTTCAAATTGGTAGGCAACCATTCCACGCTTAGAAGGATGGTGGATGGTGTCAAGGTGGCGAGGAAATATTTGCCATGATTCAATAACGGGCACCCTGTGGAGGTGACGCGAGGAACTATTCCTTAAGTGACAAAAAGAATTACTTTTGATACAAATATCATCGAAACTCTTTATACCAGCCTAAGGCAATCACAAACGATCGTTTGGTGGGGTGCGAAGGAATGGTACACCCGAACTAGAATGGATGATGTGGACTACCTTGTTGAAGACAACACAATGGATGATTTTACTTATCATTGGAGGTGGAGGGGACCCATGGTAAGTCCACTTTTGAGGATGATCCTAGACATCAATTACTAAGAAGGCAGCCCATGGAAAATTGGCACGATGGGATGCAAGCTGGGAACAAAATGCAATTGTTGGGAAGGTTCCAACCATCATATCTGCCTGAGATTCAGATCCGATTGGTGTTAGGATATTCCAGACTCATCGAGTCTAGAAGAAAAATGAAAGTTTGCGACACAAATCGACGAGAATATGTTGCGAGATTCTCGGGAATGAACTACGATAGCAAGCTCCAAAACATGAGTGTGTTCTGCTACAAACACATGAACACGTTGTCCAAGACAAGCATGACCACGTAGTAGTCTTATGATAAAAATACTATCGAAGTTCAGGTTGGGAACCATCATCGAGGATAACGAAGTCCTAACATAAGTCATGACTAGTTGTTATGAAGGAACTCCTTCTCCTTGAACAAATCAATCAGTGGCTTGGTGTGCCAGGAACACATATGGAGTGGAGGCGGCCAACCTATCAAACCATAGAGCACTTCGCACGTGCATGATTGACTTGGGATGGTACCATAGGAAACAAAACAAACCTTTCTCGAATTCATGGCGGCAACTTACACCTAAAGCACATGAATTTGAGGAAGTCACTTCTTCCGTCCAAGCATAGGCTTCATGTACGGAACACGAAGGCATTGCTTACCAAGTTTCCAATACCAGGTTGATGTTCAACATGACTCATGGGGGAGACAAAATGCTGCTGATGGGCTCAACAACAACTCATCGGAATTTCCATATCACTGGACTTCCACCATCATGTGAACACGGTGATAGCATTGGTCAGATCAAAAGATGTAATGGTGTATGCTCGAGGGATCAACCACGAGTAAGACAACATTATGAATATCATTTGTACTGATTTGATTTGACGATAGCCCATACTCAAATCCAAGGATTGATGAGACAATAGGTCCAGTAACTGATCACAGGGACCAATCGATGAAGATGTCATCCTTCTTCAACACACACTACACAAAAATATCCTTTTGGAGCGAACTAAGTTAGGCAAGCTTTTATCTTCCAACTCTCCAAGTTGTTGTCTAGCTTAACCAACTAGCTCAGGATATCCAACACAGATTCTTGGAGAAATGGTGGTTCACAGAAACCAACTTGATCACGAGCTCAACATAACAGTCGAGACAACCCGGTAACACTTCCAAGAAGATATTTGGAAAGTCACGGACCACCAGTATGTTACTAAGCTCGAGAACAATCTTGCTTTTGAGGGCAAGACGATATGATCAAATGAGCAAGGGATTGATATAATCCTAACTCATTGATCGAAGGGTGCACCAGAAATAAGGACTAGGTAGCACGATCAATCTTAGGATGATGATTTAATAACCAACACGCTAGGAATGAAAATATTATCCATTAACTACCAAGCAACGAGGTTGCTAGGAGTATCGATTTCACACATCACAATTCACTAGTCGGCATCCCGGTTGCGACAACACGGAACCGAGGAATGAACAATGATGGTGTGAAGTATCACTACGTCAAGAATTCATGAGAGTGGTGCAATTCTCATGACACACTTGACATAAAGATGGTAACACTCAAGGTACAGCAGAGCAAAAGCTGGATTGGCATTTTGATCTGCGGAATACAACTGCTTTGACCCAATCCTAGATATGGATGAGGTACTGGAGTTTGTTTCTCCTAGTCATTCCAGAATAGAATGGCTTGACGGACCACAAGGATAATAGGCATCGATGAACGAATGCACACATACTCTTGATTATCAATTGATGGAGGAGGGTCGGAACACAACTAAAGAGAGCAACTCAAAGGAACATATAATTTTTCGAGTTGTGGAGGCATGGATTAGTATATCGAGCAAAGCTCAACATTTCTCCCGGATAACCCATGCAGAGAAGGTAAGACCGGCAGAGTCACAATTATGAATGGAGAACTCCTCAAGAGTACTCTGATTGTGATCTTTTAATTCAAAGAATTTCTGCCTTAAGCAGTTCATGATATTTGGAAGAAGGAAATACCACGGACCTCGAGGACTATCACAAGGTTACTAATATCCTAAAGGAACTAGCAAACACTATCAACATGAAGTAAGGTGAATCTCGGGTTCAAGAACCCAGGAGTGGAATGCCTACTAACTAATAACATCACGGGATGCTTTCAAGAATAATGGCCAGAATCATCACACTGGGGATACAAAAGCATTGCTAAATTGCTAGGTGACTTCCTAAACAACTAGGGTCATAATAATAGCTCCAACATCTATGCCGAGGCAACAAAGTACCTCAACTTACCGATTAGTGTGCTTTTTCTGACCAAAAAGGACATCGGGAACGGAAGAAAAAGACTTGCAAATGCATCAGACTATTTAGAGACCTGGGATGACTCGGACAGCATAACAGCTGTAAATGTTCAAAATGATTGGAGACATCCTGCAAAATTGTGGCATAGCCACTCAACATCACAATATCAAGGTTCCGAAATCAGCAATTATCATACGTAAATAGTAGGAACTGAATCGGGCTTAAAACCAACAATCTTAAGGGTCTATGGATTAGTAACACGTCATCCTGATAGATAGATGAGAAGCCTAGTTCTTAACCCCCGTAGAAGAGAAGAGATTGACTCAGATCAGAAGGCCATGAGGTATAAGGAGTAAAAAGAGCCTTACGTTCCCTCCCACAATCAATTCCCCTACATATAGCTAAAGCATTTCTAGACTCAACATCGACCAGTTTGGCTTGGTAATCCTACAGGCAGTCAGGCTCTGATACCAACGCTGTCAGGACCCCGATTCCAAATCACATTGACCTAGCCGGTAACACCTCATATCACTTTGCGGCCTCACGCACGGTATTCCCACGGGTGTCGCCTTACCATGGCCCGGGACCGTTTGCGTCTTTTGGCTCACGTATATGACAGTGTCGCTAGCATCCACATGATAAAGAACCCGGGCCGACATGGCTAGTCGTGAACCCAAAGCGGCGCTAACCTATGGGGACAGGCATACATGAATCACATCGAGCATGTCGGTCATCAACGTATAAATTCGGGCTGTAGCACTGGGCTAACAGGACTCCGGTATCCCGGGCTGTAGCAGGCTAGGCAGGACTCCGAATAACACCGCGTAACATTTCCCCGAAGGGACAGACATAGGAACGAAGTGAAACACATGCCGGCCAGTCAAGTGTCCAAGCAGTAGTGCTGGGCTAGCAGGACTCCGGTGAACCGGGCTGTAGCGGACTACTATCGCCGAAGCACGAGACTACATTTCCCCATATGAGAGGCTGCCAAGGATAAACAACTAGTTTGTCGGATCCCACACATACCAAGCATTTCAAACATACACACAATATGCTCAATATGTGTAGATACAACATGGCATCACAACATAACTCTACGACTCAAATATTTATTCATTAGGCTCCGAGGAGCGAGATATTACAAACATGGGTCTCATGACCCAACACTTAGAGCATACAAGTCAAAGCACAAGCGGAAGCTAAACATGTCTGAGTACAGACAACTATAAATGAAATAAGGCTGAGAAGCCTGACTTTCTACCAGATCCTGCCGAGGGCACAAGATCGTAGCTGAGGTAACAAGCTAAAGGCCGAAGTCCAGGCGGAACTACTAGCGAGACTGAAATCTCTCTGCAAAACATAAAATAAGCAAACGTGAGTACAAATGTACTCAGCAAGACTTACATCAGAACTAACTACATATGCATCATTATCAACAAAAGGGGGTGGTGGAGTTTGACTGCAGCAAGCCAGCTTTGAATCGCTGGCTATCTAAACTACGATCGCAAGTAACTCTTTTGAGGTGGCGCACGAGTCCACATATTCACCATATCAATACACCACTATGGACCCGCTCCCGTCTCCCTACGAGAACGCCATCCATAGCACTCACGCTTATCTTGCGCATTTTAGAATATCCACTTTCACTTGTCTATGAACTGGTATAGGCAACCCAGAAGTCCTTCTCCGTGGACACGGCTATTCGAATAGATCATATTAACCTGCAGGGTGTACTTCTTCACACAAGCTCTCACCACTTACCGCCGTTTAAACGACATGTACACTGCAACCATCAAACGGAAGCACAACGTGTGTTTCGGCCACGACCAACCTAAACACACAAGACCCAAGTCCAGGTTTATCCCCTATTCGGGTTCCATCCGCAGGAGTCCGCCGAGGTTTCCCATACAGCCCCGAACGATGTGTGCAGGGTTCCCGAGACACCAAGCAGGCGAATCGGTACACCGGCCACGGTGCCTACCGCAACACAACCCACCCCTAAGGTCAGCGCTATGCGGCCCCCAAAGATACTACAAACACCGTAAACTACTTGCAACTCCCGGACCGAGGACAAGGGTGGTTAAGAAGCCGAGAGGGTCAATTAAGGATCCCAATACGTGGTAGTAACTGTTTCATGGATCACAAACACAGAACTCAGTTCCTGAGGATGGCTGCAATGAGACAACCCACCATGTACTCCTACATGGCCTCTCACCGCTACCTTTACCAAATTGTGTTCACACACTTAGCTCACACACGATGGGACATGTTCACACAACCATTCCAATTCATTCCCGATGAATCAGACCTGACTCAATTCTAAGCGATGGCAGGCATGACAACAAGCATGAATGAGTAGGCACAACATGGCTCAAACAACTCCTACTCATGCTAGTGGGTTTCATCTAATTACTTTGGAATGACAGGTCATGCAGAGGATAAAGGGGTTCAGCTACCGCAGCATGTAACACATGAGTCGTTGTTGTCCTAATGCAGTAAAATAGAGCAGGAGCGAGAGAGTGGGATTATATCGGAATGGACAAGGGGGTTTTGCTTGCCTGGCACTTCTGAAGATAATGTAGTTCTTCATCGGAGTCATCGAATAATCGTCGGAACGTCGTCTACTGAGAGGGGACAATTACCGACAACTGAGAAAGAACACAATCAATGCAATGCACATTCACATGAATGACATGTCATGTTAAGGTACTGAATTCACCTAATGCAAAATCTAGCCAAGTTAATTGAAGTGGAATTCAAACAAGGTTAAACTCCAACTCCAAATGCTAGTTCATAATTTACCCTAATCATGATTCATCCTATTCAGTGAGGTTAACTTGTTCAAACATGCATGATCATGGCATAAACAGATTCTTCATATTTTTCTGATCATTTTTCATATATAAATTATTTAATTTGGAGATACAGATTCAAAGTTATGAATATTTGAAGTTTGGGGTATTTTCTGAAATTTCCTGAATTAAATTAAATCCAGAAAAGGGTTTACTGCGTCAGCATGACGTTGGCATGACGTCAGCAGGTCAACAGGGCTGGTCCGGGTCAAACCTGACCAGCGGGGTCCACTGGTCAGTGGCACAACTAATTAACCAAGTTAATTAGCCTTAAGTTAATTCTAACTAAACTTTTTGTGGGGCCGGGGCCCACTAGTCAGCGACTAATCAGCTAACTAACCTAGGTTAATTAGTGTTAAACTAATACTAACTAAAAATGTCAGGGGGTGGCCCACACGTCAGTGACACACGGGGAAGGTCAAACCATGGTCAAACCCAGGTCAACTCGCCGGAGTTGACCGTGACTCGTCGCCGGCCGGAGCCAGACGGCAGCGGAGGGTGAGTTTCCTCCTCCGGCGACCAAATGGCGGCGGAGGCGTCTATGTGTGGCGCGCCGTCCGCGTCGAGTAGTGGCAGCGGCTGGGCCTAAGATGGCCGGAGTCGTCACCGGCGTCGACCGTGGCGGTCGCTGAAGCTCGGGCAAGCTCGGGGTCGACGCTACGGTGGCCGGGGAGGCTCGTGCGGGGCACCTACGTGCTCTATGCAGCGTGGGGAGAAAGCTGAAACCTGACGGCGGGGCCGGGCCACTAGGTTGCCGGAGGCACGTCGGCGGCGGTCACACGCGGCGGCGGTTTCGGTCATCGGCAAAACGTCGACTAGAACTAGCAAACGTCGCAGAGACAAGGGGAAAACGGTGTAGAAGCTCACGAGGATCGTGTAGGGCTGGTCGGCGAGCTCGGGAAGCACGCGAGCGGCGAATCGGCGATGAGGTTGACGGCGACCGAAGGTTGAAGATGAGCTTGAGGACGACACTGCAGGCTTCCGGAGGGCCGTGGATCGGTGGGGTGGAAGAGGGTCGAGGCGGAGCTCCCGAGCCCAATGGCGGGCGAGGTGGCAGTGGCCGGTGGCGACAGCGTCGGTGGCGATGGTGGCGCTGGGCACGAGGCGCAGAGCGAGAGAGGAGGGGATGAGGACGAGGAAGTGGGCGAGAGGGCCCGGGGTGGCGTGTGGCGGCGCATGGAGGCGTCGAGGGAGGAGGAGGCAGCCAGCAGGAGGTGGTGGCCGGCGTGTGGCCACGCGCACCGGGCACGCGCCCCTGCCTACTGGCGCGAGGAGGAAGGCGACAGGGAGCCAGGCGGTGGTGGGCTGGGCCGCTGGAGCTGGGCCGGTTGGGGGGGCGCCAGGTAAGTCCAGGTAAGATTCTCTCTCTTTCTCTTTATTTTCTGTTTTCTATTATTCTGAAAACTCTGCGGCTTTATTAAAACTATCCAGGCACTTTTAAAAATCACTAAACTATGCATGCCCAATGTATAGAATATATCTAACATGGAACATTTCAGTTTAGGAGTATTTGGACATTTAAAATATTTTATAGAATTTAAATGTCCAAATTAAAATACTTATGATTTAATTCAAAGATCCAAATGTCATGGAAAAATGTGCAACATCTCTGGTTACTGTTTCCAGCATTTTTCCAAAAATGGTGAACATTTTTGAAGGCCATTTGGGTTACTGAAAATATTTTGAAGTTGAACCTATTTGCATTATTTTGATGCTAGGGGTTTAGGCAATCCCCATTTCAATTTTCTTAGAAATTTAAACATGATGCATGGATGCAATGCCACTAGCTACAAGCAAGCTCTAGGGCTGTGACAGTATGACCCGCCCAGGAGGGGCCGGGTTACACCTATGGCGAGTCAAGACATGAAGCCCAATAATACATTTGAAGATGGCGGTTCTGTCAAGGGCCTAAGCCCAACCAACTCCGTTGACTGCCACAGATCCATGGAGTAGGGGAAGAACGGCTCTGAAGAAATATTTATATTTAAACAGAATCAACAACAAAAAACATGTGTGGCTCCCAATTAAAAATTGTGCGCATACAAATACTTATGGGCCCGTTGCGGACAATTATCTAGTAATATAAAATATCAACTGAGAGGTCGAGTAATGTAACCAAAAAATTCATGTAACTTGTACTCAAAATATAGGCGAACATATTCATATAAAATTTGCCAATCGAGCATGATCCATGTCATTCTAGTTAGATATAATCCAAACTTGCCAATCAATTAGTTTTTTTTCGAGCAGATCATGTAGCTCAATGCACACGTGAAGTAATGAACAAAGATTTACAATCAAATCTTGTCAGACAGAATGGACGCACCCTAATACAATTCACGCAAGCATTAACAAGACAAACTCTTCTCTTTTCATCAACATATTCACCTCCCCCGACTATAGCCAACATCAGTTTATTCAGTGACCATGAGCCGATATATTTTGACAAAAAAAACATAACCAAATTTAATGGAACTGTATATATTTTATATACAATATGGGCAAGTTTAGTGAACACTGTTAAGAAATAACTTGCTGCCAATTACAGATTGTTCAGACACAAGAGCAGAACATCTAGTCTTCGCCTTCGATGGTAACACACCTTTGAGAATGGGTTGAGGGGGGGGGGAACATTAACTCAAAAAATACATATGTTGATCCTTGTAACCATAATAATTCAACAAAAGTAGAATCAGCTACATCTGCTTTGTATATGATATGGAACCTAATCAGTTTCAAGGTTTGATCATATGCAAAGCAAGCTGTTTGCCAGCTTCAGTTAAAAAAGACAAAATAAAATGAAGTTTCAGTAGGCTCCCTCACCTGTTGATGAAATACATTGACGAGAAAATAGTGACGTAAAAGTGCTTGCGACATTATGCTTCTTGCCATCGTTATAGTACTTGTTCTTTTGGTCAAAATAGCAGTATCATCAGATGAAACAATTACCGTCAGTAAACGAAATACATGGGTTAATATGAACTCGAAGTTCGAAACTTCCACCAACCGAAGCGGTGTGCTCAGCTACATTTGATGTTGTGTTTTGAAAAGCAATCATGTAATCCATGACTCTATCCTTACTTAAAAGTAATCTTAGTTTTCTGGCCAGTTTACCTCGAACTATGTAAGTATTTCTTAGAACTGGTCATATGAGACATGCATTCTATTCTATGCAAAATAAATAAATAAATAAATAAATGCAGACACCATGCCGCACACTGTCCTCAAAACCCATTTTGCTAATCTGCTACCTCTATGGTTGTGATCAGCGGATAAACATTGTACAGAACTACATAAGCACAAATAGTCAAACAAGTATGATTACTACTGTCATGGTCATACATAAAGTACATGGTTAGAGAACTAAAGTTTTACCTTGCTGCATCTTGAAGTGCAGTTTGGATCATTTTCACGAGGTCAATGATACCATCATTGATCATATGAACATACTTCTCTACAGTAACCAAAACGCAAGAGTTAACTACAGAACCTCTAAAGATTATAATGTTGTTGGAGAAATATGAAACAAGACATTTGTAATGCACTTCAAAATGAATAGCCAAAACATGGTTAAAATGCACAGACCTATTGCTGCATCATAGCCCAAACTAATATTGTCTTGTGCAAGCTTCCCAATAAATACGGTGATCAGGGGAGCCTGCAGAAAATCAGGAACAATTAATATATGTATTAATAGACGTGAGACATTAATGGGAGAGCACATACAACATATAATCAGGATGCAAACAAAGTTATAAGAAAGAAGTGGAGAAATATATTTAAGATGCTAAAGGAAAATCTGATTACGTAGAACAGAGAAATACACAATAGGAAAATGACCACAATTCACTCTCCTGCAATGTAACAATAGTGCATACACATCTATTCCTCCCAAATCATTTCAGAAACTAATGACCAGTCCAAAAAGTCATACAAATTATCATAAAGTCATCACCAGACTGGCAATCAGATAGAAGGGAGAAATGAATTGGTCATGCAGCAGACCCTCAGTGGAGAAAAGAATATACAACACACTGGGATATGATTATGCTGAAAAGAAAACATAAAGGAGAGGTAGTGCTATCAAGAATCATTCTATGGCGGAGCTAGTTTGAAAAAAAGTGATGACCAAGGAAGATTACGTACCCAGCACTATACCTTCCCGATTCCCTATGACGAGCGTTACATCGTACTTCTCTGTCGAGCTGCTCATCGTTGTGCTACTTGTTGTCATCTACCTGCGCGTGGCCATGATGAAGCACTTTTACAGGCACGCGTGCTTGGATGGCGTCTCTAGACAATCGGCCAATAGCACAGCAGGGTGATGCGAGGAGGATGCCGGGATTACGACCGAAGAAATAAGTATCACTGCACCACCAACAAAATTAGAAAATTCACAGAAAAAGGCCATCAGGCAGACAACAAAGTAGACCTAAACATATTTTGATTATAAATAATGGAGTTTGAGTAGCATTAACATATAGTGGAGTACTTAAATGTTTTGAGTTGTAGTTAAATAAATAGCAAATCTTTCCACTTATAGTCAAGGTGAAAATGTACGGATACAAATAGGTGAATTCGAGAATGTTGCGCAGAAATTCTCCTTTGGGAAGGCTAACAATTTTTATGTTGCTTCACTTTTAGCTTGTGTCACAATGACAGTGGGCTGGTCGAGTATGTGATGGTCTTCCTAGAATCCAGTCATCAAGAAAATCTGAATGTTCATCACATCGTTTAATTTGGTCGATTGTTGAGGCATGAATAAAAAGTATAACTGAATAATTATACACATCATGATTGTATTCTGATATGCTTATGAGCTAACACATATACCTCTCACATACATCCAACTATGGGTCATCATCAGGTTCATGTTCCTGCAAAGGAATAGGAAAAGCAATGGGAAATTTAATCCGAACAAGGAGAAGATCAATAAAAGCTATAGAACATCAAGAACAGCTAGGTGCCATGTCAAGATCCTTAATAAAAAGCAAACTATCTTAGTTCAATAAACGGCAATATGAAAAGCATACGGAAGCATTAATTAAGCCAACATATGATTTCTCCTTCCTAACTCCTGTATCCTTTCACACTCAGCTCCCTGAGCTCCTCACCTTTGTTACATGTATCTTGAAAAAATATTCATCATGCAAAAAAATATGTACATGGGAATTCCATTAGCTTTAGGAAAATTCTAGTACAAGAGAGCTTTTCAGTAGAAGCAGATTAGTTTTGGAATCCACACCATACACAAATTAAAATCTATTTCTAATATCTAACTTACAATCTACGTCAGCAAAACTATCAACAAAATAGAAGGACTTTAACCTGCAGCATCCCATGTGCATCCACGCTGCAGCGCCTTCCTCTAAACCTCTGTTGCTGCATGAGATGAAAAAGAGTTATTTAGAGGGTCATACACACACCAGAAATCCTGAAAGCAAAATTATCTTTCCATCCAGCAATCCTTTCAAGGGAACATGAGAAGCACAACGTCGGATGCAGTCGATCCATACATACAATTTCTGAATTAATGTGAACACACAGCAGAACCTTACAGAAATCTACAATTTCATAGAAGCATGTTAACCAAACACAACAAGGAGGTAAAAGGGAGGCGTTCGATCTGGGTGCTGACCCAAAAGTTGCGGAAGGCGTCGGTGACCTCCGGCCGGGAACGGCTGGGTTGTGGCTTGGATATGCAGTGACGCTGCGCTCATGCGGGGGTGTGGCGGCGGGGTTGCTGCTCGGTGATGTGGCTGCAGGGCGCCCGCGCAGGGCTGCCAACATGGGGCTAGCAGCAACAGTCTCTGCATGCCACACTCACAGCAGAACTCCGCCTTCAGCACCGCTCAGCCTCCCTTCTCCTGCCCTCAACCGCACCACCTGCTCGTCCGCTGTGACCCTACAGCCGCTGCTCCTATGTGCTGCACCTGCGCTGTTGCTCCCAGCCGCCGTCGTCGGCGCCCCCCTTGAACACCTCTTGATGGCGATGACGAAATCTGGTGAGGAGGGGGAGGAGGATCACGCCACTTGAGGTCTTGCGATGGCAAACCGGATTTACAGCGCCCGGTCGAGGATGAGGGGATCCGATTGGGATTTGTTTCCTCTTTTCGTGCGTGATTGTTGGGGTCGCGGCCGCAGGTCGTACCGGGATAGCAGAGTTTTCGTCCGCACGGTAAAATCGCTAAACGCACTTTTGGCTGACAGTTAGGGTAATCTGCACGGCTAGATGAAATTAAGTGAGTCCGGTCGTGGGGCTATAATTAATTAGGGATGTTATGTGTAGATTAGATTGAGTGCATTTAGCGATGTATACATTTGCTTGTTTAATAGTAGTAGAGATAACAGCACCAACAACATAATCACTAGCATCACACATAACTTGAAAGGGTAAATAGCAATCAAGTGGCTGAACAATAGGTGCAGAAATCAAGGCTTTCTTAAGTACTTCAAATGGTTCTTCACAATCATCATCAAAAACAAAAGGGACATCTTTTTGTAAGAGATTAGTGAGAGGCCTAGAAGTTTTAGAGAAGTCTTTAATAAACATACTATAGAAACCATCATGACCAAGGAAACTTCTTATACCTTTGATATCTTTAGGACATGGCATCTTTTCAATAGCATCTACTTTAGCTTTATCAACTTCAATACCTCTTTCAGAAATTTTATGCCCCAAGATAATACCTTCATTAACCATAAAGTGGCACTTCTCTCAATTCAATACAAGATTAGTTTCTTCACATCTCTGCAAAACTCGATCAAGGTTGATTAAGAAATCAATAAAAGAAGTTCCGTAAACGGAGAAATCATCCATGAAAACCTCAACAATCTTTTCACAAAAGTCAGAGAATATATAGTTGGCATACATCTTTAAAAGGTAGCAGGTGCATTGCATAAACCAAAAGGCATACGTCTATAAGCAAAGGTACTGAAAGGGCAATTAAAAGTGGTTTTCTCTTGATCCTCTTTTGACACAGGTATTTGAGAGAAACCAGAATTACGATCTAGAAAGCAAAAATGTGTATGTTTGGATAATCTTTCTAGCATTTGATCAATAAAAGGTAGAGGGTAATGATCTTTTCTAGTAGCTTTATTTAATTTGTGGAAATTAATGACCATTCTATAACCTATAACAATTCTTTGAGGAATCAACTTATTCTTATCATTAGGAACAACAGTAATACCTCCCTTCTTAGGGACACAATGAACAAGACTTACCCATTGACTATCAGCAATAGGATAAATTATACCTGCCTCCAGGAGCTTTAGTATTTCATTCCTTACCACTTTTTTCATCTTAGGATTTAACCGTCGTTGATGATCAACAACTGGTTTAGCGTCTTTCTCCAATTTTATTTTGTGTTGACCTAAAGTGGGACTAATGCCCTTAAGATCATCAAGTGTATAACCAATAGCGGCACGGTGCTTGTTCAGATTTTTCAATAATTTATTTTCTTCTTGCTCTGAAAGGTTAGCATTAATAATAACAGGATATAACTTCTTTTCATCAAGATAAGCATATTTCAGAGTATCAGGTAATTGTTTAAGCTCAAACACGGGATCATCCTTAGGTGGAGGAGGACCCCTAAGGATTTCAACAGGCAAATTGTGTTTCAAAAAAGATCCTTGATTAAAGAATACTTCATATATTTTCCTTCTTTCATTCATAAACATATCATTTTGATGCTCTATCAAATATTGTTCTAAAGGATCAATAGGAGGCACGGCAATAGAAGCAAGACCGATAATTTCATATTTATTAGGCAATTCTTTATCATGGGGTTGTCTACGAAATTTAGAGAAATTAAAATCATGAGACATATCTCCCAAACCAACAGTAACAATATCTTTCTCGCAATCTATCCTAGCATTAACAGTATTCAAGAAGGGTCTACAAAATATAATGGGACAAAAATAACTTGTGGGGAAGCAAGAACAAGAAAATCAGTAGGATATTTAATTTTCCACACAAAACTTCAACATCTCTAACAATCCCAATTGGTGATATAGTATCTCTATTAGCAAGCTTAATAGTAACATCAATATCTTCTATCTCAGCAGGTGCAATATCATTCATAATTTCTTTATATAAGGTATAAGAAATTGCACTCACACTAGCACCCACATCACATAACCCATGATAACAATGATCTCCTATTTTAACAGAAACAACAGGCATGCCAACAATAGATCTATGTTTGTCTTTAGTATCGGGTTTGGCAATTCTAGTAGCTTCATCACAGAAGTATATAACATGGCCATCAATATTATCAACCAAGAGATAATTAACCATAGCAATACTAGGTTCGACTTTAATTTGTTTAGAGGGTGTATGTGTCTTGGTATTACTTTTACAATCCATAGTGGAAGCTTTAGCATGATCCTTTATTCTTACAGGGAATGGTGGCTTCTCAATATAAGTGGTTGGAACAATAGGATCAACATTGTAAATAATAGTTTCTTCTTCAACTTTAATGGGTTCAACTACTTTAACTTCAATGGGAGGATGATATTTAAACCACTTTTCCTTAGGGAGATTGACACAGTAGCGAAAGATTCACAGAAAGAAGCTACTATCTCAGAGTCAAGTCCATATTTAGTGCTAAAATCACAAAAAGCATCAGTATCCATAAAAGATTTAACACAATCAAACTTAAGGTTTATACCTGACTCTTTACCTTCGTCGAGATCCCAATCTTCAGAGTTGTGTTTAATTCTTTCCAATAAATTCCATTTGAATTCAATATCCTTCATCATATAAGAACCAATACAAGAAGTATCGAGCATGGAGCGATCATTATGAGAAAGCCGAGCATAATTTTTTTGAATAATAATTTATCTTGAGAGCTCATGATTGGGGCATGAATATAACATTGACTTAAGCCTCCCCCATGCTTGAGCGATACTTTCTCCTTCACGAGGCTAAAAAATATATATATATAATTCCGATCACGATGAAACAGATGCATAGGACAAAACTTCTGATGAAATTACAATTTCAATCATTGTAGTTCCATGATCCAATAGCCTAAATCATGTCAATGCCTTTACCTTCAAAGATAAAGGGAAGACCTTCTTCTTGACAACATCCTCGGGTATACCTGCAAGCTTAAATAATCGACAAACTTCATCCACATAGATTAGGTGCATATCGGGATGTAATGTTCCATCTCCTTCATAAGGATGAGCTAGCAGTTTCTCTATCATACCCGAAGGAATTTCATAATAAATATTTTCAGTAGGTGCAGTATGTTGAGGAGCAACTAATTATGGTTCTGGTCGAGGTGAAGATACCCCGAACAAACCCCTCAAAGGATTATTTTCCATAGTAACAAGTGATAGTAAATTTCAGCACACTATATAAATGTTTCCTTACCAATTTCCACTTACCAAAGGCGCTTCAGTCCCTGGCTACGGAGCCAGAAAAGAGTCTTGATGACCCACAAGTATAGGGGATCTATCGTAGTCCTTTCGATAAGTAAGAGTGTCGAACCCAATGAGGAGCAAGAGCAAATGACAAGTGGTTTTCAGCAAGGTATTCTCTGCTAGCACTGAAATTATCGGTAACAGATAGTTTTGTGATAGGATAAATCGTAATGGGTAAAAAGTAATAAAAGTAAACAAATTGCAGCAATGCAGCCCAATCGTTTTTGTAGCAAAGGACAAGCCTGAACGAACTCTTATATAAAGCAAAGCGCTCCCGAGGACACATGGGAATTATTGTCAAGTTAGTTTTCATCATGCTCATGTGATTCGCGTTCGTTACTTTCATAATTTGATATGTGGGTGGACCGGTGCTTGGGTGCTGCCCTTCCTTGGACAAGCCTCCCACTTATGATCAACCCCTCTCGCAATCATCCGCAACTACGAAAGAAGAATTAAGGTAAACCTAACCATAGCATGAAACATATGGATCCAAATCAGCCCCTTACGAAGCAACGCATAAACTAGGGTTTAAGCTTCTATCACTCTATCAACCCATCATCAACTTATTACTTCCCAATGCCTTCCCCTAGGCCCAAATAATGGTGAAGTGTCATGTAGTCGATGTTCACATAACACCACTAGAGGAAAGACAACATACATCTCATCAAATTACCGAACGAATACCAAATTCACATGATTACTTATAACAAGACTTCTCCCATGTCCTTAGGAACAAACGTAACTACTCACAAAGCATATTCATAATCATAATTAGAGGAGTATTAATTATCATTAAGGATCTGAACATATGATCTTCCACTGAATAAACCAACTAGCATCAACTACAAGGAGTAATCAACACTACTAGCAACCCACAGGTACCAATATGAGGTTTTGGGACCAAGAACGAATACAAGAGATGAACTAGGGTTTGAGAGGAGATGGTGCTGGTGAAGATGTTGATGGAGATTGACCCCCTCTCGATGAGAGGATCGATGATGATAACGATGATGACGATTTCCCCCTCCGGGACGGATGTTTCCCCGGCAGAACAGCTCCGCCAGAGCCCTAGATTGGTTCTGCCCAGGTTCCGCCTCGAGAGGGCGGCGCTTCGTCTCGGAAGCTTCCTTCTGATTTTTTTCTAGGGTAAAAGACACAACATAGCAGAAGATGGGCACCAGAGGCCTGCCAGAGGGCCCACGAGGTCGGGTGGCGCGCCAGGGGGTAGGGTGCGGCCTCCACCCTTGGGCTGGCTGGTGGCCCCCTTCTGGTACTTTCTTCGCCCAATATTTTATATATATTCCAAAAATAATCTCCGTGAAGTTTCAGGACTTTTGGAGTTTTGTGCAGAATAGGTCTATAATATTTGCTCCTTTTCCAGTCCAGAATTCCATCTGTCGGCATTCTCCCTCTTCATGTAAACCTTATAAAATAAGAGAGAATAGGCATAAGTATTGTGATATAATGTGTAATAACAGCCCATAATGCAATAAATATCAACATAAAAGCATGATGCAAAATGGACGTATCAGGCCTCACCCGCTGCTCCTTATCTATATGAAGCAAGCCCGTCAAATCCACCACCATGCTCTGTTCGAGGATTAACTGTCTTTCCCGCCCTAGACTTAGATCCATAGTGGACCACCCTGTCCGAAGACGGGAGTATTAACCTGCCGGACCCTCTCCTACTACGGAGTTCACTGCCGGAGACCCATAGGTTACCATATTATTGTCAGGCCATGAATCAAATAGGACTCTCCCTGTCCTCGGGAAGCCGGACTCACCACTAGATGTTAACTCCGAACTCTTGAGGTATGTATCTATTGAGCACGGTCAAGCGGTGACTTCCAGACCAAGCTCCGCAAGCCCTCAGTCACCCGTCCAGCCATCGCTCCAAAATGAGGCTCTGGACTTAATGCGATCTCTCGCTATCACGGAAGTGTCACTTCCAACCTACGGCTAGTTTGAACAAGGGGCTAAGCGCAGGGAATTTCGCCTCCCACCCACCACCCACTTAATAGCCACTGTCGAGGACTTGACTGACATGCTAGACTACGCCTCCGAAGACATCAACGGTATGGAGGACGATGCTGGAGCCGAACCAGGCCAAAACCTGCCTATCACTGGGGGTTGGACGGCTACTTCTACTTACGACATGTACATGGTGGATACCCCTGAAAATAAGGACGACGATAGCGCTCAAGACTCGATGGAGGACAAGCCTGTCGAGGCACCACCAAAACACCGACGTCAGCGACGACGCTCACGATCGCGTCATGAAAAGGAAAGCAATACTGGCACTGGACACAATGACATTTTGGAGAATACCGAAGACTCCGACCACCCCGTCGAGCCTGCTGTTGAGCAGGATCAGTGGGAAGATGGACATGTAAATCCAGACGAACCTATCGAGCACGAGGATTCAGAAGATAGTAACTATCTACCAGCCTCTCAGGAGGATGTTATACTCGGCAATGAATACTTCATCATGCCAGAGGAACCCCTCGATCAAGAGCGCTTCAAGCGACAACTTATCGTAACTGCGTGGAGCCTCAAAAAGAAACAGCAATAGCTTCAAGCCAAACAGGATACACTCAATGATAGATGGACCAAGGTCTTGGCTACCGAAGAGTCCTGCTTCGAGCGCCCAACATAGAGCTACCCGAAGCGCAGGCTAGTACCACAATTTGATGATAAGGCCCTTGAGCCAATAGCGTCAAGATATAATCATGCTAATGAACCAGACTGACTACCACGTGGACGGGACAAAGCGGCTATTCACGCTGAACACTAGCCCGCGCCACCTCGCCATCGAGGCAAAGAGGTAGCGGCTCCGGGCTATACCTACAACTTACGTCGGGACCTGGACAATAGAGCCGGTTAGACTAGATCACTTTACGGATCAAGGTGACGTGCCCCAACATGAGACGTTGGCCATCAAGCTTGGCGCGATAAGCATAACCAAACTCGGGCCGAACATCAAACACGGATGTCATCCAAACTCCGTCGTGACGTTGCCTGATACAGAGGCGTTGCACACCCATTGTGCTTTACCGATGAGGTAATGCAGCACCAGTTTCCAGAAGGGTTTAAACCCGTAAACATTGAAGCATACGATGGAACGACAGATCCCACTATATGGATTGAAGATTTTCTGCTCCATATTCACATGGCTCACAGAGACGATCTCCATGCCATTAAATACCTCCTCCTAAAGCTAAAAGGACCAGCGGGGCACTGGTTGAACAGCCTCCCAGAAAACTATATTGGCAGCTGGGAAGACTTGGAGGATGCTTTTCGAGAGAACTTCCAAGGTACTTATGTCCGGCCACTGGACGCTGATGACCTTAGTCACATAGTCCAGCAACCCGAAGAGTCAGCCCGCAAACTCTGGACTCGGTACTTAATTAGAAAGAACCAAATCGTCGATTGTTCGGACGCCGAAGCCTTAGCGGCCTTTAAACACAACGTCCGTGATGAATGGCTCGCCCGATACCTCGGTCAGGAAAAGACGAAGACTATGGAAGCTCTTACTGCACTTTTGACCCACTTTTGTGTGGGTGAAGATAGCTGGTTAGCAGGTAGAAGCAAAAGTACCAGCGGCCCTGGCACCTCTGAAGCCAGGGCTGGCAATGGAAGGCCACGACGTAACAAAACCAAGCGTCGGAACAACAATGAAGAAACTGAAGATACGGCGGTCAATGCCGGATTCAGTGGCTCCAAACCTGGTCAGCGGAAGAAGCCATTCAAAGGAAATAGAGACGGTCCATCTAATTTGGATAAGATACTAGACAGGCCCTTCCAGATTTATGGCACCCCCGACAAGCCTGCCAACCACTCCAACAGAAACTGCTGGGTTTTTAAACAGGCATGTATGTTAAATATCTAACACAAGGGGAAAGGGCCTCAAAGCGAGGATGATGATGAGCCCCGTCCATCGAACACAGGGGGGCAGAAGAAACCCCCCCCCCCCTCCCCCACCCCCCCGAGGTGAAAATAGTGAACATGATATATGTCACACATATCCCCAAGAGGGAGCGCAACACTACTAGGGAAAACCTTATACACAGAATCTTAGTAGCAGGGCGACACTAAAAGAAGCGCTACTGCTAACTACCGTAGTGCGGGTACATTACATTCGCTACAGATAAAAATTTAGCAGTAGCGCGTGCCGGCTAAACCGTGCTGCTACAAAAATCGACCGACAATGCCCACCAACCAAAGTTTAGTAGAAGCGCTGTGTCACGACACACGCTACTGCTAATGCAATAGTAGTAGCGCGCTTTTTACTCCGGTCGCTGCTGCTAATTTTTAAATTGGTCATATGGTTGGCCCCGCTTATCAGTAGCGCAATTTGCCTCCCGTGCTACTGCTAAGACACAGCACACCACCACTTGTTCCCACCCATCCTCCCCTCCCCCGTCTCCTATATTCCCATTCCCCTACCTCCCACATCCTCTCTCTCTCACTCTTCTTCTTCCTCAATACTTCTCCCCCATTACTCTCCCTCTTCTACCTACCTTTCTCTCTCTTCATTACTCCTAGCTAACTACACCACCTCCATTAATGCATCTCCTTTCTCTTTCTCCTTCCCCCTCCACTAGTTGAAGTTGTCTCATCCCCAATTAGTTAGCTAGGTAGATTTAGCATTTAGTTAAGTGGCCTATTTGCCCCCTAACTAGGTCTATCTTTGTCAAGAAGAGATTTGTGCACTTTTGATCTCCCTACATCATCATCTCCACTATGTGCTCGATCTCGAGATAGAGGTGATTAAAATTTCATGCTTTTGCAAAATGGAAATATGTGTAGGTGTGTGTGATATGATAATTGGGCGATATGATGGAAATTGTGTGTGTGGGATGAGTTGACGCCAAATTGTGCTTTTGAGTTGCCTATGTTTTGCCGAAATGTCGATTTATTTCCATTTCGGCAAATTCTGGGCAAACTCTAGATCTATATATCCTACTTTAAGGGAAGGTCATGCCGAATTTTTGTATGACTTTGATGCATGCACGCATTTTTATAATCAATTTGTTTATTACTACCGTGCAGACATTCATGATTGTCGGTGGAACGACGGTGGACAGGTGGTTGCGGTCGGCGGTGCAGGACATGAAAGGAAATAACATGACAGAGGTTTTATGTCTGTGTCGAAAATGCAAAGGAATAGTTTGGCTCGACCCCTATGACGATGGTCGTGCCGAAGCGCACCAACTCATGACTGGTTTGATAGATGGCTATACTCGATGGATAATTGAAGATGAGGATGATGATGTTGAGGATGCCGACGGGGCAGCCAATGACGACACGGGGCAAGACGAAGAGATGATCGATAATAGCGTCGGGGAAGAGGCCGGACATGGCTTCGGAGAAGGGGCCGGACATGGCGGCGGAGACAACGTGAACTCCACGCAGCAGAGTTCGTCGGTACTAAGTTCAATCGTGCGGGACCCTCATGTTCAAGCACTGCTTCACAAGGAGACGATTACTGAGAAAGATGTTTCTAGAGAGGAGGCTAAGCTGTAGCAACTGGTGGTAGACGAAGGCCAAAAACAAATGGACGGAAACTAGCCTCGATGAGCATCTCAAGTACCTAAAGGATGTTCTTCCCATTGGGAATCTATGTCCTACTAGTGTTGTTGAGGCCAAGAAGATCGTGTGCCCTCTTGATCTGCCGCACGTTAGATACCATGCATGCATCAACGATTGCATAATTTATCAGAAGGAGCACGCGGAAAAAACAAGCTGCCCAGTGTGCAATGCTTCTCGATACAAGAAGGCTGGGAAGAACTGTCCCCAGAAAGTTGTATGGTACTTATCGATCACTCCCCGTCTCCAGCGCTGTCAAAGCAAAGCTAATGCACTGTCACGTGGAGAGGAAGAAGCCCGACGATGGAGATGGTCTGAAGCTGAGACACGTCAAGGAAGGAAGCCAGTGGACAGTGTTGAACAGCTTCTATCGATATTTCGCGTGATGCAAGGAACATCGTGCTCGGTGCGTGTACCGATGGCATGAATCCATTTGGCAACCATAACACCAACCATAGCACATGGCCCGTGTTTGTATGGATGTACAACCTCCCCCCTGGTTGTGCATGAAGCCAAAGTACATTCACATGAGCATGCTGATTCAAGGGCCAAAACAACCAGGAAATAATATTAATCTGTATCTGGGGCTACTTCAAGAGGAGTTAGACACGTTATAGAAAACATCGGCCAAGACATGGGACGCCAACAAAGGCAAGTATTTCTACATGAGAGCTGCGCTGATCACGACGGTGCACGACTATCTCGGTTATCGATATGTCACGGGCCAGGTGTGCCATGGATATTGCGGATGCACGCGGTGCATGGATGATACGACGTCTTAGCAACTAACGTCAAGGAAAGATCGCGGGACTAGAAAAATCATGTACATGGGGCATCAAAGATGGCTCGAACTGGACGACACGTGGAGAAACCGTGGAGATCTATTCAATGGTCACGCTGAGCATCGAGGACCTCCACGTAAGTGGAGCGGCGCCAAAATCAATGAGTTGTTGAAAAAATGGAAGTTGTGCCCCGCGCCGGGAAAGACGATGAAAAAGGCGACGGAGCCGCTGCTAAAGGTATGGAAGACGAGGTATGTGTTCTGGGACATGGAGTACTGGCACAAACTCTATACACATCATTGCCTTGATCAAATGCATTTCTGTAAGAATGTCCTTGAGAGCTTGCTTGCGACACTGATGAACATGCCTGATAAGACAAAGGATATGGGCCGAAGGCAAGAAAATTCTTGCAAGATTTGAATATCAGGGAAGATCTGCACATGCCGCCCCGTAATAAGTCAGACGAGATAGAGATGGATACAGAGGCGCAGGACAAGAAGGGCAAGAAAATAAGGAAGAGGATTATTGCCCCCTTTCTTGCTTAACCTTAAGTCAGGCTGAGATCGATCAATTCTTTAAGTGACTTACCAGATTCAAAGTTAGTTCCGATTACTGTGGCAAGATAAGCAGGTATATAGACACGGACAAGAAAAGGTTCAGCAGGATGAAGTACCATGACTGTCATGTGATGATGACGCAGATACTACCTATTGCCCTTAGAGGGATAATGGACAAGCACCTCCGTGACACGCTTATTGGTCTCTGCAACTTTCGACGTCATCTCTCGAAAGTCGATCAGTGTGAAGCAGCTCCGAAGGCTATGGGAAGAGATCGTTGTGATACTGAATGAGCTTGAGATGTACTTCCCGCCCGCGTTCTTTGACGTGATAGTGCATCTGTGTGTCCATGATACGTCTCCAACATATCTATAATTTATGAAGCATTCATGCTATTATATTATATGTTTTGGATGATTATTGGCTTTATTATGCACTATTATATTACTTTAGGTACTAACCTACTAACCGGAGGCCCAGCCCATATTGCTGTTTTATTGCCTGTTTCAGTATTTCGAAGAAAAGGAATATCAAAGGAGTCCAAACGGAACGAAACCTTCGGCAGCGTTATTTTTGGGAAGAATATTATCCAGGAGACTTGGAGTGCAAGCCAGGGGAGCATCAAGGAGGCAACGAGATAGGAGGGCACGCCCACCCCCCCTGGGCGCGCCCCCTGTCTTGTGGGCTCCTCGAGCACCCCACCCCCCCCCCCCCGACCGACTTCTTCGCCTATATAGTCCCACGTACCCTAAAAACATCAAAGGAGAAGATAGATCGGGAGTTCCACCGCCGCAAGCCTCTGTAGCCACCAAAAGTCAATCGGGACCCTGTTCCGGCACCCTGACGGAGAGGGGATCCCTCACCGGTGGCCATCTTCATCATCCCGGCACTCTCCGTGACGAGGAGGGAGTAGTTCACCCACTTGGCTGAGGGTATGTACCAGTAGCTATGTGTTTGATCTCTCTTTCTCGTGTTCTCTCTCGTGTTCCCTCTATGGCATGATCTTGATATATCCCGAGCTTTGCTATTATATTTGGATCTTATGATGTTTCTCCCCCTCTACTCTCTTGTGATGAATTGAGTTTTCCCCTTCGAAGTTATCTTATCGGATTGAGTCTTTAATGATTTGAGAACACTTGATGTATGTCTTGCCGTGCTTATCTGTGGTTACAATGGGATATCATGTGCCACTTGATGTATGTTTTGGTGACCAACTTGCGGGTTCCGCCCATGAACCTATGCATAGGGGTTGGCACATGTTTTCGTCTTGACTCTCCCGTAGAAACTTCGGGACACTCTTTGAATTACTTTGTGTTGGTTGGATAGATGAATCTGAGATTGTGTGATGCATATCGTATAATCATGCCCATGGATACTTGAGGTGATAATGGAGTATCTATGTGACATTAGGGTTTTGGTTGATTAGTGTCTTAAGGTGTTATTCTAGTATGAACTCTATGATAGATTGAGCGGAAAGAATAGCTTCATGTTATTTTACTACGAACTCTTGAATATATAGAACAGAAAGGATAACTTTGAGGTGGTTTCGTACCCTACCATAATCTCTTCGTTTGTTCTCCGCTATTAGTGGCTTTGGAGTGACTCTTTGTTGCATGTTGAGGGATTGTTATATGATCTATCTATGTTATTATTGTTGAGAGAACTTGCACTAGTGAAAGTATGAACCCTATGCCTTGTTTCCTACCATTGCAATACTGTTTATGCTCACTTTTATCATTAGTTACCTTGCTGTTTTTATAATTTCAGATTACGAATACCTTTATCTGCTATCCATATTGCACTTGTATCACCATCTCTTCGCCGAACTAGTACACCTATACAATTTACCATTGTATTGGGTGTGTTGGGAACACAAGAGACTCCTTGTTATTTGGTTGCAGGGTTGCTTGAGAGAGACCATGTTCATCCTATGCCTCCCACGGATTGATAAACCTTAGGTCATCCACTTGAGGGAAATTTGCTATTGTCCTACAAACATGCGCACTTGCAGGCCCAACAACGTCTACAAGAAGAAGGTTGTGTAGTAGACATCAAGCTCTTTTCTGGCGCCGTCGCCGGGGAGGTGAGTGCTTGAAGGTATATCTTTAGATCTTAAAATCGAATATTTTTGTTTCTTGTTTTATCACTAGTTTAGTCTATAAAAGAAAACTACAAAAACAATGGAATTGAGTTTGTCTCATACGTCATCTTTCTAATATCTTTCGTGAGAATGATGGTAAGGAAAATTGTGCTCAAGTGCTAGAAGAAGAAATCTATAAAATGTTTGTCACTAAATCTTTGAATGATGAGCATGATTGCAATGTTGTTAGTATGAATTCCTTGAATATCCATGATGCTAATGATATGTAAAGCCACAAGCTTGGGGATGCTATGTTTGATGAATATGATATTTTTTGTCCCCCAAGTTGTGATGAGAATACTTATTATGATGATAGCATGGCTCCTATTTATGATGATTATATTGAGAAAGGTGGGTTTGGAAGAGTGTCAACTTTAGGTAGTATTGATCCCACTATTTTGGAGGATGTTGAATCTTATTGTGATGAATATGAAAGTGGATTTGGAAGAGTGTCCACTTTATTTAGTGATGATTCCACTATTTCGGAAGAGGTTCCAATTGATTATGAGAACAAAGTTGCTATCTAAGATGATTATTGTGATGAATTGTATGCTATTAAGAATAATGATAACCATGAAACTTGTCATCATGATTTTAGTTTTCAATTGGATTATGCCTCACATGATAGTTATTTTGTTAAGTTTACTCCCACTATTATTCATGAGAAGAAATTTTCTTATGTGGAGAGTAGTAAATTTTCTATGCCTGTAGATCATGAAAAGAATGTTTTAGGTGCTGGTTATATTGTTGAATTCATTCATGATGCTACTGAAAATTATTATGAGGGAGGAACATATGCTTGTAGGAATTTCAATAATATCAAATTTCCTCTCTTTGTGCTTAAAGTTTTGAAGCTATGCTTGTATTACCTTCCGATGTCAGTTGATTATTGTTCCCATAAGTTGTTTGCTCACAAAATACCTATGCATAGGAAGTGGGTTAGGCTTAAATGTGCTAGTCATATGCTTCATGATGCTCCCGTTATGTATCAATTCCTATCTTTTATGTGAGCATCATTGCCATCATCATGCCTAGCTAGAAAGGCATTAAAGAAAAGCGCTTGTTGGGAGACAACCCAATATTTACCCTTACAGTTTTTGTGTGTACACATGATTATGATACTGTAGTAATCATTTTGTATAGCTTTTTTTTCAATAAAGTGCCAAGTAGAACCTTTGTGAAGACTTGGGTGAAGTCTATATGATCGTGCTGTAAAAAACAGAAACTTTAGCGCTCACGAGATTAGCTGCCATATTTTACAGAACAGTGATTTTAGGTTGATTCTTTTTGCAGATGATTAATAGACAAATTCCTCAGGTCCACCAATTTATTTCAGAATTTGTGGAGTTCCAGAAGTATACATTTGATACAGATTACTACAGACTGATCTGTTTTTGACAGATTCTGTTTTCGTTGTGTTGTTTGCTTATTTTGATGAATCTATGAGTAGTATCGGAGGGTATGAACCATATATAAGTTGGAATACAGTAGTCTTAACACCAATATAAATAAATAATGAGTTCATTACAGTACCTTAAAGTGGTGGTCTGCTTTCTTATACTAACGGAGCTTACGAGTTTTTGTTTTGAGTTTTGTGTGGTTGAAGTTTTCAAGTTTTGGGTAAAGATTTGATGGACTATGGAATAAGGAGTGGCAAGATCCTAAGCTTGGGGATGCCCAAGGCACCCCAAGGTGCTATCCAAGGACAACCAAGAGCGTAAGCTTGGGGATGCTCCGGAAGGCATCCCCTCTTTCGTCTTCGTTCATTGATAACTTTACTTGGAGCTATATTTTTGTTCGCCACATAATATGTGTTTTGCTTGGAGCATCATTTTATTTTATTAGTATTTGCTTGCAGTTATTTAGAATAATGTTTTGCATATATATTTTCAATAAAAATGTCAAGGATAGCCTTTACCATGCTTATTTTCCAAGTATACATGTTGCTGTTTGAAAACAGAAAGTTTACCGCTGTTGCAAAAAATCCCTAGAAAAGTCAGAGAGTGATATAATGTTGAATCTTTTTGCATATTGAGATCTGATAAATCTTATACAGCATAGTATGTTTCTTATAATTTTTGGAGTTAGGGATGTATGATGAATCTTGCATTCTTTACAGACTATACTATTTTGGCAGATTGCTGTTATGTTTGCATTGTTTCATATGTTTGCTTGTTTAATGATCCTATTTGAGGATAGGAGTATCAAATATGCAGAGACATTTAGTATGCAATGTTGAATAATAATTTTAGTGATTTGTTACAGTAGATGATAAGGTTTTTGCATTATTTTATACTAACTTATCTCACGAGTTCTTGTTGAGTTTGTTGTGGATGAAGTTTTCGAGATTTAGGAAACCAACATATAAAAGGAATTAAGGAGACACAAAAGCTCAAGATTGGGGATGCCCAAGGCACCCCAAGATAATATTTCAAGAAGTCTCAACCATCTAAGCTTGGGGATGCCCCGGTAGGCGTCCCACCTTTCTTCTTCAACAATTAAAGGTTAGTATCGGTTGAACCTAAGTTTTTTGCTTCTTCACATGAGTTGTGCTATCCTTGCAATGTCATTTTATTTTTCTTTGCTTTCTGTTTGCATAAAATACCAAGATCTGAAATTCTTAAATGAGAGACTCTTCACACAGTTACATAATTATTTAACTACTCATTGATCTTCACTTATATCTTTTTGGAGTAGTTTGTCATTTACTCGTGTGCCTCACTTATATCCTATGAGTAAATGGTCGAATGAGTTGAGTGTCATAAATTTATTGAAGGTTAGCAAGCATTGTATAGTCATTTGAACAATTCATGAAATAATATTGAAGGAAGGGTGATTTCACATATAAATATACTATCATGGACATATTTTATAACTGTGAGCACTCATTAAGTATGACATGCTAAAGAGTTGATGTTGGACAAGGAAGACAAGGTAATGGGTTATGTTTTCTCACATCTCAGTTAAAGTATATTGTCATGGATCATTCAAACATGTTGAGCTTGCCTTTCTCCCTTTGCTAGCCTAAATATCTGTACTAAGCGGGAATACTGCTTGTGCATCCAAATCCCTTGAACCAAGTTTCTTCCATGAGTGTCCACCATACCTACCTATGCGGTATTTACCTGTCGTTCCAAGTAAATTTGCATGTGCCAAACTCTAAACCTTCAAACAATAATCTGTTTTGTATGCCCGAATCGCTCATGTAGCGACTAGGGGCTATCAGTATCTTCCATGCTAGGTGGGTTATTCTCAAGATGAGTGGACTCCGCTCATCATTCACGAGAAAAATAGCTGGTAACCGGGATGCCCAGTCCCATGATCAAAAAGATCAAAATCAAATAAAAAATAATTGCAAACCAAACTCCCGCAGCACAGTTGTTGGTATGGACGGTACCCCGTTGTTTCAGATGGCTGTGGAGTGTGATTGTTGGTGGAGGGGGAGTAAAATATTTACCATTCTGTTTGGGAACCGCCTATAATGTATGTAGTATGGAAGATATTGGGAACTCTTGGTTGTTATGTTGATAATGAGATCATACCTCTGAAAGTTACTTATCTCTATTTCAAAATAGAGCTCTGGCACCTCTGCAAATCTCTGCTTACCGCTGCGAAGGGCCTATCTTTTACTTTATGTCTTTTCCTTTATGCAAGAGTCAAGGTGATATTCACCTTTCCCTTTTTCATTTTATCCTTTGGCAAGTACTTTGTGTTGAGGTGATCCTGATATATATATCCAATTGGATGAAAGTTAGCATGAACTATTATTGTTGACATCACCCAAAGGTGAATACATTGGGAGGCAACACTATAAGCCCCTATCTTTCTCCGTGTTCGATTAAAACTCCGTAACCACAAGTATGGCGTGAGTGTTAGCAATTCTAGAAGACTATATGATAGTTTAGTATGTGAAGTTTGCTAAATCAAAGCTCTGACATAGACCCTTCCTGGAAATAAGATGAATTGCAATTGTTTGATGACTGAGAACATAGTTTGCTAGTTTTCAAGAAAGTTTATGTGACGACCGGTTTTCCGGGTAATAAGTTCCAGAAAATGGCCGTTGTGCTCACCAGCCCCAGGATTACTGTTAGCTGATGAGTCACCAACTTGATACAGAAATTCCAAGAAAAATACAAAATATGTGGTACAAGACCATTCTGGTCTGGGAGTACAACAAATGGTATCTAATGGTTGATGGCGGAAGCGGTTTGTGGATCATTAGCGTCTATGGGACTCCATTATCCATACGAGCAGCTGACCAGGATAACTCCTATATTCGCGAGGCTGCTATCACCATTGCTTAGGTTCCGGGGTTGTCATCGCAATGCTCCTCTCCACGCAAGAAATCTGGCCAAGACAATAGCCAGGGACAAGCCAGTGAGTACTTTGAATGTACTCGCAAACATTGAGAACACTGGAATAATATCAATGATAATCAAGCACTGGAATATTCTACAATCACATCGTCAGTCATAACTAAAATCTATTGTGCATGCGAGCAGGTTATGTATATGCAGCATGAATATGCAACGATGGAGTGTAAATAAAATGCCACAGTCGGGCGTCTGTGCGACACCACATAAAGGGCTTTATAAAGTAAATAAATAACAAGCATGCCACAGTCGGGCGTCTCAGCGACACCACATAAAGGGCTTATAAAGTAAATAAATAACAAGCATGCCACAGTCGGGCGTCTTAGCGACACCACATAAAGGGCTTATAAAATAAATAAATAACAAGCATGCCACAGTCGGGCGTCTCAGCGACACCACATAAAGGGCTTATAAAGTAAATAAATAACAAGCAATGCCACAGTCGGGCGTCTCAGCGGCACCACATAAAGGGCTTATAAAATAAATAAATAACAAGCCTGCCAAAGTCGGGCGTCTCAGCGACACCACATAAAGGGCTTATAAAGTAAATAAATAACAAGCAATGCCACAGTCGGGCGTCTCAGCGACACCACATAAAGGGCTTATAAAGTAAATAAATAACAAGCAATGCCACAGTCGGGCGTCTCAGCGACACCACATAAAGGGCTTATAAAGTAAATAAATAACAAGCAATGCCACAGTCGGGCGTCTTAGCGACACCACATAAAGGGCTTATGAGTAATCACAGTGAATGTCCAGGAGGTAGAACCATCCCAGGGATACTCGATAATTCAAATAATGTAACGGGTTAGTCCATAACAAAATAATAATCATAATCATTACAAGTCTCAAATTGCGATCCTAGTTCTGCTTTAACAGTTTCTCCTCAGAAGACCGACACTAAGACCAACACTTGACCCATCCCAGACTGTAATCCTAACCACGGACACGGCTATTCGAATAGGTTTAATCTCTGCAGAGGGTGTACTCTTTACCCACGAGTAACGGATTTCTATAGTCCATCGGGACTAATTCCGTCTACGGCCTTTTAGTTGAAAGCACACCTAACTTGCACACACCAGCTTAACTTACCGGTGTCTGGAATCACCCACGACACTTGTTGAGAAAAACTCTAAGTGGGGAGGCTACAACCTCGCATAGCATGGGATCAAATTTATATCGCGCGCTCTAAGGGGTGGCCTCTCCCCTCGGTCTCAACTGGAAAGACCCATGCCCCCGGACCAGGTGGCCTGCCTACCAGCTACAACCGGTATCTTCCACCATGGTCTCTCTGTATGGTGTGTGCTAGAAAGGGGTTGAGGACTTACTAAACCGTACCCTACTTGTTGTAGAGCCAAGCGGTTGTACGAAACAAGTATGGGGGTTACTGGAACAAGACTCGATCTATGGTCGACTCGGGAGGTTTAAGTATTCCCTGCATGATTAGCATAACGAATATATTTCATCCAACAGATAGAATCACCACTCATCATACCCCTCATGCAATGCCGGACACACTCGTCTCAACGAGGAACTAGGGACAAGCTCGGGTCTACCCAAGACAGAGACTTTCCCGTTTTCCTTCCGGTAGGCACGAAAGGCATACGAGGATGATCATTATCACAAGCATGTCCATTCCAGCAGCAAGGAAATTTCAAATAAGCGTTTATGCAAGCGATCACATCACCACATAAAATAACGAGTTCCACGTATTGAGGTGGTGCCATAATCGTGTCAAACAATGCATGCAAAATATTATGCCAGGGTTCAGAATGTTTGCCTTCAAGGTGTGGAAAGGCAGGGTGCACTCCAAAACTTTTGAAAGTTTGCTTCTCTCTCTCCAAAGTCCTATTTTAAATAAATTTGAATTAACACACAAATTTAAAACAGCACAAAAAATTTTCTTGAAATTTTTTCAAATAAATATTAAAATAAACTAGATCAAATTTGAGAGAGGTAGGAAAAGGAATCAATTCATTTGGAGTTATCATTAAAAAGTTATAGGCAGTCAAAGTTGTGGTCAAATCTGGTTTTTAAATAAAAGAAAAAGGAAAAAGAAACGGTACACGTCGAAGACGTACTTTGGAATCTACGCTTCCACTTACTCCAGCGTGGACGACGCGTGAGTCACTAACAGTGGGCCCAGGGGACCCACTGGTCAGGTTTGACTAGTCGACCTCCCTCCTCTGCCTCTGCCCCGAGCGGAGGCGGGACTCCGGCGATGCTCGGCGGCGAACGACGGCACCGTTCGGGAAACGGAGGTCACCCGCGGGTCAGGGGATCGAGGCGGTCACTCCGGTAGTCGCTACGGTCTCTGGGGTGGACGGAGCTGCCGGGGGTGAGCTTCGCAGCGAACGGTGGCCGTCGGGCAAAGTGATTTTTCTCCATGGCGAGTCCCGATCAAAATCGAAAGGTGGGGGATGGATTCACAAGGGAGAGGGAGTTCTGGTGAAGAGAGTGGAGAGGGGCAGGCTCGTGGCGCCCGGAATGGCCGGGCGATGTGGCGGCTGCAGTTGCCGGAGGTGGGAAGAAGACCTCCCGGTCGATTGGCTGCCACGGAAGAAATAGGGGAGCATGCCGAGGCTGCCTAGTGAGCGGAACGTGCTCGGGGCCTCTTTTTATAAGCGCAACGAGGTCGGTTTTGCGCGGCCGTGGATAAGTTCGCCGGCGAACCACCTCCTCAGAAGGGCAGATGGTCGTGGCGACGACGAGAGCTAGAGGACGCGCGAGAGGATGAGGCTGAGCTGTTCGAGGCAGGTGGCGAGCAGGCTGAGGCTTGGGCGGCACCGACCGGCAGAGATGCTACGGACACCGGCGTACGCCAAAGGGGCTCTGTCGGCGGTGCTGCAGGGCACCAGGGCTGCTTGGCGCGATGCAGTGAGAGGGAGAGTGCGTGGCGCGGCTCTGCGGTGCGGCAAAAGCAGGTGCGCGACGTGGCGACTCGGGCGTGGCACGTGCAAAACGCGTGCTCTTCTCGCGCCCAGAGCACGCACGGGACGTGCTCGACAAAATGCCAGGGCGTGCTAGAGGTCTCGGGTGAGGCTGGGGTTTAACATACCTAGGTTAGGAGTACCTAGAAGTCTAATGGACAAGGTGGTTATGCAAGGGAAGCAAGTTCATAGTGCAAACTAAAACTCATGTCAAAACTGGTCATGCCCATAAAGTGTTTCATAGAATGCCACATGCACCTAGGCATTTCTTGGAGTGGTCAAATCTCCCAGGGTGGGGTCTCTTCAGATGAAAGAGAGGGTGGTGAGGTTAGTTTGCCAAAAGGAGAAACTTGCTAGTGCAAGTTTTGCAAAACTTCAATTCTGGACAGGAGGTAAATGGCATTACTTCATGATCCAAAAATGATCCAATGGGTGCATGCTCCTGGACTTAGGGGTTTATCAGGGAGGACTACAAGTAGGAAAAGGAATCAAGGATAAAGGAGCAACTAAAAATGTGGTTGTTGTACAAATCTTCAAGTTGGACCACAATAGAAAAGAAGTTGATTCCCTCAAATTTTTCAAAGAACAAAGCTGGGTTTTTGCATAAAGTTGAATTGCAAGTTACCACTGATCTCCCAAAATTTTGGTGAAGGCTTTAAAGGAATATTTAAATAGGATGAAGTGCAAATCTGCCCACTGGACCAGAATTGAAAAACTGGTGTAGAGCTCAAAATTACCAAAGGACAGAAGGTATTTTTGCATAAAAGTGGCTTAAAAACATCACATGACATCTCCAAATTTTGGTGGGATTTTTGAATGAATTTATAAAAGGGTTGCAGTTCAAATAGGACTAAAAAATCATGGGAAACCATTTTTCAAGAAAAAGAAGATTATGGAGATTATTATATAATTAAATCCTCTGATGAAAAGAAAAGATTTTTCTTGAGAGGATAAACAAGTCCAATAACATATTTGAAAAGTTTTCACTGAAGGAAATAACTCCATGATAAAAAGGAAGAAAAAGTTTCAAAAAAATCAAAAGGGAGCCCAGAAAATAAAAGTTTTAATTTCCTGGCAAAATTTTAATTGACAAAACAAGGTTAAAATCTTGGGGTGTTACAGTTTATGGTTTATGCTTTTACATGTGAATAGCTTGTTACTTGATCATGAGAAGTTTTATGAGATGAACTACTTTTATGACATATAAACATTCTAGAAAAGGTGATTGAAATTATCATTGATCAAACTTGTGCACCTGCTAGCATTCACACTTCATGAATTCTTTCTTTTATCATTTACCTAGGACGAGCAGGAATTAAGCTTGGGGATGCTGATACGTCTCCAACGTATCTATAATTTATGAAGCATTCATGCTATTATATTATCTGTTTTGGATGATTATGGGCTTTATTATACACTTTTATATTACTTTTGGGACTAACCTACTAAACGGAGGCCCGGCCCATATTGCAGTTTTATTGCCTGTTTCAGTATTTCGAAGAAAAGGAATAACAAACGGAGTCCAAACGGAATTAAACCTTCGGCAGCGTGATTTTTGGGAAGAATATGATCCGGGAGACTTGGAGTGCAAGCCAGGGGAGCGTCGAGGAGGCCACCAGATAGGAGGGCGCGCCCACCCCCCTGGGCGCGCCCCCCTGTCTCGTGAGCATCTCAAGCACCCCCCCGACCGACCTCTTTCGCATATATAGTCCCACGTACCATAAAACATCAAAGGAGAAGATAGATCGGGAGTTCCGCCGCCGCAAGCCTCTTTAGCCACCAAAAGTCAATCGAGAACCTGTTCCGGCACCCTGCCGGAGGAGGGATCCCTCACCGGTGGCCATCTTCATCATCTCGGCGCTCTCCATGACGAGGAGGGAGTAGTTCACCGTTGAGGCTGAGGGTATGTACCAGTAGCTATGTGTTTGATCTCTCTTTCTCGTGTTCTAACTCGTGTTCCCTCTATGGCACAATCTTGATGTATCCCGAGCTTTGCAATTATAGTTGGATCTTATGATGTTTCTCCCCCTCTACTCTCTTGTGATGAATTGAATTTTCCCCTTCAAAGTTATCTTATCGGTTGAGTCTTTAATGATTTGAGAACACTTGATGTATGTCTTGCCGTGCTTATTTCTGGTGACAATGGGATATCATGTGCCACTTGATGTATGTTTTGGTGACCAACTTGCGGGTTCCGCCCATGAACCTATGCTAGGGGTTGGCACATGTTTTCGTCTTGACTCTCCGGTAGAAACTTTGGGGCACTCATTGAAGTACTTTGTGTTGGTTGGATAGATGAATCTGAGATTGTGTGATGCATCGTATAATCATGCCCACGGATACTTGAGGTAACTTCTCGAGTATCTAGGTGACATTAGGGTTTTGGTTGATTTTTGTCTTAAGGTGTTATTCTAGTATGAACTCTATGATAGATTGAGCGGAAAGAATAGCTTCATGTTATTTTACTACGAACTCTTGAATAGATAGAACAAAAAGGATAACTTTGAGGTGGTTTTGTACCCTACCATAATCTCTTTGTTTGTTCTCGGCTATTAGTGGCATTGGAGTGACTATTTGTTGCATGTTGAGGGATTATTATATGATCTATCTATGTTATTATTGTTAAGAGAATTTGCACTAGTGAAAGTATGAACCCTATGCCTTGTTTCCTACCATTGCAATACCGTTTGCGCTCACTTTTATCATTAGTTACCTTGCTGTTTTCATAATTTCATATTACAAATACCTTTATCTACTATCCATATTGCACTTGTATCACCATCTCTTCGCCGATTTAGTGCACCTATACAATTTACCATTTTATTGGGTGTGTTGGGGACACAAGAGACTCTTTGTTATTTGGTTGCAGGGTTGCTTGAGAGAGACCATCTTCATCCTACGCCTCCCACGGATTGATAAACCTTAGGTCATCCACTTGAGGGAAACTTTGTACTGTCCTACAAACCTGTGCACTTGCAGGCCCAACAACGTCTACAAGAAGAAGGTTGTGTAGTAGACCTCAGTCCATATTGTGGATGACATAATAGACCTGGGGCCGTCATTCCTGCACAACATGATGCCGTTTGAGAGGATGAATGGGATCATTAAAGGATTCGTTCGTAACATGTCCCGTCCGGATGGAAGCATCGTCCAGGGCTATCTGGCACAAGAGTGCATCTCTTTCTACGAGAATTTTCTATATGGCGCAGACTAGGTGCCTGGTGTTAGTGTTGGTTTAACCGTTAACAAGCACGATTGGAGGCTCGAAGCAGAAGGTCACTCCAACTGTCGCTGGGAACTACAAGTGGCATACTCAGATCGATGCAGCGAATTTAACAGATAATACTTTGTAGTGCTACAACACCTAGACGAGGTAGATCCTTTCATGGCACTGCACAAAGAAATTATCGCAAAGAAGTATCGTGACCGGGGGGTATGCAGGACGGAGGCTGAAATTACTAGAGAGCACAACTCTACTTTCCTGCATTGGTTCACAGAGCATATTATTGCTAATCCCCCGGAGGAGGGCTCTAAGGACGGATTGCTCATATACGCCTTAGCACGTGGCCCCTCGCCCAACCTCGTAACCTATCACGCATACGATATCAATGGATACATGTTCTACACGGAGGCCAAAGATATGGACAGTGATGATCCTAACTCAGGGGTGACGATGGAATGCATGACCGGCAGCGACAACTGCTCAACTAAAAGATTTTACGAAAGGGTCAAGGAGATCTGGGAGCTTTACTACTCTGGACTACACAACACGATGATGTTCCGTGTCAGATGGGCTAAGAATGTCGAAAGAGAAAACCGGAATTTCACTACCAAAACTATACCCGACGCCAAGAGCGCTACCGTGAACGCTATCACAATAAACGAGACATGGGTACATCCTAAGCACGTGACACAATGCTTCTTCATAACCGACCCGCGCAATCCCAGCCGTGTTGTCTTGAGGAAAGGCAAAAGGAACATCATTGGAATGGATGGAGTCGCCAACGAGGAAGACTACGACCAGTACGGCAACCCAATGAGGGAAGATGATGATAATCATGAAGTATACGTCAAAAGAAGAATCAATACTACATTACCTAAGAAAAATCATACTCCATGGAAAAGGAGGGAAAGCTGACTCAAAAACGAAAACGTCAACACTGAGGAACCGTATGTTATTGGTCAAATGATGTAATATATATGTTCCTATTTTGTATACACACTTAGCCATTATTATGCATGGGTCCAATGATGTGATATATATGTCCCTATTTTGTATACATACTTAACCGTCAAATGATGCAATATATATTTCCTTCCCTTCGTTCACCGCTCTCGGAAAAGGGGAAAAGAAAAATGAGATAAAATAAAGGAAAAGAAAATAGAAGGAAACAAACAGGAAAACTGTTATATAGGTACTGGTTATAGCAGCAGCGCTTTTGTGAGAAAAGAGCTACAGCTAGTCAAGATAGCAGTAGCGGTTTCTACATAAAACCGCAATAGCTACCTGGAGTAGCTATAGCGCGCTTTGTTTAAATGCTCTACTGCTATGCCCACTTAACCCCAAAATCCCCACTCCTCTCTTCATCCCGCCTCTTTTCCCCCAAATCCACACACCCTCTCTTCCCCCGTCGTGCCGTCGGAGCCCTTCCCTCGCCGCGCCCCTCCGTTCGCCTCGACCCCGACCAGCCTTGACGGCCCGGCCCGGCCCCGCTCGCCCGCCCCGACCCGGCTCCGGCCTGGCGCTTGCCCACGGCCCCGGCTCCGGCCCTGCCTCTCGCCCACGGCCCCGGCCCCGACCCCGACCCCGGCTCCGGCCCCGGCGCTCAACCCCGACTCCAGACCCGGCACCGACCCCGACCCCGACCCCTCCCAACCTCGGCCGTCGTCGGGCCTGCACCCTCTGTAAGCCCCCCACCGCTCCTCCTCTCTCTGGTAGCTAGGGTTCTTTGGTTAATTTACTTAGGTTTTAGTTAGGGCAGATGGTTAATTAGGTCATATATTTAGTTATGAATTTAGCTAGGTTTTTTCTTCAAGTTCTATATTTTTCTTCCTTTTATATGCAAATTTGAAGTGGACATGTGATATGTGGACATGTGATGTTTTGGACATGTCATATTTGGAATTTGGACACGTCATTTGGACATGATGATTATGTGCAGGGTAAATGATCTGAGTGGCCTATGTTATGCTGGAATGTTGATTCATTTCCGTTCCGGTGAATTTCAGGCGCTCGATATGTCCAATTTTCAGCAAAGGTCATGCCGAAATTTTCCGTGAAATTTGGCATGATTTGTGCTACATAGTAGGCATATCGATTGCCGGGAGTTGTTCGGAAACGACATTCCAGCAAACACAGATATCTTTTTATGTCATTTCTCATTTTTTTTCATAGTTTTAGAATTTAACGAGGAGACTTAATCATAGAAACTGGGCCTTCTGACCAAGATGCAGACGAGATGGATTATAAGGGTGAACAAGAGTACCTCGACTATTTAACTGCTAAGAAAACTCAAGGTTTGCAGGTCCGCCTCGATGATGGTACTGACACCGACATCGACACTGACGGTGGCGCCGAGACCGATGGCGGCGCCGAGACCAGCGGGGAAGGTACCGGTGGGGACGATACCGGCGGAGAAGGTATCGGCGCCGATGCCGCTACCGAAAAGAAGAAGCAGAGGGATACGATAACCTAACAAACTAGGGATTGGACAACTGGTGATCACAAAGATGGTACCTGGCAAGTGTAACATCCCAAAATTCTAAATTTTGAAATATTATAATAATTAAAATATATGATTGTTTGATTGATTGTTGAGTGATCGATTGCGTGAAATTGATTGGAATTTTAAACTTTTGAAGTTTTGTTGAGAGGGAATATTTGAATTTGGAAATATTTCAAACTTCATGCCACTCAATGATCCTCATGATTTCTTCAATGAAAGAGAGTGGGAAGTAAAGAAAAATTTCATTTTGAATTTGTCATTTCAAATTTTGTTTTTAACTCAAAGTGGCATTTGAGTTTTATTCAAAAACTTTTCTGACAAAGAACACTTCAACAAAAGTGTTGAGAGGGAGTTACATGACACCCCAAAAATGTTGGAATAAATTTTCCATAGAGTTTTGAGAGTCATTTTGATTTTTGTTTGAATTAAAAAAATGATTTTTCAAAAAGTATTTTATTTGCCCCTGCAAACTATCCCATTAAATTGGGCTTATTTTTCTGATCATTTTGATATATAATACTCCTATATTTTATTTTCATTTTATTTCCTAAAATGATTCTTCTTCGCGGGTTATTAAAAAAAAGAAAGGTACTGTTTTTTTGGGCCAAATCCGGCCCGATCCGTACCGAATCATCTCTTTCCTCCCGACGAGATGCTCCAGATCTCCAGCCACCGCCGGAGCATCGCCGGAATCGCGGGATTCGCGAAATCCCTTGGCCCCTCCGCCAAACCGACCTGCCCCTTATAAATGGCCATCTCCGCACCCATTTCCTCCCTAGTCCCTCCTCTCCTCACCCCACGTCGCGCGCCACCTCGCCCGGAGTTCGCGAACACCGCCGCCATTGCCGCCCGTCCCCGCCACCTCCGCCATCCCGCCACCAACAGACCCCACCAGCCGCTCCGCCCGCCTCTGCCGCCTCGACCATCCCTTCCCGACGCCAGAGGGCCACGGAGGACGTCGCTGAGCTCCAGTAACCCCATCATCGGAACTGCTACAATAAATCCCGACCTATTTTTTTTTCGTTCTGTTTTTAAAACAAAATAGTTTCAATCTTGTAAAATCCATAATTAATTATCTACGAGGTATTTTTGAGTGATTCCAACTGCCTTGGATCAAAAATTTTATGAAGTTTCTGTTAGTTCAATTTTATTTCACATTGAAGTAGTTTAAATTTGTGTTTGTATGAATTTTCCCAAATCACTAGATTTGAGCTATTTTGAGTTAGGAATATTATTTTTGACCGATTCTTTTTGCTCCTGGTCTCTAGGACCTTTGTTTATCCAGTATTATTTAGTATTTTATTTCTAGGTTAATTTAAATTAGGTTTTTAGCAAAACAGTACTGTTTTATTATTAGTTCTGTTTTAGCTTTTTCTTTATTGTTTTTATTAGTTTTAAATTATTTCTTTTTGTCACTTTTGACAAAATTAGTTGTGTTTCTGTTAGACAACAGGAGAAAAATTTATTTTTATTTTAAAAAATTTATTTTCCTTAGTTTTGTATGAAACCTTCTATAGGTCATAGTTAGAGTTTTATAAAAGCTTTTTATTTGTTTCTTTTTGCAAATAAAATTTTATGAAAAAATACTTTCTGTTAACTTAGTTGTTTTACTTTTTATTTTCTGTTAAATTATTAGTTTAGTGTTTTAATTGCTGTTAAGTTTTTTTTTACTTAGGGCAAAACTTTGTTAGATGCTTGTAGCAAAGTCATAGATTTTCGTTAGTAGTTTTTCTTTCTAGTTTTATTTGAAGCTTCTTTAGACTTTATTGGAGTTTTATTATTGAGTTTTTTTAATTGTTATTTTGAGTGTTAGTATTGCTTGCTAGAATGATTGCTTATGTGAATGCTATGTTTGACTTGTATAGATTTTCTTCGGAGAGTGACGAATAGTTCTATCAAATTTTGTGAGAGTGTTGTTATCTTCATCAACGTGCTGTGCAAGTTCACTTAGACCATGTTTTTCATACCTATGTGTTTTATTGCATCTATTGTCATCTTCGCAACAATCCCTCCAGTAGTGATATTGAATCCTTGTAGTTGAGTAGTATGCATGAGGTAGGAACCCATCACCCTGTTACCAAGCCCGGACGTTATTTATTTTAATGCTACGCTATAGTAGACGGGGTTGGTATGAGTGCTCGGGAGTGGTGTGAGAATGGAGGATCTACGTAAATGACGACAACTCCATGATGGAATCTGCAAGGACTGCATCTTCAAGGCCTCAAGACTTCAAGACTCGAGACAAGAATTCAATACACACTCATCGGGTGAAGGATGGTTGACGGGCACCTGGAGAAACCAGTGGATGGCGGGATGCATGGAGAAGCGCCATGACATCTTGGAAAGCTTCACCCAGACTCAAAGAGACGGAAGAATACTTCATGCCCGGAAGCTTACATGCAACCGCAAGTCACTATGGGCTCGCTTGGTTGACCTTAGTGGTTAATCTGGCTGGGACGGTGCTAGCATATGTAGAACTACGGTAGGATTTGATGGGCACGGACGGTGGTCGGGGAACTCTTCGAAGACCATGTTTCGGTCATCTTGTTCTCAAACACCACGAAGTGCGAGAACGTAAATAGAGGGAACGAATCTTGCGGGTAAAGTGTACAAACCTCTGCAGAGGGTTAAAAACCTAATCGATTAGCCGTGTCCACGGTTACGGACAATTTGAGCCTCTGGACTTGGATCTATCTCGGAACTCTCAACACCGGATTGATAACTTAATTGTGGGTAACTTATGATGATTTTGGGCTATGAGACATCGGTTGGCGGAACCATGTCAGGATAGAAAACTCCATAGTACAGACTTCATTTATTCCTTTGATGTAGGGAAAATAAAACCAGCTTTTACGCAAACAAAACTCAGACCCAGAGCCACAAAGACAAATTGCATATAGTATAGTTTTACCATCTGTTTTCTCATGTTGTGATGATGCCGGTACATTCAATGTACTGACCTACACGGCTGCAACGTATCATGTTGCAGGATTTTCTTCGACGAGTAAGAGTTACGATACAGGGTTACGATCTACACTCAACCTGCCGATGGCGTTGATGGGACTCCACACCTGTTTGATTATTTCCGCTGAGTATTATGAGGTATATATCATTTTACGTTATTTATACATGTGATTGCACTTTGATATATGCATTGATGTACTGTGTGTGCCAGCATACTAATCCAGGGATGGCACAGATACACAGAGGCTTGACCGTCTGAGGTTGGGTCGCTACAAATATGGTATCAGAGCACATGTTGACTGTAGGATGTGACCCTAGGAAATGACTTAGTAATATGAAGACCCCAACAGGAACGACCTTTGTTTTTGTTACTACTCTCGTAACACCTGATTCCTTTGACTGAACCTTCCTTATTTCAAACTATAGATGGAGAGCTACATTCTGAAGAAAAAAAAGAACACTACGAGAAGGTTCTTGGAGGCCCCTTCCTTGTGGAGCTAGTCAGGCTGCTGAAGTTACCGATACCTGAGATCAAGGCAACTAAGAGGACGTCTAGATCATGGGGAGTCAAGACCCAAGTTTTTGGCCGTAATGAAGACCCCAAGACTGCACACATCAACTTCGGCACCATAAATGGTGACTGTGATATGGGAATCAACACTGCCGTCCATGATGCTATTGCACGCTTATGCTATCGTCATCGTGCTGCACTAAACCCAGCCTTCTTTGGAAGGATTGGATGGCAGAAGTTTGATGGAGCAACTATTGCCTTGACGGAAGTGCAAAAGATGAAGTTCTCCCCATTGTTAGTGTACAATCAGGATCTAGAACAATACATCAAGAATCTTCAGATGGACCTCCTGGAAGCCCTATTTGACAATGAAGCACTACGAGAAGAGGTTGAGACTCAGAGACTGAAGGTAGACAACATGGAGGAGGAGAACCTCGAGATCCCGAGAATGCGTCAGGAACTGAAAAGCAGCAGGACCATGTCTCATGCCAAGGACGTTGAGATCCAGAAGCTCAAGGAACAACTTCAGGACATACAGGGTCGTCACAAGAAACTCCGCATCGACAGGGAAAATCTAGCAGAAAAATTGGAGGAGATCAAGTCCACACATAAGAAGCCCCAGTGGGGAAAATGATCAAGTTCCCGGTAAATTAGCTTAGTAGTAGCCCACCATGAGAGAAATAAAGATGAACACTTTCTCGATTTAAGTATCTGACCATACTAACTTATGTGGGTGGCGATACTGTAGAATTGATTGAATAAATGAATGCTTGGTTGCTATTATTTTCTGTGTTTATTGAATGGTTGGATAGATGCGATATTCGTAGGCTTGTTATGTCAACCTTGAGAGACGTAAGTTACGGAAGAATGGTAGAAGGCCTTCATATGGGAAAAGCATCAGAATTGGAAACTCTCGAGCATTGAAGACCTGAAGAAATGAGGACTTCAAACGAAACCATAGTAGAACGGCCCATTACAAACGGTACTTTTGAGCTAGGATTCTTTTGTTGATGGGTGGGTATTTGCTTTCTCTTCTGTCTCAACGGACCTCAAATCTTGAACCCATGGACAATCGAACACCAAACTTTTACGGAGACAATTGCTATTTCGCCATGGAGATCGTTCCTTGTTCCGAGCACCCTCTTATCCTACACATGCAGATGACAACCCTTTATGAGTCTTTCCTTAAGGGCCTGAAACGATCATAACCACGACAAGTGATCATGATTACCCGAAGATCCTGAAGGACATGATGAAGCATATTCACCTTGAAGGAGATGCAGTCTACAAAGGCTACCCCTTCATGAAAAAGGGAGTGGAACTTTGGTATGTGGAGGTACACCTCCAGCGTATGAAAGGAGTTTGCCCAAAGACGATGGGGCAGTACTTTTTCATCTCACGTGTACCACAAGCAACTTTCTTCGACGTTGTTCGTGAAGCAGCCATGGAAGCCATACGCCAGATCGGAGAAATACTTGAAGCAAGACTTCGTTATACTCAGGAATACCTAAGAGAAGTGCATGCAGAGATGATGGAGATGAAGCTCAAGGCCACCACGATGAAACAGAAGATTGAAGATTTCAAGGCGCTTGTCGCACAATTCCAGTTGGAATGAAGAATCCTCAAGGAGGAAAAATGAATAAAGTTGGAAGTAATGTCTGACCATACCGAACCATGTGGGTGGCAGCATTTGTAATAAACTTTTTGGAATTTGGATTCTGAAAAATGGTTAAGGATGTAATAAAAGATTGATATGAAAATAATGGGATTTATGGATAAACTAGTGCATTTTTTTGGTGTCGTAGTACTCCGTAAAGCCACAGGATCAATGAAGAAAGAAATGTGTTATTCATGACGGTCCATAGAAGGAAGCTGGACAAAATAAGTTGGAGTTTTGTATGATCGTCACCACAAGGGTATGAAGGAAGAAGTACTATTGGATTTACAGGAGATGTAATGTTGGAATATGGAATGATAATCCTCGGAAGGATGAGTTAAACTTGTACAAGAGTTGAAGTGGGCCATAACCCACAGGCCCAGGAGTTAATAAGAAGCAAGCACACTCTTGCTGTAGGAACATATTTCGGAAGAAAACTTTGAGTTTAATCATCCGACATTTTTAGGAGGATATGAAAACCCGAGGGTTGTGAAGAAACGTTAGATGTCTTGTTCAGCTTGCAGAAACCATGGATTTATTAGAACTCAGTTTGTCGACAAGGGAAATTCTGCAATGCTTGTGAGTATGACCAAGTGTTAGAATACGTGATTCAATCTCTGCATAGTTAGTAATGGTTCAAGTACGGGATGGATTGGCCCCCATACCGGAGACTTCTATCATGAACTATCATATGCTGATGGAAAATCAGAGAGCCTTGAAAACCTTAGAAGAGTGTCGACACGTCAAGCCATAAAACCATAGAATGGTAGGACGATGGAACCCTTTACAGGCAACCGTTGCCAATCGTAGGTTATACGGTGAGATTTAAACTAGGCCCATTTCCTGCAGGAGAAACCATTAATTGTTGACCACCACGAGAATATCGAATAGTTGATTAGGGTTGGCGTTGCACTGCCAGCTCGAAGACCCAGTCTCGTATGAACTCACCATGAATGAAAGGACTCGAGATTGGAGGAAAAGGTTATACCCCTACCGAAAGAGCCTCGGTGAAAGAGTTATCATGAGCGGCTAATACCAACCCAAAGGGATGGAGTACCTGAGTTCCGTTGGAACCATAACCCTGCTTTTAAGTGTGGTAGCACACTAGACCATTCGATCGATGGATTTGCTGGAAGACCTCCAAACCCTAACCTTTTCTTGCTAGCCTCTTCGAATCTCGAGGACGAGATTCATTTTAAGTGTGGTAGTTTGTAACATCCCAAAATTCTAAATTTTGAAATATTATAATAATTAAAATATATGATTGTTTGATTGATTGTTGAGTGATCGATTGCGTGAAATTGATTGGAATTTTAAACTTTTGAAGTTTTGTTGAGAGGGAATATTTGAATTTGGAAATATTTCAAACTTCATGCCACTCAATGATCCTCATGATTTCTTCAATGAAAGAGAGTGGGAAGTAAAGAAAAATTTCATTTTGAATTTGTCATTTTAAATTTTGTTTTTAACTCAAAGTGGCATTTGAGTTTTATTCAAAACTTTTTCGACAAAGAACACTTTAACAAAAGTGTTGAGAGGGAGTAACATGACACCCCAAAAATGTTGGAATAAATTTTCCATAGAGTTTTGAGAGTCATTTTGATTTTTGTTTGAATTAAAAAAAACGATTTTTCAAAAAGTATTTCATTTGCCCCTGCAAATTATCCCATTAAATTGGGCTTATTTTTCTGATCATTTTGATATATAATACTCCTATATTTTATTTTCATTTTATTTCCTAAAATGATTCTTCTTCACGGGTTATTAAAAAGAGGAAGGTACTGTTTTTTTGGGCCAAATCCGGCCCGATCCGTACCGAATCATCTCTTTCCTTCCGACGAGATGCTCCAGATCTCCTCACCCCACGTCGCCGCGCCACCTCGCCGGAGTTCGTCGGAACACCGCCGCCATTGCTGCCCCGTCCCGCCACCTCCGGACATCCCCGCCACCAACAGACCCCACCAGCCGCTCCGCCCCGCTCTGCCGCCCCCGACCATCCCTTCCCTGACACCAGAGGGCCACCGGAGGACGTCGCCGGAGCTCCACCAGAACCCCATCATCGGAACTGCTACAGTAAATCCCGACCTATTTTTTTTCGTTCTGTTTTTAAAATAGAATAGTTTAAATATTGTAAAATCCATAGTTAATTATCTACGAGGTATTTTTGAGTGATTCCAACTGCCTTGGATCACAAATTTTATGAAGTTTCTGTTAGTTCAATTTTATTTCACATTTGAGCAGTTTAAATTTGTGTTTGTATGAATTTTCCCAAATCACTAGATTTGAGCTATTTTGAGTTAGGAATATTATTTTTGATCGATTCTTTTTGCTCCTGGTCTCTAGGACCTTTGTTTGTCCAGTAGGATTTAGTATTTTATTTCTAGGTTAATTTAAATTAGGATTTTAGCAAAACAGTACTGTTTTATTATTAGTTCTGTTTTAGCTTTTTCTTTATTGTTTTTATTAGTTTTAAATTATTTCTTTTTGTCACGTTGGACAAAATTAGTTGTGTTTCTGTTAGACAACAGGAGAAAAATTTATTTTTATTTTAAAAAATTTTATTTTCCTTAGTTTTGTATGAAACCTTCTATAGGTCATAGTTAGAGTTTTATAAAAGCTTTTTATTTGTTTCTTTTTGCAAATAAAATTTTATGAAAAAATACTTTCTGTTAACTTAGTTGTTTTACTTTTTATTTTCTGTTAAATTATTAGTTTAGTGTTTTAATTGCTGTTAAGTTTTTTTTACTTAGGGCAAAACTATGTTAGATGCTTGTAGCAAAGTCATAGATTTTCGTTAGTAGTTTTTCTTTCTAGTTTTATTTGAAGCTTCTTTGGACTTTGTTGGAGTTTTATTATTGAGTTTTTTTTAATTGTTATTTTGAGTGTTAGTATTGCTTGCTATAAAATGCTATGTTTGACTTGTATAGATTTTCTTCGGAGAGTGACGAATAGTTCTATCAAATTTTGTGAGAGTGTTGTTATCTTCATCAACGTACCAGGCAAGTTCACTTAGACCATGTTTTTCATACCTATGTGTTTTATTGCATCTAATCTCATCTTCGCAACAATCCCTCCAGTAGTGATATTGAATCCTTGTAGTTGAGTAGTATGCATGAGGTAGGAACCCATCACCCTGTTACCAAGCCCGGGACGTTATTTATTTTAATGCTACGCTATAGTAGACGGGGTTGGTATGAGTGCTTGGGAGTGGTGTGAGATCGGAGGATCTACGTCAATGACGACAACTCCATGATGGAATCTGCAAGGACTGCATCTTCAAGGCCTCAAGACTTCAAGACTCGAGACAAGAATTCAATACACACTCTTTGGGTGAAGGATGGTTGACGGGCACCCTGGAGAAACCAGTGGATGGCCGGGATGCATGGAGAAGCGCCATGACATCTTGCGGAAAGATTCACCCAGACTCAAAGAGACGGAAGAATACTTCATGCCCGGAAGCTTACCTGTGCATCCGCAAGTCACTATGGGCTCTGGCTTGGTTGACCTTAGTGGTGAATCTGGCTGGGACGGTGCTAGCAGATGTAGAACTATGGTAGGATTGGATGAGCACCGAACAGTGGTCAGAGGAACTCTTCAGGAGACCATGTTTCGGTCATCTTGTTCTCAAACACCCTGAAGTGCGAGAACGTAAAGAGAGGGATCGAATCTTGCGGGTAAAGTGTACAAACCTCTGCAGAGGGTTAAAAACCTAATCGATTAGCCGTGTCCCCGGTTACGGACAATTTGAGCCTCTGGACTTGGATATATCTCGGAACTCTCAACACCGAATTGATAACTTAATTGTGGGCAACTTATGATGATTTTGGGCTATGAGACATCGGTTGGCGGAACCATGTCATGGTAGAAAACTCCATAGTACAGACTTCATTTATTCCTTTGATGTAGGGAAAATAAAACCAGCTTTTACGCAAACAAAACTCAGACCCGAGCCACAAAGCCAAATTGCATATAGTATAGTTTTACCATCTGTTTTCTCATGTTGTGATCTTGCGGTACATTCAATGTAATCGACCTACACGGCTGCAACGTATCATGTTGCAAGATTTTCTTCGACGAGTAAGAGTTACGATACAGTGGTTACGGTCTACACTCAACACGCCGATGGCGTTGATGGGACTCCACACCCGTTTGATTGTTTCCGCTGAGTATTATGAGGTATATATCATTTTACGTTATTTATACATGTGATTGCACTTTGATATATACATTGATGTACTGTGTGTGCCAGCATACTGATCTAGGGATGGCACAGATACACAGAGGCTTGACCGTCTGAGGTTGGGTCGCTACAACAAGTTTGAACCATTAGAGCCGGAAGAACCTCGCAAGTGCTATGGGAACCAAGTAGGATGCATCCTACGGGAATACGCGAGCATCAACGACGATGACTTAAGGACTAAAGAACATTTGACGCAGTTGCTGCTGACGAAGTTGCACAAGAGATTCAAGTTCCCCGACCGGGATGATAACATAGAACAACCGTGGGATGATCCAAAAATGGAAAAGATTAATAATCACGCCATGGGCATGTTCAGCAATAATTTGGCCTCCTGGAAAGGGAGGGTGAAACGAGCTATTGAGTCTGAGGAACCCCTGTCCAAGATTCTGGAGGAAAATCCGACACATCCAGAAGAGGAGTTCAAAAAGTTCAAGGAAAGTTGCGCTACCGAGGCAGCCAAGGCTAAGGTTGCGAAATTCAAGAGCCTTCGGCAAAGGAACCCGGTGAAGCATCGCCCCCGATGTCGTGTCTACCTCGGTAAAAGGCCCATATCGGATAAGGAGAACGCGGAACGTGAAGCCGCGGGTATCCCAGACCCCTTCCTGAAGTTCACCAACCCCTTGGAGCATGACTTCATCAGGGCCCGCTACAAGTGGGACAAGGAAAAGAAGGTTTTTTACACGGACCAGATCACGAGGAGATTGATTAGACTACTAGTAATTATTCTTTTACCATGTTACATTTAGCTCCAGATCTAGTTGACTACACATTCCTAAACGGTTCACGTTCCTTCTACAGGAGAAGCAACACCAGCTTGCAGCTGAAAGCCCTACTTCTCTGATGAGGCCCAAGTGGGACACCCCTCTGAAACGGGCCTTGAACGAACTTAAGGAACTCCTTTTGAGCCAGCGGCCACAATATGGTCATGTGCATGGCACTAGAGATGGCGCCACGTGGAAGGTGTTTTACAATGAGGGCCCGGAGGACAAGAAGCAGAAAAGAAGTTTAGTCCGGCGGACCTCGACGACAAGGTGAAGATTGCGGTCGAGAAAAAAGCAGCTGAGGATGCGAAAAAACAACCGAGGATAAAAATGAGTTGCTACAGCAAGTAGTCAATGCAGCTGTAACTGCCTGCAGAAATGATTTTGCTACTAACATGGTTCCAGCTATCATCAACTGGACGAAGGAAAATCCAGACAAGACGGTACATGATTTCCCGTTGCCCAGTTTCATCGCGAGCAACTCCGTGAATAACAACACCACCGCACTATCACTTGCTCACACAACCGGGCCTCCTCTCGCACTCGCTCCCGCTCATAGCAGCCCGTCCTCAGTCTCCGACGCGCTAGGTGGGCCTTCTTCTTTGGCTGAGCTCGAAGCCATCACGGTAATTACATATAACACCAACATATATATATATATATATATATATATATATGGAATATTCCATTTTCGTTGCCTTTCCGATGTTTTACGCCACATACATGTGTTTGCAGGCCTACGAAACCCCGTGCACCATACTCTACTTGATCAAAGGCCAAAAGGTGGACGTGGGAAAGGGGGTGATAATGAACCCCTTGCAACCCACGTTCCACAACTAGCCGATCCCCGCTAGGCACATTAGGGTTAACTTGTCGAGTGTGAAATCGGGGCACGAGGATTTGCCTCCTCCAGTATGGCATGTGGGAGAGGACGACGAGACCACGCCACAGATTGGAAGCTGCAAGGGTTGGGTGATGCTATGGCCAAAGAATCTTCTTCGTCTAGATCTGGCCGAGAGCACACCAATCACCACACATCAACAAGCATTTGCGGAGACCACCACCCCGCCTACGCAATTACCAGCTCCTGTAGTGTCGGGTGAGAGCAGCGGGCGATGTTATGAAGGGGGTGCAATAGTACTAGCTGATGTAATCGGTCCTGTAGAACAGAGAATGGATGACGATACGGAGGTCGACCCAATGGATTTACTCAATAGAAACGCGTATGAACGTGACTTAGATATGATGAGTCAACCATATGACGAATCGGGCTATCAACATGCTAATGAGGACATGGATGATCTGCCCGGGCAGGAAGGTCGTAGCAGGGACTGGAAGAAGTCTCTCTTCATGAAATCCTCATAGGACATGCCTGAAGATGCCGCCTCAACACATGCTCAACTAGCCGGGGGTCGTACAGTGCTTAGCCCGCAACACTTGGGCAGGGGTTAAGGAAGGGTCTGGAAGGTGTGCCCAAAAAAGAAGAGGAAGAGACCGGGGAAGATAGCTGCCTCCAAACAAGCCAGAGCACATAGCAGCCAGATGATGGATTTTGAAGAGCATGTACCCATGAAAGGTGCAACCATGTTCCATCTCACAGGCCAGCCGATGCTACCGCCAAAACCGCTGGAGTCACTATCAGGGGATCTCAGGAGACTGCACGACCATGTGCTGTCGACTGAGAAAAGCCTAGTAGCCTCGAAGGATCCATAATATCTGACATACGCGGCTCGTGTGCCTAAGGGGAAGTGCTACGTTGACACATGGCCCGTGGAGGTGTTCTTCCTGCGGTTTGACCATATCTTTGAGATGTTTCTGACAAGGCGGCTCGATTTTACAATCTTCCGCCTTTTTGCGCTACATATGAGCTCCGTCATGAAGAGGGAATAAGTCTCGCAAATCTGTGTGGCGGATCCATACTACTTGCACGAGTCTTTCTTGAGTCTCGGCGACTTTGAGCGTGAAACTGCTAGGGAGTACCTCCAAAACTTCATGGTACAAAATAAGGACTAGGAAATTGTCCTCCTGCCTTATCATCCAAAGTAAGTCAGTTTCGGACAATCCTTTCGTACATTTCAATCATTCCTTCTCGCTCATATGGAGAATAATTTGAGGTGTCTTTTCCTCGCCGCAACGGGCGTGCCGTCCTTATCGTTCTTTACCCGCGAGTGTCCCACGCCGTGTAATTCGACCCTTCCAGAGACTATGAGAAGAAGGACTACACCCACATAATGAATATTCTAGATGATGCTCTCCAAGGCTTCAGCATTAGAGGTGGCCACATGCAGATCAGGAAACAAAGGAATAAGAAGATGGGTTTCACGCATAAAACTTACTTCTGCTGCATCCATGTCCCAAAACCATGCAAGAAAGAAGGATTATACATCCTCCATCTCATGATTGAGTTCAACACGGATCACCAAAAGCTTCGCATCACAAACAGAAATGATGATCATATCCACAAGTGTGTAGAATCTCATGGAGAAGCGGACTATAAACTTAGAGATGACTTCTTTCGCATGCAAAGGGACATTGTGACAATCATCATGAAAGAAGTCGTCGATGAGAAGGGGATGTTCCACCATGGCCCTATATCGCGAGCTGACATCCGAACTCGCATAGGCATGCAACATCATGACCTCACGCCATTCAAGAAGCTAGGGTCCATCCTCGATGATATGGAAGGATGGAACTTCTAGTCATTTACGATGACGATGATGATGATATGGGTCGATTGAACTTGTATACTTTCTGTGGCGATGAAACTTTGTGATGTTCACGGTCCCTGCCGAACTTGCGTAATGCTACTTTGTTAGTATGGGTATGATGACCTACGTACCTCTAGTTAATTCGTTTGCGTACTATATGTTGCATCCAGTTGCTAAGCCTTTCTTTTTCGTGTTGCTCTTGTATATTTTGTTGCATATGATTGTACATCCTCTTGATGAAGATGCATCTCTAACAGGTACCTAGCTTCTTAATGGCCAGATGGCAGTGCTAGGTCGTGCACAAAGAGAAGGTTTCGGGGGTGTACAACGAGTGGCCTGAGTGTCAGGCGCAAGTGAATGGGGTCTCGGGTGCCAGCCATAAAGGCTTCAAAGTAGAAAAGAAGAACAAGCTAGTTACTTGAGGTTCAAGCTAGCGTGAGAGAGGAATCGTAACCGCCGCCTCATGTACTGCATAGTTCCGCTCTCACTCATAGTGATAGCTCTTCTCGCATATATCATTGTTTGGATGGATGACGTTGTAGTTGCACGTATTCGAGACTTGCATGTATCGCTATTTTCGAGATGATGACGAGATACCACTTTGTGTTGGATTATGATTATGATGAGACTATTTGTATGTATTGCTATGATTACATTTGTCATTCAGCAGTCATTTCTATGTGTCTGATGATGACATTTGTATGTGCTAAAGATTCTTGTATAAAGCCTATTCAAATACAAAACAAATATGCATAAAAAATCAAAAACTACTAAAATTAGCAGTAGCGAGTGGAGAAAAGTTAGCAGCAGCGTGATAGTAGCAGTAGCGCGCCCAAGCAAAGCGCGCTAGAGCTATTAGCAGTAGCGATCTTCCATACAGCACGATGATGCTACACTTGTATAGCAGTAGCATGGGCGTACACACACTGCTGCTACGGGTTAGCTGTAGCGCCTTATCAGTAGCGCCGGCCCCCGCGCTACTGATATACCTAGAACTCGTGCTGCTGCTAGGCTTTTCCCTTGTCGAGGAAAAGAGGTAGCAGCTCCGGGCTATACCTACGACTTACATCAGGACCTGGACAATAGAGCGGGTCAGACTAGATCAACCTACGGATCAAGGTAACGTGCCCCAACACGAGACGATGGCCATCAAGCTTGGCGCGATAAGCATAACCAAACTCGGCTCGAACATCGAACACAGATGTCATCCAAACTACGTCGTGACGTTGCCCGACACAGAGGCGCCGCACACCCCTTGTGCTTTACCAATGAGGTAAAGCAACACCAGTTTCCAGAAGGGTTTAAACCCGTAAACATTGAAGCATACGATGGAACGACAGATCCCGCTGTATGGATTGAAGATTTTCTACTCCATATTCACATGGCTCACGGAGACGATCTCCACGGCATTAAATACCTCCTCCTAAAGCTAAAAGGACCAACGCGTCACTGGTTGAACAGCCTCCCAGAAAACTCTATTGGTAGCTGGGAAGACTTGGAGGATGCTTTTCGAGACAACTTCCAACGTACTTATGTCCGGCCACCGGACGCTGATGACCTTAGTCACATAGACTAGCAACCCGAAGAGTCAGCCCGCAAACTCTCGACTCGGTACTTAATTAAAAGGAACCAAATCATCGACTGTCCGGACGACGAAGCCTTAGCGGCCTTTAAACACAGCGTCCTTGATGAATGGCTCGCCCGACACCTCGGTCAGGAAAAGCCGAAGACTATGGCAGCTCTTACTTCACTTATGACTCGCTTCTGTGCGACTGAAGATAGCTGGTTCGCTCGTAGAAGCAACAGTACCAGTGACCCTGGCACCTCTGAAGCCAGGGATGGCAACGGAAGGCCACGACGTAACAAAAACAAGCGTCGGAATAACAATGAAGAAACTGAAGATACAACGGTCAACGCCGGATTCAGTGGCTCCAAACCCGGTCAACGGAAGAAGTCGTTCAAAGGAAATAGAGACGATCCATCTAATTTGGATAAGGTACTAGACAGGCCTTGCCAGATTCATGGCACCTCCGACAAGCCTGCCAACCACTCTAACAGAAACTCCTATGTTTTTAAACAGGCCCGTAAGTTAAATATGGAACACAAGGGGAAAGGTCCTCAAAGCGAGGACGATGATGAGCCCCGTCCACTGAACACAGGGGGACAGAAGAAATTTCTCCCCGAGGTGAAAACAGTGAACATGATATATGTCACACATATCCCCAAGAGGGAGTGCAAGCGCGCACTAAGGGAATCTACGCCATAGAGCCTGTCGCCCAAAAATTCAACCCATGGTCGGCTTGTCCGATCACCTTCGATCGTAGGGACCACCCAACTAGTATCCGTCATGGAGGTTCGGCGGCCCTGTTACTCGACCCAATCATTGATGGATACCATCTCACTCGAGTCCTCATGGACGGCGCAAGCAGTCTTAACCTGATCTATCAAGACACTGTGTGTAAGATGAGTATTGATCCGTCAAGAATCAAGCCTAGTAATGTAATGTCCCGAGTCCGATGCGCCAGGTGTCTTCCAGTTATTCGCCCTCGTCGCCATGTTATTTTCTTGCGTGTTGCACTTTTCCTTGTCATCATGTGCATTTCCTGTGCATGTTTTTCAAAACTTGCATCCGGTCACTTTCTCCGCTGTCCATTTCAGAATCCGGCACTCTCACATGCACCCGTTGCACCTCTCAGATCTTGCTTCGTGAATGGGAGAAAACATTCTCGGAATGGGCTGAGATTTGTCGAGTGGTCTGGGTATACAACTTGTAGACCGCCTGTCAAATTTCGTTCCATTTGGAGGTCGTTTGATGCCCAAACAGTTAACCACGTTGACCGAAGCCCTCCTTCTCTTTGCAGCCCAGCACCCCTCCACAACATCCCACTAGCCCATCTAAATCCCCTCCATGCTCTCCGTCGTTGGATCACGATCGTGTGGGCGTAAACCGCTCCTCGATAGCCCTGTCCTAGCTCCCTCTACCTATAAAAGGCCCCTCCCGCTTCATTTTCGGGCGAAACCCTAGCCTCCTTCCTCATCCCGCCGCCGGACGCGTCCGCAAACGGCCGGACACGTCCGCGCCACCGCCCCGGCGCCAATCGCCAGCCGCCACGTGGCCTCCACTGTGCCCTATCCCGCGCGCCACCGCCTGGCCCGCCCAAGCCCGAGGCTGGCCTACCCCAGGCCGCATCTGGGCCCCGCCTCCCGCTCACCGCCTGAGCTCCGTCGCCGATGCGCCACGCCACCGCCTCGCCATCGCCGCCACCTCGCCGCCCCGTGCCGCTCGCCTCCCCGTGTCGCGCCGCCTTGCATGCCACAACTGCGTCGCCGCTCACCACAGCTGTTGCCGCCTCCTCGCGCGCCGCCGCTCGCCTCGCCGTCGACCTTCGCCGCCGTCACCTCCGGTCGCCGTCGCCGTCTCCGGTGAGATCTGGTCAGGTGGACTAGATCCACCAGCCCCTCCATCCAAACGCCGCGACCGTCTCGGATCTCCTCGTCCCGTTTTCGCGAGGTGAAATTCCAATGAGTCCCAGATCTGCAACATTATGTGTGCATGTTGTGATGCTTGTAACTTTGTGTGTACTTCTCTGTTTTGTGTGCATAATATGTCAAAATGTTCATCTTTGAATGCTCTACAAGATAGTGTCATTTGAATTCATGTTGCTGCTCATCTTGATGCCTTAATCCACATTGCAAAGCTTCTAACTGATATAATCTGCTGAAACTTCTGTAACTTGCCTATTAGTCTTTTTCATATCTTTTTGTGTGATTTTCATTTGAGCATCATGTCAGCATGTTTTAGGAGCATATTCATGACATCTTTGCAGTGGTGCAATCCACGTATTTTGATATGCCAAGTGTTGACTGAAACAAGCTTGTAAAGTGGCCTAGTTGATGTTTGTTATTTTCTGTGACTTAATAATTTCTACCAAGTCTGAATCAGTTATATTGTGATGCCATATTTGCTTGATGCTACCGTCCAATATATGCATATTTTGGAGATGTCCAGTAAGCATGTTTTGTTTTCCATGTTATTTTATATACATCCATGATCTTGTTTGCGTTTATAGCCTACTGTAGATAATGTTTCTGTCAGCGTATTAACCTCAGTTTTGCCATGTGAATAGCTAGTGTTCTATGCACCCTATGACCATGTACTTGACATTAGTAGTTGCACAAGCATGCCATCTTGCTGTTGGTTGTATTCACTTTCTATGGTACACTTTATGTTGAGTTAATCAAGCTTGCAAACATGTATACATGTCGCTGTTTCTGCCATGTTCACTGATTTCCACCAAGTCTGAGAAACTGTTATTATTTGCAATCTTGCCATGAAGTTTTGAACATGTTCTAGTGGTTTCTAGCAGTAGCTCAGTGATCATGTTTTGTAATGCTTGACATGTGCTGCCTTTCCACGCCCTTTGATGCCATGATAAGTTCTTGTAGCTTATACTTCTGTTGTCTTAGAGTACGCATCACGAATCTGTTTTCAGCCTCGCTCTGTTTTTCACAGTCTAAGAATCTGTTATAACTTACAATCTTGTCTTGATGAATGCCATTGATATAGAAGTTATATGGAGGTGTTTAGTAACCATGTTTTGCCATGTTTAACTTGTACTTTAATGCCATACTTCTTATTGCTATGATCTTGCAGTGTAGCATCATCGTTTCATGCCTTCAACATGTCAACATGTTATTTCTGCTCACATGTATGCCTTGTTTTTCACCAAGTCCTAATCTATGACATTAAGTTGCTTCTTGCATTGATAATAATGGTTTAATCTTGATGCCAACCTGAACCTTAATGATATTTGAAGTATGTAATTTGTTATTTAAATGCATATCAAGTTTGTGCACATATGTATCCTGTAGCATATTGTTTCTTTGATTGTAAAGTGCCTAGTTGCTGTTTTGGACAACTTGTCCTTTGAACTTGATTCATGTGTATGTGTTGAACCGTTGCTCTGTTTCAAGCGTGATCTATATGAAACTTGCTTGGTTTTGCATGTAGTTTCATCATGCCATGTTGCATCCATGCTTTGAAGTGTTTGTGATTGTGTATGTACGCATTTTGCATCAATGCCATGTTTAACTTGTTTTGCTCATGTCAGTGTACTAGAGTAGGGGTACCCTAGTATCCCGTGCTACTGTGCACCAGACGATTCTTACACCAGCGTGGCGGGGCTTGCCTGGTCACCGCTAAGATCCTCCATGGCTCCTTTGGAGCCATTCAAGAACAAAGTATTCGACCAAGAAGACAAGGCCCGGCAAGAGGAGCTTGCCGGGAAGGCCACTCAAGGCATGCAGAAGACAAGGCCCCGGCAAGAGGAGCTTGCCGGGAAGGCTCGGAGCGCGGCAAGCCTCCTGACGCGACAAGGATTCAGCCGCGTCAAGGCACTTGCCGGGGCAAGCAACCTCTCTTCATCTCCGCTCCAGCTCATCCATCAACGTGTCGCCGTGGGACCATTCCATGCGCGCGTGCCGAGAGGCTGTGTAGCCAGCGGAGAGCAGCGATAAGCGGCGCTGACAAGCTTGCCATCGTGGCGAGCGGTGGCGCACCTGACGGTCTCTGGTAATCTGTTTAGGCGACTGACGGGCATTTATTGCTTTGTCCCTTGCCGTCGAGTTAGGTATTTTGCATCGCATAATTGTTCAAGTAGGTGTACCAACTACTGTTTTACATTTGTACCCTCATCTACGTTGCCACCTGTCGGAGCCCCTTTGTGCGTATAAAAGGAGGCCCATGCGCAACGTAGAAGGGGTTCGGCACGTTCAACTCATTCGAGACCAGAGACACTCACGCTAGGTTTTGTAGCTCTCATCGCTCCCTAGCAAGAACACAATACATCAGACAAGCAGCAGTAGGAGTTTTATCTCTCCGAAGAGGTCTGAAGCTGGGTAAAATGCTCGTGTGCTTCGCCTCGATCCGCTCTTCGTGCGATCTCCGCCCCCCTCCGAACCACAAGGGGCCTGGTCCACCGGCCCCATAGGTGTTCGTGGGTCCGATCAGCCTCCCCGACATCTTTGGCGCGCCAGGTAGGGGGCGTCGAGGCTGTGTGAATCTGATCCGGCGTTCACACGAGCAACATCTCCATCAACATGCCACCGAAGAAGAAGGCTTCGGCGGCAGCGGAGCCGTCCGCGTCATACCCACCATCACCGCAGCAAACGGGTGGTGGGGCAGACGTTGGCGGAGGAACGGGCGCCGACGGCGAGTTCGTGACGCTGCCAAGTCCAAGGACAAGGCCCCGCAAACCTCGGCGTCCGCACATCCCCCGCGCCCATCTCAGGAGACGCGGGACCAACAGCGTCATGGCGTTCACAATGCCATACGCTCGTTGGATCGAGACCCTCAAGACCAGCGTGCACGCCAACACGCTGGCACAAGTGAGATACGGTCGCCTAGACGGGATGCTGCTCCTTCTAACATAGTTCGAAATCCAAGCGTATCCCGCTCTTCGCACCGTTCACCATCGCCACTCCACTACTCGGCGAAGCTCTGGCGAGAGCTCGGCTGCTCCTCGACTACCCTCCAACGGCCGACAAGGTCGACGAGTGGAGGGCCACCATCTGAGCCTCATCGGCTTTGCCAACAGCGACGTTCCGCGGCAACCAACTACATCACTGCCGCGGCGCGACGACAAGGCACGAGCCGGTGGCGACGAGACTTGTGGAGGTGCAACCACCATGCACTCTCCACCCCGAAGGCCAAAATCACCGACTCGCCAGATCCACCTCGACAGCGACTCCACTGCGTCGTCGGATCCACGAGTCCAGCGTGATCAGCGCCAAGTTCTCCATGAACGACAACAAGAGGACGCTCGAACTCGCATCGAGCGCTGAAGAGAAGCGCGGCGTCAATCCGACAAGCGCGCCGGGCCCTCTGTTGACATGCATGCGCCAGAGGAACCAGGCGACTTGCCGTACGCGGTAGGTTGCCCTGCGTTCACTCATAAGCTGCGGCAAGTCCAGTGGCCCAGCCAGAAGAACTTCAAGCCAGATGTGCCTGAGAAGTACGATGGCAGAACGCATCCGTCGGAGTTCCTCAGCATCTACACCATCGCGGTGCAAGCTGCAGGGGGACGAGACGACAAGATCCTCGCCAACTTCTTCCCGTTGGTACTCAAGCCCAACGTCAGATCTTGGCTCATGCACTTGCCGGACAACTCCATATCTTCTTGGGCAGATCTATGCCATCAGTTGTTGGCGCCTTCACAGGCGGCCACAAGCCTCATGGCCAAGAGAGTGACCTTCATCTGCTCGCCCAGAAGGAAGGAGAGTCCCTGCGCAAGTTCATTCAGAGATTCAGCCGTGTGCACTACAACATCCCAGATGTCCACCTGCCCGCGGTGATCGGCGTGTTTCATCGAGCGTGCGGAACCGCAGGATGAGGGTGGAGATGGCGATGTGCAAAGTCAAGGACGTCGATGATCTGTATGCCTTGGCCGACAAGTGTGCATCGCGAAAGAGGGAGGAGACTCCCGGAGAGAACGCAGAAGGTGATCCGGCGGAGGAGACCGCCCCGGCAAGGAAGAGCCGACGGCGAGGCAACAGGAAGAAGAAAGGCAGAGAAGTGCTAGCTGTTGAGCAGTCCGGCAACGGAGGTGGCGATAAGAACACCAAGGTTGGTGGCTCCGGCAAGGAGGTTGCCGTTGACGCCAACCACCAGTCTGTGGCGGCCGCCGACAAGCGGGCAGCTCCGCAAAGCAGTATTGCAAGATCCACCGCACCAAGGGCCACGACCTCCAGAGCTGCAAGAAAGTCGAGCAGCTTGTTGAATAGCAGAAGGCTGAGTACGAGCGGCGCGACAAGGAGAAGGCGGCCCAGGAAGGTGCTGGGGGAGCAAGCAAGAAACGTTCCGGACGGGGAGGACGCCGCGGCAAGGCCAAGCAGCGACAAGGAGATAGGCCTCCCCGCGGCCGCGACAAGGATGAAGATGACGACGACGACGAAGATATGGAAGACGACGACGCCGATGAGCAGGAGTTTCAGAAAGCTACAGAGGTCCTCTGTGTTGACGGAGGTGCTTCCCTGCACACTTCACACCGCCAACTCAAGCAGTGGATGTGGGAGGTCAATGCAGCGGAACCATCCGTAGAGTCACGCAAGCCTCTGAAGTGGTCCAGCACGCCTATCATCTTTGATATTGAGGACCACCCTGATCGCATAACTGCGGTCGGGTGCTTGCCGATGTTGGTCTCACCAACCATCCGCAACCTCAAGGTCACCAAGATGCTAGTTGACGGTGGGGCCGGCTTGAATCTGATCTCCTCCGCGGTGCTCCAGAAGCTTCAAATTCCTGACAGCGAGCTCGAAGAGACTGGCACTTTCCAAGGAATTAATCCGGGAAGGAGCAAGCCGAAAGGGAAGATTACGTTGCCGGTAACATTTGGCAACGAGCTGAACTTTAGGACTGAGAGGGTTACATTCGACGTCGCTGATTTCCCATTGCCTTACAATGGGATACTTGACCGTCCAGCACTCGCCAAGTTCATGGAAGCCTCTAACTACGCCTACAACTTACTCAAGATGCCAGGCCCGATAAGCGTCATCTCTGTCCATGGCGACAAGAAAGATGCTCTTATCTGTGCCGACAAGATCTACCGGGATGCAGCAGCCGCGACAGATTGCCAGACACTTGCCGCTGAAGCTCCCGGGGGGAAGAAGACCAAGTCCAAGTCCGGCAAGAGCTCGGATGCCCACTCCGGCAAGCGCACCTCTTGGAGTGCTGCGCTACCGTCGAGGACGCACCATCGAGCTCCACCGCAAGTGCAAGAAGAAGATGGCAGCTCCGCCAAAGACCAAGAGGGTGTCCGCCAAGGAGGACGGCAGACCGTGGTACCTTCACCATCGGTGCCTCTCTCGACTCTAAATAGGAAGGCGGCGCTCGTTTCTTTCCTGCGGCGAATGTCGGCGTGTTTGCATGGCAACCGTCGACATCCCCGGTGTTCCTGTGAAAGTAATTGAGCACCGCTGGCCGTTTGTCCTCACGCGGCCCGTCAAGCAAAAAGTCAGGAAGCAAGCAGTAGAGCGCCAAGAGTTCATTGCAGAAGAGATCAAGAAATTGGAAGCAGAAGGCCTTGTCAGAGGAGTGCTCCATCCTACGTGGTTGGCCAATCCTGTAGTTGTGCGCAAGGCTAACGGGAAGTGGAGACTTTGTATTGACTTCACGGATATTAATAAAGCTTGTACCAAAGATCCATTTCCCTTGCCGCATCGACCAGTTTGTTGACTCCACGGCTGGATGTGATTTGCTTTCGTTTCTTGATGCATACTCAGGATACCATCAGATCTTCATGGCTGAAGAGGATGAGGAGAAGACCGCATTCATTACTCCATGTGGCACATACTGTTTCATACGGATGCCTTTCGGTTTGAAGAATGCTGGTTCAACGTTTGCAAGGGTAGTCCATGACGCTTTTGAGCCGCAGATGCACAGAAATATAGAAGCCTACATGGATGACATAGTCGTCAAGAGCAAGGACAAGGCAACTCTGGTTCAAGATTTGGATGAGACATTTGCAAATCTGCGCAAGATCAACCTCAAGCTCAACCCCGAAAAGTGCGTGTTTGGAGTCCCTTCCGGCAAGCTTCTCGGGTTCTTCGTGTCTCGTGGGGATTGAAGCTAATCCCGACAAGATCAAGGCCATTGAGCATATTGAAGCACCGAAGCGCGTCAAGGATGTACGAAGGCTTGCCGGTTGCGTAGCTGCTCTCAGCAGGTTTATCTCTAGGTCTACTGAACGCGCCCTGCCATTTTTCAAGATTTTGAAAAAGGCGGGTCCCATGCAATGGACTCCCGAAGCGGAGGCAACGCTGCAGGACTTGAAGAGATACCTGTCCTCCACTCCAACACTTGTCGCACCTAAGCCACAAGAGAAGTTGCTGCTATATATAGCGGCAACCAATCAAGTGGTTAGTGCTGCGTTAGTAGCGGAGAGGGAGGCGGATGATGAGCTAGCAACCGCGGCAGACACATCCAGCGACAAGAAGGGGGCTTCACCGACAAGCTCTGGTCACGACAAGGACGGATCTGCGCAGGCACATGAGCAGATGCAGAAAAAGATGGTGCAGCGCCCAGTTTACTTTGTCAGTTCCCTCCTGCAGGGGGCTAGGTCAAGGTACTCTGGTGTGCAGAAGTTGCTTTTCTGCCTCCTCATGGCCTCGAGAAAGCTGCGCCATTAGTTCCAAGCACATGAGATCACAGTTGTCACTCGCTTTCCACTGAAGAGGATACTGCAGAATCCAGAAGCGACAGGCAGGATCGTCGAGTGGGCGCTGGAACTGTCGAGCTTTGGCCTCAAGTTTGAGAGCACTTCAACTATTCAAAGCAGAGCATTGGCGGAATTCATAGCAGAATGGACGCCAACACCAGATGAAGAAATTCCAGAGACGAGCATCCCGTCAAGGAAATGAGCAAAGAGTGGCTGATGTACTTTGATGGTGCCTTCTCACTGCAAGGCGCCGGTGCTTTCGCGTGCTTATAGCCCCACCGGAGAGCACCTCAAGTATGTAGTCCAGATGCACTTTCCCAAGGAGCAAGCAACAAACAATACTGCAGAGTATGAAGGTTTGCTTGCCGGTCTCAGGATCGCAGTAGACCTTGGGATCAAGAAGCTTATTGTCAGGGGTGACTCGCAACTTGTCGTCCGCCAAGTGAACAAGGATTATCAGAGTCCGTTGATGGAAGCCTACGTCAATGAAGTAAGGAATCTAGAAGAGCACTTTGACGGCCTGCAAATGGAACATGTTCCAAGAGCTTAGAATGATATTGCTGATGGCCTGTCAAAGTGCGCTGCACTTAAGTTGTCTGTGGAACCAGGGATTTTCGTGCTCAAGCTGACTCAACCAACCGTAACACCATCAACTGGACAGAACAAGAAGAGGAAGTTGATCTCTGGTGACTACTTTCCGGCAGAGCTTCCCGATGCCGCCGCCAAGAAGGTCCCCAAGATCGACACCAACACAGCTGAGGGGCAGTCTGCTCCGACAAGCCCCAGGGTTTGTTTCGTTGAAGCAGACGCTCCCGACAAGTTTTGCTCTGGCAAGCTTACCGGGGAACATCAAGCTCCGGCCGAACCGCGGGTTCTTGCCGTAGAAGCTGATGTTCCCGCAGCTGCAGATGTGCCTTTAGTCCTTGTTGTCGAGCCGCAAGCTCCAACACGGGCGCATCAGATTGTCCTTTTCCTTCAGACAGGAGAACTTCCCGAAGAGCAAGAAGAAGCGGAAAGAGTAGCCCGGCAGTCAAGTATGTACCAGTTTGTCGACAGCATACCGTATGTAAGAAGACTCAACAAAGTGTGAAATTGAAGTGTATTCCACGGGAAGATGGATGAAGCTGTTGGCGAGATACATGGAGGCATATGTGGTCACCACATTGGCAAGAAGAGCACTTGCCGGCAAAGCTTTCCGGCAAGGTTTCTTCGGCCGACAGCCCTCCAGGATGCAACTGCACAAGTAACCAAGTGTGAAGCGTGCCAGTTCCATTCCAAACAGATACACCAGCCAACTCAAGCTCTCCAGACGATCCCTTTACCCTGGCCATTTTCGGTCTGGGGGCTCGACATCCTCGGCCCTTTCCCCCGAGCTGTCGGAGGCTTTGAGTACTTGTATGTTGCCATCGACAAGTTCACAAAGTGGCGGAAGTGGAAACCTTGAGGAAGGTGACGCGATCGTGAGTCAAGTTCTTGGTCGATTGTTTTCCGTTTGGAATCACTAACAGGATCATCACCGACAACGGCACACAATTCTGAGTCGCACCTTCATGCAAGACGTCCAAGATTTTGGCGCCAAGGTCTGCTTTGCTACATTGCTCATCCGAGAAGCAACGGTCAAGCGAGAGAGAGCAAATGCTTGAAGTGCTGCGCGGGCTCAAGACAGAACTTTCGACCACGCTGCACAAGTGCGGAAGAAAGCTGGATTGAGGAGCTGCCGGTGGTTGTTTGGTCGATCAGACGACGCCGAATCGAGCCATCGCCGACACCCTTTGCTCTAGTCTATGGAGCAGAGGCAGTTCTCCCCACGGAACTCGTATACGGATCGCCTCGAGTGCTCGCTTATGATGAGCTTGAGCAAGAGCAGCTGCGACAAGATGACGCGCTACTCCTTGAGGACGATCGTCTTCAGGCCGCTGTACGAGCCGCTCGTTACCAGCAAGCTTTGCGTCGCTACCATAGCCGCAAAGTTAGTGCCAGAAGCCTTGAGGAAGGCGACCTTGTTCTTCGGCGCGTTCAGTCTGCCAAGAATTCAAACAAGTTGACGCCGAAGTGGGAGGGCCCTTATCGGGTGAAACAAGTCACTAGGCCTGGCGCTGTCCGCCTTGAGACCGAAGATGGCATTCCGGTGAGCAACTCCTGGAACATTGAACATATTCGTGAGTTTTACCCATAGGGCGCGGTTGCCGGAACCTGTTCCGGCAACCACCTTTTGTACAAGTCTTGCCGCTGTTGCATGTAATCCTTTGTACAAAGCCAGGCGCACACCCCGTGCATCACTAAAGCTCATGAGTTGCGCGCAACTTGTCAAATTCATGCTTTCATCATTTTATTGCATGTTTTGGCTAACACTTTGTGCAGCAACCACACCCGGTAAGCAATATCGAGCCGCTGGGCTCCATAACTTTATTTTCCCTTCTTTCTCTTTTCTCAAAGAAAGGAAGGCTCCCTCGCGCACAAGTTAACCAGGGGGAAGGAGAAGATAATACCATGGACCAAGCGTCGCTCGAGGAAGTTTCTCCTTATCGGAAAGCAAACGACAGAAAAGCTAAGTTGCCAAAGTTTAAGCAATCACTTTTTAAATTTTTAAGTTATCTTCCTCGAACGATAGTACTTTGTATGGAAAACCTGTGCGCAGAGGAACCAACTCGCGGCTAGTCACGCCCTTACTTTGTTTCGAGTCCGCTCAACAACTTAAGTGAGCGGCAGCTAGTCGCGACAAGGTTGCTTGTCGGAGGCGGCATCGCCAGCAGGCTGCTGATGTTCCGCACTCAGCGCTCGCAGCAAAGGTGCCTGCACCGATAAGTTCCCTAAATGCGTAGGGAAGAAACGTACAAAGGAAGGAGTCTAGTAAAGGAAATAACATTGCAAAGATCGCCTAAGATAGAGTATATTACAAAATAACTTGTCGCTGATCTAACAAAGTGTTCTAAACATGATCAGCAGCGACAAGGGAAAGATAAAATTGGCGGCCTAGTCTACGCGGTCGCCGTCAATCCGCTTGATCTTGTTCACCTTGTCCACAATGGGTGCGACAAGGGCTTTGAGCTCCTCCACGTTGGCATCTGGCGGCAAGGATCTGAGGACGCCGTTGAGGTTGAGGCTCGGATTGCGGAAGGCCACCTTTATCAACACCTTCTCGAGGGCTCCTGCATAGATCTGGCGTGATTCCTCGGCCAGCTGCTTTGGGACCTCTTCCCGGAGTCGCCGGAGGCCCGTCACCACGCCCTTGAAGAATAAGCTAAGCTTGGCGCTGGGTTGGAGATGCTCGTCGGAGGAGTATGCGAGGTCCGCCATCCCCAGCTCCATCAGCTCGTTGTGGATGTCGGCGGCAGTATCCACAAGACCTTCGGTCCAGTGCTCCACACTCTCCCTCAAGGCGCTCTGGGTATCAATGGCATTTGCCAGCAGCTCCTCCTTGGCCTTGATCGTCTCCAACAGGCCCACCTCCCGCTCTCTGGCGCCGTCCAGCGTCTGCGTCAGAGTGGTCAGCTTCAGCTCAAGATCCGCCTTGGAATCCTTGGCGGCGTCGAGCTCCTTGCCCCTATTGGCGAGACGGCCCTGCAGCTCGCCAAGGGTGTAAGCGTCCTTCTCGCGCTCGTGCTTGAGCGCGGCAAGCTCCTCGCTGCTCTTCTTGAGGCTGGCCTCCAGATGTGCCACCTTCGCCTTCAACTCTTCCTTGGCGGCCTCGGCGGCTGCGGCAGCATCCTTCGCTTCCTTAAGCGCCCCGCCAAGTGACTCCTCGCGTGCGGCAAGGTCTTCCTCGTGGCTGTCCAGGTTGACCTTCCGCTGCGCCAGCTCGCTCTCCTGCGCGGAGAGCTTCTTGGCGGCCAGCCGTTGCTCCTCCTCAGCTGTGGCCTTCTCAAGGATGAAGGCCGTGCGCTCTTCTGCAAGTTGCTCTCGCACTTCTGCTACGTCCCGGAGAGTTTCTTGATTGGCGCTCCGGAGCTCTTCTGCGCGCTTTTCCATGTCTGCTCCTGCCCTCGCGACAAGTGCTTCCCGGGACTCCAACTTGGCTTGCCGGGCACGGTAGAGAGACAATAGCTTCTTCAGCAGCTGCTCCTCCTCAGACTCGCCGCTGCTGCTGCTTGGCGCATCCACCAGCGTCAGCCCAGCGGAGGCGAGTAGCTCACCATCAAAGGTCTCTCCTTCGACTGGCGCCCTGGAGCTCGACTCCCAGGGGAGTTTGATGAAGACGCCGTCGCCGGCCTTCAAATAGGCGTCGGGCTGGGGCTCCTCAGAGCTTAACGCTGTGGCAGCGGCGGGGGAGTCGGCGGTCGGTGTAGCGCCTGGCGCTCCTGCGGCCTCAGGGCCGTCAGTGCGATCGCCCGACCCCTCGCCGGCTCCTGCGTCGGCGGCCTTGGTGGCCTCCTCGCCGACAGGCTCGTCAGCGACGACCTCTTCTTCCACAGCGGCGGCTTCGTCAGTGTTGCCACGTGCTTCCTCCTCGCCGACAACCTCGACCTCCATCGGCTCTGCGTCAGACAAAGAAAGAACAGTCAAGCGAATATTCAAAGAAAAACAGAAGAAGAAAACAAGTCCAAGGGAAATTTTTCGCGTAAGGGGATTACCTGCAACGGGATCTGCAGCCATGGTCTCGACCACTGGAGGATCACTGGCGCTGTCCCTTGCCGGGGTAGCCTCCCTTGCCGGAGTAGCCTCCCTTGTCGGAGGACGCTCCCTTGCCGGAGAATCCTCCCTTGGCGGCGTAGTCGCAGCAGACAGGATTTCGGGGGCGGCTTCCGAGCCCTCCTGATGAGGCTGCTCTGCTCCTACGCAAAGCAAACAGTCAGATATCAATGAAGAAGGAGCACCCATGCACACCTAATAGTAAGGAGAAAACCGTACACTTACCCCGGGGGCTGTGCTGGGGGCTGCTCTGAGGAAGGGTTGCCGGGTCCGGCAAGGGGGTCTCAGACGCGTCCCCTGTTGCCACGGGTGGATCGTCCTCAACGACGACCGCCGGGATCTTGGCCCTCTTCGACGCTCTCTGGGCTAGCGTCCTGAAAAGGAAAGAGTTCAGAACGAAGCAAATTAGATTCAAGATGAAGCAACAGAATTTAAGAAATACAAGCACAATAGTATAGCTTACTCTTCTTCCTCCTCCTCGGAGCTGAGTGCGGAGAAGTCGAACTCCGGCTCGCCTCCGGTGCGACGAGGCGGAGGGGTGGGCTCTCTTGGCCGCTTGGCGGAGGCGTCGGCGGTGGCCTGAGAGGATCCCGCCCCAGTTGTCGCAGCGGTGTGGGGTGCTCCCGCGGCAACATCACTTGCCGCGGTAGAGCGCGTCGCGCGGCGCTGCTGCTGTGGGCCCGTCTGCCGCCCCGTCTCGTCTCCGGCCTTGCGGAGACGCCTCTTCGGCGGAGCCGGGGGCTCCGTTGGCGGCAAGTCGCTGGGTGGTGGAGAAGAAGCGCCCTCGGCAGGACCGCTCGACTCAGCCTCGGGCTCGACAAGCTCGTCCTCACTGGAGAGCTCCGTTCGCTCGGCAAGGCTTGCCGCCTTCGCTGCGTCCGCCTCCTCCACGGTGTACCCGAAGACGCCAGCGGCAGCAGCTACTGCCGCCTCCTCAAGCCTGGTGGCAATCCGCGCCATCTCCTCGTCGGTGGTGTCGCGGGTGAGCCTCTTCTGCTTGTTGGAACGGATCGGCACTTCTTCCAAGTTGTCGAAGAACTGCTGCACGATCTCGTCGGAAGGCTCCTGCCAAGTTGGAACGATCCCATGGGAATCGCTGACGGCATCATGGCCCGGATGCGGTCGAGTGCGGAGTTGTTGCACAATGGGACGACCCCCCTCGGCAACCTAAACCACTCGGGGTGATCGGGGTCATTCTTGAACAACTCTAGCAGCATGGCATCCAACTCCAAGACAGTGAAATTCGAGTTCAGGCCCGGGCGCAGCCTCATAATGTCTGCCGCGTTTTGGAACTCCCAAGCAGGTCTCCTCCTCTCCTGCAAGGGAAGCGTCTGGCGGCGAAGGAAGTCTGCGCCAACTGCGCCTACGGTCAGTCCAGCAAGCCTGAGGCGCAAAATCCGGGTCACAGCTATCTTCAACCTAGCATCCTCCGGCGCTAAGTTACTCCAATCGTTGCCGCGCACTATTGGGGTTTGGCGCACGGCAGTGAAGGGCTGCGGGTTCTCCTCTACGATCCAACACCAGTTGGCTCTCCACTCCTCCCACTTGCTGCGGAACTCTCCTTCCAGATACGCTTCTTTCTTGCAGACCCTGGAGACACAAGCTATCCCTCCGGCAAGCGGCTCCCCTCTCTCAACGCGTGGCATGAAGAAGTGTCGGAAGAGGGCTACGTTGGGATAGATCCCGACAAAGTTTTCGCAAAGGTGTGCGAAAACTGCCATGGTCAAGACAGCGTTGGGAGTGAAATCAAGGAGGCGGAGGCCATATGTGTTCATGATATCGCAGAAGAACTCGGAAAAGGGTGGGCAGAGCCCGCAATAGAAGAAAAGGGCAAAGAAGGGATACCTCGTTGGGGCCAAATCGGAAGCGGAGGCGGGGAGTACCTTCGTGCACGGATGCGCACGCGTCTCCGTCGACCAAAAGAGATAGAAGAGCTCTCTCAGCTCCCTTGCTTCGAGCTGAGGGGGGAAGATGGCCCGCTCCTTGCGCAGCGCCGCGAGCCGCTGCGCCTCGGCCGACTTGACGCCCTTCCCCTTGTCGGCTTTCGGAGCCATGGTGGAAGCGGCGGAGGAGGTCGACGGCGGTGAGTGCGCTTGTGGCGAAAGGGGGCGGGACGCTGCTCTCTTCGCACTGGAGAAGAAGGGGGGAGCGGCGGAGGTTTTCTTGACAAGACGGCAATGGCGAGGTGGACGGCCTACCCCTGTTTCCCCTGTTTATAAGGAGGGGGAGGGGGCGGACGCTCCGCTTTTCCTAATAAAGAAACCCCCACGACCACGCCCACGATCTCTCGCACGACGCCACGTTCGGTGCGTGCCGTTAGTGGGGGACGTGGTGGGTCCAGGGTGAGTTACGGCGTGATCAAGGCCGCGTGTGACCGTGCACTGTTTTGGGCCTGGCCCGACACCGCTCGGCACCGTAGCGGCCCAGGCCGGGGCTCTGTCGGTGTACTAGAGTAGGGTACCCTAGTATCCCGTACTGCACGGACAGTTGCAGCACTTCGCGGCGGGCTTGCTCGGTCACCGCTTAAGATCCTCCATGGCTCCTTTGGAGCCATTCAACAACAAAGTATTCGACCAAGAAGACAAGGCCCCGGCAAGAGGAGCTTGCCGGGAAGGCCACTCAAGGCATGCAGAAGACAAGGCCCCGGCAAGAGGAGCTTGCCGAGAAGGCTCGGAGCACGGCAAGCCTCCTAACGCGACAAGGATTCAGCCGCGGCAAGGCACTTGCCGGGGCAAGCAACCTCTCTTCATCTCCGCTCCAGCTCATCCATCAACGTGTCGCCATGGGACCATTCCATGCGCGCGTGCCGTGAGGCTGTGCAGCCAGCGGAGAGCAGCGATAAGCGGCGCTGACAAGCTTGCCATCGTGGCGAGCGGTGGCGCACCTGACGGTCTCTGTTGCACTGTTTAGGCGACACAGACGGGCATTTATTGCTTTTGTCCCTTGCCGTCAGAGTTAGGTATTTTGCACTGTACACTGTTCAAGTAGGTGTACCAACTACTGTTTTTACATTTGTACCCTCATCTACGTTGCCACCTGTCGGAGCCCCTTTGTGCGTATAAAAGGAGGCCCATGCGCAACGTAGAAAGGGTTCGGCACGTTCAACTCATTCGAGACCAGAGACACTCACGCTAGGTTTTGTAGCTCTCATCGCTCCCTAGCAAGAACACAATACATCAGACAAGCAGCAGTAGGAGTTTTATCTCTCCGGAGAGCTCCAAAGCTGGGTAAACTGCTCGTGTGCTTCGCCTCGATCCGCTCTTTGTGCGATCTCCGCCCCCCTCCGAAACACAAGGGGCCTGGTCCGCCGGCCCCATAGGTGTTCGTGGGTCCGATCAGCCTCCCTGACAGCTCATATCTTCTAGGCCGTAGCTCCGAATTAAATGAACTTTATATGTAACTTGACTAGAAAGACACGTAGATCGTCATGGTGCACCTTAACGTGCTGTTTAACAACTTCAACATAATGTGTTATTAAGATCTGGACCAATTTAGAAATTTGCATATGAGGACTTTTCGGAATTGCTCTATGTTGTTTCCGGCCTCATTTAAACTTGCGTTGATGTGTTGTTCTTGTATGCCTCATCTCTTGCCATGAGTAGCATCATATAGCCTTGTCATGCATCATACATGGTTGAGCATCATGCCATGTTGTGTGTTGTGTGTTTACCATGTGTTTGCTTCTTTCCGGTTCTGCTTCTTCTCGATAGTTCCTGTTTCGTTACGACCGTGAGCATTAGTTCGACTATGCTTTGTTCATCTTCGCCCGTTCGTCTACTTCATGAACTCGGTCTTCTTCCTAGAGGGATTTCAGGCAAGATGACCATCACCTTGGATCTCACTACTATCTTTGGTATGCTAGTTGTCTCGATGCTATCGCTATGTCGCACTACATACCATTTGTTTATCAAGCCTCCCAAACTTCCATGAAATAGACTCTAACCTTTTCCACCATCCTAGCAAACCATTGCTTGGCTATGTTAATGATTTTCTCAGCCCCTCTTATAGTGTTGCTAGTTGCAGGTGCAATTGCAGGTTGCTCCATTTTGGGACATGGATATCTTGGATATCACGGGATATCACAATATCTCTTATTTAATTAATGCATCTATATAATTGGTAAAGGGTGGAAGGCTCGTCCTTTTGCCTAGTGTTTTGTTCCACTCTTGACGCCCAGGTTTCAGTCATCCCAGTGTTATGTTCCTTGATTTTGCGTCCCTAACATGATGAGGGTTTTTGGGCCCCTCTTGACAGTTCACTTTGGATAAAACTCTTCCCGCAAGGCCCAACATTGGTTTTACCATTTGCCTAATAAAAACTAAAACTTGCATAGGGACCGGCTAGCACCCGAGGATTCTTAATTAACCCCCAGGCCAGTGCTCCTCATGAGTGTTGGTCCAAACTAGAGAAGCTTGCGGCGCCACCCCTTGGCAACTTTGTGTTTTTGGTCGCTGTTAACATAGCTCATTCGTCGTGTCCAGAGACGAGACACGCGCGGCTACTATTAGGGTGTGGCACGTCGGGAGGTCTTGTTGGTTTTTTTACCATTGTCGAAATGTCTTGTGCACCGAGATCCCGAGTTTGATCGGATGTCCCGCGATGGAGGATTGTCTCCGCGGATTGTGACCTTGTCATGGGCTAATTTGGGACACCCCTGTTGGGTTTAAACTTTCAGAGCCGTGCCCGGGGTTATGTGGCAGATGGGAATTTGTTAATAACCGGTTGTAGTGAATTCAAAGTAAACTCGATTAAAATAGACCAACCGCATGCATAACCGTGGTTGTCTCTTTTCGGGGAAGTTTGAGAGGAGAACACGGTTGGGTTATGTTTGAACGTAAGTAGTTTAGGATCACTTCTTGATCATTACTAGTTTGCGTCTGTTTGTGTAGCTTCTCACCTTACTCTGGTACTCGTAAGTTAGCCACCACACAATCTTAGTCGCTTGCTGCAACCTCACCACTTGTCCATTCCATACACATTAAGGTTTGCTAGTCTTGATACCCATGGTAATGGGATTGATAAGTCCTCATGGCTCATAGATTACTACAACAACAGTTGCAGGTACAGTTATGCGATGATCATGACATGAGAGCGATGTTTACTTGTTTTGAAGTTCCCCTTCTTCTTCGTCGATCTTGGGATAGGTTCCTGGTCGGCAGCCTGGGCTAGCAGGGTGGACGTCGTTTGAGCTTCTATTTGTGTTTCATCCGTAGTCGGATGTTGTTCTCATGTATGATGTTTTGATGTACTCTTGTGGCATTTGTATGCCTTGTATGTATCCCCAACTATTATGTAATGGTATGATGTAATGATATCCATGTTGCAAAAGTGTTTCAATATGTGGCTCTATCCTTGGTGGGACCTTCGAGTTCCTCTCGGGTACGATCGCATATTGGGCGTGACAAGTTGGTATTAGAGCCTCGACTGACCATAGGAGCCCCCTTGATTGTTTGTAGTTGGCCGTTGTCGAGTCTAGAAGAAAAACTTTTTTGTAATCTAGTTATATCAGAGAGTAGGAATTCTATTTACTCCTCCGCCCCTTCGTTGCTCTTGTGAGAAATCTTGACGTAGGTGTTTGACTTACTCCTCTACCCCTTCAATTCTTTTTAGGATCACGCAGTGGGTTTTCCTATCTTTGTGATGTCAGCTCTTTTCATCCAACGCACTTCTCTTCGAGTCATTTGACCCTGGTCGTCTTTTGCGAGATAAATCCTCAGTTCTTTCTCAACAATGTTGTTCCCCCGTATGAAGTGGTCTTTCTTTTTCCCAGCCGCCTACCCTTTTTCTTCTCAAAGCCGGAGTCCATAATCGAGTATGCATCCTACTCGTGCGAAGCCTTTGCATTTTTTTCCTCAATTATTTCAACCGGTTCTTTTCTCTTCAAGTTATTTGTCAGTTCCCCGTTCCAAGTTGCCTTTGTTTTCCCGCCCTCCCACCTTTTTTCTTCCCGGAGTTTGGGCCTCTATTCGAGCATCAATTTCATTCATGCAGTGCATCTTTAGTGTTTCCTCAATTGTCTCAACCGGTGAATTCACGTCAAGTTCATCATTGGTCTTCGGATTGTTCACATTCTTTTCCTTGACTGAAATGTTTCCCATTGCTCATTCGCCTCTCGCCATTTTATTGTTCCGGAGCTCTAAAGAAATCTCAGGAGATTCGTGTTTTCGCTCAAGTCTCATTTGTTCTATTCGAGGTTGTCACCTCATTCAACTCTTCAGTCGTTCTGATGTATAATCTCCTTTTCAATCCATTTCATTGGTGTTTTCTTTTCAGTGGGCCCTAACCCACAGGTCTTTTCCTAGGATCTTACCTGCGTCATCTAATTTTCCGGACTTATTCTCAAGAATGAATTTCATCAGTTACATGCTTTTTTAAGATCGATTTCAAATTATTCTCATTGTCGGCTCAACCTCTTTGTTTTTCATTTTCCCGGAGTATCACAACAAGTTTGGTGGTGTTCCTCGTCTTCATTATCAGCATTGAAGACCGAAGAAGAGTTTCTCTTAAATCTTGCTCCGTTCTCTAGAAGATTCGTGGTGCTAGCTTCATGCTATCCTCTCAAATTATTCTGTCTGTCAGAAATTCTTTTCTTACCCATCCGGAGTATGTCAGGAATTGGTTTCCATTTTGTTTCATCGAAGGCCATCATTCCAGGAGAATTCTTTCTTCTCACATTCCAGCTTTCGTTCTCCAATTATCCCGGCGCATCGTACAAGAATTCTTTACCCAGTTCGCGATCTCTTCATTATCTTGTATCTAAATTCACTCAAGTATCTTCATTCGTTTTCTAATTCTTACCGGCGATTCATTCTCCTTCTTCGTTCGCTTTCATTTCTTACGGTGGTTCGTTGAAGACCTTCCCAAGTGGCATAATATCTCTCCTCAATACTTTTCAAGAGGAATAAGTTGCATGCAAAATGACATCAACTAAATTTTATGAGGATAAGCATAACATAATTCTTATTCTCATTTCATTGTGGTTAAGTAAATCTTTGCTACGGAGATTGTTCATAATGAATAATCTCTCAATTCTGAGTTGTTCATATTTTGTTTTCCGAAGTTCCAAGTTTTTCTCGATCGTCTTGTTGCGAAGCTCAATCTAAATCATCGCAAGGCTTCATATTGCTCTGTTCAACATTCATTTCTTTAATCCTTTTCTTTACCGGAGTTCTTCATCGTGGTCCATAGAGGATTAACTCATACTCGTCAAGTCTAGCGACCAGACCTCAAACGGTCAAGTCTCTGTGCATCAGTGTCATCCCTGGATCGGCAATGCCGACACGCACAATACTCGAGGAATTATAACAGAGTTTCAATCACACACTTATTACATCGAGTCCTCCTAAAGAATATTATTACATAAATAAATCATGGCTGAAGGCCATCTAAGCTAGACAACAGCGGAAGGCTTCGAAGGTAAATGAGTCCATCAACTCCAATGGCATAGCTGAGCGCAAAACAATGACCTATCTCACCTTATTCGTCATTTGAGTAGTCTGCAACATGAGACGTTGCAGCTCGAAACGGGTCTGCACATGGAATATGTTGGCATACTTACACTGTAAATCAATGATAATGCAAGAACTATATCTACATGCAATATTTGGCTGGTGGAGGATGTAAGTTTCATGGTTTTGCATAAAGCTAGTTTTTTCCTACAACAAAGGAATAAATTTATTTAACTACTCCCATGTTGCCCATTATTTGAGAAGGTTCCTCCAACTCAAATCCCAACTAAAAGTATCATCATTAACCCATCATCATAATAAATTAAAGTAACGTGTTGAGATCACATCAATAGATTCAAGTACCAGATACTCAAGACGTCCATAACCGGGGACACGGCTAACCATGATTAGTTTATACACTCTGCAGAGGTTTGCACACTTTCCCCCACAAGACTCGACCGCATCCATGATCGGATGATCGAGACATAGCCTTTCTGAAGCATAACTCTCTACTCCGGGTAGATAGTACCACACATCTGCTAGTCTACCTCTTCAAGAGCTCATGCAACTTACTTAACTATGCCAGAGCCCATAATGGCTTTTGGCTGCACACGGAAGTTTCAAGCATGAATAATCTTATGATCCCTTTGAGCCTGGGTGGCATTCCATAGGATAATCACACGGGTACTCCGGGATTTCCAAAATAGACAACACTGTGTACTCAAGGTGCCTCAACCAATCCACCTAGATTTCTATTAATGTTGCCACCTTAATGTTATCCAATAATTAATTAACTCTCAAACTTCCGTGTGTGAATCACGATCCAATCCCCATCTACGAGCATGGCTAAGCAATAATAAGCATAATGATATCCCGGGGTGATAAAAAACGTATTAGGTTCCTACCTCAGGCACTACAACCAAAACCACATGTTCCCAATCCTACCAATGCAAAGATTTGTGGGGCAGAACTAATGCATATTAAAACTGGGTAATAAAGAGTATGCCTTGCCTTGCTGACAATCTGCAAACTCTAGTGATTCGTAGTAACAAGCTTCGCACTCCGGGTAATCTAGCGTAGACAAACAATAGCACACATAAGCAATCATTCAAACGGGACACGAGAAAACTCAAGAAAAGATCCAAATTGAACACAAAACAAGCAATGGCTTAAACTAACCAAGAGTCAAAACCTAAAAGCATTATTAACATGTGGATTAGATCTTAACAGAAAGTACATGTGATTAGCTACGATTTGCAAAAAGATTCAACTCAAACGGAGCAACGAAACTCAACAAACGAAAGAAACAAGATCGTTTACTAATCTGGAATAAAGTCAAAATTTACAGTACCAAAAGCATGTTCAAGTTAATTAGCTGGAAAGAGGGCTTCGAGACGAATATTTAGGCGCTGGTTTCATCTAATTTGGATAAACGAGTAAAAAGTTATACTAGATTGAAGATGAGGGCAGAATTGCGCCAAAAACAATAATCGCAGATAAAACCCTGGAAATAAAATAAAAAGAAAAGTCTAACAAACAAACATTCGCTGTCTGAACCTAACCGGTGAACAACGTTCGCTAAAACGAACGAACGGACGAACGTCCGCTAAATAATTAAACCGTCGAAAAACCGAACCGGTCTATTAAAAAACAGATCTAGGGTTGTCTAAAAAACGGCGGTTTTTACCTAAACTGAAAAGAAAAGACCGTCGGCGACGGCGGCAGCTTCCAGTGAGATTCCGGCGAGGCGGGGCAGCGTGAGCGAAGGTGGCGCGGGCACGGGGCATCGGCGCGGAGGCGGTGGGTGGCGCGTGGCGGCGAGCGGCGGCAGCTGCTTGTGGTGGCGGGGCTGCGGCGGCGCGGCAGTGAGCGGCAGCGGCGGAGCGGCGGCGGCAGCGGCGGCAGCGGCACTGTGGTGGCGGGGCTCTGTGGCCAGGCGGGGCAGGACTCGGGTGGGGGGGCAGCTGCGCATTATAAAGGGGGTGCCCTACTTGGCAGAGGTGCCAAGGCGGCCGGCGGCAGCTCGGACTCCGGTAGTAGTCCGGCTCGGCCATGCGCGGGAGGGCATCGGCGTTGTGGGCCGGTTGGGCCGCTGGCCCAGTGCGGTCCGCGAAACATTTTTTTAAAATAATTTTGCATGAACAGAAAAATCCTAATAAATTATAAAATAATTTCTAAAAATGCCAAAAAAAATTCACCGTCTAAATGAAATATTTAGAACAAAGTGAACATTTTTCTGGCCTAACATGCAATTTTGAAAAATGCATATTTTTCTAATTCAAATAAAATAGCAAATAAAATACCGAAAAAATCATAATTTGATTTAAAATTCTTTCTCCAATATTTCTCTGAATTTGAAGAAGTCATATTATCTTCCCTCGTTTATTTTTAATATTGGAAATAATTGGAGAGAAAAATTATAAAACCAAATTTGAAATAAATTCAAATATGAATTTGGTGAAACCTCCAACTCTCTCCGTGGATCCTTGAGGTGCTTAAGATTTCCAGGATCTCAACCAAAATGCAAGAATGAATATGACATGCACAAGATGATCTATATATACCATCGAAATTGAAAATTGGGATGTTACATCAAGGATGTAATTCATTCTTCAAGTCCGTACGATTCTTGTGGAGAAGCTCAAGTGTCTTTTCTTCTTGCGTCTCGAGGTGCAAATAATTCTCCGGATTCTTTTGAATTGGAGTTTTTCATTTCTTCATTTTCAGCTATTCATTCATGTGGTAGTGGCAGAAAATCACCTCAAGTTTTGAGATGTTTACGTAAGCCCATGTGATAACCCACAAGTATAGGGGATCAATTGTAGCCTCTTTCGATAAGTAAGAGTGTTGAACCCAACAAGGAGCTAAAGGTAGAAAAAATATTCCCTCAAGTTCTATCGACCACCGATACAATTCTACGCACGCTTAACGTTCGCTTTACCTAAAACAAGGATGGAACTAGAAGTACTTTGTAGGTGTTGTTGGATAGGTTTGCTAGAATATGAAGAGCACGAAAATAAAAACTAGGGGATGTTTAGATAAAGAAGCAGTAAAGTTAGTATGGCGAGTGTGGAAAAGTGGTGGTAGGAGTTCTGAAATTGTCCCTAAGCAATTGACTACTTTACTAGACCGATAGCAAGTTTTATGTGGGAGAGGCCACTGCTAGCATATCATCCCTGACTTGGAATTCTATGCACTTACGATTATAACTATTAGCAAGCATCCTCAACTACTAACGTTCATTAAGGTAAAACCCCAACCATAGCATTAAGGTATATTGGTCCCCCTTCAATCCCGTATGCATCAATTTCTATGCTAGGTTGAAGATTATGTCACTCTTGCCCTCCAATACATAGTCCTATCAACATCAAACTAACCCTATGGTGCTCATATGATGGGCACCAAAGGACAGCAACATAACCACAAGCAAATTAAACCAATCATAGCAATTCACAAATTACCGATAGGAGAATGAAAATCTACTCACACATCATAGGATGGCAACACATCATTGGATAATAATATGAAGCATAAAGCACCATGTTCAAGTAGAGGGTACAGCGGGTTGCGGGAGAGTGGACCGCTGTATAAAGATGAGGGAAGGTGATGGAGATGTTTTTGAAGACGACGGAGGTGTTGGTGTAGATCGCGGTGATGATGATGGCCCCGGTGGCACTCCGGCGCCACCGGAAGCGAGGGGGAGACAGCCCCCCTTCTTCTTCTTCTTTCTTGACATTCTCCCTAGATGCGAAGAGTTTCCTCTCTGTTCCATGGCCGCCATGGCGTGGGAGGGGCGAGAGCCCCTCCGAGATTGGATATGTCTCTCTGTCTCTCTCTGTTTCTGCGTTCCAGATTCTGGCCTTTCACCGTTTCTTATATTCCCGGAGATCCGTAACTCCGATTGGGCTGAAATTTTAACACGGTCTCTATCCGGATATTGGCTTTCTCGCAGCGAAAGAAGGGCACCAACCAACTTAACGGGTGTCCACGAGAGTCAGTTGTGCGCCCAGCCCCTTGGGGCGCGCCCCCTGCCTCATGGCCCCCTCAAGCATCGTCTCGCGTTGATTCTTCTTCCCAAAATTCATAAATATTCCAAAAAAAATCTACGTCAGTTTTTATCCCGTTTGGACTCTGTTTGATATGGGTTTTCTGTGAAACAAAAAACATGCAACAAACAGGAACTGGCACTAGGCACTGGATCAATATGTTAGTCCCAAAAATAGTATAAAAAGTTGCCAAAAGTATACGAAAGTTGTATAACATTGGCATGGAACAATAAAAAATTATAGATACGACGGAGATGTATCACCACGCAAATGAAATCTTTTGTTGTTGATTCTTTAACAGCTCCGTTCATGCCTTTCTCTTGAAGAGCCTCCCAAACTGGCATGAAATAGCCTCTAACCTTTTCCACCATCCTAGCAAACCGTTTTTTGGCTATGTTACCACTTTGCTCAGCGCCTCTTATAGCGTTGCTAGTTGCAGGTTGCTCCATGTTGGTCCATGGAAATCATGGATATCACGGGATATCACAATATCTCTTATTTAATTAATGCATCTATATACTTGGTAAAGGGTGGAAGTCTAGGCCTTTTGCCTGGTGTTTTGTTCCACTCTTTCCGCCCTAGTTTCCGTCATACCAGTGTTATGTTCCTTGATTTTGCGTCCCTAACACAATGAGGATTTATGGGCCCCTCTTGACAATTCGCTTTGAATAAAACTCTTCCAGCAAGGCCCGACATTGGTTTTACCATTTTCCTAATAGCAACTAAAACTTGCATAGGGACCGGCTAGCACCCGAGGATTCTTAATCAACCCCCAGGCCAGTGCTCCTCATGAGTGTTGGTCCAAACTAGAGTAGCTTGCGGCGTCACCCCTTGGCAACTTGGGGTTTTTGGTCGCTGTAACCATAGCTCATCCGTCGTGGCCTGAGACGAGATACACACAACTACTCTCAGGGTGTCGGCACGTCAGAATGTCTTGCTGGTTTTGTTTTACCATTGATGTCTTGTGCACCGGGATCCCGAGTTTGATCGGATGTCCCTCGATGGAGGATTGTATCCATGGATCATGAGCTTGTCATGGGCTAAGTTGGGACACCCCTGCAGGTTTAAACTTTTGAGAGCCGTGGCCGCGGTTATGTGGCAGATGGGAATTTTTAATATCCGGTTGTAGTGAACTTGAAGTAAACTCAACTAAAATACGCCAACCGCGTGCGTAACCGTGACTGCCTCTTTTCGGGGAAGTTCGAGAGGAGAACACTTTTGGGTTATGCTTGAACGTACGTAGTTCAGGATCACTTCTTGATCATTACTAGTTTGCGACCGTTTGTGTAGCTTCTCACGTTACTCTAGTACTCGTAAGTTAGCCACCATACAATGCTTAGTCGCTAGATGCAACCTCACCACTTATGAATTCCATACCCATTAAGATTTACTAGCTTGATACCCATGGTAATGGGATTGCTGAGTCCTCGTGGCTCACAGATTACTACAACAGCAGTTGCAGGTACAGTTATGCGATGATCATGACGTGAGAGCGATGTTTACTTGTTTTGAAGTTCTCCTTCTTCTTCGTTGATCTTGGGATAGGTTCCTAGTCGGTAGCCTGGGCTAGCAGGGTGGATGTCATTTGAGCTTCTGTTTGTGTTTCATCCGTAGCCGGATGTTGTTCTCATGTATGATATTTTGATGTATTCTTGTGGCATTTGTATGCCTTCTATGTATCCCCAACTATTATTTAATGGTATGATGTAATGATATCCACCTTGCAAAAGCATTTCAATATGCGGCTCTATCCTTGGTGGGACCTTCGAGTACCTCTCGGGTAGGATCACATATTGGGCGTGACAAGTCACACTACCTTCAAGGGCGTGATACCCGGCGTAGAGGCCCGCCGCACGGGCTCCTTTACATTGGAAGTAGTCTTCGGTTCGCCGGATAACTTCCGAAGCAAAGACATGATCTTCGACATTGTCCCTTTTCGTAGTGGTTATCACGTGCTGCTTGGACGAAATGCTTTTGCCTATTTCAACGCAGTCCCGCACTATGCTTACTTAGAGCTCAAAATGCCCGGACCACACGGTGTTATCACAGTCAATGGAAATATGGAGCGCTCCCTACGTACTGAGGAGCACACCGCGGCCCTTGCAGCAGAAGTATAGAGCGGACTTATCAAGCCGAACAATTCATCAGTCATTAAGACCCCTGACACTGCCAAGCAAGCCTGGTCCACTCTGCAGAACGGCAGCTCGGTGGATCGAGAGCTTGAATAGCAGGTTTACTCCGCCGACCGCCCCATAAAACTGCGGCATACGTACCGCGCGTGCATAATTATGCACTTAAAATACCTTGGGCCGCGAGGGAGGCACACTGCGGAAGAGGTCTATAGTGCGGCTTGACCCCATTAGGACCTTAACCCCTTTTCTCCTTCTTCTTTTTTCTCTTTCCCTCTCTTATACTACACGTTCATTAAAAACCTACCTACCCTACGGTCATGAAAGACCCTTTTGAGGCGCCCCTTTCATATAGACGACCATCGACTTCTCTCAAAGGATTTTTCACCAAGGAGAAACGGCGCAGATGTGCAGTAGGGCACCACTGGGATCGTCACGACAACCTTTTCTTTTAGGCCCTGTGTAAAGCATTTCCCTTGTGTAAACTCTCGGCATGTAAAATGGCCTCGATATTCATCGCATTATCTGTAATAGTACGTCTTGACGTATTATACAAGATACAAAGGAAGCAGTTCATCACCACTTTTGTTTGGTATTGATTTCTCTCTTCATCTACATTCCCTCCTTACTGCAGATTTCCACTCATGCCTTAGTCTGGTCTTGAACATTAGGGGTTGTATTCGGCCCCGCACGTTCTCAAGTCCGAACATCTATCAGGTACTCTTCGGCGTCCCGAATATTGGACTATATGCATCGGCTCCGAATCATGTGTTGGGTCTATAGTTGGGTTGCCCAGCTCCTGTGCTTACCACCTTATGTTCTACTCGTTCGGCTAAGGTTGTAAAGGGAGAACTACTGCAATTGTATTTTTGGTTCGTCCGGTCAAATACCTCAGTAGAGAAAGCCAAAAACTGACTGTCATGATAAGGCGAGAGGTGGTCAGCGATTCGGTGACATAGTCTTATACTACAAATCGTTGGTGATTTATTCCGTTTTATACGAGGGGCTGGTCTTTGTCCGGCCGCGTGCTAAAGGCACCCTAGTTCGGATTGCCATACACGTACAAGGGGCTAATATTTAGCCCCACTGTCAAACTCTATGGCTAAGTGAAAGTGATAAAGCCGCATAGTCGGATTGCCTGGTTCACCTCGCGTACACCTCCTTCAAGTACCAAGACGTTGGATAAAGTGTGTTAACGCGTTAGGTTGAACACCCATGTAGTATCTATCACTACTAGGGAAAAGGCTACTAGCAGCGCGGGTAAAATGGCTACTAGTAGCGCGGGTACTCGAGCTACTAGTATCGCGCTGCAGCTAAAAGTTAGTAGTAGCATGGGTCAAACCCGCGCTACTACTAACTTTGCTAGTAACAGCGAGGGTTCAATCTGCGCTACTGCTATCATGAACCGCGCTACTACTAATGAAATAGTAGTAGCGTGTCTATATTCCCAACGCTACTAGTATCCTAAATACTAGTAGCGCGCCATTTTATCCCCACGCCACTACTAACTAATTAGGAATTAAAAAAATAAAATCAACCAAATTCATTCTATCACACAGTTGTCACGTCTTCTCCAGTTCCTCGTTGTAGCAGCAACTCATGTATAATTTCATTCTATCACACAGTTACATAACCAACTACGTTCCTCCTTGTAGCAGCAACTCATGTATTATTCCATTCTATCGCATAGTTACATAAGCAACTACCTACGTAAGTTGTTATGGCCTGATCTGAAAATTGGACCACTCGTCAATGTGCGGCGCCTGCCCGGCCTGATCTCGTGGCCTGCAGCTGCGACGAAACACATTGGATAGCCCTCACCTCCAACTAGACCGGTCGATGTCGTCCTTGTGCCTCGCCACCAGCGGACGGAGGAAGCCATCGTACACGTGCCCGCTCGCACCTGAAAAACCCAAACATCATTAAGATTCAGATTCAAAATTGGCCACATATCGAATCAAGTATATCTGAATGTTGATCATCTCTCGGGCTCGGGGTGTACGGTCCACTACTTACCCGTGTCTTTGGGGTGACAGAGGTAGAGAACGAGCAGCAGCTTCGCTTCTCTGTACATCGGCAGCCACGACACCGTCCAGTCCACGAACCTCTCGATGACCGTCATTGTCGCTACCAGAACCCTACACCATTACAAAAAAAGGTTCGGAAACTTCATATTCTTCATAAGAATGGCACGAAAAAAAATGTGGTACATGTAGATGCCAATGTGCAACATTTTTTTCCAGAGATTCTTATTTAAGCCGTAATGCACAACTAAAGCTATAAGCTATTTCCTAGTAGTAAAAAGTGCAGAGAATAGTTATATAAGAACGCATATACTGGTCCAGCTCAATAGCAAATAGCTATCTGGTGCTAAACTGCCAGGGTAGGGTCAGGGTAATGCGCAATCTAATATCGTACCTACACAGTTGTAGAAACAAACATAATAAACCTTTGATGTATCGTAGCCGATTGGGATAGGCAAACCTAGACCAGTTCAACTTCTAGTGCCTAGCGCAAGTTATTATTGTTCCAGATAAATGAAACATACAAGACAAGTTGACAAGAATTGTGCCAGGTACGTACTCTTAAGGTCATTCATCTCAAAGGACACCATCTTAGGCAGCCTTTGGTGAAGAAGAGCACACGAAGTCCTGCAACTGCAAACATTTAAATATTAGACAGAAAATTGTGCAAGAGAAACAGGACCGTCAACAAGACTTAACAGAGCTCCCGAAGAGCACCGAACCCTAAGTCAACAGGATCAACAATCGCCATAAGTTTCAAATCTAGAGACGACATGGCATCTCGGTGGCTCGGTGCATATCAGCACCCCGATGAGCATGAATTGCCTAACTCGATACAGGGAACAACATGGAAATTTGCGCCGGAAGATGGCATCAGAGAACACTTCTAAGGGTAGTATGTGATAAAATAAGATGAACTAGTCTCAGGCGAAACGCCGGTCCAATTTTGATTACAACAACTAATTCAGATTTAAATGTCATGTCCTCGTTTTCAGATGCAGAACAGACAAAGGTTCAGAGTTCAAATATTTCTCTTCCAACATGTAGCATTCCTGCAATGCTGCTTTTAGAAACCACTCATCCAATTTTATATCCCTAGTGGCATTTGCTGCTTGTAAACTACAGAGCGCACTGATAATAAATCACACTAAGCACACAGTGGAAGAGAGGATTAGAATTCAGACCTGTACCTTGAACCTGCTTTCTCACCGGATCCACATCCTCCACCACCACGCTGGCTGTCACTCCCCAACGCCCGCGCCAAGCCACTGGCGACCCCGCCGTCCGACGCCAGCGCCTCGCCGGCCTCGATGGACTGCAGCGCCACCGCACCCACCACCTCACAGCTCAGCGCGGCCACGGAGTGCGAGCTGCATCACAAATCGCAACACAAATATAACTGAGCAGGCTAAAACCACGAAGTTCAGTAATGCGATAACTGAAACGAGGAGGGGGTTCCCTTTTTGGTACCTGGAGGAGAGGAGGAGCGGTAGGAGCACGACGAGGGGTCCGGGGAGAGGGGCGAGCACCGGCGCCGGGGGCGAGCGGGAGAGAAGGTGGCGCAGGAGGCGCGCGGCGGTGGCGGAGGAGGAGGAGGAACGTTGGTTCGGTCCGGTCGTTGGCGTGACGCCTGCGGGGACTGACGCGTAGCTCTCGGCCTGGTCCACCTCCGAAGTGCCGGCTCCAGTGAGTCGATCCTGGCCGACGCCGATGCATGGGGAGGAAGCTGCGGCGGCATGCATCGGGGAGGAGCTGGCGCTGCGGCGGCGAACGGCGTCTTGTGATGGAGAAGCGAGGCGGGCAGCGGCCTTGAGCGAGACGGGAGCGTGGCGTGGCCAGCGGTGATCTGTGGCCAGGGGGCATGGGGGCGGACGGACGGAGGAGAAGAGGTGGAAGGGAGGCCGGCGGCGAGTGGGTTAGGAGAGGGGAGGAGGTTGGGGATCCAGATCGGGCTGCGTGTTTTTTTTTTTGAGACAGACGGGGGATAGGTGGTGTGGGACGGTTGGTGGGGTGGGACTGGGAGCGTGGATCGGGTCGGGGTGGACACGCTTAGTAGTAGCGTGGGGGTCTTACCCGCGCTACTACTACTTACTTAGTAGTAGCGCCGGTTTTATACCCCTCGCTACTACTATGGCCTATCCTGAGGGCATTGTTGGAGACCATTTTGTAGCAGCGTGGGTTTATACCCCTCGCTACTACTATCAAATTAGTAGTAGGACGGTTTTTATACCCCTCGCTACTACTAATTAGTAGTAGCGCCCATTTTTAAACCACGCTACTGATAAACTTCTATGTATAATGTTTTTCCTAGTAGTGTATGTGGGTGCGGAAGCCGATGACTGGCAAACTTTTAGAAATCAAAACGGCCGCACAGGAGGAAAATAACTTAAGATAAATGGCGCAAATATATTACAAGCCTGGGTTCACAAAACACAGTTTTTATAACCCGGATACATCTACTCAAATATGATGTCCTTCGAGCATTGAAGCTCTACTATTCGGGCACCTGCTAGGACATCGGTAAAGTACCTCTCCGGCTTGTGGTGGTCCTTGCCTTCGGGCGAGGCTGCGGTCACCACTTCGGTGGCCTTCATTTTTTCCCAATGCATCTTGACACGGGCAAAGGCCATCTGAGCACCCTCTATGCATGCCGAACTCTTCACAGCTTCAATTCGGGGCAGTGCATCGACGAGTCGCCTCACCAAACTGAAGTAGCTACTAGGAATTGGTTCGGTTGGCCATAATCGGACTATTAGATCCTTCATGGCCAAACCGGCCATCCTATGCAGCTCCACTAGCTGCTTAATTTGGTCGTTTAGAGGCGTCGGATGCTCCGGCGCAAGAAACTGCGACCAGAACATCTTCTTGGTCGAGTTTCCCTCCCTAGCTCAGAAGAACTGCGCGGCATCGGTAGCACTCTTCGGAAGATCCGCAAACGCGTCAAGAGAACTCCACAACCGTGTGAATAACACATACCGCTAAGCCTCCAAAAATACTATGCAAAAGAAAGGGCTTACCAGCCGCTATCCGCCTCGCCCGGTGGATCTCCTCGCGAGCACTTCGGGACTCCACTTGTGCCGCCTTAGCATCTTGGAGAGCTTTTGCAAGATCGGAAGATTGAGCCAAAGCCTTCTCCTCCAAACCCTTGCACTTGAGGATGGCGTCCTTTAGCTCCTGCTCGACCTCGATCACCCGAGGTTGGTGTTGACGGCTGGCGGCCTGTTCGGTCTTCAGTTCTACAGTCGCTTTGTCCACGGCTTCCTTGTTTGCCTTCGCCTCTTTCTGGGCTCGGGAAAGTGCGTCTTTGAGGGTCTCGACCTCGGCTGCACTCACTATGTTCAAATACATTACATGAGTTATTCTCTGAACATAGCTATCATTTATGATATACAACTCAACTCTTAAAAATATACGCATACCTTGCGTCTCGTCGAACCGCTTGTTGAGGCGGTCGATTTCTTCATCGGCCACCTTCAGCTTCCGATTGAGCTCGGTAACTTCGGCGGCCTGAGCGGTTGCGGCTAATAGGGAATCCTATTACAGAATAGGCTCTTCCGAATACTATGTGGTCCTCTGTCCGGCTTTTCTCAAAACCAGGCAGAGTCTCAGGGGCTACTATCTATACACATGTATATTCCTATATATCAAAAAGCGTCTGGAGCATTACCTCGCATACCTCGAAGCCTGTTAGTAGGCTGGTAAAGGCTTCATTCAGCCCGCTCTTGGAGGACTGAACCTTCTCTACCACCACACCCATCAGGGTGTGATGCTCCTCCGTGATGGAAGCACGTTGTAGTGCCTCCGCTAGGGTGTTTGGAGGTCACCGATGGAGCTGATGCTCCCCCTCCTTCGAAGGGGACTGCTTGCTTAATCCCGGAGCCACATTGGTATCCGGGGGAGTATCCAGCTGGGGCCCGGATTGTTGACAGTCCCCACCATCAGTTGACATAGGGGTGACCTACCCCTTTTCTTTGGCGATCGAGGTGTTGCCCTCGGGTGCCTTCTCGACAGCTACACCCGCCCCTCCGCGGCCCGGAGAGGTCCTTTGGGATAACACCTCGGTGTCATCAGCAGTGAGGGGCGAGGGGGCATGTGGCAGTATCTCACTCTCTGCCATGTCAGGTGGCAGAGAACTCCCCTCCGATAATGGAGTGTTCGGAAGCACACATGGAGGGTTGAAGAACGCATATCAAAATAACATACATAATAGAAAGGGCGCATTACAAATAAACAATGTGAATCTGAACCCTTACAATGTGTCCAGGGGCTTCTCCCTAGGTAGCTTCTTGCGGATTTGTTTGGACTCCGAGTTCGAACTGTCCTGGAGGACAATTTTCTCCCTCTTGGGCGCCTGCTCCTCCAGACCTTCAGGGGCTGTCCTTTTCTTCTTCCTCCCCTAGCGAGGGGAGTCGCTTTGTGCTTCTTCCTCTTCTTCGTCCTCGTCCCCCTCGTGGGAGGCGAGGGCTTCGGTTTCTCCGGACATGGCATCTGAGGGACCTCTATGGCGGGGCCGCCTTTGTTTTCTTTGACCTTCTTCTTGGCCTTCTTCTCCGGCACCTGATATGGCGCCGGAACCAGCATCTCCGTCAGTCGAAGAGTGGCCGGATTCTCAGGTAATGGCGATGGGCAGTCAATCTGCTCTACCTTCTTCGTCCAGCCCTGTGTGCAAAAAGGGAAAATATAATTCTTATCACATCTGAAGTGTTAATTAAATAAATCTTTGGAAGGGTCACGCTTACCACTGAGGTCGGGTTCTCGATATTGAGCCTGATGTCTTTCCTCTCCATGGGCCATCTTTTTGGGGCCTTGAAAAGCTGCTCCCATATATCTTTGTACATGGTACCGAGGAAGCGTTGCAAGGTCCGGAGCTCATCCGGATTGAATTCCCACATAGGGGAGGACCGGAGTTAACAGGGGAGGACACGACGGAAGAGCATCACCTGGATCACATTCGTGAGTCCGGTGTTTCTGCTCGCTGTTGCAGCATCAACACCTCTAGCTGGGACCCCCAATCTAGACCCTTGGTGGTCCACGAGGTGAGTCTCGTCGGGGGTCCGGATATGAAGCCAGGTGCGGCCGCCCCACTTCGCATCGCAGGGTTCCGTAATGTAGAACCACTCTTGCTGCCACACCTTGACTGTCTCCACAAAAGCCCCTTTGGGCCAGACAACGTTGGGAAGTTTGCTCACCATGGCCCCACCGCAGTCCGCGTGCTGTCCATCAACCACCTTTGGCTTGACGTTAAATACTTTGAGCCACAAGCCGGAGTGTGGGGGGATGCGGAGTAGAGCCTCACACATGACGATGAACGTCGAGATATGGAGGAAAGAATTCAGGGCTAGATCATGGAAATCTAGCCCGTGGTAAAACATAAGGCCCCGGACGAAGGGATGGAGGGGAAACCCTAATTCACGGAGAAAGTGGGGGATGAATACAACCCTTCCGCCGGGCTCCGGAGTGGGGATGACTTGATCCTTGGTAGAGAGCCAGTGCGCGATGTCCGCGGACAGATATCCCGCCCCCCGGAGCTCCTTGACGTCCTTCTCAGTGACGGAGGATTCCTCCCACTTGCCCTTTGAACCAGATCCTGACATGGTTGGGGAGGCTAGTGGTGGTGGGAAAGGTTGAGGTTTGGGCACTGGAGCTTGAAGATGGGAAGACAAGAGAAGGAAGAAGGCGTGGGGAAAAATAAGAATCTTTACCCTCTTATATGGGCAGTGAATATCAAACGCCCCCCTCAAGCCATAAAACTCGCCAGTTCCTAAGGGGTCGTGCGAATGGCACGGTTGGGTTACCCAAAACCGTATTGATGAGGATCCCGTAATAGGTAGACACAATCTCTGTTTTGACAAGATATGCCAGTGGAGGTTGTGCCTTCAAACGCGAAGCCGGAGGCGTGAAAATGGTTCAAAATGTTAAGAGGCCAGATGTGACCTTTCGCCGAAAAAAGTTGTCAGTGGAAAGACATTGTTTTGTTCGATATCTTGCCTTCATGGCTAAGGGTTGTAACAATTATGCAAAGCCGGATACACTTCTTTTGTTCAGAAAATTGCTTTGAAGTGTTCAGGAGGAGGAACCCGCCTTGCAATGCCGAAGAAAATCCATGCGCCAAACATATCGTCATTGAAGACTGGTTGAGGGGCTACTGAGGGAGCCCTGGATTAGGGGGTCCTCGGGTGTCTGGGCTATTCGATATGGGCCAGACTGATGGGCCGTGAAGATACACAGCGGAAGACTTTCCCCCGTGTCCGAGTAGGACTCCCCTATGCGTGGATGGCAAGATTGGTGTCCGGATATGTAATTTCCTTCCTATACAAACCAATTCTGTACAACCCTAGGCCCCTCCGGTGTATATATAAACTGGAGGGTTTAGTCCGTAGAGGCTATCAGAATTCATATAGGCTAGACATCTAGGGTTTAGCCATTACGTGTTGGAAATATGCCCTAGAGGCAATAATAAATTAGTTATTATTATTATATTTCCTTGTTCATGATAATCGTTTATTATCCATGCTATAATTGTATTGATAGGAAACTCAGATACATGTGTGGATACATAGACAACACCATGTCCCTAGTAAGCCTCTGGTTGACTAGCTCGTTGATCAATAGATGGTTACGGTTTCCTGACCATGGACATTGGATGTCGTTGATAACGGGATCACATCATTAGGAGAATGACGTGATGGACAAGACCCAATCCTAAGCCTAGCACAAAGATCGTGTAGTTCGTATGCTAAAGCTTTTCTAATGTCAAGTATCATTTCCTTAGACCATGAGATTGTGCAACTCCGGATACCGTAGGAATGCTTTGGGTGTACCAAACGTCCACAACGTAACTGGGTGGATATAAAGGTGCACTACGAGTATCTCCGAAAGTGTACATTGGGTTGGCACGAATCGAGACTGGGATTTGTCACTCCGTGTGACGGAGAGGTATCTCTGGGCCCACTCGGTAGGACATCATCATAATGTGCACAATGTGACCAAGGGGTTGATCACGGTATGATGTGTTACGGAACGAGTAAAGAAACTTTCCGGTAACGAGATTGAACAAGGTATCGGCATACCGACGATCGAATCACGGGCAAGTACTATACCGCTAGACAAAGGGAATTGTATACGGGATTGAATAAATCCTTGACATCGTGGTTCATCCGATGAGATCATCGTGGAACATGTGGGAGCCAACATGGGTATCCAGATCCCGCTGTTGGTTATTGGCCGGATAGTTGTCTCGGTCATGTCTGCATGGTTCTCGAACCCGTAGGGTCTACACACTTAAGGTTCGATGACGCTAGGGTTATAAAGGAAGTTTGTATGTGGTTACCGAATGTTGTTCGGGGTCCCAGATGAGATCCCGGACGTCACGAGGAGTTCCAGAATGGTCCGGAGGTAAAGATTTATATATGGGAAGTCCTGTTTTGGTCAACGGAAAAGTTTCGGGTGTTATCGGTAACGTACCGGGACCACGGGGAGGGTCCCGGGGGTCCATGAAGTGGGGCCACCGGCCCCAGAGGGCTGCATGGGCCAAGTGTGGGAGGGGACCAGCCCCAGGTGGGCTGGTGCGCCCCCCACCAGGGCCCAAGGCGCCTAGGGTTTGGGGAGGGGGCGCCTCCACCTTGCTTGGGGGGCAAGTTTCCCCCTCTCCCCCCCCCTTGGCCGCACCCTAGATGGGATCTAGGGGCTGCCGCACCCCTTGGGGTGGGAACCCTAGAGAGGGTGCAGCCCCCTCCCTCTCCCCTATATATAGTTGAGGTCTTTGGGGCTGCCAACACATGAGTTTTGACCTCTCCCTGGCACAGCCCTACCTCTCTCCCTCCTCATCTCTCGCGGTGCTTGGCGAAGCCCTGCTGGAGTGCCATGCTCCTCCATCACCACCACACCGTTGTGCTGCTGCTGGATGGAGTCTTCCCAAACATCTCCCTCTCTCCTTGCTGGATCAAGGCATGGGAGACATCACCGGGCTGCACGTCTGCTGAACATGGAGGTGTCGTCCGTTCGGCACTAGGATCTCTGGTGATTTGGATCACGACGAGTACGACTCCGTCAACCCCGTTCACTTGAACGCTTCCGCTTAGCGATCTACAAGGGTATGTAGATGCACTCTCCTTTCCCTCGTTGCTAGATTACTCCATAGATTGATCTTGGTGATGCATAGAAAATTTTGAATTTCTGCTATGTTCCCCAACAGTGGCATCATGAGCTAGATCTATTGCGTAGATTCTTTGCACGAGTAGAACACAAAGTAGTTGTGGGCAATGATTTTGTTCAATTTGCTTATCGTTACTAGTCTTATCTTGATTCGGCGGCATTGCGGGATGAAGCGGCCCGGACCGACCTTACACTTACTCTTACGTGAGACAGGTTCCACCGACTGACATACACTTGTTGCATAAGGTGGCTAGCGGGTGCCAGTCTCTCCCACTTTAGTCGGATCGGATTCGATGAAAAGGGTCCTTATGAAGGGTAAATAGCAATTGGCATATCACGTTGTGGCTTTTGTGTAGGTAAGAAACGTTCTTGCTAGAAACCCATAGCAGCCACGTAAAACATGCAAACAACAATTAGAGGACGTCTAACTTGTTTTTGCAGGGTATGCTATGTGATGTGATATGGCCAAAAAGAATGTGATGAATGATATGTGATGTATGAGATTGATCATGTTCTTGTAATAGGAATCACGACCTGCATGTCGATGAGTATGACAACCGGCAGGACCCATAGGAGTTGTCTTTATTTATTGTATGACCTGCGTGTCACTGAATAACACCATGTAATTACTTTACTTCATTGCTAAACCATTAGCCATAGTAGTAGAAGTAATAGTTGGCGAGACAACTTCATGGAGACAGGATGATGGAGATCATGGTGTCATGCCGGTGACGATGATGATCATGGAGCCCCAAAGATGGAGATCAGAAGGTGCAAAATGATATTGGCCATATCATGTCACTTTTTGATTGCATGTGATGTTTATCATGTTTATGCATCTTATTTTCTTAGAACGACGGTAGTAAATAAGATGATCCCTCATTGTAATTTCAAGAAAGTGTTCCCCCTAACTGTGCACCGTTGTGAAAGTTCATTGTTTCGAAGCACCACGTGATGATCGGGTGTGATAGATTCTAACGTTCACATACAACGGGTGTAAGCCAGATTTACACACGCGAAACACTTAGGTTAACTTGATGAGTCTAGCATGTACAGACATGGCCTCAGAACACAAGAGACCGAAAGGTCGAACATGAGTCGTATAGTGGATACGATCTGATGATCGGACACGGCCTAGTTGACTCGGATCATCTATCACTTAGATGACTAGAGGGATGTCTATCTGAGTGGGAGTTCATTAGATGAACTTAATTATCCTGAACATAGTCAAAAGCCCTTTGCAAATTATGTCATAGCTCGCGCTTTAGTTCTACTATTTTAGATATGTTCCTAGAGAAAATATAGTTGAAAGTTGACAGTAGCAATTATGCGGACAGTAGAAGGCTTATGTCCTTAATGCACCGCTCGGTGTGCTGGACCTCGAACGTGGTATGTGGATGTTGCGAACATCTGACATACACGTTATGATGACTACATGATAGTTTGGTAATGTTAAATGGTTTAGAATTGAGGCACCGAAGACATTTTTGAAATGTCGCAGAACATATGAGATGTTCCAAGAGCTGAAATTGATTTCAGGCTCGTGCCCACGTCAAGAGGTATGAGACCTCCAACGAGTTTTCTAGCCTACAAATTTAGGGAGAAGATCTCAATCGTTGAGCTTGTACTCAAATTGTCTGGGTACAACAATCACTTGAATCGAGTGGGAGTTAATCTTGCAGATGAGATAGTGATGTTTCTCCAAAGACATTGCCACCAAGCTACTAGAGTTTCGTGATGAACTATAACATATCAGGGATAGATATGATGATCCTTCAAATATTCGCGATGTTTGACACCGCGAAAGTAGAAGTAAAGAAGGAGCATCAATTGTTGATGGTTAATGAAACCACTTGTTTCAAGAAGGGAAAGGGCAAGAAGGGATACTTCATGAAACGGCAAATCAGCTGCTTCTTTAGTGAAGAAACCCAAGGTTGAACCCAAACCCGAGACTAAGTGCTTCTGTAATAAGGGGAACAACCACTGGAGCAGAATTACCCTAGTTACTCGGTAGATGAGAAGGCTGGCAAGGTCGATAGAAGTATATTGGATATACATTATGTTAATGTGTACTTTACTAGTACTCCTAGTAGCACCAGGATATTAGATACCGGTTCGGTTGCTAAGTGTTAGTAACTCGAAATAAAAGCTACGGAATAAACAGAGACTAGCTAAAGGTGAGCTAACGATATGTGTTGGAAGTGTTTCCAAGGTTGATGTGATCAAGCATCGCACGCTCCCTCTACCATCGTGATTGGTGTTAAACCTAAATAATTGTTATTTGGTGTTTGCGTTGAGCATAGACATGATTGGATTATGTCTATCGCAATACGGTTATTCATTTAAGGAGAACCATGGCTACTCTATTTATTTGAATAATACCTTCAATGGTCTTGCGCCTAAAATGAATGGTTTATTGATTCTCGATCGTAGTGATACACATGTTCATGCCAAAAGATATAAGATAGTAATGATAGTACCACCTACTTGTGGCACTGCCATGTAAGTCATATTGGTATAAAACGCATGAAGAAGCTCCATGTTGATGGATCTTTGGACTCACTCATTTTGGAAAAGTTTGAGACACGCGAACCATGTCTATTGGTGTATATGCATGAAGAAACTCCATTCAAATGGACCGTTTGGACTCACTTGATTTTGAATCACTTGAGACATGCAAATCATACCACATGGGCAAGATGACTGAAAGCCTCATTTTCAAGAAGATGGAACAAGAAAGCAACTTGTTGGAAGTAACACATTTTGATGTGTGCAGTCCAATGAGTGCTTTGAGGCATCTGATGGATATCGTTATGTTCTTACTTCACAGATGATTTGAGTAGATGTTGAGTATATTTACTTGATGAAACACAAGTCTGAATTATTGAAAGGTTCAAGTAATTTCAGAGTGAAGTTGAAGATCTTCGTGACAAGAGGATAAAATGTCTATGATATGATCATAGAGATGAATATCTGAGTTACGAGTTTGGTACACAATTGAGTCATTGTGGAAATTGTTTTACAACTAACACCGCCTGGAACACCATAGTGTGATGGTGTGTCCGAACATCATAGATGCACCCTATTGAATATGGGGCACACCATGATGTCTCTTATCAAATTACCACTATCGTTCATGGGTTAGGCATTAGAGACAACCGCACTCACTTTAATAGGGCACCACGTAATTCCGTTGAGACGACACCATTTGAACTATGGTTTGGAGAAACCTAAGTTGTCGTTTCTTAAAAATGTTTGGGGCTGCGACGCTTATGTGAAAAAGTTTCAGGTTGATAAGCTCGAACCCAAAGCGGATAAAATGCATCTTCATAGGACACCCAAAACAGTTGGGTACACCTCCTAATTCAGATCCGAAAGCAATAGGTATTGTTTCTTGAATCGGGTCCTTTCTCGAGGAAAAGTTTCTCTTGAAAGAATTGAGTGGGAGGATGGTGGAGACTTGATGAGGTTGTTGAACCATCACTTCAACTAGTGTGTAGCAGGGCACATGAAGTTGTTCTGTGGCACCTACACCAATTGAAGTGGAAGTTGATGACAGTTATCATGAAACTTGGATCAAGTCACTACCAAACCTCGAGGGGCGACAAGGACAGTCTTGCTTGAGTGGTACGGTAATCCTGTCTTGGAGGTCATGTTGCTATACAACAATGAACCTACGAGCTATGGAGAAGCGATGGTGGGCCCGGATTCCGACAAATGGCTCGAGGCCATAAAATCCGAGAGAGGATCCATGTATGAAAACAAAGTGTAGACTTTGGCAGAACTACTTGATGGTCGTAAGGCTATTGGGTACAGATGGATTTTAAAAGGAAGACGGAGAATGATGGTAAGTATCACCATTAAAGCTTGACTTGTCGTTAAGATGTTTTCCGACAAGTTCAAGGAGTTGACTACGGTGAGGCTTTCTCACTCGTAGCGATGCTAAGAGTCTGTTGAAATTGGATTACCAGTTACTGCATTATTTATGAAATCTTGCAGATAGGATGTCAAAACATTGTTGTATGTGGGAAAGGTTGTATGTGATACAACCACAACGTTTTGTCAATCCTGAAAGACGCTAACAAGTGTGCAAAGCTCCAGCAGTCCTTCTAAGGACTGGAGTAAGCATCTCGGAGTTGGAATATACGCTTTGATGAGATGATCAAAGATTTTGCGTTTATACAAAGTTTATGAGAAACTTGTATTTCCAAAGAAGTGAGTGGGAGCACTATAGAATTTCTGATGAGTATATGTTGTTGACATATTGTTGATCAGAAATGATGTAGAATTTCTAGAAAGCATATAGGGTTATTTGAAAAGTGTTTTTCAATAGAAAACCTGGATTAAGCTGCTTGAACATTGAGCATCAAGATCTATGAGGATAGATCAAAAACGCTAAATGGTACTTTCAAATGAGCACATACCTTGACATGATCTTGAAGGTGTTCAAGATGGATCAATCGAAGAAGGAGTTCTTGCCTGAGTTGTAAGGTATGAAGTTAAAAGTTAAAGCTCGACCACGGCAGAAGAAAGAGAAAGGACGAATGTCGCCCCCTATGCCTTAGCCATAGGCTCTATACAGTACGTCATGCTTTATACCGCACCTGATATGTGCCTTGCCACGTGTCTGGCAAGGGGGTACAAGAGTGATCCAGGAATGGATCATTGGACAGCGGTCAAAATTGTCCTTGGAGTAAATAAGGACATGTTTCTCGCTTATGGAGGTGATAAAGAGTTCGGCGTAAAGGGTTACGTCGATGCAAGCTTTAACACCTATCCGAATGACTCTGAGTAGCAAACCGGATACGTATAGTGGAGCAACCATTTGGAATAGCTCCAAGTGGAGCGTGGAAGCAGCATTTACAATATGACATAGAGATTTGCAAAGTACATACAGATCTGAATATCGCAGACCCGTTGACTAAAACCTCTCTCACAAGCAAAACATGATCAAACCCCAGAACTCATTGAGTCTTAATCACATTATGATGTGAACTAGTTTAGTGACACTAGTAAACTCTTGGGATGTTGGTCACATGGCGATGTGACCTGTGAGTGTTAATCACATGGCGATGTGAACTAGATTATTGACTCTAGTGAAAGTGGGAGACTGTTGGAAATATGCCCTAGAGGCACTAATAATATAGTTATTATTATTATATTTCCTTGTTCATGATAATCGTTTATTATCCATGCTATAATTGTATTGATAGGAAAATCAGATACATGTGTGGATACATAGACAACACCATGTCCCTAGTAAGCCTCTAGTTGACTAGCTCGTTGATCAATAGATGGTTACGGTTTCCTGACCATGGACATTGGATGTCGTTGATAACGGGATCACATCATTAGGAGAATGATGTGATGGACAAGACCCAATCCTAAGCCTAGCACAAAGATCGTGTAGTTCAGTATGCTAAAGCTTTTCTAATGTCAAGTATCATTTCCTTAGACCATGAGATTGTGCAACTCCCGGATACCGTAGGGAATGCTTTGGGTGTACCAAACGTAACAACGTAATGGGTGGCTATAAAGGTGCACTACGGCTATCTCCGAAAGTGTACATTGGGTTGGCACGAATCGAGATCGGGATTTGTCACTCGTGTGACGGAGAGGTATCTCTGGGCCCACTCGGTAGGACATCATCATAATGTGCACAATGTGACCAAGGGGTTGATCATGGGATGATGTGTTACGGAACGAGTAAGAGACTTGCCGGTAACGAGATTGAACAAGGTATCGGCATACCGACGATCGAATCTCGGGCAAGTACTATACCGCTAGAGAAAGGGAATTGTATACGGGATTGAATAAATCCTTGACATCGTGGTTCATCCGATGAGATCATCGTGGAACATGTGGGAGCCAACATGGGTATCCAGATCCCGATGTTGGTTATTGGCCGGAGAGTTGTCTCGGTCATGTCTGCATGGTTCCCGAACCCGTTGGGTCTACACACTTAAGGTTCCATGACGCTAGGGTTATAAAGGAAGTTCGTATGTGGTTACTGAATGTTGTTCGGAGTCCCGGATGAGATCTCGGACGTCACGAGGAGTTCCGGAATGGTCCGGAGGTAAAGATTTATATATGGGAAGTCCTTTTTTTGTCACCGGAAAAGTTTCGGGTGTTATCGATGCATCTGGGACCACCGGGAGGGTCCCGGGGGTCCACCAAGTGGGGCCACCGGCCCCAGAGGGCTGCATGGGCCAAGTGTGGGAGGGGACCAGCCCCAGGTGGTCTGGTGCGCCCCCCCCCACCAGGGCCCATGGAGCCTAGGGTTTGGGGAGGGGGCGCCTCCACCTTGCTTGGGGGGCAAGTTTCCCCCTCTCCCCCCCTTGGCCGCACCCTAGATGGGACCTAGGCGCTGCCGCACCCCTTGGGGTGGGAACCCTAGAGGCCGTGGCCCTCCCTCTCCCCTATATATAGTTGAGGTCTTTGGGGCTGCCAACACATGAGTTTTGACCTCTCCCTGGCGCAGCCCTACCTCTCTCCCTCCTCGTCTCTCGCGGTGCTTGGCGAAGCCCTGCTGGAGTGCCACGCTCCTCCATCACCACCTCGTCATTGTGCTGCTGCTGAATGGAGTCTTCCCAAACCTCTCCCTCTCTCCTTGCTGGATCAAGGCATGTGAGACGTCACCGGGCTGCACGTGTGTTGAACGCGGAGGTGCCGTCCGTTCGGCACTAGGATCTCCGGTGATTTGGATCACGATGAGTACGACTCCTTCAAACCCGTTCACTTGAACGCTTCCGCTTAGCGATCTACAAGGGTATGTAGATGCACTCTCCTTACCCTCGTTGCTAGATTACTCCATTGATTGATCTTGGTGATGCGTAGAAAATTTTGAATTTCTGCTACATTCCCCAACATTACGATCCTGAGGTAGATCAACTCTTGTAACCGCTATAATCATCAAATACAATCAAGCAGGACATAGGGTATTACCTCCATTAAGAGGGCCCGAACCTGGCTAAATATTGTGTCCCACTCGTCCTTTGTTACCTTCGATCCTCAGACGCACAGTTCGGGACCCCTTACCGGAGATCGGTCGATTTTGACACCGACAATCGCTGACTCGGCAGGCCACCGTTCGTTCGCGCTAAAAAAGATTGCCTCGGCGCCCGCGGGCGCCCCCCAACGCGCCGGGTTCGGCCTAGGTCTGCCGGTGCCAGTTTCGGGCCTAACTGCGAAAAAGGGCTCCTAGGGGTGCGGTAGGCCGGTTTTTGTCTTGGCACCAAAAATGCCCTTTGGGGGGGCTGTTAGAAGCGGTGGAGATGCTCTTATAAAGAGGTGCAAGTCTCTCTCAACTTCCAGGGTGGGACTAAACTTTCCCACTCACACCACTCACATGTGTGCATGAATGGGCCAAGAGAATTTCAAAATTTTAGTTGGGCTTTGTGCCAAAGGCCCACTAGCAAATTCCAACAGTAACTTCATGTAGAGCATAACCATTTACATTAGATGTTCTAAAAAAACCATTTACATTAGATCATGGTTGTTGAATTTCTAGGTAGTAGGTATGGGTTCGCATAAAAGGAAGCAAACACATAACTCTGAAAGCAACATGCAGTTGACCATGAGGCTCTTGAAGGCAATCCATCGAACACTTGGTGCACACCAAAAAATAATTTACAGGACACAACAATACTCACAATTTGGAGGCATGGGGTGAGGTTTTCTTCCTGCACTAGTAGAAAACAGGGCTACCGTTCGGGCCTGGCCAGCCCATTAGTCCCGGTTCTTGAAGAACCAGGACCCATGGGGGGTATTAGACCCAGTTCGTGAGCCCAGGGGGCTGGCCGGGGCCTCGAGGGCATTGGTCCCGGTTCGTGTGGAACCATTTGTCCTGGTTCAAGCCACGAACCGGGACCAATGGTCCTCGCTCCTGGCCCACAACCATTGGTCCCGGGTCGTGGCGTGTACCGGGACAGAAGACTTTAGTCGGTTCATGCCACGAACCGGGACAAATAACTTGCCTATATATACCCACCGCCGTGGCAGAGCACTTCAGTGCTCTGTTTTTTCAATCCGGCGAGGAGAGGGCATTTGGGTGCTCTAGTTCACCTCCTATGCACATGAGGTATTCGATGAAATGCCCGAGCCACACTAGTTAAGCTTTCTCCTCTCGAAGTTCGACCTCGGAGCTCCAATTTTTTCGAGATTTGTCTAGATTTAGCGGTCCGTCACGCCCCGTCCCTGTTTTCACCGCCGTTGATCGCCCGCGCCGATCTCGTCGCCGGCACCACCGTGGTCAGCCTCTTGTTCTTATCTTCTTTCTGATACTTGTCTGATTTTCTACTTTAGGTAGATATTTGTCTGATTTTCTTACTTTTGACACACATAATTATATATAATGCACGCAGATGAACCGGCAATGGATGTATGGTGACAGACCCACCTCCGAGTACATTAAAGGCATGCATAATTTTCTCAAAGTGGCTGAGGCAAACAAGCAGAATGGTTTTATGTGTTGTCCATGCACTAAATGTGGGAATACGAAGTCTTACTCTGATCGGAAAATCCTTCACACCCACCTGCTTTACAAGGGTTTCATGCCACACTATAATGTTTGGACGAGGCACGGAGAAATAGGGTTATGATGGAAGACGGTGAAGAAGAAGAGTACGATGACAACTATGTGCCCCCTGAATACGGTGATGCTGCAACGGGGGGAACTGCTGAAGACCAGGAGGAACCAGACGATGTGCCTGATGATGCTGCAACAGGGGAAGCTACTGAAGATCAAGAGGAACCAGACGATGTGCCCAATGATGATCTCCGACGGGTCATTGTCGATGCAAGGACGCAATGCGAAAGTCAAAAGGAGAAGCTGAAGTTCGATCGCATCTTAGAGGGTCACAAAAAAGGGTTGTACCCCAATTGCGAACATGGAAACACAAAGCTGGGTACCGTACTGGAATTGCTGCAGTGGAAGGCAGAGAATGTTGTGCCTGACAAAGGATGTGAGAAACTACTGAAAATATTGAAGAAGAAGCTTCGAAAAGATAATGAATTGCCCGACACTACGTACGTACCAAAGAAGGTTGTATGCCCTCTAGGATTGGAGGTGCAGAAGATACATGCATGCCCTAATGACTGCATCCTCTACCACGGTGCGTACGAGGATTTGAACGCATGCCCGGTATGCGGTGCATTGCGGTATAAGATCAGACGAGATGACCCTGGTGATGTTGACCGCGAGCCCTCCCAGGAAGAGAGTTCCTGCGAAGGTGATGTGGTATGCTCCTATAATACCACGGTTGAAACGACAGTTCAGAAACAAAGAGCATGCCAAGTTGATGCGATGGCATAGTGAGGACCGTAAGAAAGACGGGAAGTTGAGAGCACCAGCTGACGGGTCGCAGTGGAGAAAAATCGAGAGAGAGTACTGGGCTAAGTTTGCACATGACCCAAGGAACGTATGGTTTGGTTTAAGTGCGGATGGCATTAATCCTTTCGGGGAGCAGAGCAGCAATCACAGCACCTGGCCTGTGACTCTATGTATGTATAACCTTCCTCCTTGGATGTGCATGAAGCGTAAGTTCATTATCATGCCAGTTCTCATCCAAGGCCCTAAGCAACCCAGCAACGACATTGATGTGTACCTAAGGCCATTAGTTGAAGAACTTTTACAGTTGTGGAATGGAAACAGTGTACGTGTGTGGGATGAGCACAGACATGAGGAATTTAACCTGCACGTGTTGCTGTTTGTAACCATCAACGATTGGCCCGCTCTCAGTAACCTTTCAGGACAGACAAACAAGGGATACCACGCATGCACGCACTGTTTAGCAAACACCGAAAGTATATACCTGGGAAGATGCAGGAATAATGTGTACCTGGGCCATCGTCGATTTCTTCCGACCAACCATCAATGTCGAAAGAAAGGCAAGCATTTCAAAGGCGAGGCAGATCACCGGAAGAAGCCCGCCATGCGTACCGGTGATTATGTACTTGCTATGTTCAATGATTTAAACGTAATCTTTGGAAAGGGTCCCGGCGGACTAGCTGTTCCGAGTGACGCTGAGGGACACACACCCATGTGGAAGAAGAAATCTATATTTTGGGACCTACCCTACTGGAAAGACCTAGAGGTCCGCTCTTCGATCGACGTGATGCACGTGACCAAGAACCTTTGCGTGAACCTACTAGGCTTCTTGGGCGTGTATGGGAAGACAAAAGATACAGCTGAGGCACGGGAGGACCTGCAACGTTTGCACAAAAAAGACGGCATGCCTCCAAAGCAGTATGAAGGTCCTGCCAGCTACGCTCTGACCAAAGAAGAGAAGGAAATCTTCTTTGAATGCCTTCTTAGTATGAAAGTCCCGACTGGCTTCTCGTTGAATATAAAGGGAATAATAAATATGGCAAAGAAAAAGTTTCAGAACTTAAAGTCTCATGGCTGCCACTTGATTATGACGCAACTGCTTCCGGTTGCATTGAGGGGGCTTCTACCGGAAAATGTTCGATTAGCCATTGTGAAGCTATCTACATTCCTCGATGAAATCTCTCAGAAGGTGATCGATCCAGAAATCATACCAAGGCTAAGGAGTGATGTGGTGCAATGTCTTGTCAGTTTTGAGTTCGTGTTCCCACCATCCTTCTTCAATATCATGACGCACGTCCTAGTTCATCTAGTTGACGAGATTGTCATTCTGGGCCCGTATTTCTACACAATATGTACCCCTTTGAGAGGTTCATGGGAGTCCTAAAGAAATATGTCTCAGAATCGCTTAGGCCAGAAGGAAGCATCTCCATGGGCCATCAAACAGAGGATGTCATTGGATTTTGTTTTGACTTCATTCCTGGCCTTAAGAATATAGGTCTCCCTGAATCGCGGTATGAGGGGAGAATGACTCGAAAAGGCACGCTTGGAGGGGATCAATAATATGCAGGGACGGATATTCTTGGTCTCAAGCACACGACACAGTACTATTGAACTCTACCTTGGTGACCGCGTATGTCGATGAACACAAGAACAGTCTGCGCTCCAAACACCCGGAGCGGTGCGACGACTGGATTACAAGTGAACACATCAGGACTTTCAGCAGTTGGTTTGAAACACGTCTCAGAGGTGAGAGCACTGTTTGTGCTGAGCTGTACTCGTTGTCCAGGGGACCATCTTTGACTGTATTGACTTACAAAGGATACGAGATAAATGGGAATACATTTTACACGATCGCCCAACATCAAAAGAGCACCAACCAAAACAGCAGTGTCCGCTTTGATGCAGCAACCGAGAGGGGAAAGGACACATATTATGGTTACATAGTGGACATATGGGAACTTGACTACGGAGTAGATTTTAAGGTCCCTTTGTTTAAATGCAACTGGGTCAATCTGTCAGGAGGCGGGGTACAGGTAGACCCACAGTACGGAATGACAACAGTGGATCTGAACAATCTTGGGTACACTAACGAACCGTTCGTCCTAGCCAATGATGTGGCACGGGTTATTTATGTGAAGGACATGTCTACCAAACCGAGAAAAAGAAAAAATAAGGAAGCGAATACATCATACGATGAGCCAAAGCGCCGCATAGTTCTTCCAGGAAAAAGGGACATCGTGGGACTGGAGGGCAAGACAGACATGTCCGATGATTATGAAAAGTTTCATGAAATTCCTCCCTTCAAAGTCAAGGCTGACCCAAGCATCCTGATAAATGATGAAGATTATCCATGGTTACGGCACAATAAGGAAAGGACAGAAGCGAAGAATACGTGAAGACTTTCTCCGCAACCATTATGATGATACCATGCCAACTTTCAACCTTTTCGTAGTTCATTTGAAATGCCTATTGTAACAGACAAGTTTCCCTATGAAATCCCGATACTTCGAAAGAGATTGTTCGTTCTGTACATGAAGTGCATCCAGTTTTTGCCGTAACCCTCTCAACTTTCTTGCAGATGCTATGTGGATGAAATGATCATACCATGCCAACTTCCAACCTTTTTAGAGTTCATTTGAAATGCTTTTCAATTTCAAGGTCTTATAGCTCAAAAAAAAAACCAGTAAATGCTTTTATAAAACTCTAATAGCAAAAGGAATCAACTAAAAAGATTTTATAAACCTCTAGTATTTTTAAACTAAAATTATATAAAATTTATGTAACTAGAATTATCAAAGTATTTTCTGTTCAAAACATGAAAAGCAGAAATAATTATCATAAAGAATTTTTTGTTAGAAACTTTAGTAGCAAAAAGAATTGTCATAAAGATTTTTTTTATAGAAACTAAAATAAAAAAATTGTTTTTCATTATAATGATAAAACGCATTAATATTAAATAGCAGGAAAAAGAATCACTCCAAATATATATTTAGTTGCATAAAGATTATAATTATTCAAATTTGGAAACTAATGGAGTAACAGAAAGATTATAATTATTTTAAGGTAAAAGAAAAAATAATAAAAAATAAAGAAAAAATCAAAAGAAAATAAATAATTCAAAGCAAAAAATAAAAATAAAAAATAAAAAAAGTGCCACCTAAAGGGCCACCACGGCCTGAATACGACTAGAAACCCAACAATGGGCCAGGATTCAGGCCCGCAATAGGCCCAAGAGGCCCACGGGCACATATAGTGCGTTTAGGCCCATAAGCCTGCAGTTGAGAGGAGCTCGAGAGGGCAGCGGGACTGGGGCTTATAATGCACTCTCGAGCTCCCTTAGCTAGCGAGGAGGGACTAAACTTTCGTGCCACGACGCGGGCAGCACAAGGCCTTTAGTCCCGGTTGGTGGCACTAACCGGGACTAATGGGGTGCATTGGTCTTTGGTCCCGGTTGGTGGCACCAACCGGGACTAAAGGGGGGCATTGGTCCCGGTTGGTGCCACGAACCGGGACCAATGCTCTGCCTATATAAGCAAAGACGTGAAAATTCGGTTTAGTTCGTTCTTCGCCGCCCGACGCCACCAGGCTGCACGTCTCCGCCTTTCCGTCGCCGTCGTCGCCCCGCGCCGTCCCGACGCCATCGCCACCACCCGCCCGCGCCCGTGCCCGAGACGCCGCTGCCCCTGCCCGTCGCCGCCCGCCGCCGCACCTCACCGTCGACCGTCGTCGCGCCACCTCTCACGCACCATCGCCGTCGCCGTCGTTGTCCCCTGCCTATCGCCCTCGCCGCGCCCTTCACGCCGTCGCCATCCCGTGAGCAAAATTTTTGCTAATTTAATTTGATGTAGTAGTTAATTTAGATGTGTAGTATAATTTAGATGTGTAGTTAATTGAGTTAGATTTTGTTAGATGTTTTTGTTAGGATTTTTTGTAGTTCATAGATTTTTTTCTTAGATGTGCAGTAATTTAGATGTGTAGTTCATAGATTTTTTTTCATATTGTGTAATTTGTTCATATTGTGTTAGATTTTTTTCTGTTAATAGATTTTTTTGGGTGATATTATTGTTGAATATGCATGTTTGTATGTTCATATATATGCAAAGATCGAATATGTCCATTTTTTATAATTTTTTCTGTTCATAGAATTTTTATGATTTTTTTCTGTTGTAATTTTGTTCATAGAATTTTAATGATTTTTTTGTTTATAGAATTTTCTTTGTCAATTTATGTATATGTTCATATTGTGTATGTATAGGAAAATTGTGCATGATCAAAGTCATTTATGAATATGTTCATATTTAGAATAGAGGAAAAAGGAAAATAAAAAGAGAAAGTGTTTAATATAATTAGTTAGAAAAATAATAGAACTATAGTTAAACTAGTTTATTTTTAGTAAGTACTACTTTATTTTATTTATAGTAAGTCCTTAATATATAGTTGAACTAGCTAGTTGATTTAATAAACTACTTTATTTTACTATATACAGAAGTAGTTTATTTTTAGTAAGTACTACTTTATTTATTTATAGTAAGTGCTTAGTAGTTGAACTAGTTGATTTAATTAATAAACTACTTCATTTTACTATATATAGAAGTAGTTCCCGCATCGACGTCGACGACGCCTATCCCGCATCCTCGTCGTCGACTCGGCGGTGGAGGCCTACTTAATCAGGGCCATGTCCGGGACTGGGCTTCGCCGGGCTGGTATTGGGAGGTGCTACCTTCCGGGGGACGTAGGTTGGTGAGGAGACAACCTGTTGTTGACCCGATCCTTGTTTGGTGGCGGTCACGTGGGCCAGTGACGGTGCCGAGGCTTCCGGACACCGCGGAGGTGGTACGTCACCGTGTCAGCGAGGAGGACGAGCACGTCCGTCGCTACATGGTTGCGTTGGAGGGCAGATTCGACAATACCTGGCAGGTTCTTCAGGGATCTCACTGGAGCTATGATCCTATGATGGTTCCTTATATTTGGGTGTCCACCGCCCGCGACGATACCCGTCGGGCGCTACGGTTCAAGCTGTATTGGCGATGCTATATGTATGATAGTATTCGAGGAGTATTAGTGATAATATTCGACGATGTACAGACAGAAGAGATGATGTACTTTTGGTTATAATTGAATGCATGCTAATTTGAATACTACTTTATTTTACGATTTGGTTTTGCTTATTAAATGCTCATATTGGAAAAAGTACTCCTACTTTGAATGCTAAAATTGAAGAGCCCCCTCCATCATCCACGCCGTCGTGGGGGTAGCTTGTCCTTCATTCCTATGTGCTAGACAATTTGGTATAATAATGCACTCGGGAATGAAAGGAGGAGCTACCATCGCCGATAGTCAACCCGTGATTAATAATAATGATTTAATTTATGTTTTTTAGTACATATATTTAATTGTACAAGTTTAATATCTGAATTATGAACATAGGCCGGAAATGTCGTACTCGGACAACGAAAGCCGCCCGGGGGAGTGCGACTGGTGCCACGACGACCGAGGTATGTGCGACAAGTTCCTTGAGCTGGACGAAGATCGGCGCTTCAGCATTAAGCTCGAGGAGGCGTTCGATGTTCATACGGTACGCAACGACAACAATAGTTTTTTTCTTAATTAAGCACGACTTCAACTATTTTAACATGTATTTTTCATCTTTTCCAATTCGACTAGCTTATCCCATGCTATGCAAGACGCTATGTCTTGGAGAGGATGGGTTTTGAAGACCATGAAAGTACGGAAACCAAAAAATTCACCTAAGGACCCATCATGGTGTGGATTTTGAAGTAAAGTTGTACAATGCTGAGAGTGTAATCCATTTTGGTTACAAAAATTAGGAAGCACTTTGCAAGATGTATGGTTTTGATGAGGGTACGCTTATCACCATAAATCTTGGTAATCCTACAATCGAGCAAGACAATATGGACATTTGGGTCCTTGTGGATACATTTCTAATTCTTCCCCCATGTGAGCTTCTCAACATAGTTATTAAGTAATTTATATTGTTTATTTTAAAATAGTTGACAGCTTATTTTCATTCTTCAAAGAATGTGCGGAAGATGGTAGACAAAACCCACTACGCAGATGGCTCCGAATTAACTTATAAGGAGAAAAATCATCTGATCGCATTTTATACTGATCTTGAGAATTACAATGTCTACAATCGAACTCCTCAACATTATGGTCAATACGTGCCACTAGTGCACGTGTTGAACTCTGATAACTACCATGGAGATATCCTGGTAAGATTTTTTACTATTACGACATTCGTGCATCTTTTTGCATACTTCTAAAACTAGTACATCATTGCTAACTACGAAGTTATTACTATGTTTTTCAACAGATAATCCCGAATGATTGTGTGCCTCATCTGATGTATACGCACGGTCGCCTTGATGTTTTGAACATACAACCAGGTCGTCCTACGAATCTTAACTGTTCATACCGGATTTCTAAAAGAAGTGGAGACATGATAATTAAAGAATGGAAAAAATGTATGGACAGTCGTAAGGAGCTTCTTGGAAGCAAAAGGAAGCGAAGCGCAAGAATTGGAGACAGGATGATCTCCATTCTTCATAATGGAGAGTCAGGGTCTATATTGTTTTATGCTATTTTATCTTAAGTGTGTTTAGGTCCTACCTGATACTGATGATCATGTGCTAAGAACAATTATGTAGGGTTGGGTTCGATGACTATGAGTGTGATGATTATATGACTTGTTATTAATAACGAGTAGAAGTTGTATGATGATGCATGATTAGTAGGACTTGTTATTATATATGATGTTGTATGATGCGAGCATGAAGAGTTATTATATATCAGCGGGTGAAATGAACATAGCAGTAGCGTTGGTAAACCAAGCACGAAGATATAAGAGAGGACACTTCTCTCTATTAGCTAGCTAATAACAACCTAAATTAACCCCCAAAACCCCTAAACCAGCCACTTTAAAAAAAACCTCAGCTGCAGCCAGCTTCTGACGCGTGGATGCCTTTTGGTCCCGGTTTATGTCACCAACCGGGACCAAAGGCCCCCCTGCCTGGGCTGCCCGCAGCGGCCACGTGGAGGCCCATCTGTTCCGGTTCGTGTAAGAATCGAGACTAAAGGGGGGAGGCATTAGTAACGACCTATTAGTCCCGGTTCGAGAACCGGGACTAGAGGCCCTTATGAACCGGGACAAATGCCCTGTTTTCTACTAGTGCTGGTACAGCCGCGCTTGATGCCCCATCGGCACATCCTTGTGCCAGTGTCTGGGTCAATACTGATGCCTCAAGCGGCCATGCCCAGGCCTTCCCAACCAAACAACACCTGCTGTAACCGGCGACCTGTGCCGTATTTATCAACGCTCGCTTGCTCCCCGGGCTCTACAGTTGTCGCACAACGTGGTCACCGTTGCACCTTGCAGGTCGAGGTTGCAGCTCGCCATGAGCCGGTTGCATCTTGCCGGTGACCGGTTGCAGCATTTGCCCCCCCCCCCCACCCAAGGCCATGCTTTGTCCCATCGTCGGGATTCACAGCAAACCACCGTCGGGCATCTCGCCGCTGTGAAGAACAAATGTAGCAAAAAATGTCGATGGTAGTAGCAATAGCCCACATGGTTGCAATAAAACACCATCTCGCTGTCGACGGGTCACAGCTAAGTCGTAAATGGATGTAGCAAAAAACCGACGATGCTTGCAACAAAATGGCGTCGCCACCGTCGTGGGGGTCGCAGCTACCATGAATGGTTTCAGCACAAAAAGTGGACGGTAGTACCGTAGTAGCTTCATTCATCGCCATTTGCAGCAAAAAGCCGCGGCTGTCGACCTCGCGTTGCAGCAAAATGCATAGTCGGTTCCAGCAAATGGCATTGCTGGTTCCAACAAAAAACAATGGCGGTAGCAACACGCGGTCCTCAAACACACAAGTTCCAGCGAAGAGAGAGCTCAACCACGACGGAAGCATGAGAGGAGAGGACGAGGACGCGGCCATGGCAGAGTGCGTCAGAGAAGAGGGAGTATATAGGCGGCAGCGAGAAAGAAAAGAACGGGTGAGGATGCGCATCGGGAAGAAGATAATTATTGTGTGGCAAAAAAAAGTACTGCGTGGGCCTACCTGTGTTTTCTATTGATCGAAAACGTCGGAATAAAAAAAAGGTACTGCGCACGATCGAAAGTGATCGCATGACGCGCACGGGACCGGCGCCGGCAGGAGTGAAGTTTATTTTAAATCCTAAATTTGTATGCGTAGTCCGTAATGAACCCTGACCTTTTAATCCCTGAAATCCATACCCTAAACTTCTAATTCCCGGTCGTTACTCACCTTCGCTCGTTTTTAGACTGGGATTGCTGACGTGGGCATGGTCAGTTCTAGGATTGACTGCAAAGAAGCAACCCTTACATGTGGGGCTAGTGCACGGGGTTGCAGTTCAGGTTCAGCGCCGGAGCACTCTAGGTGGGGAGCTGGGCGTGGGCTGCTGTCGGGTCACCGGCGAGCTCGCCTGGCGCAAATTAATCAAGCTCCAAAGGCAGCCATGTACACAACAAATGGGCACGCACGCAGATGGGCTCGGAAGTAGGCTTCGTTGGTGACGGGGCGATGTCCTTGTTCTCCCTTGACAGCAGCGTGTACTCCTCGTTGGAGCAGCCTTAATCCTCCTCCTACAGCGTTGGCTCCTCTTCCTGCGCGAGTGACAGCAGCGCGTACTCCCTGTGGTGCTGCTATCGTGTACGGCGCCGGCGACCGCGCGCGCCGCGTTGCACAGCGGTGGCTGTGCTCGTCACGCAGAACACCTCACAGAACGTCGAAGGGGTTCACGGCGTCTCTTCGCAGGAGCAGCCAGTACCGCCGAAGCAACAACTTCCACCGGAGTCGCACCGGAGCAGAAGCTGCCGCGGACGCGGCAGGCGCCCAACGGAAGTGGTGGACTTTTTGCGGGCGTAGTAGTAGGCGTTGAGCGGCACGAGCACAACATTGGGATGGCGGAGACGGTCGAGCAGGGCCATGTGGTGCTTGAAATCCTTCTTGAAGCTGTTCCAGGTAGGGCTGGACGTCCGAACGGGCTAATGGGCTCGGCTCGGAGCTCGCTCCAGCTCGGCCCGACTCAGCTCGGCCCGAGAGCTAAATAGGCCGAGCCGAGCCATGTGAAATGGGCCCATTGGCCGACCGAGCCGAGCCTGTTTTGGCCCGGTCCAGCTCGGTGGCTCGTCCGAAGCCGAAGCCTAGGACGCGACGCAATCACGCAGCCCAGCAGAGGAGCGCAACCAGCCCAACCAAGCCAGACGCGTCGTCTCCATTGTCTCCTCCCGCTAGGGTTCGCCGCCGCCGCCGCCCCACGCTTCTCGCCAAGCTATTTCCTGCATGCCACCACGACGCATCCTGCCGCCGGCGTCGGCACGCACGAACGCATCCAGCGGCCGCAGCGCACGCACGCATCACCAGCCTGTTGATTGATTCTTGGACACAAGTACAAAACTTGAAGCACGTTGATTGAGTCCTGGAGTTGGCTGGATGCACACGTACGAGAGGAAGCAAGATCAACTGCTACGGAGGCTAGCCACCTGCGTTCGACGCACCAGACGCCCGACCTCGCCACGCGGGCACGTCTCCGTCGTGCTCCCCTCAACGCCGTCAAGCTCCAGCCTCGCCTGATGCGCCGGTACACCCACGCACCCAGCCTCCAGAGGCAAAACGAGCTGCTCGGGCTGGACCGAGCCATAGGCAAGACGAGCCGAGCCTCCAGATGCGGGCTTGTTCAACTAGCGAGCCAAGCCGAGCATGGCTCGTTCATGGCGAGCCAAAGCCAGGCTCAGACCGAACTCGGCTCGGCTCGGCTCGTGTCCAGCCCTAGTTTCAGGGGCATGACGCTGCCGTCGTGGAGCACCGCCATATACACCATGCTGCAGTCACCTTTGCCGAGAAACTCGGCGGACACGCGCAGCAGTTCCTCGGGCCCGCCGCAGAGGCCGGTGTTCCAGCCGAAAGTTCGGCGGGCACTCACGTTCTGTACCAGATTTTGGAGGGCTAGAGATTAGAGAAGATGGAGATGACATGTGGGTCCATTCGTCAGTGAGAGTAGAGGATATCATAGGTGGACTGACTTTTTCCACATGCAGTAGTTGATTCAGCTATCCCGGCCTTTTCTACGTAAATTCTGTTTGGATACGATATCAAGGTCACAAACGACCAGGATCAGAGAAAACAAGGTGTCGATTTCAGGGATTTAAAGGTCAGGGCTCATTACAGACTACACATATAAAGTTAAGGTTTAAATTAGACTTTACTCCGCCGGCAGTAAACGTTTCCTAAATCAAAACGAGCCGAACCAGTCTCACCTAGGGTGTTGCGCTGGTCCGAGTCCGATCCTGTTAAGTAATAACATGTGATAAATAGCAAATCAACGTGAGCTAAAATCCGTGGAAGAAAAGAGGAAAACGTTCTAAAAAAAAAGGAAAACACATGGACGAACCCAGAGACCCCCTCGACGTGGACGCGAGTCGTTCCTCACGAGATGAGAAACCCTTTTCCGGCGCCGCCGGTGCAGAGGCCGCGGCGCACGAGATGAGAAAGATGTCGAGGGCCTCCAGGATCCTCGGCGATGACCCGGAGACGGAGCGGGAAGCGAAGAAGCCACACCTGGCAGAGGAAGAGGAGGTAGCTGGTCGAACATCCCATCCAGAGATGATCTTCGCGGCCTTTGAGCACGACAGAGCCCAATCCCAAGTAAAACTAGGTGATTTTGCCCCCAGGTTCCAACCTCTTTTCCTCCTCATCAAGACAGACTACTTATTCGTATTTTTCTGTAGATCGTGTGTATGATGTGATCGAGTCCGTGACGGAGGAATCCTCCGATCCAGCCAGCCCTCCAATCTACGAACCCTACATACCCGACGAGCTAGCTGATAGGGCTGCAAATCCGGGCATACGCGCTGCCTTCCGGCATGCCAAAGCCAAATACAAAGCAGAACAATGTGAAATCAATTTACATCTCTTCTTTTCTCATGTTAATTTCCATCCTCTTCTCATTCCTCGCTGACACGTTAATTGCACAATTGATTTTCTGTATGTAGCTCGTCAGGCTTCTCTCTTCACAATGGATCATCACCGCTATAAAGCGCCTTCGTGCTTGTTCTCTGACCCATGCCTCCTTCCCATCCGTGAACCCGCAAAGGATGCAGTGCTTCTTGCTGCCAACTCGGTCATCATTCTCTCGTCCTCTCTTGGTGCGTATGTGTGTAACGTCATGCTTGAATGCTACTAACAACTAATATTTGCTACCTGCCAAGTAGTGTTCTGACTTTTGGTTTGCTTTGCAGAGAGTCAGCCGCTGAATATGTGCTCTGGTTTGTGGATTCAACGGGATGACAGTCGCAGAACCGCTGTTGTTTTGACGTCTGCTCATCTGATTCGCGCAAAGGATCCCTCCAAGATGGACCCGTGGTTGGAGGAGTGGACAGGCAAATATCACCGTGAGGCTAAGGTGAGCTTCCTAAAGTTTATTTATACATTCTCTAATGACAATAGATCTGATTATGATGAGACTTTCCTGATAGTTCATATCACAAAAGTCTTCTTCAACAATATAAATTCTCATGAAAATATAGTGTTGTAACTTTCACCGCTATCTTTTTTAGGTCATTGTTCACTTGCTAGACAACACAACCGTACTAGGCAGGCTCCTCTACCTGCAGGAGCATTATGAATTTGCTCTTTATGAGGTTGAAGTTGACATACCAGTTCAGCTGCCCACTTTCATTGATAGTGTGCGTTCTGGTCAAGATGTTTTCCGACTTGGAAGAGATGAAAATCTGGATCTAACAATAACCCATGGTAGGGTAGAATACATGATTCCAGATTGGTATGAGAGGTGTCATTACATGTATTTTTCCCGTGATACAAGTCACAATATGGTATGTTGTATCTTCACTTTATGTTTTCTATTCCGACGTTTGTATCTTGTCTACAAACTGTAATATTTGTCACTACTACAATTCTACAGTTTCAGGACGATGGATGGCTCATCATTGATTTAGAAGGGAGGGTTGTGGGTCTCGTTAACAATCACATTAATGAGACTTTTGTACCTTCTTCAATATTGCATAAGTGCTTTGATTTCTGGAGGAGGTTCAAGTATGTCTTTCCTTTCTTTTACCTACAGTTCTTTGTTAGTTCTGTTGTGTAATACGCATGTCTTGTATGGTTAATAATTCGACAATGTTATGCCCAAGATTTTTGTGGTAATTCAATTATATTTGGTATAGGTGTATACCTCGGCTCCACCTTGGAATGACTTTTACTTCTGTCAGACTTTTAGACCCAATTTGTATTGAGAGGATGAGACGTAAGCATAGCATCGAGTTTGGTCTTATTGTTGAGAAGGTATATAGATCATTATTTCATTTCACTCATGTTACTAGTTTCTCCTAAAATTGTTCCTCATATGCATATTATGGAGTAATCATTCTCACTGAATTACACATTAGGTCTCAAAAGGATCATATGCTGAGAAACCTGGAATCAGCAAGGGTGATGTTATTGAAGGTTTTAATGGAAAATATATTTCTACAACAATTGAGGTATGTGCATTGTGTATTTATTAGTTACTTGCCACTCCATCGTAGATTAATCTCCCACGTCAGATCGGGTTAACGGATTGTGTTATTATAATCAAAGAGGGAACACGTAATCATGTATTTTTAATTAAATGAGCTAGTTAATGTAGTGTTAGTTCAACCACACTGGTGGAAAAACAGGCTTCCGTCCAGCCCCATAAGTCGCGAAGCTGTAGGAACCGCGACTAATGGGACCTTTAGTCGCAGTTACGAGGTGAACCGCGACCAAAGGCCTGGGCCTGTGGCGCTGTGGCCAGTCAAGACGTGAGGGTCTTTTAGTCGCGGTTTGCCAGACAACCGCGACTAAAGGCCTTTTCGGGCACTTTTTAGTCACGGTTTGCCGTGCCAACCGCAACTAAAGCCCCTCCCTATATATACCCATCCAGCAGCCAACACTTAGCCATTTGGAGCCATTCTCTTCACAAGTGGGTGTAGGTTTGCTTTTGGTTCCTCTTATGCATATAAGGTGTTTGATGAAATGCCCCAAGAGCATGAAACAAACATGACATGAACTTTATATGCATTAAATTATGTATGGAAACTTGTTCAAAATTGTATATGGTCATCCGATGATATTGAATATATATTGTATATTCCTCTTGAATTCTTTTTGGTTCTAATTTCAAATTTGTTTGAAATTGTACATTCATATGCATGTATGTAGTACCGTAGAATATGTGAAACTCCTTCAAAATTAAAATAAAGCACAAAAGAAATAAAACAATACAAATTAAACAGAAAACAATACAAATTAAACAGAAAACAGGTTTGGGGGCTAAAACCCTAAACTGCGGCGGCCTTTAGTCAGTTGGCCAACCAACCGCGACTAAAGGTGAAGCGATGAGCATAAACCATTAAAAACCCTTTAGTCGCGGTTGGGCAGGCGACCAAGAACTAAATGGTACCTTTAGTCATGGTCTCGCCGCCAACCGCGACTAAAGGGGGGGGCTATAAATACAAGGTCTGATTCTCAGATTCTCCGATTCCGATTCTACTTTGTTCGTCTCTGCGCGCCCTCGCGCGCCCGCGTCGCCCTCGCCCTCGGCGCCGCCCGCCGTCGCCCTCGCCCTCGGCGCCGCCCGTCGCCCCTCGCCCTCGGCGCCGCCCGCCGTTGCCCTCGCCCTCGGCGCCGCCCTCGGCGCCGCCGCCGTCGCCCTCGCCCTCGGCGCGCCCGCCGTCATCCTCGCCTACAGCAGCGCGCCCGGCCGGCCTCGGTACTGCCGCCTCGCTCGCCCGCCCTCAACGCCGCCGACCGGCCTCCCTCGCCCACCACGCGCGCGCCGCCTCGCTCGCCCGCCCTCGACGCAACCCTAAACCCTAAACCTGTGGGGCTAAAACAATACAAATTAAACAGAAAACAGGTTTAGGGGGGGGGCTAAAACCCTAAACCTGTGGCGGCCTTTAGTCGCGGTTGGCCAGAAGAACCGCGACTAAAGGTCCTCCGCCCCGACGGCCCGCAGGCGCCCAAGTGGACGGGCCGTTAGTCGCGGTTCTTAAGCAGCCGCGACTAAAGGTGGGGGGCATTAGTCGCGCTTATTTGGTCGCGGTTGCCCAACCGCGACTAATGGCAGTTGCGAACCGCGAACAAAGGCCTTTTTTCCACCAGTGCCACCTCCCAACTCATTACGCTTTCTGCATGGATAAGTATCTATACACAAGTATGTCAGGCTGGTTATTCTAATCAATTTGATGGAAGAGCATATAGTTTACATTAATTATACAGCGGGCACGTATGTATCCGGGCCCGTAGCTAAGATCAAATAAGTGTATATGGTACGTAGGATGTACATGTGTTAAATTGTACTTCTAGGGGGAGTGCCTGGTATATGAACAATTAATTTAATAAAAGAGTATGCATATATATGCATTATGAAGCATAGATTACTCTATTGATAATGAAAAGTGTATACACAATTGATGTTCATTTGATAGTATCGAGTACGTTTTCTAAAGGGATTACTTATTATTGTTGACTTAAATATTCCAAAGTATGGAGCTATGAAAAAGACAAATTCAGCAATGAATAGGAACATTACTGTTTCACACTATTGAATGCTGATTTTGTCTTTTTCATAGCTCACATTCCTTAATGTGTTTGACCCTGAAATTTTGCAGGGCAATAGAACATCACCCTCTTAACATCCCTTCTTTTGGGATTTTCTCGAAACTTCGAAACATCGTTTACGCATGGTTTTCACAGGTCTCCATCAAATATTGGTTTCCGTATGATATTCTCCCGGGTTATGGAAGAACAAGCCAACATTCGGTGGAAACCGGTGAAAACTACGCGAAAAATATGTTTCAAAGTTCCGTTTTTTTTAAAGAATGTTAAGAGGGTGATGTTCTATTGCCTTGCAAAAATTCAGGTTCAAACACATCACGGGACGTGAGCTATGAAAAAGAAAAAAAAAACAGCATTGAATAGTGCCAAACAGTAATGTCATTATTCATTGCTGAATTTGTCTTTTCCATTGCTCGCATACCGTAATATGTGTTTTTACTTGAAATTTCACATGACGATAGAACATCATCCTCTTAATATCTCGCATTTTTTCAGATTTTTTTGAAACTTTCAAACATAGTTTCCATGAAGTTTTCTTTGAATGTTGGTTTCCGTATAATATTCTCCCGGTTTCCGTATGATATTCTCCCCATGGGTTATACAGTATGCTCTTTTAGGGGAAGTGCTTTTTATGTGAAATATCTTTAGAGTTGTAGTCATTACGTATTTCAAAAACCACAAAACAAAAAAAATCTGTTGTGAACGAGAGGGAGAGGGAGAGGAGTGATCGGGTGATACACCTGGTCGTAGTGGTGTATATTTCATATATATATTTCATGTGACAGACTCTTGGCTTTTATGATTCTCTAGTTGGAAAACATGTTGATAGACATATGTTGGGATCACTTCGACCAAGGAAATGAATTAAATGAAGAAAAACATGTCTCGGTGAGTTAATTCAATGTTGTAACTATGAATTGCTTAATTTATGCTGACGATAGCATTATGAAAAATATGTTTCAAAAGTTAATTTTATGGATTCTTCACAGGTAAAAATATTTGATGCTAACAAACTTAGCCGAAAAACTAAAAACTTAACCGTAATTGTATCGGATCATGGAGAGGACATCGTAAAAGGTAAGCATCTCCTCCGTTTTATAAAGGACTGTTTATTTATTTCACCTTCAAGTCATAGTTGTATCTAAACTAAATGTGATGTTTCTATCTGTGTAGGCACTTACCCTATCACGGGAAAATAAGGTATGTCGGTGTCTGTTGTTTCTTGTGCTGGGATCAAGAAGGTAAACATCTTCCCGATATAAATTTTGATTTTGATTACGAGTCTTAATTTATCGCATTTATCTCTTTATTAGATTCAGTATGTTTTAAGTTACATTTAACCAAACCTGGATGTTTTATATCTGTATAGGCACTTGCCCCAATACTGGTGTTCGAAGATGAGTCAATGGAATTAACCCCTGCATGCCAATTGAAGATGCAAGTTCTACATAATCTTTTTTGGGTGTGCACGCGTGCTTTCTCAGGAAAAAAATTCAAACACAGTTCAGTTTCTGAAATACTTTCGCCCTGAGGTCAAATTTGTCAATTTCGCCATGGAACACGATTCTTTAATAAAAAGCAGTGGACTGACGCTTACATCGCTACTGTAGTTTCGGATTTGCTAAGGCTTTGAAGCCACAGGGCCAAGCGCCGGGAGGACAAACACATACTTACTCAATGGGCCAAGCCAGGATCCACAGGGCCATAGCTGTATCATAATTCTGCCCTTCCTCTCTTGCTCCTGGCTTGGCTATGGCCAGCTGCACAGGCCGTGTAGAACTAACATAGCCACTCATTTAATTGGCGTTTGGTTACCCAGGCCAACGCCTATTTTGAAATACATAAGGTAGAGAATGCTCTACCTTCGTTCACTTGGCGACAATTCTGCAACTGTGTTAGCAGATAGGTTCACTGAAGCAACATGAAGCAGTAGAGATGTTGCAAAATATCAGACAAACTCATGAAGTGGCAGCTTAAATTGATAAGTTTGAGGAGTGTGTTGCTCTAGTTAAAAGAGATAACCTACAACTGCAAGAAAGTTTTTTCGTGACTTGTTATACTGGAACTCAAATCTGAGGTGGAACACGATGTCTGTGGTCAGAGACCCAACAGTCTGCATATTAGAAACAAGTTTATTTATTTATTTATGGCAACAAGATTTTTTTATATAGGCAAGGTTGGCTCTTGGTAAAGTAAATTCACTTATATCACCATGGCAGGCCCAGCACAAATCAATTTTGAAAAATAAAAATAAAAAAGTCCAGCAAAAAACAAGGGAGGAAAGCAATAGTAAAGACTGGGAGCATGAAACCAAGGCATTTTACTATGGCAGGGGAAAGTAACAATCAAGTGAAGTTCCTTTACATACTATGAATAGCAGCTGTATGAAGAGTGATGCTCAAACGTTGCTGGTGCAGATCAGCGTCATGGTCAAGAAGGTACCTGACCGCAGGATGGTGGACATTAGTGACGGCATGCACCATGGATGCAAACTCTAGCATTAAGATACGCACAACACAGCTAAATTAGTTGACGATCAAGTCATAAGACTATGTATGCTTTAGGATCTAAAATGACTGAATGTAGTGGATTACCCCTGAGCGGTGTCAGGCAAGTCGACATCGATATTAACCTCGTCCACGAGATACTGATTGAGCGGCAGCTTGCCAAGACCACCTGCGGCGTGTTATGAAAGAGAGACAAAAAGATGTTAATAGTTTTAAAAAGTATTGTTGCATCAGGCCTGGTGTTGTTTTGATCACAAGCCATTGAAAAATAGAAACTAAAAAACACAATGTAATGCTGATTTTGTTGCCTCAAACTATGCATGTATATGTGTCACTTTGCATGACTGTTGTCAAAAAAGGATGTGGCATCCCTGTTAATGCCTCCTATAAGAGTCTTGCTGCCTGGGTGCATCAGCGTGCATATATATATATAGGATAGTAAAATAAGAAGAAAAAATGGGAATAAATGCAAACAAAATTTGTTTGTCTTGTTGACCGGGAATACATCTAGGTGATAGAAAAAAGATGATTAGGTGACAGTGTGCACAAAAATGGCACAATTCGAATTGATTAAAAAAATGTGGGCGCAGCCACATGCTGAAAATTTTGGCCCAATATACTGTCTTGCTGCATGCTACATAATGTGTTCTATTACGCAACATGATATATTAAGGCTAGACAACATCAAGCCAAAAAATGTAGGTGGCTTTTGGCAAGTTGCCAACAAATGTGAAGAACATAATGTACTGCGTTGGTGCGACATACTTTATTAGAGCAGGCAACGTCTGACTATTACAGTTTGTGGTACCCAAAAAGAATTAACACTACATGATTATTTTGTGTGCTTCGTACACTGAAAGTTTTGGCAAATAATCTTTTGGCTCTATATTACGGTGTCTTAATTTTGTAAGTAATTAGAGGTGGAGAACCATAACTATGTATTTTACACCAAAGAAAAAGAAAATCACACATAAGGTATTTGTCGTTTCAAAAAGTCAGATTTATTCAACCAATAAAAGTCTAGAAGGGTCAGGTCGTCTCCAACATCAGGCCTCAATCAAAACAGGAAAAGTGAAGGTGTGCTAGTGGCGGTAAAGCAGCGTCGTCCTTTTTTCAATTTGTCCATGTTACTGGTAGATTGGATCATCTCCCAGGTCCCGGCAAAGTGAAAAATATCACTCAACAAAATTAGCACTCTAAAACCTCCTGCCGCAAAAAAAGAGTGAGTCATAATTATTAACTACTCACAAGAATTAAAATGGTTAGCCAGATTTACATGTGACCAACATAATGAGTTCTGTTGAGCAAACATGTTGTTTTGGTTTAGGCAACATGCCAACATCCAATGGAAAGAGAAACTGCCAGGACAGTTTGAAATAACTGCTAGGATAGTTCAGGATGTATCCTTGAACCTTCAGAAAAACCTATGGTTTGATCGCTGCGTACATTTGGCTATAGAATGTTGTGGTCACCAAAATCATAGTGTGTAGCTTGTTTACGTGGAAATTACTATGCCTTTTTTAGCTATTTCACCAATTGGGATTGTTAGAGATGTTGAAGTCTTGTGTGGGAAGGTTAAATATCCTGCTGATTTTCTTCTTCTTGGTTTCCCACAAGATAGCTTTTGTCCCGTTATATTTGGTAGACCCTTCTTGAATACTGTTAATGCCAAGATTGATTGTGAAAAGGATGTTGTTACAATTGGCTTGGGGGATATGAAACATGAGTTTAATTTTGCTAAATTTCGTAGACAACCCCATGATAAATAACTTCCTAGTAAGGATGAAATTATTGGTCTTGCTTCTATTGCCGTGCCTCCTACTGATCCGTTAGGACAATATTTGCTAGACCATGAAAATGATATGTTTATGAATGAAAGAAGGGAAATAGATGAAGTAGTCTTTAAACAGGGTCCTATTTTGAAACACAATTTGCCTGTTGAAATCCTAGGGGATCCTCCTCCACCCAAGGGTGATCCCGTGTTTGAGCTTAAACCATTACCTGATACTCTTAAATATGCTTATCTTGATGAAAAGAAGATATATCCTGTTATTATTATTATTAGTGCTAACCTTTCAGAACAAGAAGAGGAAAGATTATTGAAAACTCTGAAGAAGCACCGATCTGCTATTGGATATACTCTTGATGATCTTAAGGGCATTAGTCCCACTCTATACCAACACAAAATAAAATTGGATGAAGACGCTAAACCAGTTAGAGATCATCAACGACGGTTAAATCCTGAGATGAATGAAGTGGTAAGAAAGGAAATACTAAAGCTCCTTGATGCAAGTATAATTTATCTCGTTGCTGATAGTGAGTGGGTAAGTCCTGTCCATTGTGTCCCTAAGAAGGGAGGTATTACTGTAGTCCCTAATGATAAAGATGAATTGATCCCGCAAAGAATTATTACAGGTTATAGGATGGTAATTGATTTTCCTAAATTAAATAAAGCTACTAAGAAAGATCATTACCCTTTACCTTTTATTGATCAAATGCTAGACAGATTATCCAAACATACACATTTTTGCTTTCTAGATGCTTATTCCGGTTTCTCTCAAATACATGTGTCAGCGGACGATCAAGCAAAGACTACTTTTACTTGCCCTTTCGGTACTTTTCCTTATAGACGTATGCCTTTCGGTTTATATAATGCACCTGCTACCTTTCAAAGATGCATGATGGCTATATTCTCTGACTTTTGTGAAAAGATTTGTGAGGTATTCATGGATGATTTCTCCATTTATGGATCCTCTTTTGATGATTGCTTGAGCAACCTTGATCGAGTTTCAGAGAGATGTGAAGATACTAGTCTCGTCTTAAATTGGGAAAAGTGCCACTTTATGGTTAATGAAGGCATTATCTTGGGGCACAAAATTTCTGAAAGAGGCATTGAAGTTGATAAAGCTAAAGTTGATGCTATTGAAAAGATGTCGTGTCCCAAGGACATTAAAGGTACATGAAGTTTCCTTGGTCATGCTGGTTTTTATAGGAGGTTCATTAACGACTTTTCTAAAATCTCTAGGCCTCTGACTAATCTATTGCAAAAAGATATTCCTTTTGTCTTTGATGATGATTGTGTAGAAGCATTTGAAATACTTAAGAAAGCTTTAATTTCTGCACCTATCGTTCAGCCACCTAATTGGAACTTACCCTTTGAAATTATGTGTGATGCTAGTGATTATGTTGTAGGAGCTGTTCTAGGACAAAGAGTTGATAAGAAATTAAATGTTATTCAATATGCTAGTAAAACTCTAGACACTGCCTAGAGAAATTATGCTACTACTGAAAAAGAATTCTTAGCAGTTGTATTTGCTTGTGATAAGTTCAGACCTTATATTGTTGATTCTAAAGTAAATATTCACAATGATCATGTTACTATTAAATATCTTATGGAAAAGAAAGATGCTAAACCTAGACTTATTAGATGGGTTCTCTTGCTCCAAGAATTTGATTTGCATATTATTGATAGAAAGTGACACTACTAGGAAAAGGCATGCTAGTGGCGCACCAGTTTTGGCTACTAATGGCGCACTACTGGTGCGCCACTAGCATCACGCCATTAGAATTAAATTCTAATGGCACACCACTGGTGCGCCATTAGTATCTGGTGTTCTAATGGCGCACCACGTAGTGCGCCATTAGTATAGCCCACAGTGCGCCATTAGAATGCCTCCCAGGGGGCCATATGTACCCATGTGCTTTGGCCTACTAATGGCGCACCGGTGGACGATGCACCATTAGAGCGATTATCATAGTGCGCCATTAGTGTCTTGTGTGGTGCGCCACTAGTATGAATATTAGGGATTTTCTTTTCTTTTCTGATATTTTCACAAGTTACAGAATATATTATTGAACAGAATTTAGACAACACCACACAACAATAGCAGATTCATCAAATACAATAGAAGATTAGTCTCTGAATACAATTCATCATATTAGTCTCCGAATTCAAAAGACCGAACAAAGATAGAACATTACAAGTCTCGAGACCGCGAGGAGCGAGTTTGTCTTCACATTACAAGTCGATATCGATCATCTAAACTATCATCACATTGAAGAGAGCTGCGGTCATCACAATGAGCATCATCGCGATGAAACTGGTCTTCACCCGGTTCCTCCAACGCTCCCTCCTCTCTCCCGCTAGATAGCGGATGTATCAAGATTCCGCCTCCGCCCTAGTGGTGTACCCTTTGTAACTATTACCGCTGAAACGGTGAACCTGTCTCCGACACTCCTCCCAGTCGCCGTAGACTCCAGGAACCTTACCCTTGTACAGGACATACGACGACAAACAACAGACAATACATAAGCAATATATAAGTATGCAACAAAAGGATCGGAAGAGAAAAGCAAGACATTAATAGCACGATTCATGGTCCTACTAATAAATAGCATCGATTACATCTAAGTTGAAAGACTGTCCAAACCAAAGAGACATACAAGTTCATTAAAGATTAATTACAACATGAGCTAATCGATGTTTCAGAACTACAAATAGCATCACTACTTTTGACTCGACTCATGGGACTGGAGCGTGGATGAAGCCGCCGTCTTTCGTGATGGTCATGAAGTTGCAGGCTTTGTCAGCCTGCATTTGAAGTGTTGTATCTATCTCACTGTTGGACGGTTGCTCTCTGAGGTAGAACTGCCCCGAGGTACGACGGACATCTTGATGGACGATTTCTGCAAACTCCGACTGGATGCGAAAGAATTCTTGTCGGAGGTCCGTGTCCTGGATTGCCGCCAAGCTTGCGGTCCAATCTTTGACATTATTTGGTAGCAGAAGGTGATTATGGTCCTGTACGATGGCCCTCATGTGATGGAGGGCGTAGTAGGCATCCTTCTGGCTGCCAGGCGAGTGCTTGACGTAGGGGAACGCCGTATTGTCGGTGAACACGTGCTTGCCGTACCTACGAACTGGCCTCTTAAAGGTGCCTCCAGATGTGGTGTAGCCGGGGAGAGCATCATCAAGAACTTCCTTGATATTTGTGTAGTCTATCTTGGAGTCACGGTCCGGGTCGAAATACGTGGCCGTGGAATATTTCGGGCTTAAGAGGATGAGTGTGCAATGTGTGTCACTGCACAGAACACGGAATGTTAGAAAAAAAAAGAACGATCGAAATCTAAGAAATCATATGTTACGGGGCGGTGAGGGGATGACTTACTCGGGAAAGTAAGGTACGAGGAAGTTATCCTTATCTGGGGTTGCCATAATGACGCCTTCGAGGTGTGAACTCGCGACTTGCCGGTCCCCAGCGCTGCCCAAGATCTTGGCACGCATGTAGAAGGGGTCGACTATCACAATGTCTGGGGTCTTGTCTCGAATGATCCGTATCTCCATACTCTGCAAAAACAGCCGAACGAAGCTGTAGTGCAGCGGATGAAGATTAAACATAGCAAAGATGTCATCAAACCACAGGACGATCGTACCCTCGATGGCGCCAGAATGACATGTTCTCGTCGAAGCATGCGTCGGTCATTTTGTGTTTTACCTTCATCTCCAGAGCCATGAGCGTTACTTTCAGGCAGGTATCCTCGGGCCTGCATCCTTCATACAATGGAGTAACCGCGTCTATCTCCAATTAATCCAGCTTGGCTTTCTCTCGGGCGGCAGCTCTTGCGTTATCCGTCTGCTTGAGAAGCAGCTCTTGAATATGAGGGTCCTGCACCCAGCCCATCGATGGTCCATCGTCTTCTGCTCCGCCGGCATCTTCATCTTCATGATCATGCCCTTCGTCTGCTCTGGCATCTTCCTCATCATCACGTCCGGCATATTCTACATGATGACTGTGTACAGCATCACCGTCGTGATCATGTCCTGGAGATTCTTCGTCTTCTCGCCCGCCCGAGCCGCGGTGGTTGTCTTGCTTCCTTTCCTCATTTCTTGCCCGGCCCCCATGGACGACTTCATAGTCATCTTCATCACCTTGCCACCGATAGCCATCCATGAAACCACGTAAGAGCAGGTGGTCCTGCACCTACCCGGAATCCGGGTCCGCAATAAGGCTCTTCAACTTGCATCTTCGACATAGACATCTTATCTCCGTCTCGTTCTTTTGAAGCATCTTTGCCTTCACGGAGCTCAAAAACCTATTCACGATGCCTTCGATCATCGTGCGGACCATGGTCGCCTGCGGGGTAGAGCAAAACGATATTTTAGAACCAAGAAAAAATTTGGCATGACTTTCCCTAAAAATAGGACCAAAAATAATGCATAGTGCCAAAATTCTCGCCGAAACGGAAACGAATCAACATTCCGGCAAAATATTGGCAACTATCACATTTCAAATACCGGTACCTGCAAACACAAACATGTATGCAACACCACAAACATATGCAACACCACGAACATACATGATCTAGCTAGGCCACAAAAAGTGCATGTGCATGTTGTTGGAGAGGGAGAACAACATAAAGATAGCTTCCCCTTACTTACCTATCAAAAAAAGGTAATTTAACCACTTAATTTGGATGAATCAATGGTGCAAATGAGGTGAGGAGGAGGAGGCAGCCGAGACAAGCTTGGAGGAGGAGGTGGAGAATGAAGTGGGGAAAGTGGGTAGGTGGGCTGTCCAAAATATCTTGTTGGTCCCAGGTTACTAATGGTGCACCACCTGCAAATGCGCCATTAGTAACCCTGGTTACTAATGGCGCACCTGCTGCTGGTGCGCCATTAGTAGTTTTGCAAAAAAATAAAAAATATATATATTCTAATGGCGCACTATGCTACGGTGCGCCATTAGTAGTTTTGCAAAGAAAAGAATAAAAAAAACAACAGTAGTGGCGCACTGTGGCCGGTGCGCCATTACTAGTTAGCACTAGTAATGGCGCACCATGCCATGATGCGCCATTAGTATGTTTGGAAAAATAAAAAAAATTGTTGCTAGTGGCGCACCTTGTTCATGGTGCGCCATTAGTGTCTTCCACACTAATGGCGCACCTGCATATGGTGCACCACTGCTATATAGTAGTGGCGCACCACGTGACAGGTGCGCCATTAGTGTGCATTTCATCTATAGCCCTTTTCCTAGTAGTGGGAGCTGAGAACCCCGTTGCAGACTAATTGTCTAGGTTAGAGAATGTTCTTGATGACCCACTACCTATTGATGATAGCTTTCCCGATGAACAATTAGCTGTCATAAATGCTTCTCGTACTGCTCCATGGTATGCTGATTATGCTTATTACATTGTTGCTAAATTTATACCACCTAGTTTCACATACTAGTAAAAGAAAAAATTCTTTTATGATTTAAGACATTACTTCTGGGATGACCCACACCTTTATAAAGAAGGAGTAGATGGTGTTATTAGATGTTGTGTACCTGACCATGAACAGGAACAGATCCTATGCAAGTGTCACTCTGAGGCATATGGAGGACACCACGCTGGAGATAGAACTGCACATAAGGTATTGCAATCCGGTTTTATTGGCCTACTCTCTTCAAAGATGCCTGTAAGTTTGTCTTGTCTTGTGATGAATGTCAGAGAATAGGTAATATTAGTACACGTCAAGAAATGCCTATGAATTATTCTCTTGTTATTGAACCTTTTGATGTTTGGGGCTTCGATTATATGGGACCTTTTCCTGCCTCTAATGGATATACACATATTTTAGTTGTTGTTGATTACGTTACTAAGTGGTTAGAAGCTATTCCAACTAGTAGTGCTGATCATAACACTTCTATTAAGATTCTTAAAGAAGTTATTTTTTCTGAGGTTTGGAGTCCCTAGATACTTAATGACTGATGGTGGTTCACATTTTATTCATGGTGCCTTTCGTAAAATGCTTGCTAAGTATGATGTTAATCAAAGAATTGCATCCCCATATCACCCGCAGTCTAGTGGTCAAATAGAATTGAGTAATAGAGAACTCAAATTAATTTTTCAAAAGACCGTTAATAGATCTAGAAAGAATTGGTCCAAGAAACTTGATGATGCATTATGGGCTTATAGAACTGCATATAAAGATCTTAATCCTACGGGTATGTCTCCATATAAAATGGTTTATGGAAAAGCATGTCACTTACCTCTCGAACTTGAACATAGGGCATATTGGGCCATTAAAGAGCTCAATTATGATTTCAAACTTGCCGGTGAGAAGAGGTTATTTGACATTACCTCACTTGATGAATGGAGAACCCAAGCCTATGATAATGCCAAACTGTTTAAAGAAAAAGTTAAAAGATGGCATGACAAAAGGATACAAAAGCGTGCATTTAACGTAGGTGATTATGTTTTGCTTTTAAACTCTCGTTTCAGATTTTTTGCAGGAAAGCTTCTCTCTAAATGGGAAGGCCCTTACGTTATCTAGGAGGTCTATCGTTCCGGTGCCATAAAAATCAACAACTTCGAAGGCACAAATCCGAAGGTGGTGAACGGTCAAAGAATCAAACATTATATCTCAGGTAACCCAATAAATGTGGAAACTAATATTATTGAAACCATAACCCCAGAGGAATACATAAGTGACACTTTCCAGAACGTTTCAGACTCCAAAAAGCAATAGGTATGTGGTATGGTAAGTAAACCGACTCAAAAATAATTCTAATGACAATTTTTCTCCATTTTCAAATACTTAAGAAAATAGAAAAATAAGAAGTAGTCCGGAAGGACACGAGGCGTCCACGAGAAGTAGTCTGGACTTAACGTCAACCAGATGATGACCGCGGAATTCACCAACAACCATAAGCTGGACGCCAAGAATATTGGGGAGACCATCTTCAAGCTTCATGAGAAAATCGAGCATCTCCAAGCCAGATCTATGAACTGCAAAACCAAAACTTTGAGTATGAATATAGATTCAAGAGGATGAGTTTGGCTGCAGATTTGAGGATCCCAGAGACTCGATCATCCTTCTATGATGGTGAGCCTATGCCTTGGAAGACAGACGACAAGCCTACATCATCAACACCACCTTCTTCACCACCTCCAAGGACATAATCACATGGGTATGGGCACTCCCCTTGGCAACTTCCAAGCTTGGGGGAGGTGCCCCGGTATCGTATCACCATCACACTCCTATCTTTACCGTTTTATTTAGTTCGATCCTTTTAGTAATATCTTGATCAAGTAGAATAAAGTTTTGGTATGAATTAGTTTTGAGTTTTGCTTTGTGATCCCTCTATGTAATCAAGTCCGTGAGCTATATATAATAAAGATTGGTGTTGAGTCAAGGGTTTTGCTATCTTGCTATGATCTTAAGTGCATAATAGAATAAAAAGAATAAAAGAGTTCATATTGATCTTATGGATAGTAATGACTTCACACGTAAAGAGTGTGAGGCTTAAAAGTTGTTGAGAGTTGGCAAAAGTAGTTTTGGTCATCATTGCAATTAATAGGAAGTAATAAACAAAGAGAGGTTTTCACATATAAATATACTATCTTGGACATCTTTTATGATTGTGAGCACTCATTAAAGTATGACATGCTAAAGAGTTGAGTTGGACAAGAAAGACAACGTAATGGGTTATGTTTTCTCACATCTTAGTTAAAGTATATTGTCATGGATCATTCAAACATGTTGATCTTGCCTTTCCCCCTCATGCTAGCCAAATTCCTTGCACCAAGTAGAGATACTACTTGTGCTTCCAAATATCCTTAAACCCAGTTTTGCCATGAGAGTCCACCATACCTACCTATCGATTGAGTAAGATCCTTCAAGTAAGTTGTCATGTTCCAAGCAATAAAAATTGCTCTCTAAATATGTATTACTTATTAGTGCGGAGAAAATAAGCTTTATACGATCGTGTGATATGGAAGTAATAAAAGCGACTGTCGGTGTACAAAAAGAGGGGTACACTTTTTGTACCCCTATAACCGTGCACTGCAGGCGATCGAGCCCTTGGGCACCACCAAGACCGAGAAAGGCAAGGGAGGTGAGCCAAGGTAAGGCGAAGCTCGAAAGGAGCAGAATGACGCCAAGACCAAGACCACAAAGAGCAAAGGGGACGAAGCGGAATCCCCCGGCAAGATCCTTGCCGGGGGGCGGTTTTAGCAAACCCGGCAAGACCCTTGTCGTGGCAACTCGCCCCACACCTACGGAGCGAATCACCCTTGAGTCCACTGCCCCCATGGGGCAAGGATTCGGGAGACATCCTCGTGGTGGCATGCAGATCTTTGTGAAGACATTCAAGATCAGATACACACTATAGAAGATGACGACCCTTGGCGGGATCCCAGCCAAGGAGGACTACAAGGCCCCCGGCAAGAGGCTTGCCGGGGATGACAGTAAGCGCCACAGCAAGACCCTTGCCAGGGCCCCGGCAAGACCTTGCCGGGGCTACGGCGAGGCCCTCGCCAAGAACACCCGTTGGGCCACCATCAGGCCCACGCCAATCAAACCTCCACCACCGTTCGCATGCAGCTGCCGACCCAACCAGTCGAGCAGGCACCTGCGTGGCGGCAAGCGGATCTTCATGGAGACCCACCACTGCACCACCTCAGCTGCCTGCCTGCCTACATGGCACCGGGGGCACCGCTGGCCAGGGCGCGTGTCAACACGAAAGGGAGCGGCGACGGACGAGACAGGGCTCTCCCGTCCCGATAAAGCAAGCACACCTAAGCAAGACACATTAAAGGCGCCTTGTCATGTAATGCGAGGGATAAACTTCGCATCAGCATTCCTTTCCACCTCCTGTGTGCCACTGTGGCAACACCTTTCCCTATAAAAGGAGGCCCAAGGCGACCAGGAGGAGGATTCGGCTTTTTGGAGCTCCTCACGCCCCATTGCTAGTTCAAGAACACAGATAAACAAACCACCAAAGCAGGAGTAGGGTTTTACGCATCCTCGCGGCCCGAACCTGGATAAAGAAACCGTGTGCTATCTGTTTGATCCGCTCTTCTCACGACCCGCCCCGCGACCGTAGTAGGGATTCTTGTGATCCCATAGGTGTCGTTCCCACCGACATCTTTGGCGCGCGGTAGAAGCGCGATTGTGAGAATCGGCTCTAGCAGTTAGTTCGACGCTTCTTCATCGTCATGGCACCCAAGAAGAAGATGACGGTGGCGGTTGGCCCGTCGGAAGCCGGACATCCCGTCCCGACGCGGGCGAGTAGCGGACCGGTCGCAGAAAGGACCCGGGGCGCCGTTCATAACACCAACACCGTCCCAAAGAGCCGAAGTTTGGGAGGCGACGATGTTCGTGCGCCTGGTAACGGGCCGCACGCCGCCAAATCCAAAGACGGAGCCAGGCCCTCGGCGGGTGGCGCGCGCGACGAACGGCGTAATCACGCCAAGGACCCCGGGCGTCGCCACGGAAAGAGCCCCGAGCGCCACTCCCAGGATTTAGAAGACCTGCCCGCTCGCCGAGGCACTGGTGAAGAAGGCATGCGACCGCGGGGTCATGATAGAGCTCCTTCTGACATGCTCAGAAGTTGAAGTGCGTCGCGATCCGTGCAGGTTTCGCTGCCACCAACGCCAGCAGAAGCCCTGGCGCGCGTGCAGTTGCTCCTCGATTTTCCTCCCACTACGGGGAAACTCGACGAATGGAGAGCCATTATCCGAAGCCTTGTTGCGGTGGCCAACAAAGATGAACCGAATCCGGCGACCAAGAGTTTCAGAAAGCTATAGAGGCCATGTGCGTCGATGGCGGCGCCTCGCTGCATACTTCTCACCGCCGGCTTAAACAAAGGCGCGAGATTACAGCGGCAGAGCCGTCGTTTGATGCCCAAAGTCCGCTGATGTCGTCCAGCACACCTATCATTTTTTACACTGAGGATCACCCTGATCGCACTACTGTGGTCGGGTGCTTGCCATTGTTGGTTTCACCAACAATACGCAACCTCAAGGTGACAACGATGCTAGTCGATGGCGGGCCGGTCTGAACTTGATCTCGCTTGCCGTGATCGAGAAACTGCAGATTCCTGATGGAGACCTCGAAGAGACGGGCACGTTTCAGGGGGTCAACCCGGGAAGAAGCCAACCCAAGGGAAAGGTCACGCTGCCCGTGACTTTTGGAAGCAACCTGAACTACAGGACGGAGAGGATCGTGTTTGATGTTGCCAAGATCCCCTTGCCCTACAACGGGATCCTTGGCCGCCCAGCGCTGGCCAAGTTCATGGCAGCGTCACACTATGCCTACAACACCCTGAAGATGCCAGGACCTGTGACGATCATCACCATCCCCTTCAATAAGAAAGATGCGCTGATTTGCGCTGACCAACTATACCAAAGAAGCGGCCAGCAGCTGCCGCCACTAGGGCACTTGCTCTGCCGCTGGGACCGGGAGGAAGAAGAAGAAGAAGACTGGTGAGACCTCGGACACCCACTCCGGCAAGCGCACCTCTTCGGAGTGTAGCGCTGCCGTCGAGGACATGCCAGAGAGCTCCACCGGCAGAAACAAGAAGCCCAAGAGACTGCTCTCCCCGGTAAAGAGGCAAGTTGTGATTGGATCATGTACTTTGATGGAGCTTTCTCCTTACTAGGCGCCGGGGCTGGCGTACTGCTTGTCGCGCCCACCGGAGAGCACCTCAAGTACGTGATCCAGATGCACTTCCCCAGGGAGGTGTCAACAAACAATACGGCAGAGTACGAAGGGTTGCTCGCCGGTCTTAGGATCGCGGCGGACCTCGGAATCAAGAAACTCATCGTCAGGGGGGACTCACAGCTTGTCGTCAAGCAAGTCAACAAGGATTACCAGAGCCCGTTGATGAAGGCCTACGTCGATGAAGTGAGAAAGCTGGAATAGCGTTTGACGGTATCTGAGCTGAACACGTTCCCCGAGCGGAGAACGATATCGCCGATTACCTGTCAAAACGCGCTGCCCTCAAGCTACTGTGGAACCAGGTACCTTTGTGCTTCAGCTAACTCAGCCATCCGTTGATCCATCAACAGAGCAGAATAAGAGGAGGAAATCAGGGCCCGGCAAGTACTTTCCCGCCCCGGCAAGGATGTTGCCGGGGATACTGAGCCCGCCACGGGACGACTGGCTCCGGCGGAGCGTCAAGCTATTGCCGTCGAGACAGTCGCTCCTATAGCGAAGGAAATGCCTTCAGTCCTCGCCGTCGAGCCCTGTGCTCCAGCCAGGCACAACATACCGTCTGATTCCTCCAAACAGGGGAACTTCCTGAGGAGCAGCAAGAAGCGGAAAAAGTAGCCCGTCGCTCTACCATGTACCAGTTCGTCGATGACGTGCTATACAGAAAGAGGCCGAATAGTGTGAAATTGAAGTGTATCCCTCGAGAGGAAGGACTGGAGCTGTTGGCGGAGATACACGGAGGCATATGTGGATCCCACATTGGGTCAAGGGCCCTTGCCGGCAAGGCATTTCGGCAAGGCTTCTTCTGGCCCACCGCCCTCCAGGATGCGACGACACTAGTCCCCAGGTGTGAAGCCTGTCAGTTCCATTCAAAGAAGCTTCATCAGCCAGCTCAAGCCCTTCAAGCCATTCCTCCCTCCTGGTCCTTCTCGGTCTGGGGGCTCGACATACTCGGCCCTTTCCCCCGCGCTGTCGGGGGCTTTGAGTACTTGTACTTTGCAATCGACAAGTTCACAAAGTGGCCGGAGGTGGAGGCACTGAGGAAGGTCACAGCTCAGTCAGCCTTCAAGTTCTTCAAGGGACTAGTGTGCCATTTTGGCGTACCCAACAGGGTTATCACCGACAACGGCACACAGTTCAGAAGCCGCACCTTCATGCAATATACCCAAGACCTCGACAGCAAAGTCTGTTTCGCTTCCGTTGCTCACCCGTGAAGCAATGGTCAAGCTGAGAGGGCAAATGATGAAGTACTGCAAGGCTTAAGGATCAAGACCTTTGACAGGCTGCACAAGAGTGGAAGGCGCTGGATTGATGAGTTGCCGGCGGTTCTTTGGTCGATCAGGACGACGCCAAATCGAGCCACCAGCCAGACACCTTTTGCCCTAGTATACGGGGCAGAAGCAGTTCTCCCCACTGAACTCATATACGGGTCACCTCGAGTGCTCGCTTATGACGAGCTTGAGCAAGAGCAGCTGCGGCAAGATGACGTGATGCTCCTTGAGGAAGATCGTCTTCGGGCGGCTGTGAGAGCAGCACGCTACCAGCAAGCCTTGCGCCGCTACCATAGCCGCAAGGTTCATGCCCGAAGCCTTGAGGAAGGCGACCTTGTCCTTCGGCGCGTTCAATCGGCCAAGAATTCCAACAAGTTGACGCCAAAGTGGGAAGGCCCTTATCGGGTAATACGAGTCACCAGGCCCGGCGCAGTCCGCCTGGAGACCGAAGATGCCGTTCCGGTGAGTAACTCCTGGAACATTGAGCATCTTCGCAAGTTTTACCCGTGAGGCGCGGCTTGCCGGGCCCCCCGGCAAGCCACCTTTTGTACAAGCATTGCCGATGATGCATGTAACCCTTTGTACAAAGCCAGGCGCAGACCCTGAGCATAAATAAATGAAGCGTCAAGGCGTCCTAAGTTATAGCATGCATGCTAGGTCGAGTCTCGACCTTGGTTAGGGTTGATAGTGCTTAGCAGTGACTAACCCCTAGCTTAGAGGTCGAGTGTGCGTCTCTTTGCCGTTCTTTTGTCTTCTTTGGTTCGCAGGACTCACAGATATCCTTTGCCAGATCACTTGAGGAAGAAAAAGAAAAGAGGGACAGACCGACATCTAGACCCCGGCAAGCCAGTATTGCCGGGGGCTGCAAGTGCAAAGATTCACCCACGGCAAACCAGAGTTGCCGGGGGCTACAGCTTCAGTCAGGTACAACCCATGGGGAATGAAAAACATGAATAATGGGATTACAAGTTTTAAATTCAGCCAAGGCCCAAAGGCTTACAAGCTAAAAAGAGATAAGGTGCTCGTAACCCCTTTCTTGTCCCTCTCCTCAGGAGGCAGGTCAAGGAGGCGAAAAGGGCAGAAGGGGCACCTAGGAGAGCTACGAGTGGCAGGAGACACCAAGAGAACATCTCGGTGGCCGTCCGAAGGCTGGATGGTGATGGTGGCGCCGGAAGCAGAGCTCGAAGACGAGGCGGCAGGACGTCAGCATGCGTCGAAGGCGTCGGCACCCGCGTACTCTGACTTGATGGCCTTGCCGCCCGCCCTCTTCTTCTTCCGCACCCTCGCAAAGCCAGCCGCCCAAGGAGACGACCCCGAGAAGTTTAGGAAGCCGGCGACACGGATGATGGGGTAGACGGTGCCACACGGAGCGGCGCCCGACACCTAGTCAGACCCGTCATCCTGCCGCCTGCTACCCTCGTCGTTGCTGCCGCTGTCCTCCTCGCCACTCCCGCCCGAGGAGGAGTCTTCGCTATCAGAAGAGCTCCCCACGCAGCACCTTGCCCGGGTCCCGAAGAGCCCGAATACCTTGACGGAGAGGAGGCCGCCCTCCATCAGCTTGAAATGGAGAGTGAGCCCCTCCGTCAAGCTGTGGATATGAGCGAACGTCTTCCATCCTCGACGAAGATACATCACGTGAGGGGCTGGGAAGTCGACGCGAACTCGCGTACCGCTGATCCAATAGCCCCTCATGTGCAGCCGCAATGACTCCGGCGGATCCAGCTCCATCTCCTGCGAGAATGGAGTCAGGAGACGAAGGCGATGGCGAGGCGGCCGACGCAGCCTGACGAAGAACTCGCAAGGGTCATCCCCAACATGGCCCTCCATGGGGGGAGGAACTACTGGCGGAGGCGAGATTGGCGCGCTGCCCCGTCCTCCTCTTCCCCGAGCGCCTCGGCCTCGCCCACGGACTCGCTCACGGCCTCGCCCCCTCCCCCTTCCCCTCGCGGCTGGCTCTACCACCGCAGGTGCAGGAGAAGGAAGGACGCGTTGTCAAGCGGCGACCCTCGCCGCCACCTTTGAAGGGCTAGGATTCCCTCTCTCCATGGTGGATGGATGGGGGGAGCAGAAGCTGAAGGAAGGAGGAGATGGAAGAATGCGGGACGCCATCCCCCCCTCTCCCGCTCTTTATAAAGGAACGGGGTGGGGGCTCGGCTGCCCCGCTCGGCCAATCAAGACGCGGAAGGCGCAGGGAACTGGGACCAACCCGCTGCCCCAGCCCGCGACGGCCCGGTTTCCCGCCTCCACCGTTCGCCACCCCAAGCCCATGAGAACCACGTGGCAGGCGTGCGGGACCAAGGCGACGGGTGAGGCGACCTCTCCCACCCCGTGATCGTGGGGAGTGGACGCCTTGAAGACCACGCCTCGGCCCCGTTCAGTGAATGGGCCGCGCCTCCACGCATCCCTCCGTTTATGGGGAAGGCGCGAACCGCCCCCTTTATTGCAACGTGAAGCATGCGCGTAGAGCTTAGCCCCACGCATGCCGCCCACGTCATGCACACCTCCCCACGTCGAGCCACGCGCGAGAGGCATGTATAGCACAGTGCGCGAAGAGACTTACCACGGTAAAAACCACCCCGCCTGCCAGCGCACCATTTTTGGGCCTAGCGCAACGACGCGGTTGCGCTTACGTGTGGCCCAGGCCCGGGGGCTCCTGTCGGTGTACAAAAAGAGGGGTACACTTTTTGTAACCCTATAACCGTGAACGGGCAGTCTGAGCCGCAGGCACCACCGCACTGAGAAAGGCAAGGGAGGTGAGCCAAGGTAAGGCCGAAGCTCGAAAGGAGAAGAACAACGCCAAGACCAAGACCAAAAAGAGCAAAGGGGACGAAGCGGACTCCCCCGGCAAGATCCTTGCCGGGGGCGGTTTTAGCAAACCCGGCAAGACCCTTGCCGGGGCGGCTCGCCCCACACCTACGGAGCGAATCACCCTTGAGTCCACTGCCCCATGGGGCAAGGATTCGGGAGACATCCCCGTGGTGGCATGCAGATCTTTGTGAAGACATTCAAGATCATATACACACTATAGAAGATGACGACCCTTGGCGGGATCCCAGCCAAGGAGGACCACAAGGCCCCCGGCAAGAGCCTTGCCGGGGATGACAGCAGGCGCCACGGCAAGACCCTTGCCGGGGCTACGACGAGGCCCTCGCCAAGAACACCCGTAGGGCCACCATCAGGCCCACGCCAATCAAACCTCCACCACCGTTCACATGCAGCTACCGACCCAACCAGTCGGGCAGGCACCTGCGTGGCGGCAAGCGGATCTTCATGGAGACCCACCACTGCGCCACCTCAGCTGCCTGCCTGCCTACATAGCACCGCGGGCACCGCTGGCCAGGGCGCATGTCGACACGAAAGGGAGCGGCGAAGGATGAGACAGGGCTCTCCCCCGTCCCCGATAAAGCAAGGACACCTAAGCAAGACGCATTAAAGGCACCTTGTCATGTAATGCGAGGGATAAACTCGCATCACTGTACCCTTTCCACCTCCTGTGTGCCACTGTGGCAACCCCTTTCAATATTAAAGGAGGCCCAAGGCGACCAGGAGGAGGATTCGGCTTTTTGGAGCTCCTCACGCCCCATTGCTAGTTCAAGAACACAGATAAACAAACCACCGAAGCAGGAGTAGGGTTTTACGCATCCTCGCGGCCCGAACCTGGATAAAGAAACCGTGTGCTATCTGTTTGATCCTCTCTTCTCACGACCCTGTGCCCCGCGATCGTAGTAGGGATTCTTGTGATCCCATAGGTATCGTTCCCACCGACAACGACAGACTGCATAATAAAGGTTCATATCACAAGTAGCAATATAAAGTGACGTTCTTTTGCATTAAGATTTCGTGCATCCAACCTAAAAGCACATGATAACCTCTGCTTCCCTCTGCGAAGGGCCTATCTTTTACTTTATGTCTTTTAGATTATGCAAGAGTCAAGGTGATTATCACCTTCCCCTTTTTCATTTTATCCTTTCGCAAGCACCTCATGTTAGAAAGATCCTGATATATATATATATATATATATATATATATATATATATATCCAATTGGATGTAAGTTAGCTTGAACTATTATTGTTGACATTACCCTTGAGGTAAAAGGTTGGGAGGCAACACTACAAGCCCCTATCTTTCTCTGTGTCCGAGTAAAACTCCAGAACCATAAGTATTGCGTGAGTGTTAGCAATTGTGAAAGACTAAATGATAGTTGAGTATGTGGACTTGCTAAAAAGCTCTATTATTGACTCTTTCCCACGTTATGATAAATTGCAATTGTTTCAATGACTGAGATTATAGTTTGTTAGTCCTCAATGAAGTTTCTGAATCATACTTGACATTGTGAATAGATTGTTACTTTAGCATAGGAAATCATATGACAAAAAATATATATGTTGCTGTTATAACAATGATCATGATGCCCTCATGTCTGTATTTTATTTTTATCGACACCTCTATCTCTAAAAATGTGGACATATTTTTCGATATCGGCTTCCGGTTGAGGACAAGCGTGGTCTAAGCTTGGGGGAGTTGATACGTCTATTTTGCATCATGCTTTTATATCGATATTTATTGCATTATGGGCTGTTATTACACGTCATGTCATAATACTTATGGCTATTCTCTCTTATTTTACAAGGTTTAACATGAAGAGGGAGAATGCCGGCAGCTGGGATTCTGGGCTAGAAAAGGAGCAAATATTGGAGATCTATTCTGCACAGCTCCAAAAGTCCTGAAACTCCATGAAAGTCATTTTTGGAATTAATAAAAAATATCCAGCGGAAGAAATACCTGAGGGGGCCACCCACCGTCCACGAGGGTGGGGGGCGCACCAACCCTTACAAGGCGCGCCCCCCTGCATCGTGGGCCCCCTGGTGGCCCTCCGGTGTCCATCTTCTGCTATATGAGGTCTTTTACCCTGGAAAAAATCATAAGCAGGCTCACGAGACGAAACTACACCGCCACGAGGCAGAACCTTGGCGGAACTAATCTAGGGCTCCGGCGGAGCTGTTCTGCCGGGGAAACTTCCCTCCGAGAGGGGGAAATCATCACCATCGTCATCACCAACGATCCTCTCATCGTAAGGGGGCAATCTCAATCAACATCTTCACCAACACCATCTCCTCTCAAACCCTAGTTCATCTCTTTTGTCCAATCTTTGTACCAAAACCTCAGATTGGTACCTGTGGGTTGCTTATAGTGTTGATTACTCCTTGTAGTTGATGCTAGTTGGTTAATTTGGTGGAAGATCATATGTCAGATCCTTAATGCATATTAATACCCCTCTGATTATGAACATGAATATGCTTTGTCAGTAGTTACATTTATTCCTGAGGACATGGGAGAAGTCTTGCTATTAGTAGTCATGTGAATTTGGTATTCGTTCGATATTTTGATGAGATGTATGTTGTCTTTCCTCTAGTGGTGTTATGTGAGCGTAGACTACATGACACTTCACCATGATTTGGGCCTAGGGGAAGGCATTGGGAAGTAATAAGTATATGATGGGTTGCTAGAGTGACAGAAGCTTAAACCCTAGTTTATGCGTTGCTTCGTAAGGGGCTGATTTGGATCCACATGTTTCATGCTATGGTTAGGTTTACCTTAATACTTCTTTTGGAGTTGTGGATGGTTGCAATAGGGGCTAATCATAAGTGGGATGCTTGTCCAAGAAATGGCAGTACCCAAGCACCGGTCCACCCACATATCAAATTATCAAAGTAACGATCGCGAATCATATGAGCGTGATGAAAACTAGCTTGACGATAATGCCCATGTGTCCTCGGGAGCGCTTTTCTCATTATAAGAACTTGTCCAGGCTTTTCCTTTGCTAAAAAAAAGATTGGGCCACCTTGCTGCACCTTATTTAGTTTCATTGCTTGCTACCCGTTACAAACTATCTTATCACAAAACTATCTATTACCTACAGTTTCATTTCTTGCAGAGAATACCTTACTGAAAACCGCTTGTCATTTCCTTCTGCTCCTCATTGGGTTCGACATTCATACTTATCGAAAGGAGTACGATAGATCCCCTATACTTGTGGGTCATCATTGACCAATATCCATCAATCCATATTTTCAACTAAGTGTCCAAATTCACAAACTTGACCAATATCCATCAATGCATCCATCTATCACAAACTTGACCATCAATCTATACATGCACATATCCATCTATGCACAAAATAAAACAGTAACAAAATGAAAAAAATAAAAAAAGCTCACAGGGGCCGTCTTGGGCGCCTTTGCAGCGAGCAATAGGGAGGCCGGGGAAGGGTGGACGGGAGCGGGGCCGCCGCGGCAGGGCATCGCCGAGGCCATGAGGGCGCGGGGTCGGGGCAGCATGGGGACGGTGTCGGCGAGAGGTGGCAGGGGGGGCGAGGGTGGTGGTGGGGTGAGGGGGCAGAGAGGGTGGTGGCTGCGGTGGCGCGGAGTTGATGCGAGAAAGGGGTGGCGGCGGTGGTGCGAGGAGGGGGCGGAGAGGGTCGGGATGGAGGTGAGGAGGGGTGAGAGAAGGGAGGCGCTGGTGAGCGGGCGGCAATGGGCGGCGCGGGTGGAGAGGGCAGCGTGGAGCGGCGGCGGGCGGCGCACGGCGGATGGTGCTTGGCGAGACGTGTCGGGGAGCGGTGCGGGCGAGATGTGGAATGAGTGGCCAGCGCTCGCTCTCGAGTGTATAAGGCGTTCTATGCCGACGGCATAGCCGTCGGAATAGTTAAAGATGCCACGTGGCAAACTATGCCATCGGCTATGCCGAGAGCATAGATAGCATCTTTTTTTGGCAGCACAGATAGCATCTGAAAACTGAAAAATAGTACCACGTCGCCGAAGGAAGAGCAATTTGACCAGTTTAAATACTTGGCTAATCCATATGAAGCAATCTCCGGTATTCATTAGACTTTCTTAGGAAAACGGACAATTACTCTGAAACTTTCGGTGTCCGGGCACCAGTCCGGTATCCGGGCACTGAAGGTTTCAGAGTAATCATCCGTTTTCCATGATGAATGCCGGTGTTTTTTATTTTCCAGCCTATAGGAACACCTGGGAGCAACATCTAGGCCAAACCCACAGCAACATCCTCTTCGTGTAGACCCGACGGGGCCGTTTCCCCCCTCCAGGTGCCGGCGGCGGTGCCGTCCGTGGGGGGGCCACACCCCGGTGACGTGTGCCGTCTCTTCAGACAAGCCACCACACCAGCCGGCATGTATGATGGCCCGGTGCGATGCTTCGGTGGCAATGCTACCCCCGAGGGCCCCACTCACGCCTAACCCTGGACCGGTTGACCACGAGATCTAGCCCTTTGACTTTCCACAAACGGGCTTTGACCAGTGGAACTCTTGATATGTCTCCAACGTATCTATAATTTATGAAGCATTGATGCTATTTTATTATCTGTTTTGAATGATTATGGGCTTTATTATAAACCATTATATTATTTTTGGGACTAACCTATTAACCGGAGGCCCAGCCCATATTGCGGTTTTCTTGCCTATTTCAGTGTTTCAAAGAAAAGGAATATCAAACGGAGTCCAAACGGAATGAAACCTTCGGGAGCGTGATTTTTGGAACGAACATGATCCAGGAGACTTGGAGTTCACGTCAGAGAAGCTTTGAGGAAGCGACGAGGGCGGGGCGGCGCCCCCCTGTCTCATGGGCCCCTCGAGTGTCCCCCGACCGACTTCTTTCACCTATATATCTCCATATACCCCGACCACATTGAAAGGAAGATAGATCGGGAGTTCCGCTGCCGCAAGCCTCTGTAGCCACCAAAAACCAATTGGGACCCTATTCCGGCACCCTACCGGATGGGGGATCCCTCATCGGTGGCCATCTTCTTCATCCCGGCACTCTCCATGATGAGGAGGGAGTAGTTCACCATCAGGGCTGAGGGTATGTACCAGTAGCTATGTGTTTGATCTCTCTCTCTCTCTCTCTCTCTCTCTCTCTCTCTCTCGTGTTCTCTCTATGGCACGATCTTGATGTATCTCGAGCTTTGCTATTATAGTTGGATCTTATGATGTTTGTCCCCCCCTCTACTCTCTTATAGTGGATTGAGTTTTCCCTTTGAAGTTATCTTATCGGATTGAGTCTTTAAGGATTTGAGAACACTTGATGTATGTCTTGCCATGCTTATCTGTGGTGACAATGGAATATCCCGTGATCCCCTTGATGTATGTTTTGGTGATCAACTTGCGGGTTCCGCCCATGAACCTATGCATAGGGGTTGGCACACGTTTTCGTCTTGACTCTCCAGTAGAAACTTTGGGGCAGTCTTTGAAGTACTTTGTGTTGGTTGAATAGATGAATCTGAGATTGTGTGATGCATGTTGTATAATCATGCCCACGGATACTTGAGGTGACAATGGAGTATCTAGGTGACATTAGGGTTTTGGTTGATTTGTGTCTTAAGGTGTTATTCTAGTATGAACTCTATGATAGATTGAATGGAAAGAATAGCTTCATGTTATTTTACTACGAACTCTTGAATAGATAGAACAGGAAGGATAACGTTGAGGTGGTTTCGTACCCTACCATAATCTCTTCGTTTGTTCTCCGCTATTAGTGGCTTTGGAGTGACTCTTTGTTGGATGTTGAGGGATAGTTATATGATCCAGTTATGTTATTATTGTTGAGAGAACTTGCACTAGTGAAAGTATGAACCTTAGGCCTTGTTTCCTACCATTGCAATACCGTTTACGCTGACTTTTACCACTTGTTACCTTGCTGTTGTTATAATTTCATATTACAAATACTTATATCTACCATCCATATTGCACTTGTATCACCATCTTTTCGCCGAACTAGTGCACCTATACAATTTACCATTGTATTGGGTGTGTTGGGACACAAGAGACTCTTTGTTATTTGGTTGCAGGGTTGTTTGAGAGATACCATCTTCATCCTACGCCTCCAACAGATTGATCAACCTTAGGTCATCCACTTGAGGGAAATTTGCTACTGTCCTACAAACCTCTGCACTTGGAGGCCCAACAACGTCTACAAGAAGAAGGTTGTGTAGTAGACATCAAGCTCTTTTCTGGCGCCGTTGCCGGGGAGATGAGTGCTTGAAGGTATATCTTTAGATCTTGCAATAGTTTCTTTTTGTTTCTTGTTTTATGACTAGTTTAGTCTATAAAATAAAACTATAAAAAAATGGAATTGAGTTTGTTTCATACGCTTCATCTTGTTAATATCTTTCGTGAGAATGATGGTAAGGAAAATTGTGCTCAAATGCTAGAAGAAGAAGTCTAGAAAATGTTTTGCACTAAATATTTGAATGATGAGCATGATTGCAATGTTGTTAGTATGAATTCCTTGAATATCCATGATGCTAATGATATGCAAAGCCACAAGCTTGGGGATGCTATGTTTGATGAATATGATATTTTTTGTCCCCCAAGTTTTGATGAGAATATTTATTATGATGATAGCATGCCTCCTATTTATGATGATTATATTGATGAAAGTGGGTTTGGAAGAGATTCAACTTTAGGTAGTATTGATCCCACTATTTCGGAGGATATTGAATCTTATTGTGATGAATATGAAAGTGGATTCGGAAGAGTGTCAACTTTATTTAGTGATGAATCCACTATTTCGAAAGAGGTTCCAATTGATTATGAGAACAAAGTTGCTATCTATGATGGTTATTGTGATGACTTGTATGCTATTAAGAATAATGATAACCATGAAACTTGTCATCATGGTTTTAGTTTTCAATTGGATTATGCTTCACATGATAGTTATTTTGTTGACTTTGCTCCCACTACTATTGATGAGAATAAATTTTCTTATGTGGAGAGTAGTAAACTTTCTATGAAAGTAGATCATGAAAAGAATGCTTTATGTGCTGGTTATATTGTTGAGTTCATTCATGATGCTACTGAAAATTATTATGAGGGAGGAATATATGCTTGTAGGAATAGCAATAATATCAAGTTTCCTCTCTATGGGCTTAAAATTTTAAAGTTATGCTTGTTTTGCCTTCCTATGCTAGTTGATTATTGTTCCCGTAAGTTTTTTGCTCGCAAAATCCCTATGCATAGGAAGTGGGTTAGACTTAAATATGCTAGTCATATTCTTCATGATGCTCTCTTTATGTTTCATTTCTTATCTTTTATGTGAGCATCATTGAAATCATCATGCCTAGCTAGGGGTGTTAAACGTTAGCGCTTGTTGGGAGGCACCCCAATGTCATTTTAGTTACTTGCTTTTTGTTCCTGTTTAGTAATAAATAATTTATCTAGCCTCTGTTTAGATGTGGTTTTATGTTTTAATTAGTGTTTGTGCCAAGTAGAGCCTTTGGGAAGACTTGGGTGAAGTCTATATGATCTTGCTGTAAAAACAGATACTTTGCACTCACGAGATTAGCTGCCATTTTTTTACTGGAGAGTGATTTTAGGTTGATTCTTTTTGCAGATGATTAATAGACAAAATCCTCAGGTTCAGCATTTTATTTAATAATTGTTGGAGTTACGTAAGTATTCGAATGATACAAATTACTACAGACTGTTCTGTTTTTGACAGATTTTGTTTTCTATGTGTTGATTGCTTATTTTGATGAATCTATGAGTAGTATCGGAGGGTATGAACCATAGAGAAGTTGGAATACAGTAGTTTTAAAACCAATATAAATAAAGAATGAGTTCATTATAGTACCTAAGTGGTGATTTATTTTCTTATACTAACGGAGCTTACGAGTTTTGTTTTGAGTTTTGTGTTGTGAAGTTTTCAAGTTTTGGGTAATGATTCGATGGACTATGGAATAAGGAGCGGAAAGATCCTAATCTTGGGGATTCCCAAGGCACCCAAGGTAATATTCAAGGACAACCAAGAGCCTAAGCTTGGGGATGCCCCGGAAGGCATCCCCTCTTTCGTCTTCGTTCATCGGTAAGTTTACTTGGAGCTATATTTTTATTCACCACATGATATGTGTTTTGCTTGGAGCGTCAATTTGTTTTGTTAGTATTTGATTTCTGTTATTTATAATAATTTTTTGCATCTATATTTTCAAAAAAATGTCAAGGATAGCCTTTACCATGCTTATTTTTGCATGTATACATGTTGCTGATTGAAAACAGAAAGTTTACCGCTGTTGCAAAAATTCCCTAGAAAAGTCAGAGAGTGATATAATGTTGAATCTATTTGCATAATGAGCTATGATAAATCTTATACAGCATTCTTTACATTCTTTACAGACTATACTGTTTTGGCAGATTGCTGTTATGTTTGCATATGTTTGCTTGTTTGATGATTCTATTTGATGATAGGAGTATTAAATATGCAAATACATTTAGTATGAAATGTTGAATAATAATGTTAGTAATTTGTTACAGTAGAAAATGATAAGGCTTTCCATTGGTTTATACTAACTTATCTCAAGAGTTCTTGTTGAGTTTGGTGTGGATGAAGCTTTCGAGATTTAGAGAAACCATGATATGAGAGGAATTAAGGAGACACAAAATTTCAAGCTTGGGGATTCCCAAGGCACCCCAAGATAATATTCCAAGAAGTCTCAAGCATCTAAGCTTGGGGATGCCCCGGTAGGCATCCCACCTTTCTTCTTCAACAATTATTGGTTATTATCGGTTGAACCAAAGTTTTTGCTTCTTCACATGAGTTGTGCTATCCTTGAAATGTCATTTTTTTTGTTTTGCTTGTTGTTTAAATCTAATACCAAGATATGAAATACTTAAATGTTAGAGAGTCTTCACATAGTTACATAATTGTTTAACTACTTATTGATCTTCACTTATATCTTTTTGGAGTAGTTTGTCATTTACTCGTGTGCTTCACTTATATCCTATGAGTAAATGGTTGAATGAGTTGAATGTCACGAATCTGAAATTATATATGTTTCATTTGCTTATCCCATGGGGAGTAGTGACTTCACATCTAAGAAGTAGAGGTTGTAAATTTATTGAAGGTTAGCAATCATTATATTGGTCATTTGAACAATTCATGAAAGAATATTGAAGGAAGAGAGATTTCACATATAAATATACTATCTTGGACATCTTTTATAATTGTGAGCACTCATTAAGTATGACATGCTAAAGAGTTGATGTTGGACAAGGAATACAACATAATGGCTTATGGTTTCTCACATCTCAGGTAAAGTATATTGTCATGGATCATTCAAACATGTTGAGCTTGCCTTTCCCCCTCATGCTAGACAAAATTCCTTGCACCAAGTAGAGATACTACTTGTGCTTCCAAATATCCTTAAACCCAGTTTTTACCATGAGAGTCCACCATACCTACCTATGGATTGAGTAAGATCCTTCAAGTAAGTTGTCATCAGTGCATGCAATAAAAATTGCTCTCTAAATATGTATGATATATTAGTATGAAGAAAATAAGCTTTATATGATCTTGTTATGGAAGCAATAAAAGCGACAGACTGCATAATAAAGGTCCATATACAAGTGGCGATATAAAGTGACGTTCTTTTGCATTAAGATTTTGTGCATCCAACCATAAAAGTGCATGACAACCACTGCTTCCCTCTGCGAAGGGCCTATCTTTTATTTTATGTCTTTTACTTTATGCAAAAGTCAAGGTGATCATCACCTTTCCCTTTTTCATTTTATCCTTTGGCAAGCACCTCGTGTTGGAAAGATCCTGATATATATATATCCAATTGGATGTAAGTTTGCATGAACTATTATTGTTGACATCAACCAAAGGTGAATACGTTGGGAGGCAACACTATAAGCCCCTATCTTTCTTAGTGTCCGATTAAAACTTCATAACCATAAGTATTACGTGAGTGTTAGCAATTGTAGAAGACTATATGATAGTTGAGTATGTGAAGTTTGCTAAATCAAAGCACTGACATAGACCCTTCCTGAAAATAAGATGAATTGCAATTGTTTGATGACTGAGAATGAAGTTTGTTAGTTTTCAAGAAAGTTTATGGTCTATGCTTTAACACGTGAATAGCTTGTTACTTGATCGTGAGATGTTTTATGAGATGAACTACCATTATGACATATAAACATGCTAGAAAAGGTGATTGAAATTATCATTGATCAAACTTGTGCACCTGCTAGCATTCACACTTCATAAATTATTTCTTTTATCATTTACCTACTCGAGTATGAGTAGGAATTAAGCTTAGGGATGCTAAGACGTCTCCAACGTATCTATAATTTATGAAGCTTTCATGCTATTTTATTATCTGTTTTGAATGATTATGGGCTTTATTATACACTTTTTTATTATTTTTGGGACTAACCTATTAACCGGAGGACTAGCCCATATTGTTGTTTTCTTGCCTATTTTAGTGTTTCGAAGAAAAGGAATATCAAACGCAGTCCAAACGCAATGAAACCTTCGGGAGCGTCATTTTTGGAACGAGCATGATCCGGGAGACTTGGAGTTCACTTCAGAGAAGCTTTGAGGAAGCCACGAGGGTGGGAGGCGCCCCCCTATTGGGCGCGCCCCCCTGTCTCGTGGACCCCTCGAGCGTCCCCCGACCGACTTCTTTCACCTATATATCTCCATATACCCTGAAAACATTGAACGGAAGATAGATCGGGAGTTCCGCCGCCGCAAGCCTCTGTAGCCACCAAAAACCAATCGGGGCCCTGTTCCGGCACCCTGCTGGAGGGCGGATCCCTCACCGATGGCCATCTTCATCATCCCGGCACTCTCCATGACGAGGAGGGAGTAGTTCACCCTCGGGGCTGAGGGTATGTACTGGTAGCTACGTGTTTGATCTCTCTCTCTCTCTCTTGTGTTCTCTCTATGGCACGATCTTGATGTATCGCGAGCTTTGCTATTATAGTTATATCTTATGATGTTTCTCCCCCCTCTACTCTCTTTTGATGGATTGAGTTTTCCCTTTGAAGTTATCTTATCGGATTGAGTCTTTAAGGATTTGAGAACACTTGATGTATGTCTTGTCGTGCTTATCTGTGTTGACAATGGAATATCATGTGATTGACTTGATGTATGTTTTGGTGATCAACTTGCGGGTTCTGCCCATGAACCTATGCATAGGGGTTGGCACACGTTTTCGTCTTGACTCTCTGGTAGAAACTTTGGGTCACTCTTTGAAGTACTTTGTGTTGGTTGAATAGATGAATCTGAGATTGTGTGATGCATATTGTATAATCATGCCCACGGATACTTGAGGTGACAATGGAGTATCTAGGTGACATTAGGGTTTTGGTTGATTCGTGTCTTAAGGTGTTATTCTAGTATGAACTCTATGATAGATTGAACGGAAAGAATAGCTTCATGTTATTTTACTATGGACTCTTGAATAGATAGAACAGAAAGGATAACTTTGAGGTGGTTTGGTACCCTACCATAATCTCTTCGTTTGTTCTCCGCTATTAGTGGCTTTGGAGTGACTTTTTATTGCATGTTGAGGGATAGTTATATGATCCAGTTATGTTATTATTGTTGAGAGAACTTGCACTAGTGAAAGTATGAACCTTAGGCCTTGTTTCCTACCATTGCAATACAGTTTACGCTCACTTTTACCACTTGTTACCTTGCTGTTTTTATAATTTCAGATTACAAATACTTATATCTACCATCCATATTGCACTTGTATCACAATCTCTTCGCCGAACTAGTGCACCTATACAATTTACAATTGTAATGGTGTGTTGGGTACACAAGAGACTCTTTGTTATTTGGTTGCAGGGTTGTTTGAGAGAGACCATCTTCATCCTACGCCTCCCACGGATTGATAAACCTTAGGTCATCCACTTGAGGGAAATTTGCTACTGTCCTACAAACCTCTGCACTTGGAGGCCCAACAATGTCTACAAGAAGAAGGTTGTTGTCGGTGTCAAAACCGGCGGATCTCGGGTAGGGGGTCCCGAATTGTGCGTATAGGCGGATGGTAACAGGAGACAAGGGACACGATGTTTTTACCCAGGTTCGGGCCCTCTCGATGGAGGTAATACCCTACTCATGCTTGATTAATATTGATGATATGGGTAGTACAAGAGTAGATCTACCACGAGATCAAGGAGGCTAAACCCTAGAAGCTAGCCTATGGTTCGTCCTACGGACTAAAACCCTCCGGTTTATATAGACACCGGATAGGTTAGGGTTACACAGGGTCGGTTACAATGCTAGGAGATCTACATATCCGTATCGCCAAGCTTGCCTTCCACGCCAAGGAAAGTCCCATCCGGACACGGGACGAAGTCTTCAATCTTGTATCTTCATAGTCCAGGAGTCCGGCCAACGGTGATTGTTCGGCTATCCGGACACCCCCTAATCCGGGACTCCCTCAGTTGTGTAGTAGACATCACCTCTCCACCCGGTTGTGTTAGGTCAGCCCATAGGAACATCTGGGAGCAACATCCGGGCCAAACCCACAGCAAGAACCCCTCCGTGTAGACCCGATGCGTCCGTTTCCCCATCCAGGTGCCGCCAGCGGCGCCGTCCATGAGGGGGGACACACCCCAGAGACGTGTGCCGCCTCTTCAGACATTCCACCACACCACCCAACATATATGAGGGCATGGTGTGACGCTCTGGTGGCAATGCTACGCCCCAGGGCCCCCATCCGACCTAATCCTGGAGCGGTTGACCACAAGAACTAGGCCTTTGACTTTCCACGGACGACCTTTGACCAGTGGACCTCTCCACCCAGTTGTGTTAGGTCAACCCATAGGAACACCTGGGAGCAACATCCGGGACAAACCCACAACAAGATCCCCTCTGTGTAGACCCGACGCGTCTGTTTCCCCCTCCAGGTGCCGCCGGCGGCGCCGTCCGTGTGGGAGGACACACCCCGGAGACGCGTGCCGCCTCTTCAGACATGCCACAACACCACCTGGCATGTATGAGGGCTAGGTGCGACGCTCCGGTGGCAATGCGACCCCCCCCCCTAGGGCCCCCGTCCCGCCTAACCCTAGAGCGGTTGACCACGAGATCTAGCCCTTTGACTTTCCATGGAAGGGCTTTGACCAGTGGACCTCTCCACCCGGTTGTGTTAGGTCAGCCTAGAGGAACACCTAGGAGCAACATCCGGGCCAAACCCACAGCAAGATCCCCTCTGTGTAGACCCGACGCATCCGTTTCCCCCCTCCAGGTGCCGCCGGCGGCGCCGTCCATCTGGGGGGACACACCCCGGAGACGCGTGTCGCCTCTTCACACATGCCACCACACCACCCCACATGTATGAGGGCCCGGTGCGACGCTCCGGTGGCAATGCTACCCCTCCCCCCCCCACCAGGGCCCCCGTCCCGCCTAACCCTAGAGCGGTTGACCACGAGATCTAGCCCTTTGACTTTCCACGGACGGGCTTTGACTAGTGGACCTCTCCACCTGGTTGTGTTAGGGCAACCCATAGGAACACCTGGTAGCAACACCGGGCCAAACCCACAGCAAGATCCCCTCCGTGAAGACTCGAATGGCTGTTTCCCCCCTCCAGATGCCGCCGGTGGCGCCGTCCGTGAGGGTGGACACACCCCGGAGACGCGTGCCGCCTCTTTAGACATGCCACCACACCACCCGGCATGTATGAGGGCCCGGTGCAACACTTCGGTGGCAATGCTACCCCCCAGGGCCCCCGTCCCGCCTAACTCTGGAGCGGTTGACCATGAGATCTAGCCCTTTGACATTCCACGGACGGCCTTTCACAAGTGGACCTATCCACCCGGTTGTGTTAGGTCAGCCCATAGGAACACCTGGGAGCAACATCCGGGACAAACCCACAGCAAGATACCCTCCGTGTAGACCCGACGCGTCCATTTCCCCCCTACAGGTGCCGCCGGCGGCACCGTCCATGGAGGGGGACACACCCCGGAGACGTGTGTCGCCTCTTCAACCATGCCACAACACCACCCGACATGTATAAGGGCCCGGTGGCGACGCTTCGGTGGCAATGCTTCCCCTCCCCCCCCACGGGCCCCCCGGCCCGCCTAACCCTGGAGCGGTTGACCACGAGATCTAGCTCTTTAACTTTCCACGGACGGGCTTTGACCAGTAGACCTCTCCATCCGGTTGTGTTAGGTCAGCCCATAGGAACACCTGGGAGCAACATCCGGGCCAAACCCATAGCAAGATCCCCTCTGTGTTGACCCAACGCATCCGTTTCCCCCTCCAGGTGCCGCCGGCAGCGCCGTCCGTGGGGGGGCCACACCCCGGAGACGGTGCCGCCTCTTCAGACATGCCACCACACCAACCGGCATGTATGAGGGCCCAGTTTGACACCCCGGTGGCAATGCTACCCCCAGGGCCCCCGTATCGCCTAACCCTGGAGTGGTTGACCACGAGATCTAGCCCTTTGACTTTCCACGGACGGGCTTTGACCAGTGGAACTCTCCACCCGGTTGTGTTAGCCCAGCCCATAGGAACACCTCGGAGCAACATCCGAGCAAAACCAACAGCAAGATCCCCTCCGTGTTGACCCAACGCGTCTGTTTCCCCTCCAGGTGGTGCCGGCGGCGCCGTTCGTGAAGAGGGCCACACCTCGGAGACGCGTGCCGCCTCTTCAGACATGCCACCACACCACCCGACATGTGTGAGGGCCCGGTGCGACGTTCGGTGGCAATTCTACCCCCGGGGCCCCTGTCCTGCTTAACCCTTGAGCGGTTGACCAGGAGATCTAGCCCTTTGACTTTCCACGGACGGGCTTTGACCAGTGGACCTCTTTGACGACCCACAAGTATAGGGGATCTATCGTAGTCCTTTCGATAAGTAAGTGTGTTGAACCCAACGAGGAGGATAAGGAAATGACAAGCGGTTTTCAGTAAGGTATTCATTACAAGCACTGAAATTGTAGGTAACAGATAGTTTTATGATAAGATAATTGGTAACGGATAACAAGCAATGAAAGTAAATAATGTGCAACAAGGTGGCCCAATCCTTTTTGTAGCAAAGGAAAAGCCTGTACAATTTCTTATAATGAGAAAAGCGTTCCCGAGGACACATGGGAATTATCGTCAAGCTAGTTTTCATCACGCTCATATGATCCGCGTTCGGTACTTTGATAATTTGATATGTGGGTGGACCAGTGCTTGGGTACTGCCCTTACTTGGACAAGCATCCCACTTATGATTAACCCCTATTGCAAGCATCCGCAACTACAAAAGAAGTATTAAGGTAAACCTAACCATAGCATGAAACTAGTGGATCCAAATCAGCCCCTTACGAAGCAACGCATAAATTAGGGTTTCAACTTCTGTCACTCTAGCAACCCATCATCTACTTATTTCTTCCCAATGCCTTCCTCTAGGCCCAAATAATGGTGAAGCGTCATGTAGGCGACGTTCGCATAACACCACTAGAGGAGAGATAACATACATCTCATCAAAATATCGAACGAATACCAAATTCACATGACTACTAATAGCAAGACTTAACCCATGTCCTCAGTAACAAACATAACTACTCACAAAGCATATTCATGTTCATGATCAGAGGAGTATTAATATGCATTAAGGATATGAACATATGATCTTCCACCAAGTAAACCAATTAGCATCAACTACAAGGAGTAATCAATACTACTAGCAACCCATAGGTACCAATTTGTGGTTTTGATACTAGTTGGATACAAGAGGTGAACTAGGGTTTTGAGAGGAGATGGTGCTGGTGAAGATGTTGATGGAGATTGACCCCCTCCCGATGAGAGGATAGTTGGTGATGACGATGGTGATGATTTCCCCCTCCCGGAGGGAAGTTTCCCCGGCAGAACAGCTCCGCCGGAGCCCTAGATTGGTTCCGCCAAGGTTCCGCCTCGTGGCGGCGGAGTTTTGTCTCGTGATCTTGCTTATGATTTTTTTCCAGGATAAGAGCATCCATATAGCAGAAGATGGGCACCGGAGGGCCACAAGGGGGCCCAAGAGACAGGGGCGCACCCAGTAGGGGGGGGGCGCCCCCACCCTTCTGGCCAGGATGTGGGCCCCCCTCTAGTACTTTCTTTGCTCAAAAATTCTTATTAATTGCATAAATGACTTTCGTGGAGTTTCGGGACTTTTGGAGCTGTGCAGAATAGGTTTCCAATATTTGCTCCTTTTCCAGCCAGAATCCCAACTGCCGGCATTCTCCCTCTTCATGATAAACCTTGTAAAATAAGAGAGAATAGCCATAAGTAATGTGACATAACGTGTAATAACAGCCCATAATGCAAGAAATATTGATATAAAAGCATGAATCAAAATGAACGTATCAACTCCCCCAAGCTTAGACCTCGCTCGTCCTCGAGCGGAAGTCGATATCGAAAAATATGTCCACATGTTTAGAGATAGAGGTGTCGATAAAGCTAAAGTACGGACAATGAGGTCATCATGATCATTCTTATAACAGCAACATATATAGATTTTGTCATATGACTTCTTATGCTCAAGTAACAATCTATTCACAATGTCAAGTACGGATCATGAACTTCATTGAAAACTAACAAACTAAAATCTTAGTCGTTGAAGCAATTGCAATTTATCATAACATCAGAAAGAGTCAAGAATAGAGCTTTTCAGCAAGTCCACATACTCAACTATCATATAGTCTTCTACAATTGCTAACACTCGTGCAATATTTAAGGTTATGAAGTTTTAATCAGACACTGAGAAAGATATGGGATTATTGTGTTGCCTCCCAACGTACTCACGTTTGGGTGATATCAACAATAATAGTTCATTCTAACTTACATCCAATTGGATATATATATCAGGATCTTTCCAACACAAGGTGCTTGCCAAAGGATAAATTGAAAAAGGGAAAGGTGAAGATCACCTTGACTCTTGCATAAAAGTAAAAGACATAAAGTAAAAGATAGGCCCTTCACAGAGGGAAGCAGAGGTTGTCATGCGCTTTTATGGTTGGATGCACAAATCTTAATGCAAAAGAACGTCACTTTATATTGCCACTTGTATATGGACCTTTATTATGCAGTCCGTCACTTTTATTGCTTCCATAACAGGATCGTATAAAGCTTATTTTCTTCGCACTAATAAGTCGGGCATATTTAGAGAGCAATTTTTATTGCATGCACCGATGACAACTTACTTGAAGGATCTTACTCAATCCATAGGTAGATATGGTGGACTCTCATTGCAAAACTGGGTTTAGGGATATTTGGAAGCACAAGTAGTATCTCTACTTCGTGCAAGGAATTTGGCTAGCATGAGGGGGAAAGGAAAGCTCAACATGTTAGGAAGATCCATGATAATATACTTTAACTGAGATGTGACAAAACATAAACCATTACGTTGTCTTCCTTGTCCAACATCAACTCTTTAGCATGTCGTACTTTAATGAGTGCTCACAATCATAAAAGATGTCCAAGATAGTATATTTATATGTGAAAACCTCTCCTTCCTTATTACTTCCTATTAATTCCAACGATGACCAAAACTACGTTTGTCAACTCTCAACAATTTTTATACCTCATACTCTTTATATGTGAAGTCACTACTACCCATAAGATTAGTATGAACTCTTTTATTCTTTTTATTCTTCCTATTTTCTCAAGATCATAGCAAGATAGCAAAGCCCTTGTCTCAACACTAATCTTTATTATAGATAGCTGACGGACTCGATTACATAAAGGGATCACAAAGCCAAACTCAAAACTAATTCATACCAAAACTTATTCTACTAGATCAATATATTACTAAAAGGATCGAACTAATTAAAAACGGTAAAGATAGGAGTGTGATGATGATACGATACCGGGGCACCTCCCCCAAGCTTGGCAGTTGCCAAGGGGAGTGCCCATACCCATGTGATTATGTCCTCGGAGGTGATGATGGTGGATAATCGCACATCAAGCGTAAAAGCTCCTCCAACTTGCGGATAATGCCCTTGAGTCCGGCGATATGATCCTTCAACAAAATATTTTCCTGTGTGAGATACTTGTTTTGTATGCGAGCTAACTCAATCATCTTGAAAGCTTCAATCTCAGTTGGAGTAAAGAGGTTAGGTAGAGGTTGAGTGATGTTTTCTTCTTCCACCGCCGGAGCTTGATCCTCCATGGCCTTCTTGATTAGGGATGGCAATGGGTAGGGTATGGGTGGGTACGCCCTTCTTCTACCCAAACGCATACCCATAGAAACCTTCTATACCCACCCACTTCAATACCCATGGGTATATATTTATACGCATGCCCATACCCATCGGGTATCCTATACCCAATGGGTTTCCAATGGGTACAATGTATAGCATTTAAATTTTTTAAAAGGTAGATAGATAAGTCTAAAATTCAAGTGATGATGGGCAAGCAGCATAGCACTGATGCGGCCTCCTTCGGCGGGAAGCCTCTTGGAGGAATCAAGCGAGTATGAGCAATAGCTGGTGGAAACCCCGTGTAATGGGAGCCGATGGTGGGAATCGGGGATCGAGAGATTAATAAGAGTCTGGTGAAGATAAGTCGAGATTTTATCGTTTTGAGGAGACGCGTAGGACGTAGGAGGAGTGTCGAGCATGTTCCTATGGGCCTATGAGCTATAGCCAGTTTAGGGAGTACGGGATTTAGGGTTGGGCCATAGGAGTTGGTTGTTGACCCCACATGTCATAGGAGTAATTTTCATTTGTTAACTATATGTGGGTATCCATTGGGTTACCCATGGGTGTATTTTCATACCCATGACCTACCCATATATTTTGCGGGTATGGATACCCATTACCCGTGGGTACAAAATCTCTCAAACTCTTACCCATGCCCATTGTTTTCGGGTAGGGTACCCGCGGGTACCCATACACAATGGCAAAACTTCCATCCCTATTCTTGATCCCTTCATCCTTGTTGATCTCCTCAGGTTCTTCTCTTTTCAGCTCTATCTTCAATAGCCAAGCATCTTTGTCTTCATTTTTGAAAAAGTGTGACGTCATGATGCTCTAGATCTGTCAGAAAAACAGCTCGAAACGAAAACAGAGGATTTTTGCGTGATACGGTGGTCAAAACCTTCGGGAGATTATATAATGAATTTTTACCGACCAAAAGAAGTAACGTGCAAGAAAACGGAGTCCAGGAGGCACACGAGGTGTCCACGAGACAGGGGCGCGCCCAGTAGGGGGGGTGCCCTCCACCCTCATGGAGCCCTCGTGTCCTTCCCAGATTACTTCTTTCTTTCCAAAATTATTAAATATTCCAAAACGGAGAAAAATCTCCATTAGAACTGTTTTGGAGTCGGTTTACTTATTGTACCACATACATATTCCTTTTCGAAGTCTGAAACGTTCTGGAAAGTGTCCCTTATGTATTCCTCCGGGGTTACGGTTTCAATAATATTAGTTTCAACATTAATAGGATTACTTGAGATATAATGTTTGATTCTTTGACCGTTCACCACCCTCGGGCTTGTGCCCTCGAAGTTGTTGATTTTTATGGGACCGGAACGATAGACCTCCTCGATAATGTAAGGACCTTCCCATTTAGAGAGAAGTTTTCCTGCAAAAAATCTTAAACGAGAGTTGAATAGCAACACATAATCACCTACGTTGAACTCACGCTTTTGTATTCTTTTGTCATGCCATCTTTTAACTTTTTCTTTAAACAGCTTGGCATTTTCATAGGCTTGGGTTCTCCATTCATCGAGTGAGCTAATATCAAATAACCTCTTCTCACCGGCGAGTTTGAAGTCATAGTTGAGCTCTTTACTAGCCAATATGCCTTATGTTCAAGTTTGAGAGGTAAGTGACATGCTTTTCCATAAACCATCTTATACGGAGACATACCCATAGGATTTTTATATGCAGTTCTATAGGCCCATAACGCATCATCGAGTTTCTTGGACCAATTCTTTCTAGATCTATTAATGCCTTTTGCAAAATTAATTTGAGCTCTCTATTGCTCAATTCTACTTGACCACTAGACTGTGGGTGATAAGGAGATGCAATTCTATGATTAACATCATACTTAGAAGGCATTTTATGGAAAGCACCATGAATAAAATGTGAACCACCATCAGTCATGAGATATCTAGGGACTCCAAACCTCGGAAAAATAACTTCTTTAAGCATCTTAATAGAGGTGTTATGATCAGCACTACAAGTTGGAATAGCTTCTACCCACTTAGTAACGTAATCAACAACAACTAAAATATGTGTATATCCATTAGAGGACGAAAAAGGTCCCATATAATCAAAGCCCCAAACATCAAATGGTTCAATAAGAAGAGAATAATTCATAGGCATTTCTTGACGTCTACTAATATTACCAATTCTTTGGCATTCATCACAAGACAAGACAAACTTACGGGCATCTTTGAAGAGAGTAGGCCAATAAAAACCGGATTGCAATACCTTATGTGCAGCTCTGTCTCCAGCGTGGTGTCCTCCATATGGTTCGGAGTGACACTTGCATAGGATATGTTCCTGTTCATTCTCAGGTACACAACGTCTAATAACACCATCTACTCCTTCTTTATAAAGGTGTGGGTCATCCCAGAAGTAATGTCTTAAATCATAAAAGAACTTTTTCTATTGTTGGTATGTGAAACTAGGTGGTATGAATTTAGCAACAATGTAATTAGCATAATCAGCATACCATGGAGCAGTACGAGAAGCATTAATGGCCGCTAATTGTTCATCAGAAAAACTATCATCAATAGGTAGTGGGTCATCTAGAACATTCTCTAGCCTAGACAAGTTGTCTGCAACGGGGTTGTTAGCTCCCTTTCTATCTATAATATGCAAATCAAATTCTTGAAGTAAGAGAACCCATCTAATAAGTCTAGGTTTACATCATTCTTTTCCATAAGATATTTAATAGCACCATGATCAGTGTGAATAGTAACTTTAGAATCAACAATCTAAGGTCTGAACTTATCAGAAGAAAATACAACTGCTAAGAATTCTTTTTCAGTAGTAGCATAATTTCTCAGGGCAGTATCAAGAGTCTTACTAGCATATTGAATAACATTTAATTTCTTATCAACTCTCTGCCCTAGAACAACACCTACAACATAATCACTAGCATCACACATAATTTCAAAGGGTACATTCCAATCAGGTGGCTGAACAATAGGTGAAGTGATCAAAGCTTTCTTAAGTATTTCAAATGCTTCTACACAATCATCATCAAAGACAAAAGGAATATATTTTTGCAATAAATTAGTCAGAGGCCTGGAGATTTTAGAAAAGTCCTTAATGAACCTCCTATAAAAACTGGCATGACCAAGGAAACTGCTTATACCTTTAATGTCCTTGGGACATGGCATATTTTCAATAGCATCAACTTTAGCTCTATGAACTTCAATACCTCACTCAGAAATCTTATGCCCCAAGACAATGCCTTCATTAACAATAAATTGACACTTTTCCAAATTCACGACGAGACTAGTGTCTTCACATCTCTGCAAAACTCGATCAAGGTTGCTCAAGCAATCATCAAAAGAGGATCAATAAACGGAGAAGTCATCCATGAATACCTCACAAATCTTTTGACAAAAGTCAGAGAATATAGCCATCATGCATCATTGAAAGGTAGCAGGTGCATTACATAAACCAAAAGGCATACGTCTACAATCGAAAGTATCGAAAGGGCAAGTAAAAGTAGTTTTTGATTGATCGTCCGCTTACATAGGTATTTGAGAGAAACCAGAATAACCATGTAGAAAGCAGAAATGTGTACGTTTGGATAGTCTTTCTAGAATTTGATCAATAAAAGGTAAAGGGTAATGATCTTTCTTTGTAGCTTTATTTAACTTACGGAAATCAATTACCATCCTATAACCTGTAATAATTATTTGCAGAATCAATTCATCTTTTTCATTAGGAACAACGATAATACCTCGCTTTTTAGGGACACAATGGACGGGACTTACCCATTCACTATCAGCAACGGGATAAATTATACCTGCCTCAAGGAGATTTAGTATCTCCTTTCTTACAACTTCTTTCATCTTAGGATTTAACCGTCGTTGAGGATCTCTAACCGGTTTGGCATCTTTCTCTAATTTTATTTTGTGTTGGCATAGAGTGGGGCTAATGCCCTTAAGATCATCCAAAGTATATCCAATAGCAGCACGGTGCTTCTTCAGAGTTTTCAATGATCTTTCCTCTTCTTGCTCTGAAAGATTAGCACTAATAATAATAGGATATATCTTCTTTTCATCAACATAAGCATATTTAAGATTATCAGGTAATGGTTTGAGCTCAAACACGGGATCACCCTTGGGTGGAGGAGGATCCCCTGGGATCTCAACATGCAAATTGTGTTTCAAAATAGGACCCTGTTGAAGGAATACTTCATCTATTTCCCTTCTTTCATTAATAAACATAGCATTTTCATGGTCTAGCAAATATTGTTCTAATGGATCAGTAGGAGGTACGGCGATAGAAGCAAGACCAATTATTTCATCCTTACTAGGCAATTCTTTATCATGGGGTTGTCTACGAAATTTAGCAAAATTAAACTCATGAGACATATCACCCAAGCCAATTGTAACAACATCCTTTTCGCAATCAATCCTAGCATTAACAATATTCAAGAAGGGTCTGCCAAATATAATGGGACAAAAGTCATCTTGTGGGGAACCAAGAACAAGAAAATCAGCAGGATATTTGACTTTCCCACACAAGACTTCAACATCTGTAATAATCCCAACTGGTGAAATAGTATCCCAATTGGCGAGCTTAAAAGAAACATCAATACCTTCTATTTCAGCGGGTGCAATATCATGCATAATTTCTTGATATAAGGAAATAGGTATTGCACTAGCACTAGCACCCATATCACATAAGCCATGATAACAATGATCTCCTATTTTAACAGAAATAACAGGCATGCCTACAACAGGTTTATGTATCTTAGCATTGGGTCTAGCAATATTAGCAGCCTGTTCACAGAAGTAAATAACATGCCCATCTATATTATCGTCCAAGGGATCTTTAACCATAGCAATACTAGGTTCAACTTTGCTCAGGAGGTGTATATATTCTAGTATTACTCTTACGAACAACAGTTGAAGTTTTAGCATGATCCATTATCCTAACAGGGAAAGGTGGTTTCTCAACATAACTAGTAGGAACAATAGGATCATTATAAGTGATAGTCTTTTCTTCAACTGTAATAGGTGCAACTACTTTTACTTCAATGGGAGGATTATATTTAAACCACTGATCCTTAGGGATATCAACATGAGAAGCAAAAGAGTCACAGAAATAAGCTACCATTTCAGAGTCAAGTCTGTATTTAGAGCTAAATCCACGAAAAGCATCGGTATCCATAAAAGATTTAACACAATCAAACTTATGTGTTATACCTGACTCCTTACCATCGTCGGAACCCCAATCTTCAGAGTTGCGTGTAATTCTTTCCAATAAGTCCCACTTGAATTCAGTAGTCTTCGGCATGTAAGAACCAGAACAGGAAGTATCGAACATGGTGCGATCATTGAGAGAAAGCCGAGCATGATTTTTTTGAATAATCATTTCTCTTGAGAACTCATGTTTGGGGCATGAATAAAACATTGACTTGAGCCTCCCCCAAGCTTGAGTGATGCTTTCTTCATCGCGACGCCAGAAATTATATATGTAATTATGATCACGGTGAACAAGATGCATAGGGTAGAACTTCTGGTGGAACTCCAACTTCAATCGTTTATAGTTCCAAGATCCCGTATCGTCACATAGCCTATACCATGTCAATGAGTCTCCCTTCAAAGATAAAGGGAAAACCTTCCTCTTAACAACATCATCGGGAATACCTGCAAGCTTAAACAATCCACAAATTTCATCCACAAAGATAAGGTGTAAATCGGGATGCAATGTTCCATCTCCTGCAAAGGGATTAGCTAGCAGTTTCTCTATCATACCCGAAGGAATTTCATAGTAAACAGTTTCTCTACTGGTCGAGGTGAAGATACCCCGAACAAGCCCCTCAAAGATTAGTTTCCATAGTAACAAGTGACAGAAGATTTCAGCACACTATATAAATGTTTCCATACCAAGTTCCACTCCCCAAAGACGCTTCACTCCCCGGCAACGGTGCTAGAAAAGAGTCTCGATGACCCACAAGTATAGGGGATCTATTGTAGTCCTTTCGATAAGTAAGAGTGTCGAATACAACGAGGAGCAGAAGGAAATGACAAGCGGTTTTCAGTAAGGTATTCTCTGCAAGCACTGAAATTGTAGGTAACAAATAGTTTTATGATAAGATAATTTGTAACGGGTAACAACTAATGAAAGTAAATAAGGTGCAGAAAGGTGGCCCAATCCTTTTTGTAGCAAAGGAAAATCATGAACAATTTCTTATAATGAGAAAAGCACTCCCGAGGACACATGGGAATTATCGTCAAGCTAGTTTTTATCACGCTCATATGATTCGCGTTCGATACTTTGACAATTTGATATGTGGGTGGATGAGTGCTTGGGTACTGCCCTACTTGGAAAAGCATCCCACTTATGATTAACCCCTATTGCAAGCATCCACAACTACAAAAGAATTATTAAGGTAAACCTAACCATAGCATGAAACTAGTGGATCCAAATCAGCCCCTTACTAAGCAACACATAAACTAGGGTTTAGGCTTCTGTCACTCTAGCAACCCATCATCTACTTATTACTTCCCAATGCCTTCCTCTAGGCCCAAATAATGGTGAAGTGTCATGTAGTCTACGTTCACATAACACCACTAGAGGAGAGACAACATACATCTCATCAAAATATCGAACGAATATCAAATTCACATGACTACTAATAGCAAGACGTAACCCATGTCCTCAGGAACAAACGTAACTACTCACAAAGCATATTCATGTTCATGATCAGAGGAGTATTAATATGCATTAAGGATCTGAACATATGATCTTCCACCAAGTAAACCAATTAGCATCAACTACAAGGAGTAATCAACACTACTAGCAATCCACAGGTACCAATTTGTGGTTTTGATACAAGATTGGATATATGAGATGAACTAGGGTTTTGAGAGGAGATGGTCCTGGTGAAGATGTTGATGGAGATTGACCCCCTCCTGATGAGAGGATCATTGGTCATGAAGATGGTGATGATTTCCCCCTCTCGGAGGGAGTTTCCCCGGCAGAACAGCTCCGCCGGAGCCCTAGATTGGTTCCGCCAAGGTTCCACCTCGTGGCGACGGAGTTTCGTCTCGTGAGCTTGCTTATGATTTTTTTTCCAGGATAAGAGCCTCCATATAGCAGAAGATGGGCACCGGAGGACCACGAGGGGGCCCAGGAGACAGGGGGCGCACCCAGTAGGGGGGCGCGCCCCCACCCTCCTGGCCAGGGTGTGGGCCCCCTCAGGTACTTTCTTTGCTAAAAAATTCTTATTAATTCCAAAAATGACTTTCGTGGAGTTTCAGGACTTTTGGAGCTGTGTAGAATAGGTTTCCAATATTTGCTCCTTTTCCAGCCAGAATACCAACTGTCGGCATTCTCCCTCTTCATGATAAACCTTGTAAAATAACAGATAATAGTCATAAGTATTGTGATATAACGTGTAATAACAGCCCATAATGCAATAAATATTGATATAAAAGCATGATGAGAAATGGACGTATCCCTCTCCACTCGGTTGTGTTATGTCAGCCCATAGGAACACCTAGGAGCAACATCCGGGCCAAACCCCGTGCAAGATCCCCTCCGTGTTGACCCGACGCATCCGTTTCCCCCTCCAGGTGCCGTCGGCAACACCGTCTGTGAGGGGGGCCACACGCCGGAGATGGTGCCGCCTCCTCAGACATGCCACCACAGCACCCGACATGTATGAGGGCCCGATGCGACGCCCTGGTGGCAATCCTACTCCCAGTGCCCCCCGTCCCGCCTAACCCTGGAGCGGTTGACCACGAGATCTAGCCCTTTGACTTTCCACGGACGGGCTTTGACCAGTGGACCTCTCCACCCGGTTGTGTTAGGTCAGGCCATAGGAACACCTGCGAGGAACATGCGAGCCAAACCCACTGCAAGATCCCCTCCGTGTTGACCCAACGAGTCCGTTTCCCCCTCCAGGTGCCACCGACGGCGCCGTCCGTGAGGAGGGCCACACCCTGGAGGCGCATGCCGCCTCTTCAGACATGCCACTACACCACCCGGCATGTATGAGGGCCATGTGTGACGCTCCGGTGCAATGCTACCCCTAGGGCCATCGTCCCGCCTAACCCTGGAGCAGTTGACCACGAGATCTAGCCCTTTGACTTTCCATGCACGGGCTTTGACCAGTGGACCTCTCCACCTGGTTGTGTTAGGTCAACCCATAGGAACACCTGGTAGCAACACCGGGCCAAACCCACAACACGATCCCCTCCATGTAGACCCGACGCGTCCGTTTTCCCCCTCCAGGTGTCGCCCGGCGCCCTCCATTAGGGGGGACACACCCCGAATATGCGTGCCGCCTCTTCAGACATGCCACCACACCACCTGGCATGTCTGAGGGCCTGATGCGATGCTGCGATGGCCATGCAACCCCCCCCTAGGGCCCCCGTCCCGCCTAACCCTGGAGCGGTTGACCACGAGATCTAGCCCTTTGACTTTCCACAGATGGTATTTGACCAGTGGACCTCTCCACCCGGTTGTGTTAGGTCAGCCCATAGGAACACCTGGGAGAAACATCTGGGCCAAATCCACAGCAAGATCCCCTCCATGTAGAGCCGACGCAGCCGTTTCCCCCCTCCCGGTGCCGCCATCGATGCCGTCGTTGACGGGGGACACACCCCGGAGACGCGTGCCACCTCTTCAGACATGCCACCACACCATCCGGCTCGTATGATGGTCCGGTGCGATGCTCCGCTGGCAGTGCTACCCCCAGGGCCCCCGTCCCGTCTAACCCTGGAGCGGTTGACCACGAGATCTAGCCCTTTAAATTTCCACGGACGGGCTTTTAACAAGTGGACCTGCCACTCGGTTGTGTTAGGTCAGCCCATAGGAAAATCTGGTAGCAACATACAGGCCAAGCCCACAACAAGATCTCCTCCGTGTAGACCCGACGCGTCCGTTTCCCCCTCCAGGTGTCGCCGGCGGCGCCGTCCGTGAGGGGAACCACACCCCAGAGACACGTGCCGCCTCTTGAGACATGCCACCACACCACCCGACATTGGCAGGTCATCCCATATAAACACTTGGGAGCAACGTCCCCTCCGTATAGACCCGATGCGACTGTTTCCCCGCTCCAGGTGTCGGTCGGCGGTGGCGCTGTCCGTGAGGGGGTTCACACCCCTCCGTTTAGAATCGAAAAGTAAGGTATTTATGCTTATGTGAACACATGCTACATGTAAGTTAATCAAATAATAATACATAAAAAACATAAAAAATACTATATGCAATGCAAAAAAAACTATGCCGTCGGCATAGCTGCGGCAAGGGTCAGATGGATGGTGCGCCGCGAATTGATGACGTGTCATCTATGCCGACGGCAGCCGTCGGCATAGGTGATGGTCGGTGCGCCTCGTATCGATGGTGTGGCACACGCATCTATGCCGACGGCCGCCCGTCTTGGCCATCGGCATAGATCGGACTCGGGCCCGCAACTATGCCGACGGCCCATGTGAAACTGCAACTATTCCTAGGTGGTTTTGGTAATTCCTAACAACATATAGCTCGTTGAGCTAACATCATTCCAAGATGAACATTTGAGGAAAATCTCAATGAATGGCATGGCATGGATGAGGAAAGTGGATCCCTCAAAATACTAAGGATAAAAGGATTGGCTCAAGCTCAAAAGCTCAAGACTCTAAATTTTATATTTTAGTGATCCAAGATCACATTGAGTCTATTGGAAAAGCCAATACTATCAAGGAGGGATGAGGTGTTGCTTAATGAGTTTATTGCTCCACAGTGCTTAGTGATATGCTCAAAACCCTCAACTACTTTCTCATATCCACATATGACCCAAACCAAAAGTCAAACTCGGCCCCACCGATTCTTTCTATCCGGCGCCACCGAAGTTCGAGATGTCATAGCTTGCCACCAACCCTAGGCAAATCGGTCTCACCGGTAGGAAGCTCGGTCTCACCGAGATGGGATTGTAATCCCTCGGTTTCCCTTCGTAACGTTTCGGTACCACCGAGATGAGCGATCGGTCCCACCGAGATTGCAATGTAAACTCTCTGTTTCCTTTTCGTAACATTTTGGTCCCTCCAAAATGAGCGAGCCGGTCCCACCGAGTTTACCTGACCAACTGTCTGGTTAGCTTATTACCAAAATCGGTCTCACCGAGTTTGAGTAATCGGTCTCACCGAGATTACGTTATGCCCTAACCCTAACCATATCGGTCCTACCGAGTTGCATGTCGGTCCCACCAAAATCGTTAACGGTCACTAGGTTTACTAAATCGGTCTGACCGAGTTTGTTGATTCGGTCCTACCGAGATTGGTAAATTGTGTGTAACAGTTAGATTTTGTGTGGAGGCTATATATACCCCTCCACCTCCTCTTCATTCGTGGAGAGAGCCATCAGAATGAACCTACACTTCCAACTTACCGTTTCTGAGAGAGAACCACCTACTCATGTGTTGAGGCCAAGATATTCCATTCCTACCATATGAATCTTGATCTCTAGCCTTCCCCAAGTTGCTTTCCACTCAAATATTCATTCCACCAAATCCAAATCCTGTGAGAGAGTGTTGAGTGTTGGGGAGACTATCATTTGAAGCACAAGAGCAAGGAGTTCATCATCAACACACCATTTGTTACTTCTTGGAGAGTGGTTTCTCCTAGATTGGCTAGGTGTCACTTGGGAGCCTCCGACAAGATTGTGGAGTTGAACCAATGAGTTTGTAAGGGCAATGAGATCGCCTACTTCATGAAGATCTACCGCTAGTGAGGCAAGTCCTTCGTGGGCGACGGCCATGGTGGGATAGACAAGGTTGCTTCTTCGTGGACCCTTCATGGGTGGAGCCCTCCGTGGACTCACAAGAACTGCTACCCTTCGTGGGTTGAAGTCTCCATCAACGTGGATGTACGATAGCACCACCTATCGGAACCACGACAAAAACATCTGTGGTTCCAATTGCGTTTGAATTCTCCAAACCCTTCCCCTTTACATTCTTGCAAGTTGCATGCTTTACTTTCCGCTGCTCATATACTCTTTGCATGCTTGCTTGAATTGTGTGAAGATTGCTTGACTTGTGCTAAGATAGCTAAAATCTGCCAAAGACTAAAATTGGGAAAATGATAAGTTTTTAATTGGTCAAGTAGTCCAATCACCCCCCCTAGACTTACTTCCGATCCTACAAGTGGTATCAGAGCTTTGGACTCCATTTCCTTTGATTTCCATAGCTTTTGGTTGTCATAGCCTTGGTTTCACAACCTAGGAGAGTATGGAGTCTAGCGAGGGAAATTATCACCGGAGAGGTCCTTACTTTGATGGTACGGATTTTGCTAGTTGGAAGCATAAGATGAAAATGCATATTCTCGGACATAACCCCGCCGTTTGGGCTATTGTGTGTATTGGCTTGCAAGCAGAATTCTTTTATGGGAGAGAACCAAATCGTGAAGCTAGCGCTGATGAGTTGAAGATTCTGCAATACAACACTCAAGCTTGTGATATCCTCTTCAACGGATTGTGCCCCGAAGAATTCAACAAAATCAGCCGTCTTGAGAATGCAAAGGAAATTTGGGATACTTTGATTGATATGCATGAAGGTACTGACTCCGTCAAGGAATCCAAGTTGGATGTGCTCCAAAGTCAACTTGACAAGTTCAAAATGAAGAATGGTGAAGGTGTCGCTGAAATGTACTCTAGGCTTGCTCTTATCACAAATGAGATTGCGGGCTTAGGAAGTGAAGAGATGGCCGACAAATTCATCATAAGAAGATCCTAAGAGCATTGGATGGAAAATATGATATCGTGTACACATTAATCCAAATGATGCCAAATTACAAGAATCTCCAGCCAATGGAGGTCATTAGAAGAATTGTTGCTCATGAGATGTCACTCAAGGATAAGGAGGAACTTCACAACAAGTCAACTGGTGCTTACAAAGCCTCATCTGAAGCCCCTACATCATCAAGTGAGAAACAAACCTTCAATGAAGAATTGAGCTTAATGGTGAAGAACTTCAACAAATTCTACAAGAGTAGAAGCAAAGAGAGAAGCTCCAAGTCAAGGTCCTACAATGACAAAAGATCTTCTAGTCGAGAGCGCAATTGCTACAATTGTGGGAGACCCGGACACTATTCCAATGAGTGTACGGCACCCCACAAAAGAAGAGAAGAATCACCCAAGAGGAGAAGTAGAAGAGAAGAATCACCACCAAGAGAGAGGAGGAGTAGACATGATCGTTATGAACGAAGAACATCCCGGAGAAGCAAGGATTCGGAAAGGAAGGACAAGTCGTCAAGGAGCTACACAAAACGAAGACATCAAGATCATGTTGGTGAATGGGTATCCAGCTCCGACTCCGACAATCACTCCGAGAGAAGCTATCACTCCGACTCCGAACATACTCAAGATGAAGGTGTTGCCAGTCTAACACTTGTGTCAACCAACTCCTACGACATATTAGATTCACCAAATGAAGGACTTGGAAGATGCTTCATGGCTAAAGGCCCTAAGGTAACACACCCCGAGTACGTTGATTTCAATAGTGATGAAGATGACTTGCTAGGTGATGATGATTTACTTGTTGACAACTCTAGTGATGAATACTATGATGAAACGTCAATTAATCACGCTAATCAAGATAAAACAAATGACAATGATAAGGAGAAGATTGAGCTTCTTACTAAAGAACTAAACACTCTTGAGTTAGCTCATGAAACTATCTTAGAAGATAATCGAGAACTTTTAAGGACTCGTGAGAAATTACGCTTTGAAAAGCTCAACCTTGAGCAAGAGCATGAGTTCTTAAAGGAAATCAATGATGATCTCCGTAAGAAAAGTTCTTCTTACATTGCCAAGCGTTTACTCTTATCTACTTACATGCCTCAAGTCAAATACATTAACAAAAACAAAAAGGATTCTTCCTCTAGTAGTAACAATAATCATGCTAAATCCAATATTGCTGCTTCTAGTAGTTCTCTTGATTCCACTAATGATTCTCTTAGCCAAGTTACACTTGAGCAAGAAAATAGCTTATTGAAGGGAATTATAGAGAAAGGTGTTTACAAGAGCCTTGCCGGGAGTAAGAAATTTGAGGAAATTGTGCGCAAGCAAGGAAGGCACCGGAAGAACCAAGGTGTTGGTTTTGAACGAAAGTTCAACGCCAATGGAGTTGAGTGGGAAGAAGATCAATATCCCAAGATGAAGTTTGTTTCTCAACAAGAGAAGTATGATCCAACTTCCTTCAAGGGGACACAAGCTCAAGATGATCTTCCACCACAAGACCACAAGCAAAAAGGCAAGGACAAGCTTCAAGAGGAGATTGATGCATTTGAAGAAGCTCCTAAAGCCTTGGTCAAGTGGGTTCCCAAGACTACGTCAAGTTCTACTTCATCAAGTATGACAACAACTCCAAGGATTCCCATCAAGATGATGTGGATCCCGAAGAAGAAGAACTAAAGAGTTCTTGAGGGTGACTCCGCCAACATACTTCACTCATATCTTTTTGGCAATAACAAGTGCAATCAACTTCCACATCTTGCACTAGTTCAAGGAGTCACAAACCCTCTTGTTGGTAACACAAGGGACAAGATAACCTAATGCTTTCATGGACATCATCTTGTGTGTGCATCACTCTATGTCTATGGATATACTTGTTTGTTCCTTGTGGGACTAACCCGTGTAGGTATTGAAAGTGCAACTCACTCCAAATGATTGCTCCAAATGATCTTCATCAACATTAAGCATCCACATCTTCAACACCTACATGAAGTCATCATCGACAAAACCCAAGGTTAGTTCATCCCTCTAAGTGGGGATCTCACATCTAGGGGGGGCTTTACTCTAAGAATTGAGTTAAAGCAACTCTAATGGTGTGAACACATCAATGCATTATGTAAAAGTGGTAACCCACTTGAGCTTAAACGATGAGTATGACCTATGATCAAATGTTCTCATTTGACTCCAAAGTCAATATACTCATATATAGATGAACTAGTCATTGCCAATTGTTTGATAGATGCTAGAATTGGTTGTGCATGCTTTGCCACATATTTCATTTGCCATTTTATTGTGTGAGCATGTTTGTTGCATATTTAACTCATTCGAGGACATCCACTTGTTACTTTGATTGATTGGCTTCTTTTTCTTTTGCCAAGTGGATGAACAAGAATGCCTAAGAACCTTCTCTAGCTAGCTATGTTTTTCGTGTCTCAAACTCTATTCATGCTACGTCACAAAATTTGATCAAGTCAGATTCGAACCACTCCGTGTGAGAAGCACTCGGAGTCCCCGATTCGTCATAGACTTAAACTTCCAAAACTTATTTGTGAGTTTCGTTCTGACCGATTCTTCCATTTCAGTCATACCGAGATCACTAAGTCGATCTAGGTTTTCAATCTCGGTGCAACCGATTTGAACATTTCGGTCTTACCGAGTTGCTGTAACTGTTAACAGTTATGCATCTCGGTGCCACCGAGTTGTTGCACTCGGTCACACCGACAGGGTCGGGCTATATATAATCACGGGCAAAAATTTGGAAACTTTCTCGAAACCTCTTCGCTCGCGCATAGCTCGCTCTGCCTCCAGGGTCTCCGGATCGTCCTCTTCGTCGCTAGCCTCCTCCAGTCGCTGGTCTCCAACGCCATCAACGGAATTCAACCCTGCTGTTGCCGCCGTAGCGAGTTCATCGCCAAGCTAGGCTATGGACTCGATCACAGTGCTATCCACGTCCGATTCCTAGCACATTGTGTTCATCATGATTCTTTCCATGATTGAAACGATTCTATCCTGTCAAAACAATCCATAGATTAGAAGTGAATTGGAAATTTAGGGTTAGGTTTCCGCCGAAACCATCTCGGACCCACCGAGTTGTAAAACTCGGTTCCACTGATTCGGCTAAGGCCATTGCACAAGTGATTCTCAGTCTGACCTAGAATTGCAAATCGGTGTGACCGAGTTCAGGACTTTGTTAAACCCTAGCAGTCTCGGTGCCACCGAATTGTGACTCGGTATGACCGAGTTCACTAGTTTAGGTTCCAAAAGCTGCTTCGGTATCACCGAGTTTGCAAATCGGTTGATCCGAAATGCTTTCTGTGGAAAACTAAAACTAAGTTTTTGAATCTTTCTTTTGCAAAAACCTCTGTATTTTGTGCTGCTCATCCATTCTATCTCATCTATATCTACTCATAGGGTCAGCAGTTAGTGTTTGCAATATGTCTGATCAAAGTGACAGCCAGAACCAGCCAGAGGAGCAGATTCACATGAGTGAGGGCACTAGTCCCTCTAGCACCTCAGATGATGGCAGCAGGAGCACCCCAAGCAACTTGCCCAAAGCTGCCACCAGGGCCAGAAAGAAGAGAACCTAAGACTCTGAGGATGAAGACTATGTGGCACCTGAGGATGAGGCCACTTCCAAGAAGAAAGTCCTCAAAAAGGAATCTGGCACAGCTGCAGCCACCAAGCCAGGTCTAAACAGGAAATTCCCTGCCAAGAGGACACCTATGCTAAAAGTCAGAGCATCAACTCAAGTACCTGAGAGATCTGATCCCAAAGAGGCTGCTGCAGAAGGGAAGAGAGGAAGGAAAGGGTCAACAAGACCATGGACAGAGTTGTTGGACAGCCTTCCATGATGGAAGACAAAGAGGAAGAAGAGTTGTTGCTCGAGCACCCAAAGCTCAAAAGCTTATGGGTGATGCTATTAGGTCAGGGGCTGCATCATCAAAGCCCAAAGAAGCACCCAAAGCTGCCTCCATGCCCAAGACTGCACCTAAGAGGAATACCATAAACATACCAGCTGCTGAGAAGAACAAGGCCCCTGTGCCTGAAGTTGTTGCTGAAGAATAAGATGATGAAGAGCATATCTTGAGAAAGTTGAAGCCAAAGATTCCAGACCACAATGATGCTCATCCTATGGCTGAAAACATGGATGCAGGACTCAGACAGTGTAGGTTGTCTGATCCTTATCCTATCAGGAGAAGGACTGCTGTTGACTACAGGTTCTACACTAAGGAACAACAGGATTTCTATGAGACTGTGCTGCTGGACAAGAAACCTATAGTTGTGACATGAGGTGGGTGGACTGGAAATACATGAAGGAGAATGAGGAACACTATCCTGGTGTGTATGACAGTTTCAGTGCTTGTGGAGTTGCAGACTTTGTTGGACAGAAGTTCACAAAGTGGAATGATGAGCTCATAATGCAATTCTACTCCATAGCACACTTCTATCCAGATGGCAAGATAGTATGGATGTCTGAAGGTACAAGGTACCAATCAACTATTGAAGAATGGGAAAATCTGATCAATGCACCTAAGGAGAATGAAGATGACTTGGATGTCTATGCCAAGAAGAAGAAGGATCACAATTCTATGGCACACATGTACAAGAAGATCCCAGATAAAGCTCTTGAAACTCATAAGTTTGGATCTGTACATTATCTTCTGTCAGGACTGCCAACCATCAACTGGATCCTCGGGAATACACTCTTGCCCCAAGTCAGGTGACCACAACATGATCAGAGGCCATGCAATAAACTTGCTACACATATTTGATGTGCCACAGAAGTTCAAGGTCATGAGCCTCATAGTTGAGACTATCAAGAGGACAGCAGCTGACCAGAAGAGAAGCTGTGGGTATGCCCCACAGATCCATGAGATGATTAACTCCAAGATGGGCACAGGCACATAATTGTTGGACAAGAAACACATGCCTATCTTTCCAGACTTTGAGGATAACCAAGTGGTTATGGATGAAAATGAACCATCTTCTGTGCATGCTCAAGCAAAGAAGGAGAAGGCTAGGACAGACAAGGCTACCAAGATGCCAACAATGGAAGAGGCATCTCAGTACTTTTTGAAGAGCAAACAAGACCAACTAGGCTACTTGATTGCATCCACTCTGAGGATTGAGAAGGGGCTGGCCACGTTGACTCAAAACCAGGAGAGCCTGGAGAGGATCATGGAGCAGAAGTTCTATGACTTGGATGTGAAGGTAACTGAGATCCAGTCTATTGTTGAGCAGCTTCAGGATAATATGTAGGAGAGGAAGGGAAAGACAACCACTGATGCATTTGCCAGAGTGCCTAGAGCTCAGAGATCAGCTGCAGTGCCAGTGACTGACACTAGAGCAACTTCATCTGCACCAGCTACAGCTCTAGTGCAACCAGCTCCAGCACCTACTCCTCCAGCTCCATCCACATCAACTGAAGTCTTCGTCCAAGGAGCCATCTCTACACCACCATCTCCAGCTCCATCCACATCAACTGAAGTAATTCGGCCTGATATTAGTTTCGGCATGTTAAGGCCCATTTAACATTTCGGCCTGTTAAAAGCCCGTCATATAGTTGGGCCTAACTACGGCCCGGTTTGCATCCGGCCTGCTCGCAGCCGATATCTGATTGGGCCAAACAAGGACCGAGACAACTTTGGCCTGTTAAAAGCCCGTGAATTGATTCGCAGAATCATGGGCCGGGGTCCATTTCGGGCTGCCGCCGGCCCGTGAGCTATTCGACACGTTTGTGCCCGACCTACTTCTCAGCCTCCTAAAAGCCCATTGAGTTTTCTTGCGAAAAGAGGGTCGGGGGTTACCCGGCCTATTAAAGGCCCGAATCTACTAGTGGGCCAGTTTGACGGGGCCCATGATGCGGATCATACATCGTGATTGCATGACCGCCTGATTATGTACCGTAATTTTACGGTTTGGCCGGTTTACTGCGAAGACAGGACATATATACAGTAAAATAACTGCAGCATCGTGAATAAGAAAAAACCTAGACTATACAATAAAGAAATTACAGCATATTACATCCACTGGGCATCAAAGTCTGCCACTATGATAATAAAGCACAAGCAGACAACAGATTACATACACCGGGCATCAAAGATCGCCACCGGTGCAAATAAACACGCCGACAAAATAATATACAAAACCGGCAGCACTTCAATAGAGTTCAAGAATGGTTATCCCTGCTGGGGAGCTGCAGCGCAAGCATCTGAGCAAGATGATGCGACTGCGCTTGTTCAACACTTATATCTTCCTCACTCTGAAAGATAAACAAGCAGACAGATGACAGGTTTCACACATAAAAGTATCAGTGCTGACAATTCATCACATTTCTTACTGACGAATAAAGTGACACAGTTTAAAATTGCATTAAGACAATATGGTATTGTTCAGGTCAAGACATGGCAGGAAATGACATTGTGAAGGAGTTGGCAGCTTCACGACACCACTGGATTACAGATCAAGAACTCATAAGTATCAATGGTTAGTGTCTTTGTCAATTTATCCCATTTTAGATTGGCAAATAAAGAGAAGGTTTAAATAATAGTAGAATGATATGACATTGTTCATAGTTAAGACATTGCAGAATATGACATTGTCTTTGTAGTGGGTAGGTTCACCACACCACCTGGATTACGGATGAAGAACGAAGCATACATGCAAAGGCAAAAGAAGATCACTTGCTCTGAATAGTTTAATTTACATGGTATGAAGAAGGAACTTGGTTGTACAACCGAAAACTTAAATTGAGAAGGACAAACTTTTGTTTATGAACTACATAATAAACTTTAAACATGCAATTTGATGCAAACACCAAAAATAAACAGCTGTTGCAGTCATGCCTAACCAAATATATACAACAAAGTTTGAAGGCTTGAGAAGGACAAACTTACATTCTTTGGTGAAGACAGCCCCTATAAAGCCCTTGTCCATGCTGATGGGGGGCAATTCAAGAAGTTTAGCACAGAATCTTCTTCATAAGCATTGCCTTTATTCTACATTTTGTTAAGAGTAAATATAGATGTGATAATATACGAAAAAATGGAGAATATTTAAGATAAGATGAAGAGTGATGCTACATAACCAAGAGCAATGTATGTGCAGCGATACAGGCAAAAGGCACAGCCAAGAGCAATGCACAGCTAAACTTCTTCAGTAGCAACCTTATGGTAAGAGTAAATATAGATCTGATGTGTAGAAAATGGAGGGCAAAGGAAAATAAGCTGCATAGTGATGGTACATGAACAATTACCTGTCAATATAAGTACACTGATAAAGGACAGCATGTACTTACAAGAACAATGCAGAGCTAAAAAAATTCATTGGCATTGGATATATTCCACACTAATGTAACCATTCATACAGATCAGATAATTTGGAGCAAACAGTTGACAAGCAAGCTATCATGCATATTGCTGTCACATAATGAACCAGGTATGCATGCAAGTACAGTGATACAGGACAACAGGTACTAACAAGAGCAAAGCAGTGGGCAACATATTTGCGATATCCTGTCGTTCTTTTGAAACCGGAATTCTTCTTCGAGCTGATTTCCTGCAAAAAAGATCCGTAAGGCACATGCGGAAAAGTAGAAGTTCAAATTGTCATGTGACTTCATAGACAGTACCTCATCCTGGGAACGAGACCAGTGCATAACAATGTTTTTCCATTCAATGTCTTATAAATTTAGCACAGCAGGCTTCACCGGAAATTCGTTTATAAACTTGCCATCAAAGTATGATTTCGTAAGGTAACACCGATACTGCTGCAATGCTTCCTTGAAAAGCACAAGCAAGCTTTGCTCGTCATGACTATCCAGAATGACCCTCACCTAGTTACAACAATGTAATGTAAATCATTGATGTGTTCGATCAGCAGAAAACAAGAAAATAATAACCATGAATAATAGCACTTACACGTAAGTTGGACAGGAAGATGTGAAAATGGTGTTTGTCTTCACTATAATCTTCCCATGATGGGAATATATGCATGTAATCCCTAACAACATTGAAAGCATTGTCTTTTAAACTGGGAATAAATGGAATGGGGTTCCAATCTGCAGGAATTGGCCGTCTCTGCAGTTGGGATAGGTCTTCGGTCGGTGGACTTGATGTACTTTTTGCTGGAGTGGGATTTTTCTGTGGTATGGCTGGTGCTATGGCAAATGAAATCGTTATACCTTTTGCTGGAGTGCAGGTCCTGTGTGGTGGGGCTAGTGGTGTGGCCAGTGAAGTATGGGTACAGTCTGCTGGAGTCGGTCCTATGTTTTGTGTCACTGGTTGTACAGCCAATATAAGTGGGGCGCTGTCTGATTTCTCCGGCACCACCATGTTTTTCAAGGACTTTGCTGGTGCTCCTTCAGGTTCGGCAATCACCCTCTTCCTTTTTGATGTCTGATGCACAAGAACAACATTTGAGTGAAAAAACATGGTATGACGACAGATGGAATATGTATTGATAATGGATGGGCATGGCATCTCGAGTTATATGATGAGTAAACTAAGCAGATGGTGGTGCAACAAAGTAGATGAATGCAAGACAACATATGCAAGATACGCGCAATCAATAAAACCTTGCCAAATTAGAACAGGCACATTGATGGGTGAAGAGGACAGGCCATCTGCCTTTGACTCCTTGAGGTTAGAATAGTCATTAGGATGATATTCTGAACAAGAATCAACAGGTGGGGAGCGTACGAGTTTCATTGCTTCCAGAATGGCATTCAATGCCATGGTGCCAATTTTGTAAGTCATTGCAGTGTTCCACAATATTCTTCTGATGCGCGGATTCTGATATTCACTGTAATTGCGTATGAAAACATAAATAGTTGTGAGATTATCTTTGTAATACAGATGATATTCTAATATAGGGGCGCCCCTGTAAACACTTATGTGCTATCACTGGATTCTGATGAGAGAGCTCATGTGTGTTGTAATATCGTGCGTGCATTTATATAATCTGGCACAAGTACAAACAAAAATAGGCTCCAGAAGTAAGGATAGCTGGCAGATGATAGGTTCATAATATCTTTGTATAGAGAGTTTATTGCCAAACCATGATAACAAGAGCACACAGCAACTAGGCAGATCATAGTGTACATAACAGGGGTACACCATAACCACGATATATAAATCGGGAAAGTGGAACTGGCTTGAAAATACGGTGGTGTATTGCCGCTAGTAATTGAAAGCCTATCGATCACGTACAGGCCAGCACTATCGAACATGGTAAATAAGAGCAAGAAGATTTTGGATAATAAAATGTTGGTTGCGCAGTGCCCACACATGATGAACCAGAGCGCATTAAGAATGCAACTCCCAGCTGTCTCTCGACCATTTCAGTCGGTTGGATGAAGATCCTACATACGTCACCTAACCCTTCTTCTTCCTCGTCTCTTCCAATACAGAACACCGCACGGGCCGCCGGCCGGACCACCGGGCCCCACCGCCTTGTTCCTCCGCCACCCCCACCCCCCACCTGCGTCGAGTTTTCTTTGTTCGGCGAGGCCCCACAACCACCCGAGCCCCTTGGATCGCACCGGCGAACTCCGGCGAGCTCTGAAAAATCGACTGACCCAATTTTGAAATTTAGTCTACTGTGATTTAACTAGTGTGGAATATAAAAGGGGAAACCATAAGCATTGGGAGTATAGTGTTGAGCGTGCCATGGCGGATCTGAAGGTGCAAACCGGACAAAGGCAACTTCGCAACCAAGACAAGAAATCAGAGTAAAGCAGTGGCGATCTATTTTATTGCTGCGATAAATAAGTGGAGCAGATACGAAAGAGTATCGCCTCTGGTGCGGCGCCGTGTACGCATCTGCTGAGAATTTGAAGGTGCTGCGGTAGCGATGGCTGTCGGCGGCGCGGAAGCAGATCTAGGAGGGTAGACGGTGCCGGCGGGGCGCGGTGGACGAGACGGTCGTAGGAGCGGCGCCGACAAGGTGGACGACGACGGGTACGAAGCGAGAGGACGGGATGCAAGGATCCCGGTCTGAAGGCGTGGATGAGAGAGGTCGATCTCTTGTAATGGACGGCATCGTCGGGGTATCAGCTCCGGCATGGTGGAGGAGGACGGCGGTGGATGGGGTGGCGGACGACGGCAGATGGAGGAGGGTGGGGTGGAGAGGGTGTTTTGGCGCCCACGGAGTACGAATGGGGAAAATGGAGGTAGAGACGAAGGGGGGAACCACGTATTTAGGGCGCGCTTGGCTCAAATGCGAGGAAATTTACAAACTTAGCCCCCGTTTCAAATTTCTACTACATCACAGCAACATTAGCCGGTTGGGGATAGGACGGTAATCTCGCATACACCGAATATTTGCCGACGAGAGTTTGTTTTTGGCGCCCACCGTGTATGAATATGAATCGGGGAGGGAGTCGATTTCGGCCGAGGGCACACTGTGTTTTGGCGCCCACCGTGTATGAATCCGGGTGAAAGGCGGTTACGTCACGTTTGGGTGAAATTACAAACCTACCCCTATCGAAACCTAAAGAAATCCAGCAGGTAGGCTTTGCGTGGCATGGATAGGCAGTAGTGATTTCCATCTCGCAGATTTTGGTTTCGGGATGTTACTGCGACTTTCCCCGCTTCGTTCAAATTTTGCACGATGCACGCCATCGTGCCAACTCAATTCGAATCCCATTTGTATTCTACTATTTTTTTCGGGCGGGATCCATTTTCAATTGGACTTACATTCTATATACATCATTTTTTTATATATACTTTCAAAAGCACAACACCATTTATACATAAATATGGTTTACAAATGGCATGATGTCTGATTCATAAGGTTGTATCCATCAATTTGGATTTTCAAATATTTGAAACCACTCTATGTTGAAATCCAATGTATGCATTCCTCGCTAACTGTCTCCAATTAATGTGTGTTTCATGCAGGTTTTTTAAACTTCTCAAACATGTATAATGTGTTTCACACACGCAACATATAGTGTAATCCCGTTTAGACATTAATTGCATATAAACCATGCATTGTTTGTAATTGAAGAATCTATGGATCACCAATATTGATAAACTATATAACATTACACGTGTGCCCAAATTCAAATGAATATGCATGTTTGATACACCAATTTGCGTTATGATATTATCGATGTCGTGATCTCCAGTTTAAATATTTGAATCTCCTTTAATCCAGATATTCGTCTCATATAGCTATCACTCATGCTTATATAGGACTATCTCTCTGGACCTATACGCGTTCATCGTCTCTCAGGCATCTCTCGTGCTACCTGTATGTCGACAATGATCTTTTATATTCGTAACACACTGACGGTACTCTCTCCCTCGAACTTCATCACTCTATCTCTCTCTAAGTATATGTCGCTCCCTGCTATGTGTCTCTAGCTATGATTCTCCATGTGGAATCTCTTTCTCTCACACAAACACAAAACTTTGTCTCCCGGGGTCTCATTTCTCTCAACTATTCCTATGTGTGCCACTCAAGACACCCCTCATACAGAGATGTCTATCGCTCCTTAGATATGAGAACCTACAACTCTTCCTCTTCAATATCTCTTTCTCACACACAAACACAAACTCTGTCTCCCAGGGTCTCATATTTCTCCATTGTTCTCTTGTATGTCGCTCAAACACACCCTCTCTCCCTAGAGATAGCTTGCGTTCCCTCATATGTCTTTCTAGCTATCAGTCTCATTGTGAAATATCTTTCTCTCTCGTAGACACAAAACTTCGTCTCTCTGGATCTCATTTCTATCTGATATCTGTTTGTCTGTGACTCACATGCACCGTCTCTCTATCTCTCTCACACCCACACACATAACCTAGCCTTCTGATCCACTCGGCTCCTATCTCCAGTGCACACTAGCTAGCATATTTATATTTCTATTTATCTTTTTCTCCATCAACCTTCTTTCTCGCCCTCACTCTTGATTCCTATCACGCACACTACATATGTTTCTCTCTACATGCAGTCAAGTGCCTTCTCACACACATATATAACTTCACCCTTTGAACCACCCGACGGTCATCTCCGACACGCAAAGTAACGGATGTATCTCTAGCTAGCATCTCCATCTCTATATCTATCTGTAGTTTCTCCGTCAACATTTCTTTCTCGCACGGAGTCTTGCTTCCTATCACCCACACTATATATGTCTATCCATACATATGCATTATAGGTTGATCTCTTTTTCACCATCGTTGCGCCTCACCCCCTCTACTCGCCATAGATGCATGCTCCAGCCCACGCCACTATCTCTTAAAGACAAAAACACATGCTCAATTGTCGGGCCTGATTCCCTGCATTCTCACATGCATGCCTATTGTCACACCGATCCGTCTCTCCCATGTCGTTGATCTTAGGACTTATTTCTTCTTTCTTTTATCTCGATCATGCGCGCGCGCACACACACACATCCCACGTATACATGTATACCTCTCACACATGCACATTCAAGGTCTCTATGTCTCCATACGTAGTTAATTACCCTCAATCCTAACGCCACATCGAATCGTTCTCCTCTTTTGTGCACATAACTTCCGCCTGGATGGGCAAAACACACACTCACACTTAACAATCTCCTTCTAGCTACCCCCCCCCCCGAGCGTCTCTCACTCTTACCCTATATCCCCGAAACCAATAAGACCATCCCTTTGTTTAATTCCCGCCTACATGGACCATCGATATATAGTAGTCTTCCTTGGTGTCTCTCAAACAAACACGTTCTCTCGATGTCGACTCCTCTCACGCGCATGCACCTTCTCTTCCCTCCCTACGGGCATTTTGTCTCTCGCACCCCATCGTTGGTGGCCTCTGCCATACACATCACCTCTCTATGATGAAGCCATGCACACTTAAATTACATCCGCCACAGGGGACCCCGCGACACACACACACATACACACACACACACACGCACGCACGCACACCCCCCACACACACTAAGATTCCATCTCTCTCTCTCTCTCTCTCACACACACACACACACTTAGACTCCATCTCTCTTTCTCTCTCTCACACACACAAACTAAGACTCCATCTCTCTCTCTCTCCTCTCTCTCTCTCTCTCACACACACACACACACACCACACACACACTAAGACTCCATCTCACACACACATGCTCTAGGCGGAGCATTTCTTCCTACCACCCTTCATCCAACCTTACCCGTCTGATAAACAATCACCTTTATTTACTTGCATACATGGACAGATTCCACTTTACTTTAGTAGTCAGCAAACTTATCATTTGTACCCTTGTAAAAAACGAGTTCGCGATGATGGTGTGCCTGCCATCTTGTAATACAGACCGTATGATCTATATCTGACGGATAGGAAGCAAACTATGATAATTTTACAAAAGATACCCGCACCTCTCTCCACATCATTATCTCCCGCAACCTCATTGCTCGGCAATTAAAAAAGGAATAAGTCTCTAGAACAATCTAGCATGCATGGTGGCCGCTGCAGCCTGCCGGCGCCGTCCATCCCCATGCCTCCGCCCATTCCGACCACCAGTCACCAGCACACTCCACTCTTCCTCCCTTATCTCTCATCTTTCATTTTTTTTGATGACATTCTCGAGATACCAGTTTTCTGATAAAATTCTCGAGATATCATTAGTTTTTACACATGGGATTACTCCTGCATGGGTCAATCGCATAGCAGTGTTTTGTAAAAAAATGCATATTGATGTTCCGTGCAATGCACGAGAATCTTGCTTGTAATTATATAACGCAAAGCACGAGCAGGAAGTGACATTTTTGTGACACAACCGCGTTAACATGGCCACGTAAATAACGAGCAGGAAGGAGAAGGGAAGCGGGCTGTGGAGTAACGTTTTTTACCACAATTTCTTAGGAAACTGAGTGCAATAATTGAGTGGTTTTGCAAACTACCATTACTACTACACCTGAAACGGTTCAAAACCTATACTCCCTTGCCAAGCGCTTCCGCGTGAAACGGTCAGCTGCCGCTCGAGCATCGATGCCGCATTAATGCCCGGCCAGAGTGGAGGCGACCTCTCACTGGCGCCGGCTTTGAAGTGGCGCGACGGCCGAGAGAGCGCCGCTTCCCGATGCAGCGACTGCTCCGCATTGAGACTGGCCATAGGCCCTGTTTGGATCAGTGGGTTAGAGTTAGTTTGAGCTAGTTGGGGCTCAAATAGCCTTGAAGTATCCAAGCATGACGGTTTAAATTGGAGCAAGTTGCACCGAACCCACCAAAAAAAACTATCCCACCCAAGAGGTGCTAACTGGAGATAGTTCTCATTGGGACCACTAAAAAATCACTTTTCTCTCTCCATGAAGTGCATTCATTGTCAATCTAACCCTGTCACCCAAACACCTCTTTGGCTACAGTTAGTTCAGGGTTAGTCATGAGTTAGTCTAACCTCTAGCTAAGTTAGAGTATCAAACAGGAGCAGTATAGGACATGCAAGTTGCTCAAAGAATACAGGTAAATTCGTACGCGAAAGGATTTTTTTTCTTTTTGAAAACGGAATGTGAAAGGAATTTTTTTATAATGCTCTTGGCATGTCGCTAACATGTGATAGTTAACCAACCTCAATAGACGGCAGAAACGCCAGCCCGCCGCACTTTGATAGAGACGAGGAGGGAGAAGCGATACAGGCTGCTGGATTACTAGAGATAGGTGTCGCACGGAAGCCAAGAACTATGGTGATAGCGTGGCTTAGCCATGTACTAGTATGATGTAACTAGACTGGGCTGCCGTGTTTCGTACTCTTCCGGTCCACTATGGAGATGATTGGTTAATTTTGTATCGCTGAGTAATATTAAATATTATGAGTGCAGACGCTCCACCATGACGTTCCTTGCTCCTTCTCGGTCGTCCGGAATCTATGTTCTTCCACTCTATTTTTTTACGTGAGCTTTGTTTATCCTTCTGCCAACACGCGAGACATCTAGCATCAAGGCGCACGTGTTATGCAATGATCGTTCCATTTATATGAAGAACACATGGCACTGGAACTACGAGACGGACATGTACCCAGCAGTGGACGTACGAACCTGAGTAATGTAGCGCAGTAAGTGAAGTAGAAAGGCACAAATGGTATGAACATGCGTGGCATCTGAGGTGTGTTTGGTTGCGTTCTCGTCTTAGCATAGTTGTTCCCTCTTCATGCATGCTCAACTCAACACCCCTCTTCATGCATGATATCTTCATGCATGCTTCTAGTGTATTTGTGCTAAACTAGTGTGGACTCATGCACCCTCCATACACTCTACCAAACACCCAAAAGTAGGTCGAGAAGGGAACTCTTGGGCGGCATTTGTCTCTTACTACGTACTACCACTAAATGTTGTACATGCAATGCAAGGTGATGTTATGGAGTACGTGCCTAAGTACTCTACTACTAATATATTAGTTGGAGGCACATATTAACTTTTATAATTGTTTACGTGAATGCCCCGAGTTCTTCCAAATAGACGTGTCTTTCTCTCCAGGTCGCACTTTGTATCGTTCATGCCACTAAGTACTACTACGTGTGGTCTCCGACCCAGAAGTGGAAGAACTGGAGACGCTCTACCATGCTGTTTTTTTACGCTGGGCTCTACCATGCTATTCATGTCCCACTCCTTTCGCTGACATGTGGGACATCTAGCACGTGCCGTGTTTGGCACGCTTCATCGTAAGAGTTGAAACGCTAGCATTCATCAGAAATAAAAAATAATTATAAATCGGCAGTGATACTTTTTTTTTGCGAACAAATCAGCAGTGATACTATACCACGCGGTTTCCTTGTTCCTCGATATCGGAAAGAATACTTCTGTTCGCCAACATGTGGGACGTCGACCATCCTGGTCCACTTGCCATGCACGCAGAACTCCAAGGGAGAGTCACCTGTGTCGTCGCCGTAGTAACAATGACTATTGAGCCGTCAAATCACAGGCCCACTTCCCACTTTGAAGTTGCTCGGACGAAGGAACCATCATGACTTCGTTGAATTCCGCTTCTTGAAGAAAACTACTATACCGGCGATCTTGCTAGCTCTGATTTACTCCAACAGAGGCCTCCTTTCGTTCATAGGATAGGAATATGAAAATCATAGGAAGTGAGATGACATGCATCTCAATTCCTATAGAGAAAGAGATGCCATTTGATGCATAGGATAGGAATTTTTCCATTTAGTCTAGGCTAATGTACTGGCAATTTGCTCTAAAAACTACAGTAGTAACTAGTAGTACTGGTACATGCTCGTACTCAGACACAGACACCACTACAACGAAAAGACACATCCGTGACATTTTGGGCCGAACAATTTTTTTTGTCATACATATGACACTTCTATGATGATAATTGTGACAAAACCCGGTATCATCATAGATGTGGTGGGCTCCTACTTCTATAACAAAAAATCATGACAGAAAATGGGCTTTTCGTCCTGGGCGGGCCGGACACGCAGCTGCATGACATTCTTTGGGCCGTCCATGACAGAAAAAACCATGGTAGAAGCGACGGGGAGGAAAATTTCGGGGAGTTGTCGGTTACGGTGGGAGGTCGGGGGCGGAGCGATGCGCTGCTTTCTCGTGACGTGCTGCAGCGTGTGTGCGGCGTTGGCTCAAGCGAAGCCAAGCGAGGCGTTGGGCTCTAACTGAACCCGGCGATTACCTTTGTAGGCTACGTTATCGAACCCGAGCGATCGATCGATGGCTGTTAATCGAACCCTATGGAGCGATTCGCCGCTCTGCTGCTAACTGAAGCCGATCGATGCTGCCTCTGGGATGAACAGTGAGTGTTGCGGGGGGGGGGGGGGGTGGATGAACAGTGAGCGGTGGCGTTGCCTCTGGATGAACAGGAACCCGTGGTGTGGAGGGCTGGATGAACAGTAGATGGTGGAGGGTGACCGTGGAGGGGTGGTTGAACAGGACCCCGTGGTGTGGAGGGCTGGATGAACAGTAGATGGTGGAGGGGTGCCCGTGGAGGGGTGGTTGAATAGTAGCCGGTGGAGTAGCGCCCGGTGGAGGCTGGATGAACAGGAGCCCATGGAGGCTGGAGGAGGTCGACGGTAGCCCGTGGATGCTTTGGAGGAGGTCGACGGTGGAGATGAACAGTATCCGTGGAGTCCGTTTTGCGATACGCCACATCCTCCCCGTGAAGCGCTCCAACACAAGTCTGTTTCGTCCGTTTTGCGGTACGCCACACCCCCCCCCCCGATCAACAGGACCCCGTATCGACCGTAGGATGTCCGTTTAAATCCGCTTTTATGCGCACGCCACACCCTCCCGATCAACAGGGACCCCGTTTGACCGTAGGGAGGTCCGCTTCCTCCGTTTTGCGATACGCCAGGCCCCTCCCGATCAACAGGACCCCGTTTCGAACGTGGCCGGTCGAACACGAGGCCGTTTCCTCCGTTGTGCGGTACGCCAGGCCTCGTTTCCATCACATGTTCCGTCCAAGCCCTCTCGATGAACACGACCACGCATTATGTTCTGACCCAGCCGGTTGGCGCCCCATGAACATGATGACGACGTTGTTTCTCCGTTCCGACCTAGCCATGTACGTATGCGCGAGTAGGCGTTCGAGACCCTGCCCGTATGTACGTACGTGGCTGTATTTTCTTTCTTGCACCCTCGCCGTTGTATGTACGTGTACATGCTACGTGCGCGCCTCTACTACGACACGTGCGCTCCTCTACATCTATGACACATGCGCGCCTCTACATCGACCAGTATGTACGTACACGTTCGCGACCAGAATGACAACGCTACGTACGCTTCGACCAGGTGGGTCCCAACTGTCAGGCACTTCCTTGCGTGCGAAGATGTAGCTGGTGGGTCCCAGCAGTCAGGGGGGCGAATCATTTTGTTTTCAAGACGCACTGCCTTGCGTGCGAGGGTGTAGCTGGTGGGTCCCAGCAGTCAGGGGGGAAACGTTTTTTTTTCTTGAAATATGGTGGCCCGTCCGGTGGGTCCCTGCTGTTAGGTGGAGGAATAATTATTTTGCGTCTAATAAGGAGGCACTTCCTTGCTGCGGCCGTGGATCCAAATTGTCGGCCTCTCCATCTGATCCACGTCCGATGGAAGCCGTTCCTTGACCATGTTGACCACGCCGCGTCGAGAGCACCAGGGCGGTGGACGACGGCGAGGCCTAGGAAGGGGACGACGCGGAGCCGGGGAAGACGCGGCAGTGGATGCCCACGCGTAGAGGAGTACGAGGGTTCACTGGTTCGCTGCGGTGTGAGGCTGTCGTCGCTGCAGAATAACAGGGGGTGTGGGTGAGTAGAGGGATGGCCTGGCCAGCGGTGGGAGTAGTAGGGGGCGGTGAGGCCTCCGCCGCATCGCAGCCGGCCACGGGAGGCAAGAGCACGAGGCACGACCGGCGCTGGTTTGGGCGGCTGGAGCAAGAAGACCAGAGGTTGAAGAAGCACTACGGCCGTTGGATGGACATCGTACGGTCACTGGAGCTAGAATCGTGCATATTGACTAAGTTGACAAAGCCCTCCGTCCCCATCAACTTAGTAGGCCCACAAGTCAGCCTGCCACTATACTGGGTCCCAGCTAACAGGGGGAGTATTCATTTTTTTTGCGTAATAAGGAGGCACTTCCTTGCGTGCGAAGATATAGCTGGTGGGTCCGAGCTGTCAGCGGCGGTAACGTTTTTTCGTGAAATACTGAGGCCCTTTCGGTGGGTCCCTGTGTCAGGTGGAGGAATCATTATTTTGCGCGTAATAAGGAGGCATTTCCTTGCGTGCGGATGTGGACCCAGCTGTCGGCCTCTCCACGTACAGTTCACTTCAGATGCATGTCGGTCGTTGACCATGTTGACCAGTCCGCGCCGAGAGCACCAGGGCGGTGGATGACGGCGAGGCCTAGGAAGGGAACGACACAGAGGCAGGGGAAGACTCCTAAGTTGTTTCCCACGTGGAGGGGAGTACGACTGAATGAGGGTTTATTGGTTCGTCTGTCGTCGCCGGAGAATAACAACAGGTGTGGGTGAGTAGAGGGATGGCTAGGCCAACGATGGGAGTACGGTGGGGTGGTGAGGCCTGCGCGGCAGCACAGCCGGCCGCGGGGAGGAGGGAGCAGGCAGTCCCGGCGGCGCTTGTTTGAGCGGCTGGAGCAGGAAGATGTGAGATTGAAGAAGCACTACAGCCGTTGGATGGCCATCCAACAGTCACTGCTTGTGCGTCAACCGTTTTTTAGGAAAGCCTCAAATCTGTGGAAAACAACATACAGCCCATCTGCCATTATTTCTAATAATTTACAGCCCATTTGCTAATTCTTAAGGTTTTCTTTGGAGCCCATATTCTTTTTGTTAGCATTACAGCCCATATTGTGCCACGGTTAAAAAATTATACGAAATTTTGCATATTTCGGTGCGGTCCGAATTGTTTTTAATCCCGAAATTTCGACTCACATTCAAACTGATTTTAAAAATAAATGTATATCAATATAAAACCCAAAAAATTCTCCACGCATAAAAATTAATGTAATTTAAAATCTCGAAATGAAAAAAAGATATTGGAAACTAATTGCCGGTTTGATGTGTTTTAAAAATGTACAGCACATTTCTCATTACTGATAGGCCGTTTTCTTGGCCAGCCGAATGAAGCTCTCCTCGTCTTGAAAGATTTGCAGCCCAACAGGCCTGAAAAAGCAACTTACTTGGCAAATCATAAAAAAACTGGGCTGTGGCCTTGGACCCAGCTGTCAGCCTCTCCACGTATAGTACTCTTCCGATGGAAGTAGGTCTTTGACCACATTGACCATGCCGCGCCGAGAGCACCAAGGCGATGGACGATGGTGAGGCCTAGGAAGGGGACGACGAGGAGCCGGGGAAGACGCGGCAGTGGATGCCCACACGGAGAGGAGTACGAGGGTTCACTGGTTCGGCTGCGGCGTGATGCTGCTGTCGCCGCAGAATAACAGGGCACTACTAGGAAAAGGGCTATAGATAGGATTGATACTAATGGCGCACCATGGAAGTAGTGTGCCACTACTATATACTAATGGCGCACCAGTTGGTGATGCGCCATTAGTGTGGAAGACACTAATGGCGCACCAGAAACAGGGTGCGCCACTAGTATTAATTTTTCCATTTTTCCATACATACTAATGGCGCATCGGGTCGAAGTGCGCCATTACTAGTTCTAACTAGTAATGGCGCACCGGGCAGACAATGCGCCATTACTGTATTCTTTTTTATTCTTTTTTTTTGCAAAACTACTAATGGCACTCGATCTCGATCCCCCTCCCTCTCGATAGCTATCCCCCTACATCTCGATCTCGATTCCCCCTCCATCTCGATCTCGACACCCCTCCATCTCGATCCCACCCGCACCCTCCCCCACTAGCTCCACCGCCGCCGACGACCCACCGCAACCCTCCCCCGCTCCGCCGCCGCCGACGAGCACCCGGCCCCCGCACCCTCCCTCGCTCCACCGCCGCCAACGGGCACTGAGGGAGTCCTGGACTATGGGGTGTCCGGATAGCCGAACTATCATCACGGCCGGACTCCAAGACTATGAAGATACTAGATTGAAGACTTCGTCTCGTGTCCGGATGGGACTTTACTTGGCGTGGAAGGCAAGCTTGGTGATACGGATATGTAGATCTCCTACCATTGTAACCGACTCTGTGTAACCCTAACCTATCCGGTGTCTATATAAACCGGAGGGTTTTAGTCCGTAGGACGAACAACAATCATACCATAGGCTAGCTTCTAGGGTTTAACCTCCTTGATCTCGTGGTAGATCTACTCTTGTACTACCCATATCATCAATATTAATCAAGCAGGAGTAGGGTATTACCTCCATCGAGAGGGCCCGAACCTGGGTAAAAACATCGTGTCCCTTGTCTCCTGTTACCATCCGCCTAGACGCCTGATTCGGGACCCCTACCGAGATCCGCGGTTTTGACACCGACATTGGTGCTTTCATTGAGAGTTCCTCTGTGTCGTCACCGATAGGCCCGATGGCTCCTTCGATCATCAACAACGACGCGGTCCAGGGTGAGACTTTTCTCCCCGGACAGATCTTCGTATTCGGTGGCTTTGCACTGCGGGCCAATTCGCTTGGCCATCTGGAGCAGATCGAAAGCTACACCCCTGGACATCAGGTCAGATTTGGAAGTTTGAACAATTCGGCCGATGTCCGCGGAGACTTGATCTTCGATGGATTCGAGCCGCAGCCGAGCGTGCCGCACTGTCTCGATGGGCATGATCTAGCTCTGCAGCCGAACAGTGCCCTGGAGGCCGCACCAGCATCCGCTCCGACCCTTAATCTGGAGCCGGATTCCCCGATCGAGGACGAGTGGTTGGACACCGCCTCGGGGGCTACGATCTCTACGGCGATTGAGCCGAACTCCATCCCTGTCGCTGCGAAGACCTTGACTACAGGGTGCCGGACTCCTCTTCGGACTCCGAACCCTTCGCACCCCTGCCAATCGAATCCGATTGGGCGCCGGTCATGGAGGTCACTATCGCGGACATCTTTCAGCACTCGCCCTTTGGCGACATCCTGAATTCACTAAAGTCTCTCTCTTTATCCGGAGAGCCCTGGCCGGACTACGGGCAGGAAGGTTGGGATGCGAACGACGAAGAAATTCAACGCCCACCCACCACCCACTTTGTAGCCACTGTCGATGATTTAACCGACATGCTCGACTTCGACTCCTAAGACATCGATGGTATGGACAACGATGCCGGAGACGACCAAGACCCAGTGCCTACAGGGCACTGGAAGGCCACCTCGTCATACGACATATATATGGTGGACATCCCAAAAGATGGGAACGGTGATGGAACAACGGAGGATGACCACTCCAAGAAGCAGCAAAGCGCCCGGCGTCGGTGGCGCCGCTCTAAACCCCGCCACAAGAAAAAGCGGTGATTCCGCACGGGAGATAATAACACCGGACGGTCTGAAGACAACCCCCCTCGGCAGGACTCGGCCACGGAGGAGGGAGAAGCAAGTCCGCACGACAGTGCGGCAGAAAGTGAGGTAGAGGACGATAATTATGTGCCTCCCTCCGAGGATGAGGCAAGCCTCAACGACGACGAATTTATCGTGCCTGAGGATCCCGCATAACAGGAGCGTTTCAAATGCAGGCTTATAGCCACGGCAAGCAGCCTCAAGAAAAAGCAGCAATAGCTTAGAGTTGACCAAGACCTGCTAGCTGACAGATGGACTGAAGTCCTTGCAGCCAAAGAGTATGAACTCGAACGCCCCTCCAAAAGCTACCGCAAACGCAGGTCGTTGCCTTGATCAGAGGAGGAAGCACCCAAGTCACCAGCGCACGACATGGCAGACCGGCCACCCCGTGGCCGTGACAGAGAAGCCTCTCGGCCCTCCGCTCAAGCCACACCCCGACGCCGCTCAAAAAGTACCAAGGCACGGGAAAATGCGCCGGACTTGCGAGATATATTGGAGGATAAGGCAAAACATACAAGATCGATCTACGGATCGCGTGGGCGCCTAACGACTCGGGATGATTACCGTCGCGCCGGATACAGCAAACCCGGCCGGGCGAACACGATGAGACAAAGCTCATATGAACTACGCCGTGATATAGCCCAATCTGAGGCGCCAAGACACCCACTATGCTTCACAGATGAAGTAATGGATCATCAAATCCCCGAGGGCTTTAAACCCCTAAACATCGAATCATACGATGGTACCAGAGATCCCGCGGTCTGGATCGAGGACTATCTCCTCCATATGCACATGGCCCGCGGTGATGATCTACATGCCATCAAATACCTCCCACTCAAGCTTAAAGGACCAGCTCGGCATTGGCTCAACAGCTTGCTAGCAGAATCAATTGGTTGTTGGGAGGACCTGGAAGCCGCATTCCTTGATAACTTCCAGGGCACATATGTGTGACCACCAGACGCTGATGACCTTATCCATATAATTCAGCAGCCATAAGAATCGGCCAGACAATTCTGGACACGGTTCCTAACAAAGAAAAATCATATCGTTGACTGTCCGGATGCGGAGGCCCTTGCAGCCTTCAAACCTAACATCCGCGACGAATGGCTTGCCCGGCACCTAGGACAGGAAACACCGAAATCCATGGCAGCCCTCACAACACTCATGACCCGCTTTTGTGCGGGAGAGGACAGCTGGCTAGCTCGCAGCAACAACTTGGCCAAACACCCTGATAGTTTGGATACCAAGGACAGCAATGGCAGGTTGCGTCGCAACAAGAACAAGCGCTGCATTAACGGTGATAATGCTGAAGATACGGCCGTCAATGCCGGATTCAGAGGCTCTAAACCCGGTCAGCGGAAGAAGCCATTCAAAAGAAATACCCAGGGCCCGTCCAACTTGGACCGAATACTCGATCGCTTGTGCCAGATACATGGCACCCTCAAAAAACCATCCAATCACACCAACAGGGATTGTGTTCAAGCAAGCAGGCAAGTTAAGTGCCGAACTCAATGACAAGGGGCTGGATAGCGATGACGAGGAAGAGCCCCGGCCGCCGAACAATAGAAGATAGAAGGGTTTTCCCACACAAGTGCGGACGGTGAACATGATATACGCAACCCACATACCCAAAAGGGAGCGGAAGCGTGGACTAAGGGACGTGTATGCGATGGAGCCAGTCGCCCCAAAGTTCAACCCATGGTCTTCCCACCCGATCACCTTCGATCGAAGGGACCACCCCACTAGCATTCGTCACGGCGGTTTCACCGCATTGGTTCTTGACCCAATTATTGACGGATTTCACCTCACCAGAGTCTTGATGGACGGCGGTAGCAGCCTGAACCTGCTTTATCAGGATACAGTGCGCAAAATGGGCATAGACCCCTCAAGGATTAAACCTACAAAGACCTTTAAAGGCGTCATACCAGGTGTAGAGGCCAGTTGTACGGGCTCAGTTACACTCGAAGCGGTCTTCGGATCCCTGGATAACTTCCAAAGCAAAGAGTTGATCTTCGACATAGTCCCGTTCCGCAGCGGCTATCATGCACTGCTTGGACGAACCGCATTTGCAAAGTTCCATGCGGTGCTGCACTACGCATACCTCAAGCTCAAGATTCCAGGCCCTCGAGGAGTAATCACGATCAATGGAAACACCGAACGCTCTCTCCGAACGGAGGAGCACACGGCGGCCCTCGCGGCGGAGGTGCAAAGCAGCCTCTCACAGCAATTCTCGAGTCCGGCCACTAAGCGTCCGGCCCGCCAAGCGGCGCCGGAGTAACCTACAACAAGACCGCTGGCACGATTCAAGCGCAGCGTAGCAATCCGGCTAACCCCAGCCCTCGCGAAATTGCGAAGCCGATTACTACGCGTACATAACTACGCTCTGGAGATACCATGGGCATACGGGGAGGGCACGACCACGGCACGCTCGAATGCGGCTCAACCGCACTGGGGCTCCGATTGTGTCATTCTTTTTTTCTTTTTATTTTTTCCTTTTCTTACTTTCGGGACTCCGTTTTCCAGAAGTCCTGTCCGGCACTAGAATTGCCGAACTCACGATGCAACAGCCGTGGAAGCGTAAAGCCACGTCGAGTGTTCAGGGGTCTCTATTACGAGCATTATACCTGTTTTACATACCATCCCGCAGCTTACCCCTGGAGGGGGACATGTTAGATAGTCCCATCCCTTGCTTATCGCACTATTTGTATCATTCTGCTTTCATTGCAGTACCTTTTTGAATAAACATTACATAGATTTTTCTTATTATTGCACTCCTTTCTTTATCTATACATATGTTCATTTCATGACACGTTGCACCCGTACACTTTGGTACGGCCAATACACCAGGGGCTTAAGTACCCCAAAATTATGGTGTGATAAGTCCGAACACTTTCACAAGTGCGGCACCCCGAACTTATTGCATTATATGAATTGGCTCCGAATCATGTCTTGGGTCAATAGTTGGGTTTTGGTCTCTCCGCTTTTTTGGTACCTTACGTTCCGTTATATCGGCTAAGGTAGCACCGGGAGAACCACTGCGATTGTGCCCCAGTTGAGCTGGGTCGAGCACCTCAGTGGAGAAAGCTAAAACTGACCGTCATGATAGCGTGAGAGCCGGTCGCTGTTCGAGAGGTTTTTTCGGGTCCCTAAAGACTTATGCCGCTTAGAGCGAGGAACCGGAATTGTCCGCCAAGGCGTGGATAGCGCCCGAACTCGGTCTTCCGAATACTAGGGGCTGCTTGAAATTTAAAATTATAGAATTCTATGGCTAAGTGAGAGTGTTCAAGCATTATAAGTCCGGTTGCCTTGTTCGTTGTGTTGGGCGCCTCCTAGATGGACCCAAGAATGGGAACAAGAGTGCTCAAGTTTATCCGAACACCCCAGCTCGTGGCATGGGGGCTGAAGCCAACGACTTGCCATCTCTCAAATTCGATAAACGGCCGCACAGAAGGTAATATTTTAAATTAACAAGCGTTGCTTAGCGCATATGAACAAGTTTTCAGCGTACAGGATAACAAATGCGAGTCTATTAAAAAATTACATCTTTGGAGCACTCATCCGCTATTCGGCGGGCACCCTTCAGGAGGCCCTCATAGTACATTTCGGGCGTACGATGCTCCTTGCCCTTAATTGGCCCGTCCGTCACAAGATTCTCCGCATCCAGCTTGCCCCAGTGCAATTTAGCATGGGCAAGGGCCCGACGGACACCTTCAATGCAGACGGAGCGCTTGATGACTTCAATCCATGGACAGGCGTCCACCAGCCGCTGCACTAAGCCGAAGTAGCTCCCAGGCATGGCTTCCAATGGCCACAGCCGAACTATAAGGCCCTTCATGGCTTGTTCGGCGACCTTGTGGAGCTCGACCAGCTGCTTCAGCTGGTCGCTCAGGGGCACCGGACGTTCGACCTCGCCTCAAAGATACTGTGACTGAACACCTTCTCCGCCGAGCTCCCCTCCTTGGCGCGGTAGAACGCGGCAGCATCCGATACACTACGAGGCAGATCTGCGAATGCTCCTGGAGAGCTCCGAATCCGGGTAAGTAATAGGTAATTCACTTTCACATGCTTGCTTTGCATAAAGAATGCCTTACCCGCCGCTATCTTCTTTAGCGATTCAATTTCTTGGAGGGCTTTTTGGGCTTCGGCCTTTGCGGCTTTGGCACTCTCAAGAGCCGAGGCGAGCTCGGACTCTCGAGTCTTCGAGTCATGCTCCAAACTCTTGTGTTTTTCCACGAGAGCCTGGAGCTCTTGCCGTACCTTCGCCAGCTGCGCCTCCCCCTTCTCTCGCTCGGTGCACTCCGCGGCCGCTTTGCTTTCGGCCACGGACACCGCTTCCTTCAGGGTCGCCACCTCGTTCGTGGCCCCTACAGTACACATGTTATTCCTGTTATTTTTTCGCAACCGAAACCTTTCTATAAGGTATTTCTTTAATAAGGTATTACTTACCTTCCTTGTCCTCGAGCTGCTTCTTGGCAAGGCCGAGCTCGTTCTCGGACCGCTCGAGGCTTTGCTTCAATGCATCGACCTCCATGATCGGTCTGGCAGGTCAGCAGCTTAGCCTACATTCCCATATTGACATACTTATGTTAGACTCCTGCGTATATCTTTTTAGATCCTTAGTCCGGCTTTTCTTTCCGAACACCGAACTAAGCATCAGGGGCTACTGTCTATGCGGTAATATTTTTACATATTCTAAACTTACCTCAAAGCCTGTTAGAAGGCTGGTACATGCTTCGGTCAGCCCGCTCTTGGCGGACTGAACTGTCCGGATCACCGCACTCATAACAGTGCGGTGCTCCTCCTCGATGGAGGCGCTATTAAGCGCCTCCAGTAAGCAATCCAGTGCCTTCGGTTGGACGGAAGACACCGGCGTGTTACCCTTCTTACGAAGGGACCGCTTGCCAGACTCCGGAACCGCTGAAGGTTCTGGCATGGAGTCCGGACGAGAATCGGGCTTTGAGCCCCTGGGGGTCTCGCCCCCGCGCGCCTTGAGTCCGGGAGGTCGCCTTGCGGCGCCTCCTGCGCCACCTCCTCTTGACCAGGCCCCCTTGGGGCACCACCTCGGCATCGTCTGCAGCGTGAGGCGATGAGGCGGCCGGAAGTGAAGTACTCTCCATTTCCGACGAACTCAGGGACCCGCTCGATGAAGCGACGAACTCGCCCTTGGGCGGGCTGCATGATTTTTCGACATTAGAGAACACTATGCAATAAAAAAGCCATGGGTATCGGGGCACTTATGATCTCGCCAGGGGCTCGGCCCTTGTTGGCCAATCCTCCTCGTCGTTGTCGACGTGGGTGGAGAAGTCCGGAGGAAGGGTTCTTCCCTTCTTGGACCCTCCGGCCTCCCCAGTTGGGGCGGCCTTCCTTTTCCTCTCCTCCCCCGCTGGGGGAGAGGCTTCTTTTTCCTCCTCCTCGTTCTCAGGAGAAGATTCTGCTTCAGAATCTGACAGCACCTGGCGTCGGGAGCTCCTTCGAGTTCCCGTGGCCTCCTTCTTGGCCTTCTTCTCCGGCACCACATGGGGTACTGGAGCCAGCAGCCCCGTCAATCGGGCGTCCGCTTGGTCTTCCGGCAAAGGAGCCGGACAGTTAATCTGTCCGCACGTCTTCAGCCAGTCCTGTCAAAGATTAGAGAGTTTTAGATCCCGCATAGAGTCAAACTATGAAAAAAGAGTCCCATAAAGGGTAAAATAACTTACCTCGCCGGCTTGACGCCGCGAGCTGTATCCGCGATCTTTGTTAGTGGATGCGGGGGCTTCGGCGCCCTTCAACAGCACCTTCCAGGCATCTTCGTACGTAGTGTCGAAGAGCCGGCTCAAGGTTTGGTGCTGTGCCGGATCAAACTCCCACAAATTAAAGCCCCGTTCCTGGCATGGGAGAATCCGGCAGATGAGCATGACCTGGACTACGTGGACAAGCTTGAGCTTCTTGTCCACCAGGTTTCGGACACAGGTTTGGAGTCCGGTCAGCTCTTCCGAATCACCCCACTTCAGGCCCGTTTCTTTCCATGATGTGAGCTGAGTGGGGGAGCCAGATCTGAATTCGGGGGCCGCCGCCCAGTTGGAGTCGCGCGGCTCGGTGATGTAGAACCACCCCGATTGCCACCCCTTTATTGTCTCCACGAAGAAGCCCTCGAGCCAAAGGACATTGGGCAACCTGCCCACCATAGCGACTCCGCACTCCGCCTGTCGGCCGCCCACTATCTTCGGCTTGACGATAAAGGTCTTCAACCATAAGCCGAAGTGGGGTTGGATGCAGAGGAAGGCCTCGCATTACGACGATAAACGCGTCGAGATATTGAGGATGAAGTTTGGGGCGGTTGTGGAAATCCAGGCCATACTAGAACATGAGCCCCCAGACAAATGGGTGAAGTGGAAAACCTAGTCCGCGGAGGAAGTGGGTGAGGAACACCACCCTCTCATGGGGCCTGGGAGTGGGGATGAGCTGCCCCACGTCGGGTAGCCGACACGCGATGTCGCCGGATAAGTATCCGGCCTCCCGCAGTCTTGTGATGTGCCCCTCCATGACGGAGGAGGCCATCCACCTGCCTCCCGCTCCGGACATGGTTGGAGAAGGTTGAGGTGGGATGTGCAGACTTGGGCGCTGGAGCTCGAGTGCACGTAAATGGATGAGCAAAGGAGGAAGAAGGCGTGAGTGAAAAGGTGGATCCTTATCCCCTTATACGGACGGACGATGCTATGCGTCCCCACCAGCCTGGTAAAACTCGCTTATCTCCCAAGCGCCGTAATCAATGGCGCGGATGGGTTACCCACGTCCGTATTGATGAGAATCCCGGAATAAGGGGGCACGATCTATGCTTTGATAAGACGTGCCAAGGAAACCGCCTCGCTAAACGCGCTAAGGTGGAATGGTAAAAAACGATTCATATAAAGGCCTGGCCGTGGTGTGATGTCACGCCGCAGAATACGTTAGCAGATCTGTGCAAAATTTATTCTCTCTACGGTGGTATGTGGAACTTGTTTTGCGGAGCCGGACACTATCCTTCTGTTCAAAACCTTCTATGAAGTATTCGGAGGAGGAACCCGCCTTGCAATGCCGAGGACATTATGCGCGCCGGACTCGTCGTCATTGAAGCCTGGTTCAGGGGCTACTGAGGGAGTCCTGGACTAGGGGGTGTCCGGATAGCCGAACTATCATCACGGCCGGACTCCAAGACTATGAAGATACAAGATTGAATATTTCGTCCCGTGTCCGGATGGGACTTTCCTTGGCGTGGAAGGCAAGCTTGGCAATACGGATATGTAGATCTCCTACCATTGTAACCGACTCTGTCTAACCCTAACCTATCCGGTGTCTATATAAACCGGAGGGTTTTAGTCCGTGGACGAACAACAATCATACCATAGGCTAGCTTCTAGGGTTTAGCCTCCTTGATCTCGTGGTAGATCTACTCTTGTACTACCCATATCATCAATATTAATCAAGCAGGAGTAGGGTATTACCTCCATCGAGAGGGCCCGAACCTGGGTAAAAACATCGTGTCCCTTGTCTCCTGTTACCATCCGCCTAGACGCACAGTTCAGGACCCCCTACCCGAGATCCGCCGGTTTTGACACCGACGGGCAACCCCCGCACCCTCCCCCGCTCCACCGCCGCCGCCGATGTTATTTTCAAGTAACAAATTTGAACATATTTTTTAAAAAATTATTACTGTTTTTATAAAAAAATATTACTGTTATGATTTAAACAAGTTTGAACATATTTAAACACAAATAAATATCAAATAACATTTAAAATGCAAAAAAAAAATTGCGGAGCCTGGGAATCGAACCCAGGACCTCCTGGTGTGTGTGCTGCGTGCTGACCAGTCGGGCTAGTGGGCGGGTTCTGATGTGGATTGGGTTAGGTGCAATATAACTTGTGCTCCATTGATATAAGAAAAAAACTACTAATAGCGCACGACAAGGTCGTGTGCTATTGCTATAGTGTCTAGCTGGTTACCCCTTCGCCCGATTCCCCCTTCCCTCTCCCCCTCGCCAGTTCCATCTCGCTCGATCCACCGCGCCGCCGCCGCCGTTGCCCCGACCCACTGCACCGCAGCCGCCTTCCTCTCCCCTTCCTCCCCCTGGAGCCCGCGACCTCCTCGGACGAACGGCGGCGCGAGCCTCCCCGCGCTCCTCGACGGACGGACGGACGGCGGCTAGCCTCGTCGGACGCACTCCTCGACGGCGGCGCGAGCCTTCCCGCGCGGCTGCTGCTCATCGACGATGGTTAGTCTCTGTCCCTCCCTCCCTCTCTCCCCCGCTCATCCCCATGACCCCACGGGGCGGCAACCTAGGGTTAGGAGCAGGAGCTTGCAGCCGCCGCCCCATCCCCCCCTTCGATTTCGTCGACGTAGACTTTCGCACCACCGCGGCCCAGCTCCTGGTTGCCGCCCCCCGTGGCCGTGCTCCCCTCGGCCCCTGGCCGCGCCCTGGCCCCGCCCAGGCGCTCACCGCCATGATCAGCGCCTCCACTACGCTCGGTCCGCGCTGGCCCCGCCAGGGCGCTCACTGACAGCTGATCAGCGCCTGCCGTTACTTGCTAACCAAATTGGTTTGTGTCAATTTCACAAACTTGCAGGCTTATAGAAATAGAAATACTACTGTATTAGATACCCTCACTGTCATGGGCTTTCTTTTATTAGTCAAGTAGTATGCTTAGAATCTTGTTGGGAGAGTAAAGCTTTGCTTTCAGTTTTTTCTTGTATGTGGGGATTGCTACAGCTCATACAGAGAAAATTGATAACTACTATGTCATTGTGTACTCCTCCCTGCCAAGTGTAATGTCAAGTTTAGATTGGTTAATATGGTTCTCGTTTTAATTTTTTACATGCTCTCATTTTTTGTGTGGGTAATGTTTTATATGCTCTTTATCTCTTCCCTTGACAGGACATTCGACGAGGCAAAGGCGATATAGCTTTCTAGCTCCTTAGGGGGTTGTTCCTCTTCTGAGTGTTTTAAACAGTTCAGAACTTTCATGCCTACTTTGTTTAGAAATAGAGCGAATTTGAAAAGGAAAACCCTTAAGCCAAACATACAACAAGCATTGACAACATAAGTGGAGACACTAATTTTCTCGACTTGTGGAGGCTCTAATCCTCGTGGATCATGGCTAAAATTATTTTCAATGCCTGTTTAGTAATTATCTGAATCATTTTGTAAACTGTAGAGGTGGTTATGCTCTGGTTAAAAATAAAAAAAATATTAGAATTATTGTATTTTCTAAGTAAATATCCCCACATATGCACCGGGATGTGATCTGCCGTAACCAAGGTAGACCTAGCTATGCATTAGTTGTTTTGTGCTTCAAGTGTCCTACCAAGGACAAACTGAGTGGTTGCAAAATAATATTATGTGGTCAATGTGGATTTACTATTTTCTGGTGATAGTTCTGAACTGGTAAATAAGTTAACATGCATAAGTGAGACTTGGCATTTTAAAGTGTAGGGTCTTCAACTTCAACTATGAATTGGGATGATAATGTTATTTCGCCTTCTTAACAGAATGGTGTCATAATCAGAACAAAGCTGCTGCAAATGCATACCTTTTTTTTACAAGTGCATCTGCACCTTCTGATCCATTTAGAGTTATCATAAATATATTTCCAAGGTTTTTTCATTTCACTTTGTAGAGTCTTTGCTCATGCCTCTTTTGAGAATTATGTCTATTGATTCAAAATTGCCATGGCAAAAATATGTTTCAGAAAATGACATGGACTAAAATGTTCTATAGATCATGATCCATAGACAAAAAATGCCATGATCCATACAGTATAAATTCCATGATGCATAGGCTATATTTGCCATGGGAGATGGCAATTTTGTTGGATCATGATCCAGAGATTGAAAAAATGCATAAACTATAATTTTGTTGGATCATGATCCAGAAATTTGCCATGTTGCAAAAAGAAAAGAAATTTCCATGGTGCATATAGTAAAAACAATGCCATGATCCAAATGTAGCAGAAGTTTCAAGTAGTGTTTTGTTTCTGTGTTTTAATAGGCAGCAAACATTCTATTCTGTTCGTGTTTGTACAGACTTGCTAAACTATTGATGATTTTTTGTTGGGTGACCTATTATATCTGGAATGGAAGCTCAAATAAGTTGAGCTGATTTTTGTCCATATGAAAGCAGAGGACCATATGGTCTGTGGCTGGGTTTTGTCTCCGACCATTGTGTCGTCATGATTTTGCAGGTACCCCAAGAGGCCCTTGAGTTTGCCGGAATGTCGATTAACTTCCGTTCCGGCAAATTCGGGTACTCCATATGTCCTATTTTCAGCAAAGGTAATGCTGAAATTTTCCGTGAATTTTAGCATGACTTTGCTAAAAATAGGACATATGGGGTACTGCGACTAATGCCTGTTATCATGCATGTTTTATGATCTGTTGTAAGGGTACTTATTGGTCTCTACTGCCGCTTCTCAGAGATGGCGGGACGCAGCCACCGCTCCTCTGCTACACCGATTTATGAGTTGGATGCTTCCGAGTTCTTCACTATCATACTTGAGACTTCAGTATCATCCATGACGCAGGTATATAAAACGAGATATATCCCCGTCACCCATCTCATTATGATATCTGTTGTTTGCTACATCACTCATTGTCCCAAACTGCAGAGGCTGCCTGACAGTTTCATGAACATGCCGATGGGTGAAGATCCGCCAAATAATGTGAAGCTGACGGTGGCGGCGGGATTCGCAGGCAGTGGGATGTGGAGTTGGTGATCAAGGAGGGCCAAATGTACTTGTCTCGTGGGTGTGAGAAGTTCTACCGTGCCTACGACCTGCGGCTGGGGTACTTCCTTCTCTTCAGGTACGACGATGGCGCCACCATGCTCATCGTGAAGGTGCTCAACGCGACTATGTGTCGCATGCGCTACGCTGACGATGATGATGCTGGTACGTTGTGCCTCTTTTTATTCCTCTACATTTGGCTTTGTCTCACATCGATTGTTAACGGTCATTGTTGCATTTTGGACAGGTAATGGGAGCAGCAGCGGCGACACTGGCAGCAGCGATTCTGGCTGTAGTGAAAGCAGCAGTGATTCTGGCTATAGCGAAAGCAGCAGCGATTCTGGCAGCAGCATAGACAACAAGAAGGATGATCCGGACTGGAGTGCGGGAGAAGAGGAGCAGAGTAGGGTTGAGGAGATGCAGGATGACGATGGGCATCAGGCTGAGGATGACCTAGCGCTGGTGGTGGCTGACCAAGGGCAAGAGATGGTGGTGGCTGACCATGGGCAAGAGATGGTGGTGGCTGACCATGGGCAAGAGATGGAGGTGGATGAGGATGACCTAGCGATGGTCGTGCCTGAAGGTGGCCTCACGATGGTGGTGGTGCCGGCGATCCCACAACTGGGCGACATGACCACGCCAATTGTGGTAGAAGACTACATCCCACTGCCTCCACTACCTCCACCGCCTCGCCGCTCTTGGCACATCAGGCTGAGGAAGGAGAAGGAGAAGGAGAAGAACAATGCATGAGAACTGAACTTTGTCAGGTATGTCAGATCTCCTATAGGTTAGTTATCCAAAAATATATATATATATATATATATATATATATATATATATATATATATATACTTAGTTACCTATGTTATCTCTAATATGCTTAGTTTCCTATAGGTTAGCTTCATTTTTACCTAAGTTGGCTCTAATATGCTAACTTAGAGCTTATATGCTTAGTTTCCTATAGGTTAGCTCCAAAGTAACTTATGTTAGCACAAAATGATCAAGTTTACATAATAAGCTTATAGTCTTTTTCTTATTCTTCTTCTTTTCCAAAATGACATAGGTTAGCTTCATTTTACCTAAGTTAGCTCTAATATACTAACTTAGAGCTTAGATGCTTAGTTTCCTATAGGTTAGCTCCAAAATAACTGATGTTAGCACAAAATGATCAAGTTTACATAATAAGCTTATAGTCTTCTTCTTATTCTTCTTCTTTTCCAAAATTCTTCTTATTCTTCTTCTAGTGTTCTTCTTCTTCTAGTATTCTTCTAGTCTTCTTCTTTTTCTTCTTCTAACTTCTTGTTTATCATTTTTCAGATTTGATTTAATTCACGGAAGCTTGCATGGATGGAGTGCTTCTTTTCCATTTGTGTTTTTATTTTGTATCAATGTGAAACTTTTGTGAATTGATGGATAACGGTGTTGGATGAACAATGTGAAACTTTTGTTATATGTAACGATGGAACTATGTGTTGGCTATGTATGTATATATGATGGAACTTGTGTGTTGGCTATGTATGTATATATGATGGAACTTGTGTGTTGGCTATGTATGTATATATGATGGAACTTGTGTGTTGGCTATAATTGTTATATGGATGCTTGTTGTATATATATGTGTTGGATATCTCATAGGTGAAATAGTGAATTGAGATTAAGAAAAAAAATTAAAAAAATTGTTACTAATGGTGCACGACCATGTGGTGCGCCATTAGTATAGAAGACACTAGTGGCGCCTTTGTGGGAAAAACTAATGGCGCCTTGCGATTGTGCCATTAGTATATCAGATACTAATGGCGCACCAGTGGTGCGCGATTAGTAAAAAATACTAGTGGCGTGCTACTAATGGCGCACTGGTAATGCGCCATTAGTAGGCCTTTCCTAGTAGTGGGGGGTGTGGGTGAGTAGAGGGATACCCTGGGCCAGCGGTGGGAGTAGTAGGGGGCGGTGAGGCCTCCGCGGCATCACAGCCGGCCACGAGAGGCAGGAGCACGTGGCACGACCGGCGCTGCTTTGGGCGGCTGGAGCAAGAAGACTAGAGGTTGAAGAAGCACTATGGCCGTTGGATGGACATCGTACGGTCACTCGAGCTAGAATCGTTCATATTGACTAAGTTGACAAAGCCTTCCGTCCTCGTCAACTTAGTAGGCCCACAAGTCAGCCACCCACTATGGTGGGTCCCAGCTAGCAGGGGGTATTCATTTTTTAGTGCGTAATAAGGAGGCACTTCCTTGCGTGTGAAGATATAGCTTGTGGGTCCGACCTGTCAGTGGGGGGGACGTTCTTTTCGCGAAATACAGAAGCCCTTCCCACGTACAGTGCGTAATAAGGAGCAACTTTCCTTCCGTGCGACCATGGACCTCGTGGGTCCCAGCCGTCAGGCTCTCCACGTACAGTCCTCTTCCGATGAATCTCGTATGTTGACCACGCCGAGCCGAGCGCACCGAGGCGGTGGACGACGGCAAGGCCCTAGAATGGAACGACCCGGAGATGGGGAAGACGCGGCAGTGGAGTCGCAGACGGAGAGGAGTGGGAAACTTGACTGGTTCGGGTGCGGGGTGGGCCTACACTCGGCAGAGAATAACAGGAGGTGCGGCATGGAGGGATGGCCTGGCCGTCGGCGGGGTAGCGTTTCGCTGAGGAGTGCAAAACAACGCCGAAGGCTGGAGCAGGCGGTTCCGGCAGCGCTGGGGGAAGAAGACGAGAGATTGAAGAAGAATGCCGGCCGTTGGATGTAAATCCAACGCCTTCTTAGGCTTCGACCTACTGGCCCACATGTCAGCCAGTCCATTTGTTTTTTTAGTCCATTTGGTGGGTTGGGTGAAACAATGATGTAGCATGTATGCAGCCCGTTTAAATCCCATTTGCATTTTTCTCGAAATCTACGGACTTGCTGTGGGTGAAAATATCATGTTGGGCTAGACGGAGAAATGTTATAAAAACATAAACACATGATTCCACGTTAGTAAAATCTTTGCAAGCTTATGTACGCAATCACTAGGAGTTAACTTGGCAAGTTATATATATACAATTATTATTATTATTTTGTAAGAACTTTCAACTTACGAAATAAAATATCATTTTAATTTGATGAGTTAATAGTACATGGGGTATTATTATTTTTTAGGCAAGACGTGGGACAGTTGAGTTGGTTCTTGGGGAAAGTACTGGGAGAAAACTCAGTTTACATCAAAAAAGAAAGTGGGAGAAAATTCAGAGACCTGCTGGGTCCACCTAAGGATAGGAATATGTTGGGAGGAAGGAGATTCAAAGCACGGCAGCCGAGTGAACTACTTTTTTTACGGACAAGTGAACTAGTTTACATACATTAGCAAATAGCCACTAAAAAAGCAACCATGTTAATGGGTTCTTAAAAGAAATATTCCGGAAAAAACAGATAATTACGACACATAGGCTAATGCATGAAACACTCAGATGATAAAGGTGCTTATAAACAGATAAAGTACAACATCTAGACCTTCCTGGCATGCTTGATCATGACGTTGCGGCTGTCAGTGTACTCGTCGGTTACGGGAAGCAGACACGCCCTCATGTCCAAGATCTGCCTGTACATGTCGTAGCATGCGTATGCGTCCTTGGCCGCGTAGGTTATGTAGGCTAGATTCAGAGGTACCTCCCACGTGTTCAGGTCGTCTTCTTTCATGTTGGTGTATCAGGGGTCGATGATGGTCTCAGCGAGGTCAACCACGGAGTCCTTCTCCTGCCCGTTGCTGATGATCTTGTATTGCTTCTGGATGTCGACAAGCTTGTTGCACCAGATGGCCGAATCATCACGTTCTTCCTTCTCTCCACCGTAGCGAAGGTGGAGTCAGTGCTGCCGATGAAACGGGCGAATGCTCCAGATCCTGGTGCAGCCATAGGACAGAGGCGAGGCAGAGCTTCACTGAGTCCGTATCTTTGGTGTACATCACATTCAACTTGGTGCAGCCATAGGACTGAACGGCGAACTAACTCCTTGCTGAAGTCCATATCCAGCAGGCTCACCCCTCGGATCGCCATTGGAGTCTCTTCGAGTGAACGAGTGTGTAGGCGGCGGCAGCAGTTCGTTTTTCAGCTCTTGGGAACTGGATTCAACAGTAAGCTGAGTGTGTACAGGCGACAACAGTTACTACCCATCCCTCGTCCGCTGCACGCCCGGCAGAAGATGCACCCTCGGCGCATTGAATCGCCTCCATTAAGAAACCTACTCCGGCCACACGTAGGTTCACGAGCGGGTCTGTATTGGTACTGCAATAATAGGAGTTAGTGGTCACTTTACTTAAATTTAATTAGCTTTAATATAAATTTATACTTAACACAAGCAATGCATTGGCTTGTTCTATCAGTGCCACGGGATCAACATGCACAACAATTAGAATTATTATTCTCGTGACGCATTACGATCAAGACATTTGTCGCACTTTCACAAAGATAATACTACCAAGTTTGAACTGTTTGTTATGGTTGCTGTCCGCTGCATCATCATGCCGTGTTTCCCAGCTTGCAAGATTCAGAACCAACAAATAAGATCCAAATATTAAGTACAACAAAGATTCCTACACATCTCGTTGATTCCCAGCTTGCAAGATTCAGAACCAACAAATAAGATCCAAATAATAAGTACAACAAAGATGCCTACAAGTCTCATTGATTCCCAGCTTGCAAGATTCAGAACCAACCCATTAGAGCCTTTTGATAAAGTGAATATCGGGATTAAATCCATCTTGGCTAGCCATGTCATACAATCAAAGAACTTGGCGAATGCTCTTGACCGTCACAACATCTGTAGTAGAGTATTCATGTTTGCACAGCATGTTTGCACATCGCAAACAAGGAGACATGAGAGCATGATTTCACATTAATAGCGGCCTCCTTGAACTCAACCTCCAGCTCCACTAGGATGAGGTCTGCACCGAGTTCCATGATTCAATTCATGCGCTTTTTCTGCAGTTCACGAAATGAAGCAAAGATTGCATCATTCAGCTAGCAAGAAGTACTTGCTCTTGTGAGCTGGCAGGTTATTCTTTAGAAGTTGCACTAAAATTGAGGAACATTAAGGTTGGCTGTCCGGCTCATGTAAGGTGAAACTATAATTTGCTTATCCTTATGTGCAGTTAAACTAAAATAAAGTGCCATTGTGGTGACAAAGGACGGCTCCATCTTGCAAAGGCTAATAAAATGTTGCACGAGATTACCAATGAGAACTTGTCGGTGATTTTGGAAACTCCAATCACCATTTTGTGCAGGTCCACCAAAATTGAGAGATGTTGCCCACGTGACATTTTAGTTGAACTGCACAAGACACTCATTCAAAAAAAGTGTTTTGTGCAGTTCACCAAAAGGTCACAATAGCAACAAGGTGAAATGGATATCTTATCTGCACAAAAAGATAGAAAGTAAACAGTTGTTGGTCAATAAGAATATACGAAACATATACAAAATGAAAAGAAGCATCTTAATTATGTTCATGGAAATTACGCAATGACAGAAGAACTTTTAATACGTCAGCAATGCTTCATGTTACCGAAGCATTACGATCAACAATGAGATTCCTCAGATATGGGATTACTTTAATGGTGGCATTTCTTGTTTACCAGACACAGTAAATCAACAGCAGCTAAAGAGTTGGTTTAAGGGCATGGGACCGTGGGGACACCAGGACACTCATACTGGGGAAAACAGCAGGAGTGCCATTTGTAACACAGTTTAATTGCATCTTATCACTGGAGATCGCTTCATTTTACATGCGCCCTTACAGCAAAAGGTTGGTTTACCCGCAAAAAAATAGCAAAAGGTTGGTATAAGGACATGCGACAATGGACGCATCAGCACAATGTACCTATAAGTAGGCATAAAGTGGTGATGCCGAGCTTGTTCACGCTATGTGAGGGCAGCAAACCTAATCCTGGAGACGTTTTACTATGTGAGGGCAGCAAATCTAATCCTGGAGGCCTTTTACTATGTGAGGGCACCAAATATAATCCTGAGACCTTTTACTATGTGAGGGAAGCAAATCTAATCCTGAGACCTTTTACTATGTGAGGGCAGCAAATCTAATCCTGGAGACCTTTTACTATGTGATGGCAGCAAATCTAATCTTGGACATACTCTGTTGACTTTTCCACCAGCCGCCACTTTTGATCCTTTTTTCAACCAATAATACATTTGTTCCTTATCCAGTTTGTACTGCGTTTTCCCATTATTTCCCTTTTCAACCAAGAGACCGGTTGGGTATCCGGTCTCTACTACTTTCACCATATTATTTCCTCTTTGAATCAAGTCCTAGATTCATGCTACAACTTTCCCCCCTTTCTTCGTTGTTTGAACAAAGCGCTAGATTCGAATGCATGAAGTAGCTTTACCTCTAATAATAGTAAAAATTTAGGTGGCTTTGGAAGAGCTGATGGGAGTAGAAGAAGATGCACATGCAGACACGTGGGGAGCTGGGGCAGTAGAGCAAGGCCGCTTTCGAAGAACTTGTACCTGAGGGTCGCCGGGATCTCTGCGGCGGCAGGTCGGATCTGCGGTCAATACGGCAAGGAGGAAGAAGGGTCGGAGGACCTCCCGAGTCGGTGCTGTGTTGGAGAGAGCGGCACGGGCAGAGGATCGGGCCTCTCCGGCAGCTGTGGGTTTCCTCCCTCGGCGGCGATGACCGCGTGAACGATGCACCTTTTAGTCCTCTACACACACCGCCGAAGGGATCCGGCCAGGTCCGTGACCAGCGGTGAGCAGAGAGAAAATGTCGCTACCGCTGTCTTGTTTATATCTGGAGAGGATGAGAGAATGAAGAGAGCAACCCTAGTAAAGCGAGCGCTCAGGCCCCTGCGTCCATATATAGTGGAGTGATTATCTCTTTTCTCTCCACAACAAGCGTTTGTGTACGTGGCATTAAAGAAAAGAAACTCTCTATTTAAGGTGATTACTCTACGACTCCTACTTACTACTACTACAGTACTACCTCCGTCCTGGTTTATAGGTCCCATTTATAGTTTGTGCCAAATTTTGACTAAAGATTTAACTAACAAAATGATAATGCATGTCAATAAAAATTATCTCATTGGATTCGTATTTGAACATAGTTTTGAAAAATATAATGTTTGGTGACATGCATGAACATTTTCTTAGTTTAATCTATGGTCAAAATTTGGTAGTATTGTTCACTTGTGCTCCCCGCGCCTCCATTCATTGAACAACCCCACGGGTGAATAAACACACAGTAAGTACTGCATTTATATAGAACGAACAAGCTCAAACTATTTTCACGTAGTTAAAAGTTGAGGGCGGGGCTTTTCTCGGGCAGTACGCGCGGCAGTTTTCAGGTAGGCGGTTTGACAGAGAGGCAAGGAGGGTGAGCGAGTGGGGCTGTGCGATTTGACGGCGCGTTACTGCTGGAAAGACTTGTGATATGACCACTCACTATAGTCATGAATTACTGGCGCTCCGACCGGGGTGATGCCCCTTCCGTTCAGCGCTCTAATCTGGTGCATGACGCGTCGACCGGATCTTGGCTCTCCCACATGTCGGAGTAGTAAGAAGGAGCAGAGAATGATGCGGTATATACTAGTACTATACTACTCCCTCCGTTCCTAAATATAAGTCTTTGGAGAGATTTCACTACGGACCACATACGGAGAAAAATGAGTGAACCTACACATAAAATGCATCTATATACATCCGTCTGTGGTCCACAGTGAAATATCTACGAAGACTTGTATTTAGGAACGGAGGGAGTACTACTCAGGTCAGAGGAGTGCGAACCACGGCAGCCCAGTGAACCAGCCGTGCGAACCATGGTAGCCCAGTGAACCAGCAGTACAAAACAATAATGTGGTGATATGGCCATAAAAAACAATGTGCTACGGTCCACACTCTAGCATGTACAGTAACACTCCTCTTTGTTTGGATCCATGAGTTAGAGCTAGTTTGGGTTGAAATAGCCTCAAATTATCGATACAAGAGGGGTTAGTTTGAGCAAGTTTGCTCTAACCCAGCTAAAAAACTAGCCCGGTGGAGAGGTTCTAATTGGGTTAGTTATCCTGGGCCCACTAAAAGAGAACTAAAAAAATCTCACCTACCCGCACCAGATCGCTCCCCTAAAAAAATCTCAGCTGCCCCCACCAGATCGCTCCCCCCCTCTCGCACGACTCCTCTCTGTTCCCCATAGGGCCTCCCGCCCAAGCGCCGGTCGCCCTCTCCCTCCTCCAGCCGCCCTCTCCTTCCGGCCTCCGCCACCCTACTCCGGCCGCCCTCTCCCTCCGACCTTCGAAGGTCGCCCAGCTCCCCCTTCACCAGTCGTTTTTCTCCCTCTGTCGTGCGCGGCAGCGGCGCATCTACCAGGGAGGTCGCGTGAGGGGTGAGTTTGTTCGTTCCTTCTCTGTCTCGTGGCCATATCAGTGATCTTGTTTGCTCTAGCGGTAATTCTGATTTGGAAAAGTAGATCCTGATCAAACTTGCTATAGATTTGTGGTGCACACATGGAATTGTTTGATGCTGCTTGAGGAGGTAATAAATCTTTCTAGAGGCCTAAAGATTCAGGTCACCTTTCTAGGTATTTCAATTTCAGGCTTGCATTATTTGTAGAGGCCCAAAGATTCAGTTCACCTTTCTTGGTATTTCAATTTCAGGCTTGCATTGTTTCTAGAGGCCCAAAGATTCAGTTCACCTTTCTAGGTATTGGAGTTTCAGGCTTGCATTATTTCTAGAGGCCCAAAGATTCAGTTCACCTTTCTAGGTATTTCAGTTTCAGGCTTGCATTATTTCTAGAGGCCCAAAGGTTCAATTCACCTTTCTAGGTATTGAAGTTTCAGGCTTGCATTATTTCTAGACGCCCAAAGATTCAGTTCACCTTTCTAGGTATTTCAGTTTCTGGCTTGCATTATTTCTAGAGGCCCAAAGATTCAGTTCACCTTTCTAGGTATTTTAGTTACAGGCTTGCATTATTTATAGAGGCCCAAAGATTAAGTTCCCAGTCGGCGGCAAGCGGCCCTGCTACCCATGCCGGTGTCGACCTCAACTCGCAAGGGCCAGTGTCGGAGGGGTTCCCGGGGCTTGGGCTCTACAGAGCCTTCCTCCAGAGCGACGATGGCGAGCTCCTCCCTCGGTGCGTGAGGGGCTCCGGGCTCCCTCCCTATCGTGAACAACTTCCGTGATGAGTTAGCTCATTCTTTGTTTCATGAAGTGTTTTTTTATTTTGTGAAGCTTGATTGACGACTTGTATGTTTAAGTGGGATATCTCATTTGTATGGACAAAGTAAAAATTATCATGTTTTGCATGCTTGATTGTATACATGGTTCGTTTATGTCAATTGTGAGCGGGAGGAGGCCACAGAAGAGCCGGCCACACCAAGAGGGTTCTTGGATCCAAGGGACTTATTTTAGTCTGACTAAAAATAGGGTCCAAAGTAGTCAAATGATTGAGATGGAGCATTTATCGTCAATCTAACCCTGCCATCCATACACCTCTTTGGTTTAGAGTTAGTTCAGGCTTAGAATCTAACTCTAACCTCTAACTGAGTTAGAGTTCTCCTCGTCTTGGTTCATCGCCATCATACTTTCCCCATTCATGTGTTTTTAGTATCCTGCGAATCAAAGAGGCCCTTTTTTCGGGAAAAATCAAAGAGGCCCTTAGACTGGTTTAGGTCCGGTCATTTTTTATAAACGTGTTATGTCCAAAATTTAATGAACGTGCTCCGGTTTCCATGAAAGTAATCCGGTTTCATGTAGTAATTCATTGATTTATTTATTCTTCTGCGGGGGGTTTGCATGTAATTCGTGAGGTCTGAAATGTAAATTACCCCGGCATATGCTCCGAGTCGTGCATGCACTACGACCCAGATGCTCTATGTCCCACATGTCGGCAAATGGGAGCACGTGGAAATAGCCTAGGAGTACATATAGGAGGATAAATGCGTGAAAAATATGTATTGTGAAGCGTAGCCGCAGTTCGAAAAGTAGACCTAAAGTGATGACAGCTATAGCTCGCACGCACCCAACTAGTGGTACTAGACATACGACTAATTTTTCCCTAAAAAAAGAGGCACGAGTGCTCAGTACTCCTATTCTATAAACACGAGTTCCATCTCACAACAGCGTCCGTGCTATAGCTAGCCCTCCTCCCTCATTTCTCTCTTCTACTCTCTAAGAGCATGGTTAATAATATAGCCAGCTGCTGGCTATATGATGTTGCCATGTCACATATAGTCAAGTTTATAGCCAACAAGTACAATAGCTAGATATAAATATGCACATATAGCCAGAATTCGTCGACCTGCATTTATTTACTTGCTGGAATCTTTAGAAAGACTTACATTTGGGAACAGAGGGAGTACTATACTAAAAAAACATTAAGGCCACGAGGCGATGCAGTGCTGGTTACAGGAGGCAAGAAGAAGAGATGCATCCATCGACGACGTCCACCTCCTCGACTCAGGGCACCGGCCCACCGAACGGCGCCTAAGTAGCAGCGGCTTTCGTGGCCAGGTCGACGTGCTTCTGAACAATGGCGTCCAAAGATTCCGGCCGCTGGAAGAAGGCCAACATATTTCGGTCCTCGCTTGCCTTGTAGTGGCCTATGTAGACAATTTCCTCGTAGACATGGATGTGCAGGTCGACGGTTTCTTGCATGGCGAGGCACTGCGCAGCAAGCGCGGCCTCGAGGTGCACATTCTTCGTCGCGACCTCCGGCACCTGCAGGGCCACCAGGGCTTGAAAGAGTTCGTCACCATCTAGGCCGATGAGAGTGGCAGGAAATGAGGAGCCTGGGCGCGCGGCCTAGAGCAGTACGGTAAGGTCGTCCGCGCGCTTCTTGACGGCGGTGAACTTGCGGATGGAGTTTACCATCATGTCGTCCATGCGAGAGACGAAGCCGGCGTCGGCGAGGGCTATGATGCCTACCGCCAGCACCGTCTGGAAACACTGCACGGTACGGGGCCGCGGGCCGGCTCGTTGGATAATTTGGCACAGCCGACTGCCGCTCGCGTCCATGGCCTCCATAGGTGCTTGTGGCTTCTGGTCACTTGGTCTTGGATTGGAGTGAGCAGTGTTGCGCAGAGACTTGGGAGTAGATGGATTGGAGTGGTGGGGCGCCTTAATTATATGAGAGTCCAAACTTTGTTGCATTCACATCGTGCTAGCTCTAGTCTGCTTCTCCAATTAATTCCCTCTGCATGTAATTGAGGATGCATCATTAACTGTTCAACTTCTCGGGAACCGCTACCCTCTTCCTCCGTGGCATTCTAGCACCTATGGACCCGTTGACGACGAGGTGCCTATGGTGACTTCGTAAATTTCAAGATGATACTTAGTGTCGTGCGTGTGTGCGTTCATAGGGGTGAGTGTATGCGTGTGTATATGAGCGCTTGCATCTGTACTGTGTCAAAAAAAACAACGTAAATGCGTGTCAAAAAGAGACTAGTCAGTATACTCAATATTGTGCACCTTAGAGAGGAAAACGATAGAACTAGTACATATATATTTACGGTGCAAATTCACTCATTTTGCTCCATATGTACTCCATCTCGGTGTAGTCTAGTCACTTGTTGAAATCTCTAGAAGGGAAAATACTCCTTTCTGGTTTACAGGGCTATACTAGCAAGTAGTTGTACGTACTAATACAATAGTGGGCTCACATAGCAATTTTGTCTCATGCAAGAGCACGGCTATATCGTGCTCCAATGTTCGCAGAATCGCAACGTTCAGTTTGCGCTTGGCTCTTCGCCTCTTGAGAAGGCGAACAATGATGTTACTACTATTGCTTCTACAGTGTCGAATCCACTGCTGCATGTCCGTCCACCGCGAGCGGGACGGATAGCTTGTTGTAGAAGTACTACTAAGTAAAAGCATGTCCTCATTTGCGAGCAACAGCGTGCATGGGCGAGGGAGAAGGCGTGTAGTAAAATCAAGCTTCTCCTCGTTCTACGAGTTGACGCGACACATCATAGCACTGGCCCCACATGCTTGCCTCTAAACTTGGCTAAAAGACCCGCAGTGTATAATATATTTGCTGCAACCTCTAACATTTACCCACCACAAATTAAAATATATGTGGCCGTATGCATCATTCTGATGCAGAGGCCGGGGAGTCCCCCCTTTTTGAAAAAACAAATTAAAATATATATATTCCTGTCTTCACCAGATGAGCGTGCAAACTACAATCACCAGGGTGACAGGTAGGGCCAGAAGACTATTTTAATTTTTTAAAAAAACTTCGAGACGGCCACATAGCATGGAGCCGACCCCAACGATTTTAAGCTTACAGGCACGGTACACGCTATCTAGACTACTCTACACATGAAACTGCCAGGCGAGTGTCCGGGCTGCGCTTGGCTCTTCGCCTCTTCGGGAAGTCGAACAATGATGGTGTACTACTGCACTAGAGGAGTACTACAGTAGCTTCTAGCTACCTGACACTGATTGAACTGCTACATGTCCATCGCGCGCGGGAGGGAGAGCGTGTATCGAAAGCTTCTCCTAGTCTTGCCAGCCAGCACGCTCATGGGCGAGGGAGGGACGCTCCTGTCTTTGCGTGTATGACAGGTGGGCCCGACAGGTGTGTGGCCAACCTGTCATACAGCCGAAGGCAGGTGCAGTTAAATCCGCGAGGGAGAGGATAATCAAAATTCTCGTTGATGTACGAGTTGACGCGACACATCAAAGCACTGCACTCGATATATTTCAATAATTTAGGGTTACCGATGCATTAATTACAATGCATGCATGCATGCCGTGACTCTCCTTTTGATACTTGAATGTGTTGATTTAATGCACCTTGAAGTAGTACTCCCTCCGATTCCTTTTACTTTGCGTATAACTTTTTCTTGTTTTTCTCATATTAGTCTACGCGTCCGCGTTGGTTTCCATCTGTGCCCCCGCTCGATTAGTTCTGCCCCATTAATCGCGCCAGTTTCCAAAGCAGAAAATGGCTACAGGCAAACGCGTGCAACGCCGGATGCGGCTTGACCGCCTGGGGAAGCCAACTCAAGCAAAAAGGAAGGAGGACCAGCCAACCATTGCATGTGCATTTATTGTCAATATTTATGCAGCTTACTCATGCGCAGGGGCAAATTTGTCCAGAAAACTCAAACTACTGCCTTCCTTGGTATGCAGGAGGGCAGTTATGCGCAGAGTATAAAATATGTGACGGTAAAGCTTTGTAATGCCCCAGCCCAAGCGAGAGATGGTTGTGCACGAGGAGGGTGAGATCATGCAGACAGAACAGGTACCGACGAGGGAGCTCACTAAGGTCTCGATGGACCCCACCGTGCTCCACTGCCCCTTGTGCCTCCGCCCCTTGACGCCTCCAGTGTATGAGGTTCGAATACACCTCGTCCATTCAGCTGATTGAGCAAGGTGCAGGTTTCTTGATTGATGTGATGTTCGATTGATTTGTACAGTGCAAGGGAGGGCACCTGGCCTGCGCAGACTGCCGTGTCGAGCGCCCCGGGAACCAGCGGCAGTGCCAGAAGTGCGAGCACGGCGGTGGCTTCGACATGCGGAACACGGCGGTGGACGCCGTCGTTTCGTCGCTGAGGGTGGAGTGCCCGCATGAAGGTTGTGGGCTCTACGTCACTTACCACACGCTCGCCGATCAACAGAGCATGTGTCCGCTCGCGCCCTGCAAATGCCCCGTGCCCGTCTGCGGCTATGAAGGCCCGCCGCCGCCGCTCTACCACCACATCAGCAACGCGCATCCCATGCCCGTGCACAGGATCCAGTACGGCAAGGTGCTCTAGCTACAACTGCCACTGTCGGAGCCACGGCTCTTGCTGTTCACGGAGGAGGACTGCCGCATGTTTTTCTTGGTCGGCGGCGTGCTCGACATCGGCACGCCTATCACCGTGTCGGTTTTCTGCATCAGAGTAGGGGCGTCCCCACTGCCGCACTACTGGGCCAAGCTGTGGGTGAACGGCCCGCCGGGGGAGCCCAAAGGCACCACCAACGCCGTCGAGGTGGAAATGGAGGTGACAAGCAGCAAGGATCCCGGCGACATCGACATGCAGGAGCTGACCTTCTTGACAGTTCCGCCCAAGCTGCTGGCCGGGGCTAAGCGTGTGTCCCTCCACATTCGGATTGACAAGCTCACGTCCTAAATGTTTCGATAATGCCTTTTGTTTATCTTAGTAATATGCTAATATAGGGATTACCTTGGTCTACTTTAGCTTAAGAAATGGTGGGTTTTGGTGGCGATGCAGCAATTACTTCGACATCAAATCAGTAATTTCCAACAGTCGAAGAGATATTTTGTGTCTGTTGGATATAAAGTTCCTTTGGGTAAGAAGTACTACTTGTCATCAAAATGGATAAAAGGAGATGTATGTAGACGTATTTTAGTTCTAGATCGTCCTTTTTATCCATTTTGATGACAAGCACTCCTCCGTTCCACAATACATGCCTTCCATTTGTCAAAATATAGATGTATCTAGACATGTTTTAGTATTTAGGTACATCCATGTAGAGCCAATCGGATGGTTGAGAACGCTACAATTCGTAGCTACAGATGCGTGTGTGACTCCCAGATGCAGAGGCTGGGGGTCATCATCCTCCTTTTCGAGAAAAAACAGACGCGTGTGTGAGAGGACGAGTGCGTGCGTGCACCTCTTCTCTTCCTGTATAACGTACTACTAAACTCATAGTACAAGTTTTTGTGGGTGGCACGATGGTGCGTGCGAGAAGTCCCGAGAGATAGGTTTAATGCGTCTGAAAAAAAGGACTAGCCTAGAGCTCGCCACGCGGGTATTTATAAATTTTGAGCTTGCGTCTCGTCACACTCCAAATTACTCCACGCTATATTGCAGACTTGTTCACACCGATCACAACCTAAACGGTTTCCCACTTAGGAGCGTATTAGTACCACGCAATATTGAATTCCAAACCTATTCACATCGATCACAACCAAAACGGTTTCCCACTTAGGAGCGTATTAGTACTCGGTTATAAATACTAGTATGCCAAGATGACTGCACATTCCTCCTCAACTCCTCATACACAAAAACAAACAAGTCATTCAACATCCTTCCCTTGCGTCTGCCATGGTCAGCGTGAGTTCTGGGTCGAGAGATTGCCAGCAGGGAGAGGCGAGCATGGAAGCGGAAGAACGAGAGATGTCCCGCCTCGCTGCGAGAGCAGCCGACATGTCCCGCCATGCGGAAATAGTAGCACAGAGGTCCCGCCGCGCCGCTGAAGCAGCACGGAGGTCCCGCCGCACCGTCGATGCAGCAGACTGGTCCGGCCGCACCGCGGAAGCACTAAAGATGTCCTGCCGCGCCATGAATGCAGCAGAGATGTCCCGCCGCGCCACGAATGCAGCAGAGATGTCCCGCCGCGCCGTGGCAGCCTGGGAAAATTTCTCGCAGCCAGGCGACGACTGTTACAGGTGCATGCATGTGATCGTCCATAGCCAGATGGACCAGATCTCCGGCTTGGCGAGGTTGCATGACGACATGAAAGCCTCGTTTGAACAGGCTACCGGTGTCATCCGGCAACTAAAGGAGGGCAATGAGAGGCACCGGGCCAAGCGCGACCTCCTGAGGGAGAAGATCGTCTGAAGTGCAGACCAGTAGGAGGTGACTAGTTCCTTGTTGAAGAGGACAGGCGTCATCGTCAAGAAACTTATGGACGAGAATGACATGCTCCGCAACGAGCGCCAAAGGCTGGTGGAGGAATCCGTGGATGTTCTCAAGCAGCATCTTGAGGACACGAAAGAGCTCATCGCCGCTTGCCGCGGAGTCTAGTTCCCGCGGCCAGCAGCAACGCATCAAGAAAGTAGAGATCAGCGAGCCAGATCCTTGTCTTCCTTGTTCTTTTTCCCTTGTGTATTTCGGGCGTAGCCGCATGTGGCTTTTTAAATTATATTTCTAATTATGTAAGACAATTAATCATCCTTATCTTTCTGTGGAAGATCAATGTTGCAAGGCTGGGATGAAGAAAACTCTTGCTGTGGCGACCCTGGCGTTGCTGTTCTTCTAGTTGCTGCTGGGCTTCCTTTAGTTTCTTGGTTTATTTTGATGTAATAATCGGTTTAGGATGTGGATTGTGTCGTCGGTTGTGAAATGTTGGGTTCTAGCGTGGATGTTTGGCCTTTGTTGGCCTCTTGGAGTAGCTTTTAGTCCTTCGTGTTAGGCTGGAGTTGTGCTGAACTTCTTGTGAATTGTGGTGGTTTTCAGTAATGAAAATCGGAAGGGGCAAGCCCTTCTTTGATCAAAACAAAAATCGTCCTTATATATTCATCAGTCTTGCTATAAGTCGCGGTAGATGCTATATAGGTCCGTCGGATCTTACATCAAGATCCGTCTTTGTCGATTTTCTTTTTCTCTCTTAAATCTCGGTCGAGTGAGACATAGCCACGACATTAAACAGAGGCTAGGGCGCCATTAATGGAGACCTTGGGAGAGAGGTGGGCGGCAGATGGAGGTCAAAGGGCCCTCCTCCGATAAGCACGCCATAGGGGTCTGATCGCACGCCTCGTACTCAAATAGCTACCCTGCACGGCGCCTCCTAGCTAATAAAATGGGACGGCGTGGCGGCACGTAAATGGTACTAGTAAGTAGAACGCCTACGGTTTCAATAATACTTGTGTTTCCGATTGTAACGTGACAGCACTTGTTCCAAAATGACTTTGTTGATTGTTAATGTGTGCGCCTTCGCAAATCGGACTGCAAATTTACCACAGCATGTTGGTGCCATGTCATGGCACCAAGCCAAGTTTCATTATTTTCATAAGTGTTTTGGATTTACAGGAATTAAAGAACTAAGTTTCTCAATGTTTCCAACCCAGCCACGATGCCCAGAATTTTGAATTTCATTCCCATTTCTTGCATGGAACCTAGAAATTTACCCGAGGACACACATGTGATTTTCAACCAACTTTGGTGCCTTTGGAATATGTTCTTGTATTTCAAAATTGAATTATGCACACAAAGGTGACACGTTCCCTCCTGAACCACGAGCCTTCTTGAGAGAAGCTCCGATTTGCAAGAAGCTTATACCAAAATTTGTTCCTATTCGGCCAATTTCTTTTACCATGGCATGGTACTACCATGACATGACACCATGCCAAGTTTCATGATTTTAAAACCAAGTTTCTCAATGTTCTTGACCGAGCCACAATGCCGAGATGTTTGAATCTTATTCTCATTTTTTGCATGGGAGTAGAAATTCACCCGAGGACACAAATGTGATTTTCAACCAACTTTGGTGTACGGGAGCACGTGCTTGTAGTTCAAATTTGAATTATGCACATTAAATGACCAAAAGCTCAATTAATGTGTAAATAAAGCCAAACGAAGCCGGAATAGTTCCAAAATTTAACAGGGCACTCATGTAGTTCTATATTGCCTTTGTAAATAAACTCAAGGGGGACAACGTATATCGTTTCGCACTCAAAGGTGACATGTTCCCTCTCAGAACCACGAGCCTTCTTGAGAGAAGCTTCGGTTTGCAAGAAGCTTATACCAAAATATGTTCCTATTCGGCCATTTTTTTTACCACAACATGGTAGTACCATGACATGACATCCATGCCAAGTTTCATGATTTTCAGACGTGTTTTGGATTTACAAGAATTTTAAAACCAAGTTTCTCAATGTTCTCGGCCGAGCCATGATGCCCAGATGTTTTAATTTTATTCTCATTTCTTCCATGGGACCTAGAAATTCACCCGAGCACACAAATGTGATTTTTCAACCAACTTTGGTGCACGAGAGCATGTGCTTGTAGTTCAAATTTGACTTATGCACATTAAATGACCAGAAACTCAATTAATGTATAAAAACGACAAACGAACCCGGAATAATTCCAAAATTTAACATGGCACTAATGTAGTTCTATGTTGCCTTTGTTAAGAAACTCAAGGGCGCGAGTGGGGGGGGGGGTGGCATGTTCCCTCTTAGAACCATGAGCTTCCAAATCGGCCCAATTTTTTACCACAACATGTTAGTGCCATGACATGACACCATGCCAAGTTTCATTACATGAACTTAAAATCTAAGTTTCTCGATGTTCTCGGCATAGTCATGATGCCCATATGTTTGAATTTCATTCTCATTTCTTCCATGGGACCTAGAAATTCAACCAAGGACACACATGTGATTTTTCAACCCACTTTGGTGCACCGGAGCATGTGCATGCAATTCATATTTAGATTATGCACATTAAAAGTCCAGAAACTCAATTAATGTTTAAAAAGGCCAAATGAACCCGAAATAATTCCAAAATTTAACATGGCACTCATATAGTTCTATGTTGCCTCTGTAAATAAAATCTGGGGGGAGGCAGCGTATATCGTTTCGCACACAAAGGTGACACTTTCCCTCTCGGAACCACGAGGCTTGTTGAGAGAATCTCTGGTTTTGCAAGAGGCTTATACCAAAACTTGTCCAAATTGAGCCAAAAATTATACGTATGAAAACAGGGTTTAGATTATCACGAACATCTCGCTACCTAGACCAATAATGTACTATGATTTGAATTCAACATAAAATGGATACATATATTTGAATTGGAGAGCGTATGGTACATGTAGTTCATAGTGAAATATGATTACTACTATATGCATGTCTTTTTGGTTATCAAGATAATATTTAAATTATTGTATAACTTGACAACAATCGTATTCAAATAAGGAAAATTGATTCAAGTTTAGTCCATATGGTAGACGACAATATATATGTTCACATGGTGGAGTAAAATGTTCATATATGATGGAAGATCAAAATGTATGACTACATCAATTATAAACCGCAAGGTCACCTAATGATATATTCGAATTCAACATAACATGGATTCAAAAATTGAAATTCGAGATCATGGCATCACTAATCATATAAAAAGGAACATTACTCTTTCTTTGGCGGGAATTGATTTGTTTTTTGTTGTTGTTGAGGGAAGTGCGAATCGATTTGGTACTGTGCAGGGTAATCATGTTCTCTCGATTTTTTTACATTATTCTTGTAGTTTTTTCAATGGCATCTATAGCAATATAGTAAAAGGGGACATGACTCTCTTGTGTCTTGTATGATTTTTTTTACACGTTAAGTTTGTTCTGCGGAACAAGGAATCCGCACCTTGTTATCTCGAAATTTTCAAGCTCGAGTATCTTTTGTCTCACCTGTTTTGAAACTCCTGCTTCTTCAACCCACGCCGCGCCTTGTTATCCCGAAATATGGACGCACGCGAGAATTCCCTCCTCATCCGAAATCGCTCCGGCAGCCCAGACACGCAAAATCACCCTTCTACCCCTCAGCCAGAAATGAAGCTCCACGTCGCGGTGTCAAAACGGGTGGGGGTACGCTGGTAACTTACCCTACATTTCGGACAGGCGCGTCCCTAAGCTTGGCTCCCCCCTCCCCCTTCGCCCCCCCTCCCCCCCCCCCATTCGTAAACCAAGGCCGCCAAAACCCGCGAAACCCCACACTCCTCCGTCGGCCTCCCGACCGCCGCCCAGCCGGAGACTCTTCCCTGACTACGTCGTCCACCGCAATAGCTCGCCGTCCCTCAACCACCGCACCGGATGAGGATTCGTTGTCGATCTCATCGTCCCGCCGGATCAGCCGCCCTGTCCTCCACCTCCAAGGAGCTGCCCCGACGTTCGCCTCGTCTATCGCGCCACCTCAATCCCCACAGCGCCGTCTTGACCTGCCCCACCGGAACCGCGGCACCCTCACCAATTCCTCCGATGAAGCTGAGGCCAACTCGGCGCCACCAAGTAAGTTCTGCACTCACCGCTGCATTTTATCTTTTATTCGATCTCACGGGGCTGCCGGTGCTCGATACTAAGCAGACATGGTGTCTCCATCAATGGCGCCGTTGCCAGCCACATCATTCACGGCGTCTCTCCCCCATGTCATTGCTTCCTCGGTGGCGACTTCCACAACGGCACTAGCTGCAGCTGCTCCGGCTCTCGCTCGTGCTGCGGCTCTATTCTTGCTGCCGGTCGCGCTGCTGCACTGCTCCTACTTTCGTTCATGTTGTTGATCTGCTCTTGCTCTTGCTTGCGCTGCTGCTGCTGCTGCACGACCTCCGATAGCTACAGGAGTTGCTGCTTTAGCACTCGCTCGCGGTGCTACTGCACGACTTGCTCTCTGGTAGTGCGTTCCCTGCTCGAGCGTCTGCTGATTTAGATCACTGCTTCTCTGCTACTAGTGCTCGAACGCCCTAAACATCTATTGCAATGCTCTGTTACTAGTTTAATCAGTTTCGACAGAAAAACTCAGTTTCGACTGTGATGTTCATTTTCTTCTGTTAAGTTCATACTGAACAGTACTTACAGCATCTGTCGGAGCGGCCGTGGCGCGGCTGATGCGTTTTGCATATAGCACTTTTTGGTGATGTATTTTACATCATCTATTTCAGATGATATTAGGGTCCCACTTCAGATTAAAGTTGTCTTTCTTGTCATGCTTCAGCCTCGTCGCCGTACACCTTAGCGGAGCTGCTCCAACAACGGAACCGTCCATCACAATGAGCAGTACCCTCGGCGCCGTTTCCAGAGGCCTCGGATCTTCTTCCCCGCCTCCGACCGTCACACCAGCATCATCACCATCCTCCACGTCCAACCCAATTATGCTGAGGTCCACAAGGCGATGCCAAAGAGGTTGTACACTCGTCGCATCACTTTGTTTCTCCATTCCTCTGTTCTTCCAATTCATATGAGCCAAACACCCAGGTTGACTGAAATCCTATGTTTCCAAATGCTCTATTTTGCACGTGCATTCCTGCATTTCCAAATTGTATTCTAGAGGAAGATAACTGTTCAGATGGAGATTCAGAAGGAGCCGACCATGCCTGTTTACCACCTGAGGTGTTTGCTCTAACCTGGCATGCTGATGTTTGTCATATCATGCATATGGCGCCTTGCATTGCTTACATTATACATCTTATATGTCATCAGCTTAGTTTAGATTTTCTTTGTGTGAATGTCACCTGTTTGGTTTCTATATCATACTCCCACCATTCCTAAATATTTGTCTTTTTAGAGATTTCAACAAGTGACTACATACGGAACAAAATGAGTAAATCTACACTCTAAAATATGTCTATATACATCCGTATGTGGTAGTCCATTTGAATTCTCTAGAAAGACAAATATTTAGGAACGAAGGGAGTATATGGGAATTATGCAATTCCATCTTCTTTAGCCGTGCATCATATACGTGAATCATGCAATGCCATCCTATTTAGCTACCATCGTATATGTGAAATGTATCGTGCCATATTTTTTCCATAATGTGTTCCGTTTGTCGACAATGTTTATACATTCATCTACTCTTCCTGTGCATCAGCCATTTAAGTCGGTCATGGGAAATCTGGAGTGAAAACAAGGTCTTACGAGCAGTCGGTGCTACTGTCGATGCAGATTTCTTGCTGTTTCTGAATGACCAACAGATTCCCCCTTTCGGTGTCAAAACCGGCGGATCTAGGGTAGGGGGTCCCGAACTGTCATGCGTCTAGTCGGATGGTAACAGGAGACAAGGGACACGATGTTTTACCCAGGTTCGCCCTCTCGATGGAGGTAATACCCTACTCCTGCTTGATTAATATTGATGATATGGGTAGTATAAGAGTAGATCTACCACGAGATCAGAGAGGCTAAACCCTAGAAGCTAGCCTATGGTATGATTGTTGTTCGTCCTATGGACTAAAACCCTTTGGTTTATATAGACACCGAATAGGGTTAGGGTTACATAGAGTCGGTTACAATGGTAGGAGATCTACATATCCGTATCGCCAAGCTTGCCTTCCACGCCAAGGAAAGTCCAATCCGGACACGGGACGAAGTCTTCAATCTTGTATCTTCATAGTCCAGGAGTCCGGCCAACGGTGATAGTTCGGCTATCCGGACACCCCCTAATCCATGACTCCTCAAGAGTCTCCACGAACCAGGCTTCAATGACGACGAGTCCGGCGCGCATATTTTCTTCGGCATTGCAAGGCGGGTTCCTCCTCCAAATACTTTATAGAAGATTTTGAACACAAGGATAGTGTTCGGCTCTGCAAAACAAGTTCCACATACTACCGTCGAGAGAATAATTTTTGCACAGATCTGCTGACGTATTCCGCGGCGTGACACCATGGCCAGGCCTTTATGTGAATCGTTTTTTACTGTTCCACCTTAGCGCATTTAGCGAGGCGGTTTCCTTGGCACGTCTTATCAAAGCGTAGATCGTGCCCCCTTATTCCAGGATTCTCATCAATACAGGGCGTGGGTAAACCAACCGTGCCCGTTGGTACGCCTCCTCCATCAAAGGCGAGTCCCAATCGACCACGGGGAGGGCTCTTGGTATTCAACCTCTTTCTAATGAGAAGAAGGCCGTCTTCTTTTTCCACCCTCCATCGAGTTCGCCTCGCGCTTCGAGTTCTAACACCCAAAGCTTCAGATTTAGGCGCTTCGGACCTTCGACGATGTCCGGCTCCGACCAGCTCGGCCGATGGATATCTTCTTCCATCACAGAAGAAGACGTGCTAAAGCTGCGAGATGCCAGGTATCTAACCGGCGAGATTTCGCATAGGCTGCCTGCTCCAGGGCAGGTCATTCCCACTCCCGAGCCCGGCGAGAGCGTGGTGTTCGTGTCTCACTTCCTTCGGGGTTTAGGCTTCCCGACGGATCCCTTTGTGCGGGGGCTCATGTTTTACTATGGGCTGGATTTCCATGACTTGAATCCAGAGTCCATCCTCCATATCTCCTCATTCATTGTCGTATGTGAAGCCTTCCTCCATATTACCCTCACTTGGGATTGTGGCTCAAGACCTTCAAGGTGGAGCCGAAGATGATCGAGGGGCAACAAGCAGAGTGCGGAGGGGCGTTCATAAGCAAGTGTGTTGATGTTCCGTGGCCTGAGGGCTCTTTTCAAGAGGAGCTTGGTTTGTGGCAACGGGAGTGGTTTTATATTACCGCTCCCAGGGGCACCAAATGGGTGGCGCCACCCACCTTCCGTTCAGGTCCACCACAGCCGGTGGCATCATGGGTCAACCGGGGCTCGGCGGGGGCCGTCCCAAATCGTTCCTCTGTTGCAGGGCAGATTCGAGACCTCCAAGAATGAGAGATCAATCTGGTCGTGGCGGCGCAGAGTTATGCTGATTCGGCGTCTTACGCCTGCAAACGCCGCCTCCATCTGTGGGAGTTTAATCCGGAGGGACCACGAGCTCTCCAACATTTTATGGGCGCGACGCCCAAGGAGATGTACAAACTATTCTTCGGATCACAAGAGAAGTGTCCGGACTTGACCGAGGACGCAGGTCTAAGCTGCAATCACCCAGATACTCAAGTAAGTAGCCCTGTAACCGGACAGGCTGTTCATTCATTTATCATATATATGCCCTTTAAGGGAGCCGTTTCTTAAACAGGAGTGGATAGCCAAGGTAAAGTTGATAAGGTGTCCGGCTCCCCTCCCAGAGACCACGCCGGATCCCATGCTGACCAAGATGTTGAAGGCCGCGCGTTTTAAAGAAGGCGAAGGGGGGAGCAGGGAAGCAACTGCCTCCGCGAAGGAGGCTTTTAAGGAAGAGGGGATCAGGGATCCACCCCTGCAAGGGGAGAAGAGGACCGGTTCTGAAGACACGGAAGCCAAGGCCTCAAAACGGGGAAAGAAGTCTTCGTCAGAAAGTCCGACACCGTGAAGTACCCCACCGCACTATTTCCCCAAGGGATCAGCCCTCCAGTGAGCCGTAAGTAAAAAGAAGGGGTCCTGTGAATAAAGAACATCCCTGTATTTATTTCTGAAGATAACCGAAATTGTACCTTGTAGTTCGGATCTCAGCCCTTCTCAGCAGAGCTCGTCTTCGGGGGATCTTCGTCCGTAGATGATAGAGAGCGAAACGCCTCCACCTATCACGCCTTCGTGCAAGGCGGGCGACCCTGAAGTGTCATCACGGAGGGTTTCCCCGAGTCCGGCGGGGCCGGACGGTCCGGCGCCAACTGGCGTACGGTCGAAGGAGCTGAAGGACCTGCTCGGTCAAGCGTATATCTCAGAAGATCACCGTGCGCTAATGGCTACGGTAATTGAAAGAATTGCGTCCGCTGAGAGCGGATTGCATGAAGTCGCCAGAAGTTTACTAACGGGGTTTGAGGTACGAAAAAAATGATGTACTTTCTGACAGTTATGCATATAGAATGCGCCCTGTATAGATGGTAGCCCCTGAGACTCGGTATGTTGTCACAACTGACAGCGTGCTGAGGATCATAATCTCAGTACTAACATGTCGCCGTTCCTATATAGGTGGCGGGGCATCCGGTGGCTAGCCGGACTGATGGCTTTGCCGAACTAAAGCGGCAACTTGACGAGGCGGATGCGGACATCGTGCTGGTCAATAAACGGTTTGACGAGTCACAAGGTATGCGACTTCTCCGCGGACACCTGGTAAGGGAGCTTGACGCCCATGCCTTACTACTTGTATGCTTTGATGAAGACGGTGCCGCTGTTGTGGAGAAGCTGCGGGCGGAACTTGCCCGAGCTAAAGAGCAAGCCCGAAAGAGTAATGCGGCCGCTTTAAAGGCGGCCGAAGAGCTGAAAGCCGAACGGGCTGCTCACTTCCGAAGCAAAGAGGAAATGGCCGATTTGGCCCTGAAACTGAAGAATACTACCGACCGCTGCGAGGTTCTTGAAAAAGAAAGTCAAGCGGAACAAGAGGACCTGAAAAAGGCCACCGCCGAATCCAAGGATGCCCGTTCCGCTATGAGAGCTGCCAAGGAGGAGCTGAGTTAGGCCGGGGATATTGCGGCTGGAAAGCGTTTCTACTGCAGAGGAAATATACGGATCCGAAGTATGCTCAGTTGGACAAGCTGTGGAGTTCGGAGGATGCTTATCTGGACTTAGCGGCGAAGCGCTATGACGCGATTGAGCACTTCCGAGGCCGGAAGGGGCTGAAGGAAGAGCTATTTTGGTCGCAATTCATAGTCCGGAGCGCCCTCTTCCGTTGACCGATCGGTTGGCGAATGGGCCGAGCTGGATCGATTATCCGAACTTGCCATGAAGCATGTCATGACTCATTTGTGGCCAAAGCGGACCTCACCAAGAGTTGTTTTGGCTTAGTGCAGCAGTTCCTTGGTGTGGTACCGCCAGACGACGCAATGAAGCGGTCGGCGTGTATTGAGGGGGCGCGGATGGATCTTGCCCGTGTCAAGGCATACTGGGCTGAGATGAAGGCCACCGATATTGCGTCCCCAGATTCGGACGGCAGCCGAGTTCCAGTCGAGCGCTATTTTGAGGAAGTTCTTCCGAGCGCTCGTTTAATAGAGCCGCAGTACTCGAAAGATGTTATGTTTGAATGACATGTATAATTTTATGAAACAACATTTCAATTTAATGTAAGAGCTTTTTATACTTGTTCCTTCAAGTAGTAAACTACCTCCTGTGCGGCCGTTGATGTAGATATGTATATAACCTGAAAGATGGCAGTCTTCGGCTTTAGCCCCCACGCACATAGTGCGGGGGTGTTTGCAAAGAAGTCGCGCTTTCACACTTAATCCAACGTCTTGGTCCTATAAAGGAGGTGGTAGCGTAGAAAACTAGGCAACCGGACTATAATGCTTTATCACTTTCACTTAGCCATAGGGGTTCGAGGGTGGGGCTACTATATAGCCCCTGGGGGCACCGCACTCTCCCGAATTCGGGGTGCGTATGTGCTCGACCAAAAACGGTCCTTCATTAATGCGGAGGAATTCTAAACATTCCAGTGAGTCATCGAGTGGTTGACCAGTCTCTCGCTATATCATGACAGTCAGTTTTTGGCTTTCTCTACTGAGGTGCTCGCCCGGCCGAACCGGGGCACAATCGCAGTAGTTCTCCGGGTGCCGCGTTAGCCGATAGAACGAAATGGAAGGCAGCAAAACACAGGAGCGGGCAAACCCAACATTTGACCAAAGACATGATTCGGAGCTGATGCATATAAGCCTAACTCGAGACGCCTAACACTCCCTAAGGTATTCGGTCTTTTATAAAGCGGGCAGAACAATGCCCTTGGTAATAAGCCCCTGGTGTCCAGGTACGTGCAAAATCCTGACACGGCCGATGCCAAAACGTCAGCCTCCTCCTCGGTTATAAAAAGAGACCGGGGGATGAGTAACAACAAGAGATAGTGAAAAAGGTTTACGCAGGGTCTTAATCTGAAAAGAATCCTTGCAACGGGTCCCTGCTGCACGTCTGCGCCTGTGTCTCCGTTGTGCCGTATCCTGGACGGGTATAGCACAGCGTTCATCTGTAAAAGAGAGGAACTTAGTTTGAAAAAGAAAAAGGATCATGCGAAAAATGTACTTTATATTAAATAAACAGAGTACGGTTCGAAAAGTGAATAAAATTGAGCTTTATTGTCTCTTGTTGTACATGCGTGCAGCACCTTGTACGGGGGTATGTCGCTAGTAGGCGCCGGACTCGTCTAGCCGTGTCCGGGGTTCGAATGACCTATTCAGGTGCTTTGGTTAGCGGAGCCGGATTGGTGTGGGGCTGTCAAGGCAGCCTCGCATTCTTCCGTGCTCGAGTAACACTTAATACTCCCTTTTAATGAGATGATGCCGCGTGGACCGGGCATTTTAAGTGTAAGAGATGCATAATGCGGTATTGCATTAAAGCGGGCGAAAGCTTCACGCCCCAGTAGTGCTTGATAGCTACTTTCGAATGGGCGATGTGGAAGGTTAAATTTTTGCAGCGGAAGTTGTCGGATGAGCCGAACACAACTTCTAGCAGTAGGGAGCCCGTACAATGGGCATATAGGCCTGGCATTACCCCTTTGAAGGAGGTGTTGCTATGGCGAATTTTGGTTGGGTCTATCCCCATTATGCAGATTGTGTCCTGATATAGCAGGTTGAGATCGCTACCTCCGTCCATTAGGACTTGTGTAAATTGGAGTCCGTCGATTATAGGATCTAATATCAAGGCATTCCATCATGTGTTCCGGATACTTTCAGAGTAGTCCTGATGGTCGAAGGTAATTGGTGTTGACAACCAGTGTTGGGACTCCGTTGGGGTAGATTGTGCGGCGCGTAATTCAATGGGTGCCGCTCTGTTTTCCCCTTTTGTTATTTGAAGCAAGTTTACTGTTTTGACCTCTTGTGGGAAATTATTTTGTTTTCCGGGGCTCTGCTTGTGGTGCTCGTCATCATCCTCACTTGGTGTGTCGAGCCCCTTGTGTTCGGCGTTGAGTCTGCGGACTGCTTGAAGACCCAACAATCTCTGTGGGTATGGTTTGCGTGCTTCCCGAGTACTGTGGATTTGGCATATCTTGTCCAAGATTTTGTTTAAGTTGGATAGCTCCTCGCTATTGTCCTTAAGGGGCAGTTTTTTATTATTCTGCCGTGAGCTTTTGAATTCGGCGTTGACTGTCGCGCTCTTTGGACCGTTCCCCTTAACCCGGCGCTGGTCCTTTCTGCGTCGTGGTTTCCCATTCCCATCCCTGACTTTGGATGTACTTGGGTCGGTGGTACTGCATCTTGCTAGCCAGCTATCCTCTCCCGCGGAAAAGCGGGTCATGAGGCTTGTTAGTGCGGCCATTGTTCTTGGCTTTTCCTGGCCAAGGTGTCTGGCGAGCAATTCGTCTCGGACGTTGTGTTTAAAAGCTGCTAAGGCTTGATGTCCTGGACAGTCGACTATTTGGTTCTTTTTGGTGAGGAACCTGTTCCAGAATTTTCGAGCTGACTCTCCGGGCTGTTGGGTTATGTGACTTAGATCGTCTGCGTCCGGAGGTCGGACATAGGTTCCCTGGAAATTAGCCCGAAAAGATTCCTCAAGCTCTTCCCAACTACCAATGGTGTTTTCGGGGAGGCTTTTAAGCCAATGCCGGGCTGGCCCTTTGAGCTAGAGGGGTAGGTATTTTATGGCGTGGAGATCATCTCCTCTGGCCATGTGTATGTGGAGGATATAATCCTCAATCCAGACCTGTGGTGCATCGTTCCGTCGTATGCCTCTATGTTTACGGGCTTGAATCCCGCCGGAAATTCATGATCCAGCACCTCATCGTTGAAACATAGAGGGTGCGCGGCGCCCCTGTATTTGGGTGTGTTGTGATGTTCCGATGTTTGACGTGTTGTATTGCTCGCCAGAACTTGTTTCCTTGGCCCGTAGAGAGACCTAATTGGGCCATACTTTTGGTGCGAATCCTTATGCGGATCGCGTGCCGGCTTGTGTGCGGCGCAGCTTGCCGCTCTACGTTTGCCAAGTGGTCGTCTATCCGACCCGGCAGCCTCTTTGTTTTTTGATCGTGGGGGCTCTGCGGCCTCCTCATCGAATTCGGGCAGTAGTTTGCGCTTTGGGTAGCTCTTTGCTTGGCGGCTGTCGCCATATTTGTCTGCAGTGTTGAGTAATTTACTCCAGCTTATTCGGAGTGCGTCTTCCGCTGTCCTGAGCCTCTGTTTCTGCTTTTTCAAGCTACGCGCAGTAGCGAGCAGCTCTTTGTGGAGGTTCTTCTGATCCAATGTCGTGTCCGGCGTGAGATCGTCTGGACTGTTGTCCTTGCCGGGGACGGGTTGTTTGTCCAAGTTGGCATGTTCGGATGGTTGCTCAATGGCATGTTCGTCGTCGGCCGGCTCGCCCTGCTCTATTGCTGGGTCTGTGTGGGCGCTATCTTTGTCGAGGTGGGATTTTGAGCGGCGCTTACGCCGCCTCTTTGACTGCTTCCCGAGGGAATTTTCTTTCGCAGCGTCTCGTCATTCCTTGTTATCGCTTCCCTTAGGTGTGTCCACCATATATATATCGTAAGTTGAGGTGGCCATCCGATTGCCTGTGGCGCTGGTTCTTGGTCGTCTCGCATCGTCGCCCATATCGCCGATGTCCTCGAGTCAAGTCGAGCATGTCCGTTAAGTCATCGGCGCTGGCTACAAAGTGGGTGGTGGGTGGGCGTTGAATTTCTTTGTCGTCCGAATCCCAACCTTCCCGACCGTAGTTCGCCGTGGCTCTCGACAAAGAGAGAGACTTTAATGAGTTTAGGATATCGCCAAAGGGCGAGTGCCGAAAGATGTCCGTGGCGGTGAACTCCATAATCGGGCGCCTACCGGATTCGACTGGCAGGGGCGCGGGAGGTTCGGAGTCCGGGAAGGAGTCCGGCACCTGGGAGTCACGAGCTTTGCAAAGGACAGGGATGGTGTTCGGCTTAATCACCGTAGAGATTTCAGCCCCCGAGGTGGTGTCCAACCAACCGTCCTCGATCGGCGAAACCGGCTCCGTATCAAGGGTCGGAGCAGTAATCGTGCGGCCTGTGGCAATCGCTCGGGCGGCAGAGCTAGATCGTACCCATCGAGACAAGCGGCCACGCTCATTGTGGCTCGAATCCGTCGAAGATCAAGTCTCCGCGGACATCGACCGTATAGTTCAAGCTTCTAAATCTGACACGATGGCTGTGGGCGTAGCTTTCGATCTGCTCCAGATGGCCTAGCGAATTGCCCGCAGCAAAGCCGTCGAATCTGAAGATCTATCCGGGAGAAAAGTCTCACCGGACTGCGCTGTCGCTGATGATTGAAGGAGCCATCGGGCCTATAGGTGACGCATACGCAGGAACTCTCAATGAAAGCACCAATGTCGGTGTCAAAACCGGCGGATCTCGGATAGGGGGTCCCGAATCGTGCGTCTAGGCGGATGGTAACAGGAGACAAGGGACACGATGTTTTTACCTGTGTTCGGGCCCTCTCGATGGAGGTAATACCCTACTCCCCGCTTGATTAATATTGATGATATGGGTAGTAAAGAGTAGATCTACCACGAGATCAGAGAGGCTAAACCCTAGAAGCTAGCCTATGGTATGATTGTTGTTCGTCCTATGGACTAAAACCCTTCGGTTTATATAGACACCGAATAGGGTTAAGGTTCCATAGAGTCGGTTACAATGGTAGGAGATCTACATATCCGTATCGCCAAGCTTGCCTTCCACGCCAAGGAAAGTCCCATCCAGACACGGGACGAAGTCTTCAATCTTGTATCTTCATATTCCAGAGTCCGCCAACGGTGATAGTTGACTATCAGGACACCCCTAATCCAGGACTCCCTCACCCGAGGTGCATGCTCTAATTTGGCTGGGTTATATTGCTCATATCATGCATATGGTGTCTTGCATTGCCATGTCATGTGCTTAGATTAGACATGCTTTGTGTGAATGCCTCCTGTTTGCTTTCTATATCAGATATGTGAATTATGCAATGCCATGTTTTTCAGCCAATTATCATATATGTGAATTATGCACCGCCATGGAGCCAGCATCCTATATGTGAATTATCTCATGCCATCTTTTTTTCATTACGTATTCCATTTGTCGACAATCTGTATATTGAACTACTCTTCATGTATATCAGCCATTTGAGCCGGTTATGGAAAAATCTGGAGTGAAAACAAGGTCTTGAGCGTGCAATGGTACCTTTTGAAGCATATATCTCGATGGTTCTGTGGAGCTCCTCAGAGGAGGATTCAGAGACAGATGACCAGTCCTATATCCGACCCGAGGTGTATGCTCTAAGTTGCAATGTTTATATTTCTCATATGATGCATATGGTGTCTTGCATTGCTTAGTTTAGATATCATATGCACAATATTGAATTATATCTGCTTAGTTTAGAGATCATACATGCGAGTCAGCTGCTTAGTATATGAATCAATTATGTCAATTATATCATGTCATCCTGTATACTTAGACAACATGTATGTGAATTATTTCATCCCAACCAATTTTAGAAAGACATCATATAGTTTTGTCATGTCATCCTGTTTAGGTACTCATCATATGTTGAATTATGCCATTATATCCTGTTAAGTTATCCATCATATATCTGAAACTGTGTCATGCTATCCTGTTTAGTTAGGCATCATATATGTGAAATTGTGTCATGCTGTCCTGTTTTGTTAGACAACATATATGTGAATTACCACATCTATCTATCATACAATGTCTGTACGTTCAATTTCATTTCTTGTTTATCAGCCATTTGAATTGGAGGGGTGATGGGAGTATCTAAGGGAGTAAAAAACCCGTTCTTCACAAAAGACAGTGCTACCCGTCGATGCAGATAGAACCATGGTTGTACTAGCCCACAAACTAGCCCCACCACACATAATCGAGACTCTTCCAGATTGCACACTTACCGTTAAGGCAGAGAACCAGCTACAACCCATCTAACCGCAACCCCAGCGGATAGTAACCCACTTATAGTTGACAAAGCACCATGTCCACCACATAGTACCCCCACACGAGCAGTTTGTAAAGCTACGGATGTGCCCAAAGCACGAAGACCACCACAGCTAACCCAAACTCCACGTTTAAAGCAGAAGAGCAACTGTTCTCAGGTCAGATTCCGTAGATATGGTCCATACTCCTTTGTTGTTGCATCAGTGTATTTACTCATACTAACTACTTTCAAATTTGAAGGATCCAATTGAAACTCCAATGGTGCAACAGGTATGTTTTAAACCTATTTCTTTAACTGGATTGTTGTTCTAACTTCTTGCTCTATGGTGATTTCAGTTTAAGTTGTCTAAACAGTTATGTTCTCATGTGATGCACATTACAAGTGCTGCCAATGCTGTGTAGTTTCTCACACTTATATTCTGTCTATGCTGCTGTGTCTTAAAAATATATGAGTTGAACTGTGTCTCTATCTTGATTAGGGAACATAAACTAGAATGATATGGACAATACGGTGACCATAGTACATAGATATATGTTTGTTTCATGCTGTTATCCTGTCCACCTTACTACTGAACCGGTTTACCAAAATGAGTTTGGTATCTTACAAGCTAAACATGTGACGTGTCTGCTTGTTTCTCTTGTAGTATGCAAACAGAATATTGGAGAAGAGCACCCCACTATGCAATGGTAGAGAAAGTAATGCAGATAAGGCTCAAGATAGTGAGACAATCCTGTTGGTCTCCAAGAAAGGTGATAAAAACGATCTTGTAGACGGTGAGAAAACCCCATACCCTGCATTGATGTAGTGTTCGAGTTCTTGGCGATCACCGGGCACAAGCTCTTCGAACCCGCTGCACGAATCACTTGGCTTCTTCTGGGCCTCAGCTACAAGCTGAAAGGCATCGATCATCTGTCTGCGGCAAGAAAGAAGAATGAGAAAGACCTGCAGAATTTAGATGCGTACTTTCTTGTGCAACAGCAAGTGCTGGAGGATTTAAGCGCCAAACAAGAGAAAGTTAATAAGCTTGCTAAGCATCTTGCCAGCATTATGGGTACCCAGGATATTGTTTCTTGAACTCTTCTGAAGTGGTTTCAGTTATGGACTTGTTTTGTTGCGGCGTTTATATGTTGTTGTGTTCCCTATATTTGCACTGGTGGTGAACTTTGATGCCCAGTCGATGTAATATGTGTAATAGCCGTGATAGCTTAGCATAAGTTGCTTGCTTATTTATTTCCTTGTTGTCTTGTTTATTTGTTTGCTTGTAGTCAGTGCAGTTCTTTTTCCGCGGTTTGCTAGTGGCTGCAATAACCTATTTTTTAAAACTAGGCCACAATAACCATGGGCTAATATTTATAGTGACGCTCGGCCTCCTACGGGCCGTAGAAACAGTGGGCCTTCTACGGGCCGTAGAAACAGTAGGCCTTCTACGGGCCGTAGAAACATTGGTCCTTCTACGGGCCGCAAAAAACATGGGCCTTCTACGGGGCCTACCATCAATGGGCCTTATACGGGCCGTATGATCGGTTGGCCAAACATGGGCCAATAACAGGCCGCATTATGGCCGTGAACGGGCTAGAGTTGGAATCGTCCGTTCATGGGCTGACCATAACGGGCCATCGTTAATAGCTGTATTTGATGACGCTATGAAAACGACCCAATGTATTAACGGACCACAAACGGGCCGACTGTAACCACGGGCTGAATTTGGCCCACAAGCAGAAAATTACAGTAACGGGCCGTAAGTAAACGAATGCTCAAAATGAGCCCAAGAATAAATGGGCTCTGAGAAGGCCGAAAGATAACATGGGCTGGAAACGGCCCAACTGAATAACGGGCCATTAATGGGTATAAAGTGATACACTGTTCATTACGGGCCAGTTTCACCACGGGCCGTTAATGGGTCTAAAGTGATACCTTTGTTCATTGCGGGCGATTTCACCACGGGCCGTTAATAGGCCAAGATTTACATAGGGCCTCATATGGGCCGAAGACGCGTCATGGGCCATACATGGGCGAGAAGTGGTTGGAATCATATTGGATGGCCCGGATGACGCCATCTGGGCCTAATTCGGGTAGGGCGTAATGGGCCTTGGGTTAGCGGGCTGTAAATGGGCTATATGCGACGAACAGGTCGTTAACGAGGCTTTCCATGGGCGGCCCGTCACCTGACCAAGTCAAACGGGCGGCCTTTTCACATGAATGGGCCTCTGATGGGCCGGGCCACGTGTCGACGTATCATAGGCGCCTTCTGTCCAATGAGTGGATGACATCTGTCCCAACAATGAGCCGACACGTGTTTCCTCCAGCCAATGACGATTTTACACATGGAAAATCCCCATTGGTCGGGGTTGTTAATGGGTTATCGGATCCAAAACCCGACCCGATAGCTTAACGGTGTTCTGTTACGGTGGATGCCATGTGCCGGTCACCCTTGACGAAAGCACTTCTGTGATGCGCGATTTATCGTCATTGAAGTGGACACTTCCGTGATGATAATTTTGGTAATGTCATGGAACACTTCTACGATAGCACAGGTATGACTATATTGATTCTGTCATAAATTTGTCATGGATGTACATGCATGACAAAAAATGCGACCTACTGTGACAAACACGTATCATCACGGAAGTGTATTTTTTTGTAGTGCACACACACTAACTACTAGTACTACTACTTCTCACATGCTGGCCAGACGCCGTCGTTCTCCTTCCCGGCTTTGTCGGCGACACCCCAGCGTTCTTGGATCTCCGCCGACCTCTCCGCAGGAGCGCGTGCGTCCTTTTCTTTCTTGCGGCGGCGGGCCTCTCTTTTCTTGAGTGCTTTCTGACTTTTCCGCTCCCTCTGTGCGGCTTTGGCCGCCTCTTGCTCTACCGCCCATTCGGCCTTGGCATCTTCAAATTCCTCCCACATAGTTGTGAGGTCGCGAGCGGCGATGAACTCGGTACGGCGGGATGCCATCGCTCTCGATCGGATGGTCCAACGTCACCTATTTTTTTCTATTGTTAGAGGTAAAGCTACTTCATGGAGTCGAATCTTGTACTCCCTCTGTCCGAAAATATTTTTCATTGAAATAAAGTGGGGGTGGGGGAATTTAATATGTACATCGGACTTGGTACAAACAGGAAGGAAAGGGGATGAAAGTAGTACAGACTGGTCATCCAACCGGTCTCTTGGTCGAAAAGGGAAATATAGGGGTAACGCTGTACAAAGTGGTATGACCAGGACTAGATTTGCTATCCACGCATAGGATTAGGTGGCTAGAGTGAACAAAAATGGGACCAACCCAGATATATTTCTTGGATGTTTGTTTCTCGGAGCAACAAACTATGAATCACCACTTTATGCCCATATTTACGTACATGGTGTTGTACTGCTGGTGCACCCACTGTCCCATGCCCTTATACAAAATATTTAGGCTCCGGTCGGAATAAAGGTGCAGAAAACATAGGTCTTGATGAAAATAGAGGAATAGGAAAGGAATGTAGGTATAAAACTATGGAACAGCAAACCGGAGGAAACTCTCAAGAGAATGTGTTCGGATGGACTACGAAATGTACAGATTAGTTTTTTAAGAGTAGCATGCTTGGCAGTATGAGATGCTATTTGTTTATTCAGCTGCACAGTGACTACTCTTGTCCTCACCTCACGTACCACACATAGGTCGATTTTTTTATTCCGGCAAACACAGCACAGCAACCTATCTAACGCATGGCAGCGAGCGCCTGCCTCGGGCTTCCGCCCAAAAAATGAGCACCGCGTGGATGTTTCTAATCCGATGGAATCAGTACTACCAGACCAGCTTTCCTATGAAACACTATTCACCTTTCCCGTGTTCCGAACGGTTGGAAGGGAAAGAATACCGTAGGAATTGTGTTCCTACGAAAATCCTGCACCAAACCTGTGAACCGAACGCAGCCTTAGCTGTTCTTAATATAATGTCCCTTGTAAAAATGAAGCCATCCCATAGTTTTTGCCTGTAATTGTTTGAGACTCTGACAAGTTTAGCCAAATGTTTTTGCCTGTAATTGTTTGAGACTCTGAATGTTTCCTCTGTGCCTTTTTGTGCACACAGGGATTTCAGTAGAACTGCACAAAATGATCAGATGGACAGGTACTTATGTTGCTGCTATGTACTCCAAAGTTCACTCAGACAAGCATCGATGTTGACAAGAAGTGCCTATATTCATTCGAGTATCAACCGGCATCAACCAATTGTCAAACTCCAAGTATTAGGAGAGTGAACGCCAAAAATATTGCTTGGTGCATAGCCCAGAAAAACGCAGTCCAGTCTTTGGTCCCAACTTGTGCCTTTTGGTTATCGGCACATATGGTAGCGAACTATATGGCATGGAGTCTAAAGATTCCAGACAAGTTGGTTGACGCGTATATTCATCTGGCACTTCATCAGTCTGCACACCAAGGATGCTCCATTTCAGTTGAACTGCACAAAAAATTTGGGTGGTTCATTTTCTCAACCGCCTCCTTTCTCGTCTGCAATGTAGAATTTTTGCGAGATCTGAGGACCCGGATGAGCCAAGAACTAGTTGGATGAAAGTAGTGGCCAAGTTGCTCAAACCTCCATCGGCACGAGGCCACTATTTGAGGATAAACCGACAAGCAAAGTTCAGATTGTCTGTGCTGCCTCTTATGTACTCGAAAGTTTACTCGTACAAGAACTAATTTTAGCAAGAAGTACCTCTGATTGAACACCATTTACCAAATTGTACCCTAGGTAATTAAAGTTCGTCCATGGATCATATTGGCTGTGATCTCAATCATTTGGATGCATAAACATACTGAACATGTGTATATCTGAATCTTTTTGTGAATTATGTATGAATATTGCCGTGTGATCTATCAATCATTTGGATGCATAGATATCTTTGAGCTTGTGTATATATGAATCTTTTCAGTTGTTGATAGTGAATGTTGGCTATGAATATGAACGTGTCATGTGAACTCGAGTTTGATATGAATTGCAATGTAACCAGTTATAACCCTTCTCCTCCTCTCAATCTGCGACTCCACTGCCGCGTTTTCCCATCTCTGAGTCGTTCCCGTCCGGGGCCTCGCCATCGTCCACTGCCTCGCTGTGTTTGGTGAGGCGTGGTCAACAAACTAGAGTCATCGGAAGAGGACTGTACGTGGAGAGCCTAACGGCTGCGACCCATGAGGTCCATGGTCGCACGCAAAGAAAGTTCCTCCTTTTTAAGCTGAAAAAAATGTTTCCTCCACCTGACAGCTGGGACCCACCGGCTGTATCTTCGCACGGAAGGAAGTGCCTCCTTATTTTGCGATAAAAATTATTCATCCCGTTCACAGCTGGGACCCGTCGACGGTGACTGACTTGTGGGCCTGCTAAGCGGACGTGTACGCACGGCTTTGTCAACTTAATCAACAAATGATTCTAGCAGCTGGACCATTGGATGTTAATCCAACAGTCGTGCTCCTTCTTCAACCTCTGTTCTTGCTCCTCGCCTCCCGTGGGCGGCACTGCGGCTTGCCGCCGCCAAGACCAACCAGTGAAGTTTCCCACTCCTCTCCATTTGTGACTCCACTGCCCCGTCTTCCCCATCTCCGGGTCGTTCCAGTCTGGGTGCGCTTGGCACGGTGTGGTCAACGTGGTCAACAACCGAGAGTCATCGGAAGATGACTGTACGTGAGAGGCTGACAGTGGGGACGCACCACGCCCATGGACGCATGCATGCAACGGAACGCGGCGAGGTCAACGTGGTCAAGGAACGACTTCCATCGAAAGTATATTGTACGTGCAGAGTCTCAGCTGGGTCCACGGCTGCAGCAAGTAAGTGCCTCCTTATTACGCGAAAAATAATGATTCCTCCAACTGACAGCAGGGACCCATTGGACGGGCCTCCGTATATTGCGAAAAAAACGTTTGCCCCCTGACTGCTGGGACTGATGGGACCCACCTAACGGGCCACCGTATTTCGCAAAAAAAGTCCCCCCCCCCCGCTATCAGCTCGGACCCACCAGAAGTGCCTCCTTATTACGCACAAAAAAATGAATACTCCCCCTGCTAGCTGGGACCCACCTTGGTGGGAGGCTGACTTGTGGGCCTACTAAGTTGACGGGACGAAGGGCTTTGTCAACTTAGTCAATATGAACGATTCTAGCTCCAGTGATCAGACGATGTCCATCCAACGGCCGTAGTGCTTCTTCAACCTATGGTCTTCTTGCTCCAGCCGCCCAAACCAGCGCCGGTCGTGCCTCATGCTCCTGCCTCCCGTGGCCAGCTGTGCTGCCGCAGGAGACTCACCGCCCCCTACTATTCCCACCGCTGGCCAGGCCCTACGGCGACGACAGCCTCACACCGCAGCCGAACCAGTGAACCTCAGATTCTCTCCGCTGGCTTCCATCGCCGCGTCTCCACGCCGCCCCCTTCCTAGGCCTCGCATTGCCCACCACTGGTGGTGCTCTCTCCGTGGGGTCAATATGGTCAAGGAACGACTTCCATCGGAAGAGTACTGTATGCGTGGAGAGGTCGACCTGGGTCCATTGCCACAGCCCAGTTTTTTTGTGATTTGCCAAGTAAGTCGCTTTGTCAGGCCTGTTGGGCTGCAAATATTTCAAGACGAGGAGAGCTTTCATTCGGCTGGCCGAGAAAATGGCCCATCAGTAATGAGAAATGGGATGTACATTTTTAAAACACATCAAACCGGCAATTAGTTTCAAATATCTTTTTTGCATTTCGAGATTTTAGATTACATTAATTTTTATGCGTGGAGAATTTGTTGGATTTTATATTGATAGACATTTATTTTTAAAATCAGTTTGAATGTGAGTCGAAATTTCGGGATTCAAAACAGTTCGGACCGCACCGAAATATGCAAAATTTCCTATAATTTTTTAACCGTGGCCACAGTATGGGCTGTAATGCTAACAAAAAGAATATGGGCTCCAAAAAAACCTTAAGAATTAGCAAATGGGCTGTAAATTATTAGAAATAATGGCAGATGGGTTGTATGCTGTTTTCCACAGATTTGAGGCTTTCCTAAAAAAGAAAGGTTGACGCACAAGCAGTGACTGTTGGATTGCCATCCAACGGCCGTCGTGCTTCCTCAATCTCTGCTCTTCCTGCTCCAGCCGCTCAAACAAGAGCCGGCAGGACTGCCTGCTCCCTCCTCCCCGCGGCCGGCTCTGCTGCCGCGCAGGCCTCACCACCCTACCGTACTCCCATCGCTGGCCTAGCCATCCCTCTACTCACCCACACCTGCTGTTATTCTCCGACGACGGCAGACGAACCAGTAAACCCTCGTACAGTCGTACTCCCCTCCGCATGGGAAACAACTGCCGAGTCTTCCCTGCCTCCGTGTCGTTCCCTTCCTAGGCCTCGCCGTCGTCCACCGCCCTGGTGCTCTCGGCGCGGCCTGGTCAACGTGGTCAACGACCGACATGCATCTGAAGTGGACTGTACGTGGAGCGGCCGACAGCTGGGTCCACGGCCGCACGCAAGGAAATGCCTCCTTATTATGAGCAAAATAATGATTCCTCCACCTGACATCAGGGACCCACCGAAAGAGCCTCTGTATTTCGCGAAAAAAATGTTACCGCCGCTGATAGCTCGGACCCACCAGCTATATCTTCGCATGCAAGAAAGTGCCTCCTTATTACGCACAAAAAAATGAATACTTCGTCTGTTAGCTGGGACCCATTATAGTGGTAGGCTGACTTGTGGGCCTACTAAGTTGACGGGGACGGAGGGCTTTGTCAACTTAGTCAATAATATGCACGATTCTAGCTCCAGTGACCGTACGATGTCCATCCAACGGCCGTAGTGCTTCTTCAACCCCTGGTCTTCTTGCTCCAGCCGCCCAAACCAGCGCCGGTCGTGCCTCGTGCTCCTGCCTCCCATGGTCGGCTACGATGCGTCGGAGGCCTCTCCACCCCTACTACTCCCATCGCTGGCCTGGCCATCCCTCTACTCACCCACACCCCCTGTTATTCTGCGGCGACGGCAGCCTCACCCTCGTACTCCTCTTCGCGTGGGCATCCACTGATGCGTCTTCCCCGGCTCCGCGTCGTCCCCTTCATAGGCCTCGCCGTCGTCCACCGCCGTGGTGCTCTCGGTGCGGCGTGGTCAATGTGGTCAACGATCGACTTCCATCGGAAGAGTACTGTACGTGGAGAGGCTGACAGCTGGGTCCACGGCGGCCGCAAGGAAGTGCCTCCTTATTACGCGCAAAATAATTATTCCTCCACCTAACAGCAGGGACCCACCAAACGGCCCACCAGTATTTTGTGAAAAAAAATGTTTCCCCCTGACTGCTGGGACCCACCAGCTACATCTTCGCACGCAAAGTGCGTCCGGGCAAAAAAAAACCAAAACGATTCGCCCCCTGACTACTGGGACCCACCAGCTACATCTTCGCAGGCAAGGAAGTGCCTGACAGTCGGGACCCACCTGGTCGAAGCGTACGTAGCGTTGTCATTCTGGTCGCGAAAGTGTACGTACATACTGGTCGATGTAGAGGCGCACGACGTGTCGTAGTAGAGGCGCCGCGCGTGTCGATGTAGAGGTGCGACGCGTGTCGATGTAGAGGCGCCGCGTAGCATGTACACGCACGCATTACAGCGGCGAGGGTGCAAGAAAGAAAATACGGCCACGTACGTACATACGGGCAGGGTCTCGAACGCCTACTCGCACATACGTACATGGCTGGGTCGGAACGGAGAAACAGCACCGTCGTCGTGTTCATGGGGAGCCAATGGAATGCGTCGTGTTCATGGGGAGGCAACGTAATGCATCGTGTTAATCGGGAGGCAACGGAACGCGTGGGAGCCAACCGGCTTGGACGGAACAGGCGATGGAAACGAGGCCTGGCGTACCGCACATCGGAGGAAACGGACATCCTACGTTCAGAACGGCGTCCTGTTGATCGGGATGGGTGTGGCGTAATGCAAAACGGAGCAAACGGACCACCTACGGTCGAAACGGGGGTCCTGTTGATCGGGAGGGGTGTGGCGTACCGCAAAACGGAGGAAATGGACCCCCTACGGTCGAAACGGGGGTCCTGTTGATCAGGAGGGGTGTGACGTACCGCAAAACGGAGGAAACGGACCTCCTATGGTCGAAACGGGGGTCCTGTTCATCCAGCCTCCACCGCGCGCTACTCCACCGGCTACTATTCAACCACCCCTCCACCGTCTACTGTTCATCTAGCCCTCCACCATCTACTGTTCATCTAGCCCTCCACACCACGGAGTCCTGTTCAACCACCCCTCCACCGTCTACTGTTCATCCAGCCCTCCACACCACGGGGTCCTGTTCATCCAGAGGAAACGCCACCACTCACTGTTCGTCCAACCCCCGGCAACGCCATCGCTCATCCAATCGATCGGCTTGATTAGCAGCAGATGGCGAAGGAATCACTCCATCGGATTCAGTTAACATCCATCGATCGATCGCTCGGGTTCAGGAACGCGTAGCCTGCAGTGCAATCGCTCGGGTTCAGTTAGAGCCCAACGCCTCGCTCGGGTTGAGTTAGAGCCAACGCCTTGCACACACGCGCGTACGTGTACAACACGCATCGCTCGGCCCCCGACCTCCCACCGTAACCGGCAACTCCCCGAAATTTTCCTCCCCCTCGCTTCTACCACGGTTTTTTCCGTCATGGACGGCCCAAAGAATGTCATGCAGTTGCGTCTCTGGCCCGCCCAGCACGAAAAGCCCATTTTCTGTCATGATTTTTTGTCATAGAAGTAGGAGCCCACCACATCTATGATAATACCGGGTTTTGTCAAATTATCGTCATAGAAGTGTCATATGAATGACAGAAAAAAAATTGTTCGGCCCAAAATGTCACGGATGTGTCTTTTTTTGTAGTGGTATGTGACATGGAAGAGTAACCCATGAGCCTAACTCCTTGTGCATTTGCAGTCCAAAGCAAATCTTAAACTATGCACAAATTTAGGGGAAGCTCTTGCTTATCACATAGTTCTCAAAGCGACAATGTTTTTCACTCTTATTATTATTCGTCGAAGCTTTGATCTATATGTTGTCATCAATTACCAAAAAGGGGGAGATTGAAAGTGCAACTATCCCTAGGTGGTTTTGGTAATTCCTAACAACATATAGCTCATTGAGCTAACATCATTACAAGATGAACATTTCAGGAAAAGCTCAATGAATGGCATGGCATGGATGAGGAAAGTGGATCCCTCAAAATACTAAGGATAAAAGGATTGGCTCAAGCTCAAAAGCTCAAGACTCTACATTTTATATTTTAGTGATCCAAGATCACATTGAGTCTATAGGAAAAGCCAATACTATCAAGAAGGGATGAGGTGTTGCTTAATGAGTTTCTTTCTCCACAGTGCTTAGTGATATGCTCAAAACCCTCAATTACTTTCTCATATCCACATATGACCCAAACCAAAAGTCAAACTCGGCCCCACCGATTCTTTCTATCTGGCGCCACCGAGTTCAGATGTCATAGCCACTGCCACAAACCCTAGGCAAATCGGTCTCACCGAGATGGGATTGTAATCTCTCTGTTTCCCTTCGTAACGTTTCGGTACCACCAAGATGAGCGATCGGTACCACCGAGATTGCAATGTAAACTCTCTGTTTCCTTTTCGTAACATTTTGGTCCCACCGAAATGAGCGAGCCGGTCCCACCGAGTTTACCTGACCAACTCTCTGGTTAGCTTATTACTAAAATCGGTCTCACCGTGTTTGAGTAATCGGTCTCACCGAGATTACGTTATGCCCTAACCCTAACCATATCGGTCCTACCGAGTTGCATGTCGGTCCCACCGAAAATCCTAACGGTCAGTAGGTTTACTAAATCGGTCTGGCCGATTTTGTTGATTCGGTCCCACCGAGATTGGTAAATTGTGTGTAACGGTTAGATTTTGTGTGGAGGCTATATATACCCCTCCAACTCCTCTTCATTCGTGGAGAGAGCCATCGGAACGAACCTACACTTCCAACTTACCATTTCTGAGAGAGAACCACCTACTCATGTGTTGAGGCCAAGATATTCCATTCCTACCATATCAATCTTGATCTCTAGCCTTCCCCAAGTTGCTTTCCACTCAAATATTCTTTCCAACAAATCCAAATCCTGTGAGAGAGAGTTGAGTGTTGGGGAGACTATCATTTGAAGCACAAGAGCAAGGAGTTCATCATCAACACACCATTTGTTACTTCTTAGAGAGTGGTGTCTCCTAGATTGGCTAGGTGTTACTTGGGAGCCTCCGACAAGATTGTGGAGTTGAACCAAGGAGTTTGTAAGGGCAAGGAGATCGCCTACTTCATGAAGATCTACCGCTAGTGAGGCAAGTCCTTCGTGGGTGACGGCCATGGTGGGATAGACAAGGTTGCTTCTTCGTGGACCCTTCGTGGGTGGAGCCCTCCGTGGACTCACGCAACCGTTACCCTCCGTGGGTTGAAGTCTCCATCAACGTGGATGTACGATAGCACCACCTATAGGAACCATGACAAAAACATCCGTGTCTCCAATTGCGTTTGAATTCTCCAAACCCTTCCCCTTTACATTCTTGCAAGTTGCATGCTTTACTTTCCGCTGCTCATATACTCTTTGCATGCTTACTTGAATTGTATGAAGATTGCTTGACTTGTGCTAAGATAGCTAAAATTTGCCAAAGACTAAAATTGGGAAAAGGATAAGTTTTTAATTGGTCAAGTAGTCTAATCACCCCCCCCCCCTCTAGACATACTTCCGATCCTACACCATGTATGCCGATGGCTGCTGTAGGCGTAGCCTGGGATAAGCCGACGGCTGATCTGGGCCGACGGGGGCCGTCGGCATAGCTCGGGATAGCCCGACGGCCTGGATACAGCTGTCGGCATATCCTGGACTAGGCCGACAGGGGTCGTTGGCATATATATGGCCTTTCGGCATCGGGCCATGTTCTGGTAGTGAGGCCCGTCGCCGTCGTTGCCTCGCCCAGATCTGAACGTCCTGTCTGTCGGCCATAGTCCGGCGCAAGCAGAGGCCGGACGCGTCGTCCACGTCGCTGCCGCGGCCGGTGGATGAGGAGCCCGAGACCCCAGGAAGCAGCACGAGCAGCAGCTGGTTGTTCCTGTCGCCCTCCCCGGCCCGCTGGTCCGCTCCAGCTCGGGAAGTCCTCGCCGGCGGCGCAATAGCCAGACCCATCCAGAACCGCCTCACCGCCCTCCAGTTCGTCCAGATCCCGTCGGGATCGGGTCATCTCCACCGGATCCACGTTGCGCGCCTCCATTGCATCGCCGGAGCGGGCAGCAGCAGGCGCAGCGAGCGAGGGTGCGGCAAGCGAAGGCGCGGCCAGCAACATTTGATACATCTCCGTCGTATCTATATTTTTTGATTATTCCACGCCAATATTATTGAACTTTTATATATTTTTGGCAACTTTTTATACTATTTTTTGGGACTAACATATTGATACAGTGCCTAGTGCTAGTTCCTATTTGTTGCACGTTTTTTGTTTCGCAGAAACCCAATATCAAACGGAGTCCAAACGGGATAAAAACGGACGGAGATTTTTTTGGAATATTTATGATTTTTGGGAAGTAAAATCAACGCGAAACGGTGTCCGGGGTGGCCACGAGATAGGGGGGCGCGCCTTCCCCCTGGACGAGGCCTGGGCTCTCGTGGGCCACCCGTAAGGCGGTTGAGGCTGTTCTTTTGGCGCAAGAAAACTAATTTTATGAGAAAGATCTAGGAGAAAGATTCACCCCAATCGGAGTTACGGATCTCTGGATATTTAAGAAACAGTGAAGGGGTAGAATCAGGGAACGCAGAAACAGAGAGATAGATCCAATCTCGGAGGGGCTCTCGCCCCTCCCACACCATGGGAGCCAAGGACCAGAGGGAAAATCCTTCTCCCATCTAGGGAGAAGGTCAAGGAAGAAGAAGAAGAAGGGGGGCTCTCTCCCCCTTGCTTCCGGTGGCGCCGGAACACCGCCGGGGGCCATCATCATCACCGTGATCTACACCAGCACCTCCGCCGTCTTCACCAACATCTCCATCACCTTCCCCCATCGATATTCAGCGGTCCACTCTCCCGCAACCCGCTGTACCCTCTACTTGAACAAGGTGCTTTATGCTTCATATTGTTATCCAATGATGTGTTGCCATCCTATTATGTCTGAGTAGATTTCTATTGTCCTATCGATGACTGTTGAATTGCTATGACTGGTTTGAGTTGCATGTTTTATTATTGGTGTTGTCCTATGGTGCCCTCCGTGTCACGCAAGCGTGAGGGATTCCCACTGTAGGGTGTTGCAATGCGTTCATGATTCGCTTATAGTGGGTTGCATAAGTGACTGAAACACAAACCCGAGTAAGTAGATTGTTGCGTATGGGATAAAGGGGACTTGATACTTTAATGCTATGGTTGAGTTTTACCTTAATGAATCTTTAGTAGTTGTGGATGCTTGCTAGAGTTCCAATCATAAGTGCATATGATCCAAGTAGAGAAAGTATGTTAGCTTATGCCTCTCCCTAAAATAGAATTGCAATAGTGATTACCGGTCTAGTAACATAGTCAATTTCTTAGGGACAATTCCACAACTCCTACCACCACTTTTCCACACTCGCTATATTTACTTTCTTGCATCTTTATTTAAACAGCCCCTAGCTTTTATGTACGTGCTCTTTATTATCTTGCAAACCTATCCTATCACACCTACAAAGTACTTCTAGTTTCATACTTGTTCTAGGTAAAGCGAATGTCAAGCATGCGTAGAATTGTATCGGTGGTCGATATAAATTGAGGGAATATTTATTCTACCTTTAGCTCCTCGTTCGGTTCGACACTCTTACTTATCAAAAACTGTTGCGATCCCCTACACTTGTGGGTTATCAAGACCTTTTTCTAGTGCCGTTGCCGGGGAGTCATAGCGTGGGGTGAATATTCTTGTATGTGCTTGTTTGCTTTATCACTAAGTAATTTTTATTTGTTGTTCTTAGTTGTTCTCTATCTTTAGTTATGGATATGGAACACAAAATACCAAAAAAAATTAGAGGTACTTGCTACTCATGTAGATGGGTAACTCCTAAAACCCCTGATTCTCATTATGTGAAAGATATTATGTACTGCTTTGATAATCCTATGAAAACCCCATTCAACTTTATAATGGGAGACACGTTGGATCAACGTGAATACTTGAGGGATTATCGCTCGACACAAAAAGGGAAACTATTATGGGATCAATTTATTATGTTGCGTTGGTGCCTAGAATCTCTGCTTGAGATATGATATTACTTGTTGCTCTAGGATGAAGGCTCCACACCTTCCCTTTTCATGCAAATTTAATGATAATGAAACCTTAGCTTCTTATGCTAATGGTATATATGATTACTATGATGTGGAACAAATAGAAGAATTTTTTGCTTTTATGGCTGCTTATGAAATTGAAGCTTTGTTTGAAAAGTATGAAGCTTTTGATGATGATGGTTATAGGCCTAAAAATCTTGCTATACATAGATATTGCTATGAAAATTATGAATACAATTACTATATTAATGCATTTATTGAAAAAGTCTCCGCTGTCCAAGAAGAGACTAATATTTGGCAGGAAGCTATGGAAGAAGAAATTGATGAAACTGTGAGCTCATTGGATGAAAAAGATGATGAGGAGAGCGAAGAACAAAAGGAGAAAGAGCGGATTAGCTACACGTGCCCACCTTCTAATGAGAGTAACTCTTCAACTCATACATTGTTGAATTCCCCTTCATGCTTATCGAAGGATGATTGCTATGATGATTGCTATGATCCCGTTGATTCTCTTGAAATATCCCTTTTTGATGATGCTTGCTATGCTTGTGGTCGAGATGCCAATATGAATTATGCTTATGGAGATGAACTTGCTATAGTTCCTTATGTTAAACATGAAATCGTTGCTATTGTACCCACGCATGATCACTACAGGAAACAGGTAATTTGCCGTTTGTGGATCACAGACGGCAAAGACCTAATTCCAGACGGCAAAGACTTTGCCGTCAGGAAACAGACGGCAAAGTCAGACGGCAAAGATAAGTCGGCAAAGAATACTTTGCCGTCTGCTGTTTGTTGGGATGACGGCAAAGAGTTTGCCGTAAGTCAATAGGGTTTGCCGTTAGCGGACTAGCCAGACAGCAAAAATAAGCCAACAGACGGAGCGGTCGCGTTAACGGACAGCGTCAAGTACTTTGCCGTCAGCTAGGCTATGTCTTTGCCGTCATCCTCGTATACCCAGACGACAAAGCAAGTATTGTTATTTAAAAAAACAAAACAACAATACAGGGTGCAGAGGCCATAGATGGCCGAAGGCATAGGGAAAATCTTTCACAGCGATGACGAACGAAAGGATTTTTACAAGACAAAAGTACTCTATTTACATATCCATCATCACAGTATTTACACACAATATAATGTTCTCCATTTACAGGGTGGACGAACAAACGAACGAAACAGAAAAAAAAACTATTACAAAACGGACAAACTGGCCCTTTCCTGCGTCGAGATCCGAGAGCGGGCGTCGAGCTTGAGGAGGCGAATGGTGGTCTTCAGGCGGAGTTGACCATGGCGGCATGGAGCCCCTGGATCGGGAGGAGGTGGTAGGGTCACGGACAGGGACGAGGAGATCTCTCTGCAGCCTCCAGCTCAGGCAGCGGTGAGGCGGGGTCGACCAGGCGGGAGGTTGTGCTGCAGAGGAGCTCCGGCGAGCTCTTGACAAAGCAACAGCGCCACCGTGTCGAAGGGCGGCGGCGGTTGACAAGCAGGGGAGGAGGCGTGTGGTCGCAGGCGGGGAGGACCAGGATCCCGCACCGGCGAGGCAGGGTCGACAAGCGGCAGTTGCCGAGCAAGGGAGGAGGAGGAGGCACCGGGTCACGGGCGGGGACAAGGATGAGGATCCCGCGGCGGCCTCCGGCTCAGGCGATGGCGAGGCGGGGTCGAGCAGCGGGGTTGACGAAAGGTGGAGGAGGAAGAGGATCCCGCGCTGGACTCGGCTCAGGCGACGGCGAGGCGGGATCAACCGGCGGTGGTTGACCAGCAGGGGACGAGGAGGAGCCTGGACCGGGCAGAGAAGAAGGGATCGAGGGAGAGATGCGGTTGGTGTGGAACTCTGGGAGAGGGACCGGGCAGAGAAGAAGGGATCGAGGCAAAGATGCGGTTGCCGTGGGACTGTGGGAGACAGATCGTGGTGGGGCCTTGTGGATAAGAGAGAGAGAGATGGGATGGGTGGTTGAGGCGTGCGTGGTGAGAAACATAGGCGGGTGCGGGCGGCACAGATCATTCCATGTCATCGATCCGTGGGATCAATCCGCGTGATGTGTTTTCTCTTTGCCGTCTGTGATTTTTTTACAGACAGAAAAGAGCTCTCTTTGCCGTCTATAAAATAAATCACAGACGGCAAATTTTTTGCCGTCTGTGATTTTTTTTACAGACGGCAAAAAGAGCTCTTTGCCGTCTGTAAAAAAAATCATATAGTTTAAAAACAAAAAAATAAAGAGGGGAAACTAAAAAAATTTCAAAACGGAGAGTGAAAGTGAGAGAGACAAGCATTGTTGAAGTGGGAGAGCTCCTTGAACTTTGTTCATGCTCACGGAAACTTTGTGAATCTTGATTACAGAAACTTTTCAACAAAAATAATTATCCCCTTGTACAATTCCATTGTATTATAAAAATAATGTGCCAAGGTTTGCCTTTAGGATGTTTACAATGCTTGTTGGTTTGTACGGTGCAGGACAGAAACTTTGGCTGTAGCGCGCGATTTTACATTTTTAACTGGAACGTCAAAAGGTTCTGATTCTTTTTGCAATGTCTTTCTGTACAACTTGTTTACTTGTCCTAATTTGGGTAGAATTTTTGGGGTACCAGAAGTATGGTGAATGTTCAGATTGCTACAGACTGTTCTGTTTTTGACAGATTCTGTTTTTGATGCATAGTTTGCTTGTTTTGATGAAACTATCAATTTATATTAGTGGATTAAGCCATGAAAAAGTTATATTACAGTAGACACAATGAAAAAACAAAATATGAATTGGTTCGCAACAGTACTTAGAGTGGTGATTTGCTTTATTATACTAACGGATCTTTACCGAGTTTTCTGTTGAAGTTTTGTGTGGATGAAGTGTCTAAACGAGGAGGTTTCGATATGAGGAAAAGGAAGAGAGGCAAGAGCTCAAGCTTGGGGATGCCCGAGGAACCCCAAGTAAATATTCAACGAGACTCAAGCGTCTAAGCTTGGGGATGCCCCGGAAGGCATCTCCTCTTTCTTCAACAAGTATCGGTATGTTTTCGTAATTGTTTCGTTTATGCATTATGTGCAAGTCTTGGAGCGTATTTTGCATTTAGTTTTCACTTTTCTTTTATGCACCATGCTGGTACGAGATATCCCTTGGTTGATTTATAGAATGCTCATTGCACTTCACTTAAATCTTTTGAGTATGGCTTTATAGAATGCTTCATGTGCTTCACTTAAATCATTTGAAGTTTGGATTGCCTGTTTCTCTTCACATAGAAAACCGCCATTTGTAGAATGCTCTTTTGCTTCATTTATATTTGTTAGAGCGTGGGCATATCTTTTGTAGAAAGAATTAAACTCTCTTGCTTCACTTATATCAATTTAGAGAGATGACAGGAATTGGTCATCCACATGGTTAGTCATAAAATCCTACATAAACTTGTAGATCGTTGAATATGATATGTTTGATTCCTTGCAATAGTTTTGCGATATAAAGATGGTGATATTAGAGTCATGCTAGTGGGTGGTTATGGATTGTAGAGACACTTGTGTTGAGGTTTGCAAGTCCCGTAGCATGCACGTATGGTAACTGTTGTGTGACAAATTTGAAGCATGGGGTGTTTCTTTGATTGTCTTCCTTATGAGTGGCGATGGGGACGAGTGATGGTCTTTTCCTACCAATCTATCCCCTAGGGGCATGCGTAGTAGTACTTTGCTTCGAGGGCTAATAAACTTTTGCAATAAGTATATGAGTTCTTTATGACTAATGTGAGTCCATGGATTATACACACTTTTACATTTCCATCATTGCTAGCCTCTTCGGTACCGTGCATTGCCCTTTCTCTCCTCAAGAATTGGTGCAAACTTCGCCGGTGCATCCAAACCCCGTGATATGATACGCTCTATCACACCTAAGCCTCATTATATCTTCCTCAAAACAGCCACCATACCTACCTATTATGGCATTTCCATTGCCATTCCGAGATATATTGTCATGCAACTTCCATCATCATCATATACATGACTTGAGCATTCATTGTCATATTGCTTTGCATGATCGTAAGATAGCTAGCATGATGTTTTATGGCTTGTCCTTTTTTTATGTCATTGCTATGCTAGATCATTGCACATCCCGCACATCGCCGAAGCATTCATATAGAGTCATATCTTTGTTCTAGATATTGAGTTGTAAGTAAATAAAAGTGTGATGATCATCATTATTAGAGCATTGCCCCAGTGAGGAAAGGATGAAGGAGACTATGATTCCCCCACAAGTCGGGATGAAACTCCGGACTTTATGAAAAATAAAAGAGGCCAAAGAAGCCCACCAAAAAGAAAAAGAAAAATGAAAAAAATGAGAGAAAAAGAGAGAAGGGGCAATGTTACTATCCTTTTACCACACTTGTGCTTCAGAGTAGCACCATGTTCTTCATAGAGAGAGCCTCCTATGCTTTCACTTTCATATACTAGTGGGAATTTTCATTATAAAACTTGGCTTGTATATTCCGATGATGGGCTTCCTCAAACGCCCGAGGTCTTCATGAGCAAGCCAGTTGGATGCACACCCACTTAGTTTCCAGTTTGAGCTTTCATACACTTATAGTTCTTAGTGCATCCGTTGCTGGAAATCCCTACTCACTCACATTGATATCTATTGATGGGCATCTCCATAGCCCGTTGATACGCCTAGTTGATGTGAGACTATCTTCTCCCTTTTTGTCCTCACAACCACCACCAAATACCACCATAGTGCTATGTCCATGGCTTGCGCTCATGTATTGCGTAAGAGTTGAAAAAGCTGAAGCGCGTTAAAAAGTACAAACCAATTGCTCGGCTCGTCATCGGGGTTGTGCATGATGGGAGTATTTTGTGTGACGAAGATGGAGCATAGCCAAACTATATGATTTTGTAGGGATGAGCTTTCTTTGGCTATGTTATTTCGATAAGACATAATTGCTTGGTTGGTATGCTTGAAGTATTATTTTTTTATGTCAAATGATAGACTATTGCTTTGAATCACTCATGTCTTAATATTCATGCCATGATTAGACATATGATCAAGATTATGCTAGGTAGCATTCCACATCAAAAATTATATTTTTTTATCATTTACCTACTCGAGGACGAGCAGGAATTAAGCTTAGGGATGCTGATCGTCTCCGTCGTATCTATAATTTTGATTGTTCCATGCCAATATTCTTCAACTTTCATATACTTTTGGCAACTTTTTATACTATTTTTGGGACTAACATATTGATCCAGTGCCAGTGTCAGTTCCTGTCTGTTGCATGTTTTTTGTTTCACAGAAACCCAATATCAAACGGAGTCCAAACGGGATAAAAACGGACGGAGATTTTTTTTGGAATATTTATGATTTTTGGGAAGTAAAATCAACGCAAAACGGTGTCCGGGGTGGCCACGAGACAGGGGGGCGCGCCCTCCCCCCTGGGCATGGCCTGGGCTCTCGTGGGGCACCCATAAGGCGCTTGACGCTCTTCTTTTGGCACAAGAAAGCTAATTTTATGAGAAAGATCTGGGCGAAAGATTCACCCCAATCGGAGTTACGGATCTCCGGATATTTAAGAAACGGTGAAGGGGTAGAATCAGGGAACGCAGAAACAGAGAGATAGATCCAATCCCGGAGGGGCTCTCGCCCCTCCCACACCATGGGAGCCAAGGACCAGATGGGAAATCCTTCTCCCATCTAGGGAGAAGGTCAAGGAAGAAGAACAATAAGGGGGGCTCTCTCCCCCTTGCTTCCGGTGGCGCCGGAACGCCGCCGGGGGCCATCATCATCAGCGCGATCTACACCAACACCTCTGCCGTCTTCACCAACATCTCCATAACCTTCCCCCATCTATATTCAGCGGTCCACTCTCCCGCAACCCGTTGTACCCTCTACTTGAACATGGTGCTTTATGCTTCATATTATTATCCAATGATGTGTTGCCATCTTATGATGTCTGAGTAGATTTGTATTGTCCTATCGGTGATTGATGAATTGCTATGATTGCTTTGAGTTGCATGTCTTATTATTGGTGTTGTCCTATGGTGCCCTCCGTGTCGCGCAAGCGTGAGGGATTCCCGCTGTAGGATGTTGCAATGCGTTCATGATTCGCTTATAGTGGGTTGCGTGAGTGACTGAAACACAAACCCGAGTAAGTAGATTGTTGCGTATGAGATAAAGGGGACTTGATACTTTAATGCTATGGTTGGGTTTTACCTTAATGAATCTTTAGTAGTTGCAGATGCTTGCTAGAGTTCCAATCAAAAGTGCATATGATCCAAGTAGAGAAAGTATGTTAGCTTATGCCTCTCCCTCAAATAGAATTGCAATAGTGATTACCGGTCTAGTAACATAGTCAATTGTTTAGGGACAATTCCACAACTCCTACCACCACTTTTTCACACTCGCTCTATTTACTTTCTTGCATCTTTATTTAGACAGCCCCTAACTTTTATTTACGTGCTCTTTATTATCTTGCAAACCTATCCTATCACACCTACAAAGTACTTCTAGTTTCATACTTGTTCTAGGTAAAGCGAACATCAAGCGTGCGTAGAGTTGTATCGGTGGTTGATAGAACTTGAGGGAATATTTATTCTACCTTTAGCTCCTCGTTGGGTTCGACACTCTTACTTATCGAAAACTGTTGCGATCCCCTACACTTGTGGGTTATCAGCAGCGCACGCGGGCGCGGCCAGCAGTGGACGCAGCGAGCATGGGCCCGGCGAGCAGCGGGCAGCAGTGGGTGGAGCTCCATCAGGACCGGGTCGAGTGCTGGCTCATCTGCCTCGCCCATGGTGGACGGCGGCCTCAACCCCGGAAGGAGCAGGACGGCCGATGATTTTGTCGCGGTGAGCTGCGCGCCTCCATTGCAACACCTGCACGGCCGCGGTGAGCTGCACCTGCTCGATAAAATGATTGAGTGGCCTGACACAGATAGTATTTCGCTGATGAGCGGGTCCCCTATCAAGCAAAACGTGTCGATGTAACGGTGTGATAGATTGGTGCCACGTCAGCCTGACCGATGGGCTCCACCTATCATAATCTCACTTAACTGAGCCCGATCTATCAGTGCTTTCTGCAAAAAGATTACCGAAGACATAGTGTTATCTGCAAAAAAAATGTATTGTAGTGTTTTGCGTAAACCTTGCCTTCAAAATGATGGTTTTGTGCAATTTACTCATTGTGAGACTATGCTACCAGTTGATATATGTATTCAGCTAAGTATTCCTGTGTATCTTCATAATGTGTCTCACCTTCGCAGGTGAATGGGTCTGAGCTCTAGAGGGTGTGGACTGTGGTGTGGAGTTGAGATGCCTCTGAACAAGCTACAGAGGCTACATATAGCACAAGAACGGGTGGCAATTGCCCGGAAAGTTGACAAAAATACGTAGGGTTTCGACTTGCCGGAAAGGCGCAGGAAGCTTCCTTAGAACCATTATACCCTTGTAATTGGGTTACATTTTTCAACGATGATGGCATTGTAAATTGTGAATCTAATCCCTTCAAACCTGGAACGTCGTCTTTTAGCTACTAACGTTGCTACCCTTGTCGGCCTGCACGGAAGAAGACATACTACATAATGTACTGATGTACATTAATGCTTATCCTCATGCCTCCATCGTATAGTAGTAGTTAACCCATAATTGTCCGTAATGGTAGTATTATCACTAGTAGAAAAAGGGTCAAATGTGAGACACATTAGTCCCGGTTTGTAACAGAACCGGCACTAATGTGTCCATTAGTGCCGGTTCCAACGGCTAGCCAGGAGGAGCTCTTTAGTACCGGTTCGTGGCAAACCTTTAGCACCGGTTCGTGCCACGAACCGGTACTAATGAGAGTGGTGGCAGGATGTTGTCAGAATGGGGCCCTTCCAGCACCTTTAGTACCGGTTCTTGACACGAACCGGTACTAAATGTCATCCTATATAAATCCTTCGTCCACCCGCACTCTGTTCTTCCCCCTTTCCCCTCTCCCTCTCCTCTGTTCTTCCCTTCTTCCTCTCGAGTTCATCACAAAATTTGCCCCAAATTTGTCAAGATTTGCAGGCCCTCATCCATTCAAATGATCACCAAGGTTAGCAACTTTGTCCTTTCATCTCTCATTGCTAGATTAGCTCTTGCATTGGTTTATATAGTGATTAATTATGGGTTTTCATAATTTGGGAGGAATTATATGTGGTAGTATTTGATTTATATGCAATTTGAGGTCAAAATAACACTTAGTTTGCATATGTAGGTGTGGTTTACTTAGTGCCTTCTAAATCTCCGTCGTAACCACCGTCGATCGCCCGCACCGTCGGTCAGCGGCACCACCTTGTGGTGAGCCTCTTGTTCATGAAATTTTATATAAAAAATTGATGTCTGTGTGATTTGGATATATAGTTACTCGTATAATAATTATCTTACCCGTACGTTGTTTGTTATACATAGTGTCATGGTTTTGATATCCGTCCCCGTCGGCCCTCGTCCTTGTTATGATTCGGATGTGGTATATTCTCTTTTAAAACTATTTGTTGCATTTCGTTTTTATGACAAATTATGCCCATCAAGTTGACATAGATATTTTTATCTAGGAGGTATGTGAACCGGAAATTCCAACCGACCCTATTGTCGAGAGGTTAAATTTAGTTGAAAGAGAAAACGAGTACTTGAAAGAAAAATTGAAAAGAATTGAGGGGGAGAAGATGGAATTGGAGTTGCATGTTGCCGATGTCGTCGATGATCACAAGATCAAGATGGAGAAAATGCGCTTGAAGATTAGAAAGATTAGAAAGTATGCCATCGATAGTGAGGCTTGGTATCATTATGCTGTTGGATCAATTGTTACCTTAGTTGCGATCTTGATCGCATTTGTTGTTGCATTTAAATGATTTAGCTAGAGAGTTATTTGTTTGTTGCATTTAAGTGTTGTATGAACTTTATGTATGAACTTGTATTAATTTGGTCTATTCGGTGTTGTGTAATGAAGATGAGCCGGCAATGGATGTCACGATGACCGATGCTCTCCCAGTTCGTTGAGGGCGTGCATACTTTTACGCTTGCGGCTGAGGCAAACAAGCGGGCGGATGGTTTTATGCCTTGTCCATGTGCTGGCTGTAAGAATGGTCGCAATTACTCTACGTCAAGAACCATTCACGCCCACTGTTTGAGTCCGGTTTCATGCCCCACTATAATGTTTGGACCAAGCACGGAAAAAGAGGGGTTATGATGGAAGACAATGAAGAAGAAGAGGACGCATTTACAACTATCCCGGCCATGGGTTCCCTGAATACGATGATACAACAATGGGGGAAGAAGCTGAGCCGTAATGCGGAAGAAGCTGAGCCGGCAATGCGGGAAGAAGTTGAAGAAGAGGCATCGGATGAGCCCGTTGATGATCTAGGTCGGGCCATTGCCGATGCAAAGAGAAATCAAGGCAAGTGATTTGGAGAAGAAGAAGTTGCAGCGCATGTTAGAGGATAACAAAAAATTGTTGTACCCGAGTGCGTGAGGTGACAAGAAAAAGCTGGGCACCACACTGGAATTGCTGCAATGGAAGGCAAAGAATGGTGTATCTGACAAGGGATTTGGAAAGTTGCTGGTAATGATAAAGGATATGCTTCCAAAGGACAACGAATTGCCCGAGAGTACGTACGAAGCAAAGAAGGCGGTCTGCCCTCTAGGGTTAGAGGTGCAGAAGATACATGCATGCCCTAATGATTGCATCCTCTACCGCGGTGAGTACGAGGATTTGAACGCTTGCCCGGTATGTGGTGCATTGCGCTATAAGATCAGCCGCGATGAGCATGGTGATGCCGAGGGCGAGCGCCCCAGGAAGAAGATTCCTGCCAAGGTGATGTGGCATTCTCCTATAATACCACGATTGAAACGTTTGTTCCAAAACAAAGAGCATGCCAAGGCGATGCGATGGCACAGAGAAGACCGTAAGAAAGACGGAAAGTTGAGAGTACCAACTGACGGGTCGCAGTGGAGAAAAATCAAAAGAAAGTATGGGAAGGAGTTTGCAGATGACGCAAGGAGCGTATGCTTTGGTCTAAGCGCAGATGGCATTAATCCTTTTGGGGAGCAGAGCAGCAACCATAGCACCTGGCCTGTGACTCTATGTTTGGATAACCTTCCTCCTTGGTTGTGAATGAAGCGGAAGTTCATTATGATGCCAGTGCTCATCCAAGGCCCTAAGCAACCCGGCAATGACATTGATGTGTACCTAAGGCCATTAGTTGAAGAAGTCTTACAACTGTGGAATGGAACAGGTGTACGTGCGTGGGATGAGCACATGGGGGAAGAATTTGACCTAAAGGCGTTGTTGTTCGTGACCATCAATGATTGGCCTGCTCTCAGTAACCTTTCAGGACAGACAAACAATGGATACCGCGGATGCATGCACTGTTTGGATGATACCGACAAAGATATATTTGAATAGTTGTAAGAAGAATGTGTACTGGACATCGCCGATTTCTTCCGAGCAGGCATCCCGTAAGAAAGAAAGGCAAGCATTTCAAAGGTGAGGCGGATCACCGGACGAAGCCTCGCCACCGTACTGGTGCTGATGTACATGATATGGTCAAGGATTTGAAGGTGATATTTGGAAAGGGTCCTGGTGGACAACCTATTCCAAAGGACGCTGACGGACGCGCACCCATGTGGAAGAAGAAATCTATATTTTGGGACCTGCCATATTGGAAAGACCTAGAGGTCCGCTCCGCAATCAACGTGATGCACGTGACGAAGAATCTTTGTGTGACCCTGCTTGGCTTCTTGGGCGTGTATGGGAAGACAAAAGATACACCTGAGGCACGGGAGGACCAGCAACGTATGCACGGAGAAGACGGCATACATCAGGGTCATGCAAGCTACGCTCTTACCAAAGAAGAGAAGGAAATCTTCTTTGAATGCCCGCTCAGTATTAAGGTACCGTCTGGCTTCTCGTCGAAAATAAAGGGAATAATAAACATGGCAGAGAAAAAGTTCCAGAACCTAAATCTCATGACTGCCACATGATTATGACGCAACTGCTTCCGGTTGCATTGAGGGGGCTTCTACCGAAAACGCTCGATTAGCTATTGTGAAGCTATGTGCATTTCTCAATGCAATCTCTCGGAAGGTAATCGATCCAAAAATCATACCAAGGTTACGTAATGATTTGGTGCAATGTCTTGTCAGTTTTGAGTTGGTGTTCCCACCATCCTTCTTCAACATCATGACGCACGCCCTAGTTCACCTATGCGAAGAGATTAACGTTTGGGTCATGTATTTCTACACAATATGTTCCCTTTGAGAGGTTCATGGGAGTCTTAAAGAAATATGTTCATAACTGTGCTAGGCCGTAAGGAAGCATCTCCAAGGGCCATCAAAATGAGGAGGTCATTGAGTTTTGTATTGACTTTATTCCTGACCTTAAGCCGATTGGTGTTCTGAATCGCGCATAAGGGCAGATTGGATGGAAAAGGCACGCTTAGGAGGGGAACAAATAATATGTATGGACGGACATTCTCTCACCGAAGCACACTACAGCTTCTACAGAATTCCGCCTTGGTGGCTCCGTATATGGATGAACACAAGAATTTGCTACGCTCCAAACACCCGGAGCGGTCTCGATGACCGGATTACACGTGAACAAACCAGGAGTTTCGCTTAGCTGGTTGCGCATATCGCACCATGCATGACACCTCTATTGAAGATGACCTGTACTTGTTGTCCCAGTTACCATCTTGAATATAATGACTTTCAAAGGGTACGAGATAAATGGTAATACATTTTACACGATCGCCCAAGATAAGAAGAGCACCAACCAAAACAGTGGTGTCCGCTTTGATGCAGAAACCAAGACGGAGAAGGAAACATATTATGGTTATATACAGGACATATGGGAACTTGACTATCGACGTGGTTTAAAGGTCCCTTTGTTTCGTGCAAATGGGTCAATATGACACGAGGCGGGTAACGGAAGACCCGCAAAGACGGAATGACAACGGTGGATCTTAACAATCTTGGCGTATGCAGACGAACCATTCGTCCTAGCCAATGATGTGGCACGGGTTTTCTATGTGAAGGACATGTCTACCAAGCCAAGAAAAAGAAAAGATAAGGAAGCGAATGCATCGCATTTACGATGAGCCAAAGCGGCACATAGTTCTTTTCCGGGAAGAGAAACATCGTGGGAGTGGATGACAAGACAGACAAGTCAGAAGATTATGAAAAGTTTGATGAAATTGCTCCATTCACAGTGAATATTGACCCGAGCATCCCGTTAAATGATGAAGATTTTCCATGGTTACGACACAAAGGGACTAACAGAAAGTTTGTAATTTTTTGTACCTAAAGAGGCTGTGTCAGCCTCCGGTCAGGCTATGGCCCCACCATCACCATTTAGTGACGGTTCGTACCACGAACCGGTACTAATGAGGTTATGTCAGGTAAGGCTGGGGCCCCATGAGCACCTTTAGTACCGGTTCATGGATGAACCAGACGTAAGCTGTTTTTTAGTCCCACCTCGCGAAGTGAGAGGGACTAGGAGCGGTTTATAAGCCCTGAGTGCAGACGATGAAGAAGAGGATCAATGCTCACGTTGCTTAGCTTCAAGCCTTCAGAATACGGTAGATCGCACGGAGCTATGCGCAGTGCAGTTTACACTATTCAAAGGCTTGAAGCAAATTAACGAGCATTGCACCTCTTTTATTTTTAATAACTTATTACAACTCCGGACTTGTTACATTATGGCAAAAACTAATTGCATGTCGACATTTCTTTTTTTAAGTTATAACTCCAGACTTTGACCATCAAGTTTTGCGTAAAAGAAAAATAGCGTAAAAGAAAGAAAAACTATAGCTGAAAAGAAAAAACTATATAAAAAAACTACTCAAAAATAAATAGAAGTTAATAAATATAGCAGAAAAGAAAAAACTACCTAGAAATAAATAGAAGAAAAAATAAAGCAGAAAAGAAAAAATTATATTTGCTATTTTTCAATCGTTTACAAAATTACCGTGAAATTGAAAATCACTACAAAATAAACTCTGAAAATGGTGAATTTTGGCAAACTAGATGAAAAACTACTCACAAAAAAAAAGAAGAAAATAAATATAAAAGAAAAGAAAAACTATACAAAAACTACGCAAAAATAAATAGAAGAAAATAAAGCAGAAAAGAAAAAACTATAAAAAATTAGTTTCACTGTGGGCTGATAGGCCACAGTGTGTGTAATTACAGCCTTAAAGGCCCAAAGAGACTCATTGTGGCAGGCGCAGAGTTTAGGCCCACAAGCCTGCTATACAGAGGAGTTCGAAGTTGTAGCCGCGGCTGGGTTTATAAACCAAGGCGGCTGCCCTTCGCCCGCCAGTGGGACTAAACTTTAGGGTGGCAGCGAGGTTTTAGTACCGTTGGAGCCACCAACCGGTACTAAAGGGGTTTTAGTACCGGTTTGTGCCAAAAACCGGTACTAAAGGGGGTCGCTTCCCGCCGCTTGGGCTGGCCAAAACTGGCCTTTAGTACCGGTTGGTGGCTCCAACCGGTATTAATGGTGCCTTCTATATATACAACACTTCAAAAATTTCATTCCCCCTCTCTTTCTTCCTCTGTTTCCGTTGTCTCTGTCGCCGTCGCCGCCCGTCGCCGCCTCGGCCTGGCCCCGTCGCTGCCGTCTGCGTCGCCGCTGGCCCGTCACCGCCTCGTCTGTCGCCTGCCGTCGTCGCCGCCTCTGTCAGCTCTCCCCTCTAACCCCTCTCCTCGCCCCGGCGGCCACCATGGGCGCCGCCCCTCCCCGAGCCCATACACACACACACAAGCATGATGAACACACACACACACATATGTATGAATTAATGCATGTATATATTAGTATATACGTATTTTGTATGTTTAATTAGTTTAGATTATTTAGATTATTATTTTTTCACTATTATATATGTATGAATGCATGTTAGATGGATATAATTAGTGTTTAATTAGTATGTAAATTTTTTATATAATGTTGTTTTTCAGTTTTTAATGGATGTATAGAAGTTGTGTTTTCTATTTTAGTGTTAGATGCTTAATTATTATGAAATAGTATATAGATTTTTGAAATAGTAGAAATGTTAGAAATTTTAGTTATCAAAATCCAATCCTTAAAAAATATTACTTTTGCGGGCATATAGCTAGTATTTGTTCTCGACGATGCCCGCACGCATCCTCGCCGTCGACCCGTCTGCTGACGACGCCCAGCCGACCCATGTCCGGATCTGGCTCACGGCCGGCACCGGGAGGTGCTGCTGGAGGGGTGCGCCGCTTGATGAGGAACCCGGCCCCGGGTCCCGTCGTCGACCCTGATCTCATTTGGTGGCGTTCGCGTGGGCCAGTTTCGGTGCGGAGGGACCCGGCCCCGCCGGAGGTGGTACGTCGCCGTGTCAGGGAGGAGGACGAGCATGTCCATCGCTACATGCTTGCGTTAGAGGGCGGCAGGTTCTCCAATACCTGGCAGTATCTTCGGGGATCTCAGTTCAACTATGATCCTGTGAGGGTTCCTTCTCTTTGGGTGTCCACCGCCCGCGCCGCAGGAACCGCGAGTGTCCTAGATTCTTCTGTAGTATTCGATCTTTAATTAGCTAGCCAGTGATGTACTATTCAATATTATATATTATTCGAGACGATGTATTCGAGATTATATCTATTATTCTAGACGAAGTATTCGAGATTATATCTATTATTTGAGACGATGTAATTTGAATACTAATTTGTTTTATATTTCTTTTGAATTAGTTAAATAAAAGCTATGGCGCATAATACCGACAGAGAGGGAGAACAGACCATGTTCGATATGATACGCGGGCCAGGTGATGATCAGAATGAAGAAGATTATGACGGCTCCGAATTTCTAAACAACACCGGAGAGGGTGATATGATATTCGATCGCGACGACCAAATTGTTGAAGTCATGAACTACGATTATGACGATGACGAAGAACATGTTGATCCTGAAACAACAAAGACCGGCGAGGTATATATATTTATATAAGCAGGTATCCGGTGATCATCACATGTTTTAAATGACTTGAAGATATATTAACGAATCGATCTTTGTTCTTTCAGCCATCCGGATCGAGCAAATCTTCGTGCAAAAGGACGAAACGAGGCCCAACAAAAAGTTGAAGGAGGGCGTAAAGTACAATATCGAGGCAATCAGACCTAATGGCGAACCATTAGCGCCTAAGAAGATTACGGACAAGTTCGTTCGTCAGTGCGGAGTTCTTGTGAAGGACCAACTCCCGATCTCCTTTCAAGAATGGAGAGAGCCAGCAAAAGACAAAGGACAAAAAGGCAAAGAGGACGCTGCTCCACGTCCAGATGTTACTTTTGTCGACAAGAATCAAAAATATCTGCTTTGGGATACTCTCATGGAACATTTCACCCTACCAGATCATTTCACAGAAGCAGATGTGCAGAAAGTCAAGGACGCTGCTCTCAGGAAGATGGCGGTTGCATTCAAGAACCACAAGAATCGTGAATGGAACAAGTACGTCAAGGGAGGAAGGAAGACTCCAGTATTCAAGGGAACACTAGAGAACCAACGTGCTCATTGGGACGATTTCGTGAAATTCAAGGATTCGGAATTAGCTAAGGAACGGTCGAGAATAAACAAGAAGAATGCCGAAAAGAGGATAAGTTCCATAAGCTGGGGCCAGGTGGCTATGCGGTGGCAATGCCTAAGTGGGATAAGTCTGAGAAAGAGATGGAGAATGCAGGTGCCACTCCGGTTACTAAGAGTTGGCCCCTGTGGTCAGGACTTGGTTCTATGCGCATGGGGAGAGTTGGACCCAAGACAGGCAATGTTTCGACGAGGGCAAGTCTGAAGGGAGCCGACGATGCGATACTTGTTGCAATAGAAGAGGCACGATTGGGGGTGTTCCAGCCCAACAAAGAGAACGACGACCTTACGCGTGCCCTGGGAAATCCTGAACACCCGGGAAGAACACGAGGCAAGGGCGCTATTCCGTGATATGAGGGGTTTTCAGACTGGAACACCGATTACATAACCCATGCGAGAAAGAAGATTGCGGAGGAGAAGAAGAGGAAGATGGAGGAGGAGCAGAGGAAGCGGGACTATGAACGCCTTCAAGGCCAAGAAGCAAGTCAAGCGGAATTGGTAGTCAAATTCCAGCGGCAGGGGGAGCAGATCGACTCACTTACCCAGCAAAGGGGTCTCAAAGAGCTGCAGCTAGCTTAATGATCCGGCATTGGATAGCACCGCCCCATCCATGCCGAGAAGCAGCGTGGGTTCCGCCCGGACGACGCAATGTTGGGTAGATACCCGTGGATGACATCACGGAGAACACTAGCTAAGCTACACGTCAAAATGAAGAACATATCCATGAAGGTGGCGGACGTTGCTTTTACAAATCCCCGAGGAAACCTTCCATTGCAACCCGATTCAGTGGGCTATGCTCATGTCTTGGTTGATGAGGTGGTGGACCCATATTCGAGCTAGAGCTTGACATTCCTGGAGGTGACGACGAGCGCTTTCTGGAGACGCCAACCATCAGATCATCCTATGGAAAAAGGATTGCATCATCTTTGAAGGCCACCGACATCGCGTCGGCCGACTCCTCGTCAAGTCCGCCACCGAGTCAGCCAGCAGTCTCCCGCCTCCTGCAAGTCCACCAAGTCCGCAAAGTGTCAGCCACTCCTCCTCCAAGTCCGCAAAGTGTCAGCCACTCCTCCTCCTCCAAGTCCGCCACAGCGTCAGACGTCCACACCTCCTCCAAGTCCGGCACAACCTCAGGCCACTCCTCCTCCAAGTCCGCACAGCTTCAGCGGCCACTCCTCCTCGTCCAACTCAGCCCGTGGCCACTGCCTCTCCGCCGCCTCAGCAATCGCAGAAGAGACACCCCGCAGCTATGGTGCGTAGTGGTACGAGTCGAGGTAGTACAGGAAGTACATGCGGAGGCAAGCGATATAAATATGGTCCAAGCCTCACGCCTCTTCCGCAGAGGGCTTATGACAGGTCCGAGGAGGAAATCGCAGCCATATCGAAGTCCGAGGTGGAAGCCCATTTTGCACCAAAACCGCCACCGCTGCCAAGGGAGAAAGTTCCTGAGGAAACGATTGACCACTTCATTCAGATGGCTCAACCACCAGCTCCCAAGCTGTTGGCACAGACTATGAGCGCCACATCAGAAGTTAAATCGAGCATGTCTACGTAAGGAGGCGAGCTCGGATCGAGCAAACAAGAAGCTTTGTCAAAAATGCGGAAAACCATTCCCCACAGGGAGAACAGCGGCGCAATCGATCCCTCGCTTGTTGTGCCAACAACACGTGATAAAGACGCGCCCAATATTATTGTGGGCAAACAGTTTACGCTTCGAGGTGGGCAATGTGGTAATAACGGAGGACCATATAATGCAGGCTGAAGTTCTCAAAATCACTGTTGGACAACTCCTCGAGATCGAGCCCATGCCTGTGCTCGAGAGGATGAAATAAAATGGAAATATGTCCGGCCGAACCTTTGGTCGAGCAGGACAAGGTCAAGAACCTCCCAACGAGAATGTATGAATTGCATCAATGGTACATGAACATTACCAAGATTTCCGATCGATTGTCCCTCATGGTGAATGTCAAGGAGGAGCATTACTTCCATGAGAAAGCTGTGTCCGTTGAGTATTCTGAATTGTTTCAGTTATACAATCAAGACGCACTCGACAAATCTATCGAGTTGCCATATTGTCTATAAGTGATTTCTTTCTGTAATTTAAGTCTCAAGCTAGCTGTAGTGATCCTTTTGATCAATCATTACCTGTAATTATCCTCACTATATTCTTTTCCGTGGTATTATATGCAGGATGAAAGATGTATGAAATGAGAAAAGGTGGACGCTTTGGCATTGGGTTCATTGACCCAAACACCGTTAATGAATACACATGGAAAATAAATCCACGTCATCAAAAGGTCAGAGAGGACAGCATGCTAGAGTTCTTGAAGCGCCTCAAATACAATGAAGATATACTACTTCCTTACAACTTCCAAAGGAGTCACACTGTCTTGTACTACAAATTCTCTGCTTTTGCCTACTAGCTAGCTACATGTTTTTGCTTACATATGCCCGCTTAATTAAGACATGCAAACGTGTGTGCATGCAGATTTCACTGGGTCTTGTGTATCATTAAAGTTGACGCTTGAACAGTTGAAATATCGGACTCACTACTCAAAGGAAAAACTGACTATAACATCTTGTTTGGGATAGTCAATGTGTAATTTCAATCATTATTAACTATATATCTCGGACTATTTTGTTCTTCATTTGATGATATGAACTATTTAATAACCACTTTATTCATTTTATTTTTCAAGGCAAGGTGGCTTGGGCAAGGTTCATCACAGTGACCCCAGGAGAATGAAAAAAAGCTTAAATGGTTTCGACCCAAGGTAAGTAATTATAGTACTAGCTAGCTAGCTAGCTGCCATCTCTTTAATTATCATGCTTGATTAATTATTATCTAATCAAATTCCATTCTCGTAGAGGCCACAAGCGGTAGCGAGGGACTGATCTGTGTGCATTCTGCGTTTGCAAGAACATTCGCATGATGGCGTCCGAAAGGAGCAGATCTCAAAGACGGGAATGGGTACGCTTGTCAAAACACTATTCACAATTTTTACACCATTATCGATATCTAGTCACACAACTAATACACATGCATATTGATCTCCTTCTTAAAAGTTCACAGAGGTGCGGGAGAAGCTCCTAGAAACGGAGCGCGTAGAAGCACTTCAAGAGAAAATAGCGGGATTTTTGCTCGACCAGGTCATAAATCCGAAGGGAGAATACTATTACCCGCTACCGCCCCCATGAAAACCACTTCCAATTGTCAGTGTGCTTCGAAGGCACCAATTAGGCTAATGCCACTGGCTCCGAAGGCAACATGCATATGTAGGAGAAATTGTATATAGCTATACATGTGTGTATGTGTGAATTAATTAATATGATGGTTTGTGAGACATTGATGATATATATATGCATGATTGGTTCTACTAGAAATTCTATATATATATATATATATATATATATATATATATATATATGCATAACGTGTACAATGTGTAGTATCGTAAAATACCGGCAAATGAAAAAGAATTAAAATGGAAACACAAAATTAAATGAAAAGAAATCATAAAACTAAAAACCCCCAAACCTTATAGTACCGGTTGGTCTTACCAACTGGTACTAAAGGGCTCTGTGCCCCGGAGCTGGCTCATGCCACGTGGTTTCCCTTTAGCACCGGTTCGTGCTGAACCGGTACTAAAGAGGGGGGGGGGCTTTAGTGCCCACACTTTAGTGCCGGTTATGGAACCGGCACTAAAGGGCCTTACGAACCTGTGCTATTGCCCGGTTCTGCACTAGTGTATAGCTAATATCATACATGCCAACTAAAAAAATTTGATGAGGTGTCATAGTATTAAATGAAGAAAGAGAGGGTGGAGTATCATATCATGATACCATATCATATATCATACATTAGTACCATATGCATGATACTAGTATATGATACTCCCCATTACAACCAGCCTAATTATGTGCTCTAGGTTGTGGCGGCAGATGCACCTTTTCTTACTCCTAGAATGACTTTTGATGGCCATGGCTCTCACTCCACCCATCCTAAAGCAGCTGAACCGATTGGTCCGTTCCTTTCTCTGGCGCGGACGCAAGGAGGCCAACAGAGGCCACTGTCTCGTCAATTGGAGCACGGTCTGTCGCCCTATTTCGCTCGGAGGCCTTGGCATCGCAGACTTCCATCGTGCAGAGATTGTGCTCTGGACTCGTTTGCTATGGCTCCAAGCGACAGATCCTTCCCGGCCTTGGCACCACCTGTACATGATGAGCTGCCTTGAGACCCAGGCCATCTTCCGTGCTTCCACGTCATGGGCCCTCGGAGACGGCCGGTCCTGCCGCTTCTGGGTTGACCCTTGGCTCGACGGCGTGTCTATTGCGGAGCTCGCCCCGCTAATCTGCGCCAAGGTGTCGCGACGTCGGCGCAAGATCCCTTCGGTCTGCGATGCCCTTGCTGATCGCTCTTGGGCGCGGGACATCTCTGGGTCCTTGGGCCGGCGGCTCTGGTTCAGTACATCCACCTTTGGCAACGGCTGCGTCAGGTTACTCTCTCGGACTCCCCGGATCAAGTTGCTACTGAACTTCGTAGGTCCACAAGGACACGTTCCACACCAGAGTGGTATGGCAACCCTGTCCTGGAAATCATGTTGTTAGACAACGGTGAACCTTCGAACTATGAAGAAGCGATGGCGGGCCCGGATTCCAACAAATGGCTTGAAGCCATGCAATCCGAGATAGGATCCATGTATGAAAACAAAGTATGGACTTTGACAGACTTGCCCGATGATCGGCGAGCGATAGAAAACAAATGGATCTTTAAGAAGAAGACGGACGCGGATGGTAATGTCACCATCTATAAAGCCCGACTTTTCGCTAAGGGTTATCGGCAAGTTCAAGGGATTGACTATGATGAGACTTTCTCTCCCGTAGCGAAGCTTAAGTCCGTCCGAATCATGTTAGCAATTGCCGCATACTATGATTATGAGATATGGCAGATGGACGTCAAAACGGCATTCCTTAACGGTTATCTTAAGGAAGAGCTGTATATGATGCAGCCGGAAGGTTTTGTCGACCCTAAGAATGCTAACAAGGTATGCAAGCTCCAGCGATCCATTTATGGGCTGGTGCAAGCATCTCGGAGTTGGAACATTCGCTTTGATGAGATGATCAAAGCGTTTGGGTTTATGCAGACTTATGGAGAAGCCTGAGTTTACAAGAAAGTGAGTGGGAGCTCTATAGCATTTCTCATATTATATGTAGATGACATACTTTTGATGGGAAATGATATAGAACTCTTGGACAGCATTAAGGCCTACTTGAATAAAAGTTTTTCAATGAAGGACCTTGGAGAAGCTGCTTACATATTAGGCATCAAGATCTATAGGGATAGATCGAGACGCCTCATAGGTCTTTCACAAAGCACATACCTTGATAAGATTTTGAAGAAATTCAAAATGGATCAGTCCAAGAAAGGGTTCTTGCGTCTTTGCAAGGTGTGAGATTGAGCTTGGCTCAATGTCCGACCACGGCAAAAGATAAAGAAGAGATGAGTGTCATCCCTATGCCTCGCCATAGGATCTATTATGTATGTCATGTTGTGTACAGGACCTGATGTAAACCTTGCCGTAAGTTTGGTAGGAAGGTACCAAAGTAATCCCGGCAAGGAACACTGGACATCGGTCAAGAATATCCTGAAGTACCTGAAAAGGACAAAGGACATGTTTCTCGTTTATGGAGGTGACGAAGAGCTCGTCATAAAAGGTTACGTCGACGCTAGCTTCGACACAGATCTGGATGACTCTAAGTCACAAACCGGATACGTGTATATGTTGAATGGTGGAGCAGTAAGCTGGTGCAGCTGCAAGCAGAGCGTCGTGGCGGGATCTACGTGTGAAGTGGAATACATGGCAGCCTCGGAGGCAGCGCAAGAAGCAATTTGGGTGAAGGAGTTCATCACCGACCTAGGAGTTATACCCAATGCGTCGGGGCCAATCAAACTCTTCTATGATAACACTGGAGCTATTGCACTTGCCAAGGAGCCCAGGTTTCACAAGAAGACCAGGCACATCAAGCGTTGCTTCAACTCCATCCGTGAAAATGTTCAAGATGGAGACATAGAAATTTGCAAAGTGCATACGGATCTGAATGTCGCAGATCCGCTGACTAAACCTCTTCCATGAAAGCAAAACATGATCAACACCGTAACTCTATGGGTGTTCGGTTCATCACAATGTAACTAGATTATTGACTCTAGTGCAAGTGGGAGACTGTTGGAAATATGCCCTAGAGGCAATAATAAAAGGATTATTATTATATTTCCTTGTTCGTGATCATTGTCTTTTATTCATGCTATAATTGTATTATCCGGAAATCGTAATACACGTGTGAATACATAGACCACAATATGTCCCTAGTGAGCCTCTAGTTGACTAGCTCGTTGATCAATAGATAGTCATGGTTTCCTGACTATGGACATTGGATGTCATTGATAACGGGATCACATCATTACGAGAATGATGTGATGGACAAGACCCAATCCTAAGCGTAGCACAAGATCGTGTAGTTCGTTTTGCTAGAGCTTTTCCAATGTCAAGTATCTCTTCCTTAGACCATGAGATCGTGTAACTCCCGGATACCGTAGGAGTGCTTTGGGTGTACCAAACGCCACAACGAATCGGGTGACTATAAAGGTGCACTACAGGTATCTCCGAAAGTGTCCGTTGGGTTGACACGGATCGAGACTGGGATTTGTCACTCCGTGTTACAGAGAGGTATCACTGGGCCCACTCGGTAGTGCATCATCATAATGAGCTCAAAGTGACCAAGTGTCTGGTCACGGGATCATGCATTACTGACGAGTAAAGTGACTTGCCGTAACGAGACTGAACGACGTATTGGGATACCGACGATCGAATCTCGGGCAAGTAACATACCGTCTGACAAAGGGAATTGAATACGGGATTAATTGAATCCTCGACATCGTGGTTCATCCGATGAGATCATCGAGGAGTATGTGGGAGCCAACATGGGTATCCAGATCCCGCTGTTGGTTATTGACCGGAGAGCCGTCTCGGTCATGTCTGCATGTCTCCCGAACCCGTAGGGTCTACACACTTAAGGTTCGGTGACGCTAGGGTTGTATGAATATGAGTATGCAGCAAACCGAATGTTGTTCGGAATCCCAGATGAGATCCCGGACGTCGCGAGGAGTTCCGGAATGGTCCGGAGGTAAAGAATTATATATAGGAAGTGCTATTTCGGCCATCGGGAGAATTTCGGGGGTTACCGGTATTGTCAGGACCATCGGAAGGGTCCCGGTCCACTGGTGGGGCCACCTATCCCGGAGGGCCCGTGGGCTTAAGTGGGAGGAACCAGCCTGGTGGGCTGGTGCGCCCACTTGCCCCACGCGCATAGGGTTGGAAACCCTAGGGTGGGGCGCCCACTTGCCTTGGGGCAAGCCTCCCCCTTGGCCGCCGCCCCTTGGGAGATCAGATCTCCAAGGGTGGCGCCCCAGGGGCCTATATAAAGGGGGGGAGGGAGGGGGCAGCCGGACCCTTGCATCTTGGCGCCTCCCTCTCCCCTGCTACACCTCTCCTCCTCCGTCACGTGCTTGGCGAAGCCCTGCCGGAGTGCTGCTTCTCCACCAACATCACGCCGTCGTGCTGCTGCTGGAGCCATCTTCCTCAACCTCTCCTTCCCTCTTGCTGGATCAAGAAGGAGGAGACGTCATCCGCTCCGTACGTGTGTTGAACGCGGAGGTGTCGTCCGTTCGGCACTCGGTCATCGGTGATTTGGATCACGGCGAGTACGACTCCATCATCCACGTTCTAGTGAACGCTTCCACACGCGATCTACAAGTGGTATGTAGATGCAATCTCTCTCCCATGACTCGTTGCTTAGATGAACTCATAGATGGATCTTGGTGAAACCGTAGGAAAAATTTTAATTTTCTGCAACGTTCCCCAACAGATTCCCCCTCCGGCTCCAAGATGGGTTCTCGCGGATATAGGAGGTTACGGTGGTGGAAATATTTCTTCGGTGGCTCCCTGGATGTTTTCGGGGTATGTAGGCTTATATAGGAGGAAGAAGTATGTCGGTGGCTGCCCGAGGGGCCAACGAGAAAGGGGGCGCGCCCTATAGGGGGGGCGCCCTACCCTCTTGTGGCCGCCTCGGCTGCTTCTTGACTTGCACTCCAAGTTCTGTGGATCACGTTCATTCCAAAAATCACGCTTCCGAAGGTTTCATTCCGTTTGGACTCCGTTTGATATTCCTTTTCTTCGAAATACTGAAATAGGCAAAAAAACAGCATTACAGGTTGGGCCTCCGGTTAGTAGGTTAGTCCCAAAAATGATATAAATGTGTAAAATAAAGCCCATAGACATCCAAAACAGGCAATATAATAGCATGAAACAATCAAAAATTATAGATACGTTGGAGACGTATCAAGCATCCCCAAGCTTAATTCTTGCTCGTCCTCGAGTAGGTAAATGATAAAAACAGGAAAATTGATGTGGAATGCTACCTAGCATAATTCTCAATGTAATTTCTCTTTATTGTGGCATGAATGTTCAGATCCAAGTGATTCAAAATAAAAGCTCATATTGACAAAAGAAATAGCAATACTTCAAGCATACTAATAAAAGCAATCATGTCTTCTCAAAATAACATGGCTAAAGAAAGTTCATCCCTACAAAATCATATAGTTAGGCTATGTTTCTTTTCGTCACACAAAGATGTTCCCAACTTCTATACCCCCGATGACAAGCCAAGCAATTGTTTCGTACTTAAATAATCTCAAACTTTTTCAACCTTCACGCAATACATGAGCGTGAGCCATGGATATAGCACTATGGGTGGGATAGAATAATGATTGGGGATTGTGTGGAGAAGACAAAAAAGGAGAAAGTCTCACATTGACGAGGATAATCAACGGGCTATGGGAATTCCCATCAATTGATGTCAACATGAGGAGTAGGGATTGCCATGCAACGGATGCACTAGAGCTATAAATGAATGAAAGCTCAACAAAAGAAAACTAGTGGGTGTGCATCCAACTTTCTTGCTCAAGAAGACCTAGGGCATTTGAGGAAGCCCATCGTAGGAATATACAAGCCAAGTTCTATAATGAAAAATTCCCACTAGTATATGAAAGTGACAACACATGAGACTCTCTACATGAAAACATGGTGCTACTTTGAAGCACGATATATGAGACTCATTACATGAAGAACAAGGTGCTACTTTGAAGCACAAGTGTGAAAAAATAGATAGTAGCATTGCCCCTTTATTTATTTTCTTTTTTTATTTTTTTACTTTTTTTCTTTTCTTTTTTTTCTTTTCTTTTCTTTTTTTATTTTGTTTTTTTCTTTTTATTTTTTTTCTTTTGGCCTATCTTTTTTCTTTTCTTTTTGGCCTTCCTTTTTTTATTTTTAGGCAATGCTCTAATAATGAAGATCATCACACTTTTATTGATTACAACACATGAATTACAACTCGAAACTAGAACAATATATGACTCTATATGAATGCCTCCGGCGGTGTACCGGGATGGTGCAATGAATCAAGAGTGACATGTATGAAAAATTATGCATGGTGGCTTTGCCACAAATACGATGTCAACTACATGATCATGCAATGGCAATATGACAAAAGTAATGTATGTCATGATGATGATGAATGGAACGGTGGAAAGTTGCATGGCAATATATCTCGGAATGGCTGTGGAAATGCCACAAATAGGTAGGTATGGTGGCTGTTTTGAGGAAGATATAAGGAGGTTTATGTGTGATAGAGCGTATCATATCACGGGGTTTGGATGCACCGGCGAAGTTTGCACCAACTCTCAAGGTGAGAAAGGGCAATGCACGGTACCGAAGAGACTAGCAATGATGGAAAGGTAAAAGTGCGTATAATACATGGACTCAACATTAGTCGAAAGAAATCATATAATTATTGCAAAAATTTAGAAGTAATCAAAAACCAAGCACTACGCGCATTCTCCTAGGGGGATAGATTGGTAGGAAAAGACCATCGCTCGTCCCCGACCGCCACTCATAAGGATGCCCAAGCCAGGTACACTTCATGCTTCAAATTTGTTACACAACTTTAACCATACGTGCATGCTACAGGACTTGCTAACTTCAACACAAGCATTATTTAAATTCACAATCACCCAACTAGCATGACTTTAATATCACTACCTCCCTATCTCAAAACAATTATCAAGTATCAAGTTGATCATAGCATCCAATTCACTTCCTATGATAGTTTTTATTATACCCAACTTGGATGCTCATCATTCTAGAACCAATTTATAACCATAGCAAATACCCTGCTGTTATATAAGACTCTCAAAATAATATAAGTGAAGTATGATAGATCAACAATTTCTTCAAAATTAATCCAACGCCGTGCTCTAAAAGATATAAGTGAAGCACTAGAGCAAAAACTATCTAGCTCAAAAGATATTAGTGAAGCACATAGAGTATTTTAATAAATTTTAATCAAGTAGGCTTCTCCCAAAAAGTGTGTTACAGCAAGGATGATTGTGGTAAACTAAAAATCAAAGACTAATATAATACACGACTCTCCAAGCAAAACACATATCATGTAGCGAATAAAAATATAGCTGCAAGTAAAGTTACCAATGTACGAAGGCGAAAGAGGGGATGCCTTCCGGGGGCATCCATGTGACGCCCGGGTGATTACGCTACAGTAATCCCGCGTTAATGAGGACACGTCACCTCGGTTACTGCTAATAATCTCGCGTCGGTTCGAATCTTTCAAATTCAAAGTCAAGCAAACAGTGTAAGTTTTCAAAATTTTAAACTAAAATGTCCGGAGTGTGCAGTTAAATGCCTAGGTGTTTATAGTGCAACAAACCCCCCCCCCCCTTCTGAAATTTTCTAAATATAGGAAAAACAAAATAAAACAGTGGAGGGGGAAGAACCCCCCTGGCCCAGCCAGTCGGCCCCCTCCCCACCTGGCCCCTCTCTCCCCTTTTGGCCCATTCCCCTTCCCCCCCCCATGGGCCGGCCCACCGGCCCAACCCACCGGCCGCATAACCCCCCCCCCACCCGGCGGCTAACCCTAGCCACCGACCGCACTCCTCCCCCCCACGCGCCCCCCTCGCCCCTCTCCTCTCCCCGATCGGATCGGGGGCGGAGACCACCCCCGACCGGACCCCCCGCCGCGCCACTCCCACCTCGCCGCCGACCCCCGCCGCCCACCGCGGCCCCGGGCCTCCCCTCCTCCTCCGACGCCGCCCGGAAGCTCCCCTCCTCCCCCTCCGTCGCCCCGAGCCAGCGGCCTCCGCCGCACATGGCTCGGCCTCGCCCGCCCGTCGCTGGCCGCTCCTCCGACCCCCTCCCGACGGCCTCCCGACCCTCACTGAGCTCACGGCCGAGTCCCTGCCTCCCCTGTGAGGCTCCCTCTCGCCTCTCTTCCCCTCCCTCGTCGGCGACGCGCCGCCAGACGCCCCCTCCGGTTCCTCTCCGGCTCCTATTCCGATCGACGCAGTGGCCCGCCCGTCGCCCGCTCGGGCGCCAGCTGCGACCGGCGCCCCAGTTCCCTCTTTCCCCTGCGGATCCGGCCGCGTGGCCCGACCGGCCCAGCCACCGCCTGGCCCCCTCTCCCCTTCCTTCCCACGTCGGCGTCCTCGCGGCGCTATGTGGCTCCCGAACCTCGCCACCCCGACCGAGCCCTCGTTCGGCCATCCGAACCTAACCCGGCCCGCTCGTCGCCCGACTAGCCGGCGCCGCTTCGGCCACGTCGTGGCCTCGGCCGCTGACCCCGATGCCTCGGCGCCCCGATCCCGATCGCGCCAACCGCCCACAGTTCGTGCCCGAACGGGCGTCGCCCGCTACCCGCCTGCCCGATTGGCAATGCCACTGACGTGGGGCCCCACCCCCAAAAATCAAAAAAAGAACGTTTTAAATTAAAACAGAAATTAAAATGGAAATAAAAATGAATTAAAGTAATTAACTAAATAATTAATTAATTAATTAAGTAATTAATTAAACTAATTAATTCTGAATTAATTAACCCTAATCATTAATTAACTTAATTAAGTATTGTTAATTAAATCTGATTAGGTTAATTAGCCATTAGTGAATGACATGCGGGACCCACACAGCCGGGGTTGACTAAGTTAACCCTGTTGACTGATGATGTCAGCTTGACATCATGCTGATGTCATAAATGCATTTTCGAAATTAATTAAATAATTAATTAAATTCCAGAAATTAATAAAATCTTTTATAAATCATATCTTTTGATCCGTAATCCGGATTAAAATATTTTCAACATGAAAGTTGCTCAGAACGGCGAGACGAATCCGGATACGCAGTCCGTTCGTCCACCACACGTCTCTAACCTATCGAACCTGCAAACTTTCCTCTCCGGTTCATCTGTCTGACAGACGTCCGGAACCGGGATAACTCCCCGGATGTTTTCGCCCCTAACGGTATCCCTCATACCACGTTAGGGCACGCCTAGCATCGCTTCTTGACATGTCATGCATCGATATGCATCTGCTTACTTGGTATTCATTGTTTCTTCCCCTCTTCTCTCCGGTAGACTACGAGACCGACGCCTTCTTTGGCCGGTTCGACTACGGTGTTGTGACCCCCTCTCTTGCCAGAGCAACCAGGCAAGCCCTCCTTTGATCATCCCGATATCGCCCATTCCATTCTCTCATGCTTGCATTAGATTTTGCTACTTTATTATTGTTTGCACCTATTACGATGCATAGCCCGCTTTTGTATCTATTTGTTGTTTCCTTACCGCTTATCCTAAACTGCTTAGTATAGGTTGGTTAGAGACCCATCGGTGACCCCCACCTTGTCCTTGTTGCCCTCGCTTCATCATTGAAGACCCGATCAACGGGATCAAGACCAGCCCGACACCGCACATCACTTCCCCTTAGTTGCTCGACACTACTAGGTTACTATCGAGTACCGAGGGTGAAACCTCTACAAGACTTCCGATATTAACCTCAGTAGTATAGCTATCCGGTTGTGGTCATCGAGGGTGATTTCCTCCTTAACCACTTCCGATACGACTCTGTCGTGCAACCCCTCAAGTGTGGACCTCGAGGGTGAATCCTCTTATGTTCACCTTGATGACTACATTGAGTGGAATTCACCGGGGGTGATTCCTCGGGTTTTTCCCCTTGATGTTTGGACACACGGTTACTTGGACTTTACCACTGTTACTTGGAAAGACGGGTCGACCCTGAGGGTACCCGCGTGTGCTTAATTGCGAGTGATGTGGAGACGGGTTGACCTGGAAGGTGCCCGCGAGATAATTACGAGGCGTGGCCGGGCATTCCTAGCCCTTGCCGCAGGTCCTCGAGACGGGGCAACGGGGTCACATCTTTCGTGAGTCTCTGCTTGTTACCGCGCGTTCCTAATCCACTACGATTTGGATATTTGATCCGAGGGGCCTTTGGCCTGATAGCACTAACCATCACGTGGGCTAAGTATGGGCGTTCTGCGTCGTATACATCAGCCGAAGCTTATTAGACGTCAGCGACGGAGCGGCGCGCGCCGGATTGGACTGGAACGCCTGATGGGCTAGGTCTGCTTCCGGCCGCGTACGCAACGTGCAGGAGTTCCCGGGGAGATGGCCCATGACCCCTGGGGGCATAGGTTTAGTCCGGCGTGCTGGCCTCTCTATTAAGCCTAGGTCGGGTTGCGGCGTATTGTTTGACCGAGGCCGGGCATGACCACGAAAGTGTGTCCGCCGGAGTTAAGCGAGCGTGGTGGGTAAGTTGGTGCACCCTGCAGTGAAGAAAACATCTATAGTTAGCCTTTACTACTGTAACTGACACTTGGAGTTGTATCCCGATCGATACAACTAGAACTGTATACTTGAGATGAGACATGGATATGAGCAATGTATCGCGATGTGTATTGGATTGTGATGATAAAGGGTTAGTTTGGCTGTGGGATTTCTTTCTCGCAGGGAGTCGAGAAAGGATCTCTGGCCGAGGTTGATAACACTACTGCTACTTTAAGATATGCTACTCTACCCCCTCTTGTTTGCTGCAAGATGGTGATTTCCGGAAGATGCTAGTCTTCGATAGGACTAGGCCTTCTCTCTATTCTGGCATTTCTGCAGCCCAGTTCACATATACGGCCTTCCTTTGATAATGTTGCATATGTAGTGTAGCTCCTTGCTTGCGAGTACTTTGGATGAGTACTCACGGTTGCCTTGTTCCCCCTTTTCCCCCTACCTCTACTCGATTGCTGCAACTGACGATGGAGCCCAGTGAGCCGACGCCACCGCCTATGGCGACTACTACTCGGAGGCGCCTACTACTACGTGCAGCTCACGACGACCAGGAGTGACCTAGGAGGATCCTGCAGGAGGCCTGCTCCTCTTCGATCAGTATCCCAGTTTGTGCTAGCCATCTTATGGCACCTTGTTTAACTTATGTCCGTACTCAGATATTGATGCTTCCACGACTCGTCTATGATCGAGCACTTGTATTCGAGCCCTCGAGGCCCTCGGCTTGTATTATGATGCTTGTATGACTTATTTTATTTGTAGAGTTGTGTTGTGATATCTTCCCGTGAGTCCTTGATCTTGATCGTACACATTTGCGTGCATGATTAGTGTACGATTGAATCGAGGGCGTCACAAGTTGGTATCAGAGCCAACTGCCTGTAGGAATCCCCCTTCCACACTCCTTGGCCGAAGTCGAGTCTATACTTTGCAAAACTTTACTAACTTGGCGGTGTGCCTTATGGGCTGCGTCGCCATTGGGTGGAATTAGGATCTTTTACTCCTCGATCTTTACTCCGGGTTACGAACTCTCTTCTATTCGGGTTAAATGAATTTACTAAAAACAAAACTAACTTTAGGTTCTCGCAAGTACTTTCTCCCGGAGAGCCCTTCACTTCAGATGATCGTCTGCTAATCAGAAGATTCCGAAGATACTCTCTGATGTTCTCTCGATACTTTGTGCCCATCACTTTTGCTATTCCTGGCCACCGATAAATCCGTATGGATAACTACTTACACTTGCAATTCATACGATCATCCCCCATTGATCTCGTTGTTACAAGATACCCCGAAGTTTTCTCTATTGTTCTGAGAATACTTTGTGCCTACTGCCTAGCAGTTCCTTACTACATGAATACCCCCTTCAAATAAATCCTCGCACTTGTCGAGTATCCGCTCATCCCAGTTGTTCATGTGTTTCACAGAAGTCTTCAAAATACTATTCGATCTTCCGAAAGTCCTCTGGAGCCTTGGCTCTCGAAATTCTTGCTTGCTTGCATTATGGTTAACCCCATAAATCTGGTAGTCTTATTGACATTCCTTGTCATTATCATTTTGAGTCTGTTGACTCAATATGTTTGCGAATACCCGCAATCATCATTGATCCTTATAAATTACCTTTCTGGCTGAGCTGCCATTCTTTTAACTGGAATTGGTTCTCGACCAATCCAATTGCCGTTGATTGTACCCTAAGGCTATTCAACTTATCCCTCCCTAATCAGAGCATTGCTTCTGATCCCTTGATTTGGGAATCATAATTCCTTTACATTTGACAGTTGAGTTAGTCAGTTGTTTCTATAATTTGATCTCCTTGCATTCTTCTACCTCTAGTTGAGTACTGATGCTCACATCAGATCCCTAGTGGACCAACAGGTCCATTATTGGATTTTACCCGTCAGCATCCTTCTTATTCAATAACTTTGTGAGACCTTCCCCTGATATCACGAGATTATCATGGAACTGCATAACTTCTTATGAGTTCTTCATTAAGTGCTACCGTCCCCTGATTCAAATTATCACGGGCTCGAAGTTATTAAACACTCAAAGACATCGATAATCGAACCGAGTCCGCACTACGGTTCAACAACTCTTCAAGAAGCTTCTATAAGTACGAAGTTTGTACCGACCACGCCATTCCTAGCCTGTTTGGCTATATCATTGTCGTGATGATTTTAAGCTGCTACCCGGCCCTTCTTCTCGGAGCATAATTTTCGACGAGGAATTAACCTTACGTCGATCCTCATCGTCATATCATTTCGCCTTGAACAACAAGCTTGGTTTCGAGTTTGTGTCGTACCCTTGGTTCCAATAACTTTTCACTTCGTCATTACTTTGACTTGATGTCGTCGCCGATCGATTACTACTTCATGAACTCTCGCGACAAAGGTGTCGTGATCATCAACCTTATGAGCTCTTCCAGGAATTCAATTGAATTCATGATGGGTAATACCATCCTTGCCCTCGATGATTCCTGTTCTCATCGACCACTTTATTGCCTTCCGTTCAACACAAGTTGTTCGTGTTTTGTGTAAACCTTGAGTTCCTTGCTATCCAGGATTTGTTCTTCTTTACCTTGGAGTATTACCATCTGTTAATATCAAGGATGTTGTGAGGACTGCTCCACCTCTTAAGAAATTCTTGGTATTGAGATGCTTCTCACCATCACCATTCTTTCTTGGTCCCCGTGTTGCTTCCAACCGGTGTACCAACAAGTGAACGGTGCTGTTTGGATTCTGCCCTTCTGGCAAGCCTCTTGCTTTGAAGTGAAATTCTTAGCCTATCGATTATTGAGTCACCATTCTGACATTGGTCGTGCAACCCAACCCATCGGGCGCACCTTTCAACCAATGTTTACTTGTGTATGTTTTCCTCGAGCATACTTCCTTGTATCATTTGATCGACAAATGTTATCTCCTTGTCCACTTAAATGTGGGAGTCTATCTTTGGGAATCTCTTGGATTGCCGTTGAGATCACCAGACACCTCCTTGTCCTCTCCTTGGGCTAATGATGGACTCTTGTTAACGGAAATAACTTCATAGTTCATTTCCCCGAGAATCTTACAATGTCATCTCGTCAATTTGCGTTGTACCTTTTCTTCTCAGGTATCCTAAGTCTGAGGTATCCTGACACCAATCGGATCTGAATCTCGGTCAGATATGATGGTTGGGACAACTTCCAAGAGTTATGATGTTGATCCTTTGATGACCTGGTAGCTTGATGTCATGCCTAGCACTTTTGACCGGAGGACCTATCATTATAGATTCCTTTTCAGCAAGATTATCCTTTCATCCATGAGGGAATTGTAATACTGTTTCTACCAGTTATTCCTGATGAATCCTTCGTGATTCCAAAGTCTGATTTTCACCTGGAGGCCATGTCAATGCTATCTCAAAGCATGTCTGTGATGCTTTGATTTTCAACAAGAACATTCGAAGCCCAATGCTAAATTTTTCTTGCTCAATTATCCGAACACCGTTGTATGGGTAATGTCATGAAATTTCTCCCCCCTTACCTAAAGGGTTTTCTACATTATATACTATCGTGGATATCTTGCTCTGCTTATCCTTGGTAAGGATATATCCCTGAGATATGTGTTTAAACACATTTTCCTTTCCATTGTTCTGTTTAATATGATAATCATATTTACTTTCCATGGGATATTTGAACCTTTCTTGTGACCTATATAATCTAAGCAGTGATAATCCCCTGCTTAGGTAAGCACCTCGTTGTACCACTCTGTAAGTAAGACCCTATTACTATTTGTTGATGACATTCCGGTAACCACCGATGGACGAGAACCTTGCCTATTGGTCCGCCTCGTTCAACGAGCAGGAAAATGGTTCTCTTCGTCCCTCGCCCTTGGTACCTATGTTGTTGCCGACATGACCCTCAGACTCTCCTCTGACTTGCCTTGCTTACATGATCGTGCAGGATGTCAACAACCTACTACTTTTAACCACATGGTGGGCCCATAACCCACAGGTCACAGGATCGAAACCTGACTCTCCTGTACACCCCCTGTTCACAAAGTTATCCCTCCCGCGTGGACTCGTATGTAATTCACGGGCCACCGTCATAGTGATCTATTCTGGTATCAGACGCGATACTTACTCTCGCTACTCCGAACCCCCCCCCCCCTTCTCACCCGCTTGGAGCCTATTATGGTACCTTCGTACCTTACTATCGAGGTTTTTCAAATGTTCAACTCGAGAGTTAATTTTTTACTAATTCATGGGTTAACCCCAGATTGTTCCCCTTAAAAGCATTATGCCGCAGTGAGCTGCCCCTTACCTTTCGTAAGTACGATAGAGTTCCCGAAGAAATGATGACCCGTTTATCATGATGCATCGGAATAAAGGGTGGAAGACATCAACGAAAGGGATTAGCTCCTTCGAGAAGATCCGTTGGGTTTTCGTAACCAGACCTTTCCCTCTTACTCCCTCTTAAATCTCGGACGAGATTTCTTGTAGTGGAGGAGAATTGTGACGCCTTGGGTGATTACGCCACAGTAATCCCGCGTTAATGAGGACACGTCACCTCGGTTACATCGCTAATAATCTCGCGTCGGTTGAATCTTTCAAATTCAAAGTCAAGCAAACAGTGTAAGTTTTCAAAATTTTAAACTAAAATGTCCGGAGTGTGCAGTTAAATGCCTAGGTGTTTATAGTGCAACAAACCCCCTTACGAAATTTTCTAAATATAGGAAAAACAAAATAAAAGCAGTGGAGGGAAGAACCTCTGCCCAGCCAGTCGGCCCCCTCCCCACCTGGCCCCTCTCTCCCCTTTTGGCCCATTCCCCTTCCCCCCCGATGGACCGGCCCACCGGCCCAACCCACCGGCCGCATAACCCCCCCCACCCGGCGGCTAACCCTAGCCACCGACCGCACTCCCCCCCCACGCGCCCCCCTCGCCCCTCTCCTCTCCCCGATCGGATCGGGGGCGGAGACCACCCCCGACCGGACCCCCCGCCGCGCCACTCCCACCTCGCCGCCGACCCCCGCGCCAACCGCGGCCCAGGCCTCCTCCTCCTCCGACGCCCGGAGGCTCCGCTTCCCTCCCTCCGTCGCCCCGAGCCCAGCGGCCTCCGCCGCCCATGGCTCGGCCTCGCTCACCCGTCGTGGCAGCCTCCTCCGACCCCCTCCCGACGGCCTCCCCGACCCTCAAGAGCTCGCCGGCCGAGTCCCTGCCTCCCCCTGTGAGGCTCCCCTCTCGCCCCCTCTCTTCCCCCCCTCCCTCGTCGGCGACCGACCGCGCCGCACCGACGCCCCCCCCTCCGGTTCCTCTCCGGCTCCTATTCCGATCGACGCCAGGCCACTTGTCCCGTCCGGCTCGGCGCCATGGGCTGCGCTGGCGCCCACGGTTCCTCTTTCCCCCTGCCGGATCCGGCGCCGTGGCCTGACCGCCCGGCCACCTGGCCCCTCTCCTTCCTTCCCCGTCGGCGTCCTCGCCGGCGCCCATGGCGCTCGAACCTCGCCACCCCGACCGAGCCCCTCGTTCGGCCACCAGGAACCTAACCCGGCCCGCTCGTCGCCCGACTAGCCGGCGCCGCTGGCAGGCTGCGTCGTGGCCTCGGCCGCGCCGGCCCCGTGCCTCGGCGCCCCGATCCCCCCTGGATCGCGCCCCAACCGCCCACAGTTCGTGCCCGAGCAGGCGTCGCCACACTTTGCCCGATTGGCAAGGCCAGCACGTGGGGCCCCACCCCAAAAATCAAAAAAAGAACGCTTTTAAATTAAAACAGAAATTAAAATGGAAATAAAATGAATTAAAGTAATTAACTAAATAATTAATTAATTAATTAATTAATTAAACTAATTAATTCTGAATTAATTAACCCTAATCATTAATTAACTTAATTAAGTATTGTTAATTAAATCGATTAGGTTAATTAGCCATTAGTGAATGACATGCGGGACCCACCGCCGGGGTTGACTAAGTTAACCCTGTTGATCGATGATGTCGACTTGACATCATGCTGATGTCATAAATGCATTTTCGAAATTAATTAAATAATTAATTAAATTCCAGAAATTAATAAAATCTTTTAAAAATCATATCTTTTAATCCGTAATCCGGATTAAAATATTTTCAACATGAAAGTTGCTCAGAACGACGAGACGAATCCGGATACGCAGTCCGTTCGTCCACCACACGTCTCTAACCTATCGAACCTGCAAACTTTCCTCTCCGGTTCATCCGTCTCGACAGACGTCCTAACCGGATAACTCCCCGGATGTTTTCCCCCCTAACCAGTATCCCCTCATACCACGTTAGGGCACGCCTAGCATCGCTTCTTGACATGTCATGCATCGATATGCATCTGTTTACTTGGTATTCATTGTTTCTTCCCCCTCTTCTCTCCGGTAGACTACGAGACCGACGCTGCTGCTGGCCAGTTCGACTACGGTGTTGACGACCCCCCTCTCTTGCCAGAGCAACCAGGCAAGCCCTCCTTTGATCATCCCGATATCGCCCATTCCATTCTCTCATGCTTGCATTAGATTTTGCTACTGTTATTGTTTGCACCTATTCTGATGCATAGCCTGCTTTTGTATCTGCTGTTGTTTCCTTACCTGCTTATCCTAAACTGCTTAGTATAGGTTGGTTAGAGACCCATCAGTGACCCCCACCTTGTCCTTGTTGCCCTGCTTCATCATTGAAGACCCAATCAACGGGATCGAAGACCAGGCCCGACACCGCACATCACTTCCCTTAGTTGCTCGACACTACTAGGTTACTATCGAGTACCGAGGGTGAAACCTCTACAAGACTTCCGATATTAACCCCGTAGTATAGCTATCCGGTTGTGGTCATCGAGGGTGATTTCCTCCTTAACCACTTCCGTCTGACTACGTCGTGCAACCCCTCAAGTGTGGACCTCGAGGGTGAATCCTCTTATGTTCACCTTGATGACTACATTGAGTGGAATTCACCGGGGGTGATTCCTCGGGTTTTTTCCCCTTGATGTTTGGACACACGGTTACTTGGACTTTACCACTGTTACTTGGAAAGACGAATTCGACCACGAGGGTACCAGCGTGCTTAATTGCGAGTGATGTGGAGACGGGTTGACTGGAAGGTGCCCGCGAGATAATTACGAGGCGTGGCGGGCATTCCTAGCCCTTGCCGCAGGTCCTCGAGACGGGCAACGGGTCACATCTTTCGTGAGTCTCGCTTGTTACCGCTGCGTTCCTAATCCACTACGATTTGGATATTTGATCCGAGGGCCTTTGGCCCGATAGCACTAACCATCACGTGGGCTAAGTATGGGCGTTCTGCGTCGTATACATCAGCCGAAGCTTATTAGACGTCAGCGACGGAGCGGCGCGCGTCGGATTGGACTGGAACGCCTGATGGGCTAGGTCTGCTTCCGGCCGCGTACGCAACGTGCAGGAGTTCCTGGGGAGATGGCCCATGACCCCTGGGGGCATAGGTTTAGTCCGTGGCTGGCCTCTCTATTAAGCCTAGGTCGGGTTGCGGCGTATTGTTTGGCGAGGCGGGCATGACCTCGGAAAGTGTGTCCGGCGGAGTTAAGCGGCGTGGTGGGTAAGTTGGTGCACCCTGCGGGAAGAAAACATCTATCGATAGCCTGTCCCTACGGTAACGGACACTTGGAGTTGTATCCCGATCGATACAACTAGAACTGGATACTTGAGATGAGACATGGATATGAGCAATGGATTGCGATGAGTATTGGATTGTGATGATAACTGGATAGTATGGCTCTGGGATTTCTTTCTCGCAAGGAGTCGAGAAAGGATCTCTGGCCGAGGTTGATAACACTACTGCTACTTTAAGATATGCTACTCTACCCCCTCTTGTTTGCTGCAAGATGGTGATTTCCGGAAGATGCTAGTCTTCGATAGGACTAGGCCTTCTCTCTATTCTGGCATTTCTGCAGCCCAGTTCACATATACGGCCTTCCTTTGATAATGTTGCATATGTAGTGTAGCTCCTTGCTTGCGAGTACTTTGGATGAGTACTCACGGTTGCCTTGTTCCCCCTTTTTTCCCCCTACCTCTACTCGATTGCTGCAACCAGACGATGGAGCCCAGGAGCCAGACGCCACCGCCTATGACGACTACTACTCCGGAGGCGCCTACTACTACGTGCAGCCCTTGACGACGCACCAGAGTGACCTAGGAGGATCGAGGCAGGAGGCCTGCTCCTCTTTCGATCTGTATCCCAGTTTGTGCTAGCCATCTTATGGCACCTTGTTTAACTTATGTCTGTACTCAGATATTGATGCTTCCGCTGACTCGTCTATGATCGAGCACTTGTATTCGAGCCCTCGAGGCCCCTGGCTTGTATTATGATGCTTGTATGACTTATTTTATTTGTAGAGTTGTGTTGTGATATCTTCCCGTGAGTCCTTGATCTTGATCGTACACATTTGCGTGCATGATTAGTGTACGATTGAATCGAGGGCGTCACAATCCACAAGCTTACGCTTTTGGCTATTCTTGAATATCTTGGGGTGCCTTGGGCATACCCAAGCTTAGGATTTTGCTACCCTTTATTCCATAGTCCATCAAATCTTTACCCAAAACTTGAAAACTTCACAACACAAAACTCAACAGGAAATCTCATAAGCTCCGTTAGTGAAAGAAAACAAAACCACCACATAAGGTAATGTAATGAACTCATTCTTTATTTATATTGGTATTAAACCTACTGTATTCGAAGTTCTCTATTGTTCATACCCTTACATACTAGCCATAGATGCATCAAAATAAGCAAATAACACACGAAAAACAGAATCTCTCAAAAACAGAACAGTCTGTAGCAATCTGTATCTAATGCAAACTTATGGAACCTAAAAAATCCTACCAAAATAGGACGTCCTAAACAATTTGTTTATTGAACAGCAGAAAAAAATCAATGCAAAATCTCGTTCCTGTGATTTATTGAATTTTTTCACGTGAGTGCAAAGTTTCTGTTTTTCAGCAGAATCAAATCAACTCATATCATAGGTTATCTTATAGGTTCTACTTGGCACAAACACTAACTAAAACATAAAAACACATCTAAACATAAAGTAGAAACAAAATTTATTACTAAACAGGAACAAAAACAAGAAACACAAAGAAAATTGGGTTGCCTCCCAACTAGCGCTATCGTTTAACACCCCTAGCTAGGCATAAAAGCGAAGATAGATCTAAGTAGTGCCATCTTTAGCACTTGATCCATAGGTAGCTCGCATGATAGATTCATAAGGTAATTTGACTTTCTTTCTTGGAAAGTGCTCCATGCCTTTCTTTAATGGAAATTGGAATCTAATATTCCCTTCCTTCATATCAATAATCGCACCAATCGTTCTAAGGAAAGGTCTACCTAGAATAATAGGGCAAGAAAGATTGCAATCTATATCAAGAACGATAAAATCAACGGGCACCAAATTTCTATTTGCAACAATTAAAACATCATTGATTCTTCCCATAGGCTTTTTAATGGTGGAATCCGCAAGGTGCAAATTTAAAGAGCAATCATCAAGATCATGGAAACCTAGAATATCACATAAAGTTTTCGGAATCGTGGAAACACTAGCACCCAAATCACACAAAGCAAAACACACATAATATTTAATTTTAATCTTTATAGTAGGTTCCCACTCATAATTAAGTTTTCTAGGTATAGAAACTTCCAAATTAAGTTTTTCATCAAAAGATTGCATCAAGGCATCAACGATATGTTTGGTAAAAGCTTTATTTTGACTATAAGCATGAGGAGAATTAACAACGGATTGCAACAAGGAAATACAACTCTCTAAAGAAAAATTATCATAATCAAAATCCTTGAAATCCGAGATAGTGGGTTCAATACTATTTAAAGTCATGACCTCTCCAATCCCACTTTTACCAAATTTAGCATCAAGATCTAAATACTCCGAATTCTTGGGACGCCTTCTAAATAAAGTTGACCCCAGTCCCATTATTATCAAGATTCATATTGCAAAACAAAGATCTAATAGGGGACACATCAATAACTTTAAGATCTTCATCATTATTATCATGGAATTGGGAAGAACACGCTTTTATAAAGAAATCTTTCTTAGCACGCAATCTAGTGGCTCTTTCCTTTTTTTTTGACTATGTACTGCAAGGCAACAGCCTCACAGCCCTTTATTAAAACAAATATAGATTCTGTACAAAATTAGAAAGGAAAATAAGAGGGGAAAAAAGGCTACTTACAGGGGGGGCTAGTGTAAAGAATCTATCCAAACAGTTAGTCTATCTCTTTCCTTTTTTTTATGGGAATAGCGGTTCTTTCCTTGCACTCGTCAATGGAACTTCTCATAGCTTTGAGAGACTCATTGATGTCATGCTTAGGAGGAGAATATCTAAGTTTGAGAGAATCAACATCAAGCGAAAGTCTATCAACGTTCCTAGCAAAATCATCAACTTTGAGTAATTTTTCTTCAAGCAAAGCATTAAAATTCTTTTGAGAGATCATAAATTCTTTCACACTATTTTAAAAATCAGAGGGCATCTTATTAAAATTACCATAAGAATTATTGTAGGAATTTCCATAATTATTAGAGGAATTGCTAGGGAACGGTCTAGGATTAAAGTTTCCTCTATAAGCATTGTTTCCAAAATTATTCCTACCAACAAAATTTACATCCATAGATTCATTATTATTCTCAATCAAGGTAGATAAAGGCATATCGTTGGGATCAATAGAAGAAATCTTAGTAGCAAACCATCTCATAAGCTCATCCATCTTTCCACTCAAAACATTAATTTCTTCTATAGCATGCACTTTTTTACTAGTAGATCGTTCGGCGTGCCATTGAGAATAATTAGCCATAATATTATCAAGAAGTTTTGTAGCATCTCCTAACGTAATTTCCATAGATGTGCCTCCGGCGGCCGAATCTAAGAGATTTCTAGAAGCAAAATTCAATCCGGCATAAAAAATTTGTATGATCATCCATAAATTCAAACCATGAGTAGGGCAATTGTGAATCATCAATTTCATTCTTTCCCAAGATTGGGCAACATGCTCATGATCAAGTTGTTTAAAATTCAAAATATCTTTCCTATGCGAGATGATCTTAGCGGGAGGAAAATACTTAGAGATAAAAGCATCTTTGCACTTGTTCCAAGAATCAATACTATTTTTAGGCAAAGAAGAAAACCAAACTTTAGCACAATCTCTAAGTGAAAACGGAAATAACTTCAATTTAACAATATCATTATTCGTATCTTTTTTTATTTTGCATATCACACAAATCAACAAAGTTGTTTAGATGAGTAGCGACATCTTCACTAGGAAGGCCGGCGAATTGATCTTTCATAACAAGATTCAACAAAGCAGTATTGATTTCACAAGACTCAACATCATTAAGAGGAGCAATCGGAGTACTAAGGAAATCATTATTAATGGTATTCGAGGAATCACACAATTTGGTACTATCTTGCGCCATGGCGACAAGTAATCCAACACACAAGCAAACAGAAAAAGGCAAGCGAGAAAGAGGGGAAGAAAAAGGCAAGCGGAAAAGAGAGGAGATTGGGAAAGAGAGGGCGAATAAAATGGCAAGGGTGAAGTGGGGGAGAGGAAAACGAGAGGCAAATGGTAAATAATGTAAATGCGAGGGAGATGAGTTTGTGATGGGTACTTGGTATGTCTTGACTTGCGCGAAGACCTCCCGGCAGCGGTGCAAGCAATCCTTCTTGCTACGCCTTGAGCTATGCGTTGGTTTTCCTTGAAGAGGAAAGGGTGATGCAACAAGATGGCGTAAGTATTTCCCTTAGTTTTTGAGAACCAAGGTATCAATCCAGTAGGAGGCTCCTCAACAAGTCCCACGAACCTACACAAACAAACAAAGAACATGCAACCAACGCGATAAATGGGTTGTCAATCCCTTCACGGCCACTTGCGAAAGTGAGATCTGATAGAGATAATATTATAAGATAAATATATTTTTAGTATTTTATAATATAGATGCAGAAAATAAAGATGCAAATAAAAGTAGATTGAAAGCAAATATGATAAGAGATAGACCCGGGGGCCATAGGTTTCACTAGTGGCTTCTCTCAAGATAGAATAAGTATTACGGTGGGTGAACAAATTACTGTCGAGCAATTGATAGAAAAGTGAATAATTATGACGTTATCTAGGCATGATCATGTATATAGGCATCACGTCCGTGACAGGTAGACCGACTCCTGCCTGCATCTACTACTATTACTCCACACATCAACCGCTATCCAGCATGCATCTAGAGTATTAAGTTCATAAGAACAGAGTAACGCATTAAGAAAGATGACATGATGTAGAGGAATAAACTCAAGCAATATGATATAAACCCCATATTTTTATCCTCGATGGCAACAATACAATACGTGTCTTGCAACCCTTTCTGTCACTGGGTAAGAACACCGCAAGATTGAACCCAAAGCTAAGCACTTCTCCCATGGCAAGAAAGATCAATCTAGTAGGCCAAACCAAACCGATAATTCTAAGAGACTTGCAATCATACATAAAAGAATTCAGAGAATATTCAAATATTATTCATAGATAAACTGGATCATAAACCCACAATTCATCGGATCTCGACACACACACCGCAAAAAGAGATTACATCGAATAGATCTCCACAAGAGAGGGGGAGATCATTGTATTGAGATCCAAAAAAGAGAGAAGAAGCCAACTAGCTAATAACTATGGACCTGAAGGTCTGTGGTAAACTACTCACAACTCATCGTAAGGGCTATGGTGTTGATGTAGAAGCCCACCGTGGTGGATTCCCCCTCCGGCAGAATGCCGGTGATGTCTACTACACAACCTTCTTCTTGTAGACGTTGTTGGGCCTGCAAGTGCACAGGTTTGTAGGACAGTAGCAAATTTCCCTCAAGTTGATGACCTAAGGTTTATCAATCCGTAGGAGGTGTAGGATGAAGAAGGTCTCTCTCAAGCAACCCTGCAACCAAATAACAAAGAGTCTCTTGTGTCCCCAACACACCCAATACAATGGTAAATTGTATAGGTGCACTAGTTCGGCGAAGAGATGAAGATACAAGTGCGAAATAGATAGTAGATAAAGGTTTTTGTAATCTGAAGTAATAAAAACAGCAAGGTAACTAAAGGTAAAAGTGAGCGTAAACGATATTGCAATGATAGGAAACAAGGCCTAGGGTTCATACTTTCACTAGTGCAAGTTCTCTCAACAATAATAACATAGATAGATCATATAACAATCCCTCAACATGCAACAAAGAGTCACTCCAAAGCCACTAATAGCGGAGAACAAACGAAGAGATCATGGTAGGGTACGAAACCACCTCAAAGTTATTCTTTCGGATCAATCTATTCAAGAGTTCGTACTAGAATAACACCTTAAGACACAAATCAACCAAAACCCTAATGTCACCTAGATACTCCATTGTCACCTCAAGTATCCGTGGGCATGATTATACGATATGCATCACAAAATCTCAGATTTCATCTATTCAACCAACACAAAGTACTTCAAAGAGTGCCCCAAAGTTTCTACCGGAGAGTCAAGAACGTGTGCCAACCCCTATGCATAGGTTCATGGGCGGAACCCGCAAGTTGGTCACCAAAACATACATCAAGAGGCACATGATATTCCATTGTCACCACAGATAAGCACGGCAAGACATACATCAAGTGTTCTCATAAAAGACTCAATTCGATAAGATAACTTCAAAGGGGAAAACTCAATTCATCACAAGAGAGTAGAGGGGGATAAACATCATAAGATCCAACTACAATAGCAAAGCTCGAGATACATCAAGATCGTGCCATAGAGGGAACACGAGAGAGAACACAAAAGAGAGAGATCAAACACATAGCTACTTGTACATACCCTCAGCCCCGAGGGTGAACTACTCCCTCCTCGTCATGGAGAGCGCCGGGATGATGAAGATGGCCACCGGTGATGGATCCCCCCTCCGGCAGGGTACCGGGAAGGGCTCCCGAGAGGTTTTTGGTGGCTATAGAGGCTTGCAGCGGCAGAACTCCCGATCTAACTTCTCTGTGGATGTTTTTAGGGTACGTGGGACTATATAGGCGAAAGAAGTCGGTCGGGAGGTGCTCGAGGGGCCCACGAGACAGGGGGCGCCCCCCCCCCCTAGGGGCGCGCTAGGTGTGCCCCCTCCTATCTCGTGGAGTCCTCGAGTATCTTCTGACTTGAACTCCACGTCTCGAGGATGATATTCTTCCAAAAAAATCACGTTGCCGAAGGTTTCATTCTGTTTGGACTCCGTTTGATATTCCTTTTCTTGAAATCTTTGAAACGGGCAATAAAACGGCAATATGGCCTGGGCCTCCGGTTAATAGGTTAGTCCCAAAAGTAATATAAAAGTGTATAATAAAGCCCATAATCATTCAAAACAGGTAATATAATAGCATGGAACAATCAAAAATTATAGATACGTTGGAGACGTATCAAGCATCCCCAAGCTTAATTCCTGCTCGTCCTCGAGTAGGTAAATGATTAAAACAGAATTTTTGATGTGGAATGCTACCTACCATGATTCTCAATGTAATTTTCTTTAATGTGGCATGAATGTTCAGATCCAAATGATACAAGATGAAATCTTATAAAACATAAAAATAATAATGCTTCAAAGCATACTAACAAATAATCATGTCCTATCAAAATAGCATAGCCAAAGAAAGCTTATCCCTACAAAATCATATATTTAGGCCATACTTCATTTTCATTACACAAAATACTCCCATCATGCACAACCCCGATGATGAGCCGAGCAATTTTTCATACTTTTTAACGCGCTTCAGTTTTTTCAACTCTTACGCAATACATGAGCGCAAGCCATGGACATAGCACTATGGTGGTATATGGTGGTGGTTGTGAGGACAAAAAGGGAGAAGATAGTCTCACATCAACTAGGCGTATTAACGGGCTATGGACATGCCCATCAATAGATATCAATGTGAGTGAGTAGGGATTTCCATGCAACGGATGCACTAGAGCTATAAATATATGAAAGCTCAACAAAAGAGACTAAGTGGGTGTGCATCCAACTTGCTTGCTCACGAACACCTAGGGCACTTTGAGGAAGCCCATCATTGGAATATACAAGCCAGGTTCTATAATGAAAAATTCCCACTAGTATATGAAAGTGACAACATATGAGACTCTCTATCATGAAGATCATGGTGCTATTTTGAAGCACAAGTGTGGAAAAAGAGATAGTAGCATTGTCCCTTCACTCTTTTTCTCTCATTTTTTTCTTTTTCTTCTTTCTTTTTTTCTTTTTTTATTTTTCTTTCTTTATCCTTTTTTTCTTTTTCTCTTTTTTCTTTCTTTTTGATGGGCTTCTTTGGCCTCTTTTATTTTTATAAAGTATGAAGTCTCATCCCGACTTGTGGGGGAATCATAGTCTTCATCATTCTTTCCTCACTGGGACAATGCTCTAATAATGAATATCATCACACTTTTATGGATTTACAACTCAAGAATTACAACTCAAAGCTAGGACAAAATATGACTCTATATGAATGCCTCCGACGGTGTACCGGGATATGCAATGAATCAAGAGCGACATGTATGAAAATTATGAAGGTGGCCTTGCCACAAATACGATGTCAACTACATGATCATGCAAAGAGCAATATGACAATGATGATACATGTCATAATAAACGGAACGGTGGAAAGTTGCATGGCAATATATCTCGGAATGGCTATGGAAATGCCATAATAGGTAGGTATGGTGGCTGTTTTGAGGAAGGTAAATAATGGGTTCAATACTGGCGAAAGTTGCGCAGTAATAAGAGAGGCTAGCAAAGTGGAAGGATGAGTGTGCATATATCCATGGACTCACATTAGTCATAAAGAACTTATATACTTATTGCAAAAGTCTACTTAGCCCTCGAAGCAAAGTACTACTATGCATGCCCCAAGAGGGATAGATTGGTAGGCAAAGACCATCGCTCGTCCCCGACTGCCACTCATAAGGAAGACAATCAAAAGAGCACCTCATGCAACAAATTTGTCACACAACTTTTACCATATGTGCATGCTACGGGACTTGCCAACTTCAACAAAAGTATTTCTCAATTTCAAAATTATCCACTAGCATGACCCTAACATTACTACCTTTATATCTCAAAACAATTATCAAGCAACAAATTGATCATAGCATCCAATTCACTTACCATGATAGTTTTCATTCAAATTACCATGCTATTTAAGACTCTCAAAATAATAAAAGTGAAGAATGAGAGTTCATTAATTTCTACAAAAATAAAACCACCGCCGTGCTCTAAAAAGATATAAGTGAAGTACTAGAGCAAACGACAAACTACTCCGAAAGATATAAGTGAAGATCAATGAGTAGCTAAATGATTATGCAACTATGCGAAGACTCTCTCTCAATAAAGAATTTCAGATCCTGGTATTGTATTCGAGCAGCAAGAAGAACAAAATAAAATGACATTGCAAGGATAGCACAACTCATGTGAAGAGGTAAAAACTTAGGCTCAACCGAGACTAACCGATAGTTGTTGAAGAAGAAAGGTGGGATGCCTACCGAGGCATCCCCAAGCTTAGATGCTTGAGACTTCTTGAAATATTATCTTGGGGTGCCTTGGGCATCCCCAATCTTGAGCTTTTGTGTCTCCTTAATTCCTTTCATGTCACGGTTTCTCTTTTTATCAAAAGCTTCATTCACAACAAACTCAACAAAAACTCGTGAGATAGGTTAGTATAAACCAATGCAAAACCATATCATCTTCTACTATAACAAATCACTAACATTATTATTCAACATTGAATACTAAATGCCTCTGAATATTTAATACTCCTATCATCAAATAGAATCATTAAACAAGCAAAAATATGCAAACAATGCAACTATAACAGCAATCTGCCAAAACAGTACAGTCTGTAAAGAATGCAAGAGTATCAATACTTACCTGACTCCAAAAATTATGAACTAAAATTCAAACTGTAATAAATTTACCAGAGATTAATATGCAAAAGGATTCAACGTTATATCACTCTCTGACTTTTCTAGGGAATTTTTGCAACAGTGGTAAACTTTCTGTTTTCAAACAGCAACATGTATACTAGCAAAATAAGCATGGCATAGGCTATCCTTGACTTTTTTATTGAAACTAAAGATGCGGAACATTATTCTAACTAAAAAAGCAAATACTAACAAAATAAAATGACGCTCCAAGCAAAACACATACCATGTGGCGAATAAAAATATAGCTCCAAGTAAAGTTACCGATGAACGAAGACGAAAGAGGGGATGCCTTACGGGGCATCCCCAAGCTTAGGCTCTTGGTTGTCCTTGAATATTACCTCGGGCTGCCTTGGGCATCCCCAAGATTAGGCTCTTTCCACTCCTTATTCCATAGTCCATCGAATCTTTACCCAAAACTTGAAAACTTCAACCACACAAAACTCAAAAACAAAACTCGTAAGCTCTGTTAGTATAAGAAAATAAAACCACCACTTAGGTACTGTAATGAACTCATTCTAAATTCATATTGGTGTAATATATACTGTATTCTAACTTCTCTATGGTTCATACCACTTAATACTAGCAATAGATTCATCAAAATAAGCAAACAACACATAGAAAAAAGAATCTGTCAAAAACAGAACAGTCTGAAGTAATCTGTATCAAACATATACTTATGGAAATCAAAAAATTCTGAAATAAACTTCTGGACCTGAGGAATTTGTCTATTAATCATCTGAAAAACGAATCAACCTAAAAGCACTCTCCAGTAAAAAATGGCAGCTATTCTTTTGAGCGCAAAAATTTCTGTTTTTTACAGCAAGATCACATAAACTTCACCCAAGTCTTCCCAAAGGTTCTACTTGGCACTTTATTGAAATAAAAGCTATAAAACATGATTACTACAGTAGCATAATCATGTGGACACAAAAAAACAGTAAGGGTAAATATTGGGTTGTCTCCCAACAAGTGCTTTTCTTTAATGCCTTTTTAGCTAGGCATGATGATAGCAATGATGCTCACATAGAAGATAAGAATTGAAACAAAAAGAGAGCATCATGAAGAATATTACTAGCACATTTAAGTCTAACCCACTTCCTATGCATAGGGATTTTGTGAGCAAACAACTTATGGGAACAATAATCAATTAGCATAGGAAGGTAAAACAAGCATAGCTTCAAAATTTTAAGCACATAGAGAGGAAACTTGATATTATTGCAATTCCTACAAGCATATGTTCCTCACTCATAATAATTTTCAGTAGCATCATGAATGAATTCAACAATATAACCAGCACCTAAAGCATTCTTTTCATGATCTACAAGCATAGAAAATTTACTACTCTCCACATAAACAAAATTCTTCTCATGAATAATAGTGGGAGCAAACTCAACAAAACAATTATAATGTGAGGCATAATCCAATTGAAAACTAAAATCATGATGACAAGTTTCATGATTATCATTATTCTTAATAGCATAAAAGTCATCACAATAATCATCATAGATAGCAACTTTGTTCTCATAATCAATTGGAACCTCTTCCGAAATAGTGGAATCATCACTAAATAAAGTTGACACTCTTCCAAATCCACTTTCATATTCATCACAATAAGATTCAATATCCTCCAAAATAGTGGGATCAATACTACCTAAAGTTGACACTCTTCCAAACCCACTTTCATCAATATAATCATCATAAATAGGAGGCATGCTTTCATCATAATAAATATTCTCATCAAACTAGGGGGACAAAAAATATCATATTCATCAAAGATAGCATCCCCAAGCTTGTAGCTTTGCATATCATTAGCATCATGGATATTCAAGGAATTCATACTAACAACATTGCAATTATGCTCATCATTCAAAGATTTAGTGACAAACATTTTATAGATTTCTTCTTCTAGCACTTGAGCACAATTTTCCTTACCATCATTCTCACGAAATATATTAAAAAGATGAAGCGTATGAGACAAACTCAACTCCATTTTTTTCTGTAGTTTTCTTTTATAAAAAAAATTAGTGATAAAACAAGAAACAAAAAGATTCGATTGCAGATCTAAAGATATACCTTCAAGCACTCACCTCCCCGGCAACGGCGCTAGAAAAGAGCTTGATGTCTACTACACAACCTTCTTCTTGTAGACGTTGTTGGGCCTGCAAGTGCACAGGTTTGTAGGACAGTAACAAATTTCCCTCAAGTGGATGACCTAAGGTTTATCAATCCGTGGGAGGCGTAGGATGAAGATGGTCTCTCTCAAGCAACCCTGCAACCAAATAACAAAGAGTCTCTTGTGTCCCCAACACACCCAATACAATGGTAAATTGTATAGCTGCACTAGTTCGGCGAAGAGATGAAGACACAAGTGCAAAATAGATAGTAGATAAAGGTTTTTGTAATCTGAAGTAATAAAAACAGCAAGGTAACTAAAGGTAAAAGTGAGCGTAAATGGTATTTCAATGATAGGAAACAAGGCCTAGGGTTCATACTTTCACTAGTGCAAGTTCTCTCAACAATAATAACATAGATAGATCATATACCAATCCCTCAACATGCAACAAAGAGTCACTCCAAAGCCACTAATAGCGGAGAACAAACGAAGAGATCATGGTTGGGTACGAAACCACCTCAAAGTTATTCTTTCGGATCAATCTATTCAAGAGTTCGTACTAGAATAACACCTTAAGACACAAATCAACCAAAACCCTAATGTCACCTAGATACTCCATTGTCACCTCAAGTATCCGTGGGCATGATTATACGATATGCATCACACAATCTCAGATTCATCTATTCAACCAACACAAAGTACTTCAAAGAGTGCCCCAAAGTTTCTACCGGAGAGTCAAGAACGTGTGCCAACCCCTATGCATAGGTTCATGGGCGAAACCTGCAAGTTGGTCACCAAAACATACATCAAGAGGCACATGAAATCCCATTGTCACCACAGATAAGCACGGCAAGACATACATCATGTGTTCTCATAAAAGACTCAATCCGATAAGATAACTTCGAAGGGGAAAACTCAATTCATCACAAGAGAGTAGAGGGGGAGAAACATCATAAGATCCAACTACAATAGCAAAGCTCGGGATACATCAAGATCGTGCCATAGAGGGAACTCGAGAGAGAACACAAGAGAGAGAGAGAGAGAGAGAGAGAGAGAGAGAGAGAGAGAGAGAGAGAGAGAGATCAAACATATAGCTACTGGTACATACCCTCAGCCCCGAGGGCTTAACTACTCCCTCCTTGTCATGGAGAGCGCCGGGATGATGAAGATGGCCACCGGTGATGGATCCCCCCTCCGGCAGGGTGCCGGGAAGGGCTCCCGAGAGGTTTTTCGTGGCTACAGAGGCTTGCGGTGGTGGAACTCCCGATCTATCTTCTCCGTGAATGTTTTTAGGGTACGTGGGACTATATAGGCGAAAGAAGTTGGTCGGGAGGTGCTCGAGGGGCCCACGAGACAGGGGGCGCCCCCCCCCCCCAGGGGCACGCCCTCCTATCTCGTGGAGTCCTCGAGTATCTTGTGACTTGAACTTCACGTCTCCAGGATGATATTCTTCCAAAACATCACATTGCCGAAGGTTTCATTCCGTTTGGACTCCGTTTGATATTCCTTTTCTTCGAAATACTGAAACAGGCAATAAAACAGAAATATGGGTTGGGCCTGCGGTTAATAGGTTAGTCCCAAAAGTCATATAAAAGTGTATAATAAAGCCCATAATGATTCAAAACAAGTAATATAATAGCATGGAACAATCAAGAATTATAGATACGTTGGATACGTATCAGCCGGCGACGGCTCCAAGATGGGATCTCGCGGATACAGGAGGTTACGGTGGTGGAAATATTTCTTTGGTGGCTCCCTTGATGTTTTCGGGGTATGTAGGCCTATATAGGAGGAAGAAGTACGTCGGTGGCCGCCCAAGGGGCCCACGAGACAGGGGGCGCGCCCTACCCTCTCGTGGCCGCCTCGGCTGCTTCTTGACTTGCACTCCAAGTTCTCTGGATCACGTTCGTTCCAAAAATCACGCCTCAGAAGGTTTCATTCCGTTTGGACTCTGCTTGATATTCCTTTTCTTCGGAATACTGAAATAGGCAAAAAAACAGCAATACGGGTTGGGCCTCCGGTTAGAAGGTTAGTCCCAAAAATGATATAAATGTGTAAAATAAAGCCCATAGACATCCAAAACATGTAATATAATAGCATGAAACAATCAAAAACTGTAGATACGTTGGAGACGTATCACCATGTTGCAATTCCATTCGCCAAGAACATGGCAACTGGAGTTGTTGCAACATGGCAACTTCATTTCTATGCACTTGACAACTGTAGTTGTTGCCACATGGCAACTGTGGTTGTTGCCACATGGCAACTGAAGTGCACTACACAAGGCAACTGGACTTGTCTCCACATGGCAACTCACTATTTTTGCACCTACATTTCATATTCTGCGTCGTTTTTTCACAATAACTTGTTTGTTTCCAAGTATCCTAAACCACTGTTTTCGATCCTTGCAGCCACCCCTTGCAGGATTGAGGATGAAGCATTGAATAGGAGGTCCTCACGGGGTAAGGGGCAATCAAGTTCGAACGTGCCTGCTGAGTCGGTATCCGAGGATACCATTAGAAGTGCCACCCCTGAATCTGTGAGGCAGCATAGGGTAGTTCACGCAACCCCCGCGGATGACTATGAGCCTGAAGTCATGGCCAGAAAGGAGCAGAACCAGCTGTATGATATTGTTACGCGTTTTGGAAACGCGAGGTCCATCAGCAAGCACATGAAGGAGCTGAAAGCGTAACGTCCACACCACATAACTCCTCACTTGCTTTTCTCTTATTTTTTTCCTATTGCTATTTTCAGCCATGCTTTGTTTATGTTTTATTTTTTATTTTAATTAGTAGACATGATTCTTTCATGTTATATCATTTTCATACAACTCATGTTTGGACAGAACCAAAGTCATACAATGTGATGCGACGTACGTCGACCTGGGTGATCTGGTCGAGTCTGTGAGGCCACTTGGCAAAATGTCGAAGAATATAGTTGCGTGTGGGATTGACTTCATCAACAGGCATATGGATATTTGTCCCGACAAAACAATCATGCAATACAGTGTGGCCTGCAAAATATGGGATGGTGGCTTCCACCATAAAATCCTGAGGAAGAATTTTGCCACACATGGTGATTTCAAGCCCACACTGAAGAAATGCGTGAGTGTTCCTTCTTGTTTGCACATCTTTTTTCCCATGATATATTTTGTTAGTAGCTATGCTTCACACTTTGGGCTACATACTGTTTTTGTGACAGATGTTTCACGTGGCAACAACTGCCATGTAAACTAAGTTTGTCTATTTTTTTAATGTAACTTATGTGGCATCTTGAATTAAAATTCTAGGCAACTTTGTTCATACATGGGTGGCAACTTCTTTTAATTACACATGGTAAATAAACATTCTCTGTGGTCGTATTTTTTGATCACTTGCTGCTTTGCCATTCATGTACCTCTTGCTGCATCCGGCAATATCTTTACATATCATTTTTCCAACTACATCATTGCTGTTTTTTATGTGAAATCTGATTTTTCTTTTCCTGTTATTTTACTTGCTGGTACTGTTTCCCAAGTTCCAGGAGCTTGCACCACATGACCCACATGAAAAGTGTGGTCACCACTACGTGATTTGCCTTGACCTGAAGAACCAATGATTTGAGGTGCTCGATTCAATGCGTTCAGAAGTTGATACATACCTTACTACACATGCTGAATTCTTCATCAACAACCTCAAAGAGACATGAACCCGTCACTACGAAAACTCAAGGGTCCAGATCAATCATTTTAAAATCGAGTATGTCGTGACTACGAAGTAAGGAAACCGGTAATTACTATCTTTTTTCATGTGTCCTCCACACCAATCCTAAACCTTTTGTCACATGTGCATCAAAGTTTATGATTTTTCCTGTTCTACCGTGTTGACCTTATTCTTTTTCTTTTATAGGCATGACTGCGGGTTCACACGTTGGAATACCTTGCTAAGTGGGAAGGCCGACAGGTCCCTGTCGTCACAGCTGCAATGGTCGTTGAGCTTCCAAAATATACACATGGAACTAGTTGATGACTAAAGATTTCAACACGCGGGCCAACGCACGAGAGTTCATAGAGGAAGCTGCCAAAAAAGGCACTGTTCAAGAATTCACCCGATTAATCAGTTAACGGGCCAGTTAATCGCTACTCATAGCATGGCCGAATCGAATAACACCTTTTCGTCGCGTTAACTTGTCAGGCTGATTAATTGGCCAGTTAGACCGATTAATCAGTTGTCATGCCGATTAATCCCTACTGGCCCATTAACAGGTGGGCAAACAAAGCCCAAAATTCTGGCCCATAACCCCTTCCGGCCCCATGCCGCTCCTTAATAGATAGGATTAATAATTTACCTCCTCTCTATGCTTTTCATATGTGTATGGCAGCATATTTTGGTATACTACATAGCTGGAAGCATGAGAGTATGGTATAATACATTAAAAAATCTAGATATATGTTGGCAAGTTTCTATTCAATCTACCGATTAATGGTCGATCGATTAATCCAGTTAATAGGCCGATTCACCAATTAATCGCTACTCCTAAACTGACCGAGCAGCTACCAGTTAACGATTTCTTGAACATAAGACAACAAGAAGTACAAGTGATCACATGGTGCTCCATACCACACGCCTACCTTACATTTTGTGGCTGATGAATGTAAGGTATCAACTTGTTCTTTTAAAACTATGTCTGTGTACTATGTTATGACTGCAACCCTTCCGTAGTCTAGTATTTAGTGGTGGCGTGTGAGTGGCATTGAACATATTTGTAATATATGTGTGGATGTGAACCTACTTAGGTTTGAGAGCAGCTACGTTTATGTTTCAGTACTATTTATGTGTTTGTGGTTGGTAGTACTAGTTGGGTGTTTGAATGTATCTATGATGCCTGAAAACATGGCAAATATAGTTGATCAGACACGGTTAGTGAAAGTAATCGTTCTGTTTTTTGTTACTTTGGGGCAACTGCATGATATATGACATAGAAACTACACGATACTTGACATGGCAACTGGATAACATATAACATGGCAAATGCAGTTTATTTAACATGGCAAATGCAGTTCATAAAACATGGCAACTGTAGTTTTGTGTCACATGTCAACTAGATACCATTCCACATGGCAACTGCATTTTGATTACACATGGCAACTGTAGGTGATTTCACATGGCAACTACGATTTTTCATGCTTATAATGTACCCAGTTGCCATTTTTCAATAGATCAGCATATCAAAAAACAGAAACAAAATGCGTGGTCTGAAAACGAAAAATATGTATGATGGCAGATTCAGTAGAAATCACATGGCGGATTCGATGGAAGCTCCATGGCAGATTTAGCAGCACATGCGTGGCATACATGCAATTTCTTTCAAATCCTGTTGTCCACCAACAGTCATTGTCGAATTTTTAAAATCCTGACCATATACCATACAAAAAATGTCACCAGCACATAAGTTACAATCCTCCACAATTGCTTTTCTGGATTGCCCGCCCCTTTCTTTCTTTTCTTGTGTTTCGCTTGAATTTCCAACTCCGATTTGTATCTTATCTCTTTTGGACGCCCTCTTGTGATGGAACGGGGCGGGTTCCTGACATGGGTTTGTGTGCTTGCTATTCCAGACCCTGCCTCTGAGATTTTAGATGACGGACCCGTGGACGAAGGCCCACTTAAGGTGCGGGGGAACCTGTGTAAGGCTTCTTCAGCCTTCCTCTTTTTGATCTCATCAAGCTCTCTTTTCAGGGCTTTCCTGTGTTTTTCTGCCACCCTCGCTGTCTCATCGCTCTTGCATGCTTCATCTATTAGTACAGCATAGTTCTTGGTCAACACAACGTGCCTCACAGCTTCCATGGTTGCCTCCGGTCTCTCGTCATGCACGGCCAACAGTGCATTTGATGTTTGTGGCCCCAACGCATCGTCAGCGTCCCAAGTCCATCGCCGCCTTATGAAATGGCGGGGCAATCGCGTGACCGCATGCATGTCCATTACTTTCAGTATGTGAAAGCACACAATCCCGTCGCGTTCGAATTTGCAGCATTGGCAGTAGTATTCGTCTTCGCTTATCGTTGCCTTCACATAGTAGTCCCTTCCCTTATCCGTGTCTTCAGGTTCTGAATTCGAAATGCCCAATAATGAACACACCTTGAACGTATGTTCGTCCACCTGGTAAGCCGTGTACATGCTGGCACGCTTTATTTCTTCCTGGAATATGCATGTTTTTTGCTTTTGTTAAACTCTTATATGATGTTTTTGTAGCACCTTATGTTGAGGTAGGTCGTAACATAGCAACACATATATCTAAAACAAATGATGGCATGGAAATCATGTTCTTTTTCCTACATTTGTTCTTGTGTTTTTTGTTTCCATATGGCAACTGCACGATATTTTTCACATGGCAAAATGCATAACATTTTGAATTGGCAAATGAATTTCATTTAACATGGCAAATGTAGTTTATAAAACATGGCAAACGAAGTTTTGGGCCACATGTCAACTACATATCATTTTCACATGGCAACTATAGTTCAACCCACATGGCAACTACAGTTCAACCCACATGGCAGCTATAGTTCAACTGACATGGCAACTACGATTCAACCCACATGGCAACTACAGATCATGCTTACACTATATTCAATGGCTATTTTCAATAGATCAACAAGTCAAAAAAGATGGCAACTGCATTGCAGCCCCGAGACCGGCGCTCCAGATGCCTTCCATGTTTTCCGAGTTTCATCGTGTGATTTTGTTTTGTTCGTGCATTCATCTCTGCATCATGTGCATTGCATCATGTCATCTTGCACCCCCTTTTAAAAACCTCAACTAAATAAATTGCATAGATCTTTTGACCTATTTAAATCGAGGGAATTCACATGGTGATTTCTCTTTATAACATATCCTCCTAATATTTATGGAGCTATTATAAATATTCCATTAGTTTGGAATTTACCACAACACACGTGCATGTTAAATCCCTTGGCCTTTCCTTCTTCGAGTTTTGACTCTGTAACCTTGCCTATAATTCTTTTCCCTTTTATTGAGGCTCCTCCTTAAATCTCAACATTTTTGACCATGCCAAACCTAGTCCGAATTCAAACCCATTTGAATGATATTCAAATGAGTTTGAATTTAAATCTTGCATTTGTGCCTCTTTTCTATTTTTCTTGGATCAAGCTCATTTTTATGAGTCCGGGAAAAATACCCTCCTGCTCAAGCTCCACCTCTAACATCTTTTTCTTTTCTTTCTCATCTATGTCTTACTTTTTTTATTTTTTAGAGTGAGAGAGAGCCCAGCAGACCATCTAGGCCATCTGCAGCCCAGCTCCTCCATGGCCCAAGGCCCACCACGCCCCAACTCTTAACCCTAGCGAGCATCTCCCCTCGTTCCCCCCTCTCTCTCGTTCCCCTGCTCGCGCCGCCAGAGAGGAGCAAGCCCCGCTCCTCCCGATCCACCTCGCCCATGCCTCCCCGCCAATCTCCCGCTGCGAAGCTCCACCTCGCCGGCGACCCCTCCGACCGCCTTGCCGCCTTCCCCGCACCCCTTCTCCTCCCCGACTTCTCCTTGCCCGCCTCCTCGTCTACACAGCGCCACCGCCTCGCCAGCTCCTCCGCCGGATCTCGCCTCTGTCAGAGCTGGTAGCAGCAACAGCTGCACCCTCCCCGATGCCATCTCGTGACTCACCAGATACTATCACAACAGTTGCAGGTGCCGATGATACCAGTGCAGGTGATGCAACCGAGCTCAGATGGGAGCTCAACGAAGATCTTGGTCGTTGCTATGTTTCGTTTCATGTTGATCAGTAGTGGAGCCCAGTTGGGACGATCGGGGATCTAGCATTTGGGTTTATCTTCTTGTCTTTTGGCTTCGTCCGTAGACGGACTATATGTGTGTACTCTGAATGATGTATGATTTATTAAATGTTCATTATGTGAAGTGGCGATTGTAAGCCAACTCTTTATCCCATTCTTGTTCATTACATGGGATTGTGTGAAGATGACCCTTCTTGCGACAAAACCACCATGCGGTTATGCCTCTAAGTCGTGCTTCAACACGTGGGAGATATAGCCGCATCGTGGGCGTTACAATTCTATATGGCACCTACTATCTTCATGCTTTGCGCAAATAAGAGGGTAGCATAATCGACTTACTTGTTAAAAATATTGTTGGTATATATCTTGCTCATCTGCCTCTCCATTGGCAAATATGTTAGCAATTTAGGCTGCTTGAGTGCGGTGTTTGCTTCTTGATGTAGTTCAGATCCCAGTTTTTTCTGTTGCAAAGCTGTGTATTACTTGGCAAACTGCAGCAATGAGTTGCCAGGGCTCACGTACCGCTTCAAAACAACGTTGAACCCCTCGCTGCACTGCGTAATCTGCAGGAATGGGAAGAAGCACTGCATGAAGTAGGCCGGCACCCAGTACATTCGCTTCTCCCACAGGCCAGTAAGCGTCTCGTTGTCTTGCACTTGGTATGTTTCAATCATAGCCGTCCAACTCCGTTCAAACTCCTTCACCGTCAGGCTGTGGTCCACGCATAACTCAAATGCCTTTTGCAGCTCTGGACGATCAGCAAAAAATGGTCCTAGCGTCTCCTCAGCCATTTTAATAATATGCCACCTGCAATGCCTGTGCACTGCCAACGGAAAAGACCTCCCCTATGCTTGCATGCATGCTAAAATCCTGGTCTGTTATTATGTTCATCGGAGCAAGTCCATCCATGCACTCCAAGAAGGTTTTGAATAGCCAAGTGTAACCATCCGTATCTTCGTTCCGAACAAGTCCGCAACCAAACTGCAATGACTGATTATGGTTAATTATTCCTATGAATGGAGCGCAGGGCATTTTGTACATATTAGTGAGATATGTCGCATCGAATGATATGCAATCACGGAAATGTTTGTAGGCCCTTCTTGCAGCACCATCCACCCAATACATGTTTCTGAGACGGTCCTCATCGTCCAATCTTATCCTGTAGAAGAAATCAGCATCTGCTTTTGCTTTCTTTTCAAAGTAGGCTATTGTGGCTTCTATGTCAGTCAACCTGCTCTTTCTACGGTACTTTGCCTTTAGGTTTGTGACGTCTGCTGGTATGTAGGGCATGCTACTTAGTCTACCATCTCCGCTGTGGATCAGGGATAGTATTTGGACCATTCTTGACGGACCGACGTTACAATCATGTAGCAACTTTACGAATTTCTTCTCGAGGGGGCTGAATCCTCTGTGGGCGGTCAGAAATTTTACCATATCAAACTTCTTTATGAGTTTGTGGTTGTGTTCGTCGAAATAGTCGGTGACCATCCAATGTGCTCCATCTGAGTTTAGCTTGCACCGGACAGGGCATTCTGTCTTGACAATGATACCTCTCTTTCGTTCCGGCACGACAGGGGCAACACCTTTTCCCTTCTTGTTCCTTCGTGCCTTGTAGCACCTTATCTCACCTCTGCCATACTCGTTAGTTTTTTTTATTTTCCTATGGTATTCGGTGTTCACCGCAAACCCATGGAACATTGCATATGTCTGGTAGAATTCCTTGGCATCTACAAACGAATCAAATATCTGCCCAACATATGGTGGTTGAGGTACCATGATTTCTTATTGCCCATCTTCTTCATCCCCTTGGGCTTGGTCATTAGTTTCATCATTCACTTCAGTATTGGTGGCTGTTTCATCTGCTTGAGTGTTGTTTGTGCTGGTGTGCAAAGGTGTGCTTGTCGGCATTGCTGGAACGATTGCCATTTTCGACACTGATTCTGCATTGTTTGTGCCAGGACTGTTGACTGGCTGGTGGAACGCTTCTTCCATGTGCTCAGAGGTTCCCGCAGTAGATGTCCCCGCGCCGTTGTTGATTGTAGTCGAAGGCCCTGCAAAAAATTTTACATGTGTAATCATTGCTTGAATGGCAGGTTTATTGTAACGGAATATAGCAATTGCATATGATTTGGCAAAATATCATTCATACAGCAAGCCATGACATCTGCATCTGACCATGCATGGCAACTGCAGTTTTTGAGCCATGGCAGCTATAGTTCAACAACCATGGCAGCTCCTGTTGCCAATGCATGGCAACCAACATTCTTTATCATCAAAACATGCATTCTAGGTGCACATGTCCACTTGGCAGCATTTTTGTTGTTTTCCGTCACCACCGTGACAAATCCATTCCCCCCCATGCTTTTCCACAAAAGCAAATGCACTATCGTTTTGCTAGTTCACATATTTTTTACCTTGTTGTGCCGCATGTGCTAACTGCATCTGGTTTGTCATTCCAACTTGATGTGCTCTATCTGCAATAGCATTGGACTGCAACTGTGAAGCTTGCCATGAGATGTTTGCCGGTGTGGTTCCACCATAACAACTTGTGATCATTTAGCAGTTGGTCAATGCATGGCAACTGCAGTTTGTACAACATGGCACATGTAGTAGTTCAACCATGTCACACAGATTTTTGTTCACACTTGTCATCCACAGTTGTTTAGACACATGAATCACATTTGATTTGGTATGGCAACTACAATTGATTTGACATGGCAACTGCATTTGTACAGCCATGCACTGCATTTTGTACAGGCATGGCAAATGCAGTTGTGCATGCATAACAACCCAGGAATAGCACTGCATTTGTCCAAGGCATGGCAAATGCAGTTGTGCATGCATGGCAACTGCACCTATCCAATTATGGCAAATGCAGTTGTCCAGGCATGGCAACTGCATTTGTCCTATGTTCATTCTCTTGAATCACTGTCCACAAATTCACTTAATTCGTCTCACTTGTGTTTGACGTTGATGCCAGGTACATGGTTGCCACCTGTTGCCAGCTACATGAAGGCCCTGCGTTTTTTCATATAACTCGTAAGCCTTTGCCATCTTTGCAAGTTTAATTTCATGTCGACACCAGTATGTTTCTTTACCGTACGCGTTACCTTGATTTGCCACATTGGCTACTTCAAGTTGGTCGCCCGTACATCTGTCAACGTTTGCGCCATGTGCTGGCACTTGCCATGGTATCCCCGTGTGTGGTTGAGTCATAAGAACCTGCGAGAAATGACATTGTAGGACATAAGTAGAATGCCATCTTCCTCGTCACAAATATGGCAACTGCCCCTTTTTTTATGATGCATTGTACCGATGTTTGCCTACTGCTTTAGTAGTAACAGCAGCGGCCCTGCGGAAATGAGTTGATTGTACTCTGCTGCATCCCAAGGGGGCGTTTCTAGCTTTTGAGAAAACCAACGATCAATGTCGTCTTCATGATTCTTTTTTCCTCTTTCTTTCTCTCACTTTGTTTTCAGTCACTGCATGAATAAGAACGCACCAATATCCGCTAAATGCATTCTTTCTGTTTGCACATACAAGAAAACACGACATTCTTATCACATTTCTTGCATAGACAACCAACACATCATGGCAATTAGGACCTGCACTTTCATTCTCTTTTCTAGAATCTGGATGCCAATTATCATTTCGAACCGACAGCAACAGCGAACATAATATGATGGCAACTAACAACACTATATTGTGGCAGCTGACGGCAAAGATAGGTGGCAGCTAACATCAGAAACATGTGGCAATTATTTTCCTCCCTCTCTATGCACCACCCAAATCCCTCCTTTTCTTTCCCCCTGATTTTAGTGATTCATACGCATTCTTATGCATCAACTACTCGCACCAACCCAACCCAGAAGCTTAGCTCAACTCTAGGATAGAATATGGAAGATCTGGTGTACTTTGATGGGCAAATTTGAATACACACAAATCCGTGGTGTGTTTGTCATGACAGCGTGGATCTAGTCGCCATGTTCGTGGGCAATCTGCAATTTCACTTTTCTTGGCAGAAGAAGGACGAGAAACAGGAGGAGATCGGAGATCGACCTGTTAGCTCGTTGTCGCGGGGGTGGGGGTGGCGGTGGGGGTGGGGGTGGGGAGGCGCTAGAGATCTGGTCTGGTTGCCATGGCAACCAGAGAAGGAAGACGATGGAAGTATGGGATCGAGAGGTAGGAGACGACGGCGACAGGGCGGAATGGGGTTGGAAGGCAGGCCGGGACAACGGGCATGTTAGGTCGTGCGGGCAGCGCGCTCGATCGGCCGGACGTGTGGGCGATTGTGCCACACGCCGAACGTGCGGGTTGTGGTTGGGTTCGCCCGGACGCCATCGTGCGGGCGGGATCTTCTCCGTGCCACACATGGCGTGCGGCACAACCCCACTAGATGCCACACGTGTGGCAGTTATCGGCGTCCATGTTTTATAATCACATACCCAATTTCCATGACAAACGTGAGCTTCTTTTTTTTGCCAGAAAACATGACTCATTGCAAATAATTTATTTTGCCTTTCTCCACGGAGATCCTTATGAACTGCTTCCAAGTCCAATCTATGTGTACATCATTCCCTTTTTTGTGTGAAGACAATCGGTATGTGCTGTAACAACAAGTCATCTATTCTGGTTGATAAACTTGACAGAGCGAAGAATTTCTCTTCAACACAATGGCAACGTCGTACTGATGATGAGATTGTTACAATTCCTACAATCTCCCCCCACCTTTGGGAGCCTGAAATTGAAGTAGTATCCTACTACTAGTAGTACTGCTACAGACTACGCAGATTTATTCATCTGTTGTCCACAACTAATCTTTACCAAACTCTCCATGGAATCAATGATAGTATGGATCAGGCAGGCACAACGACTGATAACTGATTCGTGGATGATCAGATTGCCGCGGTGTATGCGTCGGCGAGCATCTTGCCGCGCCGGACCTGCGCCTGGGTGGTGAGATGCGTGATGTGGTTGGCGATGGGGAGCCCCATGGCGTCCACATACTTGAGGTTTGGCAGACGCACCGCCCTCTGCTCCTTCCTCACCACATCCACCCACTTCCCCTGCCTTTGCCAATGCCACAACTCTTTCCCATTGGTAGGACCACTGATAATATCGCGGAAGTAAATATTGTTGCTTCATCTCTACTAGTACTTCCCTGTAACTGCTTGGTGTTTCACCCGCAAAAAAAAGAAAAAAAAAAAAAAAAAACTGGTTAGTGTTAAGCTTTTGACTCTGCATACGTGTGGGGAGTTCTGCACATTTGCTACTAACTGTTATTAGCATATGGACATCCAATTCTGGTTCTTTGCCGATGCCAACTTGCCAACGATTTTAGGATTGTAAATGTTGGAATTCGGACAAGCTTTCAAGAGGATGGCTGGGGCAGAGGAACACGCATGTACGCGTGGATTCTGATGTCACGGTCTGATACTGCAGATCCATAGACCATGAATGACTTTCAGGTAAAAAATTCTGACCACAAGTTTGTACTTCCCTCTTGCATCACTCACTTGTCCAGGACATCCATGAATCACTCACTTGTCCTCTTCTACAACCCTCATAAGCAATTGTTCCATTTGGACGGTACGTCTGGTGTCTGGCTCTCTGCTCAATTTATCCCCAGCCGAGCTCAAATCAACTGAGCACACCGCGCTCTGTTCTCCTGCATAAACAAATAAATACCGAAACTGCTTAAATGACGACACTGCTACTTAATCTGGAGCCACTAAAAAATATATGTTTCGACCATGTTTATATGTATTTGCTTCCTCTCTAATGCCTAGAGAAATTGTTTATTCAGACTACTTTTATTGTTTTGCGGTGGTATTGAGAATAGATGGTGAATCCGTGTCTGTGACGATAACGCCAGCTGCATCTATGATTCATTCGTAAACCTACGAGAGTAAGCATCTCCATTGTCTCATTTCATCATGCTCAGAAAATCGATGGATGCTAAACAAATCGCCCTGCTTACAAGCCATGTTTCCGGCGTACCTGCAGGTTGGAGTTTCTGAAAGCCTTCACAACATGAAGGAAGCAATGATAGATCCGACCCCATCTTGCCGCTGTGTCCTCCTCGCCGGAGCGCGCGGCGAAGGGTAAGGGGCGGCGGCGCTTCGACGGTGGACCACACGAAATCGGGCGTGGAGGAGATCTGTGGATGGAATGAAAATGATGATGGATGGGCGCGTGGTGGCCTGTGGGTTTGGAGCCCTCTAGGCTTACCGGGCTGGGCTGGATCATTATTTGTTGTGTTTTTTCCTTCCGAAAAAATAATATTCAAAATGGAGCCTGAGCTCACATGCTCTCGTGTGAACCATAGAAAAACAATAAAAATGAAAATATGAGTTTTCTTTTAATGACAACATAAAGAGGCCAACGCGAACTCAGGCATTCAAACGTTAGATGGAAGGTGTCGCGCCCGTTTGTTTTCGGGACAATTCTTTATTTGGCCCTTTCTTAAAATTGAATTCACTTTTTGGCCTTAAAAAATATTTTTTTTTCTTTTTTGACACTCAAACTTTATTTTGTTCCTTATATGACACTTCCGTCAGTTTTGGCTAGTAATGGTGTTAAATCTGACCTAAAAAGACTGTTTTACCCCTAGTGTAGTATGTGATCAGATTATTTACATGCAAACACAAAAATAACGTGATATATATTTTGTTGTGGTTGAATAAACAAACAAAAATAGTACTGTATGGCTAATCATAAAAAGATATTGCAGGGGTCTAATAATTATTATTATATTATGAATGAAACAATGACGACCCATTCAATCATATTGTAGCGTACAAATTTGTACGTATCAATATTGCCATTAATATTACAGTTAATAATCACCTACCACGCACAGGAATCAGTGAATCACTACCCATATATACACGAATCCATGAGATAGTTATGAAGAGTATTCTGCCCTCCGCCGAGATCAAATTGATCCAGTTGATTGAGAGCTAGCTTCTACCGGCTGCGCATGCACATGAGACGAGCGTGCACTGCTACGTTCCGGGCAAAATCAATCAAGCTGCTAGGTTTGCACGTACTCGTGTGCTAGCTCCTCTGAAGCATCGATACGTCCAGGATCAGCGTGTCCGCATATAATGCGTTGCCGATATGTTCGATACGGCGCCAATACAGGTATCCGTGCAGTATCATGTTGGAGACACGGGAAGCCCACAGCAGCAGTAATCGTAAACATCCAGCGCAGTGTATTTGTTAGCGCATCGGGTACCGTGGCAAGCTCTCGCGGATGGAGCTGCAACACGATTGTGTTTGGGCGGTAGCGGTTATGGATATTTGAACGTGTTCACGCCCCTTCTCTTTTTTTTTGACACAATATCATCAGGGGTAAAATTGTTTTTGTATGTTACAGTTAACACAGCCGGATGAGAAACTGGATGGAAGTGTCATCTATGGAACAAAATGAAATTTAAGGGTCAAGAAAGGAAATAATAAGTTTTTTGGGCCAAAAAAGGAAGCAAATTTTAAGAAAGGGCCAAATAAGAAATTCTCTCTTTGTTTTCCGTGGATGGCCTCTGTGGCACTGACTGTAAATTCTGTCATCAAATCCTCAACCCGGCGCCGGCCTAGGACACGCCAGCATAAGCTCCCAGGTCAATTCTTTTTTCTTTGATCGGTTTTTTGGCTGATTTTGTTACTTCATTTGGTTTTCAATTAAATTAATATCTAAATTTCGAAAAGTTAGTAATTTAAAAAGGATTTCTGTTTTGAACAATATATCATGAATTTTTTTAAATGACTATGAATTTGGAAAATATTTGTGAATTTAGAAATGTCAGGAACTTTGTTAAATGTGTTCTTCAATTATAGAATACTATAATTAATTCAAACAAAACAAGAATTTTAAAATGTACACAAAAATTGATCCAAAAATTCAAAAACATGTTCATAAATTTAAAAAACATTCCTGGATTCAAAAAGTGTTCACAAATTTCAACAAATAGTCATGAATCTTATGTATCTCTCACTAACTTATTTCTCTCAATATTTATGTATGCCAGCTCACCATGCAACATGGACGGATCAGCCCAACCCAACATGCAACCATGCATAGGAAAAATTCCACAGTAACATGCATGCTAACTTCCATTATATTATGCTATTTAATGTTTTAAAAATATTTCAAATAATGTTATAGTCACACACCACAAATATGTTGAATTTCAAAATGGAGCTCAAATTTCAAAAAAGAATCGCCGGCTCAGGACAGTTGTTCACACTTAAAATTAATGTACAATTTTTTTAGAAAAATCAGGATTTTAAAAAAATGTTTTCGAATTTGTAATAAATGTTCATTAATTTAAAAAGTGTTTAAGATTTCAAAACAATGTGCTTGAATTTGGAAAATGTTCATGATTTAAAAAAGTCATGATTTCAGATAATATTCACGAATTTGAATGGTGTTCGCAAATTGAGAAAGAAAAAATGCAGAAACTGCAAAACGAAAAAAAGAAAAATCAAAATCAAAACATAAAAAAACGAAAAATATAAAGAAAAAGAAAAGACAGAAAAAAAGAAAGAAACAAAAAAACAAAACGAAAAAAGCCGGTTCACGTTCTAAAAAAGTCGGTGGAGATGAAATACGAAAATGGGCTGCCCATATGAATACCAGTGCGTGAGGGGGGTACGTGCTAGGTCGGTAATCGGTGACCTACCCGCCAAATAGGAGTGACCTGCACCGAGATACGAATTGGTTGGTGAAGCTTTAAGCTCATGTTGTCTTTTAATACTTGATTGAACTTCTGGGCGGCCTTGGCTCCAGGCAGCGTGAAGATCTTCGCCTGGCTGTTGCACCACGACAAACTTTGGTGCAATGACCGGCTCCAACGGCGTGGCTGGACCAACGAGTACTTTTGCACTCTTTGCATAAGGAATCTCGAGAGCTCAACGCATCTGCTGTGGGGCTGCCCTTTCTCCCCCGCGATATGGCAGAAGGCCTCGACCTGGGAGGGCTGCGCGACATTGAAACACAGGCGTGATCTAAACATAGACCTGGGAGGGCTATTACATAATGAACCGAGGAAAATTGGTGCTTATCCTCATGCCTCCATCGCATGGTAGCAGTTAATCCATAATTATGTGCTTTGGGTTGTGGCTGCACATGGTGACTATGACGTCTTACAAAAGTATTACAGTACGTATGTTCCCCCTCTTCTCTAATGGGACAATGGATTTAATACAAAAAGGAGAATTCATTTTTGATGAGTTGGTTTGGAGGTCCTTCCTCCAAGATAAGAAAGTGGCTAGTAACACAGAATATGAGACAATAGCATGCAAAATGCATGACTTAATGCATAATTAAGCAAAAGATGTCGCAGATGAACGCGCAAGTATAGATGAACTTGCTCAACAGAAAGCATTGTTAGAAGATGTTTGTCACATGCAAATGTCAAAGACTGAATTGGAAAAAAATCAGTTTGTTATGCAAAGACAGTACCTACCTCCGCACTTTGTTAGTTTGTTCAAAATCATGGGCCGATTATATGTCTAAAAGCATATCGTACAAGGATTTCAATGCGTTGCTATAGGTATTGGCATCGCTAAGAGCATTCCATTCCTCTGTATCTTCAAGTGTCATTTGCAAGGTCATAAATGCAAAACATTTACGATATCTTGATATCTCTGGGTTTGAAATCGTTAGGTTGCCAGATTCATATGCATGTTGTATAACTTGCAAACCTTGAGGCTCTAGGTTTCAAGAAGCTGCGGCAGTTACCAAAAGACTTGAGGGTATGGCAAGAATGAGAAAGCTCATCTATATTTCTGTTTTTGTTTGTCATAGTCTTGAGGGTATGGCTCCAAGCTTTGGTCTACTAAACATCGAGTACATACGCTTCAGGTTCTTCTTTGATGAACACGGAGAGACCACGACGTGCTACACAAACTCAATCCACATGGGGAGGAAATATGCGCGAGCTGTTGCCCGCCGTAAAAAAGGTGGATCTTCTTTAACCCACCAGCCTTCCCGATCATCCATCATGAACATGATCCTCCCGGCGTCAGAGACATGCCGAAGCTAGAAACTCATCCGGCACGTGTGATAACCCACAATTGTAGGGGATCGCAACAGCTTTCGAGGATAGAGTATTCAACCCAAATTTATTGATTCGACACAAGGGGAGCCAAAAAATATTCTTAAGTATTAGCAGTTGAGTTGTCAATTCAACCACACCTGGATAACTTAGTATGTGCAGCAAGGTATTTAGTAGCAAAGTAATATGATAGTAATGGTAACAGCGGTAAAAGTAAAGATAGCAGTATTGTAGTGATTGTAACAGTAGCGACGGTAAAATAAATAAGCGAAGCACAATATATGAAAAACTCGTAGGCAATGGATCAATGATGGATAATTATGTCGGATGCGGTTCCTCATGTAATAGCTATAATATAGGGTGACACAGAACTAGCTCCAGTTCATCAATGTAATGTAGGCATGTATTCCGAATATAGTCATGCATGCTTATGGAAAAGAACTTGCATGACATCTTTTGTCCTACCCTCCCGTGGCAGCGGGGTCCTAGTGGAAACTAAGGGATATTAAGGCCTCCTTTTAATAGAGGACCGGACCAAATCATTAACACATAGTGAATACATGAACTCCTCAAACTACGGTCATCACCGAGAAGTATCCCGATTATTGTCACTTCGGGGTTGTCGGATCATAACACATAATAGATGACTATAGACTTGCAAGATAGGATTAAGAACTCACATATATTCATGAAAATATAATAGGTTCAGATCTGAAATCATGGCACTCGGGCCCTAGTGACAAGCATTAAGCATAGCAAAGTCATAACAACATCAATCTCGGAACATAGTGGATACTAGGGATCAAACCCTAACAAAACTAACTTGATTACATTGTAAATCTCATCCAATCTATCACCGTCCAGCAAGCCTACGATCACTAGTGTAGAACCGGCCTTTAGTGCCGGTTCGTGACGGCCTTTAGTGCCGGTTCACCAACCGGCACTAAAGAGTGGGGACTAAAGGTCCCCCCCCCCCACTTTAGTACCGGTTCGTCATGAACCGACGCTAAAGTGCAAACACGTGGCACGAGCCAGGCCCGGGTGCGCGTAGGGCTTTAGTACCGGTTGGTAACACCAACCGATACTAAATGTTTGTGTGTTTTTTTTTAAATTCCTTTAATTTTGTGTTTTCAATTTAATTTAGTGATTGTTTTACATTATAATGAGTTGTCAAATCATTAGGTGAAAGTACCGCGGATTAGTTTCGACTGGATGCAGACCTAGCTAGCTAAGTGATCAAGTATATGCCATATCCATATTATACTTGATCACCTAATTAGGTGATCAAGTATAATATATATGGATATGGCATATATATATATATATATATATATATATATATATATATATATATATATATATATACTTGATCTCTTAGGTAGGATCCATCCAGCTGAAACTAATCTGTGGTTTCTTTCATTAAATGATATAATAACTCATCATCATCATCATATTAATATAAAAACTCTTGCATCATATCATCCACATGAGTATATATATATATACTCTAGCTAGCTAGCTAAAAATCATCGTAGTCGTCATTATCACTATTTAACCATCATAGTCATTACCGCTATCTAATCACCATCAACAGTAGCTTAAAGAAGAAACATTCACTTGTAAGCAAAAATATCATCGAGTTCAACATGATTGTCATGATATTATAAACGTTAATATATAACACCACAAAAGCAAATCACTCTTTGAGATTAAGTTCAGAACGAAGAACACGGACATGAAAGGACAAGTACTAAGAGCAGCATGAACTAGCTAAGTCACTCCTGCTACTCTCTCTCTCTCTCCTGTTCGAACATGTATAGCTCTCCTGATTCATCATACTGGAGCATGCAGATGAACCTGTCTCCTAATCATGGGTTGCGCTTCTCATTGCCGCCCCCTAGTACTTCTCTGCGATCGTTAACAATTTTCCTCCAATCTTTCACTATTAAGCATTCATCGCTTCTAGAAATCCTGAATGCATTCATGTGCAATGCAGGACATCTTGGCCGTAAGCTAACAATTGACATGCGACCTTTAGTCTCGATCCCCCTGAGGCACAACTGTCATCGGGAGTCCCCGTTGAAGAACATCGTATAGTACTTAATTAATATACTTAGCAATTAAAGTTTAGCAAAAAAATTATGTATGCAAAAGATGCACCGAGGACAAATAGTAAAAATCTTACCATCATTCCTAAATAGATGTGACCGTAGTTCAATACCATCACTATTGGTCGCATGTTTTGAGTACTAACATTTCTAAGTGCAGGAAGAAAATTTGTCTTGACAGTATGAAGATCCTCAAGCCATGAAACATAATGACTTATCTCCTCGCAGTTTAGTTCAGCTCCGGGACAATAGTAGGTCTTGTCTACCAAGCGCCGGACATGTTTTCTTGAATGGAAATAAGCTGTCAATAGAAATTAGTTGTCAATTATTTTTGAATAAGCAATATCAAAGACAAAAATATAGTTGAGAAGAACTCACATAATGGTAGAACTGGAGGCGTCTGCACATCGACCCATATGTCTCTATTACCTTCAATATCATCTTCGGATTTAATATCAAAGGTGATAACCATACCAGGCTCAAATGCATAAGCCTTGCATAGTGCTTGCCAAGTTTTGCATTCAAAATAGGTGTACGTGTGTGCATTGTATACTTTGACATTGAAAGTATAACCATGCAGTTTTCAGGTAAACTCTCTTTACCTCCATAGTTTCCATATCATTAAAACCTATCTTATCCAAGATAAAAATTCTTGCATGGCAGGGGATGCGCTAGTAGAATAGTGAAAATTAAAAATTATAAGTCAGGCAAATGAAGCATATATAAGTCATGCTTAATTACGAAAACAGACTTGTCGTTGTGACTTACTGTATCGAATTCGAAGGTCTCATCCAGCTTGATGCTGAATCGCCTATCATCAACAAGGAAATTTCTGTCGCACTGGCCGCGCTGGTCTTCACAGTATTCGCACATAATGAAATTTTTTCCGTCGTCAGACGACATTTCCTATGTTCATATAGGCGAAACATTAAACACTTACTAATTCAATTAATTCAACTACTTCTATTAATTCAACTAAGCATTTACTAAAAATAAACTAGTATATTAGTTCAAATAATCTCATATACCTAAATTTTCTTGCTAAAAATAAACTAGTTATATTAATTCAACTAGTTCAACTAAGCATTTACTAAAAGTAAACTAGTTATATTAATTCAAATAATCTCATATACCTAAATTTTAATTAGTTCAAATAATCTCATATACCTATAAATTTTCTTACTAAAAATAAACTAGTTCTATTAATTCGACTAGTTCAACTAAGCCTTTCTAAAAATAAACTAGTTATATTAATTCAACTAGTTCAAATAATCTCATATACCAAAATTTCTTACTAAAAATAAACTAGTTCTAATTCATCTAACATTAACATTTCTAACATTCTAAAAATAAACTAGTTATATTAATTAATTCATCAAAACAATAAAAAACAGAAAATAAGTAGAAGAATATGCGTGTGTGTGTGTCTGTGTGTATGTGTACGTACATGTGTGTACGTGTAGTGTGTGTGTGTGTGTGTGTGTGTGTGTATGCGTGTGTGTATGTGTGTGTGTGTGTGTATGTGTGTGTGTGGGTACTACGATCGACCGGGCGCACGAGCGGCGGGGGCGGCGAGGGCGGCGGGGACGCGACGAGACGGGCGGCGGGCGGCGATGACGGGACGACGACGGCGGGCGATGGGCGGCGAGGGCGGCGGGGACGGCGACGACGTGCGGCGGGGGCGGCGATCGAGGGCGGCGGGGGCGACGGCACGGCGGAGCGTCGGAGATTGATGTCGCGCGAGAGAAGTGGAACGAACTGGTCGACGATAACTGAATTTTCTTAAGTGCCATATATATAGGAGGGACCTTTAGTACCGGTTGGAGCCACCAACCGGTACTAAAGGCCAATTTTGGCCAGCCCAAGCGGCGGGAAACGAGGGCCTTTAATACCGGTTGGTGGCTCCAACCGGTACTAAAGGGCAACGCATTAGTACCGGTTGGAGCCACCAACCGGTACTAATGGTCGTGCGCTCCCACCCGCACCGGCGCTATTTTTAGTCCCACCTCGCCGAGCGAAGGGCAGCCGCACTGGTTTATAAACCCAGCCGCGGCTGCGCATTCGAACTCCTCTATATAGCAGGCTTCTGGGCCTAACTAGGGCGCTGCGCCTGTGAGCCTGCCGCCCTTCTGCGTACTGAATTTGCACACCCTAGGTCTGCAGGGCCCACGGACAGTGCCCCAACAACTTTTTATAGAATTTTTTCTTTTCTGCATTATTTATTTTCTTCTATTTATTTTTGAGTAATTTTTTATATAGTTTTTTCTTTTCTGCTTTATTTTTTCTTCTATTTATTTCTGAGTAGTTTTTTTGCTGTATTTAGTTTCTTTGTGAATATATTTGCTTTATATAATTTTTTTTCTGTTTTGCATTATTTATTTTCTTCTATTTATTTTTGAGTAATTTTTTTATATAGTTTTTTCTTTTCTGCTTTTTTTCTTCTATTTATTTCTGAGTAGTTTTTTTGCTGTATTTAGTTTCTTTGTGAATATTTTTGCTTTATATAGTTTTTTTCTTTTCTGCATTATTTTTTTCTGCTATTTATTGCTTTATATAGTTTTTTTTAGAGTTCGTTTTGCTGTGATTTACTGTTTCACGGTCATTTAGCTCTCTGAACAAATTGCTGTGATTTTCATTTTCACGGTTATTTAGCTCTAATCTAAACAAATCGGTGACTGAATAACAACAAATGATGTCAGAACGTGTTGGAAATTGATGACGTCGCTTCGAATGCTGCATAATGCCGACTCAAAAAAAGTCTGGATTTCAAATAAGTTAAAAAATGAAGTGCCCGTGTAACTGATGAGTTCTCGTTCGAAACCGGTGAAGACTCATATTGAGTCCACAAATTATACACAAAGAGTTCAATGAAGACCAAATACTTGTGATAGTTTGAAAAATAACATATTTAAATTGTGCATCTGAAGGCAGAAAAAATACATTGATCAGTACCGCTTTTCAGCCAAAACGCGCTACTGCTACAGAGAAGTACATATAAAAAATATAGTGATCATCAATGATTTTTTTGTATAGAATCTAAATTGTCAATAGGAATCTACCACCGATTTAAGAACCGGCGACTCCTATTGCAGCCACAGATCCTACACATAGAGTTCAATGAAGACCAAATGCTTGTGATAGTTTGAGAAGTAACATATTTAAGGTGGTCAATTTCTTGCTAGGGGAGCGAGGTGGGACTAAAAATAGCCCCTGCCACAACCTCTTTAGTATCGGTTCGTGCCACGAACCGGTACTAAAGATCTTGGTGTTCGCCAAGATCTTTAGTATCGGTTCGTGGCACGAACCGGTACTAAAGATTCGCAATGAACCGGTATTAAAGGTCTCCTCCCACCTAGTCATTTGAACCGGCACTAATGGATGCATTAGTGCCGGCTCATATGCAAACCAGTACTAATGTTTCTCATATTTGACCCTTTTTCAACTAGTGGATGGAATTACTCACGCACGGAGGTGAGTGTCATGAAATTGGTGATGGAGGACGGTTTATGATGACGATGGCAACAAATCCCCCTCTCCGGAGCCCCGAACGGACTCCAGATCAGCCCTCCCGAGAGGTTTTAGGGCTTGCGGCGGCTCCGTATCGTAAAACGCGATGGAACTTCCTCCCTGATTTTTTTTCTTCGCGAAACGGAATATATAGAGTTGGAGTCAAGGTCGGCGGAGCTGCAGGGGGCCCACGAGACAGGGGGCACGCCCAGGGGGGAGGGCGCGCCCCCACCCTTATGGACAGGGTGTGGGCCCCCTGGCCTTCATCTTTTGCCGGTATTTTTTATATTTTCCGAAACTTATCTCCGTGGATTTTCAGGTCATTCCGAGAACTTTTGTTTCTACACAAAAATAACACCATGGCAGTTCTGCTGAAAACAGCGTCAGTCTGGGTTAGTTTCATTCAAATCATGCAAGTTAGAGTCCAAAACAAGGGCAAAAGTGTTTGGAAAAGTAGATACGTTTGAGACGTAGCAACTCCCCCAAGCTTAAACCTTTGCTTGTCATCAAGCAATTCAGTTGATAAATTGGAAGTGATAAATAAAAACTTTTACAAACTCTATTTTCTCTTGTTGTTGTAAATATGTAAAGCCAGCATTCAAGTTCCAGCAAGTATTATGAACTAACCATACTCACAATAACACTTAGGTCTCACAATTACTCATATCAATGGCATAATCAGCTAGCGTGACATAATAATAAAACTCGAATGACAACACTTTCTCAAAACAATCATAATATGATATAACAAGATGGTATCTCGCTAGCCCTTTCTGCGACCGCAAAACATAAATGCAGAGCACCTTTAAAGATCAAGGACTGACTAAACATTGTAATTCATGGTAAAAGAGATCCAGTCAAGTCATACCCAATATAAACCAATAGTAATACATGCAAATAATAGTGTGCTCTCCAGCGGGTGCTTTTTAATAAGAAGGTGATGACACAGAGGGAAGCAGGGATTTGTAGAGGTTCCAGAGCTCGATTTTAATATAGAGATTGAATAACATTTTGAGCGGCATACTTTCACTGTCAACGCAGCAACTATGAGATGGCTATATCTTCCATACTACATGCATTATAGGCAGTTCCCAAACAGAATGGTAAAAGTTTATACTCCCCCACCACCAATCAAGCATCAATCCATGGCTAGCTCGAAACAACGAGTGCCTCCAACTAACAACAACCCTGGGGGAGTTTTGTTTAATTATATTGATTTGCTTTGATCTTTTTGGATCATGGGACTGGGCATCCCGGTTACCGGCCATTTTCTCGTGAATGAGGAGCGGAGTCCACTAGTCTTGAGAATAATCCACCTAGCATGGAAGATACAGACAACCCCAGTTGAAACATGAGCTGCTCGAGCATACAAAACAGAATTTCATTTGAAGGTTTGGAGTTTGGCACATACAAATTTACTTGGAACGACAGGTAGATACCGCATATAGGAAGGTATGTGGACTCATATGGAACAACTTTGGGGTTTATGGAGTTTGGATGCACAAGCAGTATTCCCGCTTCGTACAGGTGAAGGCTAGCAAAAGACTGGGAAGCGACCAACTGAGAGAGCGACAACAGTCATAAACATGCACTAAAATTAATTCACACCGAGTACAAGCATGAGTAGGATATAATCCACCATGAACATAAATATCGTGAAGGCTATGTTGATTTGTTTCAACTACATGCATGAACATGTGCCAAGTCGAGTCACTCAATTTATTCAAAGGAGGATACCATCCCATCATACCACATCATAATCATTTTAATAGCATGTTGGCACGCAAGGTAGACCATTATAACTCATAGCTAATCAAGCATGGCACAAGCAACTATAATCTATAAATGTCATTGCAAATATGTTTACTTCATAACAAGCTAAATTAGGAACGATGAACTCATCATATTACAAAAACAAGAGAAGTCGAGTTCATACCAGCTTCTCTCATCTCAATCAGTCCATCATATATCGTCATTATTGCCTTTCACTTGCACGACCGAACGATGTGTATAATAATATTAGTGCACGTGCATTGGACTAAGCTGGAATCTGCAAGCATTCAACTCAAGAGAGGAGACAAAGTAATATGGGCTCTAAGTTAAATAAACAATCATGCATATGAGAGCCGCTAAGCATTTTCAATATGGTCTTCTACTCTCGACCCCCAAAGGAAGGAAAACAAAATAAAACTATTTACACGGGAAAGCTCCCAACAAGTAAAAGAAGAACGAGAAATCTTTTTGGGTTTTCATTTTAATTGCTACTACAAGCATGGAAATTAAACTAACTAATTTTTTTGGTTTTTCTTAAGGTTTATCAAGCACACAAGAAGAAGGCTAGAAAAAGAAAATTAAACTAGCATGGATAATACAATGAAAGAGTATGAGCACCGACGGCTAGAATAGTGTGTGAACATGAATGTAAAGTCGGTGAGAAATACGTACTCCCCCAAGCTTAGGCTTTTGGCCTAAGTTGGTCTAATGCCAAGGATAGTCTGGGTGATATCCGTAGTTGTAACTGGGGTCATACTAAGATGCAGCAGCAAATGCCTCCTGAGCTGCGGTATGCTGGCGAGCCGCCTCCGCTCTCCCTCGTGTTCAGCTGCCTCCTCCCTGGTAACAACATACCTTCGTTTTGCCTGGTAATCAAAAAGGAAAGGAGCAGGGAGAGTAACAGGGAGAGAGCTATGTCTGTCAAAGATTAGTCGATAATGGAGGAACTGTTCATTGCTCAAAAGAAAATGATGTTTGACCATCGCGTCATAATCTAAATAAGCAGGAGGCAACACCATATCCCCTCTCGTGGGGCTATACCAAGATAATTAGCAACACGGGTCGCATAAATACCTCCAAAGAAATCTCCAGACATACCATTATTATGCAACCTACATGCGACTATTGCCCCCAAGTTGTAATCTTTATTACCTAACACAGCACTCCTGGGGACACAAAGATCAGGGACACACATATGACATGCTTCAACTTTACCATTAATGCATCTACCAATGAAGAGAGCAAAATAATGTATAGCAGGAAAATGAATGCTCCCTATGGTAGCTTGTGCTATATCCCTAAATTCTCCCACAGTAATACTAGCAAGAAAGTCTCTAAATTCAGATTTGTGGGGATCATTAACATTGCCCCACTACGGAAGTTTGCAAGCAGTTGTAAAATCTTCTAAGTCCATGGTATAAGATTTATCATAAATATCAAACAGGACACTCTGAGAATTACGTGAAGATTTATATTTAAACCTTCTCACAAATGAATCAGTCAATTGATAGTACTGAGGACACTTATCTTGTAAGAAGTCCTCAAGATCGGCATTACGCACATATGCGTCAAATTCATCCTTAATGCCTGCATTGACCATAAAATCGTCTGATGGCCACTCACAGGCTCGTACTTCTGCGTCCCTCGGTAGTTCATCGTCTTGCTCAGGCATAGCAAGCCTGGGTCCTTTCTTTATTGAGGAACCACCTTGATACATTCTCCTAGACATATTTCTTTTTCTACAATATTTCTGAAATTTTTAGTAACTTCAAAATAAAAGTAGATAAAACTAAACAAGATTGGTAGCAACTACTCCTACAAGTGCCTAGAGCCTATATCATGCATTAGAATTGCTTGGGACCTCATAAATTTAACATGCAAGCTCAAGAACAGGGTCACCTATGCAGCAAAAATTTGCAATGAATAAAGCACTAGAACAAAAACTAATTGGACCAATGGAGGAGTCACATACCAAGCAACAATCTCCCAAAGCAGTTTTATGAATGTGGCTTTGAGCAAGGAGATCGAAAATCGCAGCAAAATGAGCTAGAACTCGTGTTTGAGCTGGATGGAGATTTTTTTGGGAAGAAGATGGAGTGTGTGGGTGCAGGAATAAGTGGAGGGGGTCACCGTGGGCCCACGAGACAGGGGGGCGCCCAGGGGGTGTGGGCGCGCTCTCCACCCTCGTGGCCAGTTGCTTGCCCCTCCTGCAGTGTTTTCACTGCCTAAAATCCTCAAATATTCTATAAAAATCATACTAAATTTGCAGGGAATTTGGAGCACTTTTATTTTCGGGATATTTTTTATTGCATGGATAATTCAGAAAACAGACAAAATATACTATTTCTACTTTATTTATTCTAAGTAACAGAAAGTAAAGAGAGGGTACAAAAGGTTGTGCCTTCTAGTTTCATCCATCTCATGATCATCAAAAGGAATCCACTAACAAGGTTGATCAAGTCTTGTTAATAAACTCATTCCAAATCACATAAAACCGGAGAAATTTCAAAGTGACACTAGGTTACCTCAACGGGGATATGAAAATCCCCAATAATAAGAATATCATACTTTTTCTTTGCAGTAGGAAGAGGAAATTCAAAACCTCCTAATATAATTGATGGAATTTTCCCAATAGAGTTTATACTGTGAACTTGAGGTTGTTTCCTCGGAAAATGTACCGTGTGCTCATTTCCATTAACATGAAAGGTGACATTGCCTTTGTTGCAATCAATAACAGCACCTGTAGTATTTAAAAAGGGTCTACCAAGGATAATCGACATACAGTCGTCCTCAGGAATATCAAGAATGACAAAGTCTGTTAAGATAGTAACGTTCGCAACAACAACATGCACGTCCTCACAAATGCCGATGTATAGCAGTTGATTTGTCACCATTTGCAAAGATATCTCAGTAGGTGTCAACTTACTTAATTCAAGTCTACGGTACAAGGAAAGAGGCATAACACTAACACCGGCTCCTAAATCACATAAGGCAGTTTTAATATAATTTCTTTTGATGGAGCATGGTATAGTGGGTACTCCGGGATCACCATGTTTCTTAGGTATTTCACCCTTAAAGGTATAGTTGGCAAGCATGGTGGAGATTTCAGCTTCAGGTATTTTCCTCTTATTAGTGATGAAATCTTTCATGTATTTAGCATAAGTATTTGTTTTAAGCATATCAGTTAAGAGCATGCGTAAGAAAATAGGTCTAATCATTTCAGTAAAGCGCTCAAAATCCTCATCATCCTTTGTCTTGGATGGTTTAGGAGGAAAAGGCATGGGTTTCTGAACCCATGGTTCTCTTTCCCTACCATGCTTCCTAGCAACAAAATCTCTCTTATCATAACGCTGATTCCTTGATTGTGGGTTATCAAGATCAACAGCAGGTTCAATTTCTATATCATTGTTGTTACTAGGTTGAGCATCTACATGAACATCATTATTAGCATTATTATCAGGTTCATGTTCGTCTTCGGATTGTGTTTCAGCATCAGAGATAGAAGTATCATTAGGATTCTCAGGTATTTCTACATTAGTTTCACTAGAAGCATGCAAAGTCCTATCATCTTTCTTTTCTTCTTCTTAGAGGAACTAGGAGCATCTAGATTATTATTCGAGAATCTTGTTCAATCCTCTTAGGGTGGCCTTCAGGATACAAAGGTTCCTGAGTCATTTTACCAGTTCTAGTAGCCACTCTAACAGCAAAACCATGTTTATTATTTAGTTCATCTAGCAATTCATTCTGAGCCTTACACTACTAGAGAAAAGCTTACCAGTAGCGCTGGTTTTTTGGATCTTAATGCCAAAGGGGAAAAATGGTGGAAAAGCTTCTCAAGGCCTCGTCCTCCTCACCGCGCAAGCATGGGAAAAACGTTATGTGCTATCGTTGCGGGGAGAAGGGTCATCTTGCGGAGATCTGTAGAAAAGAGGCGACCTGCTTCGTCCTATTGAAACCAAGAAATATAGGCCTGCTTGCCATCCACACAAGAATAGATAAAGTTTTCCGAAAAAACCTGCTAGTGGAGGAAGGCCTCCTAGGGTGCTACCAATAGCGCGGGAACCAGCGCTACTGCTACGGCGCTACAATTATTTGTTGGGGAACGTAGCAGAAATTCAAAATTTTCCTACGTGTCACCAAGATCTATCTATGGAGAAACTAGCAACGAGGGGAAGGAGAGTGCATCTACATACCCTTGTAGATCGCTAAGCGGAAGCGTTCAAGAGAACGGGGTTGAAGGAGTCGTACTCGTCGTGATCCAAATCACCGGAGATCCTAGTGCCGAACGGACGGCACCTCCGCTGCTCAACACACGCAGACAACCCGGTGACGTCTCCCATGCCTTGATCCAGCAAGGAGAGAGGGAGAGGTTGGGGAAGACTCCATCCAGCAGCAGCTCGACGGTGTGGTGGTGATGGAGGAGCGTGGCAATCCTGCAGGGCTTCGCCAAGCACCGCGGGAGAGGAGGAGGACTTGGGAGAGGGGGAGGGCTGCGCCAGGGGCAAGGGTGCAGCTCCCATGCTCCTCCCCACTATATATAGGGGTGGAGGGGGATTATTTCTTGCCCTCCAAGTCCATTGGGGTGTTGGCAAAGGTGGGAGGAAAGAATCCCATCCTTTCCTTTCCCCACCGATTGTTAGCCCCCCTTTTTAGGGATCTTGATCTTATCCCTTCGGGATATGATCTTATTCCTTCTAAGGGGGGATCCTGGTGCGCCTTGACCAGGGGTGTGGGGACTTGCCCCCACTACCCACGTTCATGTGGGTCCCTCCATGCAGGTGGGCCCCACTCCGAAACCTTCTAGAACCTTCCCGGTACAATACCGAAAAATCCCGAACATTTTTCGGTGGCCAAAATAGGACTTCCCATATATAAATCTTTACCTCCGGACCATTCCAGAACTCCTCGTGACGCCCGGGATCTCATCCGGGACTCCGAACAACATTCGGTAACCACGTATCTATTCCCTATAACCCTAGCATCATCGAACCTTAAGTGTGTAGACCCTACGGGTTCGGGAACCATGCAGACATGACCGAGACGTTCTCCGGTCAATAACCAACAGCGGGATCTGGATACCCATGTTGGCTCCCACATGTTCCACGATGATCTCATCGGATGAACCACGATGTCAAGGACTCAATCAATCCCGTATACAATTCCCTTTGTCTAGCGGTATTGTACTTGCCCGAGATTCGATCGTCGGTATGCCGATACCTTGTTCAATCTCGTTACCGGCAAGTCTCTTTACTCGTTCCGTAACACATCATCCCGTCATCAACCCCTTGGTCACATTGTGCACATTATGATGATGTCCTACCGAGTGGGCCCAGAGATACCTCTCCGTTGCATGGAGTGACAAATCCCAGTCTCGATTCGTGCCAACCCAACAGACACTTTCGGAGATACCTGTAGTGCACCTTTATAGCCACCCAGTTACGTTGTGGACGCTTTGGTACACCCAAAGCATTCCTACGGTATCCGGGAGTTTCACAATCTCATGGTCTAAGGAAATGATACTTGACATTAGAAAAGCTTTAGCATACTGAACTACGATCTTTGTGCTAGGCTTAGGATTGGGTCTTGTCCATCACATCATTCTCCAAATGATGTGATCCCGTTATCAACGACATCCAATGTCCATGGTCGAAACCGTAACCATCTGTTGATCAACGAGCTAGTCCACTAGAGGCTTACTAGGGACATGGAGTTGTTTATGTACCCACACATGTATCTGAGTTTCCTATCAATACAATTATAGCATGGGTAATAAACGATTATCATGAACAAGAAAATATAATAATAACTAATTTATTATTGCCTCTAGGGCATATTTCCAACAGTCTCCCACTTGCACTAGAGTCAATAATCTAGTTCACATCGCTATGTGATCAACACTCATAGGTCACATCTCCATGTGACCAACATCCAAGAGTTTACTAGTGTCACTAAACTAGTTCACATCATCATGTGATTAAGACTCAATGAGTTCTGGGGTTTGATCATGTTTTGCTTGTGAGAGAGGTTTTAGTCAACGGGTTTGCAACATTCAGATCCGTATGTACTTCACAAATCTCTATGTCATATTGTAAATGCTGCTTCCACGCTCCACTTGGAGCTATTCCAAATGGTTGCTCCATTATACGTGTCCGGTTTGCTACTCAGAGTCATTCGGATAGGTGTTAAAGCTTGCATCAATGTAACCCTTTACGCCGAACTCTTTATCACCTCCATAATCGAGAAACATGTCCTTATTTACTCCAAGGACAATTTTGACCGCTGTCCAATGATCCATTCTGGATCATTCTTGTACCCCTCGACCGACTCATGGCAAGGCACACTTCGGTGCGGTACACAACATAGCATACTATAGAGCCTACGTCTGAAGCATAGGGGACGACCTTCGTCCCTTTCTCTCTCTTCCGCCGTGGTCGAGCTTTAACTCTTAACTTCATACCTTACAACTCGTGCAAGAACTCCTTCTTTGATCGATCCATCTTGAACACCTTCAAGATTATGTCAAGGTATGTGCTCATTTGAAAGTATTATTAAACATTTTAATCTATCTTATAGATCTTGATGCTTATTGTTCAAGTAGCCTAATCCAGGTTTTCCATTAAAAAACACTTTTCAAACAACCCTATATGCTTTCTAGAAATTCTACATCATTTCTGATCAACAATATGTCAACAACATATACTCATCGAAATTCTATAGTGCTCCCACTCACTTCTTTGGAAATACAAGTTTCTCATAAACTTTGTATAGACCCAAAATCTTTGATCATCTCAAAGAAAGCGTACATTCCAACTCCAAGATGCTTACTCCGGTCCTTAGAAGGATAGCTGGAGCTTTGCATACTTGTTAGCGTCTTTCAGGATTGTCAAACACCTTCTGGTTGTATCACATACAACCTTTCCTCAAGAAAACTGTCAAGGAAACAATGTTTTGACATCCTATATGCAAGATTTCATAAATAATGCAAGAATCGCTAATCCAATTCCAACAGACTCTTAGCATCGCTCTGGTGAGAAAGCCTCACCGTAGTCAACTCCTTGAACTTGTCGGAAAATATCTTTAACGACAAGTCGCGCTTTTCTTAATGGTGATACTTACCATCATTGTCTGTCTTCCTTTTAAAATCCATCTTTACCCAACGTCCCACGACCATCAAGTATTTCTTCCAAAGTCATGGATCCTCTCTCGGATGTTATGGCCTCGAGCCATTCGTCGGAATCCGGGCCCACCATCGCTTCTCCATAGCTCGTAGGTTCATTGTTTTCTAGCAACATGACCTCTAAGACAGGATTGCGTACCACTCTGAAGTACAAAGCGTCCTTGTCGACCTACGAGGTCCGGTAGTGACTTGATCCGAAGCATCATGATCACTATCATCAGCTTCCACTTCAATTGGTGTAGGGGCCACATGAACAACTTCCTGTGCCCTGCTACACACTCGTTGAAGTGATGTTTTAATAACCTCATTAAGTCTCCACCATCCTCCCACTCAATTCTTTCAAGAGAAACTTTTCCTCGAGAAAGGACCCGTTTCTAGAAACAATTACTTTTGCTTCCGGATCTGAGATAGGAGGTGTACCCAACTGTTTTGGGTGTCCTATGAAGATGCATTTTTATCCGCTTTGGGTTCGAGCTCATCAACCCGAAACTTTTTCACATAAGCATCGCAACCCCAAACTTTTAAGAAACGACAACTTAGGTTTCTCCAAACCATAGTTCAAACGGTGTCGTCTCAACGGAATTACGTGGTGCCCTATTAAAGTGAGTGCGGTTGTCTCTAATGCCTAACCCATGAACGATAGTGGTAATTCGATAAGAGACATCATGGTACGCACCATATTCAATAGGGTGCAACTATGATGTTCAGACACACCATCACACTATGGTGTTCCAGGCGGTATTTATTGTGAAACAATTTCCACAATGTCTTAATTGCGTGCCAAAGCTCGTAACTCAGATACTCATCTCTATGATCATGTCATAGACATTTTATCCTCTTGTTACGATGATCTTTAACTTCACTCTGAAATTACTTGAACCATTCAATAATTCAGATTTGTGTTTCATCAAGTAAATATACTCAACATCTACTCGAATCATCTGAAGTAAGAACATAACGATATTCATCAGATGCCTCAAAGACTCATTGACCGCACACATCAAAATGTGTTACTTCCAACAAGTTGCTATCTTGTTCCATCTTCTCAAAACGAGGCTTTTCAGTCATCTTGCCCATGTGGTATGATTTGCATATCTCAAGTGATTCAAAATCAAGTGAGTCCAAACGATCCATCTGCATGGAGTTTCTTCATGCGTATACACCAATAGAAATGGTTCGCATGTCTCAAACTTTTCAAAAACGAGTGAGTCCAAAAATCCATCAACATGGAGCTTCTTCATGCGTTTTACACCAATATGACTTACATGGCAGTGCCACAAGTAAGTGGTACTATCATTACTATCTTATATCTTTTGGCATGAAAATGTGTATCACTACGATCGAGATTCAATAAACCATTCTTTTAGGTGTATGACCATTGAAGGTATTATTCAAATAATTAGAGTAACCATTATTCTCCTTAAATGAATAACCGTATTGCAATAGACATAATCCAATCATGTCTATGCTCAACGCAAACACCAAATAACAATATTCAGGTTTAGCACCAATCTCGATGGTAGAGGGAGCGTGCGATGCTTGATCACATCAACCTTGGAAACACTTCCAACACATATCGACAACTCACCTTTAGCTAGTCTCCGTCTATTCCGTAGCTGTTATTTCGAGTTACTAACACTTAGCAACCGAACCGGTATCTAATACCCTGGTGCTACTAGGAGTACTAGTAAAGTACACATTAACATAATGTATATCCAATATACTTCTATCGACCTTGCCCGCCTTCTCATCTGCCAAGTATCCGTGGTGGTTCTGCTTCAAAGGTCCGTTCCTCTCATTATAGAAGCACTTAGTCTCGGTTTGGGTTCAACTCGGGTTTCTTCACCGGAGCAGCAACTGATTTGCCGTTTCATGAAGTACCCCTTCTTGCCCTTGCCCTTCTTGAAACTAGTGGTTTCACTAACCATCAACAATTGATGCTCCTTCTTGATTTCTACATTCGCAGTGTCGAACATTGCAAATAGCTCAAGGATCATCATATCTATCCTCGATATGTTATAGTTCATCACGAAGCTTCTAGCAGCTTGGTGGCAATGACTTTGGAGAAACATCACTATCTCATCAGGAAGATCAACTCCCACTCGATTCAAGTGATTGTTGCACTCAGACAATCTGAGCACAAGCTCAACGATTGAGATTTTCTCCCTTATTTTGCAGGCTAAGAAAATTGTCGGAGGTCTTATACCTCTTGATGTGGGCACGAGCTTGAAATCCCAATTTCAGCCCTCGAAACATCTCATATGTTTCGCGACGTTTCGAAATCGTCTTTGGTGCCTCAACTCTAAACCGTTCAACTGAACTATCACGTAGTTATCAATACGTGTATGTCAGATGTTCGCAACATCCATAGACGACGTTCGAGGTTCAGCACACCGAGCGGTGCATTAAGGACATAAGCCTTCTACTGTCCGCATAATTGCTACTGTCAACTTTCAACTATATTTTCTCTAGGAACATATCTAAAACAGTAGAACTAAAGCGCGAGCTATGACATAATTTGCAAAGGTTTTTTTACTATGTTCAGGATAATTAAGTTCATCTTATGAACTCCCACTCAGATAGACATCCCTCTAGTCATCTAAGTGATTACATGATCCGAGTCAACTAGGCCGTGTCCGATCATCACGTGAGACGGACTAGTCATCATCGATGAACATCTTCATGTTGATCGATTCTACCATACGACTCATGCTCGACCTTTCGGTCTCTTGTGTTCCGAGGCCATGTGCGTACATGCTAGGCTCGTCAAGTCAACCTAAGTGTTTCGTGTGTGTAAATCTGGCTTACACCCGTTGTATGTGAACGTAAGAATCTATCACACCCGATCATCACGTGGTGCTTCAAAACGCATTTAACTTTCGCAACGGTGCATAGTTAGGGGGAACACTTTCTTGAAATTTTAATGAGGGGTCATCTTATTTACTACCGTCGTTCTAAGCAAATAAGATGCATAAACATGATAAGCATCACATGCAATCAAATAGTGACATGATATGGCCAATATCATTTTGCTCCTTTGATCTCCATCTTCGGGCTCCATGATCATCATCGTCACCGCATGACACCATGATCTCCATCATCATGATCTCCATCATCGTGTCTCCATGAAGTTGTCTCGCCTACTTATTACTTCTACTACTATGGCTACCGGTTAGCAATAAAGTAAAGTAATTACATGGCGTATGTTCAATGACACGCAGGTCATACAATAAATAAAGACAACTCATATGGCTCCTGCCGGTTGTCATACTCATCGACATGCAAGTCGTGATTCCTATTACAAGAACATGATCAATCTCATACATCACATATCATTTATCACATTCTTCTTGGCCATATCACATCACATAGCATACCCTGCAAAAACAAGTTAGACGTCCTCTAATTGTTGTTTGCATGTTTTACGTGGCTACTATGGGTTTCTAGCAAGAAAGTTTCTTACCTACGCAAAACCACAACGTGATATGCCAATTGCTATTTACCCTTCATAAGGACCCTTTTCATCGAATCCGTTCCGACTAAAGTGGGAGAGACTGGCACCCGCTAGCCACCTTATGCACCAAGTGCATGTCGGTCCGGTGGAACCTGTCTCACGTAAGTGTACGTGTAAGGTCGGTCCGGCCGCTTCATCCCACAATACCGTCGAAACAAGATTGGGCTAGTAACGGTAAGCATATTGAACAAAATCAACGCCCACAACTACTTTGTGTTCTACTCAGCAAAGAATCTACGCAATAGACCTAGCTCATGATGCCACCGCTTTGGGAACATAGCAGAAATTCAAAATTTTCCTATGTGTCACCAAGATCTATCTATGGAGAAACTAGCAACGAGGGGAAGGAGAGTCCATCTACATACCCTTGTAGATCGCTAAGCGGAAGCGTTCAAGAGAACAGGGTTGAAGGAGTCGTACTCGTCGTGATCCAAATCATCGGAGATCCTAGTGCCGAACGGACGGCACCTCCGCGTTCAACACACGTACAGCCCGGTGACGTCTCCCATGCCTTGATCCAGCAAGGAGAGAGGGAGAGGTTGGGGAAGACTCCATCCAGCAGCAGCACGACGGTGTGGTGGTGATGGAGGAGCGTGCCAATCCTGCAGGCTTCGCCAAGCACCGGGAGAGGAGGAGGACTTGGGAGAGGGGAGGGCTGCGCCAGGGGCAAGGGTGCAGCTCCCATGCGCCTCCCACTATATATAGGGGTGGAGGGGATTATTTCGTGCCCTCCAAGTCCATTGGGGCGTTGGCAAAGGTGGGAGGAAAGAAATCCCATCCTTTCCTTTCCCCACCGATTGTTATCCCCCCTTTTTAGGGATCTTGATCTTATCCCTTCGGGATATGATCTTATTCCTTCTAAGGGGGGATCCTGGTGTGCCTTGACCAAGGGTGTGGGGACTTGCCCCCACTACCCATGTTCATGTGGGTCCCTCCATGCAGGTGGGCCCCACTCCGGAACCTTCTAGAACCTTCCCGGTACAATATCGAAAAATCCCGAACATTTTCTGGTGGCCAAAATAGGACTTCCCATATATATAAATCTTTACCTCCGGACCATTCCGGAACTCCTCGTGACGTCCGGGATCTCATCCGGGACTCCGAACAACATTCGGTAACTGTCGCGGAATTGTCACGGCAGACGTCCTCGTGAAAGGACTTAGTCGCAGGGCCATCGTACGATAGTTGGCGCCCACCGTGGGTCTATCGCACGATGGTTTGATGATCTTAGAGGGCAAGTTCGAAGGACTCGAAGGCTATGCTGTGGGCCGGATGACTAAGAGTCGTCGCGGCAAACTCTACATCGACGATGCAGATCGGGCCCCGAGGCCGGCTCTATTGAGTACGGGTACCGGGTCCCCTTTGGTGGCATACACGTGTTCATCGGCAAGATCGGCGAGCCAGGGCCTGGGCCGGACATCTGCACCGACCTCGTCGAGACGGCCCAGCGGGTGAAGAAGAGTCCTGCCCTAGCTAAACCGGCTGTCAAGCGTGCTTTCGTGGGAGTCGTCCACGGAGACTATGAGGGCGGATCAGCATCTGGCGGCGAGACCGTCGTCTACTATGGCGACGAGTCGTCACCGGAGAAACCGAGTCTCTGTACCACCGCAAGATGGCGGATCGGGGCTGTTCCGACGCCGAGAGTATTCCGGACCTTTGATCTACCCAACCGGGTTGGAATCTTCATGGCGGTACACAAGCAACGCTTCACTCTTGACCGCGGGCGCCCATGGTCGCCGGTTCAGCAGCCGTGATGGCAGCCGGGAAGGAGGCCTGTCGCCGTCGGCTCAAGTTTTATCGGAGCTTTTCGACGCATTGGTTGTGCTCATGGCAGAGGCTAATCCGGCGGATCAGGACCTGCACAGCGCGGAGATTGCAAAGGTGAAGGAACAAATCACTAAAGCTAAAGCGGATCTGGCAGCCGCGGACGTGAGGATGGCAGCGGAACGGGCCGCTTTGGATGCGCAAGCTTATAGGCTCATGCTGGATCAGAGCGCGTCACATGAAGTCATGAAAAGGAAGTACAGATCCCGTTTGCCTTCGGTTTTCGAGGCAAGGACCAGTAATCCGCCGCCGGTGGTGAACCGGCCGGAAGCACCTGGGACGGGCGCGCCGATCCAGCCCCGTGTGATAGATCTGCCTCGCCATCATACCGCGCGCCTGTGTTGTGCAGACACCTCCGGTCACTACTCCAACCCGATGGATAATCTTGTTGCGGCCGCGGCACGGTTGGAGGCGATTCCAATTGAAGGTGATTCACCGCAGCGATAGAGACACGCCGGGTAAAGGAGCTCCTCAGACGGCCCTGGCTCAACAGAAGCGATTCATACGGCCGGGATCGGATCCACTCCACCCCCGCCCAAGCCGGAGTTATAGCCGGGCGCTACCGAACCAGCCGTATCAAGCAACGGCAGCGCGGTCCGCCAAGGCAACAACCCGGCGGGTGGCTTCAAGACGCTCAAGTGGTGGTGGACCGGCCAGGCACGTAGGGAGGCCGAGTTAGCAGCACAACATGAGGATCATCAGCTCGCGCCGGTTCGTCCAACCATCTTCGAACCGGGGGTCACGTCTGGCTCTTTGGGGGTGCCTTGCCTCGTCCCCACTTTACGCAATGTGCGTTTGCCCAAGGACTTCAAGGGGCCACGCAAGGTGCCCAATTATACCGCCGATTTGGCTCCAGAAGCGTGGATAGAAAGCTATGAGATGGCCATGGAGATGCCGGATGTGGATGAAGCTGCGTGTGCGAAGTATTTCACAATGATGTTGGAAGGTACGGCCCGCATTTGGTTGAAGAACTTGCCGCCCAACTTCGGGCCAGTTCATGGACCCAGTTGTGGACCCGGTTCATTCAAAATTTCAAAGACACCTGTAAACAGCCCATGTTTGTGGTGGATTTGGCGGCTTGTGTCCAGGCAGAGGGAGAATCCACAACCCATTGGGTGCGCCGCGTTTCGGAGGTTTTACATTCGTCAGACCGGATCAACCCTGATTCCGCGATCTTAACCCTAGAAGCCAACTGCCGGTTCAAACCGTTGAAGTTGAAGCTGGGTCGCATGAAGCGTTTTTGCAATGACATGGGCACTCTTATGGGCGTTTTAGTAAAGTATGCTGATTACGATAGTACCAAGGATCCCGAGTCCGAGGAGGATGACGAAGTAGGGAAGGGAAAGCAGCAACTCCAGAGGCCGCAAAGATACCGGCAGGTAATGGAGGAAACAAGCGTAAGGCAAACGGTAACATGGGCTTCATAGCCAACACCAACGCGCAGGACAAGGGTCAGCGGCGCAAGGGTAAGCAATCAAACCGGGGCGGTGCGCAAGGTCACAATCCGGATCGTTTGAATTACCTATTGAATCAACCTTGTCAGAAGCATGGGACGAAGGAGGCACCAAATGAACCACCTCCGGAAGGATTGATATATTATGCAGGAGTTCAAAATTCTAATGCTTTCGGTATGATCAAGGGCCCGCGGCGGCGGTTCGTGGTCCGCCCGGTTACGGTGGAGGAAATTCGCCCGAGGTTCGGTGGTAATCCGGCGGGCGTAATAATCGTAACAATCAGCGATCGTAACCAAGGGGTTACAATCAACAACAGCAGCCGGGTTACCAAAGTAATCCCAAGCAGTTGAACGGTGGGCGATACCATGTCTTTACCACCAGCTTGGACAGGCGAGACCGAAAACTCGAAGCGGGCGGTCAGTGTTGTTGAACCGGCTACACCGCATTACCTGCGCTGGTCAGAGCAGCCTATCGTATGGAGCAGAGAGGATCATCCTCCCCGGGTTTACAATCCGGGTCAGCTAGCCCTAGTGGTGGCACCTCAGGTGGGAGGATACAAGTTTACCAAGGTGCTTATGGACGGAGGGAGCAGCATCAACATCCTGTACTACGAAACCTTCCGACGTATGGGGTTAACGGATAGGCATCTCAGGCCGTCCAGCACAGTGTTTCACGGTGTGGTGCCTGGCAAGTCAGCGTGCGGTCGGTAAGATAGCTCGGAGGTGGCCTTTGGGGATGAACATGACTCCAGATCGGAAACATTGACGTTTGAAGTGGTGAAAATTCAAAGCCCTTACCATGCCCTGTTTGGGCGGCCGGCGTATGCTAAATTTATGGCACGGCCTTGTTATGTCTATTTGCAGCTGAAAATGCCGGGTCACAAAGGGACGATAATGGTTCATGGGAGCCGCCGGATCGCTTTGGAGTGCGAAGAAGGTGATGCGGCTTACGCAGAGTCGGTTTGTGCCACTGAAGAGCTAAAGTATTATAAAGACAATGTTGACCCGGCGGATATGACCCCTTCGAAGAAGCTAACTACAGAGTACGATCCGGATTTGTAGTTCAAATCGGCGGCTGAGACTAAACTTGTTGATTTTGTGCCCGGCGATACGTCCAAGCAGTTCACCATCGGTGCTAACTTGGATCCTAAATAGGAAAGCGCGCTCATCGAGTTCGTTCGTGAGAATCGGGACATTTTTGCATGGAAGCCTTCGACATGCCAGTGTACCGAGGGAACTCGCTGAGCACACCCTTAATGTTGATCCCAAGTATGCACCGGTCAAGCAGTTTCTTCGCGGTTTAACGAGGAAAGGCGCAAGGCCATTGGAGAGGAGGTTGCTGTGCTCTTAGCAGCAGGGTTTATCGTTGAAGTTTTCCATCTAGAGTGGCTTGCTAATCCGGTGTTGGTCCTTAAGAAGAATGGCACTTGGCGCATGTGTGGATTACACAGATCTTAACAAGGCTTGTCCAAGAGATCCTTTCGCTCTCCCCGCATTGACCAGATTATTGATGCTACGGCGGGTTGTGAGCGTTTGAGTTTTTGGATGCGATTCGGATATCATCAGATTAAGATGGCGGTTAAGGACCAGGAGAAGACGGCGTTTATCACCCCTTTGGAGCCTTATGCTATGTATCTATGCCTTTTGGACTCAAGAGCGCCCAAGCAACTTATCAGCGTTGCGTACAGAATTGCTTGCACGAACAGATCGGCCGTAACATGCATGCTTATGTGGACGATATCGTGGTTAAGTCAAGGAAGAAGGAAACTTTGATTGAGGATCTAAAAGAAACCTTTGACAACTTGCGGGTGTACAAAGTGATGCTCAACCCGGCCAAGTGCGTCTTCGGTGTTCCGGCTGTGCAAGTTATTGGGTTTCCTCGTGTCCAACAGGGGAATTGAAGCCAATCTGGAGAAAATTACGGCTATCACCTCCTTGGCTAAGCCAAAGTGCATCAACGATGTCCAGCGATTGGCGGGTCGGATTGCCGCGTTAAGCCGGTTTATCAGCCGCCTCGGAGAGAAGGCCATTCCTTTATACCAGATGCTGAAGAAGACGGATCAGTTCGTCTGGAGTTCAGCTGCCGATGAAGCATTGGAGGATTTAAAGCGGCAGTTGGCCAATCCACCTGTTCTCGCCGCTCCCATTGACAAAGAGCCGCTGCTGTTATATGTTGCTGCTAATGCAAGGGCAGTTAGCGTGGCCATCGTGGTGGAGCGGAAGGAGGCAGGGAGGGAATATCCGGTTCAACGGCCGGTTTATTACATCAGCGAGGTCCTCATTGAGTCTAAGCAGAGATATCCGCATTGGTAGAAGCTGGTATATGGAGTTTTTATGGCAAGCCGGAAGCTGAAGCAATATTTCCAGGGGCACCCCATCACGGTGGTCGATTCAGCTCCCTTGGGCGATATCATCTGAGAACCGGAAGCGATCGGCGGATTGCTAAGTGGGTTATAGAGCTTGGACCGCACGCTTTAAGGTATGTGCCTCGGATGGCAGTAAAATCTCAGGCACTTGTGGATTTCATTAATGATTGGACGGAGTTGCAAGCGCCTGAAGAAAAGCCAGATCATACCTATTGGACCATCCACTTTGATGGGTCCAGCAATTGGAGGGCTCGGGGTGGAGTCGTATTAACTTCCCGTGAGGTGACAAGTTCTGTTACGTTCTCCGCTTAATGTTCCCTTGTACTAACAATGCAGCTGAGTATGAAGCTTTGCTCCATGGTCTCCGGATGGCTAAGGAGATGAATCTCAGCCGGGTTAAATGCTTTGGTGACTCGGATTTGGTGGCCCAGCAAGTATCAGGCACTTGGGATTCTAAAGATCCACTCATGGCTTCATACCGTCGGGAGGTGGATGTTGTGGCAGGACACTTTAAAGGATATCGTGGACCATGTGGATCGTCGGAAGAACGGCGGCGGATGCTTTAAGCCGGCTGGGCTCTCAACGTAAACCGTCCCGCCTAATGTCTTCCTTGATGTATCGCACAATCCGTCACCAAGCTTCTGATGAAGTAGATTTGGCTATTCCTGATCCGGAGGCTCAATTGGTAGCAGCCTTACACGTCATTCCGGATTGACGCTCCCTTATTTGGCATACATGACCCGGGCGAAGTTACCGGAAGATGAGACGTTGGCCCGACGGTAGTTCGGCGGTCTAAGTCTATGACCATTGTTAATGGCGAAGTTGCATCATTGCAGGTGTCGAGGCGTTTCAGCGTTGTGTGTCCCCGAGGAAGGCTGTGAGATATTGCGTGAGATCCATGAAGGGGACCGTGGTCACCACGCCGGTTCAAAATCCTTGGTTGCCAAAGCGCCCGCCATGGTTTTTATTGGTTGACCGCCCATGCCGATGTGGAGGATCCGGTCAGCGATGTGATGGTTGCGGAAGTTTTCTAGACGCAGCCCACATACCGCCTGTGAATTGAGGATGATTCCAATTACTTGGCCGTTTGCGACTTGGGGCTGGACATGGTGGGGCCTTTTAAAAGGTCCAAGGACAAGAAAAACACACTTGCTGGTCGTGATTGACAAGTTTACAAAGTGGGTCGAGGCGAGCACATTAGCAAGTGTGATGCGCCACGGCGGTTCAGTTCATAAAAGGGTGATCTTCCGGTTTGGATTTCCGCATAGTATCATCACGGATAATGGCACCAATTTGTCCAAGGGTGCCATGAAAGAGTTTTAGAACGTGAGCACATCCGCTTGACGTTTCTTGATGGCCCACCCGCAGTCCAATGGTCAAGGTAGCGAGCTAATCAGAGATCTTGAGAGGTATCAAACCCCGGCTTATGGTCCCTTTACAAAGGACGCCGGGTTGTTGGGTAGAAGAGCTACCATCGGTGATATGGAGTATCAATACTACCCCTAACAGATCCACTGGATACACACCGTTCTTTATGGTCTATGGAGCGGAGGCGGTCCTTCCCAGCGATATCCGTCATGATTCACCTCGCGTGGCAGCCTATGTTGAGGCAGATAGCGAAGCTGCACGGCAGGACGCTTTGGATCGATTGGATGAGGAGCGAGATATGGCGGCTGCTCGTTCGGCGATTTACCAGCAGGATCTTCGTCGGTATCACAGTCGCCGGGTTAAAACCAGAACCTTTCAGGAAGGAGACTTGGTGCTTCGGCTCATTCAAGACCGCAGATATGCACAAGCTATCCCCACCTTGGGAAGGGCCTTTTATGGTCAGCAAGAATCTGCACAATGGGTCATACTATCGATTGATGTTCGAGAGCGAAAAAGACTCACGACGCCGAAGAGGAGACCAACGAGCCATGGAATATAGCTCATCTTCGGCCTTATTATACCTGAGCCATCGGCTCTACTTATGTACATATGATGACAATGTATATATTTTGAATAAAAGCAATAAACCGGAGCCCCGGCTAAAACGGGGTATCCGTTCTATCAAAATCCGGTTTGGGTACATGGAGTGGTTGTCGCAAAGCAGCCTCCGGTTTAGCCCTTGATCTTGATTTTCGAAGTTTTGTCATCTGGGGCTTGGTCGTGTCCGAACCAATGCAACACCTTTTGATGGTAAAGCCACCAGATCACTTGGGGACATGGTCACATCTGAACCAGACACGCCTCTTGGTCGGCCTAAAGGTCATAGAGTCACTTGGGGGCTTGGTCGAACCCGAACCATTGCCATGCCACTTGATCGGCATAATGCCACGATTTCAGTTGGAGGCCTGGCTGACTTGAACCATAGCTACACCTTATGGGGAGCTTGGTCCTGTCCGACCATGGTAACGCCATCTGATCGGCTCAGTAAAGCCTCTTCTTGCAAACGGTTTTATCATTGCCTTTTCTTCCATATTGGTTTCATAACTGTTATTTTTTATTGACCTTTTAACCCGATAACATTTTTAAACCGGTTCAAGCTGTCAATTAACGGAATTCGGTCCATTTTTAATCCGGAGATATTTGTTTCGGTTTGACTTTTTCTGTTAACATCCCATTATGGAGTAACAGGGGGCTTGTCATGACCCGACACGGTTTACACGGTAAACCGGCATTATAAACACAGGGGTTGTTTTTCTCCTTTGACGGTAACGGTTTATACAACCTCCGCCTCAAGATTGGCTAAGCCAACTGCATGCCCGACAACAAGGTGTATTTTTGTATCACAAAATTTTGATCGTATACATCAATATTTTCTTATATAAATATATAGGCGTCCCGCTGGCGACATAAGCCGCCGTGGCGGTTTAAGAACTTGTGATTGCAGGCAAAATGCATTGAAGGTTTCAATTCTTCAAACCAAAGTATCAGCACCTCCGCCAAGAAAGGTTACAGACTAAGGGCATAAAGGCATGTTCAAAAACAAAGTGCTAGCTATGCTATTACAAAGCCTTCCAAGGCCGGTGTTTCGCAGCATGGCGTTATGACTAGAAGTTTCGATGCATCACCCGGCTTGGCGGATTAAGCTTCCTCGCCGGGTTGACGTGAGGAAGAGGGGGCATCTGGCGTCGGTTCAACTTCTTCCTCTTCATCACCCAAAGGCCGGAAGTCATTGGTGGACCAGTCAATCCGGGTTAAGGCCTGAAAGACAGCCTCTTCACTTATAAGCTCAGCCGGATCAACGTCAGGGGCATAAGTGTGCTTACGGGTTGGGGGAACAAGGCTCTGCACTTCTGGAATGACAAACTCCACCCGCTTGTTGTTCGCGTCGTAGAAAGAGCGGTGAACCGCCAGGTTGGCTTCACGCCGCTTGACTCGCCAAAGGACGCATCTCCTTTGTTATTCGTTTGTAGGCGTCATTATCAAAGGCTTCACCGTTCTCTTGAGCTGGGAAACCCTTGGCTATGTCACCGGATCAAGATCCGCTATCCACGCCTTTGGCGCGAAGTTAGAAACGATGAGAGTGCCAGCCCAGGCCGCGGATCGTTTCAACTCTTCAAGCTGCCGGAACCATGGACAGCGGTCCAGTGTATCTTTGATCAAGGACGGAGCTGTGTTGTCGTACGATGCGGCACATATGACTCGCTGGGCGCTGGTATACAACTGCTCAATCAGCGTGTAAGCGGCCTTGAGCTTCTTCCGCACATCAGAGCCCAGATGAGCAATACGCTTGCCTGCACCAGTTTCAGACAGCTCAAGTTAAACCGGCGGAAATATCAAAACAGGTGTACTCAGTGCAAATTTTCTTACCAAAGATGGCAGAGTTCATGGCATGAACTTGGCGCTTTAGTGCAGTAAGCTCTTGATCACCGGTTTAAGAGCTGATTCAGCATCTTCCGCCCATTTTTTCAAACCGCCTTCTCGGTGTCCCGGTTGGCCCGCTTCGGATTTATACCACTCCTTCAAATTTGTTCCATAGTGGCCAAAGCAGTTTTCAATTCATCCTTGGCCTTGGTGGTTTCGCTTGTTGAGTTTCCAGATTGGCACGAAGGTCCTTGAGTTGCACGGTTTCTTTGGTATATCTCATTACGGTAACAAAGGAAGCACGTTAGTTGTACCATTATCAAGTCCAAAGCTCAATACAAGTATTCAACTTGGCACTTGGGGGCTAATGGCTAGTTGATCTCAGTTTGCTATGGGGATACAGAAATTAAGTCCCGGTTCAACTATGAAAAGTTGAACCGACCCTTGGGGGCTACTATGCATCAGTTTAAGGCGTATGGTTTCTATATAAAGTTAAGTGCCGGTTTGACTATGAAAAGTTGAACCGACCCTTGGGGGCTACTGTGCAGCAAAAGTACAAGGCATAAATCCTTACCTCATAACGGTCCTTCATGCGATTTACAGACCCGGCTTCAAAGTCACGGCTTATGTAGAGCCGGTTCAGAAAGCCGGAGTGAAGTTCTTGGGCAGAGAGGTTGTCATAAGATGATAGATCAGTTTTCCCCTTATCTTTGCTCATAGTAGTAGACTCGTCTTTGGTGCTGTGTTTTGCTAAAGCGACCGGTTGGCTAGGAGTGGTATAGCCAGTGCCTGTCACAATAACATCATCATTTTTGATCGGGCTGGCCAGATTGGTGGTCTTCTTGGGGCTTGGTGTCTTCGCATTCCGGCTCGGCGGTTCAGCAATTACGACCGCTCTATGGCGGACTCGGTGGAGCAGGATGCGAGGTTTCCACTTGGGCCTCCGGTTCAGTTTCTGGCGGATCAGCGTTGTCGTCTTTGTATAACTCGCCAGAGCTATTTTTAGCGACTTCAGGATTTTCGTGGGTCTGCTCTGGGGTCTTCTCCGGGTCAACATCCGCAGTAGGGTCAAGGATTTTCGCTCTTTTACTCAAGCGAGCCTTGGTGCTGCAGTGTTCAGAATTAGAATAAGATAAACCGACCAACGCAAATATAAACCGAATTGGCGGGATGAAGTATGGTGCTTACCTGCAGCAACTTTAAGCGGAGGCGATTGCGTGGTTGATGAACCGCCAGAGGAGTTGGAAGAGGCACGATAATTTGGGTCGACGGATTGAGAGGACATCGGAAGAAGCCTTTTAAGGGATAACGCTTTCAGGAGAATAAATCACCTACGGACGATGCTTCCGGGTTGGTGTATCTGTAAACGGATGAGGTAATCTGTTGACCATCGTGCCGGGTCGCACGGGCGCTCTTCAGCCCTCTTGTGTCTTCAAGGAAAGATTTGGATTCAAATGAGCATAGGAATGAGATTTTTTCACTTTCCAGACGGCGCGACGAATTCTTTTAACCAGCACGAGGTCGGATTCGGAAGAAAGAAAGATTACCTCGACATGGTCGGCATGACTGGCTTCAGCATCATCCTGGGAGTTAAAATTGTCAGTAAAAGGAAAAATAAAAAGGAACAAACTACAAGTAAGAAGAAACACAAAGTGGAGAGCCGGTTTACGGCGACTCCCTCATGAGGATATCAAGTTTTACCTCAGCTTCTGATTCTTCGTCTTCCGGCGGATCAGAAGACTCGGCGGTTTTCCTCTTGCCAGCCTTCTTGGTGGCCTTGGACTTTACACGCGGAGCCCGGGCCGGTTTGGTACGCTTCCAGAAGGAGCTATTAGCCTGAGAAGTAACAAGGATTAACATATATATATCAACAAGGCATTAATGGCAGAAAAGCGGTGAGTAGAGCCTATCACCGGCGGTTTGTTGGCAACACGTAACGGAGCCAACCCGGTTTGGCTGCGCAGAGATCGGTTCATCAAGCAGCCTCTTTATCGCCTCTGTGACTTCAAGCTCAGTTATTGGTAGCTCGTGGCGTCTTTGAGGGTCTTGGAGGCTGCCGGTATTCGATGCATCAATCCGGTGGCGGCTTAATGGCAAGATGCCCCAAGAAACCCAAAGCATCGCACATGGTCCACGCCATTTTGTCCATTGTCCATTAGAGCCCGGAGTTTAATGATTTGAGGCGCAAAATTCTTCCGTTCCGCGGCGGTCAAACGTAAAGGCAACGGATGATGGTTGCTAAGCCGGTGAGGACGGTAACCCGGCAAGGGATTCCCGTTGTCAGGAGCAGTGTTCCGGCAGCAGAACCAGGTTTGGTTCCAATCTTTCGGATGGCTATGGTGTTTGGCGTGAGGAAAGTCTACTTCCTTCCTTTTCTGGATTGAAACGCCGCCCAGCTCCGTGTTAGGACCATCCGAAAATTACATGCGGCGGTTCAAGTGAAAGAAATCCGAACAGCTCCACAGATGGTTCTTCTTGAAGATAGACTTCACAGAAAACTTGGAAATTGCATATATTTGATACGGAGGTCGGACCAATATCCTGTGGATGGAGTTGAAAACTTGCAAGGACATCCGGAAGAATTTTGATCCGGCGGCAGAATCCAGTCTAAGTGCTGCACAAACACAATTACTTCTCCTTCTTGCGGATTGGGAGGGCATTCGTCATCCGTAACCCGCCGATGGAGGACGTTTTAGAAGCTAAGGCGTCGGTGGTAGCGTATCCGTTGAGTTGCGTCTCGATGATCTTAGACCGGACCCAATTGCAAGCTGAGAATTGTTTGGCCATTCCGGAAGACTAAAGCTGCGAAAGGAAAGGAAAAGCGATTCACCGCTAAACGGTTCGAACACATTATACAATGTTAAACGGCGATTCGGCAGCGATTTCCAATTCCGGTTTAGCGAGGACTAATGGAGTGACGGATTGGCTATCAAAAGTCAAACCGCCCAAAGAAGCGAATCGGGAAATCTACTAAGTATGAACAGAAACAGTTTTCACATTCGAATGGAGGAAATTTGGATCTACCGAAGATTCAGTAAGAAAAACTTCTGCGACCAATGCAAGCCTCATAAAGGGCAGGAAGGTTCGTGCGTTCTAAACTGGAGGGTCTGAACAAAAAGAAAGATGCATAAAGAGTTAAACTGATGGCGGAGCAGTCGCCCTGGGGCGTATGGTACGGTTGAATCGTGTGACCATGGCGAGGCAGGTATGAGGAAATTAAGACGAACACCTATGAACTACGAGATGAACAGGACCTTGATGCGGATCCAGGGCGAAAGAGGACCTTACGATCGCGCAGAACCGCGGATGAGCGCCGAGAGCCTCTGGAACGATCAGGTTGATGCAGCGGACAGCAATCGACGCTGGCGCTTCGAAGGTCGGAGGCGACGGCGGAGCCGAGTCGGGGCGTCGCGAGGAAGAAGAAGCGGAAGAAGAAGAGAAAGGGCCTGCCGGTCTATTTATAAGGAGACGGAATAATTAACAAGCGCGAGAATCGAGGAGCCAAAGCGGCGGACGGCGCAGTCGCCTCGATTTCGAGATGGTATTAAATGAAGGGAATCTTACTGTTCGGATTTCTTTATTAAAGATGACGTCAAAGCGCCTGTTGCTGTGGTTGGAAGATGAGCGTCATGGCGGTTCAAGCGACGGCGGTTTGCGAAATATGGAGGAGATTCGAGTTTCTGAAGATGTTGAAGATTAACATGAATCGGTTCAAGTCAATCTGGGGCCTAATGTTGGGGATATAACTCTTGGATGTAAACCGCATACGAAGGGGCCGGGTTACCCTAAATCCATGATCGGGGCCCACGAAGGCACAAGGCCCGAGCCCGAGGCGGATTAGGATCCATAAGTGTAAACCGCCTTAGTCATGTAAACTTGTCTTTGTAAGATAAGAAAGAAGAGACCGAGCCGGAGACTGGTATGAGACGGATCGGGACTCTGTAGGCCGGCCGGGCGTCAACCCGTGTATATAAGGGGACGACCCAGCGGCGGTTTAGGGACAGACAATTCGAGGCTTAGGCGAAGCTATTGCTCCCTAGTCGCCGAAATCACATCAATCCCATCACAACTAGACGTAGGCTTTACCTTCATCGAAGGGGCCGAACTAGTATAACTCTCGTGTCTTTGTGTCCGCTTTAACCCCTCTGAGTTAACCCGTACGATGGCCCTGCGACTAAGTCCTTTCACGAGGACGTCTGCCGTGACAATTCCACGACAGTAACCACGTATATCTATTCCCTATAACCCTAGCGTCATCGAACCTTAAGTGTGTAGACCCTACGGGTTCGGGAACCATGCAGACATGACCGAGACGTTCTCCGGTCTATAACCAACAGCGGGATCTGGATACCCATGTTGGCTCCCACATGTTCCACGATGATCTCATCGGATGAACCACGATGTCAAGGACTCAATCAATCCCGTATACAATTCCCTTTGTCTAGCGGTATTGTACTTGCCCGAGATTCGATCGTCGGTATGCCGATACCTTGTTCAATCTCGTTATCGGCAAGTCTCTTTACTCGTTCCGTAACACATCATCCGTGATCAACCCCTTGGTCACATTGTGCACATTATGATGATGTCCTACCGAGTGGGCCCAGAGATACCTCTCCGTTACGGAGTGACAAATCGAGTCTCGATTCGTACCAACCCAGCAGACACTTTCGGAGATACCGTAGTGCACCTTTATAGCCACCCGATTACGTTGTGACGTTTGGTACACCCAAAGCATTCCTACGGTATCCGGGAGTTGCACAATCTCATGGTCTAAGGAAATGATACTTGACATTAGAAAAGCTTTAGCATACGAACTACGATCTTTGTGCTAGGCTTAGGATTGGGTCTTGTCCATCACATCATTCTCCAAATGATGTGATCCCGTTATCAACGACATCCAATGTCCATGGTCAGGAAACCGTAACCATCTGTTGATCAACGAGCTAGTCCACTAGAGGCTTACTAGGGCCATGGAGTTGTTTATGTACCCACACATGTATCTGAGTTTCCTATCAATACAATTATAGCATGGGTAATAAACGATTATCATGAACAAGGAAATATAATAATAACTAATTTATTATTGCCTCTAGGGCAATATTTCCAACATTATTTTGTAGCAGTAGCGCGTTTCTAGACCAGCGCTACAGGTAAGTTCAAGTACTAGTAGCACGTTTTTAGGCCAGCGCTACTGCTAACATTTATATTTTTTTAATATTTTGGCGTTGTACATGTTTAAACAGATATATCTTTTATACAATAACAACTCATCATGAACTAGTCTGTTTAAATAGCATATTCATTACCAGTAGTCATCACCACCAAACAATGTTCGTCAATGAGACATCATATATATAACAAGTTGGTCACTAGTCATAATCACAACTCCTCATCCTCCTCATCAACTCTAACACATTATAGCACATAATGACACATTCTACCTAGGACCTACTCCTCTCATAGGACCTACTCTACCCTCTCTTAGGTAAAATATCATAAAACAAGATAGGCATTGACTCTTCATTAAGAAATCTCGACTCTCCATAATGAAGAACGGAGATCATCATGTCTCCAAGTCTTGGCCTACGCACAATGTTGCTTCCAAGTAGCTCTCTACGATGGTTGAAACATTTTTTTCCAATCATTTACTATCATGGCTTCCTCGCTTTTAGAAATCCGGTATGGACAGGAGTGATGTGGATACTGCGGCTGACCTGGCCGTAGTGGCCGTAAGCTCATAACATCAACGCGACCTCTTGGCAACATCAGATGAGGCACGCAATCCATCGAGATTTTCTGTTCAAAAACATAGTAATAACTTTGTAGTTAGCAATGTAGTATAGTTTTAGAAAAAATTATGCAAAAGATGCACGGATGTCGTAATAGTAGAAAATCTTACCATGCTATCTCCATTGATGTTACCGTAGCACACCGCATGCACTAGTGGCACATATTGACCATAATTTTGAGGAATTCGATAATAGCTATTGTAATTATCAAGATCAGTAAAAAATGCGATAAGACCAGCTTTCTCCTTATAAGTTAATTTTGCTTCAACATTGTAGTAGTAGGTTTTGTCTACCATCTTCCGTACATTTTTTGAAGAATGAAAATAAGCTGTCAATGGAAATAAGCTCTCAAATATTTTGAAATAAACAATATAAATTACTTAGTAAATATGTTTAAGAAACTCACACAGTGGTAGAACTGGAAGCGTGTCAACAAGGACCCAAATGGTCATATCATTTTCGTCGATGTCAGGATCACCAAGATCAAAGGTGAGAAGCATACCCTCATGAAAATCATACGCCTTGGAAAGGGCTTCCCAATTCGGGCAACCAAAATTGGATGAGTTCACAGAATTGTATAGTTTTACAGCAAAATCATAACCATGATGGGTCCTTAGTTGAATTATCTTTGTCTCCATGCTTTCATGATCTTCAAAACCCATCTTCTCCAAGACATAGCGTCTTGCATGGCATGGGATAAGCTAGTCGAATTGTAAAAGACGGAAATTACACGCTGAAGAAGCAGAGAAGTCGTGCAAAAATAACAAAAAACACTTGTCATCGTTGTGTACCGTATCAACATCGAAGGTCTCTTGGAGCTTGATGTTGAAGCGCCGACCTTCCACCAGGTGAGGCCTGTCGCACAGACCGCGCTCATCTTCGCAGTAATCGCACATAGCGGATTCCCTTTCATCGTCAGACATTTCCTAATAGTTAATTAATAATCCATCATCGAATACATATGTAGTAGTTTGTAGCAAAGATCATCATATAATCCATCATGAATACATATATAGTAGTTTGTAGCACAAACAGCGCTCATCTTTTGCATTCAATAAGCAAATAACTAATAGGTAATTAATAATCCATCATCGAATACATATATAGTAGTTTGTAGCAAAGATCATCATATAATATCACTAATACATCTCGAATAATAGCTCCTCTAGGTTCAGTGGGCCGCGATGGACACCCAAAGAGAAGGAACCATCACCGGATCATAGCTCCGGTGAGATCCCGAAAGAGTCTGCCAGGTATTGGAGAACTGGCCGTTCGCCAATGCAACCAAGTAGCGCTGGACGTGCGCATTCTCCTCCGTGACACGGTGTTGTACCACCTGCGCGGTGGACTCAAGCCTCTCCACCGATGCAGGCCCACATGACCGCCACCAAAGAAGCTCCGGGTCGACGATGGGATGGCTCCTCACTAAGCTGCGCTCACCAGAAGGTAACACAACCTAGTACCAGCCCGGCGGAGCCTAGTCCCGGACATGGCCCCTCGGATCAACCAGGAGTCCTCCGCCGAGTCGACGATGAGGATGCGGGATAGGTATCGTCGACGTCGAGAACTAAATGCTTAATTATGAAAACAAAATTGATAAACACTTAGCAAAATTTGGCATGACCTTTGCTAAAAACAGGACCAATCGAGCGCCTGAAATTTGCTAGAACGTAAATGAATCGACATTTCTGGCAAAACATAGGCCACTCGGAAAAATATGACATGTCCAAAATGTGAAATGTTCAAAATATGACATGTCCACTGCAAATTTAAATATAACAGGAAAAATTGCTTTAACTAAAAAAATAACAACAATTGCTTTAACTAAAAAATACCTAGAATTCTGTTAACTACACCTAAAATAACTAAAACACCTAAAATTCTGTTAACCACACCTAAAACAACTAAACCACCTAAAATTCTGTTAACTACACCTAAAACAACTAAAACACCTAAAACTCTTTTAAATACACTTAAAAAAATTCAACATTATTCTAAGAACACCTACATTATTCTAAGAACCTACATTTTAACTAAAACACCTACAAATTTAACTAAAACACCTAAAAATTCAACTAAAACACCTACATTATTCTAAGAACCTACATTTTTTCAACTAGGATTCAAAATAACTAACTACTCTCTAATAACTAAAACTAGGGAGGGAGGGAGGAGGAGGAAGGAGGGAGGAGTACCTCTCGGTGGAGGAGGGCCGTGGGGGGACCGACGGGGAGGATGGTCTTGAGGGGGGGCGGCAGGGAGGAGGGCGGTCTTGAGGCGGACGGCAGGGAAGGAGGGTCGGCGCAGGGGAGGGCGGCCGGAGTAGGACGCGGGAGCGGCGGCTAGATCGGGGGACGAATGAGGGATTCGATCTGGTGTGAGCGTGTGAGTGTGAGTGAGGGGAGAGGGGTGGTGCGTGGGAGGAAGAAAAGGTGGGCTTAGCGGCAACGCGGGGGAGGAGGCCCAGCGCTATAGCCAAAGCTGCAACGGGGGGCCGAGAGCGTGGCCCATTAGCAGTAGCGCTGGTCGTGAAATCCAGCGCTACTGCTAACGTGCGCTTGTAGCGCTGGTGCTGACCGGCGCTACGTCTAAATAGTAGTAGCGAGGGGTATCTAACCAACGTTGCTGCTAAATGTCTACCTATAAGCATTTTCCTAGTAGTGTTAAGTACTTGTTCAGCTTGAGGGGTAACTGTCGGTGTCAAAACCGGCGGATCTCGGGTAGGGGGTCCCGGACTGTGCGTCTAAGGCGGATGGTAACAGGAGACAGGGGACACGATGTTTACCCAGGTTTGGGCCCTCTCTATGGAGGTAATACCCTACTTCCTGCTTGATTGATCTTGATGATATGAGTATTACAAGAGTTGATCTACCACGAGATCATAGAGGCTAAACCTTAGAAGCTAGCCTATGGTATGATTATTGTATATTGTATATTGTATATATGTCGACTAGCCTGGCCCTGGTTTATATAATGCATCAGAGGCCTAGGATAACAAGAGTCCTAGACGAATACGCCGGTGGGGGAGTAGTCCTTGTCTTGATCACCAAGTCTTGTGGAATCTTCCTTGTATGCGGCACCTGTCCGGACTGGCCGATGAGTATGCGGCCCTGGGGGTCCTCGGCCCAATCTAACCGATTGGGGGACGACGTGGTGAGTACCCCTAGTCCAGGACACCGTCAGTAGCCCCCTGAACCGGTCTTCAAGTTAGGGACGCTCCTCGATTCTTCCGAACTGTTCTTCATCTTTGGTCGTCGGTCTTGAAAACTGGTTCAACAAATCTTCTCATCTTCGATCTTGAGGATCGCCGAAATGCATTCAACGAGTTTACACGTCGGGTATCCGAGGAGCCCCTTTAAGTTTTCGGCCTTTATCAATGCCTTGTTATTTTTATGCCACACCTCGGGTTTGAAGTTGTTCCCGGGCGGCAGCGTCCTCTTGCGTCCGAGCTCCAACGCCGGACTGCATTCGAGGTACCTTTTGCAGCCGAGCACCAACGCCGGACCGCTTCCCAGCTCTAACGCCGGAATGTATTCGAGCTCCAACGCCGGACTATGTGTCCGAGCTCCAACGCCGGACTATGTATCCGAGCTCCAACGCCGGACTATGTATCCGAGCTCCAACGCCGGACTGTATCCGAGGTGTCGCAAATCACCTTGGTTCAAAGAAATTTGAAGGAGTTTAGCCGAGCTTAATGCCGGAAATGCCCTCTATGGAGCCAGCCACTAGCGCCCGAGCTATATGCTGGACTGCTTCCGAGGTGGTGCACCACCCCGAATGTGGGCTGATTTTTGTCAATATTTATGATTGGTACAATTTATTCTCTGCCGAGATACATAGCCAGTAGCCCTCAAGGTGGGTATCGGTCTAAAACCCGAGATGCACATGAAGGATGACATAAGACCGCTGATCCCCGTAGCTACTGAGACTCAGGTTGATTTGCAAAATCGGTCTGAGGATCAAGTCCTAGCTCGGCATAATACTTTGGGACACAAAAAGCGGCGTGCTCAGTCCTCAAGACTCAGGTTGGGTGCGGCCGACCAACCTGAGGATCAAAATCTCCTCGAAGACTGTATTGCACTTAAAATTTTCTGCATTGGACAGTCAATGCAGTAGCCCCCGAGACACTGGTCGGGTGGCAACACCAGATCAGGGGATCGATGTGCCCCTTTAATATTTGTAACTAATAAGACCGAGGCCCAAGAGTTCTCGCGCCTTTAATGCGGCACGGGTGGTCAATTAAGGATCGATATCCATAGTAAAATCACAAACTATGTGTAATGACTCAATGTATCCAAGTACTTTATGTTATTAATGCTCGGATCCGCATTGTACAAAACTTTGTTGACCGACCATCGGCTTCAACCTCCTTGGCCAGTAGCCGAGGAGTGCTTGTCCTACTTTATAAAGCCTTTATGAGGGCAAAGATTTACGACAAACAAGGCAACCTGGCCATACGGTTTTATAGACAAAGGTACGCAGAGAGATATGTTATATTACTGTTTAAAAGAAGAAATATCTTCCAAAGAAAATAGTCCCACTATCGGTTCCTTTCTTTGGGTTGTCATGCTAAGCATGATCATGAAACCTCAGCTCCAATGTAAGAGCAAAATATTGAGGATTTAGTTTGGGAGGCCAGTTACTAGCCCCCGGTAGTGTTCGGCGATAGTTGAGGTCAAGCCGGAAACACTTCGGCCAATTTTATGAATGGCCCGTCATTTAATATAGTCATCGGATCGCTGACCAGTTTACACCTATTGTGACAGTCAGTTTTCGGCTTTCTCCACTGAGGTGCTTGACCATGCGAGCTGGAAGCACAAACGCAATGGTTCTCCTTTGCACACCTAGCCGAACAAAGCGGAATGTAGGAGGCAAGCGCGAGCCGGTCAACCCAACTATTGACCGAAGACACAATTCGAAACTGATGCATATATAGCAATATCCGAGAATGTTTTTGCCGAATCTCTAAAGGTGTCCGGCGTTGCACTGCGAGACTTGTGCTGAAAACACACAAATAGTTAAAAAGTGTCAAAATCTTGGAAAGCCAAAAAAGGTCAGTAAAAACATGACATCCGAACAAGGTCAAGTGTTCGGTGCCAATCCAAAAATTGGACTTTAGAAAAAAAAGTGCTTCTGTCGTGCTTTAACATGACACATCCTATCTCAAGACTTCAAGCGGTACAGCCTATGGCTTCAGTCTCCCATCCCGAAGGCGGAGTACTTCTCATTAGAAAACTAAACTCTAGCGGTTTTGAGAGAGAAATTAGGCTCCCCGGCTAGTGACCGCACACTCGTGTCGAAAAAAGGAGTGATGAATAACAAACACTTTGCAACGACTAAGAAGGAAAACACTTAGTATAAAACGGCTCAAATAAACATAAGAGCCCCCAAGTGACTTGGGTAAAAGTTGACTATATAATGTAAGGTGACATGTAAAATGCCTTCTAGCCGGATTGTAGATCGTTTGTCGTAGCGGACCTTTTCGCTTCAACCTCTGGACCCAATAGTTCGGAGTGTGTCTGAATACCCTCGCGGTTATAAAAACCAGGGCATGCGTGGAGACCAGGCATAGGGGTCATTAGTGCTTTATCAGACAAGTGCCCAACTAGTTATGTTATATTACATGGTTAGTAAGAAACATCTTCCAGGGAGAATAGTTCCGTTAGGGGTTCCTTTCACTGTGATGCATTCCCTGAAGTGCATGTCCGGACTGAGAAAAAAGCAGAAAAACATGTGGGGGCAGGTAAATGAATAAGTATGAAATCTTCTTTTAGTTCTCCGACCGAATATTCCCTTAAGAACGCTTAGCTTCGGCTTCACCGGTTCGAGGTACACATCCGGCTGACCAGCGGTAACAATAATCGCAGAGGTGCTCTCTTTACCACCTAGCCGAACAATCGGGAACGTAGGGGTAAGCACAGGAGCCAGGCAACCCAGCTTGGCCAAAACTTAAGTCATATCGATGCATATAATGGTGAATAAAATGGGCATGCGGAAGTGTGACACATGTGTTGGGCATAAAGTCCGAATTAATAAGCTTCTGTTAAAGAAGCCCCCAGGTATAATGAGCGCGGGAAGCGCGTCAAGTGTGTGCAAACAAAGTTTCGACAAGGAAAATTTTTACAAGCAACTTTTTTTCAAGAAAGTATAATGCTTGGTCGAACCGAACACAAGTTAGAAATTTAAAACTTTGAGCATGAAGGCAACTTAGCTGGTTAATGTGTTCGGTATTGACGATGCGGTCCGAGCTTGATGCGAGACAAGGTTCCATCCCCCAAGCCGGTCCCGAGGTGGCGGAGCAAAAAGCTCGGCACTGTGAAGTGGTGACATAGCACGGTCAATGCAGGACGGCAGAGTGATGTCGAAGTCCCTCGCATGGGGTAATGAAGTGTTGACGAAGCCCCCCGTCCAGCCGAGGTGACGTCAAAGGATATAGTCCGGCTGGATCATTTTCCTGTGCACAAAAAATAGTGCAAACCAGAGATAATAGTAATAATGAAAAAAATCGTTGCATAATAAATAATTTATGCAAAATCAGTAATAAAAGAAATATGGCCTGGCGCCGAAGTCAATGTCAATGCAGGGCGGCGGCGTGATGCGGTAAAGGCATGGCAAGGCCTGAATTCACAGGTCGGTTCGAGTTCCGGATGCGGCGTCACGGATCAGACGGAAACTGACCGAACCATCATGCGACTGTCGATAATGCGGCCACCACTTGATAGACCTGTGTACATATGATGGACAAACCAGAGTAATAATTCCTTGGAAAAAATGAACCCAAATAAGCAAAAAATACTAGGATTAATAGCACCTGGTTTATTTGTTGTAGTAATCCGGAGGAAGGTGATTCCCAAAATTGGGACTCGATCCGCGCACCCATTGCCTGGTCGGCTAGTGACACCGAAGTGTCCAGAGTAGGTTGATGAAGAGATGGCGAAGCCCCCGGCCCAGCCGAGACGTCGAAGTAGGTCGGCGTGATGGACACCAGCTTGAAGAAGCAATAGTGCGGCCCTGCCGATGCAGGTCGTGGCGTGGTCGATGCCGCTTGATGAAGCGACCGCGCGGTGATGCGGTATGCCCGCTCCGTGTAATCCGTGGGGGCGGCGATGTTGGTGATGATTTATCGCTGCGATGCGGACTCTTGTTCGGCTTGCCAAGATGATGATCCGAAGAAGTTGAGCTCGGCTCAACAACGTGACGACGTGTCTAGCGCAGGTCGGCAGCCGTGGGGCAATATTGCCGGACTGGTTTGACATCAGCATGATGTTGAAGATCATGTTCAAAAGATCTTAAAGTTACTGGGATGTGTTCGGAAACAAAACACAATACCCCATGCAAAACTTCCTTCAAAAAGGATGTCCGAAATCCCGCTCATAAAAAACACGAACTCGGTCGGATTCGTTTTCGCGCAGAAAACAGATCCGAAAAGTGATGCACTAATCGGAAGGTTCCCGGAGTTTGGACGGTCGGATCGAGCTGAAATTTTGAGGGGCGGTAGATATGGGAATTCCGCACCCGATCAACGGTTGGATCTTCCAAAGGAAGTCCGAGCTAGAAGCTGGACACCACGCCTTAAACTCTCCGGATTCTCGTCCAGATTCAATGCGGCTCCGGTATATCGGAGATTGCCAGAGATTCCTCCATCGGAACTCGACGAAATTTTCCAGGGTTGTTGTAGACTTAATTCCGCACAATTCCACCGAAGCAATCGTCAAACCGACGCTCGAGGAGGCGGTGACGGCGGATACAAGTTCGTTGTCCAGAAAAACAGTATGGTCGCCCGAGGGCAATGTTGACGTTGAGCCCCCGGGCTCCCTGGATGATTCCTCCATGATCTTGATAGAGATCGGAGTTGATGTTTATGAAGGCCCTCATCCGAACATGACGATCGGAGGTAGGGCGCAGTCCTTGGTCGAACCAAGGCGACCAGTCAAGCTGGTGACGAAGATGCCGAAGTCACAGTTGATCTGCAGGCGAGCCATCGACCTTTTGCCAAACACACAGAGGAACTCTCAATGAAAGCACCAATGTCGGTGTCAAAACCGGCGGATCTCGGGTAGGGGGTCCCGGACTATGCGTCTAAGGCGGATGGTAACAGAAGACAGGGGACACGATGTTTACCCAGGTTCGGGCCCTCTCTATGAAGATAATACCCTACTTCCTGCTTGATTGATCTTGATGATATGAGTATTACAAGAGTTGATCTACCACGAGATCATAGAGGCTAAACCCTAGAAGCTAGCCTATGGTATGATTATTATATATTGTATATTGTATATATGTCGACTAGCCTGGCCCTGGTTTATATAATGCATCAGAGGCCTAGGATAACAAGAGTCCTAGCCGAATACGCCGGTGGGGGAGGAGTCCTTGTCTTGATCACCAAGTCTTGTGAAATCTTCCTTGTATGCGGCACCTGTCCGGACTGGCCCATGAGTATGCGGCCCTGGGGGTCCTTGGCCCAATCTAACCGATTGGGGGACGACGTGGTGAGTACCCCTAGTCCAGGACACCGTCAGTAACCATAGAAGCATGTTTACTAGTGAGTTTAAGTTCACCCTTAACTCTAGACATATAGTCACTCAAGCGTCCTATCATATAAGCACTATTTTTCAACTGTCTACTAACATAATCATTGAAATTTGCTTGTTTATCCATAAAATCATCAAATTCATCTAAGCACTAGCTAGCAAGTCTAGTAGACGGAATTTCAACTTTATCATATCTATAGAGAGAATTTACCTTTACTACCCGTGTCGGGTTATCAAGACAATGTGTTTCTTCACGTGGTATATTAAGACCATGTATCTCTTCAACAGGAGGTAAATTCTTAACGTCTTCAGCTTTAATACCTTTTTCTTTTATTGATTTCTTTGTCTCTTGCATATCTTCAGGACTGAGAAATAGAGCACCTCTCTTCTTCGGAGTAGGTTTAGGAATAGGCTCAGGAGTTGGCTTAATTGGTTCAGGAATTGCTTCAGGAATTGGCTCAGGAAGAGTCCAATTATTTTCATTTGTCAACATATTGTTCAATAATAATTCAGCTTGGTCGACTGTTCTTTCCCTGAAAACACAACCAGCACAACTATCCAAGTGGTGCTTGGAAGCATCAGTTAGTCCATTGTAAAATATATCAAGTATTTCATTTTTCTTAAGGGGATGATCAGGCAAAGCATTAAGTAATCGTAGAAGCCTCCCCCAAGCTTGTGGGAGACTCTGTTCTTCGATTTGCACAAAATTATATATTTCCCGCAAGGCAGCTTGTTTCTTATGAGTAGGAAAATATTTAGCAGAGAAGTAATAAATCATATCCTGGGGACTACGCACACAACCAGGATCAAGAGAATTAAACCAAGTTTTAGCATCACCCTTTAATGAGAACGAAAATATCTTAAGGATATAATAATAGTGAGACTTCTCATCATTAATAAACAGGGTGGCTATATCATTTAACTTGGTAAGATGTGCCACAACAGTTTCAGATTCATAGCCATAAAAAGGATCAGATTCAACCAAAGTAATTATTTCAGGATCAGCAGAGAATTCATAATCCTTATCAGCAACACAGATAGGTGAAGTAGCAAAAGCGGGGTCAAGTTTCATTCTAGCATTAAGGGATTGGTGCTTCCATTTAGCTAATAATTTCTTAAGATCATATCTATCTTTGCAAGCAAAACTAGCTTTAACAGCTTCCTCATTCATAGCATAACCCTCAGGAACAACAGGTAATTCATAATCAGGGGGAGAACTTTCATCATCACTATTATCAATAATAGCATCTTCAAGTACTTTACTACATCCCCGAAGCATCCCGCTGAGGGCATCGTCACCGAGTCGCTCGCGCTGCAGCTGCCTACTCGCCATTAACTAGTCTTCCTCGACTGTCCTAGAGTTGGCTTCGTGGGCACTACCAGGTACCGAGAGCAGATCATCGACGCAGTCGTTCCCGTGCTCGACAAGGCGCATGAGGAGGCGGCCGCCATGTGAATGTAGTGATCGGGCAACATGACGCACACCTTCATGATGACAGTCGCACAACGCGATGGCGACTACCCAGACACCTCCTCTATTGGCGCGGCCGGCTCACCATCGTCATCCCATATAGCGATCTGGCTGAGCTATGTGGCGGCGCAGGCCACAATAGGGAAAGGTCGCCAGGAAGAGCGTGGTGCTGCTGACCATGGAACTAGATGAAGCGGCTACTACCTGTTTTCATGAAATTCCTCGTCACAGATGAGGCTTTCTAGAGTGCGGGGCGGTGAGGGGTGGGGGTTCAATTTTGACTGTTACTGGGGCGGTCTAGGGGGGGGGTCCGTTTTGACTGTCACTAAGGCGGCGGACGGCCGGCACCTCGGGTTACGATGGGCGGATGAGAGGCAAGAATTTTCCTATTTTTACTGAGAACAGTTGCGAGTTGACTAAATTTGTGGAGATGGAGTGATGTTTTGTGGGGAAAAGAATCGTATCTGAGGGTGTTAACTTTTTGTGGGTTCTGCTAGCTCATGCTTAATTCCATAGAACAAAAAAATCCTCCTCAAATATGACTTTTGAGGGATCTCCTACATATGCTCTAAGGCCCTATTTCCCTTTAATGCCAATCTTCAATTTATTTCCTATGCCAAAATCTTTGCTGATCAATTCTAAAGCATATTCCTGGAATTTGATGTGCATATGGATTCCCATATAAATTTTGTCGCGAGCTAGCTGCTTTAATATACCGATTAAACTTATGTTGATGACCTAGTTATGTCGTACATTCTTACAAACCGTAGTTGTTGCTACACAAATTTTATCAGCCATGGCAATGGCCGTTCTGTGAGTTGAGAGCATGTTAGGAATATTTTTATCTCGAGCTTGGATGTTTCAAGTGTTGAGACCTCTCAAGTTGGATTTTTGACGGATTGATCTTCCAAGTGTTCAAAACGGATAAATATATAGTGAGCATCTCACTGAGAAAGGCGTTTTGGAGGCCGAGCTCCATGGAGGCCTTTATTTTTAAAAAATTCAAATTCAAATTTTTATGATTCAAAAAATTATGAAAAAAAATATGCGTGTATGTAAGGATGTAACTCACATGTGTGTAAAAATTCATGATGAAATACCTTGAGTTGCGACCTGTACAAAAAAGACAGATCCATGACCCGGGAGGATGAATAGTATCATGTGTTAAACAGCTCCATATTTGTCTTTTTTGCACAGCCCTCATTTCAATGTATTTTGAACTGAAAATTTACACGCATGTGTATTATGCCTTCATGTATATCTGTGATTTTTTTCAGAATTTTTTGAGATGTAAAAATACGAATTTCAATGAAATTTCAAATCTGAATCTGGAGGCCTCACTGGAGCCCGAGCTCCAAAAGGGATTTCCGGCATCTCACTTGGATAAAGCCACACTAGCTAGTTTAAAACACAACTGAGCGGCTAAAATGAGCTAGCTGGGTTTTCACTGCCCTGTGTATACAATTTCACCCACATCGCATTAAATTTTTTTATCAAGGATAAAATGAGATAGTAGCAAAGAAATGACGCTTTGCCAAAGATGGCATACGCGCTTGGCTGGGTGCAACGCAGCAGATAGGCAGCTTCCCGGTTGTTTCCTGTGACCGTCATATCGTCACTGCCACTCTCTCTCTCTCTCTCTCTCTCTCTCTCTCTCTCTCTCTCTCTCTCTCTCTCTCTCTCTCTCTCTCTCTCTCTCTCTCTCTCTCTCTCTCTCTCTCTCTCTCTCTCTCTCTCTCTCTCTCTCTCTCTCTCTCGGATCCAAGGATAAAAGCTCTGTCTGCGACCAAGACTATACTCCAGAAAGAAGCACAGCAAGCCAAGCGTTCCCCCACTAGCTCGTCGGATTAAGCCAACCAACTAACCTCTTCTTCTCTCAATCTTCTCACTGAAATCTTTCTTCTTGTTTCTTTTGCAGACAGAAAACCGATCGTTGCTAGCGGCTTGGAGTTGGATCCTTCCACGATCACCATGGACGGCAAGGACCAGATCCGTGATTCGCTGCTTGCGACCGTTCCCAAGGAGGAGACCATCCCGGCTGCCGTCCGGCGGGCCAGTGGATGGGCGCTCTTCACTGCCTGCGGCACCCTCCTCTCGTTCGCCGTGGGCCATGCAGCCGCCTACGCAGTCGGCCAGTACCAAGTCTGCTCCACCCAGGTCGGACTACGTAACTACACCCGCTTGGCTGGTTTCTCGACATTCCGAATTTTAGATCGATGGATCCATCCATCGTATTCAAGCTGGTTGGGTGTGGTGTTCGTCTGGGTTCACACCCCGTTCGTCCTGCGGTGCGTCCAGTGGACAGACGCGCAGGCCGCCGAGGACAGCGCCCTCTGGTTCGGGATGCTGTGCTGCGCCCTACTCCAGGCGGCCGCGGCGGCGCTGGCGCTGCACCTCCCATGCCGCCGTCGCTGGGTCCGCCGCGCCCTCGCCTTCCTCGCGCTCGTCGTCACCTTCGTCGGCCACTGCATGTGCGCCGCCGCCGTCCGCCTCCTCCTCGTCGTCGACCCAGGATACATCATCGCCAATCTTCTGCACGGCAAACATCGTCATCTTCGCGGGGAGCGACCTCATCTGCTTCCTGGGCCTCCTCCTGGGTGGTGACAACTGATGAGCAGGGCGTAGGCAGCCGATCGATCAGTTCGCGCGTTCATGAGGTACGGATGAAGTGATGAGTACCTAGCTTGTTCTAAGGAATAAGAAAGTAGAGTATGCATTATGCTATGACCATTGATGGAGTGCCGAGTGCGGTATGTCTGAATTTACTAGTGTTAGTTGGATGGATTGACTAGTTAGTAGTATTTCTGTAATGTGGGCTATATAATTAGCCGGGATTGTGGCCGGCTTTGATGTATATATTTTGGACCTTTTCATTTCCCTGCAGTATGATTATCAGACTTCAGACATGAGTTATATGTTCCAGCTTCGGTACAATTGTTACTGTTGTTTAATTTATATATCTATGCATCCCTCGCTCATGTTGTCTGTGGTGTGGAGTGAGCCATTGTTTTTCATTGAATTCCAGCATGTATGAATGTATTTCGCCGGGGTTCAGCTGTGACCTGTGAGTTTGGTCAGGCCGGATTTTTGGATGCAAGAGTGACCTGACCTGACCTGACCACACTCTTGATCGGCTGGGCTGGGGGTGGCCACATGCAATTGAGAGCGACACGGTTGGTGACATAGATTCAGGTGTAGGTCTGAACCGCCGGGATTTGTACTATTGTACTAACTAAAACAGTGGCCCTTGCAAATGCCAGGGCACCTAGCTAGTACATCAAACCCTCTAGAAAATCTTTTGAAATTCCAAACCATTTTAGACTTATTTTTTAAGACAAATATTGTTTTGGGTCACTATAGTATTTTTTTTATTTGGTCTTCCAGTTATTACAATGGATAATATTAATTTTATCGATGAACTCTTAATACTCTGTACATTTGCTCCCTCTTGTGGGTTCCACCGTTTAAAAAATTTGATCGATGTGACACCTTTGTGTAAGATATATACATAACACAACTTTAAGTTTTAAAACTATTTTCCATATTAAGAAACAACCATATGTTCTTAAAATCATCAAAAGTATAAAAGAACATACAATTGTAAGAAAAATCTGAAATGTGGTTTTCACTTAATCTCCAATTTTTTATTTATTTATATGTCTTATCATTATATTTCCCTTTTAATAATTTAGGATTTTGGCAAATAAGATAAAAATATCCAGTAAAATAATCTTTGAAGGTAACTTTTATCTGAGCACCACATGAGATAACCCTACCATTGTGATAGTTAAAGCCACTTTCAGGAACAAAAAATTAGAAAATGTCAGGAGTTGGGGCCTCAAATGTATATGGATTAAGTTGCTCGTGATGGATCCTATACTACCTGAATAGTTGAAAGTACAAAGTTCTCAATTCTTTTACTACAATCACACTTTATATAGGAATGTTAGGGCAATTCAAATTCTAACTTGATACATGGTTCAATGAGCGATATACAGTGGCGGAGGCAGGGGGGCCAGCAGGGGCCCTGCCCCCCAGACATTAGGACTATGCTGCTAATTCAGTCATGAACAGTGCATAATTATAAATTATTTGATGCTTAAAGTCTTATTTTTCTATGCTTTGGCCCTCCCTAACCTGTTTTGACTGCAATCGGCCCCCCGATCAAAATTTTCTGGCTCCGCCACGGTTGATATATATGTGGGTGAATACTAGCTAATTTAATTGTGTTCTGAATATGGCCAAGCATCACTATAAATATTCAATTTGTCTTATTTAATTTTTCATTTTATTACTACATTGAATTTGAATTCGATATTTTGTGGTATCGTAAACATAGGTGGTACAGGCATGATGATTTTATTTAGAATACGTCACACGTTATAGATTTAAAAATGAGTGACATGATTTGTGACATAGACTCAGAGTGTAGTAGCTAGCTATCTTCGGTGGACTCCTAGACTTTTGTCATGATGCGTTTGGGGGTTATATTATTCGTACTAACTAGAGCAGTGGCCCTCGCAAATGTGAGCGCACCGCTTTTATTGTTCTGATGAAAATATTGGACAAAAGAATAAAGTTTTTGATATCCTATTGCCATTGCTAAATTGAATATCATAAGAAAGAAAAATTATTAACGGCCATTTTGGTGCAAGTTCAAAACAGTGGATTGGATAGTACAATAATGTTTTGAAAAATTTTGGTTCAACAAATGTCAAAGCACAATAATAAGTACTCCATTCTTTCCAAAATATATTTTTATTAGATTTTTGCAAATTCAAACTTTGTACACTTTGAACAAATTTATAGAAAAGAATTGTCAACATCTACAATATCAATTCATTACCATTAGTTCAAGAAATTTATTTCCATATGGTATACATTCCATATTGTATATATTGGTTAAACTTTATGAAACGTGACTTTCCAGAAAACCAATTGACACTATATTAAGGAACTGAGTAAGTGCAATTATAATTTTTTAAATTGCATCATAAGTCCAAAAACTATTGGAGGTGTGTCAGTTCAGTCCTATAACTTCGAAACTGTAGTTTTGGGTCCCAAAACTATGTAAGTTTGTTCATCTCAGGTCCGAAGCTTGCATGGTGAGTATCTATGGTGCATTTTATTTAAATGAGCCATTTGTATGTGTTTACTTCCCCAAAAGGTGGTCCATACGCTTTCATGTCACAGTGTGTATTGCAACCTGCACACCTGCCACCTGTGTGGTCATGAGCGACAGTGCAGCCTCGCTGAGAGGATCGTTGTGGCTGCCAGGGAGACACCAAGACAATCGGGATGGAGGACACAATCCCACCTCCCTCTCCCTCATGACATTGCCATTGCCCCAACACCATTGCCGTGGAGCTAGTCGTGCCGGTTGTTGATTGGGTATGAGCATGGCGAAAGTTGGGGAATTGTCACTGCTGCCAGACGACGTTGAGGAGTACGCGGAAACCGTCAAGCTGGAAAAAGGTCAGCGAGAGAGTAGCCACAGGTGTCTATCAATTCGACGCAACGTGTCGTTCTGCTACTATGGGCTGAGGCTAAGATGGCCGGCCTAGTCTCCTTCATGGAGCTCAAGCCATCATGTCGCTTTTGGCCTACAGTTTCAAAGTTATACGACTAAACAGACGCACTTCCAATAGTTTTAGGACCTAAAACTGCAGTTTGGGAGTTAAAGGAGTAAATTGGCACGCCTCCTGCAATTTTAGAACCTAAAACTGCAGCTACAAAGTTATAGGACTAAACTAACATACCTGCAATGGTTTTAAGACTTGTGATGCATTTTACTCACTTTCTTATGCTACTAAAGAACTCAATATGATTCTTATTTTGCATTATATTTCAAAATAAATATGCATGAACTAATGGATACAGAAAAATGGATATCACTTTGGTTGCTCTCACATCATGTTGTTATGTGCACCTATCTAGTACATGAAACCCTATAGAAAATCATTTCAAATCCCAAATATTTTTAGAAAATAAATGGTAAATAAAGTGAGATGGTGCTAGATGCACAACCAGGGCTACACGGGGAGAACCTAATTCCATCTTCAGTTTCGTAAATCTAATGGCTATATTTCATTGGTCCACTAAATTATTGCTTGGATGTTCCTAATTTTTATGGGATCTCTTAGAGTAATCTTTTTTTTGTTTAACCCATCGAGTAGTTTCCCTCTATAATCTCTAGTTAAATCCTAGACACGTAGTTTTAGATCTAACTATCAAAATAATTTTGATGATGTGGCTTAATGCAGTGTCTCTATTAGAACCCTGTATTTTTTCACTACCGTTTTTTCCGTACAATCTCTAGTCAAATTCTAGACGGACAATTCTAGATCTAACCTAAAATAGGTTTCATGATGTGGCTTAACGTGGTGTCTCTCTTAGAACCCAGTATTTTGCTTTTATTATATAATAGATAGATAGATTAAAAATCATATAGCATATCAAGCTAACTTCATTTTAAGAAGTTAATGACCCTTGAAAAACTTAAGCACTAACAGAACCGCGAAAACTTATTTTGGAATCCCCCCCACACACACACACAAAATCATTCGTGCCTAATCAGAAAACAAGTAAGGTACAAGTGAAGGCGCCTTACCCATATGCATGTTTGTCCTCGGTTTGTCCATGGCCGTTGGTCGCGCCGTCAATGTGGCATGTCCTTGTCCCGCCTAACGGCCAGGCGCGGCATGTGGACTTGCGCAAGCGTTAAAAAGGTAGGCGTGTTATGCAACTTATCACGCCATAGTATTAGGCGTTGTACCTGCACATTTACTGCAGCCTCTTATGAATTTGTGGTTGCGTCTGTAGTGATATGCATTCAAGAAAGTGTTTTGTCACGTCTGGCTTATCAGAACCTCTTACTTATTATGTTTGTCCGAGTTCTTCACCATGCTTGTCACAGTCTCTGTTCTAATTTTCTTAACTAGTCTAGTTGTTTGGCGTTTCGCACTAAAGTTCTCAGGGCCTCGAACATATCATTTCACTAAAGGGGATAAATGTTTCAACCGTATGTAGTAAATTTTTTTATTGCGGGTTGATCGTAAGTAGTAAAATTGACAGGCGTCTCTCATTTATCAATGGATCTGGTAATTTGAACCGTCTACCCCATTGCAATAAGTGTTGAATCACAAACCTGCCCATTTAGTACCCTTCCCTGAAGCAGTTATATTATCCCATCAAAACCCCTGGTCTGGCCATATCGCATCTTCTTCCCCCTGCATTGCCTATGTAGGATGAAGCTCGTCATTCATCGCTGCTGTATGTAGTTGTAATCCATTTGTTCGGCAATCGTTTCCTTCCATGAAGTCTTTGTTCTTCCACGTCAACATCGGTGTCTGATCTGTGAAGTAGCACTGCCGATGGCCTCCCTTTAGATCTACATGTAGGTACATGCTTCATGTGTTATGGTTTAACCATTATATTAACCTAGCTTGCAGCAGAATGCAGATATGATACATAGGCACACCAAGTTGTTTATAATAGATCAGGTGGAATTCTGGCATAGGAAATAAAGTGAAGATTGGCTCCTAAAATATCAACCATTAAATTTTCTTTAGTGAGTTAGGCCGTATTCCGTGTGTTCGAAACGTATAAAGAAAATTAGCTAGCTCGGTTGCTCGCTGCCAAGCTTGAGCAGGTATGGTGTGATTGCTTCGTATAGGTTTGGTTTGTTCAGCCGGCAGTGGCGGATCTAGGATTTTGGAACAGGGTGGTCCACCTTAAAAAAATATACTCCAAATATGACATGACTATGATCAATGTCATGGAGTATCTTTGGCAGGAATTTTTTTCTTCAACGATGCTATACACATGACACATGTGCACGATTTGTGGACGATGTAGTTAATCAAGCCGTTGGTTTGTGGGAGTAAACTGCATGACACCGTCTGATTTTGAATCGTGCATGAATCGGCCACGCAGCCGTCGTGCGCAAAGCAGTTTCGTTTTTTCTTTTGACAACAAATATGACATGCCTACAATCCTTCACTACTAATTTTACTTACTATGTAGGAAGAAATTGCAGAGAGGAATTGCCATTCAAAAAATAATTACTTTGCACCATACCGCAATTTTGACCCTTCGTGTTTTTTCTTCTTTATTAATACAAACTCCTGTTCTAGTTTATTGTCCCATTTTACAAACGAAAAAGGTAAGTTATGGGCCACTAAATAGCATTTTCTTGATGACCAGACAGTTACTCACGTTTATGACATGCAATCAATCAGAATTTAGAAATGGCGGAGTTCGAACTGAGGACAGCCTACCTACGCAAATTTCAGATTGGGATGGCTGCTGCACACCACCAGCTGGGACTGTGCACGTGGTGGTGCCGGCGTGCCGCTGTTGCGTAGGGCAGGCGGGGTTGGCGGCGGATGGCTCCTTTCTCCTGGGAACGGGCTGTGGTAGTGGATCCACCGAACTCCGCCGCTGCAGCCATGGGCTCCGGCGAGTTGTTGGCGAGGAGGCGAGTAGGGAGAGGGGCGCATATGCAGAGGGGAATCAGGGGACGGGATCAGATGAGGCTAGACGGGATCAGATGTGGCTGTGCGCAGGGGTCAGGACGACGGGCAGCGCTTCCTGGGCTTTTTCCTATTTTCATCGGGCCTTTCGACTATGGTCTACACGCAGTTGCAAAATCCCAGGGTGGGCCGCGGCTCACCCTGTCCACCCTGTAGATCCGCCCCTGTCAGCCGGCAAAAAGAAAAGATAGGTGATGGGTCATTGTCAGCAGTTATCATCGCCCTTTTTTCTGTTTTTTGACGGGTATTTGGAGAAGATGAGAAAGGTCAAGCTTGCAGAGCTTTCGTTTTTCTTTTTTGAAACAAGAAACCCTAATGAGCATTGGAGTCTCACCTCTTTTTGGTAAAGATAGAGCAATCCTTGTCACGAGCATTGCCAGCAAACCGGCAACGCACGCTTTACCACTCTACTAGCTAGTAACTGTAGCAGCAAGGGCTTGCAAAGTGGGCAGCATGGTGCGGTGACGAGTAACTAGCGTCATATATATACATCAGTTACCAAGTAATTATACAACTTTAACTATCAGGCAAGTAGTTTAACACTAGGTAATCTGGTAGTGTGGCGTTATTGAGTGCCGTATGTGTCATTCTAATTACTGGTGAATTGTTCATTGTGTTTTTATGCACTAGATATCTGGTGAATTGTTGTTATTATGATCATTCATTGTGTTTCATTCGTTGTGGTAAGCAACCGCTGGCGTACGTATCAATGTGACTTGGAAATGGCTAGTCCATCGGGGTTCAGGCACATGTTTCATTCCTTGGAATTTTGGATGCAGATATCAATGTGACTAATCCATTTTGATCGTTTTGACGTTGTGGCTCCGTTTTGACGTTCTGACAGTTTCGGGTTTCAGATAGGTTGGGTCCTCTCTTGGTGGTTGGCAATGGCTAGTTTTAGTACTACGTGCAGTGAAGAGGAGTGAATTGTAAAAAACCATCACATCAGCATCTACTCCCTTCGTTCCTAAATACTTGTCTTTCTAAAGATTTCAAATGGTCACCACATACGGATGTATATAGACATATTTTAGAGTGTAGATTCACTCATTTTGTTTCGTATGTTGTCATCATTTAAAACCTCTAGAAAAATAACTATTTAGAAACGGAGGGAGTAGATTTGTAAAAAAACACTAGTTTACGAAATTCTGCCCGAAACCAATGATTCCTGAATTAATCTTTTGTAAAAAACACTGATCAGTCTATTTGGACATTTTAACTCGATTATGACATATAGGTCCCGCAAAAGCTAACATGGCGTTACTTTGGTCCCAGAGGCGTTAGATAAGGTGGTTGGCCATGGCTGACAGAAGGCAGCTGGCTAGTTTTAGTACTACGTGCAGTGAAGAGTGATGATCGGTCAGGGGCAGCTGAGGTGCACGCGCACGTGAAGTTCGTACCTAAACCGCAACAAGCGCACATCGTAAGATAAAACGGAGACACGCACGTTCGCACCCTCCCTCCACTCCATGCATTAAAAGCCAGGCAAAGCCCAAGCCCATGTTGAGGGACTGCCGTGCATCCACGTCTCCACCTACATCTGCATACTCATCACCAGGTCTACGTCCAGATGTCCATGTTTTCTCTAGCTGTTACAGCTTCTACAGCCGAAAGCCTCAAACCCGCCTCGTATGTTTGGGCGGGCTGCCCGGTCATTGTTCAATCATGTTTTTTTTTACCTAGACTGTCCCCTTAAACGGGTCTTAAATGCCTGAGTTGACCGGCACCCCTCATATCCAGCTCAAATATGAGGCGGATATGGGGCGCCCGGGCACGCTTGCCACGTCGGAGCCGACGGCCCGACCACACCCCAAATTGCATCAAGTCCACCAAACTCTTCCTCATCCCGCCGCACTAAACCTTTCCCGCACCCGGACCGTTGCCGTCGTCCACCCTTGCTTCCAATCCTCACCACCTGTCTCGATCCACCATCAGAGATGTTGTCTAGCCCGACCCACACCGCTGCGACAAAGATGTTGTCCGCCTCGTCCGTCGGCGAGGTCAGCTTGTCGGCTGCGACTTGCAAGGTGGAGAACATCGCCCGTAAGTTGCGGCGACGCCGGCAGCAAGAGAGGGAGGCGGCGGCGCAGGAAGGTTCAGACGTGGTGGTGCAGTTGTCTCTTCCGCCGCGCCCGGATCCCGGCACCCCTTCCCTCCGAGCGCCGAAGCGGATTACGCTTTCTGCTTCCATTGGGACACAGGATGATGCGACCGCCGGCTGGGTCATTCCGGAGAGCTTTACGCCCACGCAGATGCCGCCAGTCGAACTGTGTGACTCGCCGCAGCTCGTTTGGGCACGGATGAGCACGGGCACTGGCAGTGCTCAGGCTGGCCTCGACATGTTTGATGGAATGACCGAACAAGACTCAGTGTGTTTTCCTTGCTCCTGTCCGATCAGATTTAAGCATAGAGCACTATTTTATTTCGCCCATGATGAATACTTGCAAGGAACAATCATGTAGGAGGCGTTCTTGTCCAACATGATCAATGACAATGAAGATCCGACCGAAATGGAGTATGAATTGGTGGCCAATCCGAGCAAGAAGAAGAGGAAGACAAAGATGTCGAAGGCAAGAGTTCTGTCATTCTCAAGATTTGAGGACATCTTGTTAGTGAAAGCTTGGTTGGCCACAACGATGGATCCAATAAGCTCTCAGGAATGGCCCAGTCGGCAGTCGAATCCTCATCTATCCCAACATGGTCGAACGGTGTAATTCGTGTCGATGCTCAGATGGAAGGGGTGGGTTCCAGGCGCAGCAGGGAAGACAACTGCTCGACCATGTGTGAACCTTCCTGCGACGCTGCCACCGCCTCTCTCTCTCTCTCTCTCTCTCTTTCTCTCTCTCTCTCTCTCTCTCTCTCTCTCTAACAGCGTTGCTGCAATTTTCGGGCGATGTTCTCCTCCTTGTAAGACGGAGCCGACGAAGTGACCCCGACGGACGAGGCGGACCGCGTCTCCATCGCGGCAGCCAAGGACGGGTTGGACGACATCTTCGGTGGTGGATCGGTACTGGTGGTGAGGATAGGGAGCAAGGGCGGAGGACAGTGAGGGCTCGCGCGCGGGAGAGGTTGGAGGGCGGCGGGAGGAGGAAGGGTTTGGTGGATTTGGTGCAGTTTGCGGTGGGGTCGGGCTGTCGGGTCCGATGTGGCGGTCGTATCGGGCGTGCCTGTGTGACCCATATCTGAGATATGTGGAGTGTAGGTCAGCCTGGGCATTTGAGGCCCATTTAAGGAGCCCGTCTAGGTCAAATTTCGTGACCGGTCCGTGACCGGGCGACCAACCCTGGTGTATGAGGTTGGTTTGAGGCGCCCGACTATAAATTCTCTTAGCGTTCGATCGTTTGAGCACCTCCATTGGTTGATTGATTGGAGATTGCTCCACGTCGGCGTCACCGATTGAAATCCTAGCCAATCACGAACCATGTCCCAAACTCGGATAGTGTAACGACACTTGAACATGAGATTGCTCCATCGGATGCCATCACTAGTGCCCGGCGAGAGTTGGACCTCTTGTCATTTGCACCAAACGTAAAATAATTGTTGGATGAGGGCGACAGAGAGATCCTGGATGGATGGTGAAGGCGTTGGTAGGGGCTACGACGCCCTATGATGTCTCGGTGGCCGCCGGAGAGGCACAACGGCGGCGATAGGCGAGTAGGGTGTGGATGCAAAGCAAGCGAGACAGAGCAGGAAAGGATAAGAAGTGGGCCAGAAGGAGGATTTAAGTAAGCTGGAAGTGTCAGAGTCCTACGTGACGATGGTTCACACTTCCGCAAAGACATAAGGGCGGAGCTTTGTTGGGACCGACCTGAGCCGTGGCCCGTCCAGGATTTTTGGAGTTTTCCTTTTACCTATGGAGCCGAACCAACTTGCAGTCTACTAAACAGGGCATAGATCGACCAATTATCCGAAGTTGTAGCTGTGTAGCTGTGTGTCCTCTTGCTGTCTCGCATCGCACAGCCAGGGGCTGGCAAGGAGGTAGCGTCGGCGTCGCTGCCGTCTTAGCTAGAAATCACGATATCCTCCCAGCCACACCGTCGTGCCGCCATATCGGTCGACTGCTCTTGCGCTCCCTCTTACGTCTGCTCTCCTATGCAAGCATCAGACTGGAAGCACACAACTAAGCTGGCTCGGTTGCTTGCTGTCAAGCTTGAGCAGGTATGATTTGATTGTTGTTTTGAATAGATTTGGTTTGTTGTGTTGAGCTGGCTAAAAGAAAAAGATTGGTGATGGAGACGTGTAGGTCATTGTCAGCAGTCATTATCACCCTTTTTCGGTTATTATTGACGGGTCATTGCTGTAGAAAACGTTGTTAAGCATTGGAGCCCCACCTCTCGTCTGTTCTTGGTAAAGATAGAGCATTGCAGTGACATGCATGTAGCTCTGCTCTAGTCATATATAGAGCATGGCCAGCAAACCGGCACATTATTTCTGGGACTGCGAAATGGGCAAGATGCAAGATGCATAGGCGTATGCTAGCTACTCGGTCGAGTAGAAGCCACACTAGCTAGATGAAAAGGCTTGGGCGCGGCTAAAATGAGCTAGCTGGGTTTTCAGTGCCATGCATATGTATTGCATTAATTTCTTTGTGCGCATCCCATTGCAAAGAAAGAAAGCAACGAGACGGGCCTTTACGCCGACGAGACAGGCGTCCGGCGGGGCTCGGGGACAGCCTGGCCGAGGAGCGGAGGCGTCTCTTCTTAAGGAGGACGCGCGGGCGGTGCTTTCGCTGCCTCAGCAAGTATCACCACACTCGTTCCTGCCGTGAGCCGCTGCGCTGCCTGGACTGCGACGGGCTTGGTCACCGCGCTCGCCTCTGCCCGGTGCGCGACGTGCCGCCGCCTCCTCCACCACCTCGTCCTCGCCCTCCTCCCTCCAGCAGGCCGGGCGACGGGCGGTCCCGGGCGGACGTTGTCTCTTTCCCACGCCATGGCTGCCCTCCCCCTTCCCGACGTATCCCCGAGCTGGCCTCTGTTGCCATGGCGCAGCACGGCCTGGGCGCGCCGGAGTCCAGGCCCGAGGAGGAGACTTGCATCATCGCCGCCACGTTCGAGCTCGACCGCGACAGGCGCACCTGGGAGCAGACGGCGGCCATCGCCTAGGCCGCGGATGCGTCGCGCCGGCTCGCTCCTGCTGCTGTGGAGCGCCTCCTTCGGGACCGTCTCCGCCTGTGTCGGGGCGACGTGGTCGTCAGCAGCCACTACCCAGAGGAATTCCTCCTCAAGTTCGAGAGCAATGAGATGTGCACTGCGCCACTGCCGCACTGGACAAGGGCCGGCTGAAGATGAATGACGGCACGCAAGTCTTTGTCAGGCCGTGGCGGCCGCTGGCTGATGCGCTGGGCGCTGCCATGCCTTTCCGCGCGAGGCTGCTTCTGGATGGGGTGCCGACCTATGTCTGGACGCACTCCATCGTTGAGCGGGTCATCAGGCGCACCTGCGCCCTCGACATCATGGACGAGCGCTCCATCTCCATGACGGACACGAGCGAGATCAGTCTGTGGGCTTGGACGAGCAACCCGAGTCGGATTCCGAAGGTGGTCTGGCTGACGTTTACGTCGCGCGCGCCGGACGGCGTGCGTGTCACTCCGAGGCAGCCGGGCGCGCTGTCTCCGCGGCGCCACTTCCCGGGTTCTGGTGCACCTGGAGCGCGTCGAGGACTACACCTCGGCCCCTCTTGACTGGGAGACGGAGGACGGCAGGCCCGTGCCCTACTCCCCGCCGACCTCGGTCTGCCCGCCGTGCCACCGTGGCACCATCGACGGCCACGCCCCGGTCTCCACTGACGACGTCCTTATCCCGGGGGAGTTCGACTCCCGCGGCACTACGACGGGTGGCTCACCCCGTGCGCGCGGCAGCGGCGATGGCTGCCGGGACTTCCGCACGCGTCGCCGCGATGACGACCGTGATGACCACAACGGCCATGCTGGGGGCCGCAACCGCGACAACAGACGCTCGGGTCGCGACAACGACGCTCCCCCGCGGCCCCGCTCACGCTCCCCTCGTCGGCGCGACGGCGGCTCTCGCGGCGATGGCGGCCGGTGTTAGCAATAAACCATGTGTTGTGGCGTGCGTGGGTGCGCATGTGTGTTGTGGTGGTGCGTGAGCCTGGTTAGGCTGTTGGCGATAGCTGTGGGTGGCCGTTGGCGTTCTGTTGAGGGAGGCCCACGACGTGCACGTGTGGGATGTGTCGAGGGCGTGGACCGAACCAAGCGGACCGTGGTGTGCAAGCAGCATCGTGCGTGTATGGGCAGCGGTGTGGGCCTGGGTATAAGAACTCCTCCCTGGTGTACGCTTGTAGATGAGACGGTGTTGCCAAACCATGTAGCCATTGGAAAGTCAAGAAAATACTAGCGGCCGTTCGTGCGGCCGGCGGCGTACGTGCGCCGGGGCAAAAAAAAAACTTGCTGTGTACTTCTTGTTCTTCCACCTCCTTTCTTCTACGTCCGTGCGAGAGAGAGTGAGAGCTCCGGTGAGAGACAAGGTGAGGCTACGGCAACAACAGCCGGAACCATGTCTCTGTGCTGCCTCCGCCCTCGTCTGAGGCTGGTGGCTGCTTCCGGCAGATGGGCGTCGTCGCGCTCGCCAAGGCCAAAATCCACCGCGTCTTCGGCTCGCGCGAGGCGGACAATCGGGCGGCCCTGCATGCGGCTATGTTGCAGGATGCGGCTGACCTCCGCCGTCTGCTCGCTCCGACGGCCGCGCCGGCCGCGTCACCCGCCCCTCCTGTGAAGACCCTGCGCGGCTCCCCCTCCGGCCCTCCCATGATGCTCGGGGCTGTGGCACCTTTGTCGGTTGGGACAGAAGCCTGGGACGATTCCGACGTGGGCGCGGGGCTGGCCTGCGGGCTGGGGGCGCTCTCCCTCGGCTCCCCCCCCTCCGGAGTTTGGCTCGGCCACGCACGGGCCATCCTCGTCTCGCCATGTTGCTGCGGCCATCTGCGTGTCCCCTGACTGCCCCTTGCCGGCAGCGATCGTGCAGTGCGCCACCCCAACCACCCCCGTCCAGGCCGTGGTGGCCCTTCCCCTCTGCACCCCTGCGTCCCCCGTCCGTACCCCGGAAGCTACGCCCCTGCCTGCTTCCGCGCTGCTGGGATCTTTCCCCAGGGTTGCGGCCACGGCGCTGGGCACTGATGTTACCTGTGGAGATGCTGCCCTGCCTTCCTTGGGGGCTCTGGACTTGTTCCTGGGCACGGTCGTCGGCACCCCGCTGGAGCCCCTGCTGCCGACTCCGGTGCAAAAGCCGCCCAGGGCCAAGGGCATCAATCTGTCCTCGCCTCGGAGAAGTGGTCGTTTGGCGCAAAAGAAGACCAAGCAGTGCCTCCAGGGCAGCTCGGTGGTGCAGGAGCTGCTGGCCCGGGCTTGCGGCCTGCTTGGGCCTGACGAGGTGATGAACGAGGGCGTGAAGAACGCCTATGCGGCTCTGTTCAACACACCCATGGCCGCGCCGGTGATCCAGGCGATTGAAGCCCTTGCCAAGCACGTCAAGGCTGGAAAGAAGAAGCAGGCCCCCAAGAGTGTTCAAACTGTTGCTGATGTTTAGTTCTCCTTCATGCAGTCTGTTAGTGCTTGTGTCTGTCGTCCGCTGCTGTGTTGTTTTTCCTTCCTGTAACCGCATTTCATCAAGACTCCGAGTGCAAGTCTTCGTCCCTGCAATCAAAAAACGGCTTCCCCGCGCCCATCATCGACCTCGACCCGAAGTTTTTCGCCCCTGCGTGTCCCTTGTTTTCCCATATGGCACAACCTGATGTCAAGATCGTCTGTTGGAACGTGCGTGGCCTAAACACGCTTGCCCGCCGCGACGCGGTGCGGGACATCGTCCGAGACTGCAAAGCCTCCATTGTGTGTCTCTAAGAGACTAAGCTGGCGATTGTTGATGACGCGTTAATTACAAGTATGTTTGGGCCTTCCTTCACTGCGAACTATTTGGCACTCCCCGCTGCGGGCTCCAGGGGTCGTATGATCATGGCCGTCTCAGACGCTTTCTTCAAGATGTCTGATTTCCACACCATGCCTGGATCGATTTCGGCCACCATCACCATGCTTGCCGAGGGCCTGGTCTGGACCCTATCTTGTGTCTATGGCCCTCAAGGGGAGCAAGAAAAGCAACTATTCATTGATGAGCTTAGGGGACTGAAGAGCCTGGTGAAGCCTCGGTGGCTCATCCTCGGTGACTTCAACTTAATCACCAAGGCGGCTGACAAGAACAATCAGGACATCAACAAGCGCCTCATCGGACGCTTCCGGGCTGCACTAAACCACCTGTAGCTAAAGGAGATCCGGCTATCCGGTCGGAAGTTCACATGGTCAAATGCTCAGGAAAACCCGGTGCTGACTAAAATAGACCACTTCTTCCACACTGACGATTGGGACATGCTTTTCGCCAATGCGCACCTCCAGGCCATCTCATCCGCATGTTTGCATGCCCCTCTTTTCCTGCTAGGGGACACTAAGGTGCGGCGCAGGCCATCCTTCAAGTTCGAAGAGTTCTGGCTTCGGCTTCCAGGCTTCAAAGACACAGTGGCTGCGGCCTGGGGGAAGCCTGTTCGGGCACAAAATGCCATCCGCAGAATCCACATCAAGTTAGCGCGCACCGCGAAGGCTCTGAAGAAATGGCAACGGGAAAGTGTTGGGGTCCTTAAAACCCAGATTGATATTGCTAAGGAGGTGATCTGGAGGCTTGATCTTGCCGAGGAGGGGAGACCCCTCTCCCCTGCCGAGCTAGAGCTTCGACGCAGATTGAGGAAATCGTACCTCGGCCTGCTGTCATTCCAGAAGGTGAAGCTTCGCCAGCGTTCTCGCCTCACTGGGATCAGACTTTGGGACGTCAACTCTAAATTCTTTCATGCGAAGGTAAATGGCCGCCGGCGAAAGAACTACATTCAGACGCTTCACACGGCCAGTGTTTTGCTATCACGGCCGAGGACAAGGAGCGGGTCCTCCTCTCTCATTTTCACGATCACCTCGGAACGTCGATGCCCCGAACCACAATTCTTATCTGGGACAACCTCGAGATGACGCCGCATGACCTTTCTGAGCTGGATGCTCCCTTCGGCGAGGCCGAGATCAAAGACGCGGTTTTTTCACTGCCCTCTGTAAAAGCGCCAGGTCTGGATGGTTTCATTGGAGCCTTCTTCAAGTCATGTTGGGAGATCATCAGGCAGGACATCGTGGCAGCTATTTTGCAGCTTGCCAGCCTCCGAGGTGACTGCGCCTCCCTCGTCAACTCGGCCAACATCATTCTCCCACCCAAGAAGGCCGACGCCAGGGTTGTTGGGATTACAGACCAATCAGCCTCATTCATAGCCTTTCCAAGATTTTCTCCAAGTTGCTAGCAAACAGGCTGGCTCCCATTCTGCCCACCCTCGTTTCCAATTGCCAGAGTGCTTTTGTGCAAAAGCGCTCAATTCACGATAACTCCATGCATGTTCAGAACCTCATCAAATACCTACACCGCCGAAACATCCCGGGTCTCTTCCTCAAGCTTTATATTTCAAAGGCTTTCGACTCTTTCAATTGGGTATTCCTGCTGGAGGTTCTCCAACGTCTGGGGTTCGGCCAGCATTGGCGCGACTGGATCTGCCTGTCTCTGTCTACTTCGTCTTCTAGAGTCCTTCTCAATGGAAACCCGGGCATGAATTTCTGGCATGCAAAGGGTCTTCGTCAGGGAGACCCTCTATCACCAATGTTGTTCATCCTGGCCATCGACCCGTTGTAGCAGATTCTCCGGCTCGCCACCCAGAACGGCATTCTTAAGCCCATGAGAGCACGCTCTGCAAGATGTAGAATTTCACTCTACGCAAATGATGCTGGCATTTTCGTGAATCTAGATAAGGACGAGCTCCAGGCCATTTCTGCTATCCTCTCGGCCTTTGGGAGGGCTAGCGGCCTCGTCACAAACCTGTCCAAGACCGAGGTTTTTCCGATCAGGTGCGGCAACATTGACCTTCAGGACGTGCTGGCCGACTTCCCAGCCAAGATCGTTGCCTTCCCGGGCCGCTACCTCGGGCTACCCTTGCACTTTCGTCGGTTGCACGGGATCGACCTGCAACCCTTCATCGACAAGATTGCTGGCAGGCTACCGGGATGGAAGGGCAAGCTTTTCAACAAGATCGGCCGGGTTGCCCTGGCTCAGTCGGTCCTTACGGCCATGGCAACATTTCACATCACCGCCCTAAGCATACCAAAGGGGACCCTGCGTAAGGTTGACAAAATAATTCGTGACTTCGTCTGGCAAAAAGAGGACCAAACTCAGACATCTGGTGGGCACGCCTTGGTTAGCTGGAAGACGATCTGTCGCCCCAAGCATCTGGGCGGTCTTGGGATCATGGACCTTGAGAGATTTGGCCGGGCGCTTCGCCTCCGTTGGCCTTGGCTTCAATGGACGGACCCAGACAGGCCTTGGGTGGGTTCCGAGCTGCCCTGCGACCAAGCTGACATGAACCTATTTCGCGCCTGCACTACCATCTCGTTGGGCAATGGGAAAAAGGCTCTCTTCTGGCATGACAACTGGAGTGGTAAAGGCCCCCTCAAGCTTATTGCACCTGAGCTTTTCAAGATAGCCTCCAGGAAAAACAGAACAATGCACGAAGAATTATAGAACGAGAGTTGGATCAGGGCAGTCTCTAGCCTTCGGTCCATGCACCAGCTGGGGGAATTCGTGTCTGTATGGGAGTGGATCAGCCAGACCACCCTGTTACCGACCAACGAGGACCACATTTCCTGGAACCTGACTACCAACGGGGCTTACTCCTCTGCGTCGGCGTATGGGGCGCAATTCTATGGCTCTCATCCTAGGTTTAACCCATCCAAGGTCCGGTCCGCTCATGCCGAACCCAAGTGCAAATTCTTTGCCTGGCTGGCCCTCCATGGGAGGATTTTGACTGCGGACAGGTTGGCATTGCGTGGCTGGCCACATGACCCCAGATGCCAGCTCTGCCTTCAGGAGCCAGAAACTGCAAGCCATCTCTGCAAGGACTTCCCCTTTGCAGTCGCGGTATGGAACCAAGTGAACACATGGACAAACGAGGGCTTGCCGATATCGGGGTTCCTACCTGAGCCCGGAAGCGTGTCAGACTGGTGGGATACCTTGCTTGCAAACCAATCAAAGCAGGTGCGTCGGTGACGCAGCGGGAGGATCATCTACACCTTATGGTCAGTATGGAAGGAGCAAAACAGGTGAATTTTCACCGGTATTCGTTCGACGCATACGGAGGTTGCCATGCTGGCCTTGGAGGCAATTAAACAACGCGAATTGGCGTTTGCCGGAGCCAGGCCAACCGAGGGGATTGGCTAATTTAGCTTTGGATTAGTACCGTGTTCTGGTGGTTTATGCCGCATTTCCTAAAAATGTGCGCCCTTTGTACATCGCGTTTCTCGCTTTCATTTTATAAAGAAAAGGCAGTGCTCCTGCCGGTTCCTAAAAAAAACTACTTCACAAACGACACTGCTGGACGACTCAGGCACGATATGTTTAATTCCATCCAGTCCTTTGTATGGATGATCTGATTTGCACTATCGTGCAGGAATCGTCCAACAGCTATCGTCTGCATAGCAGCACTCAAGCAAGAAATTACGCGTTGCCAAATGTGGCATACGCAGGCAGCTTCCTGGTTGTTTCATCACTGCCCAGACCGCACTTCACTCGAGAGGCGAGACTCCCTTCTCCCTCCCACGCTTCCATCGGACCGGAGTATAGCCGCTGCGTCAAGAGGCTACATAAACAGCTCCCAGGTAGCTAGCTAGCGCTCCAGCCGGCACCATCAAGCCATCCGAGCAGGGAGGGTGAGTCCCCCCTCCCCCTCCATTCCACCCCTAGCCGTAGCTCGTCGGATCTACTCTCTGTCGATCTTCTCACTGAAATCTTCTCAGCAGTTGAAAAATTAAGCCAACCAACTAACCGTGTTCTCCTCTCAGTCTTCTCATTGCGATCTTTCTTCTTGTTTCTTTTGCAGCCAGAAAACTAGCAGCTTGGAGTTGGATCCACCGTCACCATGGACGGCAATAAGGAGCGTGTGACCGCGGCCGAGAAGACCATTCCAGCTACCGTCCAGCGGGCCAGCAGATGGGCGCTCTAAACGCCTGCTTCACCTTGGGCCACGTCTTGGTCTGGTCGCTGAACATAAACGAAGTACGCAAAGTTGTAGCTATGACGAACTTTTACTCTAAACAAAACCCTATCTTGATCAATAAATCTTTCATCTTATATTCGCAATATTCAGATTGCAATCTCAGTTTCTTACTTGTTCTTCGTTTGCTCGCAGGAAATATACCCTCGTGGTCAGGTTGATCGTGCTCAATAATCTTTAGTAGTTGGTTTAGCGATTGCTAAGACGCGACGTCCTCGCACGTAAGTAGTCGGATCGTCAAAATCTACTTCTCCGAAACGATAATCACCATCTCATTGAAAGACGGGACACCTACGCACTCCTCCAGGTACTCTACGCAACTACAACAGCTTTCGCTGGATGCTGGACATTCTGAATTTCCGATCGATTCATCATGTTGATGCTTGGATGTGGACCGTGGTGTTGGTCTGGGTGGGTGCAGTCCTCGTTCGCCCTGTGGTGCGTCCAGTGGACGGACGCGAAGGCCGCCGTGGAGAGCGCCCTCTGTCTCTGGATGCTGCGTTGTGCTGTACTCCAGGCGGCCGCGGCGGCGCTGGCGTTGCACCTGTCGTGCCGCCGCCGTTGGGTCCGCCGCGCCCTGGCCTACCTCGCTCTCTCGGCCACTTCATGTACGTCGCCGCCGTCCGCCGCCTCCTCGCCGCTGACTGCCTTGGATACTTCTTGCTCAGGATCTTGTGCACTGCGTACATCGCCTTCTTCTTCCTAGGGGGTGAGGACTGATGAGCAGGGCAAAGGCAGCCGATCGACTAGTTCAGCTTGCTGCACAGGATTCATGTCCATGAGGTACAGTAGTTCTAAGGAATAATAAAGTAGAGTATGCATTGTGAGAGCGGCGTTAAAGAGGACGAGCGCGTTTGCTCCTGGTACGTGGACCAATGGGACAACTCCTTCGTACTGGGCCCATATTGTATGGTGGTACGTACGGCAACATGTTGGGTACAGGGCAAAACGTCTCCGTCGACATCACGGCGTGCAATATAATGGATAAGATGTCTGGCATCGCAGGTCCATCATAGTTAAGGCGGAAAAGGGGATAAGAAAGAAATGTACTCATTTGAGCGAGCTGCAAGTCCACCATAGTTAAGGCGGAAAAGAGATATGATGGCCCTGAATGAATGTTTGGCATGCCGGGAACCAGAGGATGGAGTGTTATGACTAGTCACTGCTATGGCTGCGGCAGTGACAGTGGCACACACAGCATCGTGATTTTTGAAGCCAATAAAAACAAATTCACAGCAGAAATATTTGAGTTTTAAAAATTCAGTTGGATAGCACATTTAGATGTGTCCACACTTAAACTGTTGTCACCTGAAGAGCGGAAGACCTCTAATGGGGAGAGCGACTAGCGGGGCGACTCGCGGGGCGACTCGCGACCCTCCCATCGCGATCGTCGCCGGCCGCCGGCGGGAGTCGCCGGATCTCCTTGAGGCGCGCGTAGGAGGACGTTTTTGGGCGCTAGCGGACTCGGAAGATGATGAGGACGACGATCCGGTGCCGGAATACTCGCCAACACCATCCGACGTGATCTGCGAGGCGTTCAACCCAGGATACTCGGAGGAAGATGTTGCTGCGTTAGTGGACGAGATCGTGCCTGGAGAGGATCCGGCGCGGCTAGGCCTGCGTTCCACCGACCGGCTCGAGGTGGTTCGCCGGATTGTTCACCGGAGAACGGCGGCGACGGCGATCCGACCATGGAAAGGGCCTCTGCCTAAGGTACGCGTTCAACCTATCACTTTGTCCGATTTTTTTCCGCAAGAGGACTGGATCGTGGTTTCTCGGAAGAAAAAGAAGAAAGGAGGTCGGCCGGATCCGGCACCTCCGCCGCCGGCGAGCATGGCGGCGGACGGGATCAGGGCGGCCAGATCCGCTCGTTTGAATTCGCGATTGTCGCCGAGGGCGATGCGGTGTGGGCCGGTCCTCAGACCATGCATGGGCATGAGGCCCATCATGGGGGTGTAGCGACCGGCCTCGACAGTGGCGCCTCTAGTGGGTATGCGGCCCAGGAGGATCACGTCATGTCGCTTCGGCCCGTTGATAGTGCATGCACGATCGTCGATCGCGGCTTCTCTGTCGTCCGCCTGCCGCCGGGTAGGGTTCGCAAACAAGGCACGAAGGGTTTCCCGTCTTGCGGGGATAGACGGGCTACTCGAATCTCGTCCGGGACGGCCATGGCAGGGAGAGGTGATGCTCCGCCGCCGGCGAAACGCCCCTTGCCTGGCGCTGCAGGTCGGGGTGGGGTGCCTCCTCCACCAGTTGCTAACGCCGGACGGGCAGAAGTGCCGCCGATCGGGCGAAACCGCCGGCGGGAGGAGGCGGCGCCGCCCGGTGCAGCGGGGCGAGGTGTCGCCGCTGGGTGTACGTGCCGAGGCCACCACCCCGTGTGAGCTCTGGGATGAAGAGTGGCACGAGGCGGTGGCTACGGGCTCGGCGACCACGGGGCTCTGACGGCCGAGATCGGGAGACAAGCTCCGCCTTGCCCAGCGCTGCTGTTGGGGCTGGCAGCATGGCGTTGGTCAAGCAGTTAGAGCTGAGCCGGCCGCCACGGGAAAACCGTCTCCGCATTATGTTGCCCGGCGGTGCAGAACAGGTCCACGCAGCCCAATGCTCCTCCACGAGGGCGGTGGGGAGGCAGCAATTACGATGCTTACGGCGAGGACAACACCGAGGATCCTCGTCAACTGGAGGAGGGCGCGGTTACGCTTGGCAGAGTGACGGGACGGCCGAGAGACCTTTTCTCGGGCCGGCTGGTGGGTTTGTTGAGGGAGCCTCCGACCCGGACAATCGCCAGAGAGGAGGTTTTCGTGGGAACCGAGGTGGTCGAGGCTGGGGTCGCGGGAGATTTCGCCGCCAACAGCCTCGAGGGACTACTCATTCTGTTGCTACGGTTGAGACTCAGATTGCCTCAGAGCTACCTCCCCAGGCAATGGAGGTGGTGAAGGAGTTGGCCAATGTTGATGTTTCTGAGGCTGCGACGGAGAATGAGGCCACTGACAGGTCTGATGCAGAGAGGGCGTCCAAGTATGCCCGTAAGAAGGAAAGGATGGTTTGCTATCGATTGTGGGGACAAGGGCCACTTCATTGCTTGAGTGTGTGGCCCAACTGTGTGAGGCTTGTGGCAAACTTGCCCATGAGTCGGGTGACTGCCCAATGCTGCGTGACGTACCTCCCACTCTACACATATATGGAGTCTACTGTGCTGAGCTCATGTTTTTTGAGTCTCCGGAGGCGAGAGAGGTCCCGGAGGATAATCAGACTACGACTCTTTGGGATCGTCGGAGGCGACCACGAGGGGAGCGGTGGTGAGGCCTGATTGTGAGGAGGTTGCAGGAGTTAGCTCCGGTGATTTTGTCCGGGAGTTAGTACCCATTGAGGACAGAGTTTTTAAGGTCGATTTCCCGTCATCGAGGACCTGCAGAAATTGTTAAGTTTTGGCTTGTGTAAAGTCCCGGTACTAAGTGTGATTACGGAGTTTAACGAGTGGAAACAGGTTGAGCCTAAAGGAAAACCGCTTACGCAGGTATGGTTGAGGTTTTTGGGGGCTCCATCAAAGCCTCTGCAGGATGCTCGTGTTGTGGCTAGTTTGGGTATCCTCGTTGGAAAAACTGAAAAAGTGGACATGGTTTTCACTCGTGCCAATGGGATTGCCCGAATTCTTGTGAGCATTTTGGATATCAGTATGTGCCCGATAAGGTTAAGCTGGACCTATAAGGGTGAGGTATTTCCGCTTGATATCGAAGTTTGAGGACACCGACTTATTTGATGATGCCGTTAACGGTAATGATGTGGATATGCACGACCGTGAGGGAATCTTTGGGACTAAGGGGGCCCCGTCAGCTGAGACCATGCGAGAGGGATCCAACGGATCGCACCCTCAGTCGGCCGGGACAGGACCGGAGGATGAGCACACTGACTCACCAGAGGTACCCATGGCTACTTTGCGGTTCGGTTCTTTCGAGCCAGCCCGGCACCTCCTGTGCTTTGGAGTGACAGGTGGAGTCAGACAGATTATTTTGAGCACACGCTTCCTTCACTTTGGAGGTTGAGGGGAGGTTCATGCTGATTGCGGGCACAGTGTTAGCCCTTCCGGACTCTTGGTGATGCGGGAGTGTCTTGGTGTCGGCGATCACGGGCCGAGGGTTGTGGGGAGAGGGTTGGGACTTACAGTCCACTCTCCCCCGTCCCATGAGCGTTGCGAGTTTCGCCGGGGCCTTGACCCCTAGGGGGACAGTTTCATGGTGGAGGGTCCTCGACGCAGCAGCCTGGATGACATCGGCGACGGAGGTGGATAGCACTGTCGATCTTTGTGGGAGGGGGGTGAGGCAGGTGGCCCGGCCTACTCATACCTTTCGGGTGGTCGAGCGGATCACCCCACCGAGGGTTACCTCGGCCGTGCCGCAGGGTCAGGCGGGAGGAGACGGCGGGCAGGTGGCCCCGGTCGTTCTCTCCTCCCCATTGACTGCGGTGGGACACTCGTCCGGCGGGTTTGGGAGCCCGATGATGCCTCCGCTAGAGACCTCGGCACCAAGCTGGAGTTTGGGGCCCGGTTTTACTAGGGAGGAGGTGATCGCGTTCGGAGGGATCTCGGACCCTACTTCCGGGGGCAGACAGATGAGTGCTCGCATCCTCGACGTCCCGGAGGTTGATGACATGCAGCAGCGGTGCGCTATGAGGGCGGCCAAGCTTCAGGAGGCTGCTTGTTCATCGGGTATGTCAGTTAACCTGTCTAATTCTTTATTGCATTTTTCTAATGAGGACATTATTAATAATGCAAACCAATTAGGAGTTTCACTAGGTGCTACGGATAGTGAAATTACTAAATCGGTGAATGATATTTTAGACCTGGAAGCGGAACGGGCTTTAGAGACTATTCGTAATCTTGCGGCAGTTAAACCTATGAATGATGATGAGATTAATGTGTTAGGAGTTAGAGTGCTTGATAGCCTGTGTGAGGATCTCGCACCCACTAACCTGGAGGCTGACGAGGAGGATGTGCCCCTTCAGAATGATGCTAGCAATATTTCAGAACCCGGTCATGAGGAACGGGGACTCGTGATTAATAAACCTAAACGTAAGTGGAAACGGAAGATTTATCCCGATTCCGCTGTCCGTAGGAGTGCTAGGATTCGAACCACCAAAAAATTTCATGATGAACTATGAGAGGAATTTTTTGGAACAGCAGAGGTCTTAAGGACTTGGCTAAAAGAAGATTCCTGGCTGAGACTTCTATTGAGCAGAAGCTTGATTTTGTTGCTCTATCGGAGGCGGGTAGAGATAACTTTGCACCTCAGTTTCTCTCCTCACTAGTTGGTGGTATTGATTTTGATTGGCACCGCTTACCTCCATGAGGAAGATCGGGTGGCATCCTACTAGGTGTAAGATGCGATTCACTGGAAGTCCGTAGTGTTGTGATGGGAGACTTCGCTGTAAAGTTTCGGGTTAGGTCTAAGATTGATGGCTTTAACTGGGCTTTGGTGGCGGTTTATGGGGCTGCGCAGCCTGAGTTTAAAGCAGAGTTTCTAGCTGACCTAGTACGAATTTGTGGGTCAGAACAACTACCGATCTTAGTCGGAGGAGATTTCAATATCATCCGGAGGCGGGAGGAGAAAAACAATGACAACTTTGATGGAAGATGGTCCTTTATGTTCAACACCATTATTGAAAGCCTGGATCTGCGAGAGATTGAACTCTCGGGTCGAAAGTTTACTTGGGCCAACGCTTTGCCAAACCCAACTTACGAAAAACTTGATAGGGTTCTTGCAAGCGTGGAGTGGGAACAAAAATTCCCGTTGGTCACGGTGCAAGCAATCGCATCGAGGGAATATCTGATCATACCCCATTGTTCGTGGACTCGGGAAGCCGAACCACGTGGGTAATAAGAACACCTTCTCATTTGAGACGTCATGGTTTGAGCGTGAGGGTTCTTTGACTTGATTGCTAGGGAATGGGCGAATGAGGTTCGCGGTAATACACCCATTGAGCGTTGGCAAAATAAGATCCGGCATTTGAGGAGCTTCTTGCGGGGGTTGGGCTAAGCATCTTAGTGGTGCGTATAAGATTGAAAAGGATAGACTCCTTTCTCTTGTACATGACTTGGACGTAAAAGCCGAGTCTAATGTTTTAGTCCCCGCTGAGCTTCAGGTTAAGAATGAGGCGGAAAAGCGATTGAAAGAACTATTACGTGAAGAAGAATTGAAGTGGGCTTTACGTGCTAAGGTTCGTAGAGTGGTCCAGGGGGACGCGAATACTCAATTCTTTCATTTAATTGCGAATGGCAAGCACAGAAAAAAGCGAATCTTTCAAATTTCGAAAGCGGGGACGAGGGTACAATTTTAGGTCGATAACCTAAAACTTATATCACTTGAATACTATAAGCAGTTGTTTGGTCCACGAAGGAGAATACGGTGTCACTAGATGAGTCCATGATCGAGGATATACCTCAGCTTTCGGCTCTTGATAATGACATTTTGCTTGCCCGTTCTCGGAAAAGGAGGTTCTTGAGGCAATTGCTCAAATGAAAAATAATAAGGCTCCTGGTCCGGATGGTTTTCCGGCCGAGTTTTATAAGAAGTGTTGGCACATTATTAAGGGGGATTTACTACCTATGTTTCATGATCTTTTCTCTGGAAAGCTTCAGTTATTCCACCTGAATTTTGGGACTATCACACTACTACCTAAGAAGACGGATGCTTGATGCAATTGAGCAATTCAGGCCGATCTGTCTCCTCAATGTTAGTTTCAAAATTTTCACAAAGGTTGGGACCAATAGGCTCACACAGATTGCGCATTCTGTGGTGCATCAATCCCAAACCGCGTTCATGCCAGACAGAAACATTCTTGAAGGAGTGGTAGTTTTGCATGAAACACTCCATGAAATCCACTCCAAAAAATTGGATGGAGTGATTTTTAAAGTGGATTTCGAGAAAGCGTATGATAAGATAAAGTGGCCATTCCTCCAACAATCTTTGCGTATGAAAGGGTTTGATGAAGCCTGGCGAAGGCAGGTGCAATCATTTACGCAAAAGGGTAGTGTGGGAATTAAAGTTAATGATGATATAGGTCATTACTTTCAGACTCATAAAGGCCTACGACAAGGAGACCCAATGTCCCCTATCTTGTTTAACATAGTGGTAGATATGTTGGCAATTCTGATAGGACGGGCTAAGGAAAATGGTCAGGTAGGTGGATTGGTGCCTCATCTGGTTGATGGAGGCATTTCTATCCTACAATACGCTGATGATACCATCATCTTCATGGAGCATGACGTGAGTAAGGCTAGGAATATGAAGCTGGTGTTATGCCTTTTCGAACAATTGACCGGGTTGAAGATCAACTTTCATAAGAGTGAGTTGTTCTGCTTTGGTAGGGCTAAAGATGAGCAGGAGGCCTACAAACAATTGTTCGGGTGTGAGTTGGGACAGTTACCTTTCTCATACTTACAGTTCCTATCCACCATCGTAGGCTAACGAGCAGGAGAATGGAAGTGTATTGAAGACCGCTTTGAGAAGAAACCGAGCTCTTTGGAAGGGCAAGCTCTTATCTTATGGAGGCCGGTTAATACTTATTAATTCGGTGCTCACAAGTTTGCCGATGTTTCTTCTTTTCGTTCTTTGAGATACCAGTTGGAGTCGAGGAAGAGACCGGATTTCTATAGATCACGGTTCTTCCGGCGGGGTGATGAGCTGAAAAGAAAATACAGATCGGCTAAGTGGGACATTATCGTAGACCTAAGGACCAAGGGGTCTAGGTATTGAGAATCTAGAAATTAAGAATAAATGCCTTCTTAGCAAGTGGTGTGGAAGCTCTCGTCGGAGACGGATCTTTGTGTGGGCACAGATCCTTGGCGCTAAGTACCTCCAGTCAAAAACTTTGTCGCATGAAATGTCAGAAGGCCGGTGACTCGCCTTTCTGGAAGGGGCTCATGAAGGTCAAGCAGGCTTTCGTTAATAGGACGAAGTTTGTTGTAGGAAACGGCTCGAAACGCAGCGTTCGGGAGGATACTTGGCTTGGTGACACACCATCGGCCATCCAATATCCCTCCTTGTACCGTATTGTTCAACGAAAGGAGGTAGTCATCGCTCGGTTTTCCAATCTATCCCCTTAATATTCAGTTTCGCGAAAAGTGCTAGCGGGCAATCGTTGGGAACAATGGCTCCATCTAGTGAGAAGGCTGATGGATATCCAGTTATCTCAACAACCCGATGAATTGCGCTGGATGTTGACTAAGTCCGGAGGATTCACGGTTAAATCAATGTATATTGATGTTATTAATTCTAGCTCCATTCCAACGTCCAAATATGTTTGGGATGTTAAAGTTCCTTTGAAAATAAAAGTGTTTATGTGGTTTGTTCATAAACAAGTAATTTTAACTAAGGATAACTTGAAGAAGCGCAATTGGACAGGACCTACTAGGTGTAGCTTCTGTGATCGGGATGAGTCTATTAAACACCTCTTTTTTGATTGCCCGCTTGCAAAAGTTCTATGGCAGACGGTCCACATTGCTTTTAACATCAAACCACCGAATTCCATTAGTGCTTTGTTTGGGACCTGGCTTAATGGGATTGAGCCCAGCTTAGGGAGACATATTCGGGTGGGGGTTTGTGCATTGTTGTGGACCATCTGGAACTGCAGAAACGATTTGGTTTTAACAGAACATCATATATACATTTTTGCAGGTTTTGTTCCGGACTACGGCTCTGATTCGATTAGTGGTCGCTACTCACCCAGGACGGAGGCCGTGGAGTATTTGGTTCTTGGGTCCAGCCGTTGGGAGATGGTAGCTCGAGATATTTTCAACCGGTTTGGATGGCGGTCATGTAATAGGATAGGCTTTTAGTATTCCTATCTAGTTTTGCCTCGCCGATTGTGGCTCTTTGTTTTGGCTTGCTTCATGTATCTAGCTTATCCGGGCTCTGTGTGAGCTTACATTGCTTCCTTTATTTATCCTTCAGGACCTTTGGAACCTTGTTGATACTACTCTATTTTGTTTTAATAAGAGGGCCGTATGCATCGTGCTGATGCAGAGGCCGGGGTATCCCCTTTTCGAAAAAAAACCTGAAGAGCGATGCCCACCATGGGACGCAGTTGAATCCTTTATTCGGCGACGCTTGTATGATAGCAACGGAACTTGTGATCTGTCTGAACCGGTAGAAATGTATCCAGCAAGAACTACAGTTCGGCTAACAATTTATATAAAAATCTCAGCTGGATGGTCACATGACGTGTCAAGGGTGTGGAGACATAAAAATGGCATCGTTTTGGCACTCCGCTTGAAAGGGAATCCAAAGGAGCAGGCATAGGGTGTAGAGATGGAGTTGTGGAATGCGGATCACTGCTCTGATTTCTGATCACTAATGGGCCTTTTGTTTTCTGTTTCTTCCAGTCCAGCTCTCTTGCAGCACCTCACCGTTGTCGCTTGTTTGTCCATGCAATTGATTCTGGTAAGGCACTATTTAGCTGTCGCTACGATACATGGAATGGCGTTGGCGGGCAGTTCGGTGATGCCAGCTGTTCTAATTCAGCATGTAGGTTGTCTGAAGAAAAAAATGAAGCAGACCACATGGCTGTCAGGTGTAGACCAAAAAAAAAGTGTGCACCACGAGTTCGAGCACTAACCTGCACGAGTAGAATTGTCAGTGGAGGACGGGCATTTGGTTGCTTTCAACAGTAGTGTGTCGCCGGCAGTTGGTAATTGAGGAGCAGGCAGTGTGGTATCAGGAGTTTTGTATTTGTCTTGATACACGTGGTCTGGAAAAAAGGAAGCATTATGTTCTAAGGGGATGGAACCAAAACGGTATGGAAATTAAATGATGTTTGGAAAGCGAATGAATATCAGAAGTCTGCATAAGTGAATGTGCAAAGTTCATCTCCAGTGTTTGCGCTGTGGGCATTTGCATCTGGAGATCTGGTGATCATGCAACAGCCAATATAGTTAGATAACTGAAGTGCAGATAATGAATATTTAGAAGGTAGAGGTATAGCACATACGTGTGATGTTCAATCCTGTAGAGGAGCTTGGCATGGAGCCTGATCCAGCATGTGGAGTGCATTTTTGTTTCCCTTTATGTGCTTCTATCAATCTAGCTAGGCGGTCACCAATGTTCAGATTGCATCTTGAGCAAATCAGCATAATGTTAATAAAATGGGAATAAAGTGTGCAACTTTTGCAATGAATTTTTGCCAACACAAGGTAAATTATATAATGGCCAACAAAGATTTAACCTTAAGAAGCCACACAGGGACCACAAATGGTGCCGGAGGCGTGGTTGAATCGCGGACAGTCATTTTTTTTACTGCTATTGCTCTGCTGCTAGGAGCATGCCCATAAATTCAGAGTACAGAGCGATGGACCCAGTGTCAAGTCTGTTGAAAATCTGCAGCACAAGATGACCGCATCTCTGAAGGTGTTCTTGCGACATTGCTGCTGCCCTGGATTGATTTGCGCCAGCGGAGCTGCCGCCGGACCAAGCGAAGCCAGGTGCTCGACATAGGCTTCCTGCCACCGGTAAAAATCGCATCCACCACGCCCCGGCTGCCATGGATTTCACATGACCACTGACATAGTAAGATATCCGCGCAATAGAAATCAAATATTTGTTAAACTCAAGATTCACTTACATTATGATTGCGACACTTGTAGAAGTGGTCACCCGCGAACTGGCCACGACGAGCAACGTACGACCGGATCTGCACCTTTGGTGTTCGCCATTATCTGCAACAAGGGTTCTTCGGTCGATTTGGAAAAAGTGGAGTAAACAGGCCTGTGCAGGGTACCTAAATAATAACTGTTCGTGGCGGACCCATATATGCCGCTTCCCACAGTCAGACAGTGCCGCCGCTCGTAACGGCAAAGACCAACGTCAATGTAACGCCTTTATTGATACGGCGTACTCCACCTCGTACGGCCCACATCCCCATAACCATTGAACGATTGGGGATACCAGGAGCGCGCGAGCTCGTCCACGCCTAGCAATTTCCGAGTATGCATTATACTATGCCCATTGATGGAGTGCGCGATGTCTGAATTTACTACTACTGTTAATTGGATAGATCTAGTGTAATGTGGGCTATATAATTAGCCTGGATTGTGGCCGTTTTGATGTATATATTGGACCTTTTCATTTCCCTGCAGTATGATTATCAGACATGAGTTATATGATCCAGCTTCGGTATAATTGATGTTCGTGAAATTTTACTGCTGTTGTTTGTGCTGTCGAGTGAGCCATTGTTTTTCGTTCAGTCTGGCAACCAACCGCTGGCCTATGAATGTATTCCGCCGGGGTTCAGTTGTGAGTTTGGTCCGGCCGGATTTTCAGATGCAGGAGTGACCTGACCTAACACTCTTGATCGCCTTGGCCACATGCAATTGAGAGTGACACGGTTGGTGACATAGATTGAGCTACAGGTCTGCATATTAGCTAGCCAGCTTGGGTGAACTCCTGCACTTTTGTCATGATGTTTCCCGGGCTTGTATTATTTGTACTAACTAAGCAGTGGCCCTCTCAAATGCGATGGCACCGTTTTTATTGTTCTGATGAAAATACTGGACATAAGAATAGTGTTTTTGATATTCTATTGACATTGCTAAATCGAATATCATATGAAATCAAACTTATTAATGCATGGCGTCTTTGGTGCAAATTCAAAATAGTGGACTGGAAAGCACACTAATGTTTCAAACTTTGTTTTGATTCAATAATTAAATATCAAACCACAATAAAAAGTACTCCATTCGTTCCGAAATATATTGTATATTAGATTGTTCAAAGTCAAACTTTGTAAACTTTGACCAAGTTTATATATACGAAGGAATTATTGTCGACACATCTACAATACCAATTCATTAGCATTAGATGAAGAAATATATTTCGATATGGTATATATTTGATATTGTATATATTGGTCAAGCTGTAAGAATTAACACTATATTATGGAACGTAGTTAGTGCAACTATTATTTTCTTATGCCATTGAATACCGCAATGGAGTATGATTTTTATTATGCATTATATGTTTGTAATAAATATAACCAAACAAATGCATACAGATGGATATAACATTGGTTGGTCTCACATCATTTTGTTATGTGCACATAGCTAGTACATCAAACCCTCTAAAAATAATTTGACATCCCAAATAATTTTAGAAAATAAACGGTAAAGAAACTTATTTCTTAGGATAAACATTTTTCGGGGTCTCTATACTGTATTTTTCTTGGTTGCACCAATGTTTAGTACAACAACACAATGAATAGTAAAATCTATAAAAAACAAAAAAAATTGAAACTTCGTGCCATTGATTATGGGCAAATGTTGTATAATCTTGCAAAGTTTGGTCGCCGAATAGCATCGAATGATCCACGTATGAAATGAAATACAAATACTTGCTCTGCACCCACGTTTCTGATTTTTGTATCTGAGCACATACTTTGTTTTTTTACGGAGCTCCTCAAATGTCATTTGTCCACAAAATTTCGCAACCGCCTAAAATATTTTCTCATAGTCGGATATGAAAAGTTTCAGATTTTTTTTTTGATTTGTTTTGCTAGGTTTTCGATCATGGGTGTAGCCGGGGTGCAATATTCGCAGGTGTAGAACAGCCACACCCTTCCAGTTATTACACTTGATAATTTTTGCGATGAACTCTTAATACTCTCTACATTTCTTCCCTCTAGTAGGTTCACCGTTTAAACATTTTGAGCAATGTGACACCTTTGTGTAAGACACACATCACAAATTTAAGTTTAAAAACTATTTTCCCTATTAGAAAACGACCATATGTTCTTAAAACCATCAAAAGTAGAAAAAAAAACATACAAAAACTCAAATGTCATTTTCATTAAATATCCAAATGTTTATTTATCTAAAATTCTTATCATTATATTTACCATTTAATAATTTAGGATTTTGGTAAATAAGATAAAAATTATCCCATGAAAAGATGTCTGAAGGTAACTTTTATCTAGGCACCACATGAGATAAAACTATCATTGTAATAATTAAAGCCACTTTGAAGAACATTTTTTTTTAAATGGCAGAAGTTGCGGGCTCAAATGTATCCGATTTAAATTGTTCATGATGGAGCCTACACTCGCTGTATAGTTGATAGAATAAAGTTCTCCATTCCTTCGGGACAACCACCACTTATATATAGGAATATTAGGGCAATTCTAATTCTAATTTGATACATGGTTCAGTGAGAGATATCTATGTGGGTGTATATTAGCTCATTTAATTGTGTTCTGAATATGACCAAACATCACTATAAATATTCAATTTGTATTATTTAATTATTATTTTTATTACTGTATGTAATTTGAATTTGATATTGTGTGCCATAGTAAACAATTGTTGTAACAATATGGTAATTTTATTTAGACTATGACACAATTTTTATGGGGGTATCTCAATGCAGTGAGTAGTGGTTCCAACCCAAATCAGGAGACTTCTTGATCACATATATGTATTTTTGCGATTTAATAGGTAAATGTGTGGCATCTGTTATTTTGTGAGTGGCCAATCAGAATAATAAAAATACTTCACAAGTTATAGATTTTAAAATAAGTTATAAAACACATATGATATTACATAGACCTGGCTTGGATGAATATGATATTATACGCCGAGAGCATCGGATGAATATGTTTCAGCGCAAAGGGCAGCTCACATCTCCACCGCCCATTGGAGTGGAACCGTCGCCTGATGCTTCAGTTGGAGGAGAAGTGAGCACCTCCGCTTCTGTGAAGCCCAGGCGACGTTGACGATGGTATGCACTAAAGAAGAACCGCGAAAGACATCGGCTGTGTAGAGCGGAGTCGCCTCGGCGGTGGACGTCATGGGACCCAAGCGGTTGCGACCTCCCGTGTTCTACCTCTCCTCGAGGATGGCGGGCCTCAAATGCCCGGGCTGACCGGCACCCCCCCATATCCAACCCAAATATGGGACGGATGTGGGGGCGCCCGGGCACACCCACCACGTCAGCCCCGACAACCCGACCCCATCCCAAATTGCACCAAATCCACCAAACTCTTCCTCCTACTCCCGCCACGCTCCAAACTTTCCCGCCCCCATCCTCTTCACCGGTCCCGATCCACCGCTATAGATGCCATCCAGCCGAACCCAGACCGCCGCAACGGAGAAACAGTCCGCCTCTTCCGACGCCGTCCCTTCCTGGAAGGCGGAGAATGTCACCCGGAAAATACGGTGGCGCCGGCAGCGAGATAGGGAGGCAGCGCCAGCGCAGGAAGGTTCGGACAAGGTCGAGGATATGTCTTCCCCGCCGCGCCGGGCACCCCGCCTTCCATCTGAGCGCCGATGCGGATTACGCCGTCCGACGCCGTTGGGACATAGGAGAATTCGACGGCCGGCTGGGCTATTTTGGACAGCTTTTCGCCGACGTAGAACCCTACGGTGGATGTATGTGACTCGACGTAGCTCATTCGGGCGTGGGTGAGCACTGGCATGGTCGGCACTCGGGCTGCGCTCGACATGTTCGATGGAATGACCGAACAAGAGATGATACGTTTTCTTTGCTCCTGTCGAATCAAATTTGAGCATCCACCACTAGTTCATTTCGCACATGATGAAATGCTTGCAAACCATGATCGTGTAGGAGCGTTCATGTCGAACATGATCAATGACAATGAAGATTCAACCGGAATGGAGTATGAATTCAAGGGCACCACCGCATTTGAAGTTGGGATAACATCGGATCCCAATCCGGACAAGAGGAAGAAGAAGAAGAAGAAGACCAAGAAGATGGTGAAGGCAAGAGGTCTGGCATTCTCAAAATATGAGGACATCTTGTTGGTAAAATCTTGGTTGGCCACAATAATGGACCCAATATGCGGCACCGAGCAAAAGGGGAACACGTACTGGGAGAAGATTTGGAAGTAGTATCATGAAGAAAAGGAGTATGTGGAGCCGCATCCTATCGCGGCCACCCGCAATGTGGTATGTCTGCAACATCGATGGGTGACCATTCAAGTTGAAGTGAACAAGTACGTCGACTACTACTCACAAGTGACCAAATGCCCTCAAAGTGGGATGGAATTGGCAACTCACATAAGTTCAATTGCTTCATCGAGTCATCATTTGTATATGCTTCTTGTGTTTGCATTCTCGTGCTCATACATATGTTGTTTGCTAGACGGCGGTGGCAGCCACTATGTATCACGAGTTCGAGAAGAAGCTGTTTCCTTTTAGCCATTGTTGGATCTTATTGAATGGCAAGCCGAAGCGGAACCAAGTTGTGGTTGACCGCAAAACCGACAAGAAGAGGAATGATGGCTCAAGCTCCCACCAATCAATTGGGTTGGACGATGAAGAGGGCAATGTTCTTGTCACGAACAGTAGAGCCACCGTTCCAAAGGATAACCGACAAGTCATGGAAAAAATGGGAGACGGCACAGGCCTCTCGTGACGCCGCGGCTACAAAAATGTCGCCCACATGGACGGGCATTTTTTTGGCAAGGGAGAACAAGAAAGAGGAGAGGTACAAGCTCATGATGAATGCGCAAAAGGAGAGGATGGAGTGGGACCGCAAGAGGGCGGAGAAGAAGCTCGAAATTGGACTCGAGAAGATTGAGTTAGAGAAGCAACAAGTGGTGATCAAATGGGAAGTCGAGAAGGCCAAGACATTTGGTGATATTGAACTTGAGAAGGAGAGGTTGCAACTCGCATGGAACACGAAGGATGCGAAGATCATGTTGGTGGACGATACCCGCTTGAATGAGCATGCAAAGAAGTGGCTCGCGGACAAGAAGAAGGAGATCAACAAGCATAGGGAGTATGAGGCGGCGAGGGCGGCTGCGGCCAGGATGCGGGTGGAGCAGGCAGCCCGGATGCAGGCGGAGCAGGCAGTCCGGATACAGGCGGAGCAGGCAGCCCGGATGCATTCGGGGTAGGACGAGCAATACGCATTCCACCTGGAGCAGGACGCATTCGGCTCGGACATGGCAGCCGGCCAATGATCCGAAGCCATGGGACATTGATTTCATTTTGGCTTGTCCGGATTGTTGAACTATGATTTGCTTTGCTTTGCTTTGAACTGTTGAATTCGAACAATTTGTATCGACGTGCATGGATTGCATTGATTTGAGGATCCGGATTTAAGATACGTGGATGCGCGGTGCAACATATGAGGGGCCGGCGGGCGCTGTCCGCATGCATGCCTGGACGCGCCCACGGGCGTATAGGGGAGCGGATTTGCCAAATCCAGTTGTAGATGCTCTTACTACCTTATTTGACAGTACATAAATCTTATCAGCCATGGTAATATAGTGGTTCGGCTGCTCGCTGCCAAGCTTGAGCAGGTACGGTGTGATTAGTTGGTTTGTTGAGCGGGCAAAAAAGGAGAGATAGATGGACGGTGGAGACGTATAGGTCATTGTCAGCAGTCATTATCACTCTTTTCCGGTTATTGACGGGTTGGAGTAGAAAAGGTGTTGAGCATTGGAGCCCAACGCCTCTCGTTCTTGGTAAAAATAGAGCACGGTAGTGACATGCATGTAGTCACGAGCATGGCCAGCAACGCATATTCCTAGGCTTGTGACATGGGCAAGATGCAAGATGCATATGCGTATGCTACTCGAGTAGAAGCTACACTAGCTAGTTGGAAAAGCTAGTGCGCGGCTAAAATCTTCCATGTTTTTCTTGACTGCCATGCATGCGTTGTGTATACAATTTCGCCTACATCACAATTCTTTCTGTACATCCCATTGCAAAGAATGAAATTACGCGTTGCCAAAGGTGGCATACGCGCTAGTTCGGTGCAATGCACGAAGCTTCCCGGCTGTTTCCTGTGCCCGTCCTCACTGCCCATGAGATGAGAGCATCACATGCTTTTTCACTGACCGCACTCCACTAGAGAGTAGAGACGAGCAGCAAGCTAGCGCTCCTGCCGGCACCACCAAGACTAGACTATACTTCTTCAGAAGGACGAAGCACAACAAGCTCGAGGTAGCGACGGTGATCCCCTAGCTCCTTGGATCTACTTCCCCTCCTCCATGAATGCTTGTTTTATCCTCTCCATCTTTACTAGTCTTTCTCTTGTTTCTTTCGCAGGCAGAAAGTTGAACACTAGCCGGCCGTGCCTAGGTAGCTCGGAGTGGGAGTGGGACTCGGAGAAGAAATGGACGGCAAGAACACCATCCCGGTTGCCGTTCAGCAGGCCATTGGATGGGCGCTCGTCACCGCCTGCGCCGCCGTCACCTCCTTGGGCTTTGGCTACGCGAGCGCCTACGCGGTCGTCTACTACTACGGCAGTAACGGTACCCTTACGGTCAACTGCAGCGAGGTACGTACGTAACTAACTACGGCCGCTTGGTTGGTTTCTGGACATTCCCAATTTCCTTCCAATCGATCCATCCATAAGGTGTGGTGTGGTGTGGTGCTCGTCTGGGTTGGTGCAGTCCTCCTTCCTCCTGCGGTGCATGACGCTGACGGACGCGCAGGCCGCCGAGCAGAGCGCCTTCTGGTTCGGATGGCTGTGCTGCGCCCTACTCCAGGCGGCCGCAGCGGTGATGGCGCTGCGGCCTGCGGATCCCGTGCCGCCGCCGCGCCCTCGCCTACCTCGCGCTCGTGCTCACCTTCGTCGGCCACTGCATGTACGCCGCGGGCCTCCGCCCCTTCCTCGCCACCGACCCAGGATTCCTCTTCCGCTGGATCGTCGGCCCGGTGACTATCATCTTCCTCGCGGGCGGCGACCTCGTCTACTTCCTGGGCCTCCTCCGGGAGGTGAGGACTGAATGACTCAAGATCAGGGCAGCCGATTAGTTGAGCTAGAAGCAGGGGATCAGGTCAGCGGGACTCACTGATGAGTAATGCGTTTGTGAATCTAGTAGTAGTGCAGTACGGTTAATTGGAGCGAAATAGAGATCTGCTAGCTAGCCTGGATTATGGTCCTCTTAATTGGATGTACTCCCTCCGTCCGAAAATACTTATCATAGAAATGCATAAAAATGGATGTATCTAGAACTAAAATACATCTAAATGCATCCATTTCTCCGACAAGTATTTTGGGACGGAGGGAGTAGTATTCGACCTTTCCACTGTAGTATGATCGGACATACTGTGTACGTTTAATGTTGGTGAAATTGCTGTAGTATTTGTGTAATGTGGACTAGTATATAATTACTAGCCAGGATTGATAATGGATTGGACCTTTTTTCATTTCCCTGCAGTATGATTATCAGACATGACGGAGTTTTATGATCCAGCTTCAGTATAATTGATGTTGCTGAAATTGTTACTGCTGTTTTAATTATATGCATACATCCCTCACTCATGTTGTTTATGGTGTCGAGTGAGTCATTGTTTTTCATTCATTCTGGCAACCAACCGCTGGCGTATGAATGTATTCTGCCGGGGTTCAGCTGTGAGTTTGGTCAGGCCGGATTTGGTTCACCTCACCAGCTGACCTAACACTCTTGATCGGCTGGGCTGGGGGTAGCTACACGCTTGATGACATAGATTCAGGTGTAGGTCTGCATGCTAGCTAGCCAGCTTGGGTGAACTTGTGCACTTTTCTCATGATGCTTTAGGGACTTGTATTATTTGTACTAAACAACCCTCGAGAAACTTAATCCGCTCACCCCAATCCTTGTCCCGCCTAAAGGCCGGACGCGACATAAGTACCATGGAATCGACAAGGGCTCAGTTTTTAGGTGTTTTTTAGAGTTCTGTTAGGGTTTGTGCTATGTTCACGAAGACGAGGCAAATGTGACTTCTTGAAGATGGAATAAGGTCCTTCTCGTCCAGCCCCCGTCCAAGTGATGTTTCTATCGTTATTGGACAGCATGTGGAGGTGTGTCTTCAGCTGATCTCGTGGGATTTGGTCAACGGTTTTCTTCGCTGGATCTGCTTGGATCCAGTATTCGTTTGTCTATGTATCTGCATGTTGGATCCTTTAGATCTAGACTTCTCTTCATCAGCGACAGCTGTCGTTCTGGTGCGCTGGTCCTATGGGGCCTTAGCACGACGACTTCTCAACTGTCTACTACAACAATGTTTGCCCGACTCCGATGAGGGAGGGGTGATGATGGCGGTGCGTCTTCGGCTCGCTCCAGTTCTTATAGTCGTCGCTCAGTGGTCTACGGACCTGGATGTAATTAGGGCCGGCCCTGAGATTTCAGGGGCCCGGGGCAAGGCAACACAGAGGGGCCCTAAAAGCCAGATGAACATGTGCATTTTTTTCTTCTATTGCAGCTGCAAATAAATTCTCAATACCACCATAATTTATGGTGCCTTGTATTCTTTACTAGCAGAATAACCGGGGTCATAAACATTGGCAATCGATACTTTAAGTAACATTTTTGTGCCTACTCAAATTTGCATCTTCCTATAATTTTCATAAGGTTGTTCTTCAACAACTAAAGCTAACTCAGAAAGAAATACTCTTTTTTTGCAGGGAATCAGCAGAGTACCTGTTACTATTCTAAAAAAATCCTCTTCAAAAAATAAATCTATTCTAAAAAAATGCCAATGCCTCACTTGGGACTCAATCATCTCACATGCATGATTATACTTCTCAATATCAAATGGATACATTCTAGATAGCAATATTGCTAATAAGCGCACAAACATATGATACAAGAATTTAAGAGCACTGCTAATTGCATAGAAGTGCTAAGAAAGGCATGGAACAAGGTACCTTGATTCCTAGAAAATTAGAAATCGCAAGATTTTGCTACTGCACATGATTGACGAACAAAAGTCCGAGTTTGTCTTTTCTAATCCCAATCAATATACAAGAAATCCGATTGTGAGAAAGAGGCATGTACAAGGATGATCTTCAGGAAACGAATGAAAAGAAAATTTGCATTAAAGAGGAGATTGATGGGAATCTGGAAATCACATTACCTCCTTCCACTAATCACGCCCAACAGCCAAAAATCATTATTAAACGAGTGGACGAGCACCGTCATCCGGATCCGGCTTGCCTGCTCCCTTCCCATACTCCCATCCGTGCTCCAACTTCATCCTACGATTGTCATTTTCTCTTTTTCTTTTCTAATCTAATCATCTCCCTCCCTGATTTTCAGGGGGTGGGGCCGGGCCTTATTTTCTTCCAATCAAATCAAGACACGTAAGCAGGAGCACGGATGGGAGCACGGGGAGGGAGCAGGCAAGTCTCGTCCCATCCGGATCCGGCTTGCCTGCTCCCTTCCCATACTCCCATCCGTGCTCCAACTTCATCCTACGATTGTCATTTTCTCTTTTTCTTTTCTAATCTAATCATCTCCCTCCCTGATTTTCAGGGGGTGGGGCCGGGCCTTATTTTCTTCCAATCAAATCAAGACACGTAAGCAGGAGCACGGATGGGAGCACGGGGAGGGAGCAGGCAAGTCTCGTCCCATCCGGATCCGGCTTGCCTGCTCCCTTCCCATACTCCCATCCGTGCTCCAACTTCATCCTACGATTGTCATTTTCTCTTTTTCTTTTCTAATCTAATCATCTCCTCCCTGATTTTCGGGGGTGGGGCCGGGCCTTATTTTCTTCCAATCAAATCAAGACACGTGGCGAGAGCACGGATGGGAGCACGGGAGGGAGCAGGCAAGTCTCGTCCCATCCGGATCCGCTTGCCTGCTCCCTTCCCATACTCCCATCCGTGCTCCAACTTCATCCTACGATTGTCATTTTCTTTTTTTCTTTTCTAATCTAATCATCCCCCTCCCTGTTTTTCTGGGGGTGGGGCCGGGCCTTTTTTTCTTCCAATCAAATCACTACACGTACGCCGGAGCACGGATGGGAGCCCGGGGTGGGAGCTGGCAAGTCTCGTCCCATCCGGATCCGGCTTGCCTGCTCCCTTCCCATACTCCCATCCGTGCTCCAACTTCATCCTACGATTGTCATTTTCTCTTTTCTTTTCTAATCTAATCATCTCCTCCCTGATTTTCGGGGGTGGGGCCGGGCCTTATTTTCTTCCAATCAAATCAAGACACGTGGCGGGAGCACGGATGGGAGCACGGGAGGAGCGAGCAAGTCTCGTCCCATCCGGATCCGGCTTGCCCGCTCCTTCCCATACTCCCATCCGTGCTCCAACTTCATCCTCGATTGTCATTTTCTCTTTTCTTTTCTAATCTAATCATCTCCTCCACGATTTTCAGGGGTGGGGCCGAGCCTTATTTTCTTCCAATCAAATCAAGACACGTGGCAGAGCACGGATGGGAGCACGGGGAGGGAGCAGGCAAGTCTCGTCCCATCCGGATCCGGCTTGCCTGCTCCCTTCCCATACTCCCATCCGTGCTCCAACTTCATCCTACGATTGTCATTTTCTCTTTTTCTTTTCTAATCTAATCATCTCCCTCCCTGATTTTCAGGGGTGGGGCCGGCCTTATTTTCTTCCAATCAAATCAAGACACGTGGCAGGAGCACGGATGGGAGCACGGGAGGGAGCAGCAAGTCTCGTCCCATCCGGATCCGGCTTGCCTGCTCCCTTCCCATACTCCCATCCGTGCTCCAACTTCATCCTACGATTGTCATTTTCTCTTTTCTTTTCTAATCTAATCATCTCCTCCCTGATTTTCAGGGGTGGGGCCGAACCTTATTTTCTTCCAATCAAATCAAGACACGTGGCAGGAGCACGGATGGGAGCACGGGAGGGAGCAGGCAAGTCTCGTCCCATCCGGATCCGCTTGCCTGCTCCCTTCCCATACTCCCATCCGTGCTCCAACTTCATCCCTCGATTGTCATTTTCTCTTTTCTTTTCTAATCTAATCATCTCCTCCTGATTTTCAGGGGTGGGGCCGAACCTTATTTTCTTCCAATCAAATCAAGACACGTGGCAGGAGCACGGATGGGAGCACGGGGAGGAGCGAGCAAGTCTCGTCCCATCCGGATCCGTCTTGCCTGCTCCCATCCCATGCTCCCATCCGTGCTCCCACTTCATCCTACGATTGTCATTTTCTCTTTTTCTTTTCTAATCTAATCATCTCCCTCCCTGATTTTCAGGGGGTGGGGCCGGGCCTTATTTTCTTCCAATCAAATCAAGACACGTAAGCAGGAGCACGGATGGGAGCACGGGGAGGGAGCAGGCAAGTCTCGTCCCCGTCATCCATGGCATGGTTGATTCGTTGCCAATTAGGGCAGAGAGAGTATACGAGAAGACTGCATGGCACTCGACAAGCCGACGATTACTCAGTCAGTTACACTTTTTCCAGAATCAATCGATCTGTTATTACAAGCTAAACATTAGGACCGTATATGGGGAAACCAATCCGTTGGGGGACCCCTTCCAGCTCGGGGGCCCAGGGCGGCCGCCCCCTCTGCCCCCCCTCAGGGCCGGCTTCATGTAATTCTTACTTCTGGTGTTCTTTGTACTACCTTGGCAGTTGATGAATAGATTAAAAGTTTTCTCACAAAAATAAACTAACATAAGACATTTCAGATTATTAAGTTATTTTTAAACTTAAATGACTGCCCCGTCGCGATTAGAATCACCACCATCGTCAATATCCGACTAGACAATGTTTCTGACATGTTGTTTGCATAAGGCGAAGTGTGGCCACCTAAAAGAGAGGAAACCCTCGATTAGTTCGTCGTTCCAATCCTTTCTACCATTTATTTTTGAAATGTTCTATGGCAAAAATGATGTGGAATGTTACACAATTTGTTTTTGATTTAAAACAAGTTCCTGATAATTTGCATGATCTGTTTGGGATCTGGTTGAAACAATTTAATAAAGATGAGAAATCCCTCGTGACTGTAGGGATTGCAGCTGTCCTCTGGACCAATTGGAAGCTTAGAAATAGGGTGATTTTCGATAAAAACAGGGTTTCTGCCACCCCCCCCCTCTCAGTGAATTGATGATTAAAATGCTTCATGATTGGCTCATATTATATTGCAGATAAACCCAAGAAGACGAAGAATAATGATGGAGGGCGCAAAAGAAGTTGAACAGGTGGCAGGAGAAATTTCCAGGGCAGTGCTGAGATGGAGGGCCGTTCACGGGATTACGGCGACGTGATCTTCTGTAAGTTGTTCATACTCGTGTCATAGCCTTTGGGATATCTTCGTATTCAGTCATCGATCTATATACAGCTCTGTCTTATTTCTTCAGTTGAACTATTGGGGATTATGCCACTAGATATCTTTTGTCTGAACTTGATGTTCTGGTTGGCTATGTTTGAATCGTCCTGGAGAACCCAGCTTGTGGGATTTCTTAGGGTTATGCTGGTTGGGGCCTTTGGCGGTGGCTGCGTCTGTTAAACCTAACCAATCCCTTGGTTCACTTTAGAGGAGGGAGGGTGTGGTCTTGGCCCTCTTTCATCTTGAAGAGTGTGCATTGTAGGATTTGTCTTTGTGACGCAAGCCGGCAATAGCCTGGTGGAGGTTGTAAGACTTGGTGATTTCTAATAATGGAAATAAGAGAGAAAGCTCTCTTTATATAAAAAATATTCAGTCCTTTCACCCTTGAAATGTTTGCACCTTCTTGGGCGTCCATTGTGGCCTTGACCCTTTGAGTGTGGTCGCGTTTGAGTCGTCACCGCTTTCACCTAGTTTGCCTCATGGTCGCCTATGCGGTGCACACTTTTTTCACAAGCAAAGCATGGGAGCCTCCTGCTGCATCGACAACGCTATTACGGCGGCCGTCATTGGACAATGAGGTGGAGGTTTTTCTCGATGTGCGGTAGGCAGAGGCGTCGACCATGCTACACAGACGTGGATGATTATGAGTCTAGGCTTCATTTTAAACTAGAAATGCAAATGAGGATGAAGAACAACTGATGAGAGAGGCTGCAGATGATGTGGATGATGAAGATGATAATGAGCTGGTTTGTTTGTATGACAAAGAGAACTCAGTTATTGAGGTGGGAAAGTTGTGGCCAAGCATGAAGGAGTTTAGGATGTCTTTCATGACCTATGCAGTGAAAAAAGAGTTTGATGCCAAGACAATGTGGACTGATCGAAAGAAATTTTATGCTCGGTGCAAAGGTTATGATGGTGGTGGCAATCCTTGCAAATGGTACTTATGCGCGGACTACAACCTGATGGAAGTACGATGAGGGTAAATCAAATACCACACCCACATACATGTATGACCACTTCACAGAGAGTTTCCAAGATGACATCACAACTTTGGGTTACAGAGAAGATTACTCCTATTTTAGCCAAGACTCCAAACACTCTTGCAAAGAGGCTTAAAGTTGACTTGGAGAAGTTGTACCCCATCCAGCTGCAATATACCACAGTGTGGAAAGCAAAACAAAGGGCCATGAAATCATTGTATGGTGACTGGGCAAATACATTTAGGATGTTGTATAGTTTTAAAGCAGAGGTGGAGAAGAGGTCACCTGGGAGTGTGGCGGAGATAGATACAGATGTAACAGAGGATGGCAAGGTTTTATTCAGCAAGTTTTTTATGTGTTTGAAGCCTTGCATAGATGGATTCAAAGCAGGTTGTCGTCCATATTTGAGCATAGACTCATCTTTTATGACTGGAAAGTGGAATGGTCAGTTGGCTGCACGCAATGCTCTAGGTGGACACAACTGGATGTTCCCAATTGCAATAGGAATGTTTCAATCAGAGATAGAGGCATCATGGATATGGTTCATGATGCAACTGAAAAGATGCATAGGGCCAGCTTCTCCTTTGGCCATCCACACAGATGCATGTAAAGGGTTGGAAAATGCAGTAAAAATGTTTTCCCCATGCCGAAAGCGGAGGAGTGCTTTGGACATATGTGGATGAATCTGATAAAAATTCAGAGGAGATGAATTTGGGCGCATGTGGCCAAGAAGAAGATCCTACACTGCAGACACATTCCTATCACCTTGGTAAGATATTGGCATCATGTAGTGATAGTGAATTTGCTTCATGGTTGAACACCCACCATTCTCTGTTGTGGTATAGATCAGGTTTTAATACTGCCATAAAATGTGATCATATCAATAACAACTTGGCAGAAAGTTTTAACAACAAAGTGAAGGATTTGAAAGACTTGCACTGCATGACATGGTGGACCAAATAAGGATCACGATCATGCGTTTGTGGGAGTTGAGAGGAAAAATTGCTAATATTTTGGAAGGGGACAAGCTTCCAAAGGTGATGGTACAACAATTGGTCAATAGGAGTAGAAATCTTTCACATCTATCTGTTGAGAAATGTTCCTTGTGGGGTGCTGAAGTTAGAGATACAAAGAGTGGCAAGAGGCATGTGGTAAATCTTGAGTTGCATGAGTGCACTTGCCAAGAGTGGCAACACACTTTGGAAAACCATGTGAGCATTCCATACTTTTTGGCATCTAAACCCAGGTTAAATATGCACCCATATTTGCATGAGTATTATTCAGTACAAAATTCAAAGCTGCATATGCAAGTCCAATTCCTGCCTTGGTGACCAATCTCAGTGGCCTGAGGTGGAAATAGAATTTACCTTGTGTCCCCCTGTCACTAGAAGAAAGGCTGGGAGGCATAAACAGCAGATTCAAAGCTTGGTTTGAGAAAGGTGGTTGTAGTAAGAAGGAGAAAAAGAAAAAGGAAAAGAATGATAAGCCCAAAAGGGCTCAAAAAGGTAATAAAAATAGGTGTAAGTTGTGTGAGGTACTTGGGTACAGAATTGGTTCATCCAAGTGCATCTACACTCCTCAGAGGCCAAAGTATGTTTATGTTACTGTTTTTGCAAGTTTTTGATTTTGCTACTTGTTCTAGTATCTAACCAAGTCAAATGCTTTATTTTTTTAGGAGGAAGCGTGCAGAAAAAGCCCCACCTCTTGTTGTTGAACAATGCTGGCCAGTGAAAAAAGCAAGACTCAATGGCTATAGAAGGAAGAGCACTAAGCAGATAATGTTTGGTGACAAAGATATGGAGCTAACTGAAACTGTTACTGCTGAATATGAGCTAAGTGTTTCTGTTTTGGACGATGTGATGCATACTAAATCTGTTTTGCAGACGCTAGGGCAATCTGAAACTGTTGCAGATTAAGCAACTGTTGTGCTGCCATGCGAATCTGCTTTGACAACTGTGTTGCCATGTTTGGAGGTTGTGCTGCCAAGTGTTGAGTTGCAAACTGAAGTAGTTGAACAATGTGTGCCATCTACTCAATCTGCAGAAGTGCAAACTGAAGAAGTGGGACATGGTCAGGTGCAAAAGTTGAGGGGGCCTAGTGGAGTTTGCAAGGGGCCAAAAAGCAAGAGCATCAGCATCAACAAACTATGCGCCGTGGAACCAAACGGTGGAAAAAAGCAGAAGAAATTGAGTGGTAGAAAGAAGCAAAAGAAATAGAGTGGAAATCATTCAAATTTGATGTGAAAACTTAAGTTTGTTGTCATTTGATGTGAAAACTTATGTTCTTTCATGTGAAAACTTATGTGCTATGATGTTGATTTGACTTGAAATAAAATTCAAATTTGAACCGACATTCAAATTTGAACCTATCTCCAATATTTTGAGTTCATTTGTTTGTTCTGTGATGTTGCATCGTTTTATGTACTACTATGCACTTTAGTTCATAAATCCAACCCTTTTTGTGAAGTCCAACTCATAGTCACTGAAAATGTTGTCCAAACAGGCTCCAAAGTAAGGGAAAACGGCCCCATTTCTAAGCTCTTCTCAAAATCACCCAAAAAAGATTTTATTAGCTTATATTATACCTATATAGGATCAATACGAAGTCTCACCTTTTTTTTTGAGTAAGTATTCATATTATTTAATTTATTTTTGAAAAAACACCCTTTAATACAAAGTCAACAATAAAACAAGTTTAAAAATTTAAAATGCAAAAATAACTTCAGATCCTCCTTAGTCACTCTAAAATGAAGCTAAGGTGATGTTTTTGATTTTTTGCATTTTCAAAACCTCAAACCCTCTTCTCACTCCTTTGAACTCTATGCAACCTCGATCGAGATAGTCCAATTTGTGAAGGTTTTTTCATGCAAAGATCATTAGATCAAGTTTATCATTTTATATCATAACTATGTAACATAAAAAGGCTATATGCGCAGGTTTTTCGCTTTTTAGATTTTTTGAATTAGTTATACACATTTGAATGTTTGGTCAAACCTTTCAAAACCCTGTTGACTGCCTCCAAACCCCATGTAACCCTAGTGCCAAACGTCCACCGTCGATCTAACCCTAACGCCAAACTGCGACCATCGGATAGGCCTTCTAGAAGGATTTCGCGGGAGCGATCCGTGGGCTCCAATCTGATTGGCCATCGTTTTTTCTCTCTGACGAACGGATAACGTTGAGCGGGGGAGCATCTAAGTGACCGTTGGGCCGAGCGGATCGGGCCCGGCAGAGTCTGGCGTGCGTGCGCACGACCGTCGAGAGGGGGGAATGGGCTGCATGCGAGAGGGTCAATGACATGTGGGCCATCCCTGTCCCATGCATGCCAGGCAACATCGCAGCCTAGCTATTCTTTGCTCGTGAACACCTAGCCATTTGCATGCGGGATTGCATGCACGCATCGACGCAGTAAAGCACGGCGAGGCGCGGCGTATAGGATGCGTCGCATCTAAGCTATTTTAACAAATGCATGTTTGAACGAGACGGACGCGTCGGTGGTGCAGCTCCTTTTCGATGTCAGGCGCGGATGAACGGGCCTGTTTCCCACAGCGTCACCGCCGATGCAAGTGCACGAAACGATGCATCTCGCCTGTGCCGCCCGTGCCTCTTTGGATGCTCTGCCCGCCGTTTTTTGAATTAATGCCCGCAATTACTTATGCCAGTGCGAACGGAGAAGAGAAAATGATCGAGAAGGCACCATGTACACATTGATCACGGCTGCAACGCGGCTATAAAAGGGCACCATTTCCTCATCCTCTCACACTCATCTCTCAAGCCTCCTCCCCTTCTTCTTTTCGAGCCAAATCCACCACTCGAGCCACCATGCAGTTCAACGGCCCTACCTACCGTCGCCCTCGCACCATGCCGGAGAGGCAGTTCCCGGCCGGAGTCGTCGTCGAGAATAGCCTGAGGGTGTGGGCCATCTCTAGGTGGAGGGGCCCTAGAGAGTTGGCTCGCTTCTTCCTCCAAGCCGGCTACCGCCACCTCCCTCCGGGCACTCCGCCCATGTTCCACCTCCACAAGCAGTATGATGGCAACGCCGGGCCCAACGGCTTCGTCATCGGCCTCTCGCCACCTTCACCAACCCCACGACGCTCACCACCTCCTCGGGAGGTGTTACAGTGTGGATGCGAGTTTATCGCGTTCACGACCTACAACATCTTCACCAACTTCCACAACATCTTCCCTCACCCCCAACGGCATGCACACCCTCCCTACCATATGCCGGAGAACGGCAGTGAGGGGCCCAAGGAGGAGGGGCCAAGGAGTGGCAAGGAGGAGGGGCCAAGGAGTTGTTCAAGTGCGAGTCTTCTATCTATCTAGTTTGTGTTTGTGTTGTTTCGGGCGTGTGTGCCCGTGTCTTCTATATATCTAGTTTTAATTATTTTACTTTCATGTTTTATGAACTATATGTAGTGGGGGGATGCCCCTCTATATGTTCTATCTATCTATGCTACTAGGGTACTCGATGCCCCTCTATCTATCTATATGTTTTTTCGGTCCTAAAGTTTCTCCATTGCATTTTATTTATGTGGCCATGTGTACTAAAAATGCACTAAAACATGATCCAATCATATAAGTTGTTGTTAGCACGTGTCTAGTTAATTATCTTCCTTTTATGTTTTATGCATTATATGTTGTAAGGGATGCCCTCTATGTTGTAAGGAGATGCTACTAGGGGCACAGTAGATGTCTTCTTTTTTTGAGAGGGCACAACCTTTTTCGGTTGAAACACGAGTAAAAACTTTGAAAACACCATAGCACAAGTCAGAAAAAATATTAAAAAATGGTGCTTGGTTGAAATAAACTAGAACCAAACAATTGCAACTTTTTTGGTTCACAAAGACTGCAAGTTGGACTGCTAACTAGAACCAACCTTTTGTTTTAGCCGAAACAACACGGGACCCTACCATCGGACACGATAGCTTATGCATAAAAATAGCTCAAATAATTATTAGATGAGTTATGTCAAAAAAGGTGACTGCAGGAAACTTAAAATTTGTGAAATAACCTAAAGCCGAAAAGATATATCGATGTCAATGACCGTGTGCACTTTTTTTGCACTAGCTACACTTCTTTTATCAATGGGCCTAGATATGTTCTATTCGGCCCTGCCTAACTTCTATATGGGCCTGGCCTTTTTGGGCAACGGGCTGTGGACAAACCTTTTCTTTTTCCTTTTCTCCCTCTACCACTGAAACTGAAACTGATGACGAACTGAAGAACTAAAAATACGGGGCCGAAACAGAGTAGAGAGGACATGCTGAATTCGTACAACGCAATACTTTTTATTCAAATATACATATCATTACGATTACAAATGATGCCCAATCTATTCACTTACGACTAATTATCATCACATAAACAAATGCGAGAGCAATTACACAAACATAAAAAAGTCCGGCCATCAGCCCCATCAAATTGCCCTGCTTCTGCAATTCGATGAGTTTCTTCATCTGCTTGTTCAGCTTCTTCAGCTCTGCCGTCACTACTGCATCCCCCACAGTAGCCCCAATGGAATGGGCAGATTCAGGGGCCCCAGATCCAGACGCGCCCGATCCAAACTTGCCCAAATTCTCCGCCTCCAACGGTAAATCGAGCTCCCCTGATGCACTCTCCAGTTGAATCCGCTCTATGTACTCATCTAGCCACTCAAAATGGGTGCATTGCTTCAATTTCTGAAATTGGGAAAGATGAACCCTAAATCCCCAAATCCGATGAAAAATGGGGAAAAATTGGGCAAATATGAAATTGGGAGACAAAAACCAAAGTTGGCATATCGAGAAGTAAAATCTCACCTTTCCCTGCTCTAGTTTGCTCTCGCATTTCACGAATTCCCGCCCAAGGTTGTCATTCTTGTCGGTCGTTGTGACTAGCCGCTTCAGGGGTGCGATACGTGGGCATGCAGGGCACCTTGTCATGGGCGCTGCGCCATAGCGCGGCCATGAGCGGCGGGAGGCTGAAGCGGAGCTCGACATTGCTAGGTCACGGCCCGGAACGGCGTTGCTGCGCGTCGTCGCCGGAGAAGAAGAACAACAACGGTCGGGGAGGGGGGAGGGGGGAGGATGGGCTCGGGTGCTGCACGGCTCGGGCCACGGCTCGGTGTCCTCTTGTACCAATGCTGACCTGGATAAGTTAGTGGGTCCCACGCTGTGGGTCCTGCTCACCTGACCAATGCTGAGTTGGATAAGTTAGTGGGTCCCACGCTGTGGGTCTGGCTCACCTGATTCGAGTTTTAAACATGTGTGTTTGGATTAGGCAGCAGTGTCGCATGGGAGCTATTTTTTCCAATGCAGATGTCACATGAGAGCTATTACAGCCAACAACGTCGCATGAGAGACAATTCACACCAACGACGTCGCATGGGAGCTATTCGCCCATATAATTACTAGCCAGGATTGATAATGGATTGGACCTTTTTTCATTTCCCTGCAGTATGATTATCAGACATGACGGAGTTTTATGATCCAGCTTCAGTATAATTGATGTTGCTGAAATTGTTACTGCTGTTTTAGTTATATGCATACATCCCTCGCTCATGTTGTTTGTGGTGTCGAGTGAGTCATTGTTTTTCATTCATTCTGGCAACCAACCGCTGGCGTATGAATGTATTCTGCCGGGGTTCAGCTGTGAGTTTGGTCCGGCCGGATTTGGTTCACCTCACCAGCTGACCTAACACTCTTGATCGGCTGGGCTGGGGGTAGCTACACGCTTGGTGACATAGATTCAGGTGTAGGTCTGCATGCTAGCTAGCCAGCTTGGGTGAACTTCTGCACTTTTCTCATGATGCTTTAGGGGCTTGTATTATTTGTACTAAACAACCCTCGAGAAACTTAATCCGCTCACCCCAATCCTTGTCCCGCCTAAAGGCCGGACGCGACATAAGTACCGTGGAATCGACAAGGGCTCAGGTTTTTAGGTGTTTTTTGGAGTTCTGTTAGGGTTTGTGCTATGCTCACGAAGACGGGGCAAATGTCGCTTCTTGAAGATGGAATAAGGTCCTTCTCGTCCAGTCCCTGTCCAAGTGATGTTTCTATCGTTATTGGACAGCATGTGGAGGTGTGTCTCCAGCTGATCTCGTGAGATTCGTTCAACGGTTTTCTTCGCTGGATCTGCTTGGATCCAGTATTCGTTTGTCTATGTATCTGCATGTTGGATCCTTTAGATCTAGACTTCTCTTCATCAGCGACGGTTGTCGTTCTGGTGCGCTGGTCATATGGGGCCTTAGCACGACGACTTCCCAACTGTCTACTACAACAATGTTTGCCCGACTGCGATGAGGGAGGGGTGATGATGGCGGTGCGTCTTCTCGGCTCGCTCCAGTGCTTATAGTCGTCGCTCAGTGGTCTACGGACCTGGATGTAATCAGGGCCGGCCCTGAGATTTCAGGGGCCCGGGGCAAGGCAACACAGAGGGACCCTAAAAGCCAGATGAACATGTGCATTTTTTCTTCCTCTATTGCAGCTGCAAATAAATTCTCAATACCACTATAATTTATGGTGCCTTGTATTCTTTACTAGCAGAATAACCGGGGTCATAAACATTGGCAATCGATACTTTAAGTAACATTTTTGTGCCTACTCAAATTTGCATCTTCCTATAATTTTCACAAGGTTGTTCTTCAACAACTAAAGCTAACTCAGAAAGAAATACTCTTTTTTTGCAGGGAATCAGCAGAGTACTTGTTTCTATTCTAAAAAAATCCTCCTTTTCAAAAAATAAATCTATTCTAAAAAAATGCCAATGCCTCACTTGGGACTCAATCATCTCACATGCATGATTATACTTCTCAATATCAAATGGAACAAGGTACCTTGATTGCTAGAAAATTAGAAATCGCAAGATTTTGCTACTGCACATGATTGACGAACAAAAGTCCGAGTTTGTATTTTCTAATCCCAATCAATATACAAGAAATCCGAGTGTGAGAAAGAGGCATGTACAAGGATGATCTTCAGGAAACGAATGAAAAGAAAATTTGCATTAAAGAGGAGATTGATGGGAATCTGGAAATCACATTACCTCCTTGCACTAATCACGCCCAACAGCAAAAATCATTCTTAAACGAGTGGACGAGCACGGTCATCCATGGCATGGTTGATTCGTTGCCAATTAGGGCAGAGAGAGTATACAAGAAGACTGCATGACGCTCGACAAGCCGACGATTACTCAGTCAGTTACACTTTTTCCAGAATCAATCGATCTGTTATTACAAGCTAAACATTAGGACCGTATATGGGGAAACCAATCCATCGGGGGCCCCTTCCAGCTCGGGGGCCCGGGGGGGCCCCCCCCACGGGCCCCCCCCCCCCCCCTCAGGGCCGGCCCTGGATGTAATTCTTATTTCTGGTGTTCTTTGTACTACCTTGGCAGTTGATGAATAGATTAAAAGTTTTCTCACAAAAATAAACTAACATAAGACATTTCAGATTATTAAGTTATTTTTAAACTTAAATGACTGCCCCGTCGCGATTAGAATCACCAACATCGTCAATATCCGACTAGACATTGTTTCTGACATGTTGTTTGCATAAGGCGAAGTGTGGCCACCTAAAAAAGAGGAAACCCTTGATTAGTTCGTCATTCCAATCCTTTCAACCATTTATTTTTGAAATGTTCTATGGCAAAAATGATGTGGAATGTTACAAAATTTGTTTTTGATTTAAAACAAGTTCCTGATAATTTGCATGATCTGTTTGGGTTCTGGTTGAAACAATTTAATAAAGATGAGAAATCCCTCGCGACTGTAGGGATTGCAGCTGTCCTCTAGACCAATTGGAAGCTTAGAAATAGGGTGGTTTTCGATAAAAACTGGGTTTCTGCCCCCCCCCCCCCCCAGTGAATTGATGATTAAAATGCTTCATGATTGACTCATATTATATTGCAGATAAACCCAAGAAGACGAAGAATAATGATGGAGGGCGCAAAAGAAGTTGAACAGGTGGCGGGAGAAATTTTCAGGGCAATGCTGAGATGGAGGGCCGTTCACGGGATTACGGCGACGTGATCTTCTGTAAGTTCTTCATACTCGTGTCATAGCCTTTGGGATATCTCCGTATTCAGTCATCGATCTATATACAGCTCTGTCTTATTTCTTCAGTTGAACTATTGGGGATTATGCCACTAGATATCTTTTGTCTGAACTTGATGTTCTGGTTGGCTATGTTTGAATCGTCCTGGAGATCACCCGGCTTGTGGGATTTCTTAGGGTTATGCTGGTTGGGGCACTGGCAGTGGCTGCGTCTGTTAAACCTAACCAGTCCCTTGGTTCACTTTAGTGGAGGGAGGGTGTGGTCTTGGCCCTCTTTCATCTTCGAGGAGTGTGCATTGTAGGATTTGCTGCTGTGACGTAAGCTGGCAATAGCCTGGTGGAGGTTGTAAGACTTGGTGATTTCTAATAATGGAAATAAGAGAGAAAGCTCTCTTTATATAAAAAAATATTCAGTCCTTTCACCCTTGAAATGTTTGCACCTTCTTGGACGTCCATTGTGGCCTTCAGCCACTGAGTGTGCGGTCGCTTTTGAGTCGTCACCGCTTTCACCTAGTTTGCCTCATGGTCGTCTATGCGGTGCACACTTTTTTCACAAGCAAAGCATGGGAGCCTCCTGCTGCATCGACGACGCTATTACGGCGGCCGTCATTGGACGATGAGGTGGAGGTTTTTCTCGATGTGCGGTAGGCAGAGGCGTCGACCATGCTACACATACGTGGATGATTATGAGTCTAGGCTTCATTTTAAACTTGATCTACATGTTCAAGGTTCAAAAATAGACTTCAGTCTTTTTGCCTTCTTTTTATTTTTATAGACAAATTCGCCCACTATGATTAGCCTAAGCCCGATCTCGATTTTTGTGTTCACCTAAGAAGAAACCTATGCATGGCATGATGGAGCCCCGCAGAATAAAAGAAAAAACATTACTCTAAGTAGTAAGTAGAAATCGAGTAGTTTTGAACATTGAAATCGAGTCCTCTTGTTTAAACGGACAAACTCGGGGAGTCGGTTGTCACGTTGCACTTGAGATCTCTTTTTCACTTTGCACAAGGCAGTGCATGGGATTGGGAGGGAGGAGGACGCTCGACGCCTTTCACAATCCCAACCCCAGAGAGCTTTGCATGGCAGGCATGGTCCAGTTCTTGGATCGATGAGACCAGGTGACGACTCACACTGACATGTCCGTTTCGGTGGCTCGGGCGGTAGGTTTGGTCACGTTGATTCAGCTGGCCCACCACTGCAAGGAATCCACTGCACTTTCTCTCTAGAAGCCAACCCGCATACGTAACTGATTGTCACAGCAGTTTAGAAGTTACGGTCATTAATTAATTTCAGGCGCCTACAAAATTAAGAAATACTCCTCCGTGCCATAATGTAAGAAGCTTTTTGACACTACATTAGAGTCAAAAAACATCTTATATTAGGATCCGGCTTGCCTGCTCCCTCCCCGTGCTCCCATCCGTGCTTCCACTTAATCCTACGGTTGTCTTTTTTCCTTTTTTCTTTCTAATCTAATCATCTCCCCCCCTGATTTTAAGGGGGTGGGGCCGGGCCTTATTTTGTTCCAATCAAATCAAGCCACGTAGACGGGAGCATGGATGTGCACACGACGGGGGAGCAGGCAAGTCTCAACCCTTATATTATAGAAAAGAGAGTAATTCCACCAGTTTCTGCATGGTATTTATGATAGATCAGACGCTCAGCTACACATAATGAAAAGACTCCGCCAGTTTCAAGTTGAAAATTATCTCATCCGCAAAAAAAAAACTATCCTGGCTCTTTGTACAAACTTCACGAAGGTAGCTCAGAGATCAGGTGATAGAAATTTAGTAAGGATAACCTTTTTAGGGGGTGGCGGGCTGTCTAAAAGATAATTAGCCATGGCGTCTTGTAAACGAATATGCTCGTGAGCCTAAATGGGCTGCAGTTACCGCGGCCCATTTTGCATATGTGGTTTTTTCCTTTTTGATATTTTGTAAAAGTCTATAAATTAGAACCATGGTACTACCTTCGATCCATATTACTCGTCTTAGGTTTGTCTAGATATGGATGTATCTAACACTAAAACATGTATAGATACATCTGTATCTAGACAAATCTAAAACAAGTAATATGGATCAGAGGGAGTAATAAAAGATAGGTTCAAATATTAGTGTGTTATAAATAATAAATATACACATAAAATAACATACTTACAATTTTTCATGTAACTTAAAAAAATCAAATATACTTTAAAAACAAATACTATTTGAAATATAAGCTACAAGTGTATTACAAAAATGTATTAAACTGTTTAGTAAATACAATCATTTAAAATATACATGGTGGATTATATTTAAAATTATCTAGTAAATAAATATATTAAAAAGTTTGGCAAATACAAACATTTAAAATATTTAGTGAATCAAACATATATAAACTCATGGTTTATATTCGATTATGTATAATTTTCACTTGTAGTTAGAGTCATAACTTTTATAAATTAAATATAGGGAGTACCTAGACCTCATATAGATGAGATATTATTTGGTCTCACTCACCTAGAAAACTGTTAAATATAAGCCATGAGTGAATATAAATAAAATATTTTAAAATGAAAATTATTAATATATTAAATTACAAAAATAATATCTTTAACAGCATACCTATGAATTATAAAAATGTGCGTAAACTTATTCAATTTTAAATAAAATAGTGTATATGAATTGTAACTTTTAAAATATCTCTATTACTTGAAATTATACAAATATTTTCCTAATTAATAAATTCTATTTAGTTATATCAATTTAATTAAAATAATACATGAATGTTCTACAATCACATGAACATTTTTTAAAGGAAGATATTTTATTTGTATGTACTATGTTATTTGTAATAAAGGAATATTTTAATTTCTTTTTAATTAATGTGATTATAAGTTACAGTTTTTCACTAATGTTTAAAATAAATAAATAACATGTGCAAAATGGGCCGCATGACTCCAGTCCATTTCAACTCTTGAAAATCAACATGAAAAGTTCATTAAGTCAGGTGGCTAGTACGGCGGGGAATCCTACTTGGCACTGCAGGCGTCCGTTAATGTGTAATTCTGCAAACTGGCGCCTGCAGCGCCCCGCGCTGGGCCGGCCCATCTCACTTTTTTCCTTTCAGTTTTGTAGACAAAAAAGAGCGCTCCCACTGTGTATCGAACTCGCGACCTGCACTTCGAGTCAGGAGCTCCTATTGAGCACAGTAGGCGCCCGTTCGCGTAGCTGGCGCCTGCACGGAGGCGAAGTGGGCCGGCCCAACAACCTGCTGAAAAGCTAAAGGTGAAGAAAAACTATCACGTTTATAGGAGCTCCCGAGTCAACAGGCATTAACCACTGCGCCACATCGCCACACCTGATTACTATCGTCCATTTACATATTTTCTTATGCCATCTTTCATTTTACCTTTTAACTTTTCCCTTTTTCCTTTTTCCTTTTTTTCTTTTTCGTTTTTTGTTTCTGTTTTTTCGTTTTTCGTTTCTGTTATTTATTTATTTTTATCTTTTCTTCTTCCTGGCTTGATGATTTTTTTAATAATTCGTGAACTTTTTCTTCAAGTTGATGAACTTTTTTCAAATTCACTGAACTTTTTTCAAATTAAATGAACTTTTTTCAGATTTTTGTGAACTTTTTAAAAATTCTATGAGCTTTTTTTCAAAATTCAATGAATTGTTTTCAAATTGATGATTTTTCAAATTTTTAGATTTATTTTGAAAATCCATGAACTTTTTTAAAATTTCTATGACCTTTTTATCAAAATTGTTGAACTTTTTTAAAATCTATGAACATTTTTTCAAATTTGATGAACACTTTTTGAAACTCTATGACCTTTTTTGAAGTTTGTGAACTTTTTCTTCAAAAATGATGAACTTTTTTCGAAATCCATGAACTCTCTTCAAGTTTGTGAACTTTTCTTCAAAAAATGATGAACTTTTTATAATCATGACTTTTTTTAAAACATTGATGCGATATAGTATGTGGTTATGTGCAACAAATAGCGTTGTGACTATGTTATTTCGTGTTCGACGCTGTTTCTAATCAAACCAGGCGGGTAGGTCTAGTGGCTTGCGAGCTTGGTCGTCATGCGAAGCGAGTGAGTTCGAGTCCATTGTAGTAACTACTTTTTGGGGGGTTTTAGTACATGTTTCATGGGCCGGCCCATCTTGCAGGGCGTGTGGGCGCCGGTTCTCCTAGACGGCGGGTAGGTCTAGTGGCTTGCGAGCTTGGCCGTCATGCGAAGCGAGTGAGTTCGAGTCCATTGTAGTAACTACTTTTTGGGGGGTTTTAGTACATGTTTCATGGGCCGGCCCATCTTGCAGGGCGTGTGGGCGCCGGTTCTCCTAGCCGGCGCTTAAGGCGCCACCTAGGAGGTCCCTAGTACGACAGCTCGTTAGCTCGTGGTTGTCAACTTGAGTCGTAGAGGCCACCTTTTTTATGTTAATTTTCTCTTTGTATTGACGGGTGAGACCCACAGTCACCCTGCTCCGCCACTCCAAGCGGGTCCCATGCCATGATAACACGTCATATGTGCACGTCTACTGAAATATGGTAGCACATCAGCGCATTTTATATCTATGAATGAGATTAGCATCGTATTTGCACACGTGTGCCAAGTATTGAACCCACTTATCTGTATTTCGCAAAGTGCATGCACTCAAGTGAATATCCATGGCAAGTTCAAGCACCGGTGGTGCAATTGCCTAAAAAATTAAACGAAAGAACATGCTTGGCAAAAAGGTGACAGAATAGTTCCTACTAACCCTGGAAACAAAAGTAAAATCTAGTTATTGTACCAGTAATCTCGAATGCCAAATTAAAACAGTTAAATAACATAAAAATAACATATGCCCGAACCCAAGCCGTCGTTGCCAAGGGTCTCCTCCATGTACCACCTCGGCCCCCCTCCTCTCACCTGTCTGGCGGTCTCGACAGTGAGACGAGGAGTGGGGACCTGCCCGTTTCATTTGTCTTTTCTTTAGTTAGGTATTGTTTCCTTCGCGGCATGGATGAGTTGTGGCGATGATGACGTGTTTCAATAAGGTCTCTTTGGACTCTCAATACCTCGACAACACCTGATCCGCCGCCGCGAAGGGCTTGTAAGACTTTGTGTCACAAGATCTGTTGGTTCTTGGCATTTTGTGTGTCTATCAAAGGGAGCAATTGGCTGGCTTTTAGTGTCACAACTTCAACATCTTCCATTTTGTTCTATGACATGGTCCGGTTTCTCCAACTCTTTGGAGCAATGATGATGGAGTACAAACATGTACTACATGGAGTGATACTCCAACGATGTTTGTTCAGGGACCTATAGCTTTCATTTTAAGCGATGAGTGGCTATTACAGTCTTTAAAGCATGGTACGATGAATGTGCTTGTAGGTGTCCCTTTCATTTACTGTTGGTTCGGTGCGATTTTCAATCTTTAATTTATCGGTGATAGAAGAAGACTGATGAAAAGAGGAGGAGAAAGATACAGTCGGTCAACATATAGTTGGTGATTAAAAGTTTGTTCATCCTTGATCACAACTCTGGGATCCAGGAGACCTTGGTTGGATACTCAACCTGAAGCGGCTCTGAATCTTTTGGACGGAAACAATAAGGGGTCAAACCATAGTCTCTACATGAGATTACCTACATCCAGTATATAAATATATCTCGCCTCGCCACTCCAGTTCCTCCGCCCCTTCCTTATTCTTTTGCCTCACTATAGAAAAGCGATCGATACATACACATAAGGACATCGACTTATGGTGGCCATTGGTGCATAAACATAAGGACATCGACTTATGATGGCGATCGATGCATACACATAAGAGCATCTTCAGCCGTTCAGCCCCTCAGGGCGCCGGAAAAGAGCGGCCTAGGGGTGAACCGGCTCTAGATTGGCCCCTGGGAGCGACCTAGCTCCCAGCCACGCCCCAGGCACCGCCCCCCAGCCACGGCAAATTCAAACGTGGTCATTCCCGCTCACAAAATAGACGCCACAAATCCGGTGATCAAGCGGCCACAAGTACGGCGATCGAATGAATAGTTTGGCGTACAAAAAGCAGAAAGGACGCGCGTGCGAATCAGACGGCGAGGTCGGCCTCCGGCGTCGGCGGAGTCGGCGTGCGTGGGCTTGGCGGGGTCTCTGTGCTGGGCGGCGTCGGCGTGGCTTCTATGCTGCGGGGAGTCTCGGTGGCATCATCGCTCGGGCTTGGCGGCGGCGGCGGCGTGGGCATCGTCGTCGAGGGAAGCTGGTTCATGATGAGGCCACGCTCCGCCAAGTACCACGCCTTGACCGCCTCGTTGTTGCTCTGGAGCATGTCCGCCCCGCCCAGCAGGAAAGCCAGGTCAGTGTTTCTCTTCTTCGCGGCGACGTTGGTCCGGAGTAGGTCGAGCTTGACGGCGCTGCTCGACATCAACGCCGACCACCGCGCCTCGGTCTTCTCTTCACGAAGGGCGGCTCGGGCCTGTGCGTCGGCGAGGCAGTGCTCGATCGACTCCTGCACTTGAGCGGTGGCCGCGTCGGCGTGTTTCCCCTTCTTAGCACCTTTGTTGCCGTCCGGCCGCCCTTCTGACGCGCCTGGAGTCGGCGCGTCCGGCTTGTATGTCTCATTCTCCTTGTCTAGGGTGTGACGGACTTCCGCCCACTTGTCGCACATGTCAATGCGCTTGTAAATGTGGAGGTACTTGAATTCGGCGTCGTTGTTGCCCTGCCGATACATGGCGAACATGCGCAACAACTGCGTGGAGGAACAAACAGTCGGCGGGCGCACACGGCGAAGAGAAGCGGGAGACCAGCGTGCCATACCTGATCCTCAACGCTGGCGCCGCTCTCTGGGCGAGCAGCAACCTCCTCGACGATCCCATGCCATTTGTTGCACGCCCCCTGGATACGCCCCCAATGGTTCGCCATCGCCTTCGCCCCGCGCTGCATATGGACGCCTTTGAAGTAGGGGTCGACGAGCTTGCGCTCGTCGAACTCGGCCTTGATGCGCTCGATGACGTCTCGATGCTCGTTCGTGCGGTGGTCGGGTCGAGGCAGACGACTTTCCATGCTTCGGTGAGGCATTCCTCCTCCTTGGACGACCACTTGTTGCACGGCTCGCCGGACCTGACCGCCCGCTTCTTCTTCTTGCGCCTCGTCGCCGGAACAGTCGCCGGCTCCTCCTCCTCCTCCTCCTCCTCTTCGTCCTCCTCCTCCTGCTACTCCTGCTCCTCCTCGCCGTAGACGTAGCCGAGCTCCACTAGTAGAAAAAGGGCCTATAGTCCCGGTTGGTGAGGGCCTTTAGTCCCGGTTCATGAACCGGGACTAAAGGGTCGGTACTAATGCCTCGACCCTTTAGTCCCGGTTCAATCGAACCGGGACAGATGGGCCTCCACGTGGCCTGTCCGGTGAGCTCAGGCGGGAGGGCCTTTGGTCCCGGTTGGTGGCACCAACCGGGACCAATAAACATCCACGCCACAAGCATTTCTATGGCTCTGGTTTTTGTTTTTTTTTTTGAAAAGGGGGGGGTTTGGGGGGTTTGGGGGGTTAATTTAGGTGTTTCATATATTGTGCTATAGCTAGCTAATTAATAGAGAAAAGTGTCCTCTCTTTTGTCCGTGCTTGGTCGACACTACGTACTATACATACGTATAGAGAGGACAAGCTAGACACGCTAGCTAGCTAGTAATTAAGCAAACAGAAGATCGTCATGAACATATATGCATACAGAGAGAAGTGATATTGACCACCTCTCCTTCTCCGAGAGATTGGTCGAACAACAAGTTCTCGTATATCTATCCGACACTACCGGCTACATATATACAATAATTATCTTTTATAAATATATAATCTCCTAACATACGGACGCGTGGTCCACATAGTATTCTCCGTCTTCAACGATCACGTGGTCAAGAAAGAATGCCGTCAATTCCTCTTGAATTGCTCGTGATGCGATCTGGTGCTAGGAGTTCATCCCGCATCCAAACATCTAATTTTAAGAAGGGGTCAATACATATATATATATATATATATATATATATATATATATATAATATATGAATGAATGAAACTCAACACAAATGATGGTAATAAAATAAAATTGCGAATATTTTTATTTACGCACTTCATATTGTTTGTCGGAGTAGCCCGCTCACAGGTCGTGTGGCGGATGGACTCGCAAATGTAGTATCCACAGAAATCATTCCCTTGTTCCTGCCACAACCACTTTACAAGAAATAGAGGTCAATCAAACTGATAATTAGCAAGCATGCTAAATGGTATTGATGAAACTAGCGCTTAAATCACTAGGAGATGCGTGGAATATGCTACTATATAGTACTTACTTTCGGGTGTCTAAATTGCAGCTTTTTCGGTAGTCCCGGAGCTTTTTTGGTGAATTTTCTCCAAGCCCTGCCATACAAAGAAAACAACAACTTGATATCAGAAATGAACAAAGTTGCTGATATGGTGGATAATGACCGATTTAACTTACTTCTCGAGCATTTCAGTCATGTCCGCATACTCCTTGGGATCTTTTCGCTTGGAGTCTAAGACAGTTACTACTCCCTTCTCAAGCTTAATCTCTAGGAGAATATAGTGGTAGCTGCACACACATGCATAACTCATCAATATTACATTACTATAACCTGGACTACTAAGGAAACCGAATATGCCACAAGACATTAACACTCACTTGAAGTTGTAAGGAAAGAGTATTATATCTTTGTGTTCATTTATTACCAACGATTGTAGCAAGTTGGCCTCGGTATTTTCTTTCTGAAATTCAACCTCAGTTTTATCTATGAGATATGTGTTAATGAACCCAATATCACCCACTTGTCTTTTCTTCAATTCGGCGATCTTCAATCTGCATAATATAGTGAGGATAATTATAAATACATGCAATGAAAAGGCTGAGTTATATAGAGAGACTTAATGACAGAAGTAGTACTACTTACAGATAATAGCAGGTGACCGTTGCTTTATCGATGGCCAATTGATTGAAAAACTGATAGAACTCCTCAAATGGAATAGGCAACAGTTCAATTCCAAGGAGGTCATGCTCCTTTTAACTCTCACATACAAAGTACTCCTCCCTAAGACTCTTTGCAGGTTTTCATGTACCAATCATGCAATCTTAGCATCATCGTTGATAGAGAACTTTCATCTTTGACGAGAGGCTTCCCATACTCGTATCTTTGTATCTCGCACCTCCAAGAAATCATAATGTACATCGTCAAGGTGTAATCTGCAGGATTGCCATAACCGGGCACCATCCTCGGATCGACGATGTCGCTAGCAGGCACCTTGAGCGGGGGGCACGATTGCTTCGCTTGTTCGCCGAGCTGGGCAATTTGTTTCCCAGCTTGTCGTTCTTTCATCCTTTGATCACTGACAGTACTTCCCGACCTCTCCGCTTCGGCAAATGCCTTTCCAATAATGCGCTCATAATTGCCTTTCGGCGGAGACTTGGGTGGTTTTGTCAGGGCAGTGAGTGCGCTTCGCTTTCACCGGATCTACCTTCTCCTCCGGAGGTGGATGTCTCTTTGCTTTCAACCCTTGAAACCAGTCATCCATGCGGTCTGCGCGATCTTCGGCGTTTTCCTCCTCGCTCCTCTCAGACGATAACTTCTCCGGAGTCTTGAGAGAAAGACCGAATCAGTATCTCCTCCCGCCTTTGGCTGCATCGCTAGACGCCCGGCAGAGCAGACGGAGCGGATGCCTTCTTTCCTTGCTTACGAGGCGGAGGAGAAGGACTACGACGCCACGGAGCAGCGAAGTGGCGGCGGGTCTCTTCCGCCTTTGCCGACGAGGCGGAGAAGGAGGAGGCTGGCTGCTCGGGCGCTGGCCGGGCGCAAGAAAGGAGAAGGAGGCGGAGTGCCGCCACGCGCCGGAGAAGGAGCCGGCCGAGTGCCCCGATCGTCACTCGCCCGGAGGAGGAGGCGGTGGAGGAGGCGGAGTCCTGACTCACGGAGGAGGAGGAGGAGGCAGAGGCGTCCAGTTCGGAAGGTTGATGAGATCCTTCTGCCATAGGCATGGAGTCTTCAGAGCAGAACCCAACCGATACTCCCCTTCACCGGTAGGGTGGTCAAGCCGGAGGTCCTCAAATCCCTCCGTTATTTCATCGACCATCACCTTAGCATATCCTTCGGAATCGGCGGCAATGAAAAGTTGAGTCGGGTTTAGTAGGATAAGCAGAGCCAACAACCGCCTTGACCTTCAAATTCATCCATTGCGCCATAAGGTGGCAATTTTCAGCATCCGTGATAGCATCCACGGGATAGCTGGCGAGCCGTCAAGGCATGCTCTGGCTGAAGCAGCTCGGTGGAAGCCACGCTGCTTCTCGGCGAGATGGCGGGGTAACCGGGGAAGCTTGGCAGGTCGTTCTTTGTGATCGCTTCTCGTTCCTCTATCCCCATTACCCTTTAAATGCAGCGCTGCGGTTGGCTCTGCTCAGCTTTCTTCCTCCTCTCACGGGTTTTGTAACCCCTGCGTCCGAAATCCAGCCTTCCACGAAATGGAGCTGGCGTGCCTCGTGTCCGTCCAGGTGCTCTGGATTCCCGAGGGCCATTGTGAGCTCGTCCTTCTCCTATGCGGAACGAACGTCCCTTCTTGCGCTGCTTCGATATATTGCTGAAGCCTCTTGACCGGTATGTCCAATTGTTCGTCCGTCCAAATGCACTTCCCTGTTATAGGGTCCAAGGATCCGCCGCCCTCAAGAACCAAGTCCGCAACGGTCTGGCCAATTCATTGTCTCCGGTTCGATCCCTTTATCAAGCAGATCATTCTCAGCCTTGGCCCACTTAGGCCGGGCTACGAGGTAGCCACGACCCCGTGCGATGGTGAAGCTTCTTCTTCGCAGCATTTCTCTTGTTTGTCGCCGACATCTTTTACTCTTTTTCGATGTCTTGTGGGCCACAAATGCGGGCGATCATCTCGATCTTCTCATATTTTCCCTTGAATTCTGGTGTCTCATTTTTTCGACATACCTATTGAGGTCTTTCTTCCAATTCCTGAATAGGTCTGCCATCTTCTTCAGAGCAAAAGACTTGATTAATGGCTCTATAACTGGCTTCTCCGGATCATCCTCTGGCGGTAGGGTGAAATTTGACTTCAGCTCAGTCAAAGATCATTTTTCTGCATATCATTGACATAAGACACCTCGTGGTCTTCGTTCTTAGGCTTATACCATTGGTGGATGCTGATCGGGATCTTGTCCCTAACCGGAACCCCGCACTGAGCAACAAATGCCTTCTTTGTCCGGTAGGGTTCAATCGGTTGGCCGTCGCGCGCGATTTGTATGATCTCAAACTTTTCATCCGAGCTCAACTTTTTCTTCGGGCCTCGTCTCTTTACCGAAGTTATGCTCGATCCGGAGGGCTAGAAAAAATAACAAAGACGAGAGTTAATTAATATGTGTACATACCAAAACAATGAATGCATCAATTAGATAGTCGACAAAGCTTAACTAATATATATACCTGGCCGGACTCGGTTTGGTGATCACCAGAGCCGCCCTCATGGTCTACTTCTTCACCCTCTCCTTCTTGCACCGGAATTGGGTCATCGGAGCCATGTAAATCATAGCCAGCTGCTTCTTCACCCTCTCCTTCCAGACCATCGTTGTCGTTGAGAAACATCAACGAGCAGACGGCATCACTTCCTTGTGCGATTATGTCCCTCAACAACGCTTCTTGTGCTTCGTCTCGGGGTGTCCATAGTTTCTACAAATATTTACAACATGGCAATTATTATTCAAACATGACAGATATGGATATATTAGTGGCAAACGTAGAACTAGCTAGCTAATCACAATAAGGAATCATATTAGTGGCCTCGACGCTGCTTCTCTAGGGTTTGGGGTGGCCTCGACAACGCTTCAAGGGTTAGGGGTGGCCTCGAGAACGCTTCAAGGAGGGTAATATCGACCCCCACGTGTTGAAGCTATCGGGAGGGGTCGGCGTTGAACACTACATCTATGTCCCACAAGTGGCGTGGGCATCGGCCTTGCATGTAGGAGTAGAGGGTCGTGGATCAGGCTGGTCGAGGTCAAGGGTCGAGGATCGCCGAGGGTCGGGAGGTTGCCTAGTGTCAAAGATTCAACAAAACCATGTCTTCATCATTAGTAGTAATGGGTGCATGATGGTACGAAGCTCAACAAAGTTATTTTGGAACGGAGTCCTAGATAGGATAATTCGCCTTTTGGTACAAAGTTCAGCAAGAACCTTCCGAATATCGTTATTTGGAAGGCCTTTGCTGAAATTCGTACAAAAAGGCAAATTATCCTATCCGGGACTCCATTCCGTATCAACTTTGGAGGACTTCGCACCATCATGCCATGGTTACTTCCGCTAATGATGAAGCCATGGATTTCTTCAATACTTTGACACTAGGAACCCTCTCGACCCTCGGCGATCCTCGACCCTTAAACCCTCGACGACTCGAACCTCGAATTCTAGGCGACCTGGAACCCTCGATCCTCGACCCTAGAACCCTCGACCGGGATAATATCGACAACGCTTCAAGGGGGTAATATCGACAACCATTTAGATACATACACGGAAATTAATGTTATCGGGAGGGTATATCAACCCCCACGTATTGAAGTTATCGGGAGGGTATATGGACCCCCCTCGTGTTGAAGTTATCGGGAGGGTATATCGACGATGTGAGAGGAGAAGATCGAAGAAAAAAGAAGAAAAAAGAGGAGAAGAAGAAAGGAATAGAGGAGAAGAAGAAAAAATAGAAATATTCTATTCCTTTCTTCTTCTCCTCTTTTTTTCTTCTTTTTTCCTCTTCTTATTTATTTCTCCTCTTCTTCCTCTCCTCTTCTTCTCCTTTCTTCCTCTTCTTATTTTCCATTTTCCTCTCCTTCATTTTCTTCTTCTTCCTTCTTTCTAGCTAGATATAGAAAACTTTTCTAAAAATGTAACTTTTGCATATATAAAACTTTTTCTTCTTCTTCCTTCTTCCTTCTCTTCCTTCTTCCTAAATATATAAAACTTTTCTAAAAATGAAACTAACCTAAAATTAATGTACTAAATCAGAGAACATTAATGTACTAAAATTAATGTATTTTTAAAACACCATGCATATTACAATTGAAAAAATACATACATTCATACAAAAAAATACATATATGAACATACAAAAAAATACATAAATACATATATGAACAAACATAAGAAATACATATATCTAAAAAATACATATATGAACATACATAAGAAATACATATATCTAAAAATATAAAAACATCTAAAAACATATAAAAAAATACCATATAGTCCCGGCCGGCAGGGGCGCGCGGTGCTCACAAGGGCGGCGTCGGGGCGGGCAGGGGCGAGCGGCGGGCGGGGTCTGGGCGAGCAGGGCGCTGGCGAGTGGCGGCGACGCCGGGCGGGCGGCGATGGCGCTGGGCGCAACGCTGGGCGGCGACGGCGTCGGGCGGCGTGGGGAGGTGACCGCGACGGGCGCTGGGTGGCGTCTTGACGGCGCGCCGGGCGGCGTGAGGTGGTGATGGCGAAGCGCGGCGGCGGCAGCGTCGGTGGGCTGTGAATCGGGCAGCCTGGCGGCGGCGTTGGTGCGGGCAGCTGCAGAGATGAAATGAAAAACGCTAAGTCTTTGCTTATATAGCAAGTGAATTAGTCCCGGTTGATGCCATGAACCGGGACTAATTCCCTTTAGTCGGTTGGTGCCACCAACCGGGACCAAACGCCGCTTCCGCCCTTTGGTCGGTTGGTGGCACCAACTGACTAAAGGGGGCATTAGTCCCGGTTGTAGAACCAACCGGGCTAATGCACCTTTAGCCCGGTTGGTGCCACCAACCGGGACCAAAGGCCCGTGGCTGCCCCGAACCCAAATATTTAGTCCCACCTCGCTAGTTGAGAGGAGGCGCACTGTTTATAAGGTGCGGTGCGCCTTCCTCTCGAACTCCTCTCTAAAGCAGGCTGGGCCTAAACCTGCAATCTGTGCACAGCCAGGCCTCTGGGCCTCTGGGCCTGAATCACGGCCTATGGTAGGGTTTCTAGTCGTATTCAGGCCGTGGGGCCCGATGGGTGGCACTTTTTTTGTTTTTTGTTTTCTTTGTTGCTTTATTTATTTTATTTTGTTTCTACTTACAACAAAATACTTATTGTTGCTATTTTTATTTTTTTCCAGTTTTTTGTTTTGCTTTACGCATTATTTACTTTTGTTGTTTTTTGCTTTATTTTTTTAATTCTTTTTGCTTTTAGTTTTAGAAAAATTATAAACTTTCTGTTAGTGCCATTAGTTTTCAAATTTGAAAACACTTTTTTTGTTTTCTTTGTTGCTTTATTTATTTTATTTGATTTCTACTTACAACAAAATACTTATTGTTGCTATTTTTATTTTTTCAAGTTTTTTGTTTTGTTTTCTGCATTATTTATTTTCTTTTGGTTTTTTCTTTATTTTTTAATTCTTTTTGCTTTTAGGTCAGCAAAATTATAAACTTTCTGTTTGTGCCATTAGTTTTCAAATTTGAATTCTTTGAAATTTGTGTGAATCACAAGTTTGTGAGCTCAACAAGGCGTGTAGAGGGACGGGCTTATAAACCGGTGTGAGCGCCCTTCGGTTGGCGAGGTTTTCAAATTCATAGTTTTCAAATGAACTCTGAAAAAGTTGGCATAGCATGTGCATGTACAAAACGGACAATGGTATCATACTAAATGCATTACAAAGTTGGCATGGTATCATCATAATAGTTGCGGGAGAAAGTCTTCACTTTTTCTTCGCTTGTGTCGTTTGCTTATTGCGCCAGTAACCATGGATAATCTTCATCGTTTATCAGGATGCTTGGGTCAGCCTTGACTTTGAAGGGAATTTCATGAAACTTTTCATACTCTTGAGACATGTCATCTTGCCCTCCACTCCCAGGATGTCCCTTTTTCCTGAAAGAACTATGTGGCGCTTTGGCTCATTGTATGATGTATTCTCTTCCTTATCTTCTCTTTTCCTCGATGCAGTAGACATGTCCTTCACATAGATAACCTGTGCCATATCATTGGCTAGGACGAACGGTTCGTCGATCTACCCAAGATTTTTCGGATCCTTGTTGTCATTCCGTCTTTGTGGGTCTACCTGCACCCTGCCTCTGACAGATTGACCCACTTGCACTTAAACAAAGGGACCTTAAAATCTACTCCGTAGTCAAGTTCCCATATGTCTACTATGTAACCATAATATGTGTCATTTCCCTTGTCGGTTCTTGCTGCATCAAAGCGGACACCGCTGTTTTGGTTGGTGCTCTTTTCATCTTGGTCAATCGTGTAAAATGTATTCCCATTTATCTCGTATCCTTTCCAAATCATTACAGTCGAAGATGGTCCCTGGACAACAAGTACAGCTCATCACAAACAGTCTTGTCACCTCCGAGACGTGTTTCCAACCAACTGCTGAAAGTCTGATGTGTTCACATGTAATCCCGTCGTCGCCCGCTTGGTGTTTGGAGCGCAGATCGTATTCTTTTGTTCATCGACATACGGGGTCACCAAGGTAGAGTTACGTAGAAGCTGTAGTGTGCTTGAGACCAAGAATATCCGTCCCTGCATATTATTGATCCCTTCCAAGCGTGCCTTTTCGGTCAGTCTCCCCTCATACCGCGATTTAGGGAGACCTATCTTCTTAAGGCCAGGAATGAAGTCAACACAAAACCCGATGACATCCTCTGTTTGATGGCCCATGGAGATGCTTCCTTCTGGTCTAGCACGGTTACGAACATATTTCTTTAGGACTCCCATGAACCTCTCAAAGGGGTACATATTGTGTAGAAATACGGGCCCCAGAATGACAATCTCGTCGACTAGATGAACTAGGACGTGCGTCTTGAAGAAGGATGGTGGGAACACCAGCTCGAAACTGACAAGACATTGCGCCACATCATTCCTTAGCGTTGGTATGATTTCTGGATCGATCACCTTCTGAGATATTGCATTGAGGAATGCACATAGCTTCACAATGGCTAATCGGACGTTTTCCGGTAGAAGCCCCCTCAATGCAACCGGAAGCGGTTGCGTCATAATCACGTAGCAGTCATGAGACTTTAGGTTAGTAACTTTTTCTCTGGCATATTTATTATTCTCTTTATATTCGACGAGAAGCCAGTCGGGACCTTCATACTGAGCAGGCATTGAAAGAATATTTCTTTCTCTTCTTTCGTAAGAGCGTAGCTGGCAGGACCTTCCACTACTAGGAAAAGGGCTATAGATGGAAATGACACTAATGGCGCACCGGAAAGATGGTGCGCCATTAGTATATACTAATGGCGCACCTCCATACGATGCGCCATTAGTGTCTAAACTACTAATGGCGCACCATGCCTTGATGCGCCATTAGTACCAATTTTTTTTTTAACTAGTGCGCCTGTTCAAACATACTAATGGCGCATCCTGCCCGAAAGCGCCATTAGTAGTTGTAACTACTAATGGCGCACCAAAAGGGTGCGCCATTAGTACCAATAATTTTTTTAAACTAGTGCGCTTGTTCAAACATACTAATGGCGCACCCACACCCCGGTGCGCCATTAGTAGTTGTAACTACTAATGGCGCACCAAAGGTGTGGGTGCGCCATTAGTATAGAAACTTTTTTGAACTAGTGCGCCTGTCCAAACATACTAATGGCGCATCCTTCCCGAGTGCGCCATTAGTAGTTGTAACTACTAATGGCGCACAGGTGTTGGTGCGCCATTAGTACCAATTTTTTTAAACTAGTGCGCTTTGTCCAAACATACTAATAAGCGCACCCACACTGCAGTGCGCCATTAGTAGTTGTAACTACTAATGGCGCACTGTGTGGGTGCGCCATTAGTATAGAAACTTTTTTTTGAACTGTCCAAACATACTAATGGCACATCCTGCTTAGGTGCGCCATTAGTAGTGGTAAAAACTAATTGCTCACCATGCAAGAGGTGCGCCATTAGTAAGTGGGCAGCAACAAGATATTTGGGACAGCCTCTCCTACCCACACACTCACTTTCTCCCCACTTCATTCTCTCCACCTCCTCCTTGTCTCGGGTGCCTCCTCTTTTTCACCTCATTTCCACCATAGATTCATTCAAATTAAGTGGTTAAATTACCTTATTTTAATAGGTAAGTAAGGGGGGAAGCTATATTTAGGTTGTTCTCCTTACAACAATGTGCACATGCACTTTTTACGGCCTAGCTAGATCTATGTATGTTCGTGGTGTTGCATATGTTTGTGGTGTTTGCATATGTGTTTGTGTTTGGAGGTGTACCAGTATTTGAAATGCGATAGTTGCCAATATTTTGCGGAATGTTGATTCATTTCCGTTTGGCGAGAATTTTGGCATTAAGCATCCTTTTTGGTCCTATTTTAGGGAAAGTCATGCCAAATTTTTTCTTGGTTCTAAAATATCGTTTTGCTCTACCCTTGACGACCATGGTCCGCACGATGACCGAAGGCATCGTGAATAGGTTTTGAGGTCCGCGAAGGCCGAGATGCTTCAAAAGAACGAGACGGAGATAAGATGTCCGTGTCGAAGATGCAAGTGAAGAGCCTTATTGCGGACCCGGATTCGGGCAGGTAGGACCACCTGCTGTTGCGTGGTTTCATGGATGGCTATCGGTGGCAAGGTGATGAAGATGACTACGAAGTCGTCCATGCGGGCCGGGCAAGAAATGAGTAAGGGCAGCAAGACAACCACCGCGGCTCGGGCGGGCGAGAAGAAGAAGAATCCCCAGGCGATGATCACGGCGTGATGCTGCATACGATCATCATGTAGAATATGCAGGACATGATGATGAGGAAGATGCCGGAGCAGGCGACGGGCATGATCATGAAGATGATGATGCCGGCGGAGCAGACGACGCTGGACCATCGATGGGCTGGGTGCAGGACCCTCATATTCAAGAGCTGCTTCTCGAGCAGACGGAGAACGCAAGAGCTGCCGCCCGAGAGAAAGCCAAGATGGATCAACTTGAGTTAGACGCAGTTACTCCATTGTATGAAGGATGCAGGCCCGAGGATACCCGCCTGAAAGTAACGCTCATGGCCCTGGAGATGAAGGTAAAACACAAAATGACCGACGCATGCTTCGACGAGAACATGTCATTCTGGCACGAACGTCTTCCCAAGGGGAACAAGTGCCCGATCAGTTTGGAGGAGGCGAAGAAAATCGTGTGTCCACTGGATTTACCGCACGTGAAATACCATGTGTGCATGAACAATTGCATCATTTATCGGGACGAGCACGCGGAGTCTACCATATGTCCGGTGTGCGGCATCACTCGATACAAGAAGAGGAAGAAAGCTCCTCGAAAAGTGGTGTGGTACTTTCCGATCACTCCTAGTCTGCAGCGCTATTTCGCGGACCCTAAGGTAGCAAAGCTCCTGCGTTGGCACGCGGATAGGGAGGAGAAGAAGCGAGAAGATGACGCAAATGATCCGGAGATAGATAAAAAGACAAGATGTTGAGTCACCCTAAGGATGCGAGCCAGTGGCAAGCGTTGAACTTCGAAGACTCGGAATTTGGGAACGATCCAAGGAACATCGTGCTGGGCGCGAGCACCGATGGAGTCAATCCGTTTGGCAGCCAGAGAAGCACACATAGCACCTGGCCTGTGTTTGTGTGGATGTACAACCTTCCCCTGGTTGTGCATGAAGAGGAAGTACATTCACATGAGTATGCTAATTGAAGGGCGAAACAACCAGGGAACGACATCAATCTGTATCTAGGGCTGCTGAAAGAGGAGCTTGACACGCTGTGGAAAACGCCAGCCAATACGTGGGACGCCGCAGAAAGAATATTTCCCTATGAGAGCCGTGACCGCTCACGACGGTGCACGACTATCTCGATTACGGATATGTCACGGGCAGGTAGTCCACGGATTTTCCGGATGCGTAAGGTGCATGGATGACACAACGTATCGCCAGCTAGATAGAGATCCCGGTCTTGAAAACCGTGTTCATGGGACATCGAAGGTGGCTTCGCGACGATGAACCGTGGAGGAAACGCAAGGATCTGTTCGATGGTGAAACCGAACCCAAAACGCCTGTACGAGGAGCGGCGAGGAAATAGACAAGCTGTTGGAAAATTGGAAAGATCGCCCACCGCCGGAAAGAAGCAAAAGGCGCCAGAGCCGGAAAGAAGCGAAGGCGCCAGAGCCGCTGCTGAAGGTATGGAAAACGAGGTCTGTTTTACGGGACTTGCCACGTCTTGGAAGATCCACCGTGTGCCTCACAGCCTTGATGTCATGCATATCACGAAGAACGTAGCGAGAGTCTGCTTGGTACCCTGCTCAACATGCCGAGAGGACCAAAGATGGGCGAAAGCAAGGGCAGACTTGAAATCAATGGGCATCGGGCAGGAGCTTCACGCTATATATGATGATGATGATGATGATGATGATGATGATGATGAGGCGAAGCAGGACACGTAAAGTCGCCGCGAAAGGCAAAAGGCCAAGAAGACCGGAAATGACTACCCTCCGCGTGCTTCACTCTAAGTCGAGGAGATCGAGCAGTTTTTCACCTGCCTCCTAGGAGTAAAACTTCCTTACGATTACGCTGGGAAGATAAGCAGATACCTAGACCCAAAGCAAAGCGAAGTTCAGCGGGATGAAGTCTCACGACATCACGCGTTGATGACGCAGAATACTTCCGGTTGCAATCCGTGGGATCATGGACGCGCACGTCCGTGAAACGCTATTTGGCCTATGCAACTTCTTCGACGTCATCTCTCGGAAGTCGATTGGCGTGAGGCAACTCGAGAAGGCTACAGGAAGAGATCGTGGTGATACTATGCGAGCTTGAGATGTACTTCCGCCCGCATTCTTCGACGTTATGGTGCATCCGCTGGTCCATATAGTGGAGGATATCATCCAACTCGGGCCGACGTTCCTCGCACAGCATGATGCCGTTCGAAAGGATGAATGGTGTCATCAAAGGATACGTTCGCAACATGTCACGCCCGGAAGGAAGCATAGCCGGGGCTTCGATCAAGAGTGCATCTCCTATCGCACGAATTATCTAGGCATCGAGAACCCCATTGGTCTGCCCGTCAACAGGCACCTCGGCAGGCTCGCTGGATGGGGTCACCGTGAGGGTCGCCATGAAATGCATGTCGACTTCGAGGGTCGACTCACGACTTTGAAAGAGCAAACCTAGTCGCGCTACAACACATAGACGTGGTCGATCCTTGGGTGGTAGAGCACAAAACCTTTATTAAAAAGACGTACAATGACCGAGGCCAACAGAGGACGGACGGAGATACACTCAAAGAGCACAGCTCATATTTCACGCGTTGGTTCAAGCGAAGCTTCGTCTTACCCTTTACATGAGGATTCTTCCGCAGAAGAACAACTCATATTCGCCTTTGTCACAGGCGCCGAGCACAACCTCGATGACCTATGAGGCGTCACGATATCAACGACTACACATTCTACACCGAGGCCAAGGACATGAAGAGCGATGGTTATCGAACTCCGGGTAACGATGGAATCCTACACCGTAACGACAAGGACAGATACTACGGAAGGATCGAGGAGATCTGGGAGCTGAGCTACGCTGGAGAGAAGGTCCGATGTTCCGTGTCGATGGGCCAAGAACGTCATAAAAGAAGACCGGTATTTCACCACCATGGTTATACGAAGCCAAATCCAAGACCCATGAGCATAAGCGTCCACCGCGAAAAATGAGCCATGGGTACTGGCTTCCCAAGTGGACCAATGCTTCTTCATTACCGACCCGTCAAAGCCCAGTCGTATTGTCGTGAGGAGAGGCAAAAGGAAGATCATCGGAATGGATGGAGTAGCCAATGAGCAAGACTTCGACAAGTACGGCGACCCGAGGATCGAACATGACGGCGATGATGAAGTAGCAGCATACACCACAAGAAGAAGCAGGACCACCCTACCTAAAGGACGTCCGTTCCACAGAAGAACTCCATTTGCGAAAAAGAAGGGCAAGAAGATTGTGAACAGATAGCTAGCTAAGATCGATTGTATTTAAATCGTAGCCTTCATTTCTCGATTGTATTTCATGGGTACTTTTTGAACTATCATGAATATTTTTAAATTTCATGGACACTCGATCTCGATCCCCCTCCATCTCGATCGCTATCCCACCTCGCCAGATCCGGCGCCCCTCGCCGCCGAGCACCCCCGAGTCCACCGGCCGCCGCCGACCCCCCGCACCCTCGATTCCCCTCCATCTTTTAAAATGGCTTTTTAAATGCTACTGTCTTATAAAAAAATGCTACTGTCTTATAAAAAAATGCTACTGTCTTATAAAAAATAAGTATCAAACAGCTTTTTAAATGCTCTTGTCTTATAAAAAATATTACTGTTATTATTTAAACAAGTTTGAACATATTTAAACACAAATAAGTAAAAAACAACTTATTAAATGCAAAAAAAAAATTTGTGGAGCCCACCTCGATCCCCCTCCATCTCGATCGCTGTCCCACCTCGCCAGATCGCTGTCCCCGCACCCTCGATTCCCCTACTCAACCGCCGCCGCCGACCCCCCGCACCCCGCGCACCGTCTTATAAAAAATAAGTATCAAACAGCTTTTTAAATGCTACTGTCTTATAAAAAAATATTACTGTTATTATTTAAACAAGTTTGAACATATTTAAACATAAATAAGTATCAAATAGCTTTTTAAATGCTAAAAAAAGTTTGTGGAGCACGGGAGTCGAACCCGGGACCTCTGGTGTGAGAACTGGAGGTGACCAGTCGAGCTAGTAGAGTGGGCTTGACATGGATAGGTTACAGTAGTAGATAACCTTTTGGCTTTTGTGGAAATAAAAAAAAACTAATGGCGCACCACGGTGAGGTGCGCCATTACTGTGGACATGCTAATGGCGCACCGCGGTGAGGTGCGCCATTAGTATTGTGGGGGGGGGGGGGCTAAAACCCTAAACCTGCGGCGGCCTTTAGTCGCGGTTGGCCAGACCAACCGCGACTAAAGGTGGGGGCGCGGGAACGCAAAAAACCCGCCAAAAACCCTTTAGTCGCGGTTGGGCAGGCGACCCGCGACTAAAATAGCAACAATAAGTATTTTGTTGTAAGTAGAAACAAAATAAAATAAATAAAGCAACAAAGAAAACAAAAAAGGTGTTTTCAAATTTGAAAACTATTGGCACTAACAGAACGTTTATAATTTTTCTAAAACTAAAAGCAAAAAAGAATTAAAAAATAAAGCAAAAAACAACAAAAATAAATAATAATGCAGAAAACAAAACAAAAAAACTGGAAAAAATAGTGCCGCCATCGGACCCCCACGGCCTGAATACGACTAGAAACCCTACATGGGCCAGGATTCAGGCCCGCAGGAGGCCAAGTAGGCCCACAGGCACATAGCTAGTGACAGATTAGGCCCGAAAGCCTGTAGTTGAGAGGAGCTCGAGAGGGTGGGCGCAGCAGCGCTTATAAACCACTCTCGAGCTCTCTCAACTAGCGAGGTGGGACTAAACTTTTGGGAGAGGCAGCACAAGGCCTTTGGTCGCCAAAAACCCTTTAGTCGCGGTTGGGCGGGCGACCCGCGACTAAAGGGTACCTTTAGTCATGGGTCTCGCCGCCAACCGCGACTAAGAGCGCGGAGGCATAAAAACCATAAAACCCTTTAGTCGCGGTTGGGCGGGCGACCCGATCCCCTCGCCCGATCCCCCTCGCCAGTTCTCTCCTCTCGCCCCACCGCCCGCCGCGCCGCTGCCTCGCCCCCGCCCTCGCCCTCGCCCTCTCCCTCCATCGCCCTCTCCTCGCCGCCCGGACGCCGCCTTGGCCAGCGCCGCCTCGACCCGCCCGACCACTTGCCGCCCGCCGCCCGACGCCGCCCGACCCGCCGCCCGGGCCGCCCGACGCCCTTGCCCCGCCGCCCGGGCCGCCGCCCAGACGCCGCCCGACCCGCCGCCGGACCCGCCCCCGCCCAGCGCCGCCTCGACCCGCCCGGCGCCGCTGCCCCACCTCGACCCCGCCCGTCCACACCACCGTCGACCCGCCTCCCTCGACCTGCCCAAGGTACCTGGTCCCATCTGAATTTAGTTTGGGATCAAAGGCTTCGTAAGTAAGTAAGTGATGTATAGGCATAGTTATTCTTGCCGATACAATCTGGCCGATCAACTAGATATTAGCCTTGCAGGTTATTAGCCTTGCAGGTTGTTTCTCCATATGGGCAACAGAATAGTTACATGCCAATGATGACAAGATACCCACCGACTCTTAGTTAACCCCATGTTCCCGTTTTGTTATTTGAACTTGATTCTGCCACTAGATGCTTGCACGGTATAAAATGCTGTTTGTTCTTTCGTACTTGGACACAGTTAGATCAGATTCTGATAGGATCCTTGGGATAACATTTACTATCGCTTTACTCACTAAGCAGCGAGCATGCTTAGATTGCTTGGTGCAGCTGAATGAATTTGAAGGTTCATGATATTTTCTTAATCATTTTACCATATTTCTGAATGTTGAAGAAACAAATATGCACATAGAAGTACAGAGTGTTCCAAGTATCTTAAAAGCAGAATCTGTGCGGTGGTTGTGTTTTATGCCTTTTACTGCTTTTCCCGTTTGTCCTTCATTTCTCTCTGATCTTTATAATATATGTGATGGATATGTTAATCTGTGCATGTTTCATCTATTACAGTTCCGTTACGGCTTGGTAAATCTTTATGATCCAAATAGTAGCTGCGTGATAAAATTTTCTCCACACATGGATCTTTGTATGATTTGTTGCGCCTTATCCGATTGTTGTTTTACCAAGATCGTCCTAATAGGCCTAGAATTGTAGATTGTTTTTCTCCTGAAGCTTGTGGAATCATTGATATAGCAAATACATGTAGATTAGTGTCGACGTCCAAAAGTGCATATACTTGATGATCCTTGTAAGAGTACGCATGATAGTTGAGCCTTGGTGGTGCCAAAATGGCCCATTTGGTTTTAGAATTGAATAAATGATAGCTCGCGTTGCCTTGTTTTTCTGTGAATCAATGAGCAAATGCTTTAAAACTGAACCTTATGCAGGCGTTGCCTCTTTTAAAAATAATAATTATGCAGGCATTTGTAAGAATTGAGATGTTCATTTGAGGATAACCTTTGGTTATATTGTTGAGAGTGAAATATATATCTTTCTCCTTTGCACTAAATCTTCTGCATCAAATGTTTTGAAGAACTCGCACGTCCTACCTGCAAAGAAATATTTCTTTTATTTTTACACGCAGTCACATTTTTTGGCTGTGGTTCCCTAAGTTCTATGGTTTATAGTTGTTCACTGGTTTGCTACTCGAAGTAGTTTTGGCTTGCATCTCTTCTGTTTTGATTTGTAGATGTTGCTCGTAAAGGTAAATTTGGCAAGGGGCAGATTTCTACATGTTGGTCCTGGTACTTTCGGTGCTCGAGAGCCTGAAACCGACTTCTTGCACTTCTTTTTAAATAGTGTTTGGGGTTCAGGAGTACCGAATTTTTTGTGGTTGTTTCAAACTGCAACCATTGTTTGCTTTTATTTTTGAATGGTGAACATCGTTTGTTTGAGTGCCTCTTTATATTGCTGCACGCAGGAGTACTCCCATCCTCTGCTTTTTCCACCAACATATCACTTGAGAGCTGAAGCCGCCTCGCAACATCATTTTTTCAGACTAACAGGATACAGGTGTTATCTTAGTCGGTGAGTATTTCTCATCTCAACTTGGAATTTCTCATTTCACTTAGTGAGTATGCATTGAAGCACACCTTCCGGTCAATAAATTCAAACACCAAATGTTTACATTCACTTGATAAATATTTCACATCTCTGTACATGCAAATATTCAAGACGGCTTTGCTCAAATTTCGATAACACCATCGAGTAAAGCTATTTCAGACACAATAAAGTTGCAAAGATACTTCATAGACATATGTGTGTTGCTTTTGTTTCTGCTAAACTGTCTATGGTAGATAAACTGAGTGTTGTGGCCATGCTTGATGCAGGAGCTCAAGAACCTACGGCAGCAGCTCTACTCCGCCTCCGAGTACTGCGAGAAGTCCTACCTCAACACCCACCAGAAATAGATGTGAGTAGCTAGTTGGGGTCAGATTGGTTTTGTGGACAGTATTTGACCTTATGTTTTGGTTTTGTGGACAGTATTTGACCTTATGGTAACTAGTTGGGGTCAGTTTTGGGGTTTTGATTATTGGTATGAAGTAATCTTGACAGAGGATCTTATTCACACAAAGTTTTAGTTAAACACTTTTACTTGAATGATTTTGTGCTACTTCTGTTGTTGTTTTGTGGACAGTATTTGAACTTAAAGGTAACTAGTTGGTTATGAAAGCATGATACTTCTATAACTTTAGTAATAAGCAGAATAGATCGTGCTCTGATGGCTCTAGGCAGAGAATGGCATGTTACTACCATAGAGGTACCCAAATATGTAGGTGTAGTTTGTGTTTTTATTTGTTCACACTGTCATTTGTATTGCTCAATTAGACAATTAGTCTTTATGAAGAAGAAGAATAAAGTTGATGCTTGCTGTTATGGCTGTATTCACTTCTTCTTGTTGTACTTGTGATGATGTTGTACTTGTGATGATGCTACTTGTGATCTTCTGAAATGACCCATTGGGGACTTCATTCTGCTGGGATAATGATATTGCAGGTACCCGAGAGGCCCTTGAGTTTGCCGGAATGTCGATTAACTTCCGTTCCGGCAAATTGGTACTCCATATGTCCTATTTTCAGCAAAGGTCATGCTGAAATTTTCCGTGAATTTTAGCATGACTTTGCTAAAAATAGGACATATGGGGTACTTGTGACTAATGCATGGGCCGGGTATCTTAGTAGTTAATTAAGTAGGATCAAGTGCCCGGCGTACTTGTGACTAATGCATGGCTTTTAGGGTGCCTCGGTGTCGATAAAACCGAAATGATGAAAAGTTAGGCTTTTAGGGTGCCTTGGCGTCGAAAAACCCTCAATGATAAAAGCTTAGATTTTAGGATGCCTCGGTGTCGACAAACCCTAAATGATGAGACCATGATCTTGTTCCTTGACAATAACCAACTTTTGACCAAACTTTGTTTCTATTTAGAGAGAAACATGGCCCACAACGATGAGGCCGGGGTTGAGGCGGCAAGGCATTACAGGAGCTGTCCCAGGAGATGGAGGAACAACCTCACTTGTATGAGGCCGCCTTCCCCACCAAACCTGAGACCACGGATGGTCCCGCCGAGGATGACCACAATGATGCCACCACTGATGGTGCCGCCGAGGATGCCACCACTGATGATGGCGGTGCACGCACAGATGGCAGCCACCCGAAGAGGCACCGGAAGGACCGGCGCCCGGTCGTGCTCCGCACCCTCAAGGAGGAAGGTACTGAAGTGGACTCCCACGGGAATCCAACGGCGCCCGAACGAATAGTCACGGGGTACTCGCTGTAGCTCGGGTGCATTGTCCGGAGCACCGTCTCGATCAACACCGAGAACCTGAGGCATCTGACCGAGGGAATTTGGCGCAACCTCCTCTTCACGAAGCTGCACGAACGATACAAGTTCCCCGCTGAATTTGAAAACACAAGCCTCAAAGGGAATAAAGTGAACAATGCTGCCCTCACGAAGATGAGCAAGGCCCTGTCTACTTGGAAAAGCAATGTGAAGAGAATGATCGAGAAAGGTGAGAGTTATGAGAAGATCAAGGAGAAAAATCCTTCGATCACCGAAGATGACTACAAGCGACTTCAAGATCAATTGCTCGAGCACCGCAAGCTCCCAATCAAGTGAGTGGGGGAAACAAATGCGGAGCTGAACATAGGGGAACACACACTCGGTCCCGGCGGTTACAGAGTGGCGGAGCCTATATGGGACAAGGAGGAGGCGGACCGTGCCGAGCAAGGCCTACCGCCTCTTCGATACATCTGGCGGTGACAATCGGACCAGGAACTTTGTCGGGGCCCGGTACAAGAAGGACCCGAAAACAAAGGAGCTTACCACGGATCCGAAGACCAGGCAGCTTGAGCTTGTTCTCGTAAGGAATACACCCCGTAATTAGCTCCATATGGTTGCATTCTAATTAACGGGTCAATTTCTAAATGGTTCACATTCCTTCCGCAGCGATTGAAAGCGATGAGCTGGGTCGACTCGAGCAACCCTTGGGACACCACTCTAAATAGGGGGTTGAATGTAATGAAGAACAAGGATAAGCTCGATGAAGTCGAAGTCAGCTGGTCGTGTGGCGGCAAAGGCTTGTCGACAAAATGGGGTCATACTATACCGCTGGTGTGCGGAAGGAGAAAAAGACCAGCTCGGAAAGCGGTAGCGAGAGGTTCAAGAACTCAAGGCACAGGTGGCACGGATTCCGGAGATTGTCCAAGAGCAAGTGGAACAACGACTCGGAGCGACGATCACCGCCCTTGTGCCTACCTTGATCTCGGGGTTGAGTGCGTGGATTGCGGGCGGCCAACAGGGGCCGCCCGATTCCTAGCTTCACGGCCAGCAACTTCGCATAATGCGATGGCGGGGCCATTGGTGCCTCCAGCGAGGCGGCATTGGTGTCTCCGACGCCGCACGGAGCTTAATGCACCCGGTGTACGCTGCCGGCACCTCTGCAACAAGCGGCCCCTCCGTCCATCGCATGCCCGCCGTTGGCGGTGCCTCTACATTAGCCGAGCTCGACGCCATCATCACGGTAACTAATTAAGCCTCTCGGCCGAGGACTTCATCTCCTTGCCTTTTGATCGGGCATCCCCGACGCCCTACATGTTTTGGCAGGGCGCCGCCGACGTTCCGTGCACTCTCCTGCACTTCGTGAACAACAAGTTGGTCGATGTCGCCAAGGGCAAAATCGTTCAACCGGGCAACCCCTTGTTCCACGGTACCCAGATGCCACCCAACTTGTTTAGGGTTCAACTGGTTCGGGTGCTGCCAGGCTGCGACGACTTGTTACCTCGAATCGACCCGGCCGGGTCGACGATGATGACGTGATGACCCTCGGCGCTGCTGAGCTGGCCCCTGCTTTGGCGAAGAGCCAGATTCGTTTGGGGCGGGGACACCACCCCAAAGACAACACCGCCCGGTCGTGCGGCGCCAAGTCGACCCCATGGCAAGACCGCCAGAACGGTGCGGACATCCCTATGCCACTGGATCCAAACATGCATATGGCACGGGATCGTAATGACGACGACGACTATGATACATTTGGCAATGTCGATCAGTACATTGCAGAGCATGTGTGCGATGACTACTTCATGGGGACTCCTTATCAAGAACCAAACCCAACAAAAGACGATTGCGATCTAGATCTTAAATCGGAGAAGCAAACTTGAAACAGGCGCCGTTTGGCGTTCAGCTCTCGAGACGCCCAGCCTGCCGACTTCACCGAGCCTCGGATAGGCGAGGTGCAAAATATTATCAGCCCCAACACACTCAAGAAGGCGGTCCGTGAGCAAAACTCGGTCCCATTACAGAGAAGAAGAAGGCACGCAAAAGAAAGACTAAGAAGGGTGCGAGCCAGCCGGCACCGAATGCGATCCGTGCTCGGGACGGGCCACCTTCACCGCAGGATATCTCGAGGAGGGTGCATGTGGCGGGTAGGGCGATGCTACCGACAAATATGCTCAATGCTGCAACCGGTGCTATGCGGAGTCTGCATGATGTGTTCTTTCTTTGGAGAAGCGGCGTCTCGTGGAGAAGGATGTGGCATACCGGTTTCGCGGCCAAGGTGCCAGAGGGCAAGGGCTTTGTGGATAACTCCATCGGGCGACGATCGTCCTGCGTTTTGATGACATCCACGCTATGTTGAACCTTCATCCGCTGCACTACACCTTCGTTCGGCTATTTTCGCTGAGTATGGAGATGCGGATCATTCGCGACAAGACCGGACATCGTGATAGTCGACCCTTCTACATGCGTGCAAAGATCTTGGGCAGCGCTGGGGACCGGCAAGTCGCGAGTTCTTACCTCGAAGGCGTCATTCGGCAAACCAAGAAAAGGATAACTTCCTCGTGCCTTACTTTCCCGAGTAAGTCCTCCCTCAACCGCCCGTAACATATGAATTCTTACATTTCGATCGCTTTTTCTTTTAACATTCCGTGTTTTCTGCGGTGACACACGTTGCACGCTCATCCTCCTAAGCCCTAAATATTCCATGGCCACGTATTTCGACCCGGACCGTCAGTCGAACGTAGACTACACAAATGTCAAGAAGGTTCTTGATGATGTTCTCCCAGCTACGCCAAATCTGGAGGCACCTTCACCAGGCCTATTCGTAAGCACGGCAAGCACGTGTTCTCCCACAATCTGACGTTACGCTGCGTCAAGCAGCCGCTGGCGGTCGAAGGGTGCCTACTACGCCATCCATCACATGCGGCGATCGACGGGACCATCATCAACTTCGCTACCGAGTAAACTCCAAGATTGGGCCGCGGCGTGTCGGCAATCCAGACGCGGACCTCCGACAAGAATTCTTTCGCATCCAAATGGAGTTTGCGGAAATCATCCATCAAGATGTCCTTCCGTACCTCGGGCAGTTCTACCTCAGAAATCAACCGTCCAACGGTGACATCGACACAATGCTACAAATGCAGGATGACAACGCCCGTTCTTTCATGACTCCCACGATAGACGGCGGCTTCATCCACGCTCCGTCCCTTGAGTCGAGTTGTCTAGTTCTGAAACATCGATTGGGTCATGTTGTAATTAAACTTTAATGAACTTGTAGTATGTCTCTTTGGTTTCGAGAGTCGTTCAACTTAGATGTAATCGATGCTATTAATGTCTTGCTTTTCTCTTCCGATCGGTCTGTTGCATACTTATATATTGCTTATGTATTGTCTGTGAATTGGTACTAACGTTTCGCTTTGGCTAGTGCATAGCGATGCCGACGTATGTCGTGTACAAGGGTAAGGTTCCCGGAGTCTACGATGACTGGGAGGAGTGTCGGAGACAGGTTCACCGATTCAGCGGTAACAGTTACAAAGGGTACACCACTAGGTCCGAGGCCGCCCGCTATCTAGCGGGAGAGGGGAGGGAGCGTTGGAGGAACCGGATGAAGACGAGTTTCATCGTGATGATGCTCATCGTGATGACCGCAGCTCTCTTCTATGTGATGGTAGTTTAGATGATCGATATCGACTTGTAATGCGAAGATAAACTCGCTACTCGCAGTCTCGAGACTTGTAATATAATGTTCTATCTTTGTTCGGTCTTTTCAATTCGGGGACTAATATGATGAATTGTATTCGGAGACTAATATGATGAATTGTATTCAAGGACTAATCTTCTATTGTATTTGATGAATCTATTGTTGATGTGTGCTGTCTATATTTTGTCAAATTATACATTTTGTAACCTGTGCAAAAAACAGAAAATAAAAAAATAAAAAACCTAATATTCATACTAATGGCGCATCACATGATAAAGGCGCCATTAGTATGACAAAGGCATACTAATGGCGCATCACCAGGAAGTGCGCCATTAGTATCTGCGTTACTAATGGCGCATCCGGAGGTGGTGCGCCATTAGTATGCCAAAGCACTGGGTATACATGCCCAGGGAGGCATACTAATGGCGCACTTTGCATATACTAATGGCGCATTGTGGTGCGCCATTAGTATAGATACTAATGGCGCACCGGCTGGTGCGCCATTAATATATCGAATACTAATGGCGCACCAGGTGGTGCGCCATTAGTATCTCGATATACTAATGGCGCACCATTGCGCGCGCCATTAGTAAAAATTACTAATGGCGTGCTGTCAATGGCGCACCTCTGATGCGCCATTAATGGCCATATTAGGTGCGCCATTAGTAGTGGTATTTCTAGTAGTGTTCATACTGCTTCGGAGGCATGCCCTCTTTTTCGTGCAAGCGTTGCAGGTCCTCTCGTGCCTCAGGTGTATCTTTTGTCTTCCCATACACGCCCAAGAAGCCTAGCGGGTTCACGCAAAGGTTCTTCGTCACGTGCATCACGTCGATCGAAGAGCGGACCTCTAGGTCTTTCCAGTAGGGTAGGTCCAAAATATAGATTTCTTCTTCCACATGGGTGCGTGATTCTCAGCGTCATTCGGAACAGCTAGTCCGCCGGGACCCTTTCCAAAGATTACGTGTAAATCATTGACCATAGCAAGTACTGATCACCGGTACGCATGGCAGGCTTCTTCTGGCGATCTGCCTCGCCTTTGAAATGCTTGCCTTTCTTTCGACATTGATGGTTGGTCGGAAGAAATCGACGATGGCCCACGTACACATTCTTCCTGCAGCTTCCCAGGTATATACTATCGGTGTCAAGTAAACAGTGCGTGCATGCGTGGTATCCCTTGTTTGTCTGTCACGAAGGTTACCGAGAGCGGGCCAATCGTTGATGGTCACGAACAGCAACGCCTTTAGGTCAAATTCCTCCTTTTGTGCTCATCCCACGACGTACACCGTTTCCATTCCACAGCTGTAAAACTTCTTCGACTAATGGCCTTAGGTACACATCACTGTCGTTGCCGGGTTGCTTAGGGCCTTGGATGAGAACTGGCATCATAATGAACTTCCGCTTCATGCACATCCAAGGAGGAAGGTTATACATACATAGAGTCACGGGCTAGGTGCTATGATTGCTGCTCTGCTCCCCGAAAGGATTAATGCCATCCGCGCTTAAAGCAAACCATACGTTCCTGTTGGGGAACGTAGTAATTTCAAAATTTTCCTACGCACACACAGGACCATGGTGATGGCATAGCAACGAGAGGGGAGAGTGTAGTCTACGTACCCTCGTAGACCAAAGCGGAAGCGATCACAACGTAGAGGAAGTAGTCGTACGTTCTCCTCGCGATCCTGCCGATCCCAGTGCCGTTACTCCGGCACCTCCGAGTCGATGATGACGTAGAGGAAGTAGTCGTACGTTCTCCTCGCGATCCAGCCGATCCCAGCGCCGTTACTCCGGCGCCTACGAGTTCTTGGCACACGTTCAGCTCGATGACGCTCAACGGGCTCCGATCCAGCAAAGCTCCGGGAGAGGGAGTTCCACAAGACGACGGCGCAGGACGATCTTGATGTTTCACCGACGCAGGGCTTCGCCTAAGCACCGCTACGATATGACCGAGGTGGAATATGGTGGAGGGGCACCGCACACGGCTGAGGAACGATCTCAAGGATCAACTTGTGTGTCCTAGGGTGCCCCCACCCCGTATATAAAGGAGGGAGGGAGGAGGTGGTGGCCACAAGGGGGCCCGCCATAGGGAGGGGAAACCTACTCCAAGTAGGTTTCCCTCTCCTTTCCTTATCTTATTTGGAGGGAAGGAAGGAGTACTAGTATTAGGAAGTAGTACTAGTAGTAGGAATAGGAAGAGGGGAAGGAGAAAGGGGGGGCGGCCCCTCCCCAATTCGGATTGGGCTTGGGGGCGCGCCTCCCTTGTTCCTTCTCCCTTCCTCCTACATGGGCCCAATAAGGCCCATATACCTCCGGGGTTCCGCAACCTCCGGAGCTCCAAACTTCTCCGGAACCTATCCGGTGTCCAAATATATCCGTCCAATATATTAATCTTTATGTCTCGACCATTTCGAGACTCCTCGTCATGTCCGTGATCATATCCGGGACTTCGAACAACCTTCGGTACATCAAAATACACAAACTCATAATATAACCGTCCTTGAAACCTTGCGTGCGGACCCTACGGTTCGAGAACAATGTAGACATGACCGAGACACATCTCGGTCAATAACCAATAAGCGGGACCTGGATGCCCATATTGGTTCCTACATTTTCTCTGAAGATCTTTATCGGTCAGACCGCATAACAACATACGTTGTTCCTTTTGTCATCGGTATGTTACTTGCCCGAGATTCGATCGTCGGTATCCAATACCTAGTTCAATCTAGATTCTTGGCAAGTCTCTTTACTCGTTCCGTAATACATCATCTCACAACTAACTCATTAGTTGCAATGCTTGCAAGGCTTATGTGATGTGTATTACCGAGAAGGCCCAGAGATACCTCTCCGACAATCGGAGTGACAAAACCTAATCTCGAAATATGCCAACCCAACAAGTACCTTTGGAGACACCTGTAGTACTCCTTTATGATCACCCGATTACGTTGTGACGTTTGGTAGTACCAAAGTGTTCCTCCGTAAACGGAGTTGCATAATCTAATAGTTATAGGAAAATGTATAAGTCATGAAGAAAGCAATAGCAATATACTAAACGATCAAGTGCTAAGCTAACGGAATGTGTCATGTCAATCACATCATTCTTCTAATGAGGTGATCCCATTAATCAAATGACAACACATGTCTATGGTTAGGAAACATAACCATCTTTGATTAATGAGCTAGTCTAGTAGAGGCTTACTAGTGACTTATCTGTTTGTCTATGTATTCACACATGTATTATGTTTCCGGTTAATACAATTCTAGCATGAATAATAAACATTTATCATGATATAAGGAAATAAATAATAACTTTATTATTGCCTCTAGGGCATATTTCCTTCAGTTCCTTGGGTCCTTTGCAAACTCATCCCAGTACTTTCTCTCGATTTTTCTCCACTGCGACCCGTCAGCGGGTGCTCTCAACTTCCCATCTTTCTTACGGTCCTCACTGTGCCATCGCATCAACTTGGCATGCTCTCCGTTTCTGAACAGACGTTTAAACCGTGGTATTATAGGAGCATACCACATCACCTTCGCAGAAACCCTCTTCCTGGGAGGCTCGCCGTCAACATCACCAGGGTCATCTCGTCTGATCTTATACCGCAATGCACCGCATACCGGGCATGCGTTCAGATCCTTGTAGGCACCACGGTAGAGGATGCAGTCACTAGGGAATGCATGTATCTTCTCCACCTCCAATCCTAGAGGGCATACGACCTTCTTTGCTGCCTATGTGCTGTCGGGCAATTCGTTATCCTTTGGAAGCTTCTTCTTCATTATTTTCAGAGCTTCCCAAATCCTTTATCGAGCATGACAATCTCGCCTTCCATCGTAGCAATTCGAGTACGGTACCGAGCTTTGTGTGGCCATCTTCGCAATTGGGGTACAACCCTTTTTTGTGATCCTCTAACACGCGATCGAACTTCAGCTTCTCCTTTTGACTTTCGCATTGTGTCCTTGCATCGACAGAGACCCGGCGGAGATCATCATCATCGGGCACATCGTCTGGTTCCTCTTGATCTTCAGCAGCTTCGCCAGTTGCAGCACCATCGTGCACATCGTCTGGTGCATCTTAATGTTCGATAGCATCACCATATTCAGGGGCACATAGTTGTCATCGTACTCTCTTCTTCCTCGCCGTCTTCCATCATAACCCCTATTTCTCCGTGCCTCGTCCAAACATTATAGTGTGGCATGAAACCCTTGTAAAGCAGGTGGGTGTGAAGGATTTTCCGGTCGAGTAAGACTTCGTATTCCCACATATAGGGCATGGACAACACATAAAACCATTCTGCTTGTTTGCCTCAGCCACTTCGAGAAAATCATGCACGCCCTTAATGTACTCGGAGGTCTGTCTGTCACCGTACATCCATTGCCGGTTCATCTGCTTGCATTATATATAATTAAGTGTGTCAAAAATCATTACGGAACATCATGAATAGATAATTAAGTGACCAAATTAATAGAAGTTCATCATCACATAAAAACCAAAGTAGATACATAGTTCTCATCTAACAACATAAAGCTCTGCAGAGCATCTAAATTAATTAAACCATACATTGAAACGTGGTAAAACATTTCAATGCGAAAACAAATGCGATTATAATCGCAACCAACGTAACAACTGATCCAACAGCATAATGATACCAAGCCTCGGTATGAATGGCATATTTTCTAATCTTTCTCATCTTCAAGCGCATTGCATCCATCTTGATCTTGTGATCATCGACGACATCCGCAACATGCAACTCCAATATCATCTTCTCCTCCTCAAGTTTTTTATTTTTTCCTTCAAGAAATTGTTTTCTTCTTCAACTAAATTTAACCTCTCGACAATAGGGTCGGTTGGAATTTCCGGTTCAACAACCTCCTAGATAAATAAAATCTATGTCACGTTGGTCGGCATAATTTTCATAAACAATAAATGAACCAATAGTTATGAAAAGATAATATATACCACATCCGAATCATAGACAGGGACGAGGGCCGACGGGGCGGATACCAAAACTATCACACTATATAAGATGCAATAATAAAAGTAAGAAAATAATACAAGTAAGAATATTTTTCCTTTCAGAAAGAAGATAAGAACAAGAGGCTCACCACGGTGGTGCTGAAGATGAGATCGGCGCGGGTGATCGACGGCGGTGAAGACGGGGACGGGGCATGACGGACCGCTAAACCTAGACAAATATTGAAGAAAATGGAGGTTGGAGGTCGAGCTTGGAGAGGAGAAAGCTTAAGTAGTGTGGCTCGGGCATTTCATCGAACACCTCATGTGCATAGGAGGTGAGCTAGAGCACTACAAAGCCCCCCCTCGCCGGCAAGAGAAAAACAGAGCACTAGAGTGCTCTGCTCGGGAGCGAGGGGTATATATAGGCAGCACTATCGGTCCCGGTTCGTGGCATGAACCGGGACTAAAGGGAAGCCTTTGGTCGCGGTTCATGCCACCAAACCGGACCAATAGTGATGGGCCAGGAGCCAGGCCCATTGGTCCTGGTTCGTCCCACCAACCGGGACCAAAAGGTTCGGACGAACCGGGACCAATGGCCCACGTGGCCCGGCCGGCCCCCTGGGCTCACGAACCGGGGCAAATAGCTCCATTGGTCCCGGTTCTGGATTGAACCGGGACTAATGGGCTGAACTGGCCTGGGCAATCGCCCCCTTTTCTACTAGTGCTCGCCGTCCATGCCGCCGCTGAGATCCACCGTGTCGTCCGGGGTGATGAACCCGTGAGACGCGGCGGCCGCGGCCGAGCCTCTCGCGATGATGTCGTCCATGGCGGACTCGGTCTCGTCAGTGTCGCCGAGGTGCGAGAAGGGCAGCGCGCCACGGCGGAGAGGGGGCGTCGGGGAGGACGCGTAGGCGGGCGGCAAGTAGTTGTATGGAGGGTACTGCACGCGCGGTGAAGGCGGATGAGGGCGTGCACTGGGCCGAGTGTCCATGGGGGAAGGTAACGTTGGGGTTGAACCCACCGTGCGCGTCCCTGTCGGCGTAGCCCGGCGAGGGCGTGCATCCCCATGGCTGCGGCGACGGAGAGCCGACACCTTGCTGGCCCCAGGGCACGTACTGGGCGTGGCTGCCGGGTGGATTCATCATCCCCACGCGAGTCGCCTCGGCCTCGGCTTGGTCCGCCGCAGCCGCGCGCGCCGCGTTGTCACGGGCCTTCTTGGCGATGGCCCTGTTCCACCGGTCGGCGGTAACAGCCTTCCGTCGCTGAACTTCCACCCTCCACTCGGCGTTTGGCATGCCCGGTGGCTTGGACGGCGGCGCCCTCGGCTTCTCTGCCCGGCTGGCGACGGAGGCGGTCCCAAGCGGGCGCGGGGGACGACGTACTTTTTCGGTGGCATGGCGGCCGGCTGCCCGGCTGGGAGGCGAGCGGGAGGGAGATTGGCGGGAGAAAAGGAGAGAATGGGAGGGAAGTGGGGGAAAAGCGGGAAGAAACGGCGGGAAGAGGCGCTCGACTCGCCGACAGGGCGGACCCACGCGGCCTTTTCGCTTGTGCCGGCGCCCCCAGGTGCCCCCAGGGCGCCGGGTTCGGCCTGGGTCCGCCGGCACCAATTTCGGCCCGAGCCGATTTAAAAACGGGCTTCAGGCGCGTTGGGCCCTTTTTTGGCGCCGTGCAAAACGCTGGGAGGGCCTGTTGAAGCGTGGCTAGAGATGCTCTAAGGATATCGACTTATGGTGGCCATAAGTTTTCATCACACAAGATTTTGCCACATGGGCTTTTAATTGAATCCCCACTGTCATCTCATATTATTCTAGAAGTATCTTTTTCCCATGCCAAAAATCTGATTCTCCAATAAAAAAAGTAGAACGATCTAGATTCTATGGAGTTGGGCCTTGTCCAATATGATTCGTATGGAAGGAAATAAAATATCGAGAAAACATTTCACTCTGCTATTATATATTTCCTGGCGTGGAAAGCACGTATAATTTACTAATTTTAATTAATGTGGAAATTTCTAGAATATTTCTCTATGTTTGACCCACATTGTACTTTTAGTATATACCAATATATATTACTCATTGAAGATTGTTATTAAGTAGAATTCATTATAAATTAATAGAATCATTAATTCATGACTGAAATTACTGAAATTGCATTCAAATTAATCATGACTAGAGTAAAATAAAATTCATTTAAAATTCAAATTTCATTTCAAACATTTCTGAAATAAATTTAGATATTATTGCATAAAGAATAAAGTGATCTGAAATTTCACTGTAAATTGCATCATGACATGTACGTGAAACGTTTTTCTGAAATATTGATATTTTAAATAAGTTATCTATTTTTTAATCTTTAATTTGGTGAAAAATAGAACATTTTTTATATAAACGCACCCACCATACTTTTAATTTAAATGTGTACAGAAAATCGCAAATTCATAGTAGTACAATGTGTTGTTTTTGCACTAAACATCTGATTGCTGAGATACGAGGGCAACAAATAAATTGTCAAATTAGATAGTTGGGACATGAAAAATAGATCCATGCAGCTGATGTATGCATGTGTATCGTGTGTTAGCATGTTCTTTTGTCATCTTGGTTGGTTGGTAATGTAAGGATCCAGGATGTGTCTAGTCGTTTGAGTTCCAGAACTGTCATAGTCCGAATTCCTGTACTTGGACATGTGTGCTTTGTGTTGATGGTATAATTTGGCTACTTAGTATGTGATGAGCCAAATTAAATCAATGATTTATCAAGATGATCGGTTAATGCATTGTTGAAGTATTGCCACAGGAAATTTAATGGAAGGTGAAGATACAAGTCTTAAGAAGAAGCATATGCTATACTGGACCATGGGGGTGATGCATGCAAGTGATATATATCTACGTATATGAAGAAGTATGCTTAGTCCTGATGGCCATTATCCAGTTTGATTTGCGACGTTGCCGGAATATTTAATATTTTCTTGGTGGGCTCAAGGTATTTATACATATGCTTAGCCACTATATTTAGTGTGATGGCGACGTGGCCGGAATACTTTATTTATATATGCAAGACTGCATGTACGTGGATATGGCCTAGATTTGTTACGTACTTAGATTGGCAAGTATATTTTTTGTACGCATGTTACATGGTAACCGAATCAAGTCATGTTCGGTTTTAGTTTTGGAGTTGTATTCCTGTACGGTAAGGCATGCTACGGAACCAAGTCCTGCCTTGTATACGCAAAGTCCAGCGTACCTTATTTATAAGGCCACGGCCGATTGGAAAACCCCAAGCAATCGATCTATCAATACAAAAACTACTTTTTCACGTACGTCTATTTTCTGTCGATACTTCCTGCCGAGCCCTAGCAGCCCTAGGGTTTGGTTAATCTTTGCCGTTTTGCGCTGTAAAACGGTCGTCTCTCGTCCACGAAAGCGAGGAAATCTTTGTTGCTTTGCTCGTAAAGCAATCGTCCGTCGTCACGAAAGCATGACAAATATCTTGGTGTTGCGTAGAGATTTCGCGTGCCAACACAATTGGCGACTCCGCTGGGGACGAGAAGAAGAAGAGCTACACGATGAGTACCGAGTCCAAGAACGGGAGCGATATCGATCCGGAGAACGTCATCGCCGTCACACTCGACGATCTGTCGGAAGATGTTCGGCGCGAGATTGAAGAGGAGCTTGAGAAAGAAAAGGTTGAGAGGTTGAAGCTCAAGTTGGCTGGGTACGCGAAGACGAGGAACGGCATCATCAAAAAGGTAGTTCCGAGCCCTTCCGATGCTCAGGTAGAAAACTCAACCGAAGAAATTGCTCATCTAATTGTTGTGTCCGTAGCTAGTAAATATGGTTATGATATGGAAAATACGAAACGTACAATTACTCAAGCAGTAGCTAATAGACTTGAAGAGTTTAAGGAGCAGTTTAATAAAGATCTTGAAAAATTTCTACCTGGTCATGTACGCTCATTAGTGCTGTAAGTCAATGATGAGTATTCTGGAAAAAGACCGATGCCACCAGACAATAACAGATTTAACAATTTTCCAAGTAATATACATACGCCTAGTGCATCGGCTAATGCTATGCAACCTCATGTTCCTTTAAACAATAATCTGGATGGCCGGAACTATGTTGGTAGTTCGGCTAATAATTTAGTTCCTAGTACTACTGCTCCTATTGTTTCGACTTCTGTTCCACAAAATCACAATAACAATAACCGAAGTTTTGGTTTTAATTCTAATTTGCAGCAGCCTAGTTATCAAACAGTAGCATATAGTACACCACCACTGCTGCCTGTTGGTACCGGGGTTCCGTACGTGCCGGTACCCGATTCATATTTTAGTGGGTCTCCGTTGCAAACTTCACATGCTCAAATTTCGTTGCCGGAGTTTCCGCGGCGTGCTTGTGTTTCATCTGCTCTGCAAGCCAGTTCTATACAGCCCAATAATAATTTTAAGGATCAGCTTGCTAGTATACTTAGAGAATTTGGTTTAGAACCTAAGGGTAGAGCACGTGCATATCAAAAACCATATCCTGATTACTTTGACTCGACACCATATCCTCGTGGTTTTCGAATTTCAGATTTTGTTAAATTTACGGGGGAAGATGGTAGATCTACTTTTGAGCATGTGGGACAATTTTTAGCACAATGCAGCGAGGTCGGCACATCGGATGTTTTTAGATTAAAATTATTTCCTTTATCTCTATCCGGTCCTGCATTTACTTGGTTTACATCTCTTGCTCCTAATTCTATTTCAACATGGGCACAATTGGAGCAAAAATTTCATGAGTATTTTTATAGCGGTGAAACAGAACTTCGGCTTTCAGATTTAACTATGGTAAGGCAGAAATATAATGAGCATGTTCATGATTATATTAGGAGGTTTAGGGATGTCAAAAACCGATGTTTCAGCTTGACCATAGCCGAAAAGGACTTAGCCGATCTTGCCTTCTCGGGTTTACTCGCTCATATTAAGGATAAACTGGAAGGGCAAGAATTTTTAGATGTTAACCAAGTTTTGCAGAAGGCTTTGGCGCAAGAAAACCGGGCTAAGGAAATTAAACAATATAGCCGGTTTAAAGATAACAGAAATAAAGAGAAAGATAATCATGTGGTTAATGCCTTAGATTATGATAGTGATTCGGCTAGTGAGGATGATGTTAATATATGTGTAGCCGAATGGGTTCAAGCGCCAAAGTCAAAACCTTTTGCATGTTCTGCTTTGAAACCTACACCTGCTAGAAGAGATGAAATTAAATACACTTTTGATGTTAGCAAGTGTGATAGAATTTTTGATATGTTATTGCAGAATAAATTAATTAGAGTACGAGAGGGTCATGTAATTCCACCTCCAGAAGAATTGGGTAGAAGAGCTTATTGTAAGTGGCACAATTCTTTTTCTCATGCTACTAATGATTGTAACGTGTTTCGTCGACAGGTGCAATCGGCCATCAATGAAGGACGATTGACGTTTACAGAAGGTCCTAAGATGAAGCTCGACAGCGACCCTTTTCCTATCAATATGGTCGAGCTTGAGAGTAAAAAATGCTTATTCGGTCGGATCAGACTGAATCCGCAAGAGAGAAAAATATTGTTGATAATAGTGCTCCTCCAAGGATGATCAAACCAAAAAATTCAGAAATAGGAGTGCGGAAAGTCAACGGAGGAAGGAGACAAGCTCCAAGGCCAAAGCCGACAGTTAGCATGTTGTTGGAAAAATATACCTCACGCAAGACCAACAATGTGTTTAATCGGCTCGGAGGTCATTAGCGTCCTAGATCTCCTTCTGGACCTCACAGTCATGAGCAATGGCAAGGAAGTGCATATGACCAATAGCCGTATTTTGCAATGGAGCCTACATTTTGGGGTTGTGCACCTCCTATGTATCCGCAATTTCCTCCATGGGGGGTTTAATCCTTGGGCGCCATATCCTACAGGGCCAGCAGGTTATTTTCAGCCGGTATGGATCCCGCCGAGGCCTATGTTCAGACGAAACGTACATGAGAAAAGGGCTTGTTTCAATGAGGAAGCTAGATCACATAACGCCATTGAGATTCGAGGAGGTCGATCACCGGTACGCAGTGCAGAGCGCAACAACTATAAGGGCAACTACAAGCGCGTATGGATGCCGGTGAAGCGTGCTGAAACTAAAGCAGCAAAAAATTCAGATGATTTGGATGTTGATCATGGTCTGAAAATAGCGGAACACCAGTCAGATGAAGGTGTTGTCAATTGTACAGAAACAAGCAGTGTCTCAAAAGAAGCTCTCGGTATAGAGGAGAAAAGTAATGGCGTAAAGTTACGGCAAGCTGGCCAGTTTAATCAATTTGAAAAGCCAACTAATTCTGGGCATAACCCGCATGCACGGCCAGATGCTATATCCTCACGTACTATTCAGGAGCCTAAATCGGCTAGTACACAAGCTGGTTTGATCATAAAGAATTGTTGCACAGGAACGTCCAATAGTTTGCCTCCGAGGAGTTTCAAGTCTAATACTAGTACATCTACACGTTGGGACTCAGGCAATGTACGCGGCCAGGGATTTAATTCTAGTACCGTATATGATCAGCAGAGAAGCTTTTTGAACAAAGATGAAATGTTTGCCAGAAGAACAGAAGTACGTCAATATAGGCCGAAGGACCCGGGGAGCAGCCAAATTAAGTCTGTCGCGCCAGGGACTAAACCAGCACCGCAGTGGTGCCCGAATGGACTTACCCACACTCAGAAACGCAGCGTGTACAGCGACTGCGGACATTGGAAATAAAGGAAGAGATAGCTGAGAAGAAGCGGGGTAGATGGTTCAATCAGGATAAACCAATGATGCCTACAAAGACTTGGAAGGAGAAGCGCATCGCAGCAGAGGAAAATAAAAATACGGGTGACACCATTATTGCAGGAAATTCAGAGAATGATAAAGATGTACCAACTGATATGGATGTTAATATGGTGTTCGCATTGCCTGCTGAATTTCAAGGCTACCGAGGCAGAAATTGCTGAACTTATTCTTGGCCCAAAGAATGCTACATTTGAGAAACCAGAGAAGCATGGGCAGCACCTAAAGCCATTATTTATCAGAGGTCACATTGATGGTAAGCCTATTGGTCGCATGCTTGTTGATGGCGGTGCAGGTGTTAATATTATGCCATTTTCGGTATTTTCTAAACTGAACCGAAAAGAGAGCGAGTTAATGAAGACTAACATGGGACTTAGTGGGTTCTCAGGAGAATTGTCCGAGGCTAAGGGTGTTATTTCTATGGAGCTCACAGTCGGAAGCAAAACATTGCCGACTGCATTTTTTTTGTCGATGTCAAAGGCCGGTATAATATTCTTTTGGGACACGACTGGATTCATGCAAATTGTTGTATCCCTTCTACTCTTCATCAATGCTTAATTCAGTGGGTTAATGATGATGTCGAGGTGATTGAGGCGGACAATTCTTCTTGCATTGCTTTGACAGAGGCACCGGTTGATTGGCAACACGGTGACATGCGATGTTTGACCGGTAGGGATTTATTGGATTATGATTATATTAGTATCGGTAGAGATGGTTTTGTACTTATAAATGCACAACCGGCTGACATAGCTCGGCTTAATGATTTATCTATATAAATGATGAACAAAGACGATAGTATTAAGTGGCTACAGAGACGCACCGAGGAGTATCGTTCTGGAAAGAACGATATGCATGAAACTATTGAAGATTTTGATAACATGGAAAAGCTTGGACAGGGATTCTCATCGGCTGATCCACTTGAAGAAAATGATATTGGTGATGGAAGTATTCCGAGGCCTACATTTATCAAAGCTAACCTGAAAGCCGATCAGAAAAGTAAGGTATGTTTATTACTCAAAGAATTTGTTGATTGCTTTGCTTGGAATTATACTGAGATGCCCGGTTTGAGTAGATATTTAGTAGAGCATAGATTACCTATTAAATCTGGTTTTAGGCCGCATAAACAACCTCGTAGAAGTTTCAATCCTAATTTGTATGACCGCATCAAAGAAGAAGTTGATCGGTTGTTAAAAGCTAAGTTTATTCGGCCGTGTAGATATGCAGATTGGGTTTCTAATATTGTGCCCGTGGAAAAGAAAAATACTGGTAATATTAGAATCTGTGTTGATTTTAGAGATTTGAATAAAGCTACTCCGAAAGATGAATATCCTATGCCTATAGCCGACATGCTTATTAATGATGCGTCGGGACATAAAGTGATTAGCTTTTTAGATGGTAATGCAGGTTACAATCAAATATTTATGGCCGAACAAGATATGTCTAAGACTTCTTTTCGTTGCCCAGGTTTTGTTGGTTTATTTGAGTGGGTCGTTATGACATTTGGGTTAAAAAATACCGGTGCTACGTACCAACGCGTTATGAATTTATTTTTTCATGATCTTCTAGGCATTGTACTAGAAATATATATTGATGACATAGTTGTTAAATCGGACGGGTTTGATCATCATTTAGCCGATTTAAGATTAGCTTTTGAAAGGATGCGCCGGTATGGGTTAAAAATGAACCCACTCAAATGTGCTTTTGGCGTGTCGGCTGGTAAATTTTTAGGGTTCATAATTCATGAAAATGGCATAGAGATTGACCCTAAGAAAATGGAGGCAATTAGAAATTTGGAGGAGCCCACGTGTAAAAGGGATGTGCAAAAGTTGTTAGGAAAAATTAATTACTTGAGACGATTCATATCTAACCTTGCAGGAAAAATTGAATCGTTTGTTCCTTTACTTCGGCTAAAGAATGAAGCCGAATTTACTTGGGGGGCAGAGCAAGGAGATGCTTTTAATTATATAAAGTGATGCTTGTCGAATCTTTCGATATTGCGGGCGCCCAAGACCGGTGCGCCATTCAGGCTGTACATTGCTACAGAAGATAGGGTGATCGGTGCTGTGTTGGTGCAAGAGGTTAGCGGGAAAGAATACATCATTGCATACTTAAGCCGTCGTTTGCTCGACGCCGAAAGTCGGTACGTGTTTATTGAAAAGTTATGCTTATCTTTATACTATGCATGTACCAAATTTCGGCCTTATCTTCTTTCTAGTAATAGTTTGCCAGGCCGACTTCATTAAGTATATGTTGCAACAACCGATTCTTAGTGGTAGGATTGGAAAGTGGGCTTACGCGCTAATAGAATATGATTTAACATATGAATCGTTGCGTGCTATGAAGGGTCAGGTTATCGCCGATTTCATTGTTGATCATAGGATTAAAGATGATGAAAATATTAATTACGTTAGTGTGTGTCCATGGAAGCTTTATTTTGATGGATCGGTTTGTAGGGACGGGCAATGCGTCGGTAATGTTTTAGTTTCACCTAATAATGTTTTTTATGATACATCGGTCCGTTTGGAATATCCTTGCACTAATAACCAAGCTGAGTATGAAGCTCTACTGTTTGGTTTAAAAACTTTAGTTGATATGGGCGTAAATGATGTAGATGCTTTTGGGGATTCGCTTTTGGTAGTACAACAAATTAAAGGCGAATTTCAATGTTTTGATGGATTATTAAATAATTATTTGGACCGATGTTTAGATATAATTAAGTCTCTAGATACGTTCACCATCCATCATATACCTAGAGAAGAGAATTCTAGAGCTAATTGTTTAGCACAGCAAGCATCCGGTCATCACATTAGTAAAGGAATGTTTTTTATAATAGACAAGCCGATGCATGTTGAGTCTATAATGATGGATACTTTGCCACAGGGTGCACTTGGGCCTAGTACAGTCGAACAACTAGCTGTACAATGCACTGCAGATTCGGTGCATGGGTCACAAACGACCAAATTAGCAAATAAATTAGAATTAAGTGATTGGAGAGTTCCTCTAGTGAACCATTTAAAGGATCCAAGTCAAACAAGAGATAGGAAAATTTGGCGACAAGCTTTAAAATATACTTTGTTTAATGACGAGTTGTATCGCCAAACAATAGATGGATTATTTTTAAAATGCTTGGATTCTGGTCAATCTAGAATAGCTATGGGTGAAGTGCATGAAGGAATATGTGGAACGCATCAGTCGGCTCACAAAATGCGATGGTTGTTAAAAAGAGCGGGGTTTTATTGGCCGACTTTGTTAGAGGATTGTTTTCGGTACTATAAAGGTTGTGAGGCATGTCAGAAATTTGGCAATGTACAGTTAGCGCCTGCGTCTATGTTAAATCCCATAATTAGGCCGTGGCCATTTAGAGGATGGGGCTTAGATTTTATTGGTGAAATACATCCTTCGTCTTCTAAAAGACATCGCTTCGTCCTAGTAGCCACAGATTATTTTACTAAGTGGACAGAAGCAGTTCCTTAAAAACATGACCCATAAAGAGGTTATCAGTTTTGTTTTAGAGCATATTATTCACAGATTCGGTATTCCTCAAACTTTAACTACTGATCAAGGTGCTTCTTTTATGTCTCATCAATTTCGTGAATTTGCCGAATCTTTAGGGATTAAGTTGTTAAATTCGTCGCCTTATTATGCTCAAGCTAATGGACAGGCCGAATCTAGCAATAAAACTTTAATTAAACTTATAAAGAAGAAGATTGAGGAACATCCGAAAAGGTGGCATGAGGTACTTTCAGAAGCTTTATGGGCTCATCGGATATCTAAGCACGGAGCGACTCAAGTAGCACCGTATGATCTAGTATATGGCCAGGAGGCGGTGTTACCCGTAGAGGTTAATTTACAAGTTTAGAGTGGCCAGACAAAATGATTTGTCGGCTGTAGATTATAATGACCTGATGATGGATAAGATAGATGACATTTCAGAAGAGAGATTAAGAGCTTATGAGAAATTGAGAAGGAGAAATTAAGAGTAGCCAAGGCTTATAATAGAAAGGTGAGAGAAAATCGCGTTTCAAATAGGAGATTTAGTGTGGAAAACGATTTTACCTATTGGAACTAAAAATAGGAAATTCGGCAAATGGTCGCCGAGTTGGGAAGGCACGTATAAGGTTGTAGAGATTGTTCCTGGAAATTCATATTTTGTACAATCTTTGCAGAGAGAGAAGTTGTCCAAAGCTCTTAATGGAAAATATTTGAAGAAGTATTATCCTAGCATGTGGCAGGAGGCCTGAACATGTTGTGGCCGATATGTTATTTCAAGTATCGCCCTGAGCAAATTTGGCCGATATATATTATTTGAAATATCGCCCTAAGAAAATTTGGCCTATGTATCGTTGGACATCGCCCTAAGTGATGATGTGATCAATGATCGACTTTATCCTACGGCAATTCCTATATATTTTTGGTTAATGCAATTGTACCAAAAACAGGGGGCATGTGTTGATGGTATAATTTGGCTACTTAGTATGTGATGAGCCAAATTAAATCAATAATTTATCAAGCTGATCGGTTAATGCATTGTTGAAGTATTGCCACAGGAAATTTAATGAAAGGTGAAGATACAAGTCTTAAGAAGAAGCATATGCTATACTGGACCATGGGCGTGATGCATGCAAGTGATATATATCTACGTATATGAAGAAGTATGCTTAGTCCTGATGGCCATTATCCAGTTTGATTTGCGACGTTGCCGGAATATTTAATATTTTTTTGGTGGGCTCAAGATATTTATACATATGCTTAGCCACTATATTTAGTGTGATGGCGACGTGGCCGGAATACTTTATTTATATATGCAAGACTGCATGTACGTGGATATGGCCTAGATTTGTTACGTACTTAGATTGGCAAGTATATTTTTTGTACGCATGTTACATGGTAACCGAATCAAGTCATGTTCGGTTTTAGTTTTAGAGTTGTATTCCTGTACGGCAAGGCATGCTACGAACCAAGTCCTACCTTGTATACGCAAAGTCCAGCGTACCTTATTTATAAGGCCACGGCCGATTGGAAAACCCCAAGCAATCGATCTATCAATACAAAAATTACTTTTTCACGTACGTCTATTTTCTGTCGATACTTCCTGCCGAGCCCTAGCAGCCCTAGGGTTTGGTTAATCTTTGCCGTTTTGCGCTGTAAAACGGTCGTCTCTCGTCCATGAAAGCGAGGAAATCTTTGTTGCTTTGCTCGTAAAGCAATCGTTCGTCGTCACGAAAGCACGACAAATATCTTGATGTTGCGCGGTGATTTCGCGTGCCAACACTTTGCTGTCTGAAATTCCGAGCTTGAATAGTAAACATGGAAGAACATACATGTATGATTCTGCAACTCAAACATCTGCGAAATGGCGCCGCATATATAGCAGAATTAGCACTTGTAAATAATAGGCATAAGCAACTATGTTTCCTGTTCTGCAACCTCCTACATGTGGAGCTCTATATGCAACAGTTTAGGGTTTTGTGATAGACCCACTTGTTTTACCCAATATTTTCACTTGGGTTGCTGAGACAATTCCTCTTGGGATTAACTTTCATGTTATTTTCATCGCTGCTCTGTGTTGATCCCTCTGGAAGACCCACAACAAAGCCTGTTTGATAAGAAACTACCTTCAGCTCCTGTTGAGCTGATCTGTTATTTTTGTGTATTTCTGCGTTATTGGGCAGGGTTGCAACAAGATGGGATCAAGAGTGTTCTACTGGAGGGAGCCACGGAGACTCAAACCACGGCTGTCAGGGTACACAATGCTTCCGGTGGATCGCCAAGTGGTGGGATGCTAGGCATCACAGAGAAAGGGGATCAGATGGATACGGACCACCAGTGAAGACCTGAAGCTTGTTCTGCGCTCCACTGTCTTATTTTGGTATCATCAGCTTAGGTTTCTTCTTAAAACTTTTGTCAGCGATGCTGCCGTCTTACTTTGCCCCCTCTATCAGGTGTTGATGAACTTTTGCATAGCTCTATCTTAGTCCCATTACCTTATTTTGGTATCATCAGTTTAGGTTGTTACAAAAACTGCGGCCCTGAGTGCCGCTTTCTCTTGTTTTTATTTATTTTTTCTTTATGAACTCTTGTACGACTCTGTGATCTATATATAGTGGAACTCGGCTCCCGTTTGGAGGCGTATGGAGAAAAAAAAACCTTGGCTTTTGTGCAGCCAAAGTGCGTAGCAGGGCTGGTGTGTACATGCATGTAATCTGAACATTTTTCCTCTGCACTTTCTTGCCTTGTCTGGAAACACATGGATGTAAGCGAGCGAGATTACAGGCTAAAACCAGCATATATTATGAAGTTGATCAATCATATACACAGTGGTAACGATACCAAACGGAATACATGGAAACAGCAGCTCAGTCAAGTTAACATCTTCTTAACATAACAGAAACTAAATGACCGCTACAATACTTAGTGATCTAAACGATTTTATATTACTTTACAGAGGGAGTACACAGGGCCGGCCCTGGGGGGGGGGGGGGGGGGGGCCCCCCCCGGCCCCCCCGGCGGGAAGGGGCCCCCAATGGATTGGTTTCCCCATATACGGTCCTAATGTTTAGCTTGTAATATCAGATCGATTGATTCTGGAAAAAGTGTAACTGACTGAGTAATCGTCGGCTTGTCGAGCGCCATGCAGTCTTCTCGTATACTCTCTCTGCCCTAATTGGCAACGAATCAACCATGCCATGGATGACGGTGCTCGTCCACTCGTTTAATAATGATTTTGGGCTGTTGGGCGTGATTAGTGGAAGGAGGTAATGTGATTTCCAGATTCCCATCAATCTCCTCTTTAATGCAAATTTTCTTTTCATTCGTTTCCTGAAGATCATCCTTGTACATGCCTCTTTCTCACACTCGGATTTCTTGTATATTGATTGGGATTAGAAAAGACAAACTCGGACTTTTGTTCGTCAATCATATGCAGTAGCGAAATCTTGTGATTTCTAATTTTCTAGCAATCAAGGTACCTTGTTCCATGCCTTTCTTAGCACTTTCTATGCAATTAGCAGTGCTCTTAAATTCTTGTATCATATGTTTGTGCGCTTATTAGCAATATCGCTATCTAGAATGTATCCATTTGATATTGAGAAGTATAATCATGCATGTGAGATGATTGAGTCCCAAGTGAGGCATTGGCATTTTTTTAGAATAGATTTATTTTTTGAAAAGGAGGATTTTTTTTAGAATAGAAACAGGTACTCTGCTGATTCCCTGCAAAAAAAGAGTATTTCTTTCTGAGTTAGCTTTAGTTGTTGAAGAACAACCTTGTGAAAATTATAGGAAGATGCAAATTTGAGTTGGCACAAAAATGTTACTTAAAGTACCGATTGCCAATGTTTATGACCCCGGTTATTCTGCTAGTAAAGAATACAAGGCACCATAAATTGTAGTGGTATTGAGAATTTATTTGCAGCTGAAATAGAAGAAAAAAATGCACATGTTCATCTGGCTTTTAGGGCCCCTCTGTGTTGCCTTGCCCCGGGCCCCCGAAATCTTAGGGCCGGCCCTGGGAGTACATCAAAGCAGGCTCCATAGCTTGTTCGTCAACACTCAATACTAGTGATAAGGGATATCTATCCAGTTAACAGAGCATAGTACATTATTGAACTAATCGGCTGCCTACGTACTGCTCCTCCTCGGTCTCAGTCGTCACCTCCCAGGATGAGGGCCAGGAGGAGGGTCAGGATGCTGACGAGGTCGCCCGCCGCCAAGAAGACCATGGTCGCTATGCAGCAGGTCTTGACGAAGAGGTAGATGAGATATCGCTCAGGGTTGAGGGCGAGGACCAAGCCGACTCCGCTCGTGATCAACATATAGTGGCCAACGATGGTGGCGGCGAGCGCAAGGTATGCGAGGGCACGGTGGACCCAGCGGTGGCGGCATGGGAGCAGCAACACCAGCGCCACCACGGCAGCCTGAAGCGCAGCGCACATCATCCAGATCCATTCGTCGCCCTGGACGCACTGCAGACGAACACGAACTTGGCGCATGATGGATCCATCGGTAGGGGGTAGTACAGTACGTAGATGGGTCGTAGTTAATAGTAGTTAATACCTGGTCGCTGGGGATGTAGTAGTTGTCGAGTGCGCAGGAGAGGGTGAAGGAGCCGAGGAAGAGGCAGGCCGTGCTGAGCGCCCAAACGCCGACCAACCGGACAGCATCCGGGAACAGAGTGGGGCGAGAGGCTGGCGCCTTCTTGGCCACGGTCACACTCACCGTTGTCTTGCAGTCGGCGTCCATGGTGGATCCAGCCTCTTTGCGGGGAGTCCATGGATCCAAGCTAGCTAGCTAGGACAGGAAGTCGTGTTGGACTGGAGGCGGAGGTCTATGCCTATGCTGCCTATGGCGTGGAGCTTTTAAAGAAGCCGAGCCAAGGCACCGAGCAGCAAAGGCAAAGCTGCGGCGATTTGAGCCTGACAACTGAAGCAAAGCGACATCCATGGGCCCGCCCGAGCACCAACGACATGTCGAACCTGAGACCTGCGCTCTAGCTTGCTACTAGCTCGTTTTAGCTGCACAGACGTACTCCAACTATATCCGTTGTAAAAAAATTATTTCAAGGGACAAGCTTTTTGGAACGGAGGGAGTATTATTCAACTATATTCATTGTAAAAAAAAACTTTCTTTCTAGTGGCATATACGCACCATCCCACTCTAACGACTGATGCGTCATCCAACAATTTGGTCAGCTAGAATTCCTTATCTGTATTTTTACACTTGGATGTCGTTAACAGGTATAGGTTAAATTTTGACTGGTCTTCGATTCATTTTCATTACAAGCCCATCCACAAGCTTGTTTAGCTTTCTCAAGCTAGAATGACAGGTGGGGCTTCAAGGTCTACACAATTCAACTTGATCCTTGTTAAAAGAACAAAAACTTGATGACGCTTGATGACATGCCTTCACTAAGGAATAAAGTGATGGGCATCATGTGCTATCCGATCTCACAAGTTTTTACTAAAGCATAAAGTGATGAGGCACCATGTGCTACCCAATCATGTAAGTTTTCATTAAGGCATAAAGTGATGAGACATCATGTGCTATCCAACCCTGCAAGTTTTCAAGGCATGCGTGATCTCTCGAGTGAGCTCTCTCGCTTTCCACATTTTTCCTACTTCCTAGACAAAGACAACAAACCCGAACCATTTTAAGTTGCTTTTTCTTTCTTTTTCTTTACTTTATTAAGTAGAGAGAATTCCTTATTTGACCCTTTTTTAAATTTTGCTTCTTTTTTGGCCCTAAAAAATATCATTTTCCCTTTTTGACACACAATTTTAATTTTATTCCCTTCATGACACTTCCGGCAATTTTGGCACATAACAGTGTTAAGTCTAACATGAAAAGACCATTCTACCCCTGATATATTATGTGACTAAAATATGTTTTGTCTTTTGACTACATGACTAGTGAAACCAAATATACTATTTCAGTATCACGTAACAGATTTGAGCTCACTAGAATGCCGCAAAAAAAAATGATTTGAGCTCACCGGACATCTCATGCGCACTCGTTTTACCAGTTGATGTATAGTAATTCCTTTGCATTCGGTTTACCACTTGCGAAGCCAGCCGAAATGAGACACGTTAAGAGTGACCGTGTAGTTTAAATAAAAAAGGGAAGCCGTAACAAGCACCGTACGACCCTGCAGTTGGTGTGTTGGTGCGTATCTGTCCGGCGTCATTGGTAGAATAAGGGCCTATTGTCCCGGTTGGTAAGGGCCTTTAGTCCTGGTTCCTGAACCGGGACTAATGGGTCGTTACTAATGCCCTGGCCCTTTAGTCTCGGTTCAGTCCAGAACCGGGACAGATGGGCCTCCACGTGGCCTGTGCGCTGAGCCCAGGCAGGAGGGCCTTTGGTTCCGGTTGGTGGCACCAACCGGGACCAATAGGCATCCACGTGTCAGCATTTCAGGGGCTTGGTTTTTTTATAGGGGGAGGGGGGGGGGGGGTTGGGGGTGTAATTTAGGTGTTTCATATATTGTGTTAGCTAGCTAAGTAATAGAGAGAAATGTCCTCTCTTTCATCCGTGCTTGGTCGACGCTACGTACTATACATACGTATAGAGAGGACTAGCTAGACACGCTACGAAGGAAACAGAAGATCGTCATGAACATATATGCATACAGAGAGAAGTGATATCGACCACCTCTCCTCCGAGAGATTGGTCGAACAACAAGTTCTCGTATATCTATCCGACACTACCGGCTACATATATACAATAATTATCTTTTACAAATATAATCTCCTAACATATGGACGCGTGGTCCACATAGTATTCTCCGTCTTCAGCGATCACGTGGTCAAGAAAGAATGCCGCCAATTCCTCTTGAATTGCTCACATGCGATCTGGTGCTAGGAGTTCATCCCGCATCCGAAACATCTAATTTTAAGAAGGGGGTCAATACATATATATATATATATATATATATATATATATATATATATATATATTAATGAAAGAAACTCAACACAAATGATTGTAATAAAATAAAATTGTGTATATTTTTATTTACGCACTTCATATCGTTTGTCAGAGTAGCCCCGCTCACAGGTCGTGTGGCGGATGGACTCGCAAATGTAGCATCCACAGAAATCATTCCCTTGTTCCTGCCACAACCACTTTACAAGAAATAGAGGTCAATCAAACTGATAATTAGCAAGCATGCTAAATGGTATTGATGAAACTAGCGCTTGAATCACTAGGAGATACGTGGAATATGCTACTATAGTACTTACTGGGTGTCTAAATTGCAGCTTCTTCGGCAGTCCCGAAGCTTTTTTGGTGAATTTTCTCCAAACCCTGCCATACAAAGAAAACAATTACTTGATATCAGAAATGAACAAAGTTGCTGATATGGTGGATAATGATCGATTTAACTTACTTCTCGAGCATTTCAGTCATGTCCGCATACTCCTTCGGATTTTTTCGTTTGGAGTCTAAGACAGTTACTACTCCCTGCTCAAGCTTAATCTCTAGGAGAATATAGTGGTAGCTGCGCACGTATGCATAACTCATCAATATTACATTACTATAACCTGGACTAATAAGGGAAACCGAATATGCCACAAGACAGTAACACTGACCTGAAGTTGTAAGGAAAGAGTATTATATCTTTGTGTTCATTTATTACCAACGATCGTAGCAAGTTGGCCTCGGTATTTTTGGCATGAAATTTAACCTCAGTTGCATCTATGAGATATGTGTTAATGAACCCAATATCACCCACTTGTCTTTTCTTCAATTCGGCGATCTTCAATCTGCATAATATAGTGAGGATAATTATAAATACATGCAATGAAGGAGCTGAGTTATATAGAGAGACTTAATGATGTAAGTAGTACTACTTACGATGCAGTGGTGACCGTTGCTTTATCGAGGGCCAATTGATTGAAAAACTGATAGAACTCCTCAAATGGAATAGGCAACAGTTCAATTCCAACGAGGTCATGCTCCTTTTAACTCTCACATACAAAGTACTCCTCCCTCGGACTCTCGCAGGTTTTCATGTACCAATCATGCAATCTTCGCATCATCGTTGATAGAGATCTTTCATCTTCGACGAGAGGCTTCCCGTACTCGTATCTTTGTATCTGCACCTCCAAGAAATCATAATGTACATCGTCGGGTAGGTAATCTCCAGGATTGCTATAACCGGGCACCATCCTCAGATCGACGATGTCGGTAGCATGCACCTTGAGTGGGGGGCACGATTGCTTCGCTTGTTTGCCGAGCTGGGCAATTTGTTTCCCATCTCGTCGTTCTTTCATCCTTTGATCACTGACAGTACTTCCCGACCTCTCCGCTTCGGCAAATGCCTTTCCAATAATGCGCTCATAGTTGCCTTTTGGCGGAGACTTGGCTGGTTTTGTCAGGGCAGCTGACGCGCTTCGCTTTCACCGGATCTACCTTCTCCTCCGGAGGTGGATGTCTCTGTGCTTTCAACCCTTGAAACCAGTCCTTCACTTCGGTTCCCGCGATCTTCGCGTTCTCCTCCGGGGTCATCTCGTATGGTAACTTCTCTGGAGTCTTCAGAGAAGGACCGAATCTGTATGTCCTCCCGCCTTTGGCTGTACTGCTAGACACCGAAAAAGCAGACGGAGCGGATGTCTTCTTTCCTTGCTTACGAGGCGGAGGAGAAGGACTACGACGCCACGGAGCGGCAGCGGGTCTCTTCCGCCTTTGCCGACGAGGCGGAGAAGGAGGAGGCTGGCTACTGGGCGCCGGCCAAGAAAGTGAGAAGGAGGCGGAGTGCCGCCACGAGCCGGAGAAAGAGCCGGCAGAGTGCCCTGATCGTCACTCGCCGGAGGAGGATACGGTGGAGCAGGCGGAGTGCCCTGACTCGCCGGAGGAGGAGGAGGAGGCGGAGGCGTCCAGTTCGGAAGGTTGATGAGATCCTTCCGCCATAGGCATGGAGTCTTTAGAGCAGAACCCAGCCGAGTCTCCCCTTCACCGGTAGGGTGGTCAAGCTGGAGGTCCTCAAATCCCTCTGTGATTTCATCCACCATCACCCTAGCATATCCTTCTGGAATCGGCCGGCAGTGAAAAGTTGCGCCGGATTTAGTAGGATAAATAGAGCCAACAGCCGCCTTGACCTTCAAATTCATCCATTGTGCCATAAGGTGGCAATTTTCAGCCTCCGTGATAGCATCTACGAGATAGCTGGCAGGAGCCGTCAAGGCATGCTCCGGCTGAAGCAGCTCGGTGGAAGTCATGCTGCTTCTCCACTGAGATGGCGGGGTAGCTTCGGGGGAAGCTTCGGCAGGTCGTTTGCTGCGATCTGCTTCTCGTTCCTCTATCGCTTGTACCCTTGCATGCAGCTACCGCAGCTCGGGTTCTGCTGCACTTTCTTCCTCCTCTCCGGCATTTGTAACCGCTGCGTCCGGAAACCCAACCTTCCACGAACGGAGCTGGCGTGCCTCGTGTCCGTCTGTGGTGCTCAGGATTCCCGAGGGCCATTGTGAGCTCGCTGCTCTCTCTGTCTGGAAAGAACGCCCCTTGCTACCGCCGATATATTGTTGAAGCCTCTTGACCGGTATGTCCAATTGATCGTCCGTCCAAATGCACTTCCACGATATGAGGTCCAAGGTTCCGCCAGCCCCGAAGAACCAAGTCCGGCAACGGTCTGGCCAGTTCATTGTCTCTGGTTCGATCTCTTTATCAAGCAGATCATTCTCAGCCTTGGCCCACTTAGGCTGGGCTATGAGGTAGCCACCTGACCCCGTGCGATGGTGAAGCTTCTTCGCAGCATTTTTCTTGTTTGTCGCCGACATCTTTTTACTCTTTTTCGATGTCTTGTGGGCCACAAATGCGGGCCAGTCATCTCTGATCTTCTCATATTTGCCCTTGAATTCTGGGGTGTCTTTTTTATCGACAAACTTATTCAGGTCTTTCTTCTAATTCCTGAATAGGTCTGCCATCTTCTTAAGAGCAAAAGACTTGATTAATTGCTCAACTGTCTTATCCGGATCATCCTCTGGCGGTAGGGTGAAATTTGACTTCAGCTCAGTCCAAAGATCATTTTTCTACATATCATTGACATAAGACACCTCAGGGTCTTCATTCTTAGGCTTATACCATTGCTGGATGCTAATCGGGATCTTGTCCCTAACCGTAACCCCTTGACCGAGCAACAAATGCCTTCTTTGTCCGGATGGGTTCAATCGGTTGGTCATTCCGCGATTTCTATGATCTCAAACCTTTCATCCGAGCTCAACTTTTTCTTCGGGCCTCGCCTCTTTACCGAAGTTGTGCTCGATCCGGAGGGCTAGAAAAAAGAACAAAGACGAGAGTTAATTAATATGTGTACATACCAAAACAATGAATGCATCAATTAGCTAGTCAGCACAGGCTTAACTAATATATATACCTGGCCGGACTCGGTTCGGTCACCGGAGCCGTCCTCATGGTCTACTTCTTCTTGCACCGGCATTGGGTCATCGGAGCCATCACTATCATAGCCAGCTGCTTCTTCACCCTCTCCTTCCAGACCATCGGTTTCGTTGAGAAACATTAACGAGCAGACGACATCACTTCCTTCTGCGATCATGTCCCTCAACAACGCTTCTTGTGCTTCGTCTCGGGGGGTGTCCATAGTTTCTACAAATATTTACAACATGGCAATTATTATTCAAACATGACAGATATGGATATATAAGTGGCAAACGAGACCTAGCTAGGTAATTACAATAAGGAATCATATTAATTAGTGGCCTCGACGCTGCTTCTCTAGGGTTTCGGGTGGCCTCAACAACGCTTCAAGGGTTAGGGGTGGCCTCGAGAACGCTTCAAGGAGGGGGTAATATCGACAACGACGAGATACATGTTGGAAATATGCCCTAGAGGCAATAATAAAAGGATTATTATTATATTTCCTTGTTCATGATAATTATCTTTTATTCATGCTATAATTGTATTATCCGGAAATCGTAATACACATGTGAATACATAGACCACAAGATGTCCCTAGTGAGCCTTTAGTTGACTAGCTCGTTGATCAATAGATAGTCATGGTTTCCTGACTATGGACATTGGATGTCGTTGATTACGGGATCACATCATTAGGAGAATGATGTGATGGACAAGACCCAATCCTAAGCATAGCACAAGATCGTGTAGTTCGTTTTGCTAGAGCTTTTCCAATGTCAAGTATCTCTTCCTTAGACCATGAGATCGTGTAACTCCTGGATACCGTAGGAGTGCTTTGGGTGTACCAAACATCACAACGTAATCGGGTGACTATAAAGGTGCACTACAGGTATCTCCGAAAGTGTCTCATTGGGTTGACACGGATCGAGATCGGATTTGTCACTCCGTGTTACGGAGAGGTATCACTGGGCCCACTCGGTAGTGCATCATCATAATGAGCTCAAAGTGACCAAGTGTCTGGTCACGGGATCATGCATTATGATACGAGTAAAGTGACTTGCCGGTAACGAGATTGAACGAGGTATTGGGATACCGACGATCGGATCTCGGGCAAGTAACATACCGATTGACAAAGGAAATTGTATACGGGGTTGTTTGAATCCTCGACATCGTGGTTCATCCGATGAGATCATCGAGGAGCATAGGGAGCCAACATGGGTATCCAGATCCCGCTGTTGGTTATTGCCCGAGAGCCGTCTCGGTCATGTCTACGTGTCTCCCGAACCCGTAGGGTCTACACACTTAAGGTTCGGTGACGCTAGGGTTGTATGAATATGAGTATACAGTATACCGAATGTTGTTCGGAGTCCCGGATGAGATCCCGGACGTCACGAGGAGTTTCGGAATGGTCCGGAGGTAAAGAATTATATATAGGAAGTGGTATTTCGGCCATCGGGAAAGTTTCGGGGTCACCCGGTATTGTACGGGACCACCGGAAGGGTCCCGGGGGTCCACCGAGTGGGGCCACCCATCCCGGAGGGCCCCATGGGCTGAAGTGCGAGCAACTTCATGGAGACACGATGATGGAGATCATGATGATGGAGATCATGGTGTCATGCCGGTGACAAGATGATCATGGAGCCCCGAAGATGAAGATCGAAGGAGCTATATGATATTGGCCATATCATGTCACTACTTTATATAATTGCATGTGATGTTTATTATGTCTTATGCATCTTGTTTACTTAGAACGGCGGTAGTAAATAAGATGATCCCTTATAATAATTTCAAGGAAGTGTTCCCCCTAACTGTGCACCGTTGCTAAAGTTAAATGCTTCAAGCACCACGTGATGATCGGGTGTGATAGATCCTTACGTTCACATACAACGGGTGTAAGACAGTTTTACACATGCAAAACACTTAGGGTTAACTCGACGAGCCTAGCATGTATAGACATGGCCTCGGAACACAAGAGACCGAAAGGTCGAACATGAGTCGTATGGAAGATACGATCAACATGGAGATGTTCACCGACGATGACTAGTCCGTCTCACGTGATGATCGGACACGGCCTAGTCGACTCGGATCGTGTAACACTTAGATGACTAGAGGGATGTCTAATCTGAGTGGGAGTTCATTAAAATAATTTGATTAGATGGACTTAATTATCATGAACTTAGTCTAAAACCTTTGCAAATATGTCTTGTAGATCAAATGGCCAACGCTCATGTCAACATGAACTTCAACGTTCCTAGAGAAAACCAAGCTGAAAGATGATGGCAGCAACTATACGGACTGGGTCCTAACACGAGGATCATCCTCATAGCTGCCAGGAAACAATATGTCCTAGAAGGACCGCTAGGTGATGCACCGTCGAGAGAACCAAGACATTATGAATGCTTGGCAGTCTCGTCTTGATGATTACTCCCTCGCTCAATGCGGCATGCTTTACAGCTTAGAACCGGGCTCCAAAAGCGCTTTTGAGCAACACGGAGCATATGAGATGTTCGAGGAGCTGAAACTAGTTTTCCAAGCTCATGCCCGGGTCGAGAGATATGACGTCTCCGACAAGTTCTATAGTTGTAAGATGGAGGAAAATAGTTCTGTCAGTGAGCACATACTCAAAATGTCTGGGTTGCACAACCGCCTGTCCCAGCTGGACATTAACCTCCTGGACGAGGCGGTCATTGACAGAATCCTTCAGTCGCTCCCACCAAGCTACAAGAGCTTTGTGATGAACTACAATATGCAGGGAATGGTGAAGACCATTCCTGAAGTATTTTCAATGCTGAAGTCAGCAGAGGTTGCAATCAAGAAAGAACATCAAGTGTTGATGGTCAATAAGACCACTAAGTTCAAGAAGGGCAAGGGCAAGAAGAACTTCAAGAAGGACGGCAAGGAGGTTGCCGCGCCGTAAGCCGATCGGGAAGAAGTAAAGGAATGGACCCAAGCACGAGACCGAGTGTTTTTATTGCAAGGGAAGGGTCATCGAAGCGGAACTGCCCCAAATCCTTAGCTGATAAGAAGTCCTGAATAACTAAAGGTATATTTGATATACATGTAATTGATGTGTACCTTACCAGTACTCGAAGTAACTCCTGGGTATTTGATACCGGTGCCGTTGCTCATATTTGTAACTCACAGCAGGAGCTGCGGAATAAGCGGAGACTGGCGAAGGACGAGGTGACGATGCGCGTCGGGAATGGTTCCAAGGTCGATGTGATCGCCGTCGGCACGCTACCTCTACATTTACCCACGGGATTAGTTATGAACCTCAATAATTGTTATTTAGTGCCAAGTTTGAGCATGAACATTGTATCAGGATCTCGTTTAATGCGAGATGGCTACTCATTTAAATCCGAGAATAATGGTTGTTCTATTTATATGAGAGATATGTTTTATGGTCATGCACCGATGGTCAATGGTTTATTCTTAATGAATCTCGAGCGTAATGTTACACATATTCATAGCGTGAATACCAAAAGATGTAAAGCTGATAACGATAGTCCCACATACTTGTGGCACTGCCGCCTTGGTCACATTGGTGTCAAGCGCATGAAGAAGCTCCATGCTGATGGACTTTTGGAGTCTCTCGATTATGAATCATTTGACACATGCGAACCATGCCTCATGGGCAAGATGACCAAGACTCCGTTCTCCGGAACAATGGAGCGAGCAACCAACTTGTTGGAAATCATACATACCGATGTGTGCGGTCCAATGAGCGTTGAGGCTCAAGGAGGATATCGTTATGTTCTCACTCACCGATGACTTGAGTAGATATGGGTATGTCTACTTAATGAAACACAAGTCTGAGACCTTTGAAAAGTTCAAGGAATTTCAGAATGAGGTAGAGAATCAACGTGACCGAAATATAAAATTCCTACGATCAGATCGTGGAGGAGAATACTTAAGTCACGAATTTGGTACACACTTAAGGAAATGTGGAATCGTTTCACAACTCACGCCGCCTGGAACACCTCAGCGTAACAGTGTGTCCGAACATCGTAATCGCACTCTATTGGATATGGTGCGGTCTATGATGTCTCTTACCGATTTACCACTATCATTTTGGGGATACGCTCTAGAGACAGCTACATTCACTTTAAATAGGGCACCGTCTAAATCCGTTGAGACGACACCGTATGAATTATGGTTTGGGAAGAAACCTAAGCTGTCGTTTCTAAAAGTTTGGGGATGCGATGCTTATGTCAAGAAACTTCAACCTGAAAAGCTCGAACCCAAGTCGGAAAAATGCGTCTTCATAGGATACCCTAAGGAAACCATTGGGTATACCTTCTACTTAAGATCCGAGGGCAAGATCTTTGTTGCCAAGAACGGATCCTTTCTGGAAAAAGAGTTTCTCTCGAAAGAAGTAAGTGGGAGGAAAGTAGAACTCGATGAAGTACTACCTCTTGAACGGGATAGTAGTGCAGCTCAGGAAAATGTTCCTGTGGTGCCTACACCTACTGGAGAGGAAATTAATGATGATGATCAAGGTACTTCGGATCAAGTTGCTACTGAACTTCGTAGGTCCACAAGGACACGTTCCGCACCAGAGTGGTACAGCAACCCTGTCCTGGAAATCATGTTGTTAGACAACGGTGAACCTTCGAACTATGAAGAAGCGATGGCGGGCCCAGATTCCAACAAATAGCTTGAAGCCATGCAATCCGAGATAGGATCCATGTATGAAAACAAAGTATGGACTTTGACAGACTTGCCCGATGATCGACGAGCGATAGAAAACAAATGGATCTTTAAGAAGAAGACGGACGCGGATGGTAATGTCACCATCTATAAAGCTCGACTTGTCGCTAAGGGTTATCGGCAAGTTCAAGGGATTGACTACGATGAGACTTTCTCTCCCGTAGCGAAGCTTAAGTCCGTCCGAATCATGTTAGCAATTGCCGCATACTATGATTATGAGATATGGCAGATGGACGTCAAAACTGCATTCCTTAACGGACATCTTATGGAAGAATTGTATATGATGCAGCCGGAGGGTTTTGTCGATCCTAAGAATGCTAACAAAGTATGCAAGCTCCAGCGATCCATTTATGGGCTGGTGCAAGCATCTCGGAGTTGGAACATTCGCTTTGATGAGATAATCAAAGCGTTTGGGTTTATGAGACTTATGGAGAAGCCTGCGTTTACAAGAAAGTGAGTGGGAGCTCTGTAGCATTTCTCATATTATATGTAGATGACATACTTTTGATGGGAAATGATATAGAACTCTTGGACAGCATTAAGGCCTACTTGAATAAAAGTTTTTCAATAAAGGACCTTGGAGAAGCTGCTTATATATTAGGCATCAAAATCTATAGAGATAGATCGAGACGCCTCATAGGTCTTTCACAAAGCACATACCTTGATAAGATTTTGAAGAAGTTCAAAATGGATTAGTCCAAGAAAGGGTTCTTGCCTGTACTACAAGGTGTGAGATTGAGCTCGGCTCAATGCCCGACCACGGCAAAAGATAAAGAAGAGATGAGCGTCATCCCCTATGCCTCGGCCATAGGATCTATTATGTATGCCATGCTGTGTACCAGGCCCGATGTAAACCTTGCCGTAAGTTTGGTAGGAAGGTACCAAAGTAATCCCGGCAAGGAACACTGGACAGCGGTCAAGAATATCCTGAAGTACCTGAAAAGGACAAAGGACATGTTTCTCGTTTATGGAGGTGACGAAGAGCTCATCGTAAAGGGTTACGTCGACGCTAGCTTCGACACAGATCTGGATGACTCTAAGTCACAAACCGGATACGTGTATATGTTGAATGGTGGAGCATTAAGCTGGTGCAGCTGCAAGCAGAGTGTCGTGGCGGGATCTACATGTGAGGCGGAGTACATGGCAGCCTCGGAGGCAGCACATGAAGCAATTTGGGTGAAGGAGTTCATCACCGCCTAGGAGTCATACCCAATGCGTCGGGGCCGATCAAACTCTTCTGTGACAACACCGGAGCTATTGCACTTGCCAAGGAGCCCAGGTTTCACAAGAAGACCGAGCACATCAAGTTGCCGCTTCAACTCCATCCGTGAAAATGTTCAAGATGGAGACATAGAAATTTGCAAAGTGCATACGGATCTGAATGTCGCAGATCCGTTGACTAAACCTCTTCCATGAAAGCAAAACATGATCAACACCAGAACTCTATGGGTGTTAGGTTCATCACAATGTAACTAGATTATTGACTCTAGTGCAAGTGCGAGACTGTTGGAAATATGCCCTAGAGGCAATAATAAAAGGATTATTATTATATTTCCTTGTCCATGATAATTGTCTTTTATTCATGCTATAATTGTATTATCCGGAAATCGTAATACACGTGTGAATACATAGACCACAAGATGTCCCTAGTGAGCCTCTAGTTGACTAGCTCGTTGATCAATAGATAGTCATGGTTTCGACTATGGACATTGGATGTCGTTGATAACGGGATCACATCATTAGGAGAATGATGTGATGGACAAGACCCAATCCTAAGCATAGCACAAGATCGTGTAGTTCGTTTTGCTAGAGCTTTTCCAATGTCAAGTATCTCTTCCTTAGACCATGAGATCATGTAACTCCGGATACCGTAGGAGTGCTTTGGGTGTACCAAATGTCACAACGTAATCGGGTGACTATAAAGGTGCACTACAGGTATCTCCGAAAGTGTCTGTTGGGTTGACACGGATCGAGACTGGGATTTGTCACTCCGTGTTACGGAGAGGTATCACTGGGCCCACTCGGTAGTGCATCATCATAATGAGCTCAAAGTGACCAAGTGTCTGTTGGAAATATGCCCTAGAGGCAATAATAAATTAGTTATTATTATATTTCCTTGTTCATGATAATCGTCTATTATCCATGCTATAATTGTATTGATAGGAAACTCAGATACATGTGTGGATACATAGACAACACCATGTCCCTAGTAAGCCTCTAGTTGACTAGCTCGTTGATCAATAGATGGTTACAGTTTCCTGACCATGGACATTGGATGTCGTTGATAACGGGATCACATCATTAGGAGAATGATGTGATGGACAAGACCCAATCCTAAGCCTAGCACAAAGATCGTAGTTCGTATGCTAAAGCTTTTCTAATGTCAAGTATCATTTCCTTAGACCATGAGATTGTGCAACTCCGGATACCGTAGGGAATGCTTTGGGTGTACCAAAGCGTCACAACAATCGGGTGGCTATAAAGGTGCATTACCGGTATCTCCGAAAGTGTCTGTTGGGTTGGCACGAATCGAGACTGGGATTTGTCACTCCGTGTAAACGGAGAGGTATCTCTGGGCCCACTCGGTAGGACATCATCATAATGTGCACAATGTGACCAAGGGGTTGATCATGGGATGATGTGTTACGAAACGAGTAAAGAGACTTGCCGGAAACGAGATTGAACAAGGTATCGGGATACCGACGATCGAATCTCGGGCAAGTACAATACCGCTAGACAAAGGGAATTGTATACGGGATCGATTGAGTCCTTGACATCGTGGTTCATCCGATGAGATCATTGTGGAACATGTGGGAGCCAACATGGGTATCCAGATCCCGCTGTTGGTTATTGACCGGAGAACGTCTCGGTCATGTCTACATGTCTCCGAACCCGTAGGGTCTACACACTTAAGGTTCGATGACGCTTAGGGTTATAACGGAAGCTTGTATGTGGTTACCGAATGTTGTTCGAGTCCGGATGAGATCCCGGACGTCACGAGGAGTTCCGGAATGGTCCGGAGGTAAAGATTTATATATATGGGAAGTCCTGTTTTGGTAACCGGAAAAGTTTGGGCGATATCGGTAATGTCTGGACCACGGGAGGGTCCCGGGGTCCACCAAGTGGGGCCACATGCTCGAGAGGCATACATGGGCCAAGTATGAGAGGGCACCAGCCCCTAGGTGGGCTAGGGCGCCTCCCACCATGGCCCATGCGGCTAGAAGGGAGAGGGGCAAACCCTAAGGCAGATGGGCCCTAAGGCCCATACTCCCTGCGCCTCCCTCTCCTCCCCCTTGTGGCCGCCACCCAATAGATGGGTTTGGGGCTGCCGCCCCTCTAGGGGTGGGAACCCTAGAGGGGGCGCACCCTCCTCCCTCTCCCTATATAAATAGAGGCCTGGGGCTGCCCATAACACATGAGAGCCTCTCCCTCTCCAGGCGCAGCCCTGCCTCTCCTCCTCCTCTCCCTTGGTGCTTGGCGAAGCCCTGCGGGATTGCCACGCTCCTCCATCACCACCACGCCGTTGTGCTGCTGTTGGATGGAGTCTTCCTCAACCTCTCCCTCTCTCCTTGCTGGATCAAGGCATGGGAGACGTCACCGGCTGTACGTGTGTTGAACAGCGGAGGTGCCGTCCGTTCGCACTCGAATCTCCGGTGATTTGGATCACGGCAAGTCACGACTCCTTCAACCCCGTTCTCTTGAACGCTTCCGCTTAACGATCTACAAGGGTATGTAGATGCACTCTCCTTCCCTCGTTGCTAGTTTCTCCATAGATAGATCTTGGTGACACGTAGGAAAATTTTGAATTTACGCTCGTTCCCAACAAAGGGTATCGAGCTAGGTCTATTGCGTAGATTCTTTGCACGAGTAGAACACAAAGTAGTTGTGGGCGTTGATTTTGTTCAATATGCTTACCGTTACTAGTCCAATCTTGTTTCGACGGTATTGTGGGATGAAGCGGCCGGACCGACCTTACACGTACTCTTACGTGAGACAGGTTCCACCGACCGACATGCACTTGATGCATAAGGTGGCTAGCGGGTGCCGCTCTCCCACTTTAGTCGAACGGATTCGATGAAAAGGGTCCTTATGAAGGGTAAATAGCAATTGGCATATCATGTTGTGGTTTTGCGTAGGTAAGAAACGTTCTTGCTAGAAACCCAAAGCAGCCACGTAAAACATGCAAACAACAATTAGAGGACGTCTAACTTGTTTTTGCAGGGTATGCTATGTGATGTGATATGGCCAATAAGAATGTGATGAATGATATGTGATGTATGAGATTGATCATGTTCTTGTAATAGGATTCACGACTTGCATGTCGATGAGTATGACAACCGGCAGGAGCCATAGGAGTTGTCTTTATTTATTGTATGACCTGCGTGTCATTGAACAACGCCATCTAATTACTTTACTTTATTGCTAACCGGTAGCCATAGTAGTAGAAGTAATAAGTTGGCGAGACAACTTCATGGAGACACGATGATGGAGATCATGATGATGGAGATCATGGTGTCATGCCGGTGACAATGATGATCATGGAGCCCGAATATGGAGATCAAAGGAGCAATATGATATTGGCCATATCATGTCACTACTATATAATTGCATGTGATGTTTATTATGTTTATGCATCTTGTTTACTTAGAACGACGGTAGTAAATAAGATGATCCCTTACACAAATTTCAAGAAGTGTTCTCCTCGATGTGCACCGTTGCTACAGTTCGTCGCTTCTAAGCACCACGTGATGATCGGGTGTGATGGATTCTTACGTTCACATACAACGGGTGTAAGACAGATTTGCACAGCAAAAACACTTGGGGTTAACTTGACGAGCCTAGCATGTACAGACATGGCCTCGGGAACACAGAGACCGAAAGGTCGAGCATGAGTCGTATAGTAGATACGATCAACATGAACATGTTCACCGATGTTGGTGGTCCGTCTCACGTGATGATCGGACACGGCCTAGTTGACTCGGATCATGTAATCACTTAGATGACCAGAGGGATGTCTATCTCGAGTGGGAGTTCATAAGATGAACTTAATTATCTTGAACATAGTCAAAAGACCTTTTGCAAATTATGTCGTAAGCTCGCGCTTTAGTTCCACTTTGTTTAGATATGTTCCTAGAGAAAATATAGTTGAAAGTTGACAGTAGCAATTATGCGGACGATGAGATAGCTTATGTCCTTAATGCACCGCTGGGTGTCTTTGAACCCCAAACGTCGTCTGTGGATGTTGCGAACATCGGACATACACGTTTTTGATAACTACATGATAGTTCAGTTAAACGGTTTAGAGTTAAGGCACCAAAGACGTTTTCGAAATGTCGCGGAACATATGAGATGTTTCGAGGGCTGAAATTGGGATTTCAAGCTCGTGCCCACGTCAAGAGGTATAAGACCTCCGATGATTTTCTTAGCCTGCAAACTAAGGGAGAAAAGCTCAATCATTGAGCTTGTGCTCGAATCGTCTGAGCACAACAATCACTTGAATCGAGTGGGAGTTGATCTTCCAGATGAGATAGTGATGTTTCTCCAAAGTCATTGCCACCAAGCTGCCCGAAGCTTCGTGATGAACTATAACATATCAGGGATAGATATAATGATCCTTGAGGTATTCGCGATGTTTGACACCGCGAAAGTAGAAATCAAGAAGGAGCATCAATTGTTGATGGTTGGTGAAACCACTAGTTTCAAGAAGGGCAGGGGCAAGAAGGGATACTTCATGAAACGGCAAATCAGTTCTTGCTCGGTGAAGAAACCCAAGGTTAAACCCAAACCCAAGACTAAGTGCTTCTGTAATAAGGGGAACAGCCACTGGAGCGGAACCACCCTAGATACTTGGTAGATGAGAAGGCTGGCAAGGTCGATAGAAATATATTGGATATACATTGTGTTAATGTGTACTTTACTAGTACTCCTAGTAGCACCAGGGTATTGAGATACCGGTTCGGTTGCTAAGTGTTAGTAACTCGAAATAAAAGGCTACGGAATAAACGGAGACTAGCTAAAGGTAAGCTGACGATATATGTTGGAAGTGTTTCCAAGGTTGATGTGATCAAGCATCGCACGCTCCCTCTACCATCGAGATTAGGTGTTAAACCTAAATAATAGTTATTTGGTGTTCGCGTTGAGCATAGACATGATTGGATTATGTCCATCATAATCTGATTATTCATTTAAGGAGAATAATGGTTACTCTATTCATTTGAATAATACCTTCGATGGTCTTGCACCTAAATAAATGGTTTATTGAATCTCGATTGTAGTGATACACATTTTCATGCCAAAAGATATAAGATAGTAATGATAGTACCACTTACTTGTGGCAATCGCCATGTAAGTCATATTGGTGTAAAAGCATGAAGAAGCTCCATGTTGATGGATCTTTGGACTCACTCGTTTTGAAAAGTTTGAGACATGCTAACCATGTCTATTGGTGCATACGCATGAAGAAACTCCATGCAGATGGATCGTTTAGACTCACTTGATTTTGAATCACTTGAGATATGCAAATCATACCACATGGACAAGATGGTGAAAAGCCTCGGTTTCATAAGATGGAACTAGATAGCAACTTGTTGGAAGTAACACATTTTGATGTGTGCAGTCCAATAAGTGTTGAGGCATGCAAATGAATATCGTTATGTTCTTACTTCACGGATGATTCGGGTAGATGTTGAGTATATTTACTTGATGAAACACAAGTCTGAATTATTGAATGGTTCAAGTAATTTCAGAGTGAAGTTTAAGATCTTCGTGACAAGAGGATAGAATGTCTATGATATGATCATAGAGATGAATATCTGAGTTACTGAAGTTTTGGCACACAATTAAGACATTGTGCAAATTGTTTCACAATTAATACCGCCTGGAACACCATAGTGTGATGGTGTGTCCGAACATCATAGTTGCACCCTATTGGATATGGTACGTACCATGATGTCTCTTATCAAATTACCACTATCATTCATGGGTTAGGCATTAGAGACAACCGCACTCACTTTAATAGGGCACCACGTTACTCCGTTGAGATGACACCGTATGAACTATGGTTTAGAGAAACCTAAGCTGTCATTTCTTAAAGGTTTGGGGCTGCGACGCTTATGTGAAAAAGTTTCAGGTTGATAAGCTCGAACCCAAAGCGGATAAAATGCATCTTCATATAACACCCAAGACGGTTGGGTATACCTCCTAATTCAGATCTGAAAGCAATAGGGATTGTTTCTTGAATCGGGTCCTTTCTCGAGGAAAAGTTCGTCTCGAAAAGTTGAGTGGGAGGATGGTGGAGACTTGATGAGGTTATTGAACCGTCACTTCAACAAGTGTGTAGCAGGGCACAGGAAGTTGTTCCTATGGCACCTACACCAATTGAAGTCGAAGCTTTTGATAGTGATCATGAAGTTTTGGATCAAGTCACTACCGTACCTCGTAGGGTGACAAGGATGCGTACTACTTCAGAGTGGTACGGTGATCCTGTCTTGAAGGTCATGTTGCTAGACAACAATGAACCTACGAGCTATGGAGAAGCGATGGTGGGCCCAAATTCGACAAATGGTTAGAAGCCATGAAATCCGAGATAGGATCCATGTATCATAACAAAGCATGGACTTTGGTGGACTTGCCGATGATCGGCAAGCCATTGAGATGAATGGATCTTTAAGAAGAAGACGGATGTGGACAGTAATATCACCGTCTATGAAGCTCGACTTGTGGCGAAGAGTTTTCACAAGTTCAAGGAGTTGACTACGATGAGATTTTCTCATCCGTAGCGATGCTTAAGTCCGTTGGAATCATGTTAGCATAAGCTGCATTTATGAAATCTGGTAGATGGATGTCAAAATGAGTTTCCTTACCAGTTTTCGTAAGGAAAGGTTGTATGTGATACAATCAGAAAGTTTTGTCGATCCTAAGGATGCTAAAAGGTATGCTAGCTCGGTGATCCTTTCTAAGGACTAGAGTAAGCATCTCGGAGTTGGAATGTGCGCTTTGATGAGATGATCAAAGATTTTGGGTTTATACAAAGTTTATGAGAAACTTGTATTTCCAAAGAAGTGAGTGGGAGCACTATAGAATTTCGATGAGTATATGTTGTTGACATATTGATCGAAATGATGTAGAATTTCTGGAAAGCATATAGGGTTATTTGAAAGATGTTTTCAATAGAAAACCTGGATTAAGCTACTTGAACATCGAGCATCGAGATCTATAAGGATAGATCAAAAATGCTTAATAATACTTTCAAATGAGCATGTACCTTGACATGATCTTGAAGGTGTTCAAGATGGATCACCAAAGAAGGAGTTCTTGCACGAGATGTAAGGTATGAAGTTAAGAGTTAAAAGCTCGACCACGGCAGAAAGAGAGAAAGGATGAAGGTCGTCCCCTATGCTTCGGACATAGGCTCTATAGTATGCTATCTTGTGTCTTGCACGGAAGTGTGCCTTGCCATGAGTCGAGTCAAGGGTACAAGAATGATCCAGGAATGGATCATTGGACAATGATCAAAATTGTCCTTGGAGTAAATAAGGACATGTTTCTCGATTATGGAGGTGAGAAAGAGTTCAGCGTAAAGCGTTACGTCAATGCAAGCTTTAACACCTATCCGAGTGACTCGAGTAGCAAACCGGATCCGTATAGTGGAGCAACCATTTGGAATAGCTTCAAGTGGAGCGTGGAAGCAGCATTTATAATATGACCTAGAAATTTGCAAAGCACACACGGATCTGAAAGGTTCAGACCCGTTGACTAAAACCCGTTGACTAAAACCTCTCTCACAAGCAAAACATGATCAAACCTCAGAACTCATTGAGTCTAAATCACATGATGATGTGAACTAGTAAACAGACACTAGTGAACTCTGAGGTTGTTGGTCACATGGCGATGTGACCTATCGATGTTAATCACATGGCGATGTGAACTAGATTATTGACTCTAGTGCAAGTGGGAGACTGTTGGAAATATGCCCTAGAGGCAATAATAAATTAGTTATTATTATATTTCCTTGTTCATGATAATCGTCTATTATCCATGCTATAATTGTATTGATAGGAAACTCAGATACATGTGTGGATACATAGACAACACCATGTCCCTAGTAAGCCTCTAGTTGACTAGCTCGTTGATCAATAGATGGTTACAGTTACGACCATGGACATTGGATGTCGTTGATAACGGGATCACATCATTAGGAGAATGATGTGATGGACAAGACCCAATCCTAAGCCTAGCACAAAGATCGTAGTTCGTATGCTAAAGCTTTTCTAATGTCAAGTATCATTTCCTTAGACCATGAGATTGTGCAACTCCGGATACCGTAGGAATGCTTTGGGTGTACCAAAGCGTCACAACGTAATCGGGTGGCTATAAAGGTGCATTACAGGTATCTCCGAAAGTGTACATTGGGTTGGCACGAATCGAGACTGGATTTGTCACTCCGTGTAAACGGAGAGGTATCTCTGGGCCCACTCGGTAGGACATCATCATAATGTGCACAATGTGACCAAGGGGTTGATCATGGGATGATGTGTTACGGAACGAGTAAAGAGACTTGCGGAAACGAGATTGAACAAGGTATCGGGATACCGACGATCGAATCTCGGGCAAGTACAATACCGCTAGACAAAGGGAATTGTATACGGGATCGATTGAGTCCTTGACATCGTGGTTCATCCGATGAGATCATTGTGGAACATGTGGGAGCCAACATGGGTATCCAGATCCGCTGTTGGTTATTGACCGGAGAACGTCTCGGTCATGTCTACATGTCTCCCGAACCCGTAGGGTCTACACATAAGGTTCGATGGCGCTAGGGTTATAACGGAAGCTTGTATGTGGTTACCGAATGTTGTTGAGTCCGGATGAGATCCCGGACGTCACGAGGAGTTCCGGAATGGTCCGGAGGTAAAGATTTATATATATGGGAAGTCTTGTTTTGGTAACGGAAAAGTTTGAGGCGATATCGGTAATGTGCCGGGACCACCGGGAGGGTCCTGGGGTCCACCAAGTGGGGCCACATGCTCCAGAGGCATACATGGGCCAAGTATGAGAGGGCACCAGCCCCTAGGTGGGCTAGGGCGCCTCCACCATGGCCCATGTGGCTAGAAGGGGAGAGGGGCAAACCCTAAGGCGAGATGGGCCCTAAGGCCCATACTCCTGCGCCTCCCTCTCCTCCCCTTGTGGCCGCCACCCAATAGATGGGTTTGGGGCTGCCGCCCCTCTGGGGGTGGGAACCCTAGAGGCGCACCCTCCTCCCTCTCCCTATATAAATAGAGGCCTGGGGCTGCCCATAACACATGAGAGCCTCTCCCTCTCCAGGCGCAGCCCTGCCTCTCCTCCTCCTCTCCCTTGGTGCTTGGCGAAGCCCTGCGGGATTGCCACGCTCCTCCATCACCACCACGCCCGTTGTGCTGCTGTTGGATGGAGTCTTCCTCAACCTCTCCCTCTCTCCTTGCTGGATCAAGGCATGGGAGACGTCACGGGCTGTACGTGTGTTGAACACGGAGGTGCCGTCCGTTCGCACTCGGATCTCCGGTGATTTGGATCACGGCAATGCGACTCCTTCAACCCCGTTCTCTTGAACGCTTCCGCTTAACGATCTACAAGGGTATGTAGATGCACTCTCCTTCCCTCGTTGCTAGTTTCTCCATAGATAGATCTTGGTGACACGTAGGAAAATTTTGAATTTCTGCTACGTTCCCCAACAGTGTCTGGTCACGGGATCATGCATTACGGTACGAGTAAAGTGACTTGCCGGTAACGAGATTGAACGAGGTATTGGGATACCGACGATCGGATCTCGGGCAAGTAACATACCGATTGACAAAGGGAATTGTATACGGGATTGTTTGAATCCTCGACATCGTGGTTCATCTGATGAGATCATCGAGGAGCATGTGGGAGCCAACATGGGTATCCAGATCGCTGTTGGTTATTGCCCGAGAGCTGTCTCGGTCATGTCTACGTGTCTCCCGAACCCGTAGGGTCTACACACTTAAGGTTCGGTGACGCTAGGGTTGTATGAATATGAGTATGCAGTATACCGAATGTTGTTCGGAGTCCCGGATGAGATCCCGGACGTCACGAGGAGTTTCGCAATGGTCCGGAGGTAAAGAATTACATATAGGAAGTGGTATTTCGGCCATCGGGAAAGTTTCGGGGTCACCCAGTATTGTACCGGGACCACCGGAAGGGTCCCGGGGGTCTACCGGGTGGGGCCACCCATCCCGGAGGGCCCCATGGGCTGAAGTGGGGAGGGGAACCAGCCCATAGTGGGCTGGTGCGCCCCTAGGCCCACCCCGCGCCTAGGGTTGAAACCCTAGGGGGGGCGCACCACATGCCTTGGGGCACTCCACCCCAGCCGCCGCCTTGGGAGATTGGATCTCCCAGGGCGGGCGCCCCCTGAGGGCCTATATAAGGAGGGCAAGGGGAGGGCAGCCGCACCTGCACATTGGCGCCTCCTCCCCTGCTACACCTCGTCCCTCCTCCCACAGCAGCTTGGCGAAGCCTCGCCGAGTTCTGCTGCATCCACCACCACGCCGTCAGGTTGCTGGATCATCATCAACCTCTCCTTCCCCTTGCTGGATCAAGACGGAGGAGACGTCGTCCGTCCCGTACGTGTGTTGAACGCGGAGGTGCTGTCCGTTCAGCACTTGGTCATCGGTGATCTGAATCACGGCGAGTACGACTCCATCATCACCCTTCCCTTGAACGCTTCCGCACGCGATCTACAAGTGGTATGTAGATGCAAACTCACTCCCTTGACTCGTTGCTTAGATGAACTCATAGATGGATCTTGGTGAAACCGTAGGAAAATTTTTAATTTTCTGCAACGTTCCCCAACAATACATACACGGGAAAATAATGTTATCGAGGAGGGGGTATATCGACCCCCCCCCCCCATGTGTTGAAGTTATCGGGAGTTTATATCGACACGACATACGTACATGCATGGGAAAATAATATATATTATCGGGGAGGGGGTATATCGACCCCCCCACGTGTTGAAGTTATCGGGAGAGGGTATATCGACCCACCCCCCACGTATTGAAGTTATCGGGAGTTTATATTGACACGACATACGTACATGGAAAAATAATATTACCGGGGAGGGGGTATCCACCCCCCCTCATGTTGAAGTTATCGGGAGGGGTATATCGACGACGACAGACCCGATAAAACATAAGAAAGCAAAGAAGAAATAAAAAGAGGAATAGAAGAAAGGAATAGCTAGAGGTGAAGATCGAAGAAAAAAAGAAGAAAAAAAAGAGGAGAAGAAGAAAGGAATATCCGACGCCCTTCTTTTTCTTCTTTTTTCTTCTTCTTACTTATTTCTCCTTTTCTTCCTCTCCTCTTGTTCTTTCTTTCCTCTTCTTATTTTCTTCTTTCCTATCCTTCTTTTCCTTCCTTTCTTAATATCACTTAGCAAATTTTGCAACGATAGGGAGGGGTGCTCCGTGGTCTAAAATCCGTCTATGCATGATAGAAAATTCTGAAAAAATACATTTATGATCCCTCAACGTCCCCGCCTCTCTCATGAACAAAAAAATCTGTGAATTAAAAAACATCATGTTCTATGAACAAAAAAACATTATATTTCATCCACATTAGTGCATACATCATATATGTGATCATCTATGAAAAAAACATCATATTCTATAAAAAATCATTACATATATATAAAAACAAGCATATAAATATAAAAACAAGCATATAAATATAAAAACAAGCATATATATGAAAAAAAAATGCAAAGGGAGGCGCGGCGGACCAAGCCGAGAGGACAGCGTCTTGTGGTCGGCAGCGAGGATGGCGTCGGCGAGGCACAGGCGACGAGGCGTGCAGGCGGCGTGCGAGGCGCGGCGATGTAGCTTGAGGTGGGCAGGCGAGCGCGTCGAGGCGGCGGGCAGGCGGGCGGCGTCGAAGGGCGCGGGCGGCAGTGGGCGGCAATGCGGCGGGCGGCAGCAGCGGCGACGGCGGCAGCGGCGACGGCGACAGCGGCAACGCAGGCGGCGGCAGCGGCGGCGGCGGCAGCGAAGCGAAGCGGCGTCGGGGCAACTGGCGGCGTCGGCGTCGGCGGCAATGCGAGAGATGAGAGTGAAAATTCACTAAGTGTGAACTTATATAGCAAAGCCTTTAGTCTCGGTTCGTGGCACAAACCGGGACTAAGGTGAGATAGTCGGTTGGTGGCACCAACCGGGACTAAAGGCCTCTTTCAGCAGCCCAAAGGGCGGCGTGACCTTTGGTCGGTTGGTGGCACCAACCGGGACTAAAGGGGCATTGGTCCCGGTTTGTGCCACGAACCGGGACCAATGCACGCCTTTAGTCCCGGTTGGTGCCACCAACCGATACCAAAGGCCTTGTGATGCCCTCACGCCCAAAAAGTTTAGTCCCACCTCGCTAGTTGAGAGGGCTCGAGAGTGGTTTATAAGCTGTTGCGCCCACCCTCTCGAGCTCCTCTCAACTCTGACTTCGGCCCTAATCTGTCACTAGCTATATGCATGTGGGCCTACTTGGCCTCCTGCGGGCCTGAATCCTGGCCCATGATAGGGTTTCTAGTCGTATTCAGGCCGTGGGGGCCCAGTAGGCGGCACTATTTTTATTTTTTTTCTAGTTTTTGTTTTGTTTTCTACATTATTTATTTTTTGTTGTTTTTTGCTTTATTTTTTAATTCTTTTTGCTTTTAGTTTTAGAAAAATTATAAACTTTCTGTTAATGTCATTAGTTTTCAAATTTGAAAACATTTTTTTTGTTTTCTTTGTTGCTTTATTTATTTTATTTTGTTTCTACTTACAACAAAATACTTATTGTTGCTATTTTTATTTTATTTTTCCAATTTTTTTGTTTTGTTTTCTGCATTATTTATTTTCTTTTTTGTTTTTGCTTTATTTTTTAGTTCTTTTTGCTTTTAGGTCAGCAAAATTATAAACTTTCTGTTAGTGCCATTAGTTTTAGTAAAATTATAAACTTTCTGTTTGTGTCATTAGTTTTCAAATTTGAATAGTTAAAATTTGAATTCTTTGAAATTTGTGTGAATCACAAGTTTGTGATTAACTTTACTGAAAAAATGAACATAGATGCACCTATAGAGAAAATTCGACCTAAATTCATAACCAATTTCTATGAATTTCAGAGAAATTCACTGTGAATTTACGTCAAATTCCCTGTATAGGGGCATCTATTTTCACTTTGAGAGGAGCTCAACAAGGCAGAGAGGGACGGGCTTATAAACCGGTGTGAGCGCCCTTCGGTTGGCGAGGTGGGACTAAAGAGCGCAATGAGGACCAACCCTTTAGTCCCGGTTTGTGGCACAAATCGAGACTAATGGTCATGGGCCAGGGGCGAGGTGCATGGGCCAGGGACTAATATATGAACATAGATGCACCTATAGAGAAAATTCGACCTAAATTCATAGTTTTCAAATGAACTCTGAAAAAGTTGGCATAGCATGTGCATGTACAAAATGGACAATGGTATCATACTCGTCTGTTACAAAGTTGGCATGGTATCATAATAATAGTTGCGGGAGAAAGTCTTCACTTTTTCTTCGCTTGTGTCATTTGCTTATTGCTCCATAACCATGGATAATCTTCATCGTTTATCAGGATGCTTGGGTCAGCCTTGACTTTGAAGGGAGGAATTTCATGAAACTTTTCATACTCTTCAGACATGTCCTGTCTTGCCCTCCACTCCCGTGATGCCCCTTTTTCTGAAAGAACTATGTGGCGCTTTGGCTCATCGTATGATGTATTCGCTTCCTTATCTTTTCTTTTTCTCGATGCAGTAGACATGTCCTTCACATAGATAGTACCTGTGCCACATCATTGGCTAGGACGAACGGTTCGTTAGTGTACCCAAGATTTTTCAGATCCTTTGTAGTCATTCCGCATCGTGGGTCTACCTGCATACCCGCCTCTGACAGATTGACCCATTTGCACTTAAACAAAGGGACCTTAAAATCTACTCCGTAGTCAAGTTCCCATATGTCCACTATGTAACCATAATATGTGTCCTTTCCCCTCTCGGTTGCTGCATCAAAGCGGACACCGTTGTTTTGGTGGGTGCTCTTTTGATCTTGGTCAATCGTGTAAAATGTATTCCCATTTATCTCGTATCCTTTCCAAATCATTACAGTCGAAGATGGTCCCCTGGACAACAAGTACAGCTCATCGCAAACAGTGTTGTCACCTACGAGACGTGTTTCCAACCAAGCTGCTGAAAGTCCTTATGTGTTCACATGTAATCGGTCGTCGCCTTTGCTCGGGTGTTTGGAGCGCAGACTGTTCTTGTGTTCATCGACATACGGGGTCACCAAGGTAGAGTTCTGTAGAACTGTGTAGCACTACTAGGAAAAAGCCTAGCAGCAGCGCGGGTTTTGGGCCTATTAGTAGCGGGTCGACGGCCTTCTGACTAACGATATAGCGATGGCAGCGGGTGCCACCCGCGCTACTACTACGTCCTTTAGTAGTAGCGTGGGTAAAAACCCGCGCTACTACTACCAGCGCGTGTTTTTTTTGAATTTTTTGAAAAAATATTTTGATTTTTTCCCTAATTTTCAAATTTCTGAATTATTTTAACCTCAAATCTCTAATCACCCCTCATCGCTGCTCAATTTAACTTCCCGGACGGTCACCCATCCTCTCACTACTCCAGCCTGAGCACGCTTAACTTCCGGGTTCTATTCTCCCTCGTTTCCAAGTCTGCACTTGTTGTTTTCCTGACAATAGTAAGATGTCAATCGTATTAACCTCAGGAACTTAGCTTGAGCATGAAGTCACACATTTCACTATTTGAGTTTGAAACTATTGTTCTAAAAAATTAGTAACACTAATATTTCTTGAATAATTAGTTTGACCACAGTTTGACGACAGTTTGACCAGATTTGACCAAAATTCAAAAAAACTAAAATAATTATTTAGTAACACTAATATTCTAGAATAATTAGTTTGACCATTGTTTGACCACAGTTTGAAATTTTTTCGATTTTTTCCACTCTAGATCTTAAAAGCCCCGTAACTTTTTTTCTGTTTGGTTTTTGAGGATTTTAAAAATGTTTAACGGGGTTTCCCCGGTTAAATTCGTATGTAACTTTTCGAGTAGATGATTTTTCATATAAAAATCTTTTTCATCCGAGTTAGTATGCAAAAGTTATGCCCATTTTTACAAATCTCGAGAGATTTTGTAAATAAAGTCGAAATTCATATTTGCAAATTTTCCCAACAACTAGACCACATATCACATGGAAATACTTATTTTCCTTTTTTTTGACATTTTCATCATTTTCTTTTATTTTTTAAAAACTGAAAAGGCGCACGCGGGGGGGGGGGGGGTAGAGTTTGAAAATGGGACCTTTAGTAGTAGCGGTTTTTACCCCTCGCTACTACTATGGCACCACTTAGTAGTAACGAGGGCTAAAAACCAACTCTACTGCTAACAAACTTAGTAGTAGCAAGGTTTTAAAAACCCGCGCTACTACTATGGCATGTCCCGGGGGGCATGATAGAGACCGCTTAGTAGTAGCGAGTGTTAAAAACCCGCGCAAGAATCGCTATCAACTTAGTAGTAGCGAGGTTGAAAAACCTGCGCCATCGGTAAAATGTAGCGAGGGTTTTTAACCCTCGCTACTAGTAACTTTCTGTGTATAGGCTTTTCCCTAGTAGTGTAGTGTGCTTGAGACCAAGAATATCCGTCCCTACATATTATTGAGTCCCTTCCAAGCGTGCCTTTTCCAGTCAGTCTCCCCTCATACCACGATTTAGGGATACCTATCTTCTTAAGGCCAGGAATGAAGTCAACACAAAACCCGATGACATCCTCTGTTTGATGGCCCATGGAGATGCTTCCTTTTGGCCTAGCGCAGTTATGGACATATTTCTTTAGGACTCCCATGAACCTCTCAAAAGGGAACATATTGTGTAGAAATACGGGCCCCAGAATGACAATCTCGTCGACTAGATGAACTAGGACGTGCGTCATGATATTGAAGAAGGATGGTGGGACCAACAGCTCGAAACTGACAAGACATTGCGGCACATCACTCCTTAGCGTTGGTACGATTTCTGGATCGATCACCTTCTGAGATATTGCATTGAGGAATGCACATAGCTTCACAATGGCTAATCGGACGTTTTTCGGTAGAAGCCCCTCAATGCAACCGGAAGCGCTTGCGTCATAATCACATGGCAGTCATGAGACTTTAGGTTACGGAACTTTTTCTCCGGCATATTTATTATTCCCTTTATATTCAACGAGAAGCGGTCGGGACCTTCATACTGAGCAGGCATTCAAAGAAGATTTCTTTCTCTTCTTTCGTAAGAGCGTAGCTGACAGGACCTTCATACTGCTTCGGAGGCATGCCCTCTTTTTCGTACAAGCGTTGCAGGTTCTCCCGTGCCTCAGGTGTCATCTTTTGTCTTCCCATACACGCCCAAGAAGCCTAGCAGGTTCACGCAAAGGTTATTCTTCACGTGCATCACGTCGATCGAAGAGCGGACCTCTAGGTCTTTCTAGTAGGGTAGGTCCCAAAATATAGATTTCTTCTTTCACATGGGTGCGTGATTCTCAGCGTCATTCGGAACAGCTAGTCCGTCGGGACCCTTTTCAAAGATTACGTGTAAATCATTGACCATAGCAAGTACGTGATCACCGTTACGCATGGCGGGCTTCTTCCGGTGATCCGCCTCGCCTTTGAAATGCTTGCCTTTCTTTCTACATTGATGGTTGGTCGGAAGAAATCGGCGATGGCCCGTGTACACATCCTTCCTGCAGCTTCCGGTATATACTATCGGTGTCAAGTAAACAGTGCGTACGCGTGGTATCCCTTGTTTGTCCGTCACGAAAGGTTACTAAGAGCAGGCCAATCGTTGATAGTCACAAACAGCAACGCCTTTAGGTCAAATTCCTCCTTTCGTGCTCATCCCACGTCGCATACACCGCTTCCATTCCACAGCTGTAAAAGTTCTTCAACTAATGGCCTTAGGTACACATCAATGTCGTTGCCGGGTTGCTTAGGGCCTTGGATGAGAAGTGGCATCATAATGAACTTCCGCTTCATGCACATCCAAGGAGGAAGGTTATACATACATAGAGTCACGGGCCAGGTGCTGTGATTGCTGCTCTGCTCCCCGAAAGGATTAATGCCATCGGCGGTTAAAGCAAACCATACGTTCCTTGGGTCCTTTGCAAACTCATCCCAGTACTTTCTCTCGATTTTTCTCCACTGCGACCCGTCGGCCGGGTGCTCTCAACTTCCCGTCTTTCTTACGGTCCTCACTGTGCCATCGCATCAACTTGGCATGCTCTTCGTTTACGAGCAGACGTTTCAACCGTGGTATTATAGGAGCATACGACATCACCTTCGCAGGAACCCTCTTCTGGGAGGCTCGCCGTCAACATCACCAGTGGTCATCTCGTCGATCTTATACCGCAATGCACCGCATACCGGCATGCGTTCAGATCCTTGTATGCACCGCGTAGAGGATGCAGTCATTAGGGCATGCATGTATCTTCGCACCTCCAATCCTAGAGGGCATACGACCTTCTTTGCTGCGTATGTCTGTCCGGCAATTCGTTATCCTTTGGAAGCTTCTTCTTCAATATTTTCTAGCTTCTCAAATCCTTTATCGAGCACAGACATTCTCTGCCTTCCACTGCAGCAATTCCAGTACGGTACCGAGCTTTGTGTTGCCATCTTCGCAATTGGGGTACAACCCTTTTCTGTGATCCTCTAACATGCGATCGAACTTCAGCTTCTCCTTTTGACTTTCGCATTGCGTCGTTGCATCAACAATGACCCGACGGAGATCATCATCATCGGGCACATCGTCTGGTTCCTCTTGATCTTCAGCAGCTTCGCCCGTTGCAGCATCATCGTGCACATCGTCTGGTTCCTCTTGATCTTCAGCAGCTTCGCCCGTTGCAACATCATCGTGCACATCGTCTGGTTCCTCTTGATGTTCAGTAGCATCACCGTATTCAGGGGGCACATAGTTGTCATCATACTCTTCTTCGTCACCGTCTTCCATCATAACCCCTATTTCTCCGTGCCTCGTCCAAACATTATAGTGCGGCATGAAACCCTTGTAAAGTAGGTGGGTGTGAAGGATTTTCCGGTCAGAGTAAGACTTCAGATTCCCACATATAGGGCATGGACAACACATAAAACCATTCTGCTTGTTTGCCTCAGCCACTTCGAGAAAATCATGCACGCCCTTAATGTACTCGGAGGTGTGTACATCACCGTACATCCATTGCCGGTTCATCTGCGTGCACTATATATAATTAAGTGTGTCAAAACTTATTACAGAACATCATAAATAGATAATTAAGTGACCAAATTAATAAAAGTTCATCATCACATAAAAACCAAAGTACATACATAGTTCTCATCTAACAACATAAAGCTTTGCAGAGCATCTAAATTAATTAAACCATACATTGAAACTATGTAAAACATTTCAATGCGAAAACAAATGCGATCATAATCGCAACCAAGGTAACAACTGATCCAACGGCATAATGATACCAAGCCTCGGTATGAATGGCATATTTTCTAATCTTTCTAATCTTCAAGCGCATTGCATCCATCTTGATCTTGTGATCATCGGCGACATCCGCAACATGCAACTCCAATATCATCTTCTCCTCCTCAAGTTTTTTATTTTTTCCTTCAAGAAATTGTTTTCGTCTTCAACTAAATTTAACCTTTCGACAATAGGGTCGGTTGGAATTTCGGTTCAACAACCTCCTAGATAAATAAAATCTATGTCACGTTGGTCGGCATAATTTTCATAAACAATAAATGAACCAATAGTTATGAAAAGATAATATATACCACATCCGAATCATAGACAGGACGAGGGCTGACGGGGGCGGAGACCAAAACCATCGCACTATATAAAATGCAATAATAAAAGTAAAAAAATAATACAAGTATCTATCTAAACATACAAGTAAGAATATTTTTCGTTTCAGAAAGAAGATAAGAACAAGAGGCTCATCACGGTGGTGCCGGCTATGAGATCGGCGCGGGTGATCGACGGTGGTGAATACGGGGACGGGGCATGATGGACCGCTAAACCTAGACAAATATTGAGGAAAATGGAGCTTGGAGGTCGAGCTTGGAGAGGAGAAAGCTTAAGTAGTGTGGCTCGGGCATTCCATCGAACACCTTGTGTGCATAGGAGGTGAGCTAGAGCACCACCAAGCCCTCTCCCCCTCGACGGCCAGGAAAAATAGAGTAGTGTGCTCTGCTCTCACGCGAAGGGTTATATATAGGCACCTCATTGGTCCCGGTTGGTGGCATGAACCGGGACTAAAGGGAGCCTTTGGTCCCGGTTCAAGCCACCAACCGGGACCAATGGTGGTAGAGACAGGCGAGGCCCATTTGTGGGTTCGTCCCCACCAACCGGGACCAAAAGGGCCAGGCGAACCGGGACCAATGCCCACGAGGCCCCGGCCAGCCCCCTGGGATCACGAACCGGGGCAAATACCTTCATTGGTCCCGGTTCGTGGCAGAACCGGGACTAATGGGCTGAGCAGGCCTGAGTCATTGCCCCCTTTTTTACTAGTGCGCCGACGAACAAGTAGATATTGTTGGCGTTCTGCGCAACATGCGCGGGCGTGGTGTTGTCGGAGCCCGAAGGTGAGTGCCTGGTTGGCGATGACGCCGTTGGTCAGGAGGGCCTAGAAGTAGCCAGCGCCAGCTCCGCCGCCTTGGTCAGAAGTGCCCGAGGCCATGGGTGCATGCTAGCTGCAGGTCCGACGTCCGTGCCTCCGTGGCACTCCTCGGTCATCCCTGCATGGCCGCCAGACGCCAATACCACCCGGCCCTCCACCGCTGCGCTGCCATGACGTCCAACCTCCTCTTCCCATCCATGGCCGCCCGAGGCCGGGTGCACAGGCCACCCTCTGTTAGAGTCTACTCGGTAAATCACTCGATCACAGAGATGATTAGACGAGAGTTTTGCGCCGCGTACGAATGGGACTTTTCTGTATTCTTCTTCTTCTATTTTTTTGGTATAGAAACAAAGTGATGTCCGGTAGTTTTCCTACCCAGGCGCCACGACCTTGAAGACTCGTGCCATCTCACGAGTTCGCGTTGTGCTAAAACCACCATGCAAATCACGCGGGCCCTGCGACGTGGTGACGTCACGCTATGACCCTTGCAGCTTTGTTTGGAATTATAGGCCCATGCAGCTGTACGTGCAAGGCACACACATGTAGCTGTACGTGCAAGTTTTGCTCAAAAAAAAAGTTCTACGTACAAGTTGCCTAAAAAAATGTACGTGCAAGGTTGTACGTTCTCAGTCTCACGCCGCAGTCGCTATTTGCCTCGTACGGTGGTACCGCTACCGTCTTACAGTTACAATTAGCGCTCGGGTGGACTGGGGAGAGAAGGTGCCGTGGGGATTTTCTTTGCCGGTGAGCTAAAGCAGGGGTAAAAGTGACTTTTCATGTTGCACTACACGGTGTTAGTCGCAAAAATTGACAGAAGTGCCATGGAGGTAACAAAATAAAATTTGTGTGTCAAAAAAGGAAGAAAATATTTTTTAGGGCCAAAAAGGGAAACAAAATTTAAGAAAGGGCCAAATAAGGAATTCTCTCTATTAAGTAAGAGACCGGCTAGCTCGTCTGCAGGAATTAGCTTTCCTCTAAAAGCAACAATTGATGATGTTGTTGGACTACCCGAGCCTACATGGCCAACTAGTCGCGTTAAGAAAGTGTGACTATTACTGTTTAATTTGTTCTGAGCATATGAAAAACAGATCGATCAAAAATCTGAAACTCTCAACACATGAAACATGTTGACATCCAGCAAGAAAAACTGAAGTAACAAAGAACCTACATGTCAAACCATCACATGATCACCCAATCTATGTCTTAACAAAACACAAACAAGATGATCACTATAAGTTAATGAATCAAAACCAAAAGTGGAATATCGGATATTTTTAGTTAGCTTGATCACCTATATGACATTTGCACTGCATAATCCATGGTGCAACACATAGAAAATGCAGTTGAAAATGATGAGCAGGCCAAACTGAAGTACACGAAGATCCTGCAATCAAACCATCACAAGATCATTTGCATTTCAATCATCTATGAAAAATATTAGCATAGATTATTCAAAAAAAGAGCATCTCATCTGAACCCCTATGAACTTACCATATAATTATGTTACGTAGATTGAATGGTCAAGGCTTAATAGCTTCATTAGGTCCACCGGATCAAGGGCTAGCAATTTCTAATTAATATAGGTTTTTTTTAGTATATTTCTCTATGTTTGACCTGTCTTGTGCTTTTAGTGAAAATGCATTCATATTTATCAAATTATGACCAAAATAAAATTCAAATTCGTTTAAGTTTTACTTCATTTGAAAAAATTCTAAAATAAATTGAGATAGTATTGAATAAATAATAAAATGATCTGAAATTTCACTAGAATTTGCATCATAACTTGTTGTGAAACATTTTTCGAAACTGCAAATTTTAAATAAGTCATCTAATTTTTGACAAATCTTTAATTTTTTTAAAAATTGAACATTTTTTATATAGATGCACCCACCAAACTTTTAATTTAAATGTGTATAGAAAATCACAAAATCATAGTAATCCTATCTGTTGCTGCTACACTAAACATATGATTGTTGAAATACAAGGGGAACAGCTAAATTGCATCAAATTAGATAGTTGGGACATGAAAAATAGATCCATGCGGCTGATGTATGCATGTGTAGCGTGTGCTTTTGTCATCTTGGTTGGGTGGTAATGTGAGGATGCACGATGTGTGCAATCAACCGAGTTCAAGAATTGTCATAGGTGCAGTTTGAGCGTAACGGTCCCTATTCCCGTACTTGAACATGTGTGCTTTGTTGTCTGAAATTCAGAGCTCGAATGGTACTTGGAAGAATATACATGTGTGATTCTGCAAGTCCAACATGTATGCGACGGCACTGTAACCGCAATATATAGCACAATTAGCACTTGTAAACAATAGACGGAAGCAACTTTGCTCTTTGTGCAGCAGAAATGCATAGGAGGGCATCCCTGTAATCTGAATATTTTCCTGTGCATGCATATAAGCGAGCGAGATTACAGGCTAAAACCAGCATATATTATGAAGTTGATCAATCATGTACACTGTGGTAACCATACCAAACTGAGGTACACAAAGAAACTGAGGTACAGTACCTTACTCTAGTACTAGTTGATCGATGAAGTGCTAATTAACGGATATCTATATCCAGTTAACAACAGAGTACAGTACGCTACTAGCATCAATCATCACACGGGCTTGATCAATCATCACACGGCGCTTGATCAATCATCACAGCATTCCATAGCTAGATAGAACATAGAAGTACTACTCATTAGTCAGTCATCAGTGCCTCATCAGCTCAACTAATCGGCTGCCTACGTTCTGCTCCTTGGTCCTCAGTCCTCAGTCCTCAGTGCTCACCTCCCAGAAGCCCTGGAGGAGAGGGCCAGGAAGAGGAAACTGACGAGGTCGCCCGCCGGGAAGATGACGATGCCCCAGCCGATCCTGACAAGGATGTCGAGGGCGACGATGTATCCTTGCCCAGGGTTGGCGACGGGGGCGAAGAGCAAGCGGAGGGCGCCGGCGACGAACATATAATGGCCGACGATGGCGACCGCGAGCGCGAGGCACGCAAGGGCACGGCGGTGGCGGCCTGGGAGCAGCAGCTCCAGCGCCGCCGCGGCCGCCTGAGCTGCAGGGCAGTACACCAGCGCGATGCAGTCGTCGCCGTCCGCGTCTGTTGGCTCGGCGCAGACACACTGCAGACGAACACGAACTTGGTTCGGTGGGAATGTCCGGCATCCAAGGGAAATTAAGTAGGTAGGTAGACGGGTCAGAGTTATTACCTGGTCGAGTGCGTAGGCGACTGCGTAGGAGATTGCGAAGGAGACGAGGAAGAAGCAGGCGGTGGAGAGCGCCCAGATGCTGACCAGCCGGACAGCATCCGGGAACGGAGTCGTCGCCTTCTTGGCCGCGGTCACACTCACAGGCAGCAGAGGAGTCGTCTTGCAGTCGTCGTCCATGGTGGATCCAGCCCTTTTCTGCGGGGAGTCCATGGGTCCAAGCTTGCTAGCTAGGACAAGAGCACCCTGTTAGTTCAATTTTCCGTCTCATCTTGATTCATTTCAACGGGAAAGAAGAAGATGAAGAAGGACAGCGAGAAAATAAAGCTCCTACGTTCGATCGAGACGGAGGAGTGCCTAGATCTGACGAGAGACAAAGTTAGCAAGATGGCCGGGAACCAGGGGGGCGGAGGGGAGTGACTCACCGTCGCTGGTCGGAGGTGGGAGGTGCTTCGCTGCTCCCTATGCTATGCGAGCGACGTGCTGCAGATGTACGGGTCGTGTTGGAGCTTTTTAAGAAGCCAAGGCCAAGCAAAGCTAGGCCGCGTGGGCCCGCCCCAGCACCCACGACGAGTCGAGCCTCAGATGCATGTAAAAAAAAACGTCGATGAGCTCAACACGAACACATGCTAGATTGGAAGATGGGGCTTCCAAGATCTACAAAATTCAGCTTGATCCTTTGTTAGAAAAAAAGGTTGGTGACAATAATGACGTGCCTTCGCTAAAGTATAAAGTGGCAAGGCATCATGTGTTGTTCAACCCTGCAAGTTTCCCAAGACAAACGTGATGAAGCATCATGTGCGATCCAACCGCGCAAGTTTTCAAGGCATCCTCTCTCTCTCTATCTCTCTCTCTCTCTCCACTTTTCTTAATTACTAGACGACGACAACAAACCCGAACCATTTTCTGTTGCTTTTCCTTCTTTTTTTTTTTACTTTGACAAGTAAGAGACCAACTCGTCTACATGAATCTACTTTAGCTTTGCTCTAAAACCAACAATTGATCAAATGTTGTTGAACTAGCTGAGCCTATATAGTCAGCTAGTTGCATTAAGAAAGTGTGACAGTCATTGTTTAATTTGTTCTGAGCATATGAAAAACCGATCGATCAAAAGTCTAAAACTCTCGACACATGAATCATGTCAACATTCAACAAGAAAATCAGGAACCTAGCAAGCTAATCCCTCGCATATGATTTGAAGAAAAATAAATCGATGGAGCTAAATTGACACAGTGATGAACATATACCAAACCGAAGTAACAAAGAACCTGCAGGCAGGGGCGGAGCCGAGGGGGGGCAAACGAACGATACAAAAAAATATCGCAAAAATAATCTTATACACCCTTAGTTCTATATAATATAACATTTTTATGTTTGACCAAGTTTATAGCAAAATATATCAACATCTCGATATTAAATAAAAAATATGAAAGTATATTTCATGAAAAATCTAATTATACTGATTTCGTTTTATAGGCATTGATATTTTTTCCATGCAAACTTGGTCAAAGTTAGTGATGTTTGACGCTTTAATAAACTTGGTCACAGTGCGCACCCCACCCACGCCCATTTGGGCCGGCCCATGAGCGGCAGTGGGGCACCCTTTTTTTCCTCCATTTTTCATATTTAAATGATTTGGTATTTTGAAATAGTTCCAAAATTAAAAAAATCAGAATTTTGAAAAAGTTCGTGGAGCCAAAAAAATGTCCCTGAATTTCAATAATGTTCAGGAATCTGGAAAATGTTCGTGATTTAAAAAATGATTGTTAATTTGGATATTGATGAACAGTTTCTGAATTTTCTGAACATTTTTAAAATTTATGGTGAACAATTTTGAATACGAAGAACATTTTTTGAGTTAGATGAACAATTTTTCTGAAAAAAACTTTATGAATAATTTTTGAATTTAATGAACAAAATTTGAATTTGATGAAAAAACATTAAATTGATGAAAGATTTCGAATTTGATGAACATTTTATGAATGTGTGAACAAATTTTGAATTTTTATGATCATTTTTTAATTCCAATGAACAAAATGAATTTGATGAACAGTTTTTACGTTGATGAACAATTATTCAATAGGATGGACAAAAAAATGTTCGTTATTTGAACAAGAAAATTCGCAAAAACACATGAGAAAAATTGTAAAAAGGAAAGTAAAAAAAATGAAAAAAGAAAAAGAACAAACGAAAAAGGAAAAGAAGGAAAGAATGAAAGAAAAGAACATAAAATGGGTCGGCCCATACGACATCCAGCCCACTATTCCATAGCGCGAGAACCAGGCCGGCCCACTATTCCATAGCGAGGCATCCGGTTTTGGGAACATTCCAGAAGGTTGCCTGAACCGGTTTTTTGTTGTTATACCTATTGAACGGTTTTCTTTTGAGAAGATATGTTTCATTTTTTTTTCGTTTTTCTGTTTCATTTCTTTTTTGGGTTTCTTTTTCCATTTCTCTTTTTTGTTTCTTTTTCAGGATCACATTTTTTTGGTCTTTTCTAAAACATGCCAAAATTTAAAAATGTTTAACATATTTCAAAATTGTGTGTTTTTTTACATTTTTTTCGAAAACTAATATTATATTGATGTTTAAAAAAATTGTTCGTGTTTTTTTCAAAACATCACAATTTTGAAATTTGTTCTCGTTTTACAAAATTTTTGAAGTTCCAAAATTTTGTTCATGTTTTCCAAATACTGTTCGTGATTTCAAAATTTGTTCATGTTTTCAAAAAAAAAATCAGGGTTTTAAAAAATATTCATGTTTACAAAAATTGTTCGTAAATTTTTTGTTCTCATTTTTCAAAATATGTTTGCGTGTTTAAAAATGTTTGTAAATTCCAAAATTTGTGAACGTTGAACAAAATTGTTCTCATTTTCTGAATTATTCAGAATTTTTAATTTTTACATTTTTAAAAAAGGAAGATCATGTTTCAAAAAATGTTCGTCGTTTTCAAAAATGTTCGTGCTTTCAAAATCTGTTTAATTTTTAAAAAACTGTTCATGTTTGAAAAAATGGTTCAAAAATTCAAATAATGGTCACATTTTTAATAAATGTTCTCATTATTTAAAAATTGTTTGGAATGTTTTCCTTGCAAATGTTCAGAATTTTTCAAATAATGAACGGGATTTCAAAAAATGTTCCTGTCCTGGAAAATTGTTCACAAATTTCAAAAAATGTTCTTGTTTTTAAATTTTAGTTCATTTATTTCGAAAGTTATTTATGTTTTCAAATTCTGTTCACCAATCCAAAAAATGTTAGATTTTTCCAAAAATGTTCAAAGGTTGAGAAAAAATAGTTTCTTTTTCGATTTTTCGTTGACCTATATAAAAAAACTTCGTATTTTACAAATTTGTACAGGATTTTACAATTGTTCTCAGTTTAGAAAAATTGTTCTGAATCTAAAACGTTGTTCCTGTTTTCAACTTTGTTCACCAATTCAAAAAATGTCCACGTTTGCAGAGCATATTCTGGAATATTGGGAAATGTTCATGTTTTAATAAATGTTCTGAAAATTTCAAAATTGTTCGTGTTTTAAATAAATTGTCTATAATTTCATAAGATATTCCATTATTCAAGTTTTGTTTACAAATTTATTTTTTCACATTTTTAAAATTGTTTGGGATTTTAAATTTTCTCCATAGTTTGAAAAGATGATGAGAAATTTTATATTCATTCGCGTTTGTTAAAAATTATTTATAACTTAATTAAAGTGTTCGAAATTTTAAATATTGCTTCCAATGTTTAGTTTACACCGGTAAATCTCATACTTTATAGTTCAATCTATTTTTTATGTCAACAAGGTTCAGTATGTCGACTGGTTAGGAGGATTCATTCACGATGTTAAGGTCCGGAGTTCGAATTCTAGCTCGCGCTAAACTGATTATTGGTGCTATTTTTGCCCGACAGCTCGCATGTTGAACTTGAAATGGGCCGGCCCAGTCGGGCGCGCCCAGGTGCGAAACCAGGTCTGCTTGCCGCACAATGCGGCGAATAGGATATCCCCCCTTGCTCGGCGGTGCCCTACGCAACGAATAGGAAGCGCCCAACTTCACGAGAGTAGAGCATAGGCTACTTTGCCAATCTGACCGTTAGTGGGCTTCTACATGGGCTTTTTTTTCTTTTCTCCAAGATACTAAAAAAATCCCCTAGTCATGTATACCTGTCGTATGTTCACCGGGGGTAGCCCTACTCAACCCCTTGGCTCCGCCACTGCCTGCAGGTCTAGTATGTCTGAATGAACACAAACAAGATGATCAATGGAGGTTAATCTACCAAAACCAAAAGGGGATAACAAATGTTTCGATTAGCTTGATCACCTATATGAAATTTGCGCTGCATAATCCGTGGTGTAACTCATAGAAAATGCAGATGACAACGACGATGAGTGGAACAAACCCGAAGTACACGGAGATTCTGCAAATCAAAAAAAATCACAAGATCATCGCAATTCGATCATTTGGGGAAAGGATCATCATTGATTATTCAAAAAAATAATGAAGATCATTTCATCTGAACCCCTATGAACTTACCATATAGTTATGTTACGTAGATTGAACGGTCGTGGATTGATACCTTTAAAAGGTCCAACGGATCGAGGGCTAGGATTTTCCAATTAATGTAGAAATTTTAGTATATTTCTCTATGTTTGAATCTGTATTATTCAAGGGGGGCTAGCCCTGTCAACCCCCTTGGCTCCGCCAACGCTGACGGGTCTAGTATGTACGAGCAGAACACAAACAAGATGATCAATGTAGGTTAATCGGTCAAAACCAAAAGGGGATAACAAATGTTTGATTAGCTTGATCACCTATATGAAATTTGGCGCTTGCATAATCCGTGGTGTAACTCATAGAAAATGCAGATGACAACGACGATGAGTGGAACAAACGAAGTACACGGAGATTACGGGGGGGCTAGCCTGCTCAACCCCCTTGGCTCCGCTTAACGCATGCGGTATAGTATGTACGAGCAGAACACAAACAAGATGATCAATGGAGGTTAATCAGTCAAAACCAAAAGGGGATAACAAATGTTTCAGTTAGCTTGATCACCTATATGAAATTTGCGCTGCATAATCCGTGGTGTAACTCATAGAAAATGCAGATGACAACGACGATGAGTGGAACAAACCGAAGTACACGGAGATTTTGCAAATCAAAAAAATCACAAGATCATCCGCAATTCGATCATTTGGGGAAAGGATCATCATTGATTATTCAAAAAAATAATCAAGATCATTTCATCTGAACCCCTATGAACTTACCATATAGTTATGTTACGTAGATTGAACGGTCGTGGATTGATACCTTTAAAAGGTCCAACGGATCGAGGGCTAGCATTTTCCAATTAATGTAGAAATTTTTAGTATATTTCTCTATGTTTGAACTGTATTATTCAAGGGGGGGGGGGGCTAGCCCCTGCTCAACCCCCTTGGCTCCGCCACTGCCTGCGGGTCTAGTATGTCTGAACAGAACACAAACAAGATGATCAATGTAGGTTAATCAGTCAAAACCAAAAGGGGATAACAAATGTTTCAGTTAGCTTGATCACCTATATGAAATTTGCGCTGCATAATCCGTGGTGTAACTCATAGAAAATGCAGATGACAACGACGATGAGTGGAACAAACCGAAGTACACGGAGATTCTGCAAATCAAAAAAATCACAAGATCATCTGCAATTCGATCATTTGGGGAAAGGATCATCATTGATTATTCAAAAAAATAATCAAGATCATTTCATCTGAACCCCTATGAACTTACCATATAGTTATGTTACGTAGATTGAACGGTCGTGGATTGATACCTTTAATAGGTCCAACGGATCGAGGGCTAGCATTTTCCTATTAATGTAGAAATTTTTAGTATATTTCTCTATGTTTGAACCGTATTATTCAAGGGGGGGGGGGGGGGGGGCTAGCCCCTGAAAAACCCCCTTGGCGCCGCCACGGCCGGCAGGGCAAGTATTTATGAATAGAACACAAAAAAAATTAACAATTTAGGTTAAAAAGTAAAAACCAAAAGGGGATAACAAATGTTTGATTAGCTTGATCACCTATATGAAATTTGCGCTGCATAATCCGTGGTGTAACTCATAGAAAATGCAGGATGACAACGACGATGAGTGGAACAAACCAAGTACACGGAGATTACGGGGGGCTATCCCTGCTCAACCCCTTGGCTCGCTTAACGCCTGCAGTCTAGTATGTCTGAGCAGAACACAAACAAGATGATCAATGTAGGTTAATCAGTCAAAACCAAAAGGGATAACAAATGTTTCAGTTAGCTTGATCACCTATATGAAATTTGCGCTGCATAATCCGTGGTGTAACTCATAGAAAATGCAGATGACAACGACGATGAGTGGAACAAACCGAAGTATACGGAGATTCTGCAAATCAAAAAAATCACAAGATCATCTGCAATTCGATCATTTGGGGAAAGAATCATCATTGATTATTCAAAAAAATAATCAAGATGTAACATCCCAAATTTTGGAATGTTAATATAATTAATTGAATTGTTTGTTTGTTTGCTTGAGTGAATTAAACTTGAGTGAAATTTGAACCTTTTCAAAAAACTTTTGAATGAGAGGGAATAAAATGACTTTCCCTTCTCCGGTAAATTCAAATTCATCCTATTAAAATCAATGAGAGAAGATGACATGACTTCTTCAACTATAAAGAATTTGAGCGGAGTTTTGCAATTTAATTCTTTCAAATATTTGCACTTGCTTCTCTATTTTTCTTCCTCGAGAAATACCCGAAAAATAAATTCTTGCAAGCAAGAAAGAGCGGAGGAAAATGACCCTCCAAAATCAGGGGCATTTTAAAAATATTTGAGCCAAGAAAAACCAAAGTTTTTATTTAAAATTATTTGCAAAAAGAAATAAAGCCTTTAGGGATTTTCTGAAAACATTTTTTTAAGTTTTTATTTTGGCCGTGGAATAATGCTCATAATCTATATTTTATTTTTCTGATAATTTTAGTATATAAAAACTCTTTATTCCGAATTGATTTGATTTCCTTTTTATTGTTTTAGTTTCCTAATTTTAAAAATAGGAATGGAATCGTTTTTATTAGGAAAAACCTGCTGGCCCATTAAGCACTTTCCTATTCTAGCCCAACAAGAGATTATCTACTTCCTCTGTTTCCTCTCACGTTTGTTTCCTCTCACGTTACAGAAGCTTTCCATATCCATGGAGACAGGAATCTCCACCTTCCCGATCTCCCTCGTCTTTCCATCCCAGCGCCTCCCGAGACCGCCTATAAAACCCCTCCCTCTCCTCGTTCCATTTTTCCCATCACCACGCCTCCCCGCCCGTAGCCTCCTCGCCACCGTCCTCCTTTTCCTGCCTAGAACGCTCACCAGAGCTCTCCTGGAACCTCCCCATCGCCCAGCGCCACCTCCCAAGCGCCGACCCTCCTCCGCCACCCCCACCCTCGCCGGCGACCTCGCCCCCTCGCCGGAGCAGCCCTCCACATCGCCGTCTCCTTCCTGCCACCTCTGCCTCGCGTACAGGTAACTCCCTTGTTGTTTTTTCGTTTTCAGTTTTATTCCCGTAACAGATTTAGTTCCGTTCTTGTTTAGCTTATAACTTTTGATCTAGAAGTCCAATGATGCTGATTCTTTTTGCGTTAGATCACAATTTTCTTGTAGATTCCAAAAATATATAATTTGTCTATGTTTGGATTTATAAAAATCGAGTTAGATCAGATTTGAATTAAAGCTTGTTTTGCTTATTCCGGGAGTTTAAAAATAGGTTTTTAATTAATTCTTTTTGCTCCTGGTCTCTAGGACCTTTGTTTATCCAGTAGTATTTAGTATTTTATTTCTAGGTTAATTTAAATTAGGTTTTAGCAAAACAGTACTGTTTTATTATTAGTTCTGTTTTAGCTTTTTCTTTATTGTTTTTATTAGTTTTAAATTATTTCTTTTTGTCACTTTTGACAAATTTAGTTGTGTTTCTGTTAGGCAACAGGAAAAATTTTATTTTTATTTAGAAAAATTTATTTTCCTTAGTTTTGTATGAAACCTTCTATAGGTCATAGTTAGAGTTTTATAAAAGCTTTTTATTTGTTTCTTTTGCAAATAAAATTTTATGGAAAAAATACTTTCTGTTAAATTAGTTATTTTACATTTTATTTTCTGTTAATTTATTAGTTTAGTATTTTAATTGTTGTTAAGTTTTTACTTACGGCAAAACTATATTAGATGTTTGTAGCAAAGTCATAGATCTTCGTTAGTAGTTTTTCTTTGTAGTTTTATTTGAAGTTTCTTTTGATTTTGTTTGAGTTTTATTATCGATTTTCCTTGCTGTTTTGATTGTTAATTCGAGTGCTAAAATTGTTTGCTAGGATGTTTGCTTATGTGAATGCTATGTTGACTATATAGATTTTCAACGGAGTGACGATTAGTTCTACCAAGTCATTTTCTGACAGCGTTGTTATCTTCATCAAGTATTACCAGGCAAGTTCACTTTGACCATGCTTCCATACCTATGTTTTATTGCATCTAGTGGCATCTTTGCAACCACCCCTCAGTAGTGTTATTGAATCCTTGTAGTTGAGTAGTATGCATGAGGTAGGAACCCATCACCCTGTTACCAAGCCCGGGACGATATTTTATTTTAATGCTACGCTATAGTAGACGGGGTTTGGTATGAGTGCACGAGAGTGGTGTGAAGAAGGAGGACTCTACGTCAATGGCGACAACTCCATGATGGAATCTGCAAGGACTGCACCTTCAAGACCTCAAGACTTCAAGACTCGAGACAAGAATTCAATACACACTCTTGGGTGAAGGACGGTTGTGGGCACCTGGAGAACCCAGTGGTTGGCGGGATGCATGGAGAAGCGCCATGACATCTTGCGGAAAGCTTCACCCAGACTCAAAGAGGCGGAAGAATACTTCATGCCGGAAGCTTACTGTGCAACCGCAAGTCATTATGGGCTCTGGCTTGGTTGACCTTAGTGGTGACTCTGGCTGGGACGGTACTAGCAGATGTAGAACTACGGTAGGATGGGTTGAGTACCGGACAGTGGTCAGAGGAACTCTTCGGAAGACCATGTTTCGGTCATCTTGTTCTCAAACACCCTGAAGTGCGAGAACGTAAAAAGAGGGATCGAATCTTGCGGGTAAAGTGTACAAACCTCTGCAGAGGGTTATAAACCTAATCGATTAGCCGTGTCCCCGGTCACGGACAATTTGAGCATCTGGACTTGGATCTATCTTGGAACTCTCAACACCGGATTGATAACTTAATTGTGGGCAACTTATGATGATTTGGGCTATGAGACATCGGTTGGCGGAACCATGTCATGATAGAAAACTTCATAGTACAGACTTCATTTATTCCTTTGATGTAGGGAAAATAAAATCAGCTTTTATGCAAACAATACTCAGATACAGAGCCATAAAGCCATATTGCATATAGTATAGTTTTATCATCTGTTTTCTCATATTGTGATCTTGCCGGTACATTCAATGTACTGACCTACACGGCTGCAACGTATCATGTTGCAGATATGTCCTCGACAGTAAGAGTACGGCAGGGTTACGGTCTACACTCAACCTGCCGATGGCGTTGATGGGACTCCACACCCGTTTGATAGTTTCCGCTGAGTATTATGAGGTATATATCAGTTTTACGTTATTTATGCATGTGATTGCACTTTGATATATACATTGATGTACTGTGTGTGCCAGCATACTGATCCAGGGATGGCATAGAAACACAGAGGCTTGACCGTCTGAGGTCGGGTCGCTACACAAGATCATTTCATCTGAACCCCTATGAACTTACCATATAGTTATGTTACGTAGATTGAACGGCCGTGGATTGATACCTTTAATAGGTCCAACGGATCGAGGGCTAGCATTTTCCAATTAATGTAGAAATTTTTAGTATATTTCTCTATGTTTGAACCGTATTATTCAAGGGGGGGGGGGGGGGGGGGCAAGCCCCGGCACAACCCCCATGGCACCGCCCCTGCCTGCAGGTATATTATGTCTGAAGAGAACACAAACAAGATGATCAATGTAGGTTAATCAGTCAAAACCAAAAGGGGATAACAAATGTTTCAGTTAGCTTGATCACCTATATGAAATTTGCGCTGCATAATCCGTGGTGTAACTCATAGAAAATGCAGATGACAACGACGATGAGTGGAACAAACCGAAGTACACGGAGATTCTGGGGGGGGGGGGGGGCTAGCCCCTGCTCAACCCCCTTGGCTCCGCCACTGCCTGCAGGTCTAGTATGTCTGAACAGAACACAAACAAGATGATCAATGTAGGTTAATCAGTCAAAACCAAAAGGGGATAACAAATGTTTCAGTTAGCTTGATCACCTATATGAAATTTGCGCTGCATAATCCGTGGTGTAACTCATAGAAAATGCAGACGACAACGACGATGAGTGGAACAAACCCAAGTACACGGAGATTCTGCAAATCAAAAAAATCACAAGATCATCTGCAATTCGATCATTTGGGGAAAGGATCATCATTGATTATTCAAAAAAATAATCAAGATCATTTCATCTGAACCCCTATGAATTTACCATATAGTTATGTTACGTAGATTGAACGGTCGTGGATTGATACCTTTAATAGGTCCAACGGATCGAGGGCTAGCATTTTCCAATTAATGTAGAAATTTTTAGTATATTTCTCTATGTTTGAACCGTATTGTGCTTTTAGTGAAAATGAATTCAAATTTATCAAATCATGACGAGAGTAAAAAAAATCAAATTAATTTAAATTTTAAATTTCATTTGAAAATTATGTGAAATAAATTGCGATTTACTGAATAAAGAATAAAATGATCTGAAGTTTCAATCGAAAATGCATCGTAACATGTATGTGAAACATTTATCTGAAACTGTGAATTTTTTAATAAGTTATCTATTTTTTAAAAATTCTTTAATTTTGTGAATGTTGAACACTTTTTGTATAAACACACCCACCAAACTTTTAATTTAAACGTGTACATAAGATGGCAAATTCGTAGCTAGTAATACAATCTGCTGCTGCACTAAACACCTTATTGCTGATATACAAGGGCAACGAATAAATTGTCAAAAATAGATAGTTGGGAAATGGAAAATAGATCCAAGCAGCTGACGTATGCATGTGTAGCGTGTGCTAGCGTGTTCTTTTCATCTTGGTTGGTTGGTAATGTGAGAATCCAGGATATGTGTAGTTCACTGAGTTCAAGAACTGCCATAGCTAGGTATCCCGCAAAAAGAAAAAAGGGAAAAAGAACTGTCATAGGTGCGGTTTGAGCGTAGCAGTCCATATCCCCGTACGTGAACATGTGTGCTTCGCTGTCTGAAATTCAGAGCTTGAAAAGTACTCCCTCCGTTCCTAAATATAAATCTTTATAGAGATTTTACTATGGACCACATACGGATGTATATAGATACATTTTAAAGTATAGTTTATTCATTTTACTCTGTATGTGGTCCATAGTGGAATATCTTCAAAGACTTATATTTAGGAACGAAGGAAGTACATGGAAGAATATACATGTTTGATTCTGCAAGTGGAACATGTAAACCTGTTATATACTCAGGCTTCTTGTTGAATAATGGAGCCGGCCGGGGAGCTCCTCCCTGTTGAACCAGAAAAAAACTCGAACATGTGCGTAATGGCACCGGCACCGCAATATATAGTAGAATTAGCACTTGTAAACAATAGACAGAAGCAACTTTGCTCTTTGTGCAGCCAAAATGCAGAGCAGGGCTGGTGTAGATGCATCAATGTAATCTGAAGGTTTCTCTCTGCACTTCCTTTCCTTGTCTGAAAACACATGCATGCATGAGAGCTACTCCCTCCGTTTCTAAATATTTGTCTTTTTAGCCATCTCAAATGGACTACAACATACAAATGTATGTAGACATGTTTTAAAGTGTAATTCACTCATTTTGCTCCGTATGTAGTCATTTGTTAAAATCTCTAGAAAGACAATTATTTAGAAACGGAGGGAGTAGATTATACAGTGTTGAGCACGGATCTATTTTTCAAGCATGCATGTCTGGAAAACCAGCATATATTCTGAAGTTGATCAATCATGCATGTACACAGTGGTGAGCATATATACCAAACTGAAGCACACAACAAAGAAACAGCTAGCTAGCAGACTAATCATCATGCATGTACACATATTCTGAAGTATTCCAGTTTACATCTTTTTTCTCTTTTGACGCTAAAAGGCAGGCGCTCTGCCATATTTCAGGAGGCGAAACCAAACGGTGGAACACCACATCCAGTTCGTCAACACTCGATACTGTATCTCAATCAGCCACAATAGGCTAATTACCGAAAAAGGCTTTCACCCCGTTTTCCATATATAAGAGGAAAGTATGTTTTTCGTCCCTTAAGTTCACCTACAGTCTACATCTGGCCCCTTAAGAATTTTCAGGAGACATTTGATCCCTCAAGTCTCAAAACCGGATAAGTTTGGTCCAAAACAGGATTTCAGTGCAAAACTGGTCTGGTTTGGCTGACCGTCACTGTCGACGTCACTTATAAGCCAGGAGAGGGGGAAACATAGCACCACGGCGAGCCACCTCCCCCGACGCCGCGCTCCCCACTGCTCTGCTGCCTCCCACCATGCTGCACCACAACCTTCCACCTCGCCAGTCGCCAGATCTGAGTTATCCCGCCACCGTCGCGCCCCAACTCACCCACCACCGCCTCGTCCCCCGAATCCACCAGATCCCGAGCTGTGGCGCGGCGCCGCGGCCGTCGGCCTCCGGCCTCTCGCACCTCTCCTCGACCTCTTGCTTCCTCCGCTCGGCACCTAGTGCCTCCCCGACCCAGTCGTCACCAACTCGTTGTACCTCCTCCCCGCCACCTGCCATGGCCCGCATCCATCTAAGCCGGTGGCCAGATGTGGGCTCTGCTTCCATCGTCCCGAGCTGCACTTCTGCTGTCTTGAGATCGGTCCCAAGCCCTTCTCCATGCAAGTGAACGGCGACAGCTACTCGACATGAGCAGCTGCGTGCAGCGGCTGCTGCTCGATGCAGCAAGTGACTATGACGGCGGCTCCTCGATGTAGAGCAGGTGTACGGGGACCAGCTGTGCGGCGAGGCCATAGCGATGTGAGGGTTGAGTTGGTCATCGTGGTGTGGGCATGGTGTGCCACGGAAAAAGCGGAGGTTGCAGCTGCATGTTATGTGTTTGACGAAATGCCTCCTGAGATAGGAAGGGAACAAAAAGAAGAGAGGAAGATGATGATGAGGTGGACCGTCACATGTCTTTTTTGTCAAAACCACGCCACATCATTGATGGTTTTCAGTAAAATCTGGTTTTGGACCAAACTTACCTGGTTTTAAGACTTGATGAACCAAATGTCTCCTAAAAATTCTTAAGGGACCAAATGTAGACTTTAGGTGAACTTGAGGGACGGAAAACATACTTTTCTCTATATAAAACATAAACCACTTATAACGAGCGATACAACACACAACACGATACACACCCAAGGCAAGATACATAGATGCTAAGACGCAGCCAACACTCCCCCAAACAATTCCAAGACAACAAAGATACACACTAGGCACACTAGGAAGTCGAGGGAGAACTCAACCGGGAACAAAGCCACAGAAGAGACCAAGCTGCAAGCCGTCGATCCATGAATCCCAAGGCGGTGCCTTTAAGAAGGATACGCCACCGGAGTGCCGCCACCACCCGATCCAGAGGATCAAGGTTTTCATCCGAGGTACCTTGGAGGACATGGAGCAACCGCAACGGAGTCTTCAAGAAGATGCCGACGTCCTCGGGCGCCGCCTCCGTCGGCCTGGACATGCCAGGCAGGATTTTCATCCAGGTCAACAACTCCGCCTCCGAACAGGTTACGAACAGTCCTGGGGACAGAGCCGCATCACCGCCACCGATCGACAAGCACCAGCCGCCATGCCGCCCACGCGACCATGGAGACTAGCCCGCACCTGAGCCGCGAGCTCCACCCACAAGCACGCCGCTCCCACCACCAAGGCCGCCGCCCTGCATCCCGACACTCTAGAGACCGACAAAGGAACAGGCTTGGAAACGACCGACCAATCCCTAGCACGAACAGAGCCGCCAGTGACTAGCCTGCCCCGAACACCACGAACCCGGAAGCACTAGGCAGGGTAAATGGGGAGGAGAGGAGCGGAGCATGTCCGGACCGGCGCCCCCTGCACCGGTGACGGGTAGAGAGCCCACCCGTCCCTCCTGCAACCTTCCCAGAGGTCACCCCTGACGCCCCGCTGGACCGTCCGAATCCTGCAGCCAAAGAGGGCCTCCAAAGCGCCCAGCCACCGATGACCCACACCGTTGCAGGAGCAGCCCGCACGCCGCCACGGACCACGCCCCGAGCCACGACCTCGCGAGGTTAAGGCCAGGGCCCCCGCGCCGCCTGCCAAGAAGGAGCCGCCAGATCTGAAGGCCGATTTGGAGCCACGTCGCAGTCAGGTCCGCGCCGCCTCGGCCGCCACGACGAGCAACACCGCAGGCAACACACGCAGCCCTCCACGCCGGAGCAACAGCCACCAGCGTCGTTGTGCCCTACAAAGTGCCGCGTCCCGGAACGAAGGGGCCGTCCTGCGCCGCCCACCACTGCTCGGAGAGGAGAGGAGGCCCCGCCGCCGCCGCTGCCGGCCGGGCTTTGCCCGCCGGCGAGCTCTGGCGGCAGCGAGAAGAGAGGAGGAGGAGTTGAAGGTAGGGGCGGCGGCAGCTAGGGTTTCCCCGTCGCTCGCGGGAGCGATCGCGGGGGGAGGGCCGTACGTAATATATAGTCTTCAGTGCACACTTTATGCGTGCCTAATGCCTTGTCCCAGTAGGCTAATTATACGCCCCACACTACGCAAATAACGAATATATACTAGTTGATGAAGTGCAAAGGGATATCTATCCAGTTAACAGAATACAGTACGTACACTACTAGATTCACACAAACGGAGCTCGATCGATCATCACAGCATGCATAAGCTAGAACTACTCGTTTCCTCAGTCCTCACCTCGCATCATAGATTAGATAGAACTACTCATCAGTCAGTCATCATCAGTGCCTCATCTAAAGAGAGAACTAATCGGTCCTCAATCCTCCTCACCTCCCAACAGGAGGGCCAGGAAGCTGGCAAAGCCGCCCGCCATGAAGAAGATGGTCCAGTAGATCATGACGATGTAGTGAGAGTCGGCAGCCATCATAAGGACAAAGTGGACGACGATGGTGAGCACGAGCGCGAGGTACGCGAGGGCACTGCGGACGCAGAGGTGGCGGCCTGGGAGCAGCAGCGCCAGCGCCGCCGCGGCTGCCTGAGACGCAGCGCAGGACACCATCCCGGAAATGTCCGTCGGCTGGACGCACTGCATGAACATGATTCAGGGTGGACACGGTCTGGGCCGTCGTTTGGACCGGCCGCCGGCGGGCCGGACCGGACCGGACCGAGGAGGCGAGCGGTCCTGTTTTGGGGGACCGGACCGATGCTGACGAAGCCCGAGCCAGACCGACTGGACCGAATGGACCGGCTAACAACTACCGACGTCGATGTGTGCGAGTGCAGCGGCGAGGTGGGGTACGTGCATGACTGATGGGACGAAGTGGACGACGTGCGCGAGCTGAGCGAAACCAACAAACTGAATTTTCTGAACCTGTTAAAACTGAACCAACGTAGCTCTCTCTCTCCGTAACTACCAGTCCTAGTCTCTAGTGCATGATTGCACGAGCTTATCTAGATGAGTTTGTTATAGAGTTTGTTAGCGTAGTAGCTGCACCTGCATCCTCCTCTTCTCTGTACATTTGTAACAATCGACAGATACATGAACATACGACCTGCTTCTCTCCTATTGCTCATTCTTACACTGACAAAACTAACGAAACTGACGAAACTGAAGTGCGTGAGAAATCCCCACGAGCACAGAGGGACTCCTCGAACAACAGCGGTGGCTTCACCCTCAGAGCGTTCGGATCATGTCTAGTTATTCCTGGTTGTGCCGGCGACGCGTTTTCATACCTGGGGCAGCTGGTAACCGGTGTACGTGATGTCACCATGGCAGGATTGGTGCCAGGTTTGGGGTCGACTCCATGGTCGAGAACTTCAGATCGGCGCAGGTGCACGCATGGCAGCGATGGCGAGCGGCACCAAGAGGCTATGTCGCATTGGAAAGTGAGGAAGGGATGAGAGGGGAAGCTCGGCGACATGATGGTTCACACGGGGGCTGCCGGTGGCCACGACGACGAGGCAAGACAGCGGCGGTGACTACGTTTTCTCGGTCCGACCGAGCGGCTCGGTAAAGAGCGAACCGGACCGACAGTTTCTCGGGCCGAAAATTGCAGCCCGGACCGACCAGATTTTCTACCGGTCCTGGACCGTACGGTCCGGTTGAGCGGACCGAAAAGCTTGCTCGTGTCGTCCACCCTGAAGCATGATGCATGGATCAATCGGTCGGAATGCCAAGCACCCAATACGAAACGTAGAGGGGTCGTAGTTAGTTATTACCATGTCGCAGGGGACGTGGTGGTAGGCGAGGGCGAAGGAGGCGAGGAAGACGCCGGCGGTGAGGAGCGCCCAAGCGCTGACCAGCCGGGCAACATCCGGACCGGGATCTTCTTCCTGGCCATGGTCTCGCCGTCGACGTCCATTTTGGATCGAAGCTAGCAAGCTAGCCAGGACAAGAGCACAGGATTAGCTTAATTTTCTGTCTCATCTTTTCTTTTCTTTTTTTTACGGGAGAATTCATTTCAAAAGGAATGGAGGAGTGACTCACAGTCACTGGACAAACGGATGCTGAAGGTGCTTCACTGTTCTCTACGCGAACGACAGGGTCGATCGTGTTTGAGTCTTGCTATGTATACGACTCTTGCTTGTCCGATTTCATACGACATATAGATCAAGCCGTTCAACTCCTGATCCAAACGGCAGAACACCACTAGATTAGGTATCATATAAAGTCGGACAGAGTAAAAGCATATACACAGTAGTTCCGATCGTGTTTGAGCTTTTTAACAAGCCGAGGTGATTCGAGCGAGACACAACGAAGCAAAGCGACGCCGTGTGGGCCCGCCTCAGCACCCACAACGTGGTGAGGCACCATCTGTTATCCAACCCTGCAAGTTTAATAAGGCATGAATTGGTGAGGCATCATGTGCTATTCAACCCCGTAAGTTTTTACCAAGACATAAAGTGGTGTGACATCATGTGCTATCCAACCCACGAGTTTTTACCAAGGCATAAAGTGGTGAGGCATCATGTACTATCCAACCCCCCACAAGTTTTTACCAAGGCATAAAGTGGTGAGGCATCATGTGCTATCCAACCCCACGAGTTTTTACCAAGGCATAAAGTGGTGAGGCATCATGTGCTATCCAACCCTGCAAGTTTTTACCAAGGCATAAAATGGTGAGCCATCTTGTGTTATCCAAGCCCGCAAGTTTTTCCAAGGCATAAGAGCATCTACAGCCGGGCTTGGCAAATCCGGCCCCTCAAACGACCGCGGACGCGCCCGGACGCATGTGCATGCACTGACCGGGCACCCCTCAAATTTTGCGACCACACATCCATATAAAACAAATTCTGATCCTCAAATCCATGCAAACTATGCACGTCCATCATACGATACAAACTGTCCGAATGCCAAAGTTCGAAACAAAGCAAAGCAAAGCATAGTTCAACAAACCGGACATGGCAAAATGAAACCAATGTCCGAGCATGACGGATGACCGCGGATCACTGGTCGGGCGCCTGCTCCGAGCGGAATGCGTCCTGCTCCAGATGGAATGCGTCCTACTCGTCCTGCTCCGCCTGCATTTGGGCTGCCTGCTCCGCCTGCATCCAATCCGCCTCCTCCGACTGCATCCGAGCCGCAGCTGCCCTCGCCGCCTCGTCCTTCCTACGGTCGTTGATCTCCATCTTCTTGTCCGCAAGCCACACTTCTTCGAATGCTCATCATAGAGGGTCTCGTCCGCCAACATGATCCTCGCATCTTTCACGTCCCGTGCGAGTTGCAAGCTCTCCTTCTCAAGCTCTATGTTGCCAAATGTCGTGGCCTTCTCGAGCTCCCATTTGATCGCTGCATGTTGCTTCTCCAACTCGATCTTGTCCCTCTCAGTTTCGAGCTTCTTCTCCGCCATCTTTCGGTCCCACTCCATTCTTTCCTTTGCGCATCCAACATGAGCTTGTACCTCTCCTCCTTCTTGCTCCCCCTCACCGAAAAAATACCCGTCCATGTTGACGACATTTTGGCAGCCGCGACATCACGCGCAGCACGTGCCTTCTCCCACTTGTTTCCCATGACTTGGCGGTTGTCCTTTGGCACGGTGGATTTTCCATTCTCCACGACAACGTCGTCCTCTTCCTTGTCCAACCCAATTGATTGGTTGGAGCTTGAGCCATCATTCCTCTTCTTGCCGGACTTGAGGTCGGCCACAACTTGGTTCCACTTCGACTTGCCATTCAATATGACCCAACAATGGCTAAAAGAAAATGGCTTCTTCTCCACTTCGTGATACAAAGTGGCGGCCACCTCCGTCTAGTGAACAACATATGTATGATCACGAGAATACAAACACAAGAAGCATATGTAATGGACGACAAGATGAGGCAATTGAGCTTACGAGAGTTCTGACTCCCATCCCACTTTGAGGGCATTTGGTCACTTGTACGTAGTAGCCGACGTACTTGTCACTTCCCCTTGAATGATCCCCCAACGATGTTGGAGAGATGCCACATTGCGAGTGGTCACGATAGGATGCGGCCACATACTCCTTTTGCTCGGGGTATTCCTTGAAAATCTTCGTCCAATAGGTGTTCCCCTTTTGCTCGGTGCCGCATATTGGATCCATCGTTGTCGCCAACCAAGATTTGACCAACAAGATGTCCTCAAATCTTGAGAATGTCAGACCTCTTGCCTTCGACGTATTGGTCTTCTTCTTCTTCTTCCTCGGATTGGGATCGGATGTTGTCACAACTTCAAATGTTGTGTTGGCCTCCAAATCATACTCCATTTCGGACCTGGTAGAAAATTTGGGGTCATTTCAAGGATGTCCATGAAACACAATGTTCAACGAGGGTGTCTCGGTAGGCCAGAAGGCTCTGTTCAAGGGCACATTTTTTAACAAATTCATTAATGGCCCCAATTTTTTCCATTGCCTTGTACGACCAATTCAAGATACCATACCAACTTGTTTGGGTTTTTTCACAAGTTTTGCATTTTCTGCTCAAAAATGCCGATAAATGGCCGAACGTGTCACAACTTGCATACAATGTCGAAAGTCGTTCAAACTTGGCAAGGACGGCTACCATGTTCAACGGAAGGTGTACGGGTAGGCAAGAAGGCTTTGTGTGAGAGTTCTTATTTTTTTTACATCTTTAAATTGGCCCTAATTTTTTTCCCGTGGTGTATGACCAATTTATGGCACCATGCCAAGTTGTTTTCATTTTTGACAAGTTTTGTATTTTTCTGGAGTTTCCTTAGTAAAAAACCCGATAAATGGTCGAACGTGTCACAACCTTGCATACGGTTCAAGAAATCATTCAAATCTGACATGGATGCCGACAATGGACATGCCCACTTGCTTGCAGAAGTTGGGATCATTTTAAGGGTGTCCAAAAACATACCATGTTGAATGGAGGGTGTTCGAGTAGTTTAGAAGGCTCCGTATGAGAGCACGTTATTTCTCAACGTCCTTGAAATGGCTGTCGGTGTCAAAGAGTTGATCTACCACGAGATCGTAGAGGCTAAACCCTAGAAGCTAACCTATGATGATTATGATTCTGTCCCTAAGGAATAAACCCTCCGGTTTATATAGATACCGGAGAGGGCTAGGGTTTACACAGAGTCGGTTACAAAGAAGGAGATCTATTATCCGGATAGCCAAGATTGTCTTCCACGCAATGGAGAGTCCCATCCGGACACATGACGAAGTCTTGAGTCTTGTATCTTCATAGTCCAACAGTCCGACCAAAATATATAGTCCGGCTGTCCGGATACCCCCTAATCCAGGACTCCCTCAGTAGCCCCTGAACCAGGCTTCAATGACGATGAGTCCGGCGCGCAGTTTTGTCTTCGGCATTGCAAGGCGGGTTCCATCTCCGAATACTCCAAAGTACCTGTTGCAACGAACAGTGTCCGACTTCCCATCAATGTTGTACCCCTCGGCTTCTGTGCTTCAATAATGACCATCTCCATGTGTCGAGCGAATACGAGGAGACGGGGCATTTTTGCATTCGCCCCCCCGGTCCTGTACGCAAACCGTCTATTTGAAGGGACGGGGGATTCTCAGATCCAAGCTTCACCTTCCTCCCTTGAGCGAGCATCCAACAGAGCGCGCCCAGAAAAAATCATTCCAGCATGGCCGGTCGTCGCAGCTCCTCCTCTCGCTCCCGTAGCTCCAGGCCAGGTGATTGGGAAGAATGTTCTATTCCTCAAAACCGTTTAATAGAGCTGCAGACCCAAGGGTTTCTTCCACCGACGTTCATGGTCCCCGTCCGAGCCGGACTAGCACTACAAAAAAAGACACATCCGTGACATTTTGGGCTGAGCGAATTTTTTTCTGTCATACATATGACACTTCTATGACAATAATTGTGACAAAACCCGGTATCATCATAGATGTGGTGGGCTCCTACTTCTATGACAAAAAATCATGATAGAAAATGGGATTTTCGTCCTGGGCAGGCCGGAGACGCAGCTGCATGACATTCTTTGGGCCGTCCATGACGGAAAAAACCGTGGTCGAAGCGAGGGGGAGGAAAATTTCGGGGAGTTGCAGGTTACGGTGGGAGGTCGGGGCGGCGATGCGCTGCTTTCTCGTACCGCGTAGGTGTTGGCTCTAACTAAACCCGAGGGAGGCGTTGGGCTCTAAGCGAACCGGGCGATTGCACCGCAGCTACGCGTTATCGAACTCGGCGATCGATCGATGGTCGTTAATCGAACCCGATTGAGCGATTCTTCGCCATCGCTGCTAATCAAGCCGATCGATTGGATGAACAGTGAGTGTTGCGGGGGGTTGGATGAGCGATGGCGGTGGCGTTGCCTCTGGATGAACAAGACCCGTGGTGTGGAGGGCTGGATGAGCGATGAAGCGGTGGAGGGGTGGCCGTGGAGGGGTGGTTGAATAGGACCCCGTGGTGTGGAGGGCTGGATGAACAGTAAACGGTGGAGGGCTGGATTAACAGTAGACGGTGGAGGGGTGGTTGAACAGTAGCCGATGGAGTAGCGCGCGGTGGAGGCTGGAGGAGGTCGACGGTGGAGATGAACAGTATCCCGTGGAGTCTCGTTTTGCGGTACGCCACACCCCTCCCGATGAACAGGACCCCCGTTTCGACCGAGGAGGTCCGTTTCCTCCGTTTTGCGGTACGCCACACCCCTCCCGATCAACAGGACCCCCGTTTCGACCGTAAGAGGTCCGTTTCCTCCGTTTTGCGGTATGCCACACCTCTCCCGATCAACAGGACCCCCGTTTCGACCGTAGGAGGTCCGTTTCCTCCGTTTTGCGGTACGCCACACCCCTCCCAATCAAAAGGACCCCGTTCCGAACGTAGGAGGTCCGTTTCCTTCACAGCGATACGCCAGGCCTCGTTTCCATCGCCTGTTCCGTCCAAGCCGGTTGGCTCCCACGCGTTCCGTTGCCTCCCGATGAACACGACGCATTCCGTTGCCTCCCCATGAACACGACGCATTCCGTTGGCTCCCCATGAACACGACGACGACGCTGTTTCTCCGTTCCGACCCAGCCATGTACGTATGCGCGAGTAGGCGTTCGAGACCCTGCCCGTATGTACGTACGTGGCCGTATTTTCTTTCTTGCACCCTCGCCGCTGTACGTACGTGTACATGCTACGTGCGCACCTCTACATCGACACGTGCACGCCTCTACTACGACACGTGCGTGCCTCTACATTGACCAGTATGTACGTACACTTTCGCGACCAGAATGACAATGCTACGTACGCTTCGACCAGGTGGGTCCCGACTGTCAGGCACTTCCTTGCCTGCGAAGATGTAGCTGGTGGGTCCCAGCAGTCAGGGGGGCGAATTGTTTTGGATTTTTTTTGCCCGGACGCACTTCCTTGCGTGCGAAGATGTAGCTGGTGAGTCCAGCAGTCAGGGGAGAAACGTTTTTTTCATGAAATACTAGTGGCCCGTCCGGTGGGTCCCTGCTGTCAGGTAGTGGAATAATTATTTTGCGCGTAATAAGGAGGCACTTCCTTGCGGCCGCCGTGGACCCAGCTGTCAGCCTCTCCATGCACAGTACTCTTCCGATGGAAGTCGGTCGTTGACCACATTGACCATGCCGTGCCGAGAGCACCACGGCGGTGGATGACGGCGAGGCCTAGGAAGGAGACGACGTGGAGCCGGGGAAGATGCAGCAGTGGATGCCCACGCTAATAGGAGTACGAGGGTGAGGCTGCAGTTGCCACAGAATAACAGTGGGTGTGGGTGAGTAGAGGGATGACCTGGCCAGCGGTGGGAGTAGTAGGGGGCGATGAGGCCTCCGCGGCATCACAGCCGGCCACGGGAGGCAGGAGCACGCGGCACGACAGGCGCTGCTTTGGGCGGCTGGAGCACGAAGACCAGAGGTTGAAAAAGCACTACGGCCGTTGGATGGACATCATACGGTCACTGGAGCTAGAATCATGCATATTATTGACTAAGTTGACAAAGCCCTCCGTCCCCGTCAACTTAGTAGGCCCACAAGTCAGCCTGCCACTATACTGGGTCCCAGCTAACAGGGGGAGTATTCATTTTTTTGTGCGTAATAAGGAGGCACTTCCTTGCGTGCGAAGATATAGCTGGTGGGTCCGAGCTGTCAGCGGCGGTAACGTTTTTTTCACGAAATACAGAGGCCCTTTCGGTGGGTCCCAGATGTCAGGTGGAGGAATCATTATTTTGCGCGTAATAAGGAGGCATTTCCTTGCGTGCGGCCGTGGACCGGCTGTCGGCCTCTCCACGCATAATCCACTTCAGATGCATGTCGATGCGTTGACCACGTTGATCAGGCCGCCACCGAGAGCACCAGTGTGGACGACGGCGAGGCCTAGGAAAGGAACGACACGGAGGCGGGGAAGACTTCGCGATTGTTTCACGCGGAGGGGAGTACGACTATACGAGGGTTTCTTGGTTTGTCTGCGCCGTCGCGGAGAATAACAGCAGGTGTGGGTGAGTAGAGGGATGGCTAGGCTAGCGATGGGAGTACGGTGGGGCGGTGAGGCCTCTTGTGACCCTTGAGAGCCAGCATGGGAGGAGGGAGCAGCAGTCCAGGCGCTTGTTTGTTTGGAAGCGGGGAAGAAGCAGAGATTGAAGAAGCACGGCGGCGTTGGATGGCAATCCAACAGTCCTTTGCTTGTGCATCAACCTTTTTTAGGAAAGCCTCAAATCTGTGGAAAACAGCATACAACCCATCTGCCATTATTTTTAATAATTTACAGCCCATTTGCTAATTCTTAAGGTTTTTTTGGAGCCCATATGCTTTTTGTTAGCATTACAGCCCATACTGTGGCCACGGTTAAAAAATTATACGAATTTTTGCATATTTCGGTGCGGTCCAACTGTTTTTAATCCCGAAATTTCGACTCACATTCAAACTGATTTTAAAAATAAATGTATATCAATATAAAATCCAACAAATTCTCCACGCATAAAAATTAATGTAATTTAAAATCTCGAAATGAAAAAAAGATATTTGAAACTAATTCCCGGTTTGATGTGTTTTAAAAATGTACAGCCCATTTCTCATTCTTGATGGGCCATTTTCTCGCCAAATTAATGAAAGCTCTCCTCGTCTTGAAAGATTTGCAGCCCAACAGGCACGACAAAGCGACTTACTTGGCAAATCACAAAAACTGGGTTGTGGCCATGGACCCGGTATCAGCCCTCTCCACGCATCTGATTACTCTTCCGATGGAAGTCGTTCCTTGACCACGTTGACCACGTCGCGGAGAGCACCACAGCGGTGGGCGGCAGCGAGGCCTAGGAAGGGGACGACGCGAGCCGGGAAAACGCGGCAATAGAAGCCCGCGGAGAGGAGCACGAGGTTCACCGGTTCGTGCGGTGTGAGGTTGACGTCACCGCAGGGCCTGGCCGGTGGGAATAGTAGGCGGTGAGTCCTCCAGGCAGCATAGCCCGGCCACGGGAGGCGGGAGCATGAGGCACGACCGGCGCGCTGGTTTGGGCGGCTGGAGCAAGAAGACCAGAGGTTGAAGAAGCACTACCGCCGTTGGATGGACATCGTCACAGTCCTTTGGAGCTAGAATCGTTCATATTGACTAAGTTGACAAAGCCCTTCGTCCCCGTCAACTTAGTAGGCCCTAAGTCAGCCTCCCACCAAGGTGGGTCCCAGCTAGCAGGGGGGTATTCATTTTTTTGTGCGTAATAAGGAGGCACTTCCGGTGGGTCCGAGCTGACAGCGGGGGGAACGTTTTTTCGCGAAATACGGTGGCCCGTCAGGTGGGTCCCAGCAGTCAGGGGGCAAACATTTTTTTCGCAAAATACGGTGGCCCGTCCAGTGGGTCCCTGCTGTCAGTTGGAGGAATCATTATTTTCCGCGTAATAAGGAGGCACTTACTTGCTGCGGCCGTGGACCCAGCTGAGACTCTCCACGTACAGTATACTTCCGATGGAAGTCATTCCTTGACCACGTTGACCTCGCCGCGTTCCGTTGCATGCATGCGTCCATGGGCGTGGTGCGTGCCCCACTGTCGACCTCTTCACGTACGGTCATCTTCCGATGACTCTCGGTTGTTGACCATGTTGACCACACCGTGCGTCGAGCGCACCTGCATCGAACGACCCGGAGATGGGGAAGACGGGCGGTGGAGTCGCAGATGGAGAGGAGTGGGAAACTTCCTTTGGTTGGGTGCGCGGCAGCACAGCCGCGGTGCCGCCCACAGGAGACATGAGCAAGAACAGAGGTTGAAGAAGGAGCACGGCTGTTGGATTAACATCCAACGGTCCAGCTGCTAGAATCATTTGTTGATTAAGTTGACAAAGCCGTGCGTACACGTCCGCTTAGCAGGCCCACAAGCCAGTCACCAAATCTGACGGGTCCCAGCTGTCAACGGGATGAATAATTTTTTTTGCAAAACAAGGAGGCACTTCCTTCCGTGTGAAGATACATCCGGTGGGTCCCAGCTGTCAGGTGGAGGAAACATTTTTTTCCAGCTTAATAAGGAGGAACTTTCCTTGCGTGCGACCATGGACCTCGTGGGTCCCAGCCGTCAGGCTCTCCACGTACAGTCCTCTTTCGATGAATCTCGTTTGTTGATCACGCCGCACCGAACAAAGCGAGGCGGTGGACGACGGCGAGGCCCCGGAAGGGAACGACTCAGAGATGGGAAAACGCGACAGTGGAGTCGCAGATTGAGAGGAGGAGAAGATTTATAACTGGTTCTGTTGCAATTCATATCAAATTCAGGTTCACAGGACACTTTCATATTCATAGCCAACATTCACTATCAACAACTCAAAAGATTCATATATACACAAGCTCAGCATATCTATGCATCCAAATGATTGATAGATCACACGACAATATTCATACATAATTCACAAAGAGATTCAGATATACACATGTTCAGTATGTTTATGCATCCAAATGATTGAGATCACAGCCAATATGATCCATGGACGAAATTTAATTACCTAGGGTACAGACTGGTAAATGGTGTTCAACCAGAGGTACTTCTTGCTAAAATTAGTTCTTGTACGAGTAAACTTTCGAGTACATAAGAGGCAAAGACAGACAATCTGAACTTTTCTTGTAGGTTTATCCTCAAATAGTGGTCTCGTGCGAGGGAGGTTTGAGCAACTTGGCCACTACTTTCATCCAACTAGTTCTTGGCTCATCTTGGTCTGTATCTCGCCAAAATTCTACATTGCGCATTTAGAAAGGAGGCGGTTGAGAAAATGAACCACCCAAATTTTTTGTGCAGTTCAAGCTGAAATGGAGCATCCTTGGTGTGCGGTGATTAAGTGCCGAGATGAATATACGTGTCAACTAACTTGTGCGGAATCTTTAGACTCCATGCCATATAGTTTGCTACCATATGTGCCGATAACCAAAAGGCACAAGTTGGGACCAAAGACTGGACTGCGTTTTCGGGCTATGCACCAAGCAATATTTTTGGTGTTCACTCTCCTAATACTTGAGTTTGACAATTGGTTGGCGCTGGTTGATACTCGAATGAATATAGGCACTTCTTGTCAACATCGATGCTTGTCTGAGTGAACTTTGGAGTACATAGCAGCAGCATAAGTACCTATCCATCTGATCATTTTGTGCAGTTCTACTGAAATCACCCGATGTAATGATTTGCCTGCGAGTTAGGCTCCAAATTACTCCTTTATGAAATTGGCAAACAGTAGCACAATACCAAATTACCAATACATATGACAGGCACAATAATCAGGATAAAGACCAGTACCAACCTGTGTGAGGTAGCATATCAATTACTATTTCCTTTATTTGGAAGCCGAGATAAGCCAAGCTTAATCGACAAGAAAGGAAGAAAGGAAGCGGAGATTAGCGATCGAGGAAAGGACGGAAGCTGTCGAGGCAATGAAGCACCCAAAGTTTTTGTGCAGTTCCACCAAAATCGAGCATCCTGTTGGCACATATATTGAGAGAGTGAGATTCTTGTAATAGTGGGACTAGTTGATGAAACATACACTAACAAATAGAAGCACCCTCATTATTTTAATGGGTAAAGTTAGCAACATAGTAGTCTTTCTTAAAGAGAGGTATTAGTTTATTTAATCAGTGCCAATTAGCTCAACCCAACACTCAAAGCATTGCCATTTATCATAGGTTGCAAAACTTAAAAGTGCAAAGATAAAGGAGTTTCTCATGATAGTAGCACGATACAAATAGAGATGATGACAAACTAATATGGATGAAGGCCTTAGGCCTGCACTACCAACCTGAGAAAAAAGCTTATTCATGTAGTCCCATAAGAGATGATAAAGCACTCACTGGAATCACACAATAGTATATATTTTGTGCACTTCAAATGTATGGTTGAAATCACTCTTGTTTACGATCTGAGATTATATTGAAAGATTATCAAGAAATTCCAGCAGAGTTAAAGCCTTTGGCTGGGATACAGTTCATTGTATTGTCTTGTGTAGTTCCACTAAAATGTATGATTGGCACAACATGATCCCTGTTTGCACAAGTAGGAACAAGGTGAAACCTTCATTAGCTTAGTGAGAAAGGATAGGAAGACATTAGCATATTACTCAAACAGTAGCATCAAATTCATGATGGACAATACGCAAAACATTGCCTCATTGAACCAATGGCAATAAATTGAAATGCAAAACAATAGAACTATTATGTCATGACACTAATAATATTCCCTCCCTGCTCCACCACATGATTCACCTCCATAGACAAACATTCACACGTACATGATTCAGCATAGGGTCCTACTAAAGATTTGTTTAACTCCAACAGGAAAATTAGGCAGTAATAAATTAGTGGTACTTAAGTACTCCTAATTAATTAAGTGAGACAGCAGAAGTGGAAGGGCTCCCTGGAGGATCGTCTCACATGTAAGGTAGTTGTTGCCGGAGCCCTTGAATAGCCTCATCGAGGCCTGCAGCTTCAGCAAGATCGCCTTTGGCACTGTTTATTCTTCTTCTTCTTCCTCTTCATGCTCTGTTTCTCTTTCTCCTCACCAGTTGGTGAAACCAAGTACATGATTGCCTTCTAATTCAGAATTGGTTTTGTCAGTGAGGGAGTACAAGTGTACTAGTAAGAAACAACATTATTTTCTCATGGCAGTCGGAAAATAGAGATGAACACATGCATTAAATATCATTCTTACCTAAAGGAAGGTTATGGCGCCAATATGGATGATGAGGATTGGAACACAGATCTCCCTTTGTGCAGTTCCACCAAAATGAACCAACTGGTCCATCTGACATTCCAGTTAAACAACACAAAAGTCACTTCTTTTAAGAAAAGTTTTGTGCAGTGCACCAAAAGGTCACAACAGCAACCAGGTGAATTGGATATCCCTATTTGCACAAAAAGGCACATAGGAAACAGTCAGAGTCTCAAACAATTACATGCAAAAACATTTGGCTAAACTTGTCAGAGTCTCAAACAATTACAGGCAAAAACAGTGGCATGGCTTCATTTTTACCAGGGACATTATATTAAGAACAACTAAGGCTGCGTTCGGTTCCACGGGTTTGGTGCAGGATTTTCAGAGGAACACAATTCCTACGGTATTCTTTCCTTCCAACCGTTGAACACGGGAAAGGTGAATAGTGTTTCATAGGAAAGCTGGTCTGGTAGTACTGATTCCATCGGATTAGAAACATCCACGCACTGCTCATTTTTTGGGCGGAAGCCCGAGGCAGGCGCTCGCTGCCATGCATTAGACATGTTGCTGTGCTGTGTTTGCCGGAATAAAAAATTCAACCTATGTGTGGTACGTGAGGTGAGGACAAGAGTAGTCACTGTGCAGCTGAATAAGCAAATAGCATCTCATACTGCCAAGCATGCTACTCTAAAAAAACAAATCTGTACATTTCATAGTTCATCCGAACACATTCTCTTGAGAGTTTCCTCCGGTTCGCTGTTCCATAGTTTTATACCTACATTCCTTTCCTATTCCTCTATTTTCATCAAGACCTATGTTTTCTGCCCCTTTATTCCGAATGGAGCCTAAATATTTGGTATAAGGGCATGGGACAGTGGGTGCACCAACAGTCCAACACCATGTACGTAAACAGGGGCATAAAGTGGTGATTCATAGTTTGTTGCCCCAAGAAACATATCTGGGTTGGTCCCATTTTTGTTCACTCTAGCCACCTACTCCTATGTGTGGATAGCAAATCTAGTCCTGGTCATACCACTATGTACAGCGTTACCCCTATATTTCCCTTTTCGACCAAGAGACCGGTTGGATGACCAGTATGTACTACTTTCATCCCCTTTCCTTCCTGTTTGTACCAAGTCCAATGTACATACTAAATTCCCCCACCCCCACTTTATTTCAACGACAAGTATTTTCAGACGGAGGGAGTACAAGATTCGACTCCATGAAGTAGCTTTACCTCTAACAATAGAAAAAAAAGAGGTGACGGTGGACCATCCGATCTAGAGGGGCTAAGAGGTAGAAAATGATGCACATGCAGTGACGTAGCAAGCTGGGGAAGTAGAGCTAAGGCGGTTTTGAACGAAGATATACCTGAAGGTCGTCGGGATGTGGATAGGTGGGCGGCGGGAGGCCAGATCCGCCCACAGGAAAGACGAAGGGATCGGAGGACCTCCAGCGCCGGCACTCGACCAGAGATAACGGTGCGGCCGGCAGTGGGTCTCCTCCCTCGCTGTCGACGATGGCCTAAACGCTGCCCCTCCTCCCCTTCACGGTGGAGGGGGATACGTCTGGATCTGTAACCAGCGGTGAGGATAGAAAGCCAGTGTTTTTTGAAGGGAGAAAGATAGTGTTACTACCCCCATATTGTTTAGATCTGGAGAGGATGAGAGTGTGTGAATAGAGCAGCCCTAGCAAGCAAGCGCGGAAGCTCCGGCCTATATATAAGTAGTGGGGTAGTTTTCCTTTTTCACTCCATCAAAACAATCATTTAAAATTGTGTACTACTACATGCCAGGTCACGTTTTTTTAGTTGTTGATTGTTTTTTGAGATAGCTACCCGCTTGTTCCAACTGGTGTTACGGTGTGCCAGGTCGCACTTTGTATCGTTCAAGTCTGGTACTACAAGTCCCTCCATTAAATGAACAACCACCCCCTCGTAAAAATTGTGAACAAGCCCACGGCTAAAATTAGCGGAAACGTGGGTTGCCCCAACATGCATTATTATTTATATTTTCTACTCCCTCTGTCGGGGATATACCCCGCGGTGTAAACCGGCCGGAAGTTAACCCGGCCGGACTTGGCGGTTTATTTGAGACCCCGCTGAGACTTGGCGGTTCACGACTCATTGGTAATCCGGCGGGGTGCGAGGAACGACAAGACCTGGTGGCCCAGCAGGGCGGTTCATGAAGGCCGGTTCATACTATGGTGGGCCGGTTTAAGAGGAAAGGAATAAGGAACATTTGTCTTACAAGGAGTTAAGACCTGGACTTGTATCCGGTTTGTATTAGAGATAGATTAGTCCTAATCCTAATAGAACTCCACATGTAACCCGCCCCTTCAACATATATAAGGAGGGGCAGGGCTCCCCAAAGGGGAGAAGCTACAAGCAAGAAGAAACAATCTTAGGGCTAGACACAAAGAGGAGAGCCGGTTTACGGCGACTCCCTCGTGATGATAATGAGACCTAGCCTCAAACAGCATGTAGGGTTTTTACCGGATGATGTTTCCGGGCCCAAGCTGTCTAAATCCCTGTCTTGTGTTGCGTCTCTCGATTCCGCTCAACCCCTCTCAAGCTACCACATAGATGCGTTGGCCTCGCGACTAAGTCCTGACACTAAGGACATCTGACGTGACAATTCCACGACAGTTGGCGCCCACCGTCGGGCCCATATTATGATCATTTATAACCACGACAGTTGGCGCCCACCGTGGGGCCTGCGCACGGTGGTGTTGAGTTCTTGAAGGGATTTCTTCAGGGATCAAGAAGTTCGCGATGTGCCGGATGGAGAAAAGCCGGTTTTTCTTTCAACAGTGTTCGTTCGTGCCCGCGGCCGATTCGCATGCGTCTGCGCCGTTTCCAACGCGGCGGCCGACTCACTCGTCAGTGCCGGCTTACAGCACCGCGGTCGACTCTTCCGTCCGCACCAGCTTACAATGCCGCAGCCAACTCATTTTACTGTCCGGACGAGTCAGGTGATATCCATCTAAAATATATTTTATTAGTGCATATTATTTTTATTAAAGAGCAGTTTATCTTTGCCTTGGTCTGCAATATTGTATGCAGGACAATTATTCATTATAAACGTGGTTTATACCATGGGTACGAAACACGCGCTGGCAACGTCCTGCCCGGTGTTCGTCCGTGCCACATTACACGGTGAATGGACGCGTGCAAGACGCCGCCCTTACGGCCCGGTTTACATCAGCTTGCCGGGACCGAGCTTGCGTTTGACTCGCCCGTCCGAACCGGTTTACAACACCGTGTCCGGTTCATCTGTCCAAGCCACCTCTATTACTGTGGACGTCTCTACCGTCCATATATTGCGGCCTGGTCTACATCAACATACCAGGCCGCACCTATCTGCATGAGCAAGTCACAACTTGGGTAGCCCGGTTTTTCTTTCAACAAATTGGAGGCAAATTATCATCAACCGCCGTCTGCATTGGATGGCTCAATGGAGAGGCACACAAGTCGCCGCCACTACAGTTTGGTTAAACTTCAAAGAGCCAGTTGGAAGGAACCATTGGCGAAAGGTCTTGACACGGCTCATACATGATCATTTATAACCCGCCGCAGTCACCTCAAACTTCTGTGGATTCACATCGTGCTATCAACACCAATGATATACAAGTTATGCCGGTTTATATCACGGTCAAACATGGAGAATCTCAAGCCAACTCCTCGAGTCACCTTTGAGACTCGGGGGCTACGATGACATAACTCAGCAAATCTTGCCAGTTTCAGCAAATTTAAGAACCCCAAGACGATGGAGGGAAAGATAACCCGGTCCCGGAGGCTACTGTTATATTGATGAAAATTTAAAGGCCGTCAGAAAATTTCCGGCTTAGAAAGTATATAACAGTTACAAAATCCCGGCTCAATGAAGAAGTTCCGGGTCATCAGAAAGGATTCCGGTTTAAAATCTGGCTAAAGGGAAGTCAGTCTCATCAAGCTCTCAAATATCCAGTTTACAATCCGGTTCAAGGGAAAGCTATTCTCTCACAAAGCTCTGAAACTCTCAAATCCGGTTTAAAAATGTCCGGTTCAAAAAGGAATTAACTTCTCGCAAGCTCGAGTTTAAAGGCCGTCAGAAAATTTCCGGCTAAAAATAAAGATTCCAGTTTAAAAGCCGGTTCAAGGGAAAGATGTCTCCCACAAAAGCTTTGAAGCTCTCGATATCCGGTTCAAAATCCCGGTTCAAGAAGGATTTGTCTCTTAAAATAAGTTAAAAGGTGCCAAAGAGGACCTGCTGCCATGATGCGCGATTCAAACATGGGTATCATGCCTTATTGGCTTATCATATTATTGATCACTTGGGGGCTTGGTCGTATCCGAACCATAGCCATGCCTCTTGATCGGCCTAGTGCCACAACATCACTTGGGGGCTTGGTCGTGTCCGAACCAATGCAACACCTTTTGATAGGCGAAAGCCACCAGATCACTTGGGGACATGGTCAAGTCTGAATCAGTCACGCCTCTTGATCGGCCTAAGGCCATAGAGTCACTTGGGGGCTTGGTAGAACCCGAACCACTGCCACGCCACTTGATCGGCATAATGCCACGGTTTCAGTTGGGGACCTGGCTGACTTGAACCATAGCTACACCTTATTGGGAGCTTGGTCGTGTCCGACCATGGTAACACCATCTGATCGGCTCAGTAAAGCCTCTTTTTTTTTTTTTTTGCAAACGGTCTTATCATTGCCTTTGCTTCCATATTTTTTCATAAATGTTATTTGGTTTTTTTTGCGTTTTTAAACCGACATTTTTAATCCGTTTCAAAAAGTCAATTACAAATTGGACGAACACGGTCAAATCCTAATCCGGAGACTATCTCGCCGGTTTGATTTTATGTTACCATCTTATTATGGAGTAAACCGGTATTCATTAACCCGGCTTGACTTTCAATTACAAATTGTCAAGACATGATCAAATCATAATCCGGAGACTATCCGCCCGTCTGGTTTGACTACGAGTCGCCAAGATTATATATGGTTAAACCGGTGTTTATCACAACCCGATGCGGTTTTGTCATAAACCGACACAAAGTATGAAAGGAGTTATCATTACTCAAGATTGGGGTTATCACCTTTACTACAAAAATTGGTAAACCAATGATGTGATTCAATGTCACAGTATGATATATTTCATTGATTATTCTTAAAGTGCAGCCTAGGTTATAAACCTGGGTTATATGTTGGGCATTATGACCCGTCCGGTGGTAAACCGCCAGGACACTTTAAACTTGTTGTATGCAGAGACAGGTTGAATAAAGCATTATGATAAATTATCCGATGTTTATTAAACCGGCCTGGCTTTAAGACGATAAGTCGCCAGTATATGATGAGAAATTATCCGGTGTTTGTTAACCCGGTTTTGGACTATAAGTCGCCAGTACATATTTGGATTGCGCCATTGGAATCATGCGCTCATAAATCATTGGACTATATTATTCAAATCTTCAAATAGCCAACATGGCTAGATTTTTATTATGGTTATCAATAACCAATATTATGATTGAGGTTTTCAAAGTCGCTTCAAACAAGAATGGCTATTATTTCATCAATGGGTATGATTTATTCTACAATGGAGGGAATAGTCCCGAGTTGCTGCAGCTTACGACCCGGCACTTGGGGGCTACATTATTTAAGTTGAGATTATATCGAATATGCAAGTCTCATGTCGCTGTAAGCATGCACCATGACACTTGGGGGCTAATGCAAAGTAATTTTTGCTCATATTATTGAAGACCCGACTCATCACATTATAATGAGTCGGCCCTTGGGGCTACCAATCGCCTCATCAACAGTTGAAGGTACAAAGCTTTTTATTCATTATATTGAAGGGTCCTTTGCCGCTTGTTGGTAAAGCACAAGGCTCTTAACCTTGTGGACGTGGATTCAAGTCCCATGATGGGGGTTACATCATATGATGTTATTTTCATTGAAGTATATATTAAGTCCCAGCTCAATATTATCTTCATCGAGCCGGCCCTTGGGGGCTACACATCATTGCTCAAATCTACACGATTATACCTACAAAGTCCCTGCTCATTATTGCATAATGACCCGGCCCTTAGGGGCTACACTGTTTGAAGTTTTTATGAGTATAAGACAATTACAAGTCCTGTGTTGTCGCAAGCATGACAACCCGACACTTGGGGGCTACATAGTATGGAGTATTCAGTTTTTACTAGTCACTTGGGATGAACAACATGGATTTCTTTGAAAGTGGCAGTATTTATATTGAAGCAAAGTCTTAAGCCACCACTTTGTTCTGCTCAAAGATTTGGGGGCTATGGTATTATATTATTATGGAAGAAATATTTTCAAATTCTACGATTGAGAAAACTAGGTTGACCCAAGGCGTCACCAATCATTATGACCATGGCTGCAACCCGGCGTTGGCAACAATCATGAACCGGTGTCTGCAGCAATCATGACTCGAAATTATCAAGTTTTTATAACCCGACAGTCTTTGGCAATGATAAAACCGGCAAGTTCTGCATCTTCAAACCGGTTGAATATCAGATGAGTATTTCAAGACCAATATTTCTTAAACCGACGTTTTGGAAGCCGACTCAAGTGGATTATTCTTCACAATATTTTTCTATAAGAAGCCAACATCAGCAATTTGAGTATGAAGCTGGTTATTGACCCGGATTTTCTAGAAGGAGGAAATGACAAGGGACTTAAGGACGATCGGTGCCGGTCTATAAGAATTCTTAACCCGGAGCACAACCTGCCAAATTTGTTACGGTGTTTATTTTGCAGCATAAGTTTACCATGGATAAATCCAAGCTAAACTTGGGGCTAATGTCGAGGATATACCTTGGTGTAAACCGGCGGAAGTTAACCCGGCCGGACTTGGCGATTTATTTGAGACCTCACGAGACTTGGCGGTTCACGACTCATTGGTAATCCGGCAAAGGGTGCGAGGAACGACAAGACCTGGTGGCCCAACAGGCGGTTCATGAAGGCCGGTTCATACTATGGTGGGCCGGTTTAAGAGGAAAGGAATAAGGAACATTTGTCTTACAAGGAGTTAAGACCTGGACTTGTATCCGGTTTGTATTAGAGATAGACTAGTCCTAATCCTAATAGGACTCCACATGTAACCCGCCCCTTCAACATATATAAGGAGGGGCAGGGCTCCCCAAAGGGGGAGAAGCTACAAGCAAGAAGAAACAATCTTAGGGCTAGACACAAAGAGGAGAGCCGGTTTACGGCGACTCCCTCGTGATGATAATGAGACCTAGCCTCAAACAGCATGTAGGGTTTTTACCGGATGATGTTTCCCGGGGCCCGAAGCTGTCTAAATCCCTGTCTTGTGTTGCGTCTCTCGATTCCGCTCAACCCCTCTCAAGCTACCACATAGATGCGTTGGCCTCGCGACTAAGTCCTGACACTAAGGACATCTGACGTGACAATTCCACGACACCCTCCGTTCCTAAATATAAGTCTATTTTATTAGCCACACCTAAGACAAGATTTTTTTTATTAGCAGTGAACCCCGCATGTCATAGACACAAAAATTGTGGCAAGATTCCCTTAGGCAAGCCAAAGTGTGTCTAACAATTTGAGCAACTCAGGTTAGGCAACTGTGGCAAGTGTGGGAAAAATAATGTGGCAACATAAGACAAACATAGTCACGATCCAAACAGCCCCGTGATTTTTTGTGACATGCATGAAAATTTGGTTAGTTAAATTTATAGTCAAAATTTGGCCAGGTGCATCAAATCAACACATGCAAGTATCAAAAGGAAAGTCACGGCATGCATGCATGCGTTGTACTCCCTCCGTTTCCAAATATAAGTCTTTTTAGAGATTGCAACATCGATTACTCCCTCCGTTCCTAAATGTAAGTCTTTTTAGGGATTCCACTACAAATTACATACGGATGTATATAGACATATTTTAGAGTGTAGATTCACTCATTTTGTTTCATATGTAGTTCATAGTGAAATCTCTAAAAAGACTTATATTTTGGAACGGAGGGAGTACATACGAAGCAGAATATGTCTACTCCTACATACGAAGTAGCCCATTTGAAATGTGTAAAAAGACTTTTATCGAGTGTAGTGCTTTGATGTGTCGCGTCAACTCGTACAAGACCGAGAAATTTGATTACTACGACGCACTCTCCCTCGCGGACTGAGCTCCGGTGTTTATCGCACCTGCCTTTGGCTGCATGACAGGTGGGCCAACCACCTGTTGGGCCCACCTGTCATGGACGCAAAGGCAGGAGCAGTAAGTAGAAGCTTTCGCTACACGCTATACCTCCCGCACGAGGTGGAAGGACATGCATCAGTGGATTCGATACTGTAGAAGTAGGAGTAACATCATTGTTCGTCTTCTCGACGAGGCGAAGAGCCAAGCACAAACTGAAGGTGGCAGTTGCGAACGCTCGCGTGGTGCGGTTCCTTGGAGTACTAGCCAGGCTCTTGCATGAGACAAAATTGCTATTGTTTAACAATTAAACTCCATTATCCATTGGTTGATACTCATTCTGCATAGGTCCACGCGCTTAGCACCGCTTTCCTCTGGGGCCACCAATGTTTATTTGCTAATTAATAGCATTCCATGCAATGAACTAGCCATTGCAAGTCATTAAAAGCATGCACACCTCTCATCTCTTATTGGTTGATACGTATGTCAAGAAACAAGAAACAAGGTAGAAGTTAATGCACCGCGCCTAAAGCTAGTCATAGTGGAGAGTAACTTAGACTAGTAACATACATATGTTACTAGTCCATGTTACTACCTTCATAGTGGGTAGTGTCATAGGTGTGGTAACATAGATGCCTTCATTTATTACTTTTTAGACTCATTATGCATTGAGAAGCGCTATGTGATGGTAACATATTATGTTACTCTATTTGCCTCTCTCCTCATTAACTACTTGCCACATCACCGTTTTTGCTTACGTGGCATCTATGTTACTACCTATGTTACTCCCACTATGACCAGCCTAAGTGTTTTGGGACTATTTGGTTTTCGTAAGATGACTTACACACCTAGACGGAGGGAGTAGTATAGACCTGTAAACCAGAAAGGAGTATTTTCCTTTCTAGAGATTTCAACAAGTGACTAGACTTCGGCTAAAAAAACAAGTGACTAGACTACACCGTGTGCAGTACCCCCTCCCTTCCGGTTTATAGGGCTCAAATCTCAAATCTCATGAACCAAGGCATTTTGCGATTGGAGGAATGTATCTCAGTACTTTACAAAACTACCCTAATTAAACTCATGAATTAATTACGTAGTTACAGCTGCTTTCCTCTCCTCCTTGGTCGCGGTGCACAATATTGAGCACTCCTATATGACTAGCCGCTCTATCTACATGCGAGACATTTCAAAGCATCTGGGCCCGTGTGCCATCCACCAAATCATAGCGAGGTGCTACAGTCGATACTCACCTGTCACCCTGGTGTGGCCGTCATGACCCGTCATATCACAAAACCCACACCTTTACCAGCAGTGGTAATGTGGCCTCCAAGTTGTACTGGACGAAGCAACCATCATTTCATTGGAACGCTCGTTCAAGCCCTTTCTTCCCTTTCTTGAAGAAAGCCTCACCTGTGCTGCTCACTTACGCCATTTTTCTTCCGCATGCCGAAGGAAAGGTGGGCGAATCAGTTATGCTGCTATATTTTCATTCCAATAATCTTCTTTTGGCGAAGCACCCGATTCTCACATCCTATTCTTTTCCCGTTTTCATTGCGATTGTGGTTTCCTTTCGATTGCTTTTTGTTTGTCAGTTCATTGATGGATCCTGGAGCACTAGGCAAAGAGTTGCCGGCGGACAACCCACTGGAGACAAGGATCTCCAGGAAGCGAGCACCGACCAACGAGTTGACCATGTTGGCGGGCCAACCCATGGAGATGAAGAACTCCAAGAAACAAGCACTGGCCAAAGAGTTGAGGACGCTATGGACGAACTCCTCAAAGAAAGTTGGAAGAACAGCAAGGGCCCCACCGTGCCTACCCTGTGAATTCCGATTGCCACCTATGTGAGGCTCAAGACCGAGTTTGAGGAGATAGTCGCCGTTGAGAAGCGATATTCCCCGCCAAGGTGATGGCCCCCATCGAGGATGAGGAGATTGCCCCTGGAGGGATGAGATCCCCCGGTGAGCTGCACAAGGTAAAAAATAATGGCTTATTACCATAGTTGTGGTTTTTGATTATTTTCAATGTGCTTGCTTTTTGATTATTTGCAATGCGCTTGCTAATATGTTAGGGTTGTGCAGGTGCCGGTGGTTGTCCTTGACGATTCCGATGTCGTGGCCTGTCCTGTTGGCATCGCCCCGGAGATTGATTCCGATGCCGCTGTCCATCCTGTGGACATCGCCCCAGAGATCGATTCCGATGTCGCGGTCAGTCCTGTGGACATCGCCCGTAAATTGATTCCCATGCCTCTGTCCGTGCTGTGGTCATTGCCCGAGAGATCGATGACAAGAAATAGTTGGTCGCACTAATCCTCGGGGTAGTTTGCATTGCCCTGTGTTTAATTACCAGAACGATGCGTGTTATCAAACCATCTTAGGGCTAGTGCGTCTTGTGTGGGCGGATCTTGCTACTTTTGTTTGATAGTGAATCATGCGATGAATCATGCGAACCCTCTCCGAGTTATGGAAACAGATGTATCCTCGCCAACTTTTGATGTAATATATGGCATGCTTAGATGTAAGTTTGAACTGTTTGTCATATCAGCAGGGCTTGTTTGATGATTCTTGGTGTTAGTAGGCTAGCTACTGTGCAAGCTATAGTACTGGCAAAACACTCACCGAAGAGAAACGTTGGGGCTGATGAGCTCGTGGTACGGTTATACTTATCCCTCGTCGATCGACCAATAGCCCTAGCTCCTAAAATTGTAGGCTTAGTGATCGATCAGACAATAGTCGACATACATTCATGCCTCATTTGGTTCATAGGGTAGGAAAATCGTAGCAAAAGTACAGAGAACATGCAACACAAAATCATAGCAAAGGCAGAGACGTACTCCTCCGTTCCAAAATAGATGACCTAGGCAGGCTAGTTTGGCCTAGTGGGTTTCAGTGATATGATGTGGTACAGTGCCGTCCAGTCTTCGCGTGTGGTAGCAGTATTGCGGGTACAATAAGTTTTCTTGAAGAAGCGGAATTCAACGAAGTCATGATGGTTCCTTCGTCCGAACAACTTATAGTGGGAAAGGTTGGGCCTGCGATACGATCGGGGTAGACCAGGATAATTTTGTGCATGGCAGGTGGACCAGGATGGTCGACGTCCCACATGTCGGCGAATGAAAGTATTCTTTCTGATATAGAGGACGAGCAACGAGTATTCATTGTTTATTTTTGATGAAAGCTATTGTCTCCACTGTTACTCCTTGACTTTTCAATGCCTCTCTCTCCTCCACATAAGCGGGGACTACTTGCTGTGCATGCAGCGGACAGCTGGTGTCTTGAGGGGCCAGGGCGGTGAGAGCGGGCTCCGGAAGCGGTCCGGACTCCAGCATGGCCCACCTCACATTATCACCATATAATTCTTGGAGTCCGTGTGCGGCGGGCGGGCGATCTCTTCTCCCTCCCCCGTTTCTCTCTTCTCAGCCGACGCCCGCCGAGCGATTAGATTTCGGCTATCGACGGTTTATTCTTTTTTGAGGAATCGACGGTTTATTCAATTACGGTCCCACATGTCAGTGAAATTGCAATACAACGCGTGTCCCCTCTTGTGAGCGGCGTGCAAGCCAGACTGTCGGGGTTGCGACGCGTACGAGTCGTAAGTGTGCCGCCTTTTCCTTTAGAACTTACGAAGCGTAACATTTTCGCGCGATCGATCGATAGAAATCCAGAACAAAATGACGAGGGTGGTGCTTTCCCGCTCGTTAGGCGGGCTAGTTCGAGTGATATGACGTGCTACAGTGCCATCCACTTGCTCCATTTTTATGTAAGCAAGAGTTTACACTCTTACGCCGGAGGAGTGCGAAACACCGCGGATCTGAGAGGGTGCTTGGATCCAAGGGACTTATTTTAGTCTGACTAAAAATAGTCTATTTAAGAGGCTAAAGTTCCAAGCACCCCTGCCTAAAGAGGGGCTACAACTAGTCTTGAGACTAAAAAGTTTTAGTCAGGGGTACCCCTACTAAAATGTGAATTAGCCCTCTCTCTCCTCATTTAACTCCTCTCCTTTAACACATGCAAGTTCTGGATTGGAGGGTTTGAAGGATAATAAATGCTCATTAACTTGATTTTAGTCTCTTTAGTATTTGGATCCAAGCATGGGTGAGGCTAGCAAGTTTTAGTCCCACTACTTTTAGTCATGAGACTAAAATGTATCCAAGCACCCTCTGATTTTGATCGAGGGATAACTGTTCCCTGCCAAATAATGGAGGATTGTTAGCGATTATAGCATGATAGTTAGCGCATCTCCAGCACTGGCCCACAAATTTACACCGCATCTGCGAGGACACTGATGGATGCCATCCGATGCTGCCCGCATACCTTTCGACAACTATATGAACTAACCGGACGAAATTCGTGCAAACAAAGCAAATTTCAAATTAACCAGATGAAATTAACCGGATGAAATTAACCAGATGAAATTCATTACATTTCGAAAACATTTCCTACAAACTGGACGAAATTCATTACATATTTCGCACAAACCGCATTACTAAACCCATCAGAACCTAATCTAAACGATCGCGGCGCCGACCACCAAGTCCGGCCATGAACCCGAGAAAGCCGGCCATTGCCTTTGCCTCCTCCTCATCCGCCTCGATAACCTCCTCCTCCGGCCGGAGCACAAGGTTATGAAGATTTCCGCCTCCACGTCGCCGTCAAGCGGCTAATCGGCCGCCGATGTTTACCCCACCAAGCTTGGCGTCGACTGAGTGGAGTAGCGGTGGCCTTCCCGGGACCAGAGCGGCGGTGACCTACCATGTACTACTGTTCCTCGCTGCCGGCTGCGCCCGCGCACGCGTGCCGGCTTCATGGTCGTGGCGGCGGAGGGCGGCCTGGGGGGAGGGGGGGTGCCGGCGATCTCCTTCGTTTGCTCCTGCGACAGTACGTCGAAGAGTGCTTTGGAGCGCGCCCGAAGCGAAGCCGCCGATGTCCCTCGTCTGCTCTTGCGACAGTGTTGGGGAAAGTTGCATAAAATAAAATTTTCTCTATGTTCACCAAGATCTATCTATGAGTTCATCTAGCAACGAGTGATAGGAGTGCATCTACATACCTTTGTAGATCCCGAGCGGAAGCGTTCAAGAGAACGGGGTTGAAGGAGTCGTACTCGTCGTGATCCAAATCACCGGAGATCCTAGCACCGAACGGACGGCACCTCCGCTTTCAACACACGTACGGTCAGCGTGACGTCTCCTCCTTCTTGATCCAGCAAGGGGGAAGGAGAGGTTGATGAAGATCCAAGAAGACGACGGCGTGGTGGTGGATGCAGCAGAAGTTCAGCAGGCTTCGCCAAGCGACTACGGGAGGAGGAGGTGTAGCAAGGGGGAAGGGAGGCGCCAGATGCAAGGGTGCGGCTGCCCTTCCTCCCCCCCTCTATATATAGGGACCCCAGGGGGGGGGGGGCGCCGGCCCTAGGAGATTGAATCTCCAAGGGGGGGCGGCGGCCAGGGGGGTGGAGTGCCCCCCAAGGCAAGTGGAGGCGCCCCCTCCCCTAGGGTTCCCAACCATAGGCGCAGAGGGGGGCCCAAGGGGGGGGGGGCGCACTAGCCCACCAAGGGGTGGTTCCCCTCCCACTTCAGCCCATGGGGCCCTCCGGGATGGGTGGCCCCACCCGGTGGTCCCGGTACAATACTGGTGAACCCCAAAACTTTCCCGATGGCCGAAACTCGACTTCCCATATATAATTCTTTACCTCCGGACCATTCCGGAACTCCTCGTGATGTCCGGGATCTCATCCGGGACTCCGAACAACTTTCGGTTTGCTGCATACTAATATCTTTACAACCCTAGCGTCACCGAACCTTAAGTGTGTAGACCCTACGGGTTCGGGAGACAGGCAGACATGACCGAGACTGCTCTTCGGTCAATAACCAACAGCGGGATCTGGATACCCATGTTGGCTCCTACATGCTCCTCGATGATCTCATCGGATGAACCACGATGTCGAGGATTCAAGCAACCCGCATACAATTCCCTTTGTCAATCGGTACGTTACTTGCCCGAGATTCGATCGTCGGTATCCCAATACCTCGTTCAATCTCGTTACCGGCAAGTCACTTTACTAATGCATGATCCCGTGACCAGACACTTGGTCACTTTGAGCTCATTATGATGATGCATTACCGAGTGGGCCCAGAGATACCTCTCCGTCATACGGAGTGACAAATCCAGTCTCGATCCGTGTCAACCCAATGCACACTTTCGGAGATACCTGTAGTGCACCTTTATAGTCACCCGATTACGCCAGGACGCTTTGGTACACCCAAAGCACTCCTATCGTATCCGGGAGTTACACGATCTCATGGTCTAAGGAAAAGATACTTGACATTGGAAAAGCTCTAGCAAAACGAACTACGCGATCTTGTGCTATGCTTAGGATTGGGTCTTGTCCATCACATCATTCTCCTAATGATGTGATCCCGTTATCAATGACATCCAATGTCCATAGTCGTGAAACCATGACTATCTGTTGATCAACGATCTAGTCAACTAGAGGCTCACTAGGGACATATTGTGGTCTATGTATTCACACGTGTATTATGATTTCGGATAATACAATTATAGCATGAATAAAAGACAATGATCATGAACAAGGAAATATAATAATAATCCTTTTATTATTGCCTCTAGGGCATATTTCCAACAGTCTCCCACTTGCAGTCAATAATCTAGTTACATTGTGATGAATAGAACACCCATAGAGTTCTGGTGTTGATCATGTTTTGCTCGCGGAAGAGGTTTAGTCAACGTATCCCCGACATTCAGATCCGTATGCACTTTGCAAATTTCGATGTATCCATCTTGAACATTTTCACGAATGGAGTTGAAGCGACGCTTGATGTGCTCGGTCTTCTTGTGAAACACAGGCTCCTTGGCAAGTGCAATAGCTCCGGTGTTGTCACAGAAGAGTTTGATCGGCCCCGACGCATTGGGTATGACTCCTAGGTCGGTGATGAACTCCTTCACCCAAATTGCTTCATGCGCTGCCTCTGAGGCTGCCATGTACTGCGCTTCACATGTAGATCCCGCCACGACGCTCTATTTGCAGCTGCACCAGCTTACAGCTCCACCATTCAACATATACACATATCCGGTTTGTGAGTTAGAGTCATCCAGATCTGTGTCGAAGCTAGCGTCGACGTAACCCTTTACGACGAGCTCTTCGTCACCTCCATAAATGAGAAACATGTCCTTAGTTCTTTTCAGGTACTTCAGGATATTCTTGACCGCTGTCCTGTGTTCCTTGCCGGGATTACTTTGGTACCTTCCTACCAAACTTACGGCAAGGTTTACATCAGGTCTGGTACACAGCATGGCATACATAATAGACCCTATGGCTGAGGCATAGGGGATGACACTCATCTCTTCTATATCTTCTGCCGTGGTGGGACATTGAGCCGAGCTCAATTTCACACCTTACTGTCTGAGGCAAGAACCCTTTCTTGGACTGATCCATTTTGAACTTCTTCAATATCTTATCAAGGTATGTGCTTTGTGAAAGACCTATGAGGCGTCTCGATCTATCCCTATAGATCTTGATGCCTAATATGTAAGCAGCTTCTCCAAGGTCCTTCATTGAAATACTCTTATTCAAGTAGGCCTTAATGCTGTCCAAAAGTTCTATATCATTTCCCATCAAAAGTATGTCATCTACATACAATATGAGAAATGCTGCAGAGCTCCCACTCACTTTCTTGTAAACGCAGGCTTCTCCATAAGTCTGCATAAACCCAAACGCTTTGATCATCTCATCAAAGCGAATATTCCAACTCCGAGATGCTTGCACCAGCCCATAAATGGATCGCTGGAGCTTGCATACCTTGTTAGCATTCTTAGGGTCGAAAAAACCTTCCGGCTGCATCATATACAGTTCTTCCTTAAGATAGCCATTAAGGAATGCCGTTTTGACGTCCATTTGCCACATCTCATAATCATAGTATGCGGCAATTGCTAACATGATTTGGACGGACTTCAGCTTCGCTACGGGAGAGAAAGTCTCATCATAGTCAACCCCTTGAACTTGCCTATAACCCTTAGCGACAAGTCGAGCTTTATAGATGGTAACATTACCACTACAGGAATCAACTACTTTGCCATCTACCATCCGCGTCCATCTTCTTCTTAAAGATCCATTTGTTTTCTATCGCTCGCCGATCATCGGGCAAGTCTGTCAAAGTCCATACTTTGTTTTCATACATGGATTCTATCTCGGATTGCATGGCTTCAAGCCATTTGTTGGAATCCAGGCCCGCCATCACTTCTTCATAGTTCGAAGGTTCACCGTTGTCTAACAACATGATTTCCAGGACAGGGTTGCCATACCACTCTGGTGTGGAACGTGTCCTTGTGGACCTACGAAGTTCAGTAGCAATTTGATCTGAAGTACCTTGATCATCATCATTAATTTCCTCTCCAGTCGGTGTAGGCACCACAGGAACATTTTCCTGAGATGCACTACTTTCCGGTTCAAGAGGTAGTACTTCATCGAGTTCTACTTTCCTCCCACTTACTCCTTTCGAGAGAAACTCTTTTCCGTAAAGGATCCGTGCTTGGCAACAAAGATCTTGCCTTCGGATCTAAGGTAGAAGGTATACCCAATGGTTTCCTTAGGGTATCCTATGAAGACGCATTTTTCCGATTTGGGTTCGAGCTTTTCAGGTTGAAGTTTCTTGACATAAGCTTCGCATCCCCAAACTTTTAGAAACGACAGTTTAGGTTTCTTCCCAAACCATAATTCATACGGTGTCGTCTCAACAGGTTTAGACGGTGCCCTATTTAAAGTGAATGTAGCTGTCTCTAGAGCGTATCCCCAAAATGATAGCGGTAAATCAGTAAGAGACATCATAGATCGCACCATATCCAATAGAGTGCGATTACGACGTTCGGACACACCGTTACGCTGAGGTGTTCCAGGCAGCGTGAGTTGTGAAACGATTCCACATTTCCTTAAGTGTGTACCAAAATCGTGACTTAAATATTCTCCTCCACGATCTGATCGTCAGAACTTTTTTTTTCGGTCACGTTGATTCTCTACCTCATTCTGAAATTCCTTGAACTTTTCAAAGGTCTCAGGCTTGTGTTTCATCAAGTAGACATACCCATATCTACTTAAGTCATCAGTGAGAGTGAGAACATAACGATATCCTCCGCGAGCCTCAACGCTCATTGGACCGCACACATCAGTATGTATGATTTCCAATAAGTTGGTTGCTTGCTCCATTGTTCCGGAGAACGGAGTCTTGGTCATTTTTCCCATAAGGCATGATTCGCATGTGTCAAATGATTCATAATCGAGAGACTCTAAAAGTCCATCAGCATGGAGCTTCTTCATGCGCTTGACACCAATGTGACCAAGGCGGCAGTGCCACAAGTATGTGGGACTATCGTTATCAACTTTACATCTTTTGGTATTCACACTATGAACATGTGTAACATCACGTTCGATATTCATTAAGAATAAACCATTGACCATCGGAGCATGAACATAAAACATATCTCTAATATAAATAGAACAACCATTATTCTCTGATTTAAATGAGTAGCCATCTCGTATTAAACGAGATCCTGATACAATGTTCATGCTCAAACTTGGCACTAAATAACAATTATTAAGGTTTAAAACTAATCCTGTGGGTAAATGTAGAGGTAGCGTGCCGACGGCGATCACATCGACCTTGGAACCATTCCCGACGCCAAGATCGTCACCTCGCCCTTCGCAAGTCTCCGCTTATTCCGCAGCTCCTGCTGTGAGTTACAAATATGAGCAACGACACCGTATCAAATACCTGTGAGTTACTACGAAGTAATCGGTAAGGTACACATCAATTACATGTATATCACATATACCTTTAGTGTTGCCGGCCTTCTTGTCCGCTAAGTATTTAGGGCAGTTCCGCTTCCAGTGACCCTTCCCTTTGCAATAAAAGCACTCAGTCTCAGGCTTGGGTCCATTCTTTGTCTTCTTCCTGGCAACTGGCTTACCGAGTGCGGCAACTCTTTGCCGTCCTTCTTGAAGTTCTTCTTACCCTTGCCCTTCTTGAACTTGGTGGTTTTATTGACCATCAACACTTGATGCTCCGTTTTGATTTCTACCTCTGCTGACTTTAGCATTGAAAATACTTCAGGAATAGTTTTCACCATCCCCTACATATTGTAGTTCATCACAAAGCTCTTGTAGCTCGGTGGGAGCGATCAAGGATTCTGTCAATGACCGCCTCGTCCGGGAGGTTAATATTCAATCGACAAAGCGGTTGTGCAACCTGCATATTCTCGAGTATGTGCTCACCGATGTAACTATTTTCCTCCATCTTACAACTATAGAACTTGTCGAGACTTCATATCTCTTGACCCGGCGTGAGCTTGGAAAACCATTTTCAGCTCCTCGAACATCTCATATGCTCCGTGTTGCTCAAAATGCTTTTGGAGCCCGGTTCTAAGCTGTAAAGCATGCCGCACCGAACGAGGGAGTAATCATCAAGACGTGACTGCCAAGCGTTCATAACGCCTTGGTTCTGCAGGATGGGTGCTTCACCTAGCAGTCCTTCTAGGACATATGCTTTCTTGGCAGCTATGAGGATGATCCTCGTGTTAGGACCCTACCAAGATAGTTGCTACCATCATCTTTCAGCTTGGTTTTCTCTAGGAACGCATTGAATTTCATGTTGACATGAGCGTTGGCCATTTGATCTACAAGACATTTATGCAAAGGTTTTAGGCTAAGTTCATGATAATTAAGTTCATTTAATCAAATTATTTAATGAACTCCCACTCAGATTTGACATCCCTCTAGTCATCTAAGTGTCACATGATCCGAGTCGACTAGGCCGTGTCCGATCATCACGTGAGACGGACTAGTCATCATCGGTGAACATCTCCATGTTGATCGTATCTTCCATACGACTCATGTTTGACCTTTCGGTCTCTGCGTTCCGATGCCATGTCTGTACATGCTAGGCTCGTCAAGTTAACCTAAGTGTTTTGCATGTATAAAACTGTCTTACACCCATTGTATGTGAACGTAGGAATCTATCACACCCGATCATCACGTGGTGCTTCGAAACGATGAACTTTAGCAACGACGCACAGTTAGGGAGAACACTTTCTTGAAATTATTAATAGGGATCATCTTATTTACTACCGTCGTTCTAAGTAAACAAGATGCATAAACATAATAAACATCACATGCAATTATATAGTAGTGACATGATATGGCCAATATCATATAGCTCCTTTGATCTCCATCTGGGCTCCATGATCATCTTCGTCACCGGCATGACACCATGATCTCCATCATCATGATCTCCATCATCGTGTCTCCATGAAGTTGCTCGCCAACTATTACTTCTACTACTATAGCTAACGGTTTAGCAATAAAGTAAAGTAATTACATGGCGTTAAATCATTGACACGCAGGTCATACAATAATTAAGACAACTCATATGGCTCCTGCCGGTTGTCAGACTCATCGACATGCAAGTCGTGATTCCTATTACAAGAACATGATCTCATACATCACAATATATCATTCATCATTCATCACAACTTTTGGCCATATCACATCACAAGGCAATTGCTGCAAAAACAAGTTAGACGTCCTCTAATTGTTGTTGCATCTTTACGTGGCTGCAATAGGGTTCTAGCAAGAACGTTTTCTTACCTACGAAAAAGCCACAACGTGATTTGACAACTTCTATTTACCCTTCATAAGGACCCTTTTCATCGAATCCGCTCCAACTAAAGTGGGAGAGACGGACACCCGCTAGCCACCTTATGCAACTAGTGCATGTCAGTTGGTGGAACCTGTCTCACGTAAGCGTACGTGTAAGGTCGGTCCGGGCCGCTTCATACCACAATACCGCTGAAGCAAAATAAGACTAGTAGCGGCAAGAAAGTTGACAACATCTACGCCCACAACAAATTGTGTTCTACTCGTGCAAAGAGAACTACGCATAGACCTAGCTCATGATGCCACTGTTGGGGAACGTTGCATAAAATAAAATTTTCCCTACGTTCACCAAGATCTATCTATGAGTTCATCTAGCAACGAGTGATAGGAGTGCATCTACATACCTTTGTAGATCGCGAGCGGAAGCTTTCAAGAGAACGGGGTTGAGGGAGTCGTACTCGTCGTGATCCAAATCACCGGAGATCCTAGCGCCGAACGGACGGCACCTCTGCGTCCAACACATGTACGGTCAGTGTGACGTATCCTCCTTCTTGATCCAGCAAGGGGGAAGGAGATGTTGATGAAGATCCAGCAGCACGACGGCGTGGTGGTGGACGCAGCAGAGTTCCGGCAGGGCCTCGCCAAGCGACTATGGGAGGAGGAGGTGTAGCAAGGGGGAAGAGAGGCGCCAGGTGCAAGGGTGCGGCTGCCCCCTCCCCCCCTCTATATATAGGGTCCCCAGGGGGGGACCGGCCCTAGGAGATTGAGTCTCCAAGGGGGGAGGGGGCAGCGGCCAGGGGGGTGGAGTGCCCCCCAAGGCAAGTGGAGGCGCCCCCTCCCCTAGGGTTCCCAACCCTAGGCGCAGAGGGGGGACCAAGGGGGGGGGCGCACCAGCCCACCAGGGGCTGGTTCCCCTCCCACTTCAGCCCATGGGGCCCTCCGGGATGGGTGGCCCCACCGGTGGACCTCGGACCCTTCCGGTGGTCCGGTACAATCTTAGTGAACCCGAAACTTTCCCGATGGTCAAACTCGACTTCCCATATATAATTCTTTACCTCCGGACCATTTCGAACTCCTCATGACGTCCGGGATCTCATCCGGGACTCGAACAACTTTCGGTTTGCTGCATACTAATATCTTTACAACCCTAAGCGCCACCGAACCTTATGTGTAGACCCTACGGGTTCGGAGACAAGCAGACATGACCGAGATCGCTCTCCGTCAATAACCAACAGCGGGATCTGGATACCCATGTTGGCTCCCACATGCTCCTTGATGATCTCATCGGATGAACCATAATGTCGAGGATTCAAGCAACCCGTATACAATTCCCTTTGTCAATCGATGCGTTACTTGCCCGAGATTCGATCGTCGGTATCCCAATACCTCGCTCAATCTCGTTACCGCAAGTCACTTTACTCATACCGTAATGCATGATCCCGTGACTGCATACACTTGGTCACTTTGAGCTCATTATGATGATGCGCATCGAGTGGGCCCCGAGATACCTCTCCGTCATACGGAGTGAAAAATCGATCTCGATCCGTGTCAACCCAACAGACACTTTCGGAGATACCTGTAGTGCACCTTTATAGTCACCCAGTTACGTTGTGACGCTTGGTACACCCAAAGCACTCCTACGGTATCCGGGAGTTACACGATCTCATGGTCTAAGGAAAAGATACTTGACATTGGAAAAGCTCTAGCAAAACGAACTACACGATCTTGTGCTATGCTTAGGATTGTCTTGTCCATCACATCATTCTCCTAATGATGTGATCCCGTTATCAATGACATCCAATGTCCATAGTCAAGAAACCATGACTATCTGTTGATCAACGAGCTAGTCAACTAGAGGCTCACTAGGGACATATTGTGGTCTATGTATTCACACGTGTATTACGATTTTCGGATAATACAATTATAGCATGAATAATATACAATTACCATGAACAAGGAAATATAATAATAATCCTTTTATTATTGCCTCTAGGGCATATTTCCAACAGACAGTACATGCAAGAGAGCTTCGGAGCACCAGGAGGCCATGGTTGAAGTGGTGCCGACAGAAGGAAGGGACCGGAGGAGAATAAGTGTGGGTCTTTGGCTATGGTTGGGAGCTGGGGATCAAGTTAATATAGCGGGGGAATGGCAATGAGTCGCGGCAGACGGATGGACAACTGGCCCCGGAGTAGGTTCGTCGGGCGTGAATGCGGACGCTGCTTCAGTGACTTAACTACAGATGCGTTTGGGTTACTGACATGTGGGCCCAACGGGCGTCTGGCCCGCATGTCAGTGACACACCAATTGCACCTGCAGTTAAGTCCGATGAATGCGGCATTGACATTCTGGAGAGACGATGACCGTTTCAGGCGGGAAGCGCGCGCTAGCGATGGAAGGGGTTTCGGTGTGCAGTGGCACTAAGATCGGTCGCTCACGATAGTACATACTCCGTACCATACTACCATAGTACCCTCTCTAGCTTAGGCTGTTTTATAGATTTTCGTTGTGATGGACGATATACATGAGCAAGGCGGTCCGAGTATGAACGTTGGTGTTGATCCAGGTGAATACATGCTCGGCGTTCGCATAGGCCTCCATCAAACGTCTAAACAGTAATGTCAGGCACCGCCGGGGCGCGTAGGTGATGGGCTCGCCGTTTGCGTTGCGCCATGAGCAGGACTTTGATTTAGAGGGCGACGTGCATGCATTAGCATGCTTTGACAGCGTGAGCGTGAGTGTCTGACGTGAAGTATTTCATTTTCATTTGGCTGACGAGGGTGCGTTGCAGCAACGAGTCCGTGATTTGATTCCCCACATATGCATAATTTTGGTTTTTACAGTATTTCTTTCTCCATTGACAGGTAGGCTCGCGTAGATAGATAAAGAACACAAGCTGATGAGGTGCATGAAGACTGTTTGACTGGTCAACCATACAAATATGAAGCTATACGCTGAGCCAGCGACCGTATAATCACCATATCTCGTATACAATGATCAAAGTGAGCTATCAAGACAAGTTTGATGACCGCCAATGCATTTTCGGTAATAAATGACCAGGATTGAAGGGGAATCCAAATTTGCTTCATCTTTTGTCCTTGAGCTCTTGACAAACCAATGCACTATACGGTTGTCCGGCCACTCCACCCCAGAGCTCTCACCAAGCGTCGTTCATGCCACCGCGTCGCACACTAACCGGTAAGGCAGCGATGGCATCCCGCCGCGCCGAGTTCCTTGCCGCCCACGAACGCACACAAAGTGGTAGGGAAGCGATGGCATCCCGCCGTGCCGAGTTCATCGCCGCTCGCGACCTCACAACTATGTGGGAGGAATTTGAAGATGCCAAGGCCGAATGGGCGGTAGAGCAAGAGGCGGCCAAAGCCGCACAAAGGAGCGGAAAAGTCGAAAGCACTCAAGAAAAGAGAGGCTCGCCGCAAGAAAGAAAGAAAAGGACGCACGCCTTCTTGGAGAGGTCGGCGGAGATCCAAGCACGGTGGGGTGTCGCCGACAATGCCGAGAAGGAGAACGACAGCGTCTGGCCAGCATGTGAGAAGTAGTAGTACTTGTAGTTAGTGTGTGTGTCTGTGTCTGAGTACGAGCATGTACCGGTACTACTAGTTACTACTGTAGTTTTTAGAGCAAATTACCAGTACATTAGCCTAGACTAAATGGAAAAATTCCTATCCTATGAATCAAATGACATCTCTTTCTCTATAGGAATTGAGATGTATGTCATCTCACTTCCTATGATTTTCATATTCCTATCCTATGAACGAAAGGAGGCTTCTGTTGGAGTAAATACTGTAGCTAGCGATCACTGGTACAGTAGTTTTCTTCAAGAAGCGGAATTCAACGAAGTCATGATGGTTCCTTTGTCCGAGCAACTTCAAAGTGGGAAGTGGGCCTGTGATTTGATGGCTCATTAGTCATTGTTACTGCGGCGCGACGACCTGGGTGACTCTCCCATGGAGTTCTGCGTGCATGGCAAGTGGACCAGGATGGTTAACGTCCAACGTGTTGGCGAACGGAAGTATTGTTTCCGATATCGAGGAGCAAGGAAACCGCGTGGTATAGTATCACTGCTGATTGGTTCGCAAAAAATAGTATCTCTGCCGATTTATAATTATTTTTTATTTCTGATGAATGCTAGCATTTCAACTCTTATGACGAAGGGTGCCAAACACGGCACGTGCTGGATGTCCCACACATCAGCGAAAGGAGTGGGACATGAACAACGTGGTAGAGCCCAGCGTAAAAAAACAATGTGGTAGAGCGTCTCCACTTCTTCCACTTCTTGGTCGGAGACCACACGTAGTAGTACTTAGTGGTATGAACGATACAAAGTGCGACCTAGAGAGAAAGACACGTCTAGTTGGAAGGTCTCAGGGCATACACGTAAACAAATATAAAAGTTAATATGTGCCTCCAACTAATATAGTAGTAGTCGAGTACTTAGGCACGTACTCCATAACATCACCGTGCATTGCACATACAACATTTAGTGGTAGTACGTAGTAAGAGACAAATGCCGCCCAAGAGTTCCCTTCTCGACCTACTTTTGGGTGTTTGGTAGAGTGTATGGAGGGTGCATGAGTCCACACTAGTTTAGCACAAATACACTAGAAGCATGCATGAAGAGGGGTGTTGAGTTGAGCATGCATGAAGAGGGAACAACTATCTTTGAGACAAGAACGCAACCAAACACACCTGCATGCCACGCATGTTCATACCATTTGTGCCTTTCTACTTCTCTTCCGCGCTACATTACTCAGGTTCGTACGTCCACTCCTGGGTACATGTCCGTCTCGTAGTTCCAGTGCCACGTGTTCTTCATATAGATGGAACGATCGTTGCATAACACGTGCGCCTTGATGCTAGATGTCTCACGTGTTGGCAAAAGGATGGACAAAGCTCACGTAAAAAAAATAGAGTGGAAGAACATAGATTCCGGACGACAGAGAAGGAGCAAGGAACCTCGTGGTGGAGCGGCTGCACTCATAATATTTAATATTATTCAGTGATATAAAATTAACCAATCATCTCCATAGTGGACTGGAAGAGTACGAAACACGGCAGCCTAGTGTAGTTACATCATACTAGTACATGGCTAACCCACGCTATCACCATATTTCTCGGCTTCTGTGCGACACCTATCTCTAGTAATCCAGCAGCCTGTATCGCTTCTCCCTCCTCGTCTCTATCCAAGTGCGGCGGGCTGGCGTTTCTGCCGTCTATTGAGGTCGGTTAACTATCACATGTTAGCGACATGCCAAGAGCATTCTAAAAAAAATTCCATTCACGTTCCGTTTTCAAAAATTAAAAAAATCCTTTCACGCATTTAATTTGCTGTATGCTTTGAGCAACTTGCATGTCCTATAACGCTCTGTTTGATACTCTAACTTAGCTAGAGGTTAGACTAACTCATGACTAACCCTGAACTAACTGTAGCCAAAGAGGTGTTTGGGTGATGAGGTTAGATTGACAATAAATGCACTTCATGGAGAGAGAAAAGTGATTTTTCGGTGGTCCCAATGAGAACTATCTCCGTTAGCACCTCTTGGGTGGGATAGTTTTTGTTGGTGGGTTCGGTGCAACTTGCTCCAATTTAAACCCTCATGCTTGGATACTTTAGGGCTATTTTAGCCCCAACTAGCTCAAACTAACTCTAACCCATGGATCCAAACAGGGCCTATGGCCAGTCTCGACGCGGAGCAGTCGCGTGCACCGGGAAGCGGCGCTCTCTCGGCCGTCGCGCCACTTCAAAGCCGGTGCCAGTGAGAGGTCGCCTCCGCTCTGGCCGGGCATTAATGCGGCACTGACGCTCCAGGGCGACGCTGACCGTTTCACGCGGGAAGCGCGCACTGGCAAGGGAGTATAGGTTTTGAACCGTTTCAGGTGTAGTAGTAATGGTAGTTTGCAAAACTACTCAATTATTGCACTCAGTTTCCTAAGAAATTGTGGTAAAAAACGTTACTCCACAGCCCGCTTCCCTTCTCTTTCCTGCTCGTGATTTACGTGGCCATGTTAACGTGGTTGTGTCAAAAAAATGTCACTTCCTGCTTGTGATTTGCGTTATATAATTACAAGCAAGATTCTCGTTCATTGCACGGAACATCAATATGCATTTTTTTTACAAAACACCTGTTGTGATTGACCCATGCAGGAGTAATCCCATGTGTAAAAACTAATGATATCTCGAGAATTTTATCGGAAAACTGGTATCTCGAGAATGTCATCGAAAAAATGAAAGATGAGAGATAAGGCGAGGAGGAGTGGAGCGTGGTGGTGACCGATGGTCGGAATGGGCGGCGGCATGGGGATGGATTTGCGCCGGGCAGCGGCAGCTGCCACCATGCATGCTAGATTGTTCCAGAGACTTATTCCTTTTTAATTGCTGAGCAATGAGGTTGCGGAGATAATGATGTGGAGAGGTGTGGGTATCATTTGTAAAATTATCATAGTTTGCTTCCTATCCGCCGAGATATAGATCATACGGTCTCAGACATAAGATGGCAGGCACACCATCATTGCCAACTCGTTTTTTTATAAGGGTACAGATGATAAGTTTGCTGACTACTAAAGTAAAGTGGAATCCGTCCATGTTATGCAAGTAAATAAAGATGATTGTTTATCATACGGGTAAGGTTGGATGAAGGGTGGTAGGAACAAATGCTCCTCCTAGAGCATGTGTGTGTGAGATGGAGTCTTAGTGTGTGTGTGGTGTGTGTGTGTGAGAGAGAGAGAGAGAGAGAGAGAGATGGAGTCTTAGTTTGTGTGTGTGTGTGTGTGAGAGAGAGAGAGAGAGAGATGGAGTCTAAGTGTGTGTGTGGGGGGGGGGCGTGCGTGTGTGTGAGAGAGAGAGATGGAGTCTTAGTGTGTGTGTGGGGGGGGGGTGTGCGTGCGCGCATGCGTGCGCGCGCGCGAGTGTGTGTGTGTGTGTGTCGCGGGGTCCCGTGTGGCGGATGTAATTTAAGTGTGCATGGCTTCATCATAGAGAGGTGATATGTATGGCAGAGGCCACCAATGATGGGGTGCGAGAGAGAAAATGCCCGTAGGGAGGGAAGAAAAGGTGCGTGCGCATGAGAGGAGTTGACATCGAGAGAACGTGTTTGTTCGAGAGACACCAAGGAAGACTACTATATATCGATGGTGCATGTAGGCGGGAATTAAACAAAGGGATGGTCTTATTGGTTTCGGGGATGTAGGGGAAGAGTGAGAGGCGCTGGGGGTAGCTAGAAGCAGAGTGTTAAGTGTGAGTGTGTGTTTTGCCCATCCAGGCGGAAGTTATGTGCACAAAAGAGGAGAACGATTTGATGTGGCGTTAGGATTGAGGGTAATTAACTACGTATGGAGACATAGAGACCTTGAACGTTCATGTGTGAGAGGTATACATGTATACGTGGGATGTGTGTGTGTGTGTGTGTGCGCGCGCGCATGATCGAGATAAAAGAAAGAAGACATAAGTCCTAAGATCAACGACATGGGAGAGACGGATCGGTATGACAATATGCATGCATGTGAGAATGCAGGGAAGAAGGCCCGACAATTGAGCATGTGGTTTTTTCTTTAAAAGATAATGGCGTGGGCTGGAGCATGCATCTATGGCGAGCAGAGGGGGCCGCAACGATTGTGAAAAAGAGATCAACCTATAAATGCATATGTATGGATAGACATATATAGTGTGGGTGATAGGAAGCAAGACTCCGTGCGAGAAAGAAATTTGACGGAGAAACTACAGATAGATACAGAGATGGAGCTGCTAGCTGGAGAGACATCCATTAGTTTGGGTGTGGGAGATGACTGTCGGGTGGTTCAAAGGGTGAAGTTATATATGTGTGTGAGAGGGCACTTGACTGCATGTAGAGAGAAACATATGTAGTGTGTGTGATAGGAATCAAGAGTGAGGGCGAGAAAGAAGGTTGATGGAGAAACAGATAAATAGAAAGATAAAGATGGTAGCTAGTGTGCGCTGGAGATAGGAGTCGAGTGGATCAGAAGGCTGGGTGATACGTCTCCAACGTATCTATAATTTTTGATTGATCCATGCTACTTTATCCACTGTTTTAGGCAATATTGGGCTTTATTAACCACTTTAATATTATTTTTGGGACTAAAGTATTAACCGGAGGCCCATCCCAGATTTGCTGTTTCATGCCTATTTCAGTGTTTCGAGGAAAAGGAATATCAGACGGAGTCAAAATGGAACGAAATCAACTGGAGAAGTTATTTTGGAAGGAAACCCACCTGATGGACTTGGACCCCACGCCGAAGATATGGGAGGTGCTCACGAGGGCGGGCGCCCTCCCCTTGGCGCGCCCGCCTCGTGGGGCCCCGTAGCTCCATCGACGTTCTCCTTTAACCCATATATACCCACGCACCTAAAACTTCCAGAACAGAAGATAGATCGGGAGTTCCGCCGCCGCAAGCCTCCAGAGCCACGAAAAACCAATCGGGACCCCTTTCCGGTACCCTGCCGGAGGGGGATCCATCTCCGGTGGCCATCTTCATCATCCAGGCGCTCTCTATGACGAGGAGGGAGTAGTTCACCCTCAGGGCTGAGGGTATGTACCAGTAGCTATGTGTTTGATCTCTCACTCTCTCTCGTGTTCCATCTATGGCTCGATCTTGATGTATCCCGAGCTTTGCTATTGTAGTTGGATCTTATGATGTTTCTCCCCCTCTACTCTCTTGTGATGAATTGAGTTTCCCCTTTGGAGTTATCTTATCGGATTGAGTCTTTATGAGAACACTTGATGTATGTCTTGGTGATCAACTTATGGGTTTCAGGACAATTGGGAACCTATGCATAGGGGTTGGCACAGGTTCTTGACTCTCCGGTAGAGACTTTGGGGCACTCTTTGAAGTACTTTTATGTTGGTTGAATGAATCTGAGATTGTGTGATGCATATCTTATAATCATGCCCACGGATACTTGAGGTGACAATGGAGTATCTAGGTGACATTAGGGTTTTGGTTGATTTGTTTCTTAAGGTGTTATTCTAGTACGAACTCTTTTATAGATTGATCCGAAAGAATAACCTTGAGGTGGTTTTGTACCCTACCATAATCTCTATGTTTGTTCTCCGCTATTAGTGGCTTTGGAGTGACTCTTTGTTGCATGTTGAGGGCTTTTTATATGATCTATCTATGTTATTATTGTTGAGAGAACTTGCACTAGTGAAAGTATGAACCCTAGGCCTTGTTTCCTACCATTGCAATACCGTTTACGCTCACTTTTACCGCTCGTTACCTTGCTGTTTTTATAATTTCAGATTACAAAAACCTATATCTACCATCCACATTGCACTTGTATCACCATCTCTTCGCCGAACTAGTGCACCTATACAATTTACCATTGTATTGGGTGTGTTGGGGACACAAGAGACTTTTTGTTATTTGTTTGCAGGGTTGTTTTAGAGAGACCATCTTCCTCCTACGCCTCTTGCGGATTGATAAACCTTAGGTCATCCACTTGAGGGAAATTTGCTACTGTCCTACAAACCTGTGCACTTGCAGGCCCAACAACGTCTACAAGAAGAAGGTTGTGTAGTAGACATGAAGCTCTTTTCTGGCGCTGTTGCCGGGGAGGCTAGGTAAGTGAAGGTATATCTTTAGATCTTGCAATTGAATCTTTTTGTTTCTTGTTTTATCACTAGTGTAGTTTATAAAAGAAAACTACAAAAAAATGGAATTGAGTTTGTCTCATACGCTTCACCTTTTTAATATCTTTCGTGAGAATGATGGGAAGGAAAATTGTGCTCAAGTGCTAGAAGAAGAAATCTATAAAATGTTTGGCACTAAATCTTTGTATGATGAGCATTGCTGCAATGTTGTTAGTATAAATTCCTTGAATATCCATGATGCTAATGATATGCAAAGCCACAAGCTTGGGGAAGCTATGTTTGATGAAGATGATATTTTTTGTCCCCCAAGTTTTGATGAGAAAATTTACTATGATGAAAGAATGCCTACTACCTATGATGATTAATGTGATGACACGTATGCTATAAAGAATAATGATAACCATGAAACTTGTCATCCTGATCTTAATTTTCAATCACATGATAGTTATTTTGTTGAGTTTGCTCCCACTATTATTCATGAGAAGAAAATTGCTTATGTGGAGAGTAGTAAATTTTCTATGCTTGTAGATCATGAAAAGAATGCTTAAGGTGCTGGTTATATTATTGAATTCATTCATGATGCTACTGAAAATTATTATGAGGGAGTAATATTTGCTTGTAGGAATTGCAATAATGTCAAGTTTCCTCTCTACATGCTTAAATTTTTGAAGTTATGCTTGTTTTGTCTTCCTATGCTTGTTGATTATTGTTCCCGTAAGTTGTTTGCTCACAAAATCCCTATGCATTGGAAGTGGGTTATACTTAAATGTGCTAGTCATATTCTTCATGATGCTTTCCTTATGTTTCAATTTCCTATCTTTTATGTGAGCATCATTGAAATCATCATGCCTAGCTAGGGGCGTTAAACGATAGCGCTTGTTGGGAGGCAACCCAATTTTATTTTAGTTTCTTGCTTTTTGGTTCTGTTTAGTAATAAATAATCCATCTAGCTTCTGTTTAGATGTGGTTTTATCTTTTAATTAGTGTTTGTGCCAAGTTGAACCTATTGGATCTTCTTGGATGATAGTTATTTGATCTTGCTGTAATTTCCAGAATCTTTGAGCTCAGTGACCGAATTGTTAAAAATCACCAGAACGTGATAAATTACTGATTCCAATTGCTGCTGATCAATAAACAAATTGTCCAGGTCGTCTAATTTTGGTAGAATATTTTGGGTTCCAGAAGTTTGCGTTAGTTACAGATTACTACAGACTGTTCTGTTTTTGACAGATTCTGTTTTGCGTGTGTTGTTTGCTTATTTTGATGAATCTATGGTTAGTAAAATAGTTTATAATCCATAGAGAAGTTGGAATAAAGTAGGTTTAACACAAATATAAATAAATAATGGGTTCATTACAGTACCTTGTAGTGGTGTTTTGTTTTCTTTCGCTAACGGAGCTCACGAGTTTTCTGTTAAGTTTTGTGTTGTGAAGTTTTCAAGTTTTGGGTAAAGATTCGATGAACTATGTAATAAGGAGTGGAAAGAGCCTAAGCTTGGGGATTACCAAGGAACCCCAAGGTAATATTCAAGGACAACCAAGAGCCTAAGCTTGGGGATGCCCCGGAAGGCATCCCCTCTTTCGTCTTCGTTCATCGGTAACTTTATTTGGAGCTATATTTTTTATTCACCACATGATATGTGTTTTGCTTGGAGCGTCATTTTATTCTCTTTATCTTAGCTTGCTGTTAGTTAGATTAATGTTTTGCATATTTAGTTGCAATAAAAATGTCAAGGATAGCCTTTGCCATGCTAATTATGCAAGTATGCACGTTGCTGTTTCAAAACAGAAAGTTTACCGCTGTTGCAAAAATTCTCCAGAAAAGTCAGAGAATGGTATAACGTTGAATCTTTTTTGCATATTGAGCTCTGATAAATTTATTACAGTGGGAATTTTAGTTCATAATTTTTGGAGTCAGGTAAGTATTGTTACTCTTGCATTCTTTACAGACTGTACTGTTTTGGCAGATTGCTGTTATGGTTGCATTGTTTGCATATGTTTGCTTGTTTAATGATTCTATTTGAGGATAGGAGTATTAAATATTCAGAGGCATTTAGTATTCAATGTTGAATAATAATGTTAGTGATTTGTTACAGTAGAAAATGATAAGGTTTTGCATTGGTTTATACTAACCTATCTCACGAGTTCTTGTTGAGTTTGTTGTGAATGAAGCTTTTGATAAAAAGAGAAACCATGATATGAGAGGAATTAAGGAGACACAAAATTTCAAGCTTGGGGATGCCCAGGGCACCCCAAGATAATATTTCAAGAAGTCTCAAGCATCTACGCTTGGGGATGCCCCGGTAGGCATCCCACCTTTCTTCTTCAACAACTATCGGTTAGTATTGGTTGAGCCTAAGTTTTTGCTTCTTCACATGAGTTGTGCTATCCTTGCATTGTAGTTTTATTTAGTTTTGCTTGCTGTTTGGATACAATACCAAGATCTGAAATTATTAAATGAGAGAGCCATACATGAATTGGAATTTGTTAGAATACTCATTGATCTTCACTCATATCTTTCGGAGTAGTTTGTCATTTGCTCTAGTACTTCACTTATATCTTTTAGAGCACGGTGGTGGTTTTATTTTGAAGAAATAGATGAACTCTCATGCTTCACTTATATTATTTTGATAGTCTTAAATATCATGCTAATGTGCTTAATCATAATATGCTAAGCATACAAGAATGGTAAAAACTTTCTTATGAGTGTGTTGAATACTAAGAGAAGTTTGATACTTGATAATTGTTTTGAGATATGGAGGTAGTAATATCAAAGTCGTGCTAGTTGAGTATTTGTGAATTTGAAGAATTCTTGTGTTGAAGTTAGCAAATCCCGTAGCATGCACGTATGGTTAAAGTTGTGTAACAAATTTGAAACATGAAGTGTACCTGGCTTGTGCATCCTTATGAGTGGCGGTCGGGGACGAGCGATGGTCTTTTCCTACCAATCTATCCCCCTAGGAGCATCTTGGCGTAGTACTTGATTTTTGATGACATCTAAATTTTTGCAATAAGTATATGAGTTCTTTTGACTAATGTTGAGTCCATGGATTATACACAGTTTTACCTTTCCGCCTTTGCTAGCCTCTTCGGTACCGTGCATTGCCCTTTCTCACCTTGAGAGTTGGTGCAAAATTCGCCGGTGCATCCAAACCCCGTGATATGATACACTCTTTCACACATAAACCTCCTTATATCTTCCTCAAAACAGACACCATACCTACCTATTATGGCATTTCCATAGCCATTCCGAGATATATTGCCATGCAACTTTCCACCGTTCCGTTCATCATCATCATGACATACGTTACTTTTGTCATATTTCCATTGCATGATCATGTAGTTGACATCGTATTTGTGGCAAAGCCATCATGCATAATTTTCATACATGTCACTCTTGATTCATTGCACCATCCTGCATTACATCACGGAGGCATTCATATAGAGTCATATCTTGTTCTAGTTTCGAGTTGTAATCCTTATGTTGTAATCAATAGAAGTGTGATGATCATCATTATTAGAGCATTGCCCAAAAAAAGAGAAAGGCCAAAAAAAAGAGAAAGGAAAAAAAGAAAAAAGAAAAAAGGAAGGCCCAAAAAAATAAAAAAAATAAAAAGGGCAATGCTACTATCTCTTTTTCCACACTTGTGCTTCAAAGTAGCACCTTGTTCTTCATGTAGTGAGTCTCATATGTTGTCTTTTCATACTAGTGGGAATTTTTCATTATAGATCTTGGCTTGTATATTCCTACGATGGGCTTCCTCAAATGCCCTAGGTCTTCGTGAGCAAGCAAGTTGGATGCACACCCACTAGTTTTCTTTTGTTGAGCATTCATAGCTCTAGTGCATCCGTTGCATGGAAATCCCTACTCCTCATGTTGACATCAATTGATGGGCATCTCCATAGCCCGTTGATTATCCTCGTCAACGTGAGACTTCCTCCTTTTTTGTCTTCTCCACACAATCCCCATCATCATATTCTATTCCACCCATAGTGCTATATCCATGGCTCGCGCTCATGTATTGCGTGAATGTTGAAAAAGTTTGAGATTATTTAAGTATGAAACAATTTCTTGGCTTGTCATCGGGGGTATAGAAGTTGGGAACATCTTTGTGTGACGAAAATGAAGCATGGCCTAACTATATGATTTTGTAGGGATGAACTTTCTTTTGCCATGTTATTTTGGGAAGACATGATTACTTTGATTAGTATGCTTGAAGTATTATTATTTTTATGTCAATATGAACTTTTGTCTTGAATCTTTCGGATCTGAATATTCATATCACGAGTGAGAAGAATTACATTGAAATTATGCCAAAGTATCACTCTGCATCGAAAATTCTTTTTTATCATTTACCTACTCGAGGACGAGCAGGAATTAAGCTTGGGGATGCTTGATACGTCTCCAACGTATCTATAATTTTTCATTTCTCCATGCTACTTTATCTACTGTTTTAGGTAATATTGGGCTTTATTATCCACTTTCATATTATTTTTGGGACTAACCTATTAACCGGAGGCCCAGCCCAGATTTGTTGTTTTATGCCTATTTCAGTGTTTCGAGGAAAAGGAATATCATACGGAGTTAAAATGGAACGAAATCAAATGGAGAAGTTATTTTTGGAAGGAAACCCACCTGATGGACTTGGACCCCACGTCAGAAGATATGGGAGGTGCTCACGAGGGAGGGGGGGGGGGCGCCCTCCCCCCTGGGCGCGCTCCCTGCCTCGTGGGGCCCCCGTAGATCCACCGACGTTCTACTTTCACCCATATATACCTACGTACCCTAAAACTTCCAGAACAGAAGATAGATCGGGAGTTCCGCCGCCGCAAGCCTCCCGAGCCACGAAAAACCAATCGGGACCCCTTTCCGGTACCCTGCCGGAGGGGGGATCCATCTCCGGTGGCCATCTTCATCATCCCGGTGCTCTCCATGACGAGGAGGGAGTAGTTCACCCTCGGGGCTGAGGGTATGTACCAGTAGCTATGCGTTTGATATCTCTCTCTCGTGTTCTCTCTCGTGTTCCATCTATGGCACGATCTTGATGTATCCCGAGCTTTGCTATTGTAGTTGGATCTTATGATGTTTCTCCCCCTCTACTCTCTTGTGATGAATTGAGTTTCCCCTTTGGAGTTATCTTATCGGATTGAGTCTTTTATGAGAACACTTGATGTATGTCTTGGTGATCAACTTGCGGGTTTCGTGACAATTGGGAACCTATGCATAGGGGTTGGCACACATTCTTGACTCTCCGATAGAGACTTTGGGGCACTCTTTGAAGTACTTTTATGTTGGTTGAATGAATCTGAGATTGTGTGATGCATATCATATAATCATGCCCACGGATACTTGAGGTGGCAATGGAGTATCTAGGTGACATTAGGGTTTTGGTTGATTTGTGTCTTAAGGTGTTATTCTAGTACGAACTCTTTTATGGATTGATCCGAAAGAATAACTTTGAGGTGGTTTCGTACCCTACCATAATCTCTACGTTTGTTCTCTGCTATTAGTGGCTTTGGAGTGACTCTTTGTTGCATGTTGAGGACTTGTTATATGATCTATCTATGTTATTATTGTTGAGAGAACTTGCACTAGTGAAAGTATGAACCCTAGGCCTTGTTTCCTACCATTGCAATACCGTTTACGCTCACTTTTACCGCTCGTTACCTTGCTGTTTTTATATTTTCAGATTACAAAAACCTATATCTACCATCCATATTGCACTTGTATCACCATCTCTTCGCCGAACTAGTGCACCTATACAATTTACCATTGTATTGGGTGTGTTGGGGACACAAGAGACTTTTTGTTATTTGGTTGCAGGGTTGTTTGAGAGAGACCATCTTCCTCCTACGCCTCTCGCGGATTGATAAAGCCTAGGTCATCCACTTGAGGGAAATTTGCTCCTGTCCTACAAACCTGTGGACTTGCAGGCCCAACAACGTCTACAAGAAGAAGGTTGTGTAGTAGACATCACTGGGTTATGTGTGTGGGTGTGAGAGAGATAGAGAGAGGGTGCATGTGAGTCACATACAAACAGATATAAGAGAGAAATGAGATCCAGAGAGACGGAGTTTTGTGTCTGCGAGAGAGAAAGATAATTCACAATGTGAGTGATAGCTATAAAGACATATGAGGGAACACAAGATATCTCTAGGGAGAGAGGGTGTGTTTGAGCGACATACAAGAGAACAATGAAGAAATATGAGACCCTGGGAGACAGAGTTTGTGTTTGTGTGTGAGAAAGAGATATTGAAGAGGAAGAGTCGTAGGTTCTCATACCTAAGGAGCGAAAGACCTCTCTGTATGAGGGGTGTGTGAGTGGCACACATGGGAATAGTTGAGAGAAATGAGACCCCGGGAGACAAAGTTTTGTGTTTGTGTGAGAGAAAGAGATTCCACATGGAGAATCATAGCTAGAGACACATAGCAGGGAGCGAGATATACTTAGAGAGAGATAGAGTGATGAAGGTCGAGGGAGAGAGTACCGTCGATTGTGTTACGAAGATAAAAGATCATTGTCGACATACTGGTAACACGAGAGATGCACGAGAGGCGATGAGCAGCGTATAGGTCCGAGAGATAGTCCTATATAAGCATGAGTGATAGCTATATGAGACGAATATCTAGATTAAAGGGATTCAAATATTTAAGCTGGAGATCACGACATCGATAATATCATAACACAAATTGGTGTATCAAACATGCATATTCATTTGAATTTGGGCACACGTGTAATGTTATATAGTTTATCAATATTGGTGATCCATAGATTCTTCAATTACAAACAATGCATGGTTTATATGCAATTAATGCCTAAACAGGATTACACTATATGCACTGGCGGAGCTAGGTAAAATTGTTTGGGGGGGCCAAACAGAAAATATGGATGCTTGGGGGGGCCAAAAGTCTATATTTCTTCTAATCTTCCTCTCCAAATTTTTTTCCTTCACATAATTTACCCAGGCTGGGGGGCCATGGCCCCTGCAGACCACAACATAGCTCCGCCGCTGACTATATGTTGCATGTATGAAACACATTATACATGTTTGAGAAGTTAAAAAAAACCCGCATGAAACACACATTAATTGGAGACAGCTAGCGAGGAATGCATACATTGGATTACAACATAAAGTGGTTTCAAATATTTGAAAATCCAAATTGATGGATACAACCTTATGAATCTGAGATCGTGCCATTTGTAAACCATATTTATGTATAAATGGTGTTGTGCTTTTGAAAGTATATATATAAAAATGATGTATATAGAATGTAATTCCAATTGAAAATGGATCCTACCAAAAAAAATAGTAGAATACAAGCGGGATTCGAATTGAGTTGGCACGATGGCGATGCCTTTGTGCAAAATTTGAACGAAGCGGGAAAGTCGCGATAACTTGAAACCAAAATCTGCGAGATGGAAATCACTATTGCCTATCCCTGCCACACAAAGCCTATATGCTGGATATCTATAGGTTTTGATAGGGGTAGGTTTGTAATTTCATCCAAACGTGACGCAACTACCTCTCACCCAGATTCATACACGGTGGGCGCCAAAACACAGTGTGCCCTCGACCGAAATCGACTCCCTCCCCGATTCATATTCATACACGGTGGGCGCCAAAAACAAACACTCGTCGGCAAATATTGATTGTATGCGAGATTACCGTCCTATCCCCAACCGACTAATGTTGCCGTGATGTAGTAGAAATTTGAAGCAGGGGCTAAGTTTGTAAATTTCCTCGCATTTGAGACAAGCGCGCCACTGAATACATGGTTCCCCCTTCCTCTCTACCCCCCTTTTCCCCATTCGTACTCCGTGGGTGCCAAAACACCCTCTCCACCCCACCCTCCTCCGTCCGCCGCCGTCCGCCACCCCATCCACCGCCGTCCTCCTCCACCATGCCGGAGCTGATACCCCGACGCCGCCATCCATTACAAGAGATCGACCTCTCTCATCCACGCCTTCGGACCGGGATCCTTGCATCCCGTCCTCTCGCTTCATCCCCACCGTCGTCCACCTTGCCGGCGCCGCTCCTACGACCGCCTCGTCCACCGTGCCCCGCCGCCACCGTCTGCCCTCCTAGATCAGCTTCCACGTTGCCGACAGCCATCGCTACCGCAGCACCATCAAATTCTCAGCAGATGCGTACACGGCGCCGCACCAGAGGCGGTACTCTTTCATATCTACTCAACTTATTTATCGCAGCAAGAAAATAGATCGCCACTGCTTTACTCTGATTTCTTGTCTTGGTTGTGAAGTTGCCTTTGTCCGGTTTGCACCTTCAAATCCGCCATGGCACGCTCAACACTATACCCCCAATACTTATGGTTTTCCCCTTTTATATTCCACACTAGTTAAATCACAGTAGACTAAATTTCAAAATTGGGTCGGTCGATTTTTGAGCTTCGCCGGAGTTCACGGTGCGATCTAAGGGGCTGGGTGGTTGTGGGGCCTCGCCGAACAAAGAAAACTTCGACATGGGTGGGGGTGGGGGTGTCGAGGAACACAGGCGGTGGGGCGGTGGTGCAGCGGCGGCGTGCGGTGTTCTGTATGGGAAGAATCGAGACGAGGAATAAGAAGGGTTAGGAGACGTGGGATCTTCATCCAACCGCTTTGAAATGGTCGAGAGACATTTGGAGTTGCATTCTTAATGCACTCTGGTTCATCATGTGGGCACTGCGCAACCAACATTTTATTATCCAAAATCTGCTTGCTCTTCTTTACCATGTTCGATAGTGCCGGCTTATGCGTGATCGATAGGCTTTCAATTACTAGCGGCAATACAACACCATATTTTGAAGCCGGTTCCACTTTCCCGATTTATATATCGTGGTTATGGTGTACCCATTATGTACACTATGATCTGCCTCGTTCTTTGTGTGCTCTTGTTATCATGGTTTGGCAATAAACTCTCTACAAGATATTATGAACCTACCATCTGTCAGCTATCCTTACTTCTAGAGCCTATTTTTTTGTGTACTTGTGCCAGATTATATAAATGCACGCACGATATTACAACACACATGAGCTCTCTCATCAGAATCCGGTGATAGCACATAAGTGTTTACATGGGCGCCCCTATATTAGAATATCATCTGCATTACAAAGATAATCTCACAACTATTTATGTTTTCATGGTTCTCAGATATTATACGCAATTACAGTGAATATCAGAATCCGCGCATCGGAAGAATATTGTGGAACACTGCGATGACTTACAAAATTGGCACCAAGGCATTGAGTGCCATTCGAAGCAATGAAACTTCGTCGCTCCCCACCTGTTGATTCTTGTTCAGAATATCATCCTAATGACTATTCTAACCTCGAGGAGTCAAAGGCAGATGGCCTGTCCTGTTCACCCATCAAGGTGCCTATTCTAATTTGGCAAGGTTTTATTGATTGCACGTATCTTGCATATGTTGTCTTGCATTTCTTCTACTTCGTTGCACCACCATCTGCTTAGTTTACTCATCATATAACTCGAGATGCCATGCCCATCCATTATCAATACATATTCCATCTGTCGTCATACCGTGTTTTTCCACTCAAATGCTGTTCTTGGGCATCAGACATCAAAAAGGAAGAGGGTGATTGCCGAACCTGAAGGAGCACCAGCAAAGTCCTTGAAAAACGTGGTGGTGCCGGAGAAATCAGACAGCGCCCCACTTATATTGGCTGTACAACCAGTGACACAAAACATAGGACCGACTCCAGCAGACTGTACCCATACTTCACTGGCCACACCACTAGCCCCACCACGTAGGACCTGCACTCCAGCAAAAGGTATACCGATTTCATTTGCCATAGCACCAGCCGTACCACAAAAAAATCCCACTCCAGCAAAAAGTACAGCAAGTCCACCGGCCGAAGACCTATCCCAACTGCGGAGACGGCCAATTCCTGCAGATTGGAACCCCATTCCATTTATTCCCAGTTTAAAAGACAATGCTTTCAATGTTGTTAGGGACTATGTGCATATATTCCCATCATGGGAAGATTATAGTGAAGACAAACACCATTTTCACATCTTCCTGTCCAACTTACGTGTAAGTGCTATTATTCATGGTTATTATTTTCCTGTTTTCTGCCGATCGAACACATCAATGATTTACATTACATTGTTCTAACTAGGTGAGGGTCAATCTGGATAGTCATGACGAGCAAAGCTTGCTTGTGCTTTTCAAGAAACATTGCAGCAGTATCAGTGTTACCTGAGGAAATCACACTTTGATGGCAAGTCTATAAACGAATTTCCGGTGAAGTCCGCTGTGCTAAATTTAGAAGACATTGAATGGAAAAACCTTGTTATGCACTGGTCTCGTTCCCAGGATGAGGTACTAGCTATGAAATCACATGACAATTTGAACTTCTACTTTTCCGCATGTGCCTTACTGATCTTTTTTGCAGGAAATCAGCTTGAAGAAGAATTCCGGTTTGAAAAGAAGGACAGGATATCACAAATATGCTCCCCGCTGCTTTGCTCTTGTTAGTACCTATTGTCCTGTATCACTGTACTTGCATAGATACCTGATTCATTATGTGACATCAGTATGCATGATAGCTTGCTTATCAATTGTTTGCTCCAAATTATCTGATCTGTATGAATGGTTACATTAGTGTAGAATATATCCAATGCCAATGAATTTTTTTAGCTCTGCATTGTTCTTGTAAGTACATGTTGTCCTTTATCAGTGTACTTATATTGACAGGTAGTTGTTCATGTACCATCACTCTGCAGCTTACTTTCCTTTGCCCTCCATTTTATACACATTAGATCTATATTTACTCTTACCATAAGGTTGGTACTGAAGAATTTTAGATGTGCATTGCTCTTGGCTGTTCCTTTTGCCTGTATCGCTGCACATACATTTATAGCTACTTGGTTATGTAGCATCACTCTTCATCTTATCTTAAATATTCTCCATTTTTTCGTATATTATCACATCTATATTTACTCTTAACAAAATGTAGTATAAAGGCAATGCTTATGAAGAAGATTACATGCTAAACTTCTTGAATCCCCCCATCGGCATGGACAAGGGCTTTAGAGAGCCTGACTACACCCGTAATGTAAGTTTGTCCTTCTCAACACTTCCCACTTTGTTGTGTATATTTGGTTAGGCATGACTGCAACAGCTGTTTATTTTTGGTGTTTGCATCAAATTGCATGTCTAAAGTTTATTATGTAGTTCATAAACAAAAGTTTGTCCTTCTCAATTTAAGTTTTCAGTTGTACAACCAAGTTCCTTCTTCATACCATGTAAATTAAACTATTCAAAGCAAGTGATCTTCTTTTGCACTGCATTTATGCTTCAGTTCTTCATCCGTAATCCAGTGGTGTGGTGAACCTACCCACTACAGCACAATGTCATATTCTGCAGTGTCTTAACTATGAACAATGTCATATCATTCTACTATTATTTAAACCGTCTCTTTATTTTCCAATATGAAATGGGATAAATTGACAGCACACTAACCATTGATACTTATGAGTTCTTGATCTGTAATCTAGTGGTGTCGTGAAGCTGCCAACTCCTTCACAATGTCATTTCCTGCCACGTCTTGACCTGAACAATACCATATTGTGTTAGTGCAATTTTAAACTGTGTCACTTTATTCGTCAGTAAGAAATGTGATAAATTGTCAGCACTGATACTTTTATGTGCGAAACCTGTCATCGGTCTGCTTGTTTCTCTTTCAGAGTGAGGAAGATATAAGTGTTGAACAATCGCAGTCTCATCATCTTGCTCAATTTGCTTGTCTGCAGCTTCAATGAGGGCTAACCTTTCTTGAACTCTATTGAAGTGCTGTCGGTTTTGTATATTATTTTGTTGGCGTGTTTATTTGCACTGGTAGCGATCTTTAATGCCCAGTGTATGTAATCTGCTGTCTGCTTGTGCTTTATTATCATAGTGGCGAACTTTGATGCCCAGTGGATGTAATATGCCGTAATTTCTTTATTGTGTAGTCTAGGTTTTTTTCTTATTCACGATGCTGCAGTTATTTTACTATATATATGTCCTGTCTTCGCAGTAAACCGACCAAACCGTAAAATTACGGTACATAATCGGGCCTTCATGCAATCACGATGTATGATTCGCATCATGGGCCCCGTCAAACTAGCCCACTAGTAGATTCAGGCCTTTAATAGGCCGAGTAACCCCTGGCCCTCTTTTCGCAAGAAAACTCAATGGGCTTTTAGGAGGCTGAGAAGTAATTTGGGCACATAGCGTGCCGAATAGCTCACGGGCCGGCGGCAGCCCGAAATGGACCCCGGCCCATGATTGTGCGAATCAATTCACGGGCTTTTAATAGGCCAAAGTTGTCTCGGTCCTTGTTTGGTCCAATCAGATATCAGCTGCAAGCAGGCCGGATGCAAACCGGGCCATAGTTAGGCCCAACTATATGACGGGGCTTTTAACAGGCCGAAATTAATATAGGGCCGAAATATTAAATGGGCCCTTAACAGGCCGAAACTAATATCAGGCCGAATTAGTAAATGGGCCTTTAGGAAGTGGGCCCAAAGGCATAGCGTCCAGTCAACGGGCCGAATCTGATATGGGCCGTAATTGAGCCCAAAGCCTCTTAAAGGGCCGGACCTGATCTGGGCCGTGATTTGGCCCAGAAAGTGGGAGGCTTTTAACGGGCCGGATATTATATGGGCCATTATTAGGCCCGGAACATGGCATGCCATTAATGGACCGGATCAATTATGGGCCGGCATTTGGCCCAAAACATGGCATCCAGTTAATGGGCCGGCCTACTAGGGTCCTCAAAATCTTGTGGGCCTACCGCTGGGCCGGCCCATTAATGTCGGCGCAATCTCGTGGGCCTTTAGCTAGGCCGTCCCATTATGATCCACAAGAATTTTGTGGGCCTTTACCTGGGCCGGCCCATTATGGCACACAAAAATCTTGTGGGCCTTTACCTGGGCCGGCCTATTATAGCCCGCGAAATCTTCTGGGCCTTTAGCTGGGCCAGCCCATTATAGTCCGCAAAATCTCGTGGGCCTTTAACTGGGCCGGCCCATTAAGGGCCGCAAAATCTCGTGGGCCTTTAACTGGGCCGGCCCATTAAGGGCCGCAAAATCTTGTGGGCCTTTAGTTGGGCCGGCCCATTTAAACTTGTTGGGCCGTGCCACGCGTCGACGTATCATAGGCGCCTTCTGTCCTGTGAGTGGAGGACATCTGTTCCAACGATGAGCCGACACGTGTTTCCTCCAGCCAATGATGATTTTACACGTGGAAAATCCCCATTGGTCGGGGCTCTTAACGGGTTATCGGATCCAAAACCCGACCCGATAGCTTAACGGCGTTCCGTTACGGTGGATGCCACGTGTCGGTCACCCTTGACGAAAGCACTTCTCTGACGCACGATTTATCGTCATGGAAGTGGACACTTCCATGATGATAATTTTGGTAATGTCATGGAACACTTCTACGACAGCACATGTATGACTATCTTTATTCTGTCATAAATTTGTCATGGATGTACGTGCATGACAAAAAACACGACCTACTGTGACAAACACGTATCATCACGGAAGTGTTTTTTTTGTAGTGTAGCCACCTATAATGGCGGGGGCAAGCGGAGATATCTCTTAACCCATCCCCCGGGGAGCGAATATGTTTGTCACATCTGCTAAGAGGCGTCGGGTTTCCAATCCACCCATTCCTTCGCGGGCTCCTGGAGTTCTACGGCCTCCAGTTGCACAACTTCACCCCTGCCTCCATGCTGCACATAACAGGATACATTGCCCTTTGTGAACTATTTCTGGGCTGCGAGGCTCACTTCGGGTTATGGAAGAAGTTGTTCTGCCTCGTCCCTCGCAACCAGGGGGAATCCATATGTCAAGTGGGCAGAGCCGAAGTATGGCACGTTGCCGAGACCGGATACCTATCCGGTACTCCCAAGAAGGCACCTAGGAACTGGCCCTCGGAGTGGTTTTATGTTGACGACGTTCCCCTTCCAGATCCAGTCCGGACGGGTCTCCCTGAGTTCAGTAATGCTCCACCGAAGGCACGCCAAAGTTGGCGCCCCCAGGGCCACCAGGAGGAGGATACCAGAGAAGTACACTTCTCGATGAACAGGTTAAAGATACTGGCCAAATCAGGGCTGACAATAGTCGAGGTTATGGCAATATGCATAATGCGGGGAGTGCAACCCCTTCAATATCGGGGGAATCCCATGTGGCATTACAACCGGGAAGATGATGCCACCCGCTGTGGTCGTAAAGGTCTGGACTCCGCCACTGCTCTGGCGAGGATATTGTCCGATTTGTATAAAGGAGAACAAGAAGGATTCCTTCGTGTTAAACCACGGGATGGGTTTTCTATGTACAACCCCCCAAGCTGGGTAAGTCACCACTCTTTCCCCCCGCTCCATTCTTTCTGGCATCCTTCGTAATGATTATTTACCTCAATATTTATGAGCAGGAACTGAGGAGGGCCGTAGAAGGATTCAACAGCCCCTCCCCGCAGCCAGAGGACCCCGGAAGGGCCTTCTATCCCGGACTCAAAGAAGATCCGGATATCACTGTGGAGCTTGTCAACGGGACATTTTATCAGGCCAGCTGTGATGGCGCCTCGGTGGCCATTGTCGCCGACTATCCCGGACTGCTGCCCGCATCGCGTGTAAACAAAGCTGAAACCTTATCCTCCGAAGATGACCCCTTTCTGACACCATGCCTTATGCCTAAAATATCGTATTTTTGCAGATACGATGATGAGGACATCAATACCATTGTTACACCCACAGCCCCTACTGTTACATATACTGGACCAATTACTAGAGCTTGCGCACGCCATGAGAATTACCAGGTACTTTTGTTTCTTGGTAATGATTCTAATGTTCATGAGAATATGATACTGCCTAAATTGGATACATTTGTTTTGCTTACAAATGAAGGGCCGAGCTTGGAGAAGGATGAACATTGGAGCAAGACCACGCATGGAGTTGATGGCATGCAAGGGGATCAAGGACGGAGTTACAAGTGATGATTTCAGGACTTTGAAGCCACCATAAGGAGTGCATGAAGCCTTGGAATAAATATACAAGATGCCACTTCATAATATTCGTCCATAGGCTATTCTAGGTGCTGCGTCACCTTATTATTGGGCCAGGCCCATGTAATTTCGAAATACTTAAGTATAGGCTATTTTAGAGTCCGTATGTGGGGAAACAAGAGTTAGGGTTGGTTTCGGACCCGCCCTCAAGGGCCACGAAATTCCTCCTCTTCCTCCATATATACAGCCCTTAGGGCGTCGTTTAGACTTTGGGGGTTTTGTTTAGATTAAAAGTTCGCCATAGCTGCAACTTCGCGTACTTCGTTTGTGTTCAACGACCAGACCAAGGCGTCACAGAACCCCACCTTCATTAATAAAGCTTTCCTCTTATATTCGCAATATCCAGATTGCAATCTTAGTTTCTTGCTTGTTCTTCGTTTGCTCGCAGGAAACAGGCCCTCGTGGTCAGGTTGATCGTGCTCCGGCGTGGTCAATAACCCTCGGAAGTTGGTTTAGCGATTGCTAAGGCGCGACGTCTCGCACGTTCGTAGTCGGATCGTCAAGGTCGACTCCCACAGAAAACGATAGCCACCATCTCATCGAAACATCAGGACACCTTTGCCTCTATCAAGTGGTATCAGATTTCCATGCTGCTCGGTGAGATTTTACAGTTTTTCGTACATTAGATCGAGTCTGTTCTTCATACCTACAGTCCACGAAAAGCCACAAAATAGGGTTAGTTCATCATATCCGAACCAATCTGAGCCTTTGCATAATCTTTTTAGGGTTTTTGCTTTGTTGAATTTGCGGTTGCATCGTCGTGTCAAGTTGCTGGTCTTAGAGTCTAGTCTTTTAGAGTTTGAGTTACGGTCATAAGTTGTCATGCTGCCGCCGCTTTCATCATTGCCTTGCCATCTACCACCATTGCTTATCCGCCACCGCTCTGAATCCGTATCCATATACCACCACCAATCCGTATCCATATACCACCACCAATCCGTAGCCATATACCACCACCGCTACCATATACCACCACCGCTGCCATATACCACCACCATATATCCACCACCAATCCGAGTTCTTCTCATATTAGGTTTGTTTTCAAGATCCATCTACATTCCGATTCATGTTTCCTTGCCTGCGTAGGTCTCGGAAAAAAAAAGAGGAGCGCAAAATTTCGGCGACCCCCGGGCAGTTTTTAGGCCAAAATTTCGGCGACCGAAAATATTTTTTCCCTATCCTATTTTTAGGTTGTTCTGAGTGTTTTGAGACACTCGCCATCATAGTGATTTTTGGTCGCACTTTTTTAAATCGCTGCCCTGATTTCCGAAAAAAATTGTCAAAAAAATTTCATACCCATCCTGTCAGTTTGACCTGGGAAGAGTTTTGAGACACTCGCCATTATAGTGATTTTTCGCAAAAAAAGAGGAGCACAAAAAAAAGAGCGCCAAAAAAAAACAGAGCGATTTTTTTCCAGAGTGTGCTTTTCCCTTGTTTCCGTGCAGCGCCGTGATTCTGTTAGTGTTCTAGGCTCGCGTCTCTAGCACGGTCTAGCCTAGGACCAGCACAGTATCGTCGTTGAGCGTTTATTCAACTTTGCATATCTGAATTGATTATTTCTGACCTTTTTGCTACCATACTATAAGCCTTCCCAGCTCCACATACATCTACGTCGTGCGTTTGACTCTCCCTGGCAATCGCTCTATCCAAGCTTTTGAGAGTTTTGACTACAATGGTTGCCAATCACCGCCTGCTGTTGGGTAAGAACTGGTAAGAATTTGAGATTTGCTTCACGGATTTGTGACACCCGCCACCACCACCACTTGTTAGTAGTCTGTAGGATCATATTCTTGTGTGTTTCTATTGCTGCTAACCATGCCAGGATCACAAGCCGACGAGACTGACTGGGAGAACTTGACGAACAAGGAGCTTCATGATAAGTTTCAGCTAATGATGAGTGGACAGGTGCAAGATGTGCTAAACAGATTTGAAGAGGCCAGGGAGAAGATAGATGGCATGGAGAAGACGTTCGAAACAAAGCTCGATAACAAGTTTAATGAATTTCTTGCGCGTCTTCCACCACCACCACCGGCTGCTCCTAACGCACCTCTACAACAACAACAACAACAACAACAACAACAACAACAACAACAACAACAACAACAACAACAACAACAACAACAACAACAACAACAACAACAACGACGACGACGACTACCTCCACGTCGCGAAACAGCCCTCCGCCGAGCGAGCCGTGTTCCTCTTGCGCTTGGCCAAACTGTTGGTGCTGCTGTTGATACTTCTGTGGCTCCTGCTGCTGATACGGAGGAGGATGATTATGTGGGAGATTACGAGGATGAGGTTGATCAAAATCAGAACTACGTGCAACCACCAGCACCACAACCACCAGGTCGTCCACATGCAAATAATGGCAACGTTAGGGATCCCCCTCAGGTACGAGATCATGACCATTTCCCTAAACTAAAATTGAATATTCCACCATTTGAGGGTAGATATGTTCCTGATATATATCTTACTTGGGAATTAGAAACTGAACAACGATTTACATGTTTATAATATCCTGAGGAGAGACATGTTCCTGCTGCTGTTTGTGCTTTCACTAGCTTTGCATGTGTTTGGTGGTCTGAACATTGTCGATTATATCCTGTTCCAGCTACTTGGGCTGCTTTGAAAACTGCTATGCGTACTCGTTGGGTTCCACCATATTATCAACGTGAATTACTTCAAAAATTGCAGCGCCTAAGACAAGGAAAAAATTATGTAGAAGAATATTATCAGGAATTACAAACTGGCTTGATTAGATGTGGTATTGTTGAGGAGAATGAAGCTATGCTTGCACGTTTTCTGGGTGGATTAAATAGAGAGATTCAGACCATTCTAGACTATAAGGATTATAATAATATCACTTTCGTTTATTCCATCTTGCTTGTAAAGCTGAACGTGAAGTGCTTTGGATTGATGTGCATTGGCGCGGACTAACTTTTCTGCAGGTCGACCTTCATCATGGACACCATGTGCATCATCTACTTCCACACGTTCTGCTACACCGGCACCTCCATCGGCTGCCACCTCCAATCGTGATACAATAAAGCAGGCACAATCACCACTATCTGCCAAGAGCACACCTTCTGGGCCTGCAAAGAGCTCTTCTTCATCCATGGCATCAACAGGGCAAACACATGATATTATTTGTCGATGTTGCAAGGGTGGAGGTCATTCTGCGAGAGAATGCCCATCTAAGCGTGTGATGATTGTTATTGAGGATGGTGGGTATGAGTCCGCTAGTGACTATGATGAGGAGACTTTGGCTCTTATTACACATGAAGAACACGGTGGAGATGATTACGATCATGAGACGCAATACATGGCTGCTTTGAAGATGCCGACAGCTATGAATGTTTAGTTGCTCAACGTGTTTTGAGTGTGCAGAGTTACACAAGCTGAGCAAAATCAGAGGCATAACTTGTTCCATACAAAGGGAGTTGTGAAGGAACGTTCTATTCGCGTCATCATAGATGGAGGGAGCTGCAACAACTTGGCTAGCATGGAGATGGTGGAGAAGCTAATTCTCACCACAAGACCACATCCACATCCTTACTACATCCAATGTTTCAACAACAGCGGCAAGGTTAAGGTAACACGTCTTTGCTCGTGTGCATTTTAGTATCTCTACATATGCTGATTATGTTGATTGTGATGTGGTACCTATGCAAGCATGTTCCTTATTACTTGGTAGACCATGGCAATTTGATAAAAGTTCTGTACACCATGGTAGAAACAATCAGTATACTCTTGTTCATAAGGATAAAAATATTACTTTGCTTCCTATGACTCCTGATTCCATTTTGAAAGATGATATTAATAGAGCTAATAAAGAAAAACAGGAGAAAAATAAGAGTGAAAATCAAATTGTGGCAAAAGAATTTGAGCAACAAATGAAGCCTAATAATAAACCATCTAGTGTTGCTTCTGAAATTAAATTGAAAAGTGCATGTTTACTTGCCACCAAATCTGATATTGATGAGCTAGATTCTGGCAAATCTGTTTGCTATGCTTTTGTGTGCAAAGAGGCATTATTTTCATTCGAGGACGTGCCTTCCTCTTTGCCCCCTGCTGTCACCAACATGTTGCAGAGTTCACGACGTCTTCCCACAAGACGTGCCACCGGGATTACCACCTATTCGAGGGATTGAGCATCAAATTGACTTAATTCCCGGTGCATCGCTACCCAACCGTGCACCATACTATACCAATCTAGAGGAGACGAAGGAGATTATGCGTCAAGTACAGGAGCTGCTCGACAAAGGTTATATACGCGAATATCTTAGTCCTTGTGCTGTTCCTATTATACTAGTGCCTAAAAAGGATGGTACGTCGCGTATGTGTGTTGATTGTAGAGGCATTAATAATATTACTATTCGTTATCGTCATCCTATTCCTAGGCTAGATGATATGCTTGATTTAATTGAGTGGCTCTACAATATTCTCCAAAGTTGATTTGCGTAGTGGATACCATCAAATTCATATGAAATTGGGAGATGAATGGAAAACAACATTTAAAACTAAGTTTGGTTTATATGAGTGGTTAGTCATGCCTTTTGGGTTAACTAATGCACCTAGTACTTTCATGAGACTAATGAACGAAGTTTTACGTGCTTTCATTGGACGATTTGTGGTAGTCTATTTCTATGATATACTGATTTATAGCAAATCTTTGGAAGACATTTACGTGCTGTTTTTAATGCTCTACGTGATGCACGTTTGTTTGGTAACCTTGGGAAGTGCACCTTTTGCACCGACCGAGTAGCTTTTCTTGGCTATGTTGTTACTCCACAGGGAATTGAAGTTGATAAAGCCAAGATTGAAGCTATTGAGAGTTGTCTGCAGCCCAAAACGGTCACATAAGTGAGGAGTTTTCTTGGACTTGCTGGTTTCTATAGGCGTTTTGTGAGAGATTTTAGCACCATTGTTGCACCTCTCAATGAGCTTACAAAGAAGGATGTGCCTTTTGTTTGGGGTACCGCATAGGAAAAGCCTTCACGGTATTGAAAGATAAGTTGACACATGCTCCTTTACTCCAACTTGCTGATTTTAATAAGACTTTTGAGCTTGAATGTGATGCTAGTGGAATTGGATTAGGAGGTGTGTTATTACAAGATGGCAAACATTTTGCATACTTTTCTGAAAAATTGAGTGGGCCTAGTCTGAACTATTCTACTTATGATAAAGAATTATATGCTATTGTTCGGACTTTAGAGACATGGCAACATTATTTATGGCCCAAAGAATTTGTTATACATTCTGATCATGAATCTTTGAAACATATTAAAAGTCAAGCTAAACTGAATCGTAGACATGCTAAATGGGTTGAATTCATTGAGACTTTCCCTTATGTCATTAAACACAAGAAGGGTAAAGAAAATGTTATTGCTGATGCTTTGTCTCGTCGCTATACTATGCTTTCATAACTTGACTTCAAAATATTTGGTTTGGAGACCATCAAAGATCAATATGTGCATGATGCTGATTTTAAAGATGTAATGCAGAATTGTAAAGAATGAAGAACATGGAACAAGTTCGTTGTTAATGATGGTTTTGTGTTCCGTGCTAACAAGCTATGCATTCCTGCTAGCTCTGTTCGTCTTTTGTTGTTGCAGGAGGCGCATGGAGGAGGATTAATGGGACACTTTGGCGTGAAGAAGATGGAGGACGTACTTGCTACACATTTCTTTTGGCCAAAGATGAGACGGGATGTTGAGCGTTTTGTTGCTCGCTGCACTACATGTCAAAAATCTAAGTCACGATTCAATCCTCATGGTTTATATATGCCTTTGCCTGTGCCTAGTGTTCCTTGGGAGGATATATCTATGGACTTTGTTTTAGGTTTACCTCGAACAAAGAAGGGAGGGATAGCATATTTGTTGTCGTGGATAGATTCTCAAAATGGCACACTTTATACCATGTCATAAAAGCGATGATCTTTGTTAATGTTGCTGATTTGTTCTTTCGTGAAATTATTCACTTGCATGGTGTGCCAAATACTATTGTTTCAGATCGTGATACTAAATTTCTTAGCCACTTTTGGAGATGTTTATGGGCTAAGTTGGGGACTAAACAGCTTTTTAGTACTACTTGTCACCCCCAAACTGATGGACAAACTGAAGTAGTCAATAGAACATTGTCTACTATGCTTAGGGCTGTTTTGAAGAATAATAAGAAAATGTGGGAAGAATGCTTGCCTCATATTGAATTTGCTTATAATCGTTCGTTGCATTCTACTACTAAGATGTGCCCTTTTAAAATTGTGTATGGTTTCCTACCTCGTGCACCCATTGATTTGTTGCCTCTTCCATCTTCGGAGAAGGTTAATTTTGATGCTAAACAATGTGCTGAATTGATCTTAAAAATGCATGAGTTAACTAAGGAAAACATTGAGCGTATGAATGTTAAATATAAACTTGCTGGAGATAAGGGTAGAAAACATGTTGTCTTTGCACCTGGAGATCTTGTTTGGTTACATTTGCGTAAGGATACGTTTCCTAATTTGCGCAAATCAAAGCTAATGCCACGTGTTGATGATCCATTTAAGGTGTTGGAGAAAATAAATGATAATGCATATAAACTTGAGCTGCCAGCAGAATTTGGGGTTAGTCCCACTTTTAACATTGCAGATTTGAAGCCTTATTTGGGTGAGGAAGATGAGCTTCCGTCGAGGACGACTTCATTTCAACAAGGGGAGGATGATGAGGACATCAATACCATTGTTACACCCACAACCCCTACTATTAAATATACTGGACCAATTACTAGAGCTCGCGCACGCCAATTGAATTACCAGGTACTTTCGTTTCTTGGTAATGATTCTAATGTTCATGAGAATATGATACTGCCTAAATTGGATACATTTGTTTTGCTTACAAATGAAGGGCCGAGCTTGGAGAAGGATGAACATTGGAGCAAGAACACGCATGGAGTTGATGGCATGCGCAAGGGGATCAAGGACGGAGTTACAAGTGATGATTTCAGGACTTTGAAGCCACCATAAGGAGTGCATGAAGCCTTGGAAGAAATATACAAGATGCCACTTCATAATATTCGTCCATAGGCTATTCTAGGTGCTGTGTCACCTTATTATTGGGCCAGGCCCATGTAATTTCGAAATACATAAGTATAGGCTATTTTTAGAGTCCGTATGTGTGAGGAAACAAGAGTTAGGGTTGGTTTCGGACCCCACCCTCAAGGGCCACGAAATTCCCTCCTCTTCCTCCATATATACAGCCCTTAGGGCGTCGTTTAGACTTTGGGGGTTTTGTTTAGATTAAAAGTTCGCCATAGCTGCAACTTCGCTGCATGCCGTTTGTGTTCAACGACCAGACCAAGGCGTCTGAGAACCCCACCTTCATTAATAAAGCTTTCCTCTTATATTCACAATATCCAGATTGCAATCTTAGTTTCTTGCTTGTTCTTCGTTTGCTCGCAGGAAACAAGCCCTCGTGGTCAGGTTGATCGTGCTCCGGCGTGGTCAATAACCCTCGGAAGTTGGTTTAGCGATTGCTAAGGCCCGACGCCTCGCACGTTCGTAGTCGGATCGTCAAGGTCGACTCCCACAGAAAACGATAGCCACCATCTCATCGAAACATCGGGGCACCTTTGCCTCTATCAGACGACCATTAGAACGAGGCGCTGAGCCCCTGGGGGCTCGTCGGCAAAGGGCGTCCGGATCGGGCAGGCTTAAGGGGAAGACGGTTAGGGCCGAAACGCTGTTACAGAGGTATGGTAATAACCTGCTCTGTGATTATTGTGTCTAAAATGTAATAGCATCCTTTGTGTCCTGGCAGAAAGAGGAGTTGCTGGACTATATCCGGAGATCCTGCGAATCACGCCTCCACAAGCCGGATTCCAGAACCGGCTTCGAGAGAGGAGGCGGACGCGGGGCCCATGCCGAATTGTCCTCCGACAGAGGATGCGGATATGCTCTCCGCCACAAATTCCAAAGTAGAGAGTGCCATGAATCACCGGCGCCGACGGGCCGTACTTCGCAATAACGTCTTTTCCGAAGAGGCATTTAATGCTTTCAATTCGGGAGACGCATACATCCGAGCTGCTCAGGGCGGGCTCGCTCGAGCGACGGACCAGTATGCCAAAGATATACGGGTCAGAAAATTTGATAAGCATGTATAGTAGTAGCCCCTGAGACTTGAAACGGTTAGAACAACTGTTTTAAGGATCAATTTATTCACAGGTTCTTGTAGATAAGAATGCCCAATTTTCTCAAGAGTTGGAGGATTGCAAGACCCAGCTGAGGGCCGCGGTTGCCAAACTAGAGGAATCCTGTATGACTCATCTGGTAACATTTGTCTCAAATAGAGAAAGTGTATAGAAATGTGCCGATTAATCTTGGCTTGTTTGATAAGTCTAACAGAAAATTCTGCAGACAATCCCGGGGAGAATCCGGAGGTCATGGGAGAGAGCGAGTCACATCTCCAAAGGCAGCTAAAAGCTGGCGAGCGTGTTCTTACGCAAGTTAGGTGGGAGAAGAACAGTCTTCAAGATGCCAATGTTCGGCTGGGCGTCGAATTAAAAGATGTTCGCGCTCAGCTGGTGGACTCCGTGAAGGAGAACAGAAGGCTTTGTCGCGGCATTTATGGTAAGTGCCTAGACGAACTGTAGTACAGCTCGGCGAGGAAGCATATTGACAGAGGTTTATATCTGTAGGTATGTTGACGGGATGCCCTGAAGGGGAGATGCCCGCGTCCGCAGGTGATTTACTGCAGGAACTCTCACAGCTGCACGAGCGAGCTCAACAGGTGATGTAGGGTATTTCCCAGGCCTTGTGGCCATCCACCTCCCCGCCAAAAGGCACGGGGGAGCTCGTGGATATGCTCCAAGGAGCACGGCGGCGCTTCCGACTGTGGAAGATGTCCGCCTGCCGACAAGGTGCAAGAGAAGCCTGGGCCATGGTGAAGACACGCTACACCAAGCTTGACCCGAACCATATGGCCGAAGTCGGACCGGCGGGGCCAGATGGGTAAGAAATTCCCGTAAGTCTGGTGTATGACCAGGTAGCGTTAGCCGCAAAGTATTCCCAACAGGATTTTAAGCTAGATAGCCTGTTGGACGGTATAGAGGAAGAATATAGTCAGTCCAAGTGACATATGTAGTCCCTAGCCAGATTAAAATCATTTGTCATGGCGGACCTTTTCGCTTCAGCCCCCGGATCCGACAGTCCGGGGTCTATCCGAATACCCGCTTTCGATTATGCGAGAAGGGGTATGCATGGAAACCAGGCGTAGGGGTCATAAGTGCTTGAATAGACAAGTACCCAACTAGTTATGTTATATTACATGGATAGTAAGAAACATCTTCCAGGGAGAATAGTTTCGTTAGGGGTTCCTTTCCCTGGGTACGCATGCATCGATGTACATGTCCGGACTGCGAACAGAGATGCAGGATACAAAACTTATGGGGATTCGCGTTGTGATAAACGAAAAAAAAACCATCTTTTGTTCACTGACCGAATATTCCCTTAAGAACGCTAGCTTTCGGCTTCACCCAGTCTGAGGTACACATCCGGCTCAACCGGCAGTAACAATCGCAGAGGTGCTCCCCTTATGCCCTAGCCGAATTAACGGGAACGTAGGGCATAAACACAAGAGCCAGGCAACCCAGCATGGCCACATCTTAAGTCATATCGATGCATATAATGGTGAAGAAAAGGCACATATGGAAAAAGAACGCATATGTGATAGGCAAGAAGGCATGAAAACAATTGTATTTACCTTCCGTATAGGAAGCCCCCAGGTATGGCTTACACACATAGTGCGGCCGGAGTTGTCCCGCATCCGTGACCGTATTGAGTACTTTGTGTGAAGAAGGAAAAAAGGGTGAGAAAGTAAAATGGGGAGGAACATAATTAAAAAGGGAGGGGGTAAGGAGACGAACACTTAGTTCGGCGCTAGGCGTAGAATCTCCGGAGTCTGGCCGGGTTCCATGGGTTCGGCTCGAGTCTGTTATCGGATGCATTACGCAGGCGGTACGCTCCTCCGGTGAGAACTTTATCAATAATGAAGGGACCCTCCCACTTAGGTTTGAGCTTGTCCTTTTTCTTCTCTGGTAGGCGTAGAACAAGTTCGCCAATATTATAAGTTTTGGACCGCACTTCCCTGCTTTGGTAACATCGAGCCTGCTGCTGATAGAATGCTGAACGGGCCTTTGCGACGTCACACTTGTCCTCCAGGGCATCTAAGTTGTCCTGCCGATCTAACTCGGCTTCCTTCTCTTCGTACATGCGCACGCGATGCGAATCATGGATTATGTCGCAGGGTAGTACTGCTTCTGCGCCGTACACCATAAAAAATGGTGTGTATCTCGTGGTGCGATTTGGCGTGGTCCGCAGCCCCCAGAGTACGAAGTCGAGCTCCTCGACCAAGTGCGTGTCCGATTCTGTCAAGGACTGCACCAGTCTAGGTTTGATGCCGCTCATGATACGACCGTTTGCATGTTCGACCTGGCCGTTTTTTGGGGGATGGTAGACGGAGGCGTAATCGAGCTTATTGCCCATGTTGCTGCACCAAGTTTTCACTTCATCGGCTGTGAAGTTTGAGCCATTGTCAGTGATGATGCTGTGGGGGACGCCATATCGGTGTACAACCCCGGATATGAAGTCTATCACTGGTCCGGATTCGGCCGTTTTGACTGGTTTAGCTTCTATCCATTTGGTGAACTTGTCCACCATGACCAACAAGTATTTTTTCTTATGGCTTCCCCCCTTAAGGGGTCCGACCATATCCAGCCCCCAGACCGCGAAGGGCCAAGTAATGGGGATTGTTTGGAGAGCGGTGGGGGGCATGTGGCTCTGATTGGCGAAGAGCTGGCAACCGACGCAGTGTTGAACAAGGTCCTGTGCGTCTGCTCGGGCTGTCGGCAAATAAAAGCCTGTGCGGAAGGCCTTGCCGATGAGTGCCCGAGCCGCAGCGTGGTGTCCACCGAGTCCGGCATGGATTTCAGCCAAGAGCTGCCGCCCTTCCTCCTCGGAGATGCATCTTTGGAGCACTCCGGTCGCACTTTTCTTATAGAGTTCTCCCTCATGGACTTTGTAGGCTTTGGACCGCCGCAGGATGCAACGTGCTTCATTTTGGTCCTCGAGGAGCTCCTGCCTATTTAGGTATGCCAAGAAAGGCTTGGTCCACGAGGCAATTACATCCATGATTTCGTGGGCCGAAGGTGTTATTTTGGTGGCGGAGCCTCCGATTACGTCTGATGGTTCGGAGTCAGGGGGTGTATTCGGATCCGTGCTAGTGTTGCCGGACTCCCCTTCCCATACCACAGATGGCTTGAACAGCCTTTCCAGGAATATGTTAGGTGGGACAGGGTCGAGTTTAGCACCGATGTGGGCGAGAATATCCGCCGCTTGATTGTTTTCTCGAGCCACATGGTGGAATTCGAGCCCCTCGAACCGAGATGACATTTTGAGGACGACATTACGATAGGCCGCCATTTTCGGATCCTTGGCATCAAAGTCTCCGTTTATTTGTGATATTGCTAGGTTTGAATCCCCGCGCACCTCCAGGTGTTGAATGCCCATAGAGACTGCCATCCGAAGACCATGCAACAGAGCCTCGTATTCAGCTGCGTTGTTGGAGTCTGTGTATAATATTTGGAGTACATAATGGACCGTGTCTACGGTGGGGGAAGTCAGGACTACGCCTACCCCCAATCCGGCCAGCATTTTAGAGCCATCGAAGTGCATGATCCAATTAGAGTACGCGCCGTACTCTTTAGGGAGTTCGGCTTCTGTCCATTCGGCGACGAAGTAAGCCAATACTTGCGACTTAATGGCCCGCCGTGGTTTGTATGTTATGTCGAATGGGAGGAGCTCGATGGCCCATTTAACAATCCGTCCCGTAGTGTCGCGGTTGTTTATTATGTCGTTAAGTGGTACTTCGGAGGCCACTGTAATCGAACACTCCTGGAAGTAGTGTCGTAGCTTCCGGGATGCCTTGAAGACCGCGTATGCTATCTTTTGGTAGTTTGGGTATCGGGATTTTCATGGGGTGAGGACCGTGGACACGTAATATACCGGCTTTTGGAGCGGGAATTTGTATCCGTCTGCTTATCGTTCGACGACGAGCACTGCGCTTACAACTTGATGTGTTGCGGCTATGTACAATAGCATAGGTTCGCCAATATTTGGCGCTGTTAGGACTGGATTGCTGGCCAATAAGGTCTTTATTTCATCCAGTCCGGCCGCGGCTGCATCTGTCCACACGAAGTGTTCGGTGCGTCAAAGAAGGCGGTAAAGAGGTAGTGCTTTTTCTCCTAATCGGGAGAGAAAGCGGCTTAAGGCAGCCATGCATCTAGCTAGTTTTGGGATATGCTTGAGGTCTGTTGGGATAGTTAACTGCGATAGAGCTCGGATTTTTGCCGGGTTTGCTTCAATTCCTCTATTGGAAACGATGAAGCCGAGCAACTTCCCGGAGGGTACGCCAAAAACACATTTTTCCGGGTTTAGCTTGATGTCGTATGTTCGGAGGTTATCGAACGTAAGCCTAAAGTCGTCTATTAGAGTTTCGACGTGTCTTGTTTTTATGACCACATCATCCACATATGCCTCCACTATTTTGCCGATTTGCTTTTCGAGGCATGTTTGAATCATCCGTTGATAGGTTGCGCCGGCATTTTTAAGCCCGAAAGGCATAGTGTTGAAGCAGAAAGGAACATATGGCGTTATGAAGGCCGTTGCCGCTTGGTCGGACTCTGCCATCTTTATTTGATGGTATCCGGAGTATGCTTAGAGGAAACACAGTGAGTCGTGTCCTGTGGTGGCGTCGATGATTTGGTCGATGCCAGGGAGGGGGAAGGGATCCTTGGGTCAAGCCTTGTTGAGGTCTTTGAAGTCGACGCATAGGCGCCATGATTTGTCCTTTTTCGGTACCATTACCAAATTTTCCAGCCAATCCGGATGCTTGATATCTTTGATGAATCCGGCCTCAAGTAGCTTGGCTAGCTCTTCTCCCATGGTTTGACGTTTAGGCTCTGAGAAGCGCCTAAGAGTCTGTTTGACTGGCTTGTATCCTTTTAGTATGTTGAGGCTGTGTTCGGCTAGCTCGCGTGGGATGCCCGGCATGTCTGAAGGATGCCAGGCAAAATGTCCCAATTCTCGCGTAGGAATTCGCGTAGTGCGGCATCCATTGTGGGGCTCAACTGTGTCCCGATGGAGGCTGTCTTCATGGGGTCCGTTGGATGGACCTGGAATTTAACTATCTCGTCTGTGGGTTTAAATGATGTGGACTTGGGTCGTTTGTCGAGTATCACGTCGTCCCGGTCTACTGTGGCGCGCAGCGTTGTTAGTTCTTCGGCCGCTAGGGCTTCAGATAATGCCTCCAGGGTGAGTGCTGCAGTTTTATTTTCGGCGCGGAGTGCGACGTCTGGGTCACTTGCTAGAGTGATGATTCCATTGGGTCCCGGCATTTTAAGCTTCATGTATCCGTAATGGGGTATAGCTTGAAAGCTTGTGAATGCGTCCCGCCCTAAAAGGGCGTGGTATCCGCTGCTGAAAGGAGCCACTTGGAATGTGATTTCTTTGGACCTGTAATTATCCGGGGTGCCGAATACCACATCGAGTGTGGATTTTCCCGCACTCTAAGGCTATGTGTTGGTGTAGTGTCTGGCGAGTTGTGGTGTTTACATGGCCCATTGAGCCATTCTTCCAATACGGTTCCACGCCCATGGGTGGGCTTTGGTTTCTTGGGGATTGGATCGGCTGACTTACGAGAGTTCGCCCGTTTAACTCGGACAAAGGTTTTAGTGAGAGCCAAACTATCCAAAAATTTTGTTTGGGTTTTCCAGGCGCTTTCCATCGCACAATACTTCTGTACTATGGTTACTAAGTCAGCAAAGTGTACTATGTTACGGCGAGTTATAGCATTGAGGATCCCTTTGTTCATGCAATTTTTGTAAAGAAGTGAGATTGCGTCTTCCTCACGACAGTCCTTGACCTTGTTTAGCACAAGGAGGAATCTGGCCTAGTAGCGATGTACTGTCTCTTGGGGCTCTTGTCTGATATGGGAGAGACGGTTTAAGTCCGGGTGGGTGGGTGTAGCTGAATCTGGATTCTGATCCGATCTAACGCCCTCGGGCTGGGGAGCTTCCGGGCTTGACAGCTCGGGATCCGGAGCGCTGCCCGATTTTCCCGCCCCGATACCTGATTCTATGTCCGGGATCTGGGTCGTGTCCTCTCGTGAGCGGGTATCCGGCTCAGGGAGCTCGGTAATCCGGACATAATTCGTCCTCAAAATAGAGGGATAATCCGTATGTGGCACCTCCACTACCGCTATCTCGTGGGTGACCGGTGGGGATTTGATATCCCTTTGGTCAGGTTTAAGCCCGATCCAGTCATAGTCTGTGGCGACTCCCAAGGCGGCGATGCGATAAAAGAGCTCATTAAGGGAGGAGAGCTCCCTTGGATCCATCTGTTCGGCGAGTTCCGAATTGAGGTGGAGGCTATTCGTGATGACCCGGGAGGTCATCATCGGCGCGATAGCCGATCGGTCGGCCATGATGAAGCCGCCTAGTAGGAGAGTTTGGCCTGTACCCAGCGCTCCCCCAGAGGTGATGTTGTCCTTAACAACGAGACGGGCCATCGAGCCTTGCAGCGACGACACAGAGGAACTCTCAATGAAAGCACCAATGTCGGTGTCAAAACCGGCGGATCTCGGGTAGGGGGTCCCGATCTGTGCGTCTAAGGCTGATGGTAACAGGAGGCAAGGGACACGATGTTTTACCCAGGTTCGGGCCCTCTCGATGGAGGTAAAACCCTACTTCCTGCTTGATTGATATTGATGATATGAGTATTACAAGAGTTGATCTACCACGAGATCGTAGAGGCTAAACCCTAGAAGCTAGCCTATGATAATTATGATTCTGCCCCTAAGGATTAAACCCTCCGTTTTATATAGATACTGGAGAGGGCTAGGGTTTACACAGAGTCGGTTACAAAGAAGGAGATCTATTATCCGGATCGCCAAGCTTGTCTTCCACGCAAAGGAGAGTCCCATCCGGACACGGGACGAAGTCTCGAGTCTAGTATCTTCATAGTCCAACAATCCGGCCAAAGTATATAGTCCGGCTGTCCGGATACCCCCTAATCCAGGACTCCCTCAATGGCCATAATTTCTTTTTCTCAAATTGTATGACCAATTCAATGCACCATGCCAAGTTATTTGGGTTTTCGACAAGTTTTGTATTTTCTGAAGTTTTCTCAGTAAAAAAGGCCGATAAATAGCCTGACATGTCGCAACATGCAAATGTATAGAAAGTCGTTCAAACCAAGCATGAATGCCTACCATAGGCTTGCCTACCCGCTGGCAAAATTTGGGGTCATTTCAAGGATGTGTAAAACTAAACCATGTTCAACGGAGGGTGTTCGGGTGCTAGATGACTCTGTCTGAGATGATGTGCTTGACATCCGATAAACGGACCCACAATTTTTCCACTAGGTTCTATGACCAATTCAAGGCATTATGCCAAGTTGTTTGAATTTTTGACAAGTTTTGCATTTTCTAAAGTTTTTTTCCGTGAAAAGGGGCGACAAATGGCCGGACGTGTCACAACGTGCTGACGGTGGTCCGGTCCAGATTGCTGCAATAAGTTGTGGTCATTTATCCATAGTTAAAAACATCAATTGTGAGGAGCATGCCACACTAGGCTAGACGAGTGCATCCGTGAGGATATAGTTTTTTCCTAATTTGAATGCTTATGTTATTTGTAATTTGCGTCACTATCAACCAACATGAACATTTTCTTATGTCCTAACCATTTATCTTCAAAATATTCAAAAAAAAATAGAATTTTGAATTGTGTATGATTTTTTTTCAAACTTGAACACTTTCTAAGAATTGTTAACCTATTCCAACAATTGATAAAAAATTGAACACAAGTTGCAAACCATATGCTTTAACAAAAGTTGTCAAGTTTTTCTGGAACACGTACACTTTTTAAAGGACCTCAATATGCTAATCCGAACTTTTTTCATGGCAAGTTTAGTTAAGGCGATGTTGAAGAACATGGCAATTTTCTGACAAAAAATCAAACTGGAACAAAGTTGTCATGTGTTGACAACTAAAGTTACCACCTTGCAGCAACTAAAGATGCCATCAAAAAACGTTCGGGATGGCATGCTTAAATTCCGAACGTCCGGGTCTGTTTTTAAATTTGTAAGAAAGTTTGAAAACAAAAACATTTTTAAAATTGTAAACAATATTAAAAAATACAAACATTTTTTAAGAGGAATGCGCATAAAAACAGAACGACGAACCGATACCAAAACCGAAAGTAAAAAAATATTGGTTTTTGCTGCTAGTACAATAAAAGCAGGTTTTTTACTTTAAATAACTGAAATCAAATCGGTCACTTTGGTAGGAGACCGAACAACCGAAAGAAAAACCAAAGCACTAGGCCCCCTCAGGTACACGCCAGGCTCATGACACGTCTCGCCAACTGCCAGCAGCTCGGAACCACGCGCTCTTATCTTACCGACCCGTGTTCGAGAATTATTTTTGTGCGCATGTGGCAGGCCCAAGTACTTCCTCTCCTTCGTCTGAAAATACTTATCATTAAAATAAATAAATACAAATGTATCTAAATGTATTTTAGTTTTAGATACATCTTTTTTTGTTTATTTTGATGACAAATATTATCGGATGGAGGTAGTATGAGATAAGCGAGTGAACTAGTCCTTCGGTGTGATAGTCCTGGTCCGTCCAATTAAATTGCATGGCCCAGACACATTCGTGGAGTATGTAGGGAAATACACTGTCTTATTTTGTTCAGTCCCTCCCACATCGTGTGGCTATGCTTAACAGGACTGTCTTGGATTACCAAACGATTTTTTCGTCAGCGACCAAGCAATTGTTTGGAATAAACTGAAAATTGTTTGACAACTTATCTGTTTTGTGTTGTTAATTTTAGTTTTTAATTTTGCTAACCAAATCTGAGAAATAGTATAAACCAAATTTTGGGTTGACCGCTTGGCGGAGGAGATCAGCAGCAGGGCCTTCGAAGAGATCGACGGCAGTTGAACCAGAGGGGTTGGAGATGGACCACGTAACCTGTGACATGGTCCGCGTGAAGCCATCGCTGTCAACGAGCTTAATGTCGTAGCCAGCTTTCCCGAGATACAGTAATACGTAAGCCCGCTGACATGAAACCTTCGACATGGCAACATAGTCAACGTCTTCGCCGACTTCCGTAGTGACGTGTTGATCCGGGAGAGGCCATGATAAACCACTTCGCCAACGTCCGCCGGAGAAGCCATGATAAACCACTTCTTGGCCATACGCTCGTCGGGCTCCCCGGGATACGTAGTCGAGCTTAGGCTGCGGCATTCTAGAGAAGGGGATGTGGATATGGTGGGGAGGGACACTGCAGGCCTCATCTAAGAACTCAGGGGAGTGGGGCGACGGTATGGGAATCGCTGGGTAACCTGAACTTTATTATCTAAGCTAGGAGGAACAGGCAGACCAGCATGGGTTGGCGGCGGCGCCGACGGCGGCCGCGAGATAGGGATCCAGGAGGGAGGGGGCGGGTGGGGGGACTGTGGTGGTTGTGGTGTTTGAGGATATGCCGTGGCTATTGAAATTTTTAGTAATGGTGGGCGGAGATGGTGGTGGACGAGGGAGGGTGACGGTTCAAATGCCTCGGCTACTGCAATTTTACTATAAGGTCGGTGTTGGAGGAGTGTGGGTGATGGTTGAAGTACGAGGGCTACTAAAATTTGGGTAAAGGAGTTGATGTGGGGCGGGAGTGGCCAAGATCGCGCATGGTCCAATAAGAATATGCGTGTATGATAATAACGAAAAGTGGCGGAACCGTCAATTTTTGCAACGCTCAAGGCGGGTAGTTTGTTTTTATATTTCGAGCCAGCTGGTCTATCGCACATGGTTCATCCTAATTTCTAAATAAACTCACCCGCCTTTAGCTTGCGCAGTCGTGGTGATTTTACAGCGCACTTACATCACACATGGTTAAGCCAGTACCGGCACCATTTTGCTCGCGCTTGCGCAGTCGTGGTGATTTTACAGCGCACTTGCATCGCACACGGTTAAACCAGTAACTCCACCATTTGCTCGCGGTTGCGCAGTCGTGGTAATTTCATAGCGCACTTGCATCGCACACGGTTAAGCCAGTGTCTGCACCATTTTTCTCGCGCTTGCGCGGTCGTGGTGATTTCACAATGCACTTGCACCGCACATGGTTAAACCAGTACCTCCACCATTTGCTCGCGCTTGCGCAGTCGTGCTGATTTTACAGAGCACTTGCATGGCACACGGTTAAGCTAGGTCATGCACCATTTTGCTCACGCTGGTCACCCTAGGACCTACTCCCTCCTATCACGCACATTTGCTCTTTTAGAAACTGTGTGCGGTGGCTAGTGTGTCACTGCCTGTTACGTCTCCAACGTATCTATAATTTTCGATTGTTCCATGCTATTATATTACCCGTTTTGGATGTTTATGGGCTTTACTATACACATTTATATCATTTTTGGGTCTAAACTACTAACCGGAGGCCTAATACGTCTCCAACGTATCTATAATTTTTTATTGTTCCATGCTATTATATTACCCATTTTGGATGTTTATGGGTTTTACTTTACACTTTTATATCATTTTTGGGACTAACCTACTAACCGGAGGCCCATCCCGAATTGCTGTTTTATTTGCCTCTTTCAGTGTTTCACAGAAACGAAATATCAAACGGAGTCCAAAAAGAATGAAACCTTCGGAAGCGATCTTTTTGGAACAAACACAATCCAGGAGACTTGGAGTGGACGTCAAGCAGCGAACGAGGCGGTCACAAGGGTGCCCGGCGCACCCTAAGGGAGTGGGCGCTCCCCCCTGCCTTGTGGGCCTCTCGTGGCTCCATCGACCTACTTCTTCCTCCTATATATATCCACGTACCCCGAAAACAACCAGGAGCAACACGAAAAACTATTTCTACCGCCGCAACCTTCTGTATCCGCGAGATCCCATCTTGGAGCCTTCGTCGGCGCTCCGACAAAGGGGGAATCGACCATGAAGGGCCTCTACATCATATCCAAGGCCTCTCCGATGAGTTGTGAGTAGTTTATCATAGACCTCCGGGTCCATAGTTATTAGCTAGATGGCTTCTTCTCTCTCTTTGAATCTCAATACAAAGTTCTCCTTGATCTTCTTGGAGATCTATTCGATGTAACTCTTTTTGAGCTGTGTTTGTCGAGATCCAATGAATTGTGGGTTTATGATCAAGTTTATCTATGAGAAATAATTGAATCTTCTCTGAATTCTTTTATGTGTGATTGGTTATCTTTGCAAGTCTCTTCGAATTATCAGTTTGGTTTGGCCTACTAGATTGATCTTTCTTGCAATGGGAGAAGTGCTTAGCTTTGGGTTCAATCTTGCAGTGTCCATTCCGAGTGACAGCAGGGGTGATACGTCTCCAATGTATCTACTTTTCCAAACACTTTTTCCCTTGTTTTGGACTCTAACTTGCATGATTTGAATGAAACTAACCCGGACTGACGCTGTTTTCAGCAGAACTGCCATGGTGTTGTTTATTGTGCAGTAAACAAAAGTTCTCAGAATGACCTGAAAATCCATGGAGATAACTTTTGGAAAATATAAAAAATACTGGCAAAAGATGAAGGCTAGGGGGCCCACACCCTGTCCAAGAGGGTGGGGGGCGTGCCCCCTCCCCCTGTCTCGTGTGCCCCCTGATGCTCCACCGACCTCAACTCCAACTCCATATATTCTGTTTCGCAGAGAAAAAATCAGAGAGGAAGTTTCATCGCATTTTACGATACGGAGCCACCGCCAAGCCCTAATCTCTCTCGGGAGGGCAGATCTCGAGTTCGTTTGGGGCTCCGGAGAGGGGGATTCGTCGCCGTCGTCATCATCAACCATCCTCCATCACCAATTTCATGATGCTCACCGCCGTGTGTGACTAATTCCATCGTAGGCTTGCTGGACAGTGATGGGTTGGATGAGATTTACCATGTAATCAAGTTAGTTTTGTTAGGGTTTGATCCCTAGTATCCACTATGTTCTGAGATTGATGTTGCTATGACTTTGCTATGCTTAATGCTTGTCACGAGGGCCCGAGTGCCATGATTTCAGATCTGAACCTATTATGTTTTCATGAATATATGTGAGTTCTTGATCCTATCTTGCAAGTCTATAGTCACCTATCATGTGTTATGATCAGAAAACCCCGAAGTGACAATAATCGGGATACTTCTCGGTGATGATCGTAGTTTGAGGAGTTCATGTATTCACTAAGTGCTAATGCTTTGGTCCGGTTCTCTATTAAAAGAGGCCTTAATATCCCTTAGTTTCCACTAGGACCCCGCTGCCACTGGAGGGTAGGACAAAAGATGTCATGCAAGTTCTTTTCCAAAAGCACGTATGACTATATTCGAAATACATGCCTACATTACATTGATGAACTGGAGCTAGTTCTGTGTCACCCTATGTTATATCTATTACATGAGGAATTGCAACCAACATAATTATCCATCACTGATCCAATGCCTACGAGCTTTTCACATATTGTGTTTCGCTTATTTACTTTTCCGTTGCTATTGTTACAATCACTACAATACTTCTATCTTTACTTTTGCCACTGTTACCATTACTATCATACTACTTGCTACTAAATACCTTGCTGTAGATACTAAGTTATCCAGCTGTGGTTGAATTGACAACTCAACTGCTAATACTTGAGAATATTCTTTGGCTCACCTTGTGTCGAATCAATAAATTTGGGTTGAATACTAAATTTAGAAGACATTGAATGGAAAAACCTTGTTATGCACTGGTCTCGTTCCCAGGATGAGGTACTAGCTATGAAATCACATGACAATTTGAACTTCTACTTTTCCGCATGTGCCTTACGGATCTTTTTTGCAGGAAATCAGCTTGAAGAAGAATTCCGGTTTGAAAAGAACGACAGGATATCACAAATATGCTCCCCGCTGCTTTGCTCTTGTTAGTACCTATTGTCCTGTATCACTGTACTTGCATACATACCTGATTCATTATGTGACAGCAGTATGCATGATAGCTTGCTTATCAATTGTTCGCTCCAAATTATCTGATCTGTATGAAGGGTTACATTAGTGTAGAAAATATCCAATGCCAATGGAATATTTTAGCTCTGCATTGTTCTTGTAAGTACATGTTGTCCTTTATCAGTGTACTTATATTGACAGGTAGTTGTTCATGTACCATCACTCTGCAGCTTACTTTCCTTTGCCCTCCATTTTCTACACATTAGATCTATATTTACTCTTACCATAAGGTTGTTACTGAAGAATTTTAGATGTGCATTGCTCTTGGCTGTGCCTTTTGCCTGTATCGCTGCACATACATTTATAGCTACTTGGTTATGTAGCATCACTCTTCATCTTATCTTAAATATTCTCCATTTTTTCGTATATTATCACATCTATATTTACTCTTAACAAAATGTAGTATAAAGGCAATGCTTATGAAGAAGATTCTGTGCTAAACTTCTTGAATCCCCCCCATCAGCATGGACAAGGGCTTTATAGAGCCTGTCTTCACCAGTAATGTAAGGTTGTCCTTCTCAAGCCTTCAAACTTTGTTGTGTATATTTGGTTAGGCACGACTGCAACAGCTGTTTATTTTTTGGTGTTTGCATCAAATTGCATGTCTAAAGTTTATTATGTAGTTCATAAACAAAAGTTTGTCCTTCTCAATTTAAGTTTTCAGTTGTACAACCAAGTTCCTTCTTCATACCATGTAAATTAAACTATTCAAAGAAAGTGATCTTCTTTTGCACTGCATTTATGCTTCTATTCTTCATCCGTAATCCAGTGGTGTGGTGAACCTACCCACTACAGCACAATGTCATATTCTGCAATGTCTTAACTATGAACAATGTCATATCATTCTACTATTATTTAAACCGTCTCTTTATCTTCCAATCTGAAATGGGATAAATTGACAAAGACACTAACCATTGATACTTATGAGTTCTTGATCTGTAATCCAGTGGTGTCGTGAAGCTGCCAACTCCTTCACAATGTCATTTCCTGCCACGTCTTGACCTGAACAATACCAGATTGTGTTAGTGCAATTTTAAACTGTGTCACTTTATTCGTCAGTAAGAAATGTGATGAATTGTCAGCACTGATACTTTTATGTGCGAAACCTGTCATCTGTCTGCTTGTTTATCTTTCAGAGTGAGGAAGATATAAGTGTTGAACAAGCGCAGTCTCATCATCTTGCTCAGCTGCTTGTCTTTGCAGCTTCACAAAGAGGGCTAACCTTTCTTGAACTCTATTGAAGTGCTTGTCGGTTTTGTATATTATTTTGTTGGCGTGTTTATTTGCACTTTGGTGGCAATCTTTGATGCCCGATGTATGTAATCTATTTGTCGCTTGTGCTTTATTATCATAGTGGCGAACTTTGATGCCCGATGGATGTAATATGCCGTAATTTCTTTATTGTGTAGTCTAGGTTTTTTCTTATTCACGATGCTGCAGTTATTTTACTATATATATGTCCTGTCTTCGCAGTAAACCGACCAAACCGTAAAATTACGGTACATAATCGGGCCGTCATGCAATCACGATGTATGATCCGCATCATGGGCCCTGTCAAACTAGCCCACTAGTTGATTCGGGCCTTTAATAGGCCGAGTAACCCCCGACCCTCTTTTCGCAAGAAAACTCAATGGGCTTTTAGGAGGCTGAGAAGTAGGCTGGGCCTGCAACGTGCCGAATAGCTCACGGGCCGGCGGCAGCCTGAAATGGACCCCGGCCCATGATTGTGCGAATCAATTCACGGGCTTTTAATAGGCCAAAGTTGTCTCGGTCCTTGTTTGGTCCAATCAGATATCGGCTGCAAGCAGGCCGGATGCAAACCGGGCCATAGTTAGGCCCAACTATAGGACGGCTTTTAACAGGCCGAAATTAATATAGGGCCGAAATATTAAATGGGCCCTTAACATGCCGAAACTAATATCAGGCCGAATTACTAAATGGGCCTTTAGGAAGTGGGCCCAAAAGCATAGCGTCCAGTCAACAGGCCGAATCTGATATGGGCCGTAATTGAGCCCAAAGCCTCTTAAAGGGCCGGACCTGATCTAGGCCTTGATTTGGCCCAGAAAGTGGGAGGCTTTTAATGGGCCGGATATTATATGGGCCATTATTAGGCCCGGAACGTGGCAGGCCATTAATGGACCGGATCAATTATGGGCCGGCATTTGGCCCAAAACATGGCAGCCAGTTAATGGGTCGGCCTACTAGGGTCCTCAAAATCTTGTGGGCCTACAGCTGGGCCGGCCCATTAATGTCGGCACAATCTCGTGGGCCTTTAGCTAGGCCAGCCCATTATGATCCGCAAGAATTTTGTGGGCCTTTACCTGGGCCGGCCCATTATGGCACACAAAAATCTTGCGGGCCTTTACCAGGGCCGGCCTATTATAGCCCGCGAAATCTTCTGGGCCTTTAGCTGGGCCAGCCCATTATAGTCCGCAAAATCTCGTGGGCCTTTAACTGGGCCAGCCCATTAAGGGACGCAAAATCTTGTGGGCCTTTAGTTGGGCCGGCCCATTTAAACTTGTTGGGCCGTGCCACGCGTCGACGTATCATAGGCGCCTTCTGTCCAGTGAGTGGATGACATCTGTTCCAACGATGAGCCGACACGTGTTTCCTCCAGCCAATGATGATTTGACACGTGGAAAATCCCCATTGGTCGGGGCTCTTAACGGGTTATCGGATCCAAAACCCGACCCGATAGCTTAACGGCGTTCCGTTACGGTGGATGCCACGTGTCGGTCACCCTTGACGAAAGCACTTCTCTGACGCGCAATTTATCGTCATGGAAGTGGACACTTCCATGATGATAATTTTGGTAATGTCATGGAATACTTCTACGACAGCACAGATATGACTATCTTGATTCTGTCATAAATTTGTCATGGAAGTACATGCATGACAAAAAACACGACCTACTGTGACAAACACGTATCATCACGGAAGTGTATTATTTTGTAGTGTAGCCACCTATAATGGCGGGGAGCAAGCGGAGATATCTCTTAACCCATCCCCCGGGGAGCGAATATGCCTCATCCCGCATCTGCTAAGAGGCGTCGGGTTTCCAATCCACCCATTCCTTCGCGGGCTCCTGGAGTTCTACGGCCTCCAGTTGCACAACTTCACCCCTGCCTCCGTGCTGCACATAACAGGATACATTGCCCTTTGTGAACTATTTCTGGGCTGCGAGGCTCACTTCGGGTTATGGAAGAAGTTGTTCTGCCTCGTCCCTCGCAACCAGGGGGAATCCATATGTCAAGTGGGCAGAGCCGAAGTATGGCGCGTTGCCGAGACCGGATACCTATCCGGTACTCCCAAGAAGGCACCTGGGAACTGGCCCTCGGAGTGGTTTTATGTTGACGACGTTCCCCTTCCAGATCCAGTCCGAACGGGTCTCCCTGAGTTCAGTAATGCTCCACCGAAGGCACGCCGAAGTTGGCGCCCCCAGGGCCCCCAGGAGGAGGATACTAGAGAAGTACACTTCCCGATGAACAGGATAAAGATACTGGCCAAATCAGGGCTGACAATAGTCGAGGTTATGGCAATATGCATAATGCGGGGAGTGCAGCCCCTTCAATATCAGGGGAATCCCATGTGGCATTACAACCGGGAAGATGATGCCACTTTGTGGTCGTAAAGGTGCGGACTCCGCCATCGCTTTCTGGCGAGGATATTGTCCGATTTGTATAAAGGAGAACAATAAGGATTCGCCGTGTTAAACCGCGGGATGGGTTTTCTATGTACAACCCCCAAGCTGGGTAAGTCACCACTCTTTCCCCCCGCTCCATTCTTTCTGGTATCCTTCGTAATGATTATTTACCTCAATATTTATGAGCAGGAACTGAGGAGGGCCGTAGAAGGATTCAACAGCCCCTCCCCGCAGCCAGAGGACCCCGTAAGGGCCTTCGATCCCGGACTCGAAGAAGATCCAGATATTACTGTGGAGCTTGTCAACGGGACATTTTATCAGGCCAGCTGTGATGGCGCCTCGGTGGCCATTGTCGCCGACTATCCCGGACTGCTGCCCGCATCGCGTGTAAACAAAGCTGAAACCTTATCCTCCGAAGAGGACCCCTTTCTGACACCATGCCTTATGCCTAAAATATCGTATTTTTGCAGAGACGATGATGAGGACATCAATACCATTGTTACACCCACAGCCCCTACTGTTACATATACTGGACCAATTACTAGAGCTCGCGCACGCCAAGTGAATTACCAGGTACTTTTGTTTCTTGGTAATGATTCTAATGTTCATGAGAATATGATACTGTCTAAATTGGATACATTTTGTTTTCTTACAAATGAAGGGCCGAACTTGGAGAAGGATGAACATTGGAGCAAGAACACGCATGGAGTTGATGGCATGCGCAAGGGGATCAAGGACGGAGTTACAAGTGATGATTTCAGGACTTTGAAGCCACCATAAGGAGTGCATGAAGCCTTGGACGAAATATACAAGATGCCACTTCATAATATTCGTCCATAGGCTATTCTAGGTGCTGCGTCACCTTATTATTGGGCCAGGCCCATGTAATTTCGAAATACTTAAGTATAGGCTATTTTTAGAGTCCGTATGTGTGGGGAAACAAGAGTTAGGGTTGGTTTCGGACCCCACCCTCAAGGGCCACGAAATTCCCTCCTCTTCCTCCATATATACAGCCCTTAGGGCGTCATTTAGACTTTGGGGGGTTTTGTTTAGATTAAAAGTTCGCCATAGCTGCAACTTCGCGTACTTCGTTTGTGCTCAACGACCAGACCAAGGCGTCACAGAACCCCACCTTCATTAATAAAGCTTTCCTCTTATATTCGCAATATCCAGATTGCAATCTTAGTTTCTTGCTTGTTCTTCGTTTACTCGAAGGAAACAGGCCCTCGTGGTCAGGTTGATCATGCTCTGGCGTGGTCAATAACCCTCGGAAGTTGGTTTAGCGATTGCTAAGGCGCGACGTCTCGCACGTTCGTAGTCGAATCGTCAAGGTCGACTCCCACAGAAAACGATAGCCACCATCTCATCGAAACATCGGGACACCTTTGCCTCTATCAAGTGGTATCAGATTTCCAGGCTGCTCGGTGAGATTTTACAGTTTTTCGTACATTAGATCGAGTCTGTTCTTCATACCTACAGTCCATGAAAAAGCCACAAAAAATTAGGGTTAGTTCATCATATCCGAACCAATCTGAGCCTTTGCATAATCTTTTTAGGGTTTTTGCTTTGTTGAATTTGCGGTTGCATCGTCGTGTCAAGTTGCTGGTCTTAGAGTCTAGTCTTTTAGAGTTTCGAGTTCTGGTCATAAGTTGTCATGCTGCCGCCGCACCATCATCATCGCCTTGCCATCTACCACCATTGCTTATCCGCCACCGCTCTGAATCCGTATCCATATACCACCACCAATCCGTATCCATATACCACCACCAATCCGTGGCCATATACCACCACCGCTACCATATACCACCACTGCTGCCATATACCACCACCATATATCCACCACCAATCCGAGTTCTTCTCATATTAGGTTTTTTTTCGAGATCCATCTAAATTCCGATTCATGTTTCCTTGCCTGCGTAGGTCTCGGAAAAAAAAGAGCGCAAAATTTCGGCGACCCCCGGGCAGTTTTTAGGCCAAAATTTCGGCGACCGAAAATATTTTTTCCCTATCCTATTTTTAGGTTGTTCTGAGTCTTTTGAGACACTCGCCATCATAGTGATTTTTGGTCGCACTTTTTCGTCGTCGCTGCCCTGATTTCCGAAAAAAATTGTCAAAAAAATTTCATACCCATCCTGTCAGTTTGACCTGGGAAGAGTTTTGAGACACTCGCCATTATAGTGATTTTAGAAAAAGAGGAGCACAAAAAAAAGCGCCAAAAAACAGAGCGAATTTTTTTCCAGAGTGTGCTTTTCCCTTGTTTCCGTGCAGCGCCCGTGATTACGTTAGTGTTCTAGGCTCGCGTCTCTAGCACGGTCTAGCCTAGGACCAGCCTGACAAGATCGTTGAGCGTTTATTCAACTTTGCATCTCTGAATTGATTATTGCTGACCTTTTGCTACCATTCTATAAGCCTTCCCAGCTCCACATACATCTACGTCGTGCGTTTGACTCTCCCTGGCAATCGCTCTATCCAAGCTTTTGAGAGTTTTGACTACAACGGTTGCCGATCACCGCCTGCTGCTGGGTAAGAACTGGTAAGAATTTGAGATTTGCTTCACGGATTTGTGACACCCGCCACCACCACCACTTGTTAGTTGTCTGTAGGATCATATTCTTGTGTGTTTCTATTGCTGCTAACCATGCCAAGATCACAAGCCGACGAGACTGACTGGGAGAACTTGACGAACAAGGAGCTTCATGATAAGTTTCAGCAAATGATGAGTGGACAGGTGCAAGATGTGCTAAACAGATTTGAAGAGGCCATGGAGAAGATAGATGGCATGGAGAAGACGTTCGAAACAAAGCTCGATAACAAGTTTAATGAATTGCTCGCGCGTCTTCCACCACCACCACCGGCTGCTCCTAACGCACCTCTACAACAACAACAACAACAACAACAACAACAACAACAACAACAACAACAACAACAACAACAACAACAACAACAACAACAACAACAACAACAACAACAACAACAACAACAACAACAACAACAACAAAAACAACAACAACAACGACTACCTCCACGTCGTGAAACAGCCCTCCGCCGAGCGAGCCGTGTTCCTCTTGCGCTTGGCCAAACTGTTGGTGCTGCTGTTGATACTTCTGTGGCTCCTGCTGCTGATACGGAGGAGGATGATTATGTGGGAGATTACAAGGATGAGGTTGATCAAAATCAGAACTACGTGCAACCACCAGCACCACAACCACCAGGTCGTCCACATGCAAATAATGGCAACGTTAGGGCTCCCCATCAGGTACGAGATCATGACCATCTCCCTAAACTAAAATTGAATATTCCACCATTTGAGGGTAGATATGTTCCTGATATATATCTTACTTGGGAGTTAGAAACTGAACAATGATTTACATGTTTACAATATCACGAGGAGAGGCGTGTTCCTGCTTCTTTGTTTGTGCTTTCACTAGCTTTGCATGTGTTTGGTGGTCTGAACATTGTCGATTATATCCTGTTCCAGCTACTTGGGCTGCTTTGAAAACTGCTATGCATACTCGTTGGGTTCCACCATATTATCAACATGAATTACTTCAAAAATTGCAGCGCCTAAGACAAGGAAAAAATTCTGTAGAAGAATATTATCAGGAATTACAAACTGGCTTGATTAGATGTGGTATTGTTGAGGAGAATGAAGCTATGCTTGCACGTTTTTTGGGTGGATTAAATAGAGAGATTCAGACCATTCTAGACTATAAGGATTATAATAATATCACTCGTTTATTCCATCTTGCTTGTAAAGCTGAACGTGAAGTGCAGGATTGACAGGCATTGGCGCGGACTAACTTTTCTGCAGGTCGACCTTCATCATGGACACCATGTGCATCATCTACTTCCACACGTTCTGCTACACCGGCACCTTCATCGACTGCCACCTCCAACTGTGATACAATAAAGCAGGCACAATCACCACTATCTGCCAAGAGCACACCTTCTGGGCCTGCAAAGAGCTCTTCTTCATCCATGGCATCAACAGGGCAAACACATGATATTATTTGTCGATGTTGCAAGGGTGGAGGTCATTATGCGAGAGAATGCCCATCTAAGCGTGTGATGATTATTCTTGAGGATGGTGGGTATGAGTCCGCTAGTGACTATGATGAGGAGACTTTGGCTCTTATTACACATGAAGAACATGGTGGAGATGATTACGATCATGAGACGCAATACATGGCTCTTGAAGATGCCGACAGGTATGAATGTTTAGTTGCTCAACGTGTTTTGAGTGTGCAGGTTACACAAGCTGAGCAAAATCAGAGGCATAACTTGTTCCATACAAAGGGAGTTGTGAAGGAACGTTCTATTCAAGCGTCATCATAGATGGAGGGAGCTGCAACAACTTGGCTAGCATGGAGATGGTGGAGAAGCTAATTCTCACCACAAGACCACATCCACATCCTTACTACATCCAATGTTTCAACAACAGCGGCAAGGTTAAGGTAACACGTACTGTTCGTGTGCATTTTAGTATCTCTACATATGCTGATTATGTTGATTGTGATGTGGTACCTATGCAAGCATGTTCCTTATTACTTGGTAGACCATGGCAATTTGATAAAATTCTGTACACCATGGTAGAAACAATCAGTATACTCTTGTTTATAAGGACAAAAATATTACTTTGCTTCCTATGACTCTCGATTCCATTTTGAAAGATGGTATTAATAGAGCTAATAAAGAAAAACAGGAGAAAAATAAGAGTGAAAATCAAATTGTGGCAAAAGAATTTGAGCAACAAATGAAGCCTAATAATAAACCATCTAGTGTTGCTTCGAAATTAAATTGAAAAGTGCATGTTTACTTGCCACCAAATCTGATATTGATGAGCTAGATTCTGGCAAATCTGTTTGCTATGCTTTTGTGTGCAAAGAGGCATTATTTTCATTCGAGGACGTGCCTTCCTCTTTGCCCCTGCTGTCACTAACATTTTGCAGGAGTTCGCTGACGTCTTCCCACAAGACGTGCCACCGGGATTACCACCTATTCGAGGGATTGAGCATCAAATTGACTTAATTCCCGGTGCATCGCTACCCAACCGTGCACCATACTGTACCAATCCAGAGGAGATGAAGGAGATTATGCGTCAAGTACAGGAGCTGCTCGACAAAGGTTATATACGCGAATATCTTAGTCCTTGTGCTGTTCCTATTATACTAGTGCCTAAAAAGGATGGTTCGTCGCGTATGTGTGTGGATTGTAGAGGCATTAATAATATTACTATTCGTTATCGTCATCCTATTCCTAGGCTAGATGATATGCTTGATGAATTGAGTGGCTCTACAATATTCTCCAAAGTTGATTTGCGTAGTGGATACCATCAAATTCGTATGAAATTGGGAGATGAATGGAACACTGACATTTAAAACTAAGTTTGGTTTATATGAGTGGTTAGTCATGCCTTTTGGGTTAACTAATGCACCTAGTACTTTCATGAGACTAATGAACGAAGTTTTACGTGCTTTCATTGGACGATTTGTGGTAGTCTATTTCTATGATATACTGATTTATAGCAAATCTTTGGAAGAACATTTGGAACATTTACGTGCTGTTTTTAATGCTCTACGTGATGCACGTTTGTTTGGTAACCTTGGGAAGTGCACCTTTTGCACCGACCGAGTATCTTTTCTTGGCTATGTTGTTACTCCACAGGGAATTGAAGTTGATAAAGCCAAGATTGAAGCTATTGAGAGTTGGCCGCAGCCCAAAACGGTCACATAAGTGAGGAGTTTTCTTGGACTCGCTGGTTTCTATAGGCGTTTTGTGAGAGATTTTAGCACCATTGCTGCACCTCTCAATGAGCTTACAAAGAAGGATGTGCCTTTTGTTTGGGGTACCGCATAGGAAGAAGCCTTCACGGTATTGAAAGATAAGTTGACACATGCTCCTTTACTCCAACTTCCTGATTTTAATAAGACTTTTGAGCTTGAATGTGATGCTAGTGGAATTGGATTAGGAGGTGTGTTATTACAAGATGCCAAACCTGTTGCATACTTTTCTGAAAAATTGAGTGGGCCTAGTCTGAACTATTCTACTTATGATAAAGAATTATATGCTATTGTTCGGACATTAGAGACATGGCAACATTATTTATGGCCCAAAGGATTTGTTATACATTCTGATCATGAATCTTTGAAACATATTAAAAGTCAAGCTAAACTGAATCGTAGACATGCTAAATGGGATGAATTCATTGAGACTTTCCCTTATGTCATTAAACACAAGAAGGGTAAAGAAAATGTTATTCTTGATGCTTTGTCTCGTCGCTATACTATGCTTTCATAACTTGACTTCAAAATATTTGGTTTGGAGACCATCAAAGATCAATATGTGCATGATGCTGATTTTAAAGATGTAATGCAGAATTGTAAAGAAGGAAGAACATGGAACAAGTTCGTTGTTAATGATGGTTTTGTGTTCCGTGCTAACAAGCTATGCATTCCTGCTAGCTCCGTTCGTCTTTTGTTGCTGCAGGAGGCGCATGGAGGAGGATTAATGGGACACTTTGGCGTGAAGAAGATGGAGGACGTACTTGCTACACATTTCTTTTGGCCAAAGATGAGACGGGATGTTGAGCATTTTGTTGCTCGCTGCACTACATGTCAAAAATCTAAGTCACGACTCAATCCTCATGGTTTATATATGCCTTTGCCTGTGCCTAGTGTTCCTTGGGAGGATATATCTATGGACTTTGTTTTAGGTTTACCTCGAACAAAGAAGGGGAGGGATAGCATATTTGTTGTCGTGGATAGATTCTAAAAAATGGCACACTTTATACCATGTCATAAAAGCGATGATGCTGTTAATGTTGCTGATTTGTTCTTTTCGTGAAATTATTCACTTGCATGGTGTGCCAAATACTATTGTTTCAGATCGTGATACTAAATTTCTTTGCCACTTTTGGAGATGTTTATGGGCTAAGTTGGGGACTAAACTGCTTTTTAGTACTACTTGTCACCCCCAAACTGATGGACAAACTGAAGTAGTCAATAGAACATTGTCTACTATGCTTAGGGCTGTTTTGAAGAATAATAAGAAAATGTGGGAAGAATGCTTGCCTCATATTGAATTTGCTTATAATCGTTCGTTGCATTCTACTACTAAGATGTGCCCTTTTAAAATTGTGTATGGTTTCCTACCTCGTGCACCCATTGATTTGTTGCCTCTTCCATCTTCGGAGAAGGTTAATTTTGATGCTAAACAATGTGCTGAATTGATCTTAAAAATGCATGAGTTAGCTAAGGAAAACATTGAGCGAATGAATGTTAAATATAAACTTGCTGGAGATAAGAGTAGAAAACATGTTGTCTTTGCACCTGTAGATCTTGTTTGGTTACATTTGCGTAAGGATAGGTTTCCTAATTTGCGCAAATCAAAGCTAATGCCACGTGCTGATGGTCCATTTAAGGTGTTAGAGAAAATAAATGATAATGCATATAAACTTGAGCTGCCAGCAGAATTTGGGGTTAGTCCCACTTTTAACATTGCAGATTTGAAGCCTTATTTGGGTGAGGAAGATGAGCTTCCGTCGAGGGGCGACTTCATTTCAACAAGGGAGGATGATGAGGACATCAATACCATTGTTACACCCACAACCCCTACTATTAAATATCTTGGACCAATTACTAGAGCTCACAAGATGCCAATTGAATTACCGGTACTTTCGTTTCTTGGTAATGATTCTAATGTTCATGAGAATATGATCTTGCCTAAATTGGATACATTTGTTTTGCTTACAAATGAAGGGCCGAGCTTGGAGAAGGATGAACATTGGAGCAAGAACACGCATGGAGTTGATGGCATGCGCAAGGGGATCAAGGACGGAGTTACAAGTGATGATTTCAGGACTTTGAAGCCACCATAAGGAGTGCATGAAGCCTTGGACGAAATATACAAGATGCCACTTCATAATATTCGTCCATAGGCTATTCTAGGTGCTGCGTCACCTTATTATTGGGCCAGGCCCATGTAATTTCGAAATACATAAGTATAGGCTATTTTTAGAGTCCGTATGTGTGGGGAAACAAGAGTTAGGGTTGGTTTCGGACCCCACCCTCAAGGGCCACGAAATTCCCTCCTCTTCCTCCATATATACAGCCCTTAGGGCATCGTTTAGACTTTGGGGGTTTTGTTTAGATTAAAAGTTCTCCATAGCTGCAACTTCGCGTACTTCTTTTGTTTTCAACGACCAGACCAAGGCGTCACAGAACCCCACCTTCATTAATAAAGCTTTCCTCTTATATTCGCAATATCCAGGAAACAAGCTCTCGTGGTCAGGTTGATCGTGCTCCGGCGTGGTCAATAACCCTCGGAAGTTGGTTTAGCGATTGCTAAGGTCCGACGTCTCGCACGTTCGTAGTCGGATCGTCAAGGTCGACTCCCACAGAAAACGATAGCCACCATCTCATCGAAACATCGGGACACCTTTGCCTCTATCAGACGACCATCAGAACACGGCGCCGAGCCCCTGGGGGCTCGTCGGCAAAGGGTGTCCGGATCGGGCAGGCTTACGAGGAAGACGGTTAGAGCCGAAACGCCCGTTCTGCAGGTATGGTAATAACCTGCTCTGTGATTATTGTGTCTAAAATGTAATAGCGTCCTTTGTGTCCTGGCAGAAAGAGGAGTTGCCGGACTATATCCGGAGATCCTGCCAATCACGCCTCCACCAGCCGGATTCCAGAACCGGCTTCGAGAGAGGAGGCGGACGCGGGGCCCATGCCGAATTGTCCTCCGACAGAGCATGCGGATATGCTCTCCGCCACAAATTCCAAAGTAGAGAGTGCCATGAATCACCGGCGCCGACGGGCCGTACTTCGCATAACGTCTTTTCCGAAGAGGCATTTAATGCTTTCAATTCGGGAGACGCATACATCCGAGCTGCTCAGGGCGGGCTCGCTCGAGCGACGGACTAGTATGCCAAAGATATACGGGTAAGAAAATTTGATAAGCATGTATAGTAGTAGCCCCTGAGACTTGAAACGGTTAGAACAACTGTTTTAAGGATCAATTTATTCACAGGTTCTTGTAGATAAGAATGCCCAATTTTCTCAAGAGTTGGAGGATTGCAAGACCCAGCTGAGGGCCGCGGTTGCCAAACTAGAGGAATCCCAGAAGGACTCATCTGGTAACATTTGTCTCAAATAGAGAAAGTGTATAGAAATGTGCCAGTTAGTACTGGCTTGTTTGATAAGTCTAACAAAAAATTCTGCAGACAATCCCGGGGAGAATCCGGAGATCATGGGAGAGAGCGAGTCACATCTCCAAAGGCAGCTAAAAGCTGGCGAGCGTGTTCTTACGCAAGTTAGGTGGGAGAAGAACAGTCTTCAAGATGCCAATGTTAATTTGGGCGTCGAATTAAAAGATGTTCGCTCAATTTGGCGGACTCCGTGAAGGAGAGCAGAAGGCTTTGTCGCGACATTTATGGTAAGTGCCTAGGCGAACTGCAGGTACAGCTCGGGCGAGGAAGCATATTGACAGAGGTTTATATCTGTAGGTATGTTGACGGGATGCCTGAAGGGGAGATGCCCGCGTCCGCAGGTGATTTACTGCAGGAACTCTCACAGCTGCACGAGCGAGCTCAACAGGTGATGTAGGGTATTTCCCTGGCCTTGTGGCCATCCACCTCCCCGCCAAAAGGCACGGGGGAGCTCGTGGATATGCTCCAAGGAGCACGGCGGCGCTTCCGATATGGAAGATGTCCTTTGCCGACAAGGTGCAAGAGAAGCACAGGCCATGGTGAAGACACGCTACACCAAGCTTGACCCGAACCATATGGCCGAAGTCGGACCGGCGGGGCCAGATGGGTAAGAAATTCCCGTAAGTCTGGTGTATGACCAGGTAGCGTTAGCCGCAAAGTATTCCCAATAGGATTTTAAGCTAGATAGCCTGTTGGACGGTATAGAGGAAGAATATAGTCAGTCCAAGTGACATATGTAGTCCCTAGCCGGATTAAAATCATTTGTCATGGCAGACCTTTTCGCTTCAGCCCCCGGATCCGACAGTCCGGGGTCTATCCGAATACCCGCTCAGTTATGCAGAACCGGGGTATGCATGGAAACCAGGCGTAGGGGTCGTAAGTGCTTGAATAGACAAGTACCCAACTAGTTATGTTATATTACATGGATAGTAAGAAACATCTTCCAGGGAGAATAGTTTCGTTAGGGGTTCCTTTCCCTGGGTACGCATGCATCGATGTACATGTCCGGACTGCGAACAGAGACGCGGGATACAAAACTTCCGGGGATTCGCGTTGTGATAAACGAAAAAAAACCATATTTTGTTCACCGACCGAATATTCCCTTAAGAGCGCTAGCTTTCGGCTTCACCCAGTCTGAGGTACACATCCGGCTCAACCGGCAGTAACAATCGCAGAGGTGCTCCCCTTATGCCCTAGCCGAATTAACGGGAACGTAGGGCATAAACACAAGAGCCAGGCAACCCAGCATGGCCACATCTTAAGTCATATCGATGCATATAATGGTGAAGAAAAGGCACATATGGAAAAAGAACGCATATGTGATAGGCAAGAAGGCATGAAAACAATTGTATTTACCTTCCGTATAGGAAGCCCCCAACTATGGCTTACACACATAGTGCGGCCGGAGTGGTCCGGGCATCCGCACTGTATTGAGTACTTTGTGTGAAGAAGGAAAAAAGGGCGAGAAAGGAAAATGGGGAGGAACATAATTAAAAAGGGAGGGGGTAAGGAGACGAACACTTAGTTCGGCGCTAGGCGTAGAATCTCCGGAGTCTGGCCGGGTTCCATGGGTTTGGCTCGAGTCTGTTATTGGATGCATTATGCAGGCGGTACCCTCCTCCGGTGAGAACTTCATCAATAATGAAGGGACCCTCCCACTTAGGTTTGAGCTTGTCCTTTTTCTTCTCTGGCAGGCGTAGAACAAGTTCGCCAATATTATAAGTTTTGGACCGCACTTCCCTGCTTTGGTACATCGAGCCTGCTGCTGATAGAATGCTGAACGGGCCTTTGCGACGTCAAACTTGTCCTCCAGGGCATCTAAGTTGTCCTGCCGATCTAACTCGGCTTCCTTCTCTTCGTACATGCGCACGCGAGGCAAATCATGGATTATGTCGCAGGGTAGTACTGCTTCTGCGCCGTACACCATAAAAAATGGTGTGTATCTCGTGGTGCGATTTGGCGTGGTCCGCAGCCCCCAGAGTACGAAGTCGAGCTCCTCGACCCAGTGCGTGTCCGATTCTGTCAAGGACTGCACCAGTCTGGGTTTGATGCCGCTCATGATACGACCGTTTGCACATTCGACCTGGCCGTTTTTTGGGGGATGGTAGACGGAGGCGTAATCGAGCTTAATGCCCATGTTGCTGCACCAAGTTTTCACTTCATCGGCTGTGTAGTTTGAGCCATTGTTAGTGATGATGCTGTGGGGGACGCCATATCGGTGTACAACACCGGATATGAAGTCTATCACTGGTCCGGATTCGGCCGTTTTGACTGGTTTAGCTTCTATCCATTTGGTGAACTTGTCCACCATGACCAACAAGTATTTTTTCTTATGGCTTCCCCCCTTAAGGGGTCCGACCATATCCAGCCCCCAGACCGCGAAGGGCCAAGTAATGGGAATTGTTTGGAGAGCGGTGGGGGGCATGTGGCTCTGATTGGCGAAGAGCTGGCAACCGACGCAGTGTTGAACAAGGTCCTGTGCGTCTGCTCGGGCTGTCGGCAAATAAAAGCCTGTGCGGAAGGCCTTGCCGACGAGTGCCCGAGCCGCGGCGTGGTGTCCACCGAGTCCGGCATGGATTTCAGCCAAGAGCTGCCGCCCTTCCTCCTCGGAGATGCATCTTTGGAGCACTCCGGTCGCACTTTTCTTATAGAGTTCTCCCTCATGGACTTTGTAGGCTTTGGACTGCCGCACGATGCAACATGCTTCATTTTGGTCCTCGAGGAGCTCCTGCCTATTTAGGTAAGCCAAGAAAGGCTTGGTCCACGAGGCAATTACAGCCATGATTTCGTGGGCCGAAGGTGTTATTTCGGTGGCGGAGACTCCGGTTACGTCTGATGGTTCGGAGTCAGGGGGTGTATTAGGATACGTGCTAGTGTTGCCGGACTCCCCTTCCCATACCACGGATGGCTTGAACAGCCTTTCTAGGAATATGTTAGGTGGGACAGGGTCGAGTTTAGCACCGATGTGGGCGAGAATATCCGCCGCTTGATTGTTTTCTCGAGCCACATGGTGGAATTCGAGCCCCTCGAACCGAGATGACATTTTGAGGACGACATTACGATAGGCCGCCATTTTCGGATCCTTGGCATCAAAGTCTCCGTTTATTTGTGATATTGCTAGGTTTGAATCCCCGCGCACCTCCAGGTGTTGAATGCCCATAGAGACTGCCATCCGAAGACCATGCAACAGAGCCTCGTATTCAGCTGCGTTGTTGGAGTCTGTGTATAATATTTGGAGTACGTAATGGACCGTGTCTACGGTGGGGGAAGTCAGGACTACGCCTGCCCCCAATCCAGCCAGCATTTTAGAGCCATCGAAGTGCATGATCCAATTAGAGTACGCGCCGTACTCTTTAGGGAGTTCGGCTTCTGTCCATTCGGCGATGAAGTCAGCCAATACTTGCGACTTAATGGCCCGCCGTGGTTTGTATGTTATGTCGAATGGGAGGAGCTCGATGGCCAATTTAACAATGCGTCCCGTAGTGTCGCGGTTGTTTATTATGTCGTTAAGTGGTACTTCGGAGGCCACTGTAATCGAACACTCCTGGAAGTAGTGCCATAGCTTCCGGGATTCCTTGAAGACCGCGTATGCTATCTTTTGGTAGTTTGGGTATCGGGATTTTCATGGGGTGAGGACCGTGGACACGTAATATACCGGCTTTTGGAGCGGGAATTTGTATCCTTCTGCTTCTCGTTTGACGATGAGCACTGCGCTTACAACTTGATGTGTTGCGGCTATGTACAGTAGCATAGGTTCGCCAATATTTGACGCTGTTAGGACTGGATTGCTGGCCAATAAGGTCTTTATTTCATCCAGTCCGGCCGCGGCTGCATCTGTCCACACGAAGTGTTCGGAAGGCCAAAGAAGGCGGTAAAGAGGTAGTGCTTTTTCTCCTAATCGGGAGAAAGCGGCTTAAGGCAGCCATGCATCTAGCTAGTTTTGGGATATGCTTGAGGTGCATTGGGATAGTTAACTGCGATAGAGCTCGGATTTTTGCCGGGTTTGCTTCAATTCCTCTATTGGAAACGATGAAGCCGAGCAACTTCCCGGAGGGTACGCCGAAAACACATTTTTCCTGGTTTAGCTTGATGTCGTATGTTCGGAGGTTATCGAACGTAAGCCTAAAGTCGTCTATTAGAGTTTCGACGTGTCTTCTTTTTATGACCACATCATCCACATATGCCTCCACTATTTTGCCGATTTGCTTTTCGAGGCATGTTTGAATCATGCGTTGATAGGTTGCGCCGCATTTTAAGCCGAAAGGCATAGTGTTGAAGCAGAAAGGAACATATGGCGTTATGAAGGCCGTTGCCGCTTGGTCGGACTCTGCCATCTTTATTTGATGGTATCCGGAGTATGCTTAGAGGAAACACAGTGAGTCGTGTCCTGTGGTGGCGTCGATGATTTGGTCGATGCGAGGGAGGGGGAAGGGATCCTTGGGTCAAGCCTTGTTGAGGTCTTTGAAGTCGACGCATAGGCGCCATGATTTGTCCTTTTTCGGTACCATTACCAAATTTTCCAGCCAATCCGGATGCTTGATATCTTTGATGAATCCGGCCTCAAGTAGCTTGGCTAGCTCTTCTCCCATGGTTTGACGTTTAGGCTCTGAGAAGCGCCTAAGAGTCTGTTTGACTGGCTTGTATCCTTTTAGTATGTTGAGGCTGTGTTCGGCTAGCTCGCGTGGGATGCCCGGCATGTCTGAAGGACGCCAGGCAAAATGTCCCAATTCTCGCGTAGGAATTCGCGTAGTACGGCATCCATTGTGGGGCTCAACTGTGTCCCGATGGAGGCTGTCTTCATGGGGTCCGTTGGATGGACCTGGAATTTAACTATCTTGTCTGCGGGTTTAAATGATGTGGACTTGGGTCATTTGTCGAGTATCACGTCGTCCCGGTCTACTGTGGCGCGCAGTGTTGCTAGTTCTTCGGCCGCTAGGGCTTCAGATAATGCCTCCAGGGTGAGTGCTGCAGTTTTATTTTCGGCGCGGAGTGCGACGTCTGGGTCACTTGCTAGAGTGATGATTCCATTGGGTCCGGGCATTTTAAGCTTCATGTATCCGTAATGGGGTATAGCTTGAAAGCTTGTGAATGCGTCCCGCCCTAAAAGGGCGTGGTATCCGCTGCTGAAAGGAGCCACTTGGAATGTGATTTCTTTGGACCTGTAATTATCCGGGGTGCCGAATACCACATCGAGTGTGATTTTTCCCGCACACCGTGCCTCCCGACTATGGATGATTCCCCTGAAGGTTGTGCCGCTCTGCTCAATGCGACTTTTCTCCATTTCCATCTTGCTGAGTGTTTCTTCATAGATCAAGTTTAGTCCACTTCCACCGTCCATGAGTACTTTAGTGAGCCGAAAGCCGTCCACGATTGGGCTAAGGACCAATGCGGCAGGTGCCCGGACTGTCTGGAATTGGGGTTCGTCACTGGCACTGAAAGTTATAGCAGTGTCGTTCCACGGGTTTATTTTTGCCACGTGGCAAATTTCAGGGAGATTTCGATGGGCTCGCTTGCGCCTATTATTTTAGGCAAAAGTCTCGAAGACTGTCAGTACCGTATTGTTTTCTTTGGCGGGATGTTGTTCTGCTTTATGGCTTACAAGAAGATCATCGCCACTTTTTGCTACCTGCCGGAGTATCCAACATGCTCTAAGGCTATGTGTTGGTGTAGTGTCCGGCGAGCTGTGGTGTTTACATGGCCCATTGAGCCATTCTTCCAATACGGTTCCACGCCCTGGGGTGGGCTTTGGTTTCTTGGGGATTGGATCGGCTGACTTACGAGAGTTCGCCCGTTTAACTCGGACAAAGGTTTTAGTGAGAGCCAAACTATCCCAAAATTTTGTTTGGGTTTTCCAGGCGCTTTCCATCGCACAATACTTCTGTACTATGGTTACTAAGTCAGCAAAGTGTACTATGTTACGGCGACTTATAGAATTGAGGATCCCTTTGTTCGTGCAGTTTTTGTAAAAAAGTGAGATTGCGTCTTCCTCACGACAGTCCTTGACCTTGTTTAGCACAAGGAGGAATCTGGCCTAGTAGCGATGTACTGTCTCTTGGGGCTCTTGTCTGATATGGGAGAGACGGTTTAAGTCCGGGTGGGTGGGTGTAGCTGAATCTGGATTACGATCCGATCTAACGCCCTCGAGTGGGGAGCTTCGGGCTTGACAGCTCGGGATCCGGGCGCTGCCGATTTTCCCGCCCGATACGATTCTATGTCCGGGATCTGGGTCGTGTCCTCTCGTGGCGGGTATCCGGCTCAGGGAGCTCGGTAATCCGGACATAATTCGTCCTCAAAATAGAGGGATAATCCGTATGTGGCACCTCCACTACCGCTATCTCGTGGGTGACCGGTGGGGATTTGATATCCCTTTGGTCGGGTTTAAGCCCGATCCAGTCATAGTCTGTGGCGACTCCCAAGGCGGCGATGCGATAAAAGAGCTCATTAAGGGAGGAGAGCTCCCTTGGATCCATCTGTTCGGCGAATTCCGAATTGACGTGGAGGCTATTCGTGATGACCCGAGAGGTCATCATCGGCGCGATAGCCGATCGGTCGGCCATGACGAAGCCGCCTAGTCGGAGAGTTTGGCCTGCAGCCAGCGCTCTCTCAGAGGTGATGTTGTCCTTAACAACGAGACGGGCCATCGAGCCTTGCAGCGACGACACAGAGGAACTCTCAATGAAAGCACCAATGTCGGTGTCAAAACCGGCGGATCTCGGGTAGGGGGTCCCGATCTGTGCATCTAAGGCTGATGGTAACAGGAGGCAAGGGACACGATGTTTTACCCAGGTTCGGGCCCTCTCGATGGAGGTAAAACCCTACTTCCTGCTTGATTGATATTGATGATATGAGTATTACAAGAGTTGATCTACCACGAGATCGTAGAGGCTAAACCCTAGAAGCTAGCCTATGATAATTATGATTCTGTCCCTAAGGACTAAACCCTCCGTTTTATATAGATACTGGAGAGGGCTAGGGTTTACACAGAGTCTATTATCCGGATCGCCAAGCTTGTCTTCCACGCAAAGGAGAGTCCCATCCGGACACGGGACGAAGTCTTGAGTCTTGTATCTTCATAGTCCAACAATCCGGCCAAAGTATATAGTCCGGCTCTCCGGATACCCCCTAATCTAGGACTCCCTCAATGGCCATAATTTCTTTTTCTCAAATTGTATGACCAATTCAATGCACCATGCCAAGTTATTTGGGTTTTCGACAAGTTTTGTATTTTCTGAAGTTTTCTCAGTAAAAAGGCCGATAAATAACCTGACATGTCGCAACATGCAAATGTATAGAAAGTCGTTCAAACCAAGCATGAATGCCTACCATAGGCTTGCCTACCAGCCGCAAAATTTGGGGTCATTTCAAGGATGTGTAAAAATAAACCATGTTCAACGGAGGGTGTTCGGGTGCTAGATGACTGCATGCGAGATGATGTGCTTGACATCCGATAAACGGACCCACAATTTTTCCACTAGGTTCTATGACCAATTCAAGGCATTATGCCAAGTTGTTTGAATTTTTGACAAGTTTTGCATTTTCTAAAGTTTTTTTCCGTGAAAAGGGGCGACAAATGGCCGGACGTGTCACAACGTGCTGACGGTGTCGGACGTTGTTCAAACCTGGCATGAATCTCTCATGTGTCCGGTCCAGATTGCTGCAATAAGTTGTGGTCATTTATCCATAGTTAAAAACATCAATTGTGAGGAGCATGCCACACTAGGCTAGACGAGTGCATCCGTGAGGATATAGTTTTTTCCTAATTTGAATGCTTATGTTATTTGTAATTTGCGTCACTATCAACCAACATGAACATTTTCTTATGTCCGAACCATTTATCTTCAAAATATTCAAAAAAATAGAATTTTGAATTGTGTATGATTTTTTTTCAAACTTGAACACTTTCTAAAGAATTGTTAACCTATTCCAACAATTGATAAAAAATTGAACACAAGTTGCAAACCATATGCTTTAACAAAAGTTGTCAAGTTTTTCTGGAACACGTACACTTTTTAAAGGACCTCAATAAGTCCCGAACGTTTGATTTTTAAGCATGCTAATCCAAACCATTTTTATGGCAAGTTTAGTTAAGGCGATGTTGACGAACATGGCAATTTTCTGACAAAACGTCAAACTGGAATAAAGTTGTCATGTGTTAACAACTAAAGTTGCCACCTTGCAGCAACTAAAGTTGCCATCAAAAAACGTTCGGGATGACATGCTTAAATTCCTAACGTCCGGGTCTGTTTTTAAATTTGTAAGAAAGTTTGAAAACAAAAACATTTTTAAAATTGTAAACAATATTAAAAAACACAAACATTTTTTAAGAGGAATGCGCATAAAAACAGAACGACGAACCGATACCAAAACCGAAAGTAAAAAAATATTGGTTTTTGCTGCTAGTACAATAAAAGCAGGTTTTTACTTTAAATAACTGAAATCAAATCGGTCACTTTGGTAGGAGACCGAACAACCGAAAGAAAAACCAAAGCACTAGGCCCCCACAGGTACACGCCAGGCTCATGACACGTCTCGCCAACTGCCAGCAGCTCGGAACCACGCGCTCTTATCTTACCGACCCGTGTTCGAGAATTATTTTTGTGCGCATGTGGCAGGCCCAAGTACTTCCTCCCTTTCGTCTGAAAATATTTGTCATCAAAATAAATAAATAAAAATATATCTAGATGTATTTTAGTTTTAGATACATTTTTTTTGTTTATTTTGATGACAAGTATAATCGAAGGGAGGTAGTATGAGATAAGCGAGTCAACTAGTCCTTCGGTGTGATAGTCCTGGTCCGTCCAATTAAATTGCATGGCCCAGACACATTCGTGGAGTATGCAGCGAAATACACTGTCTTATTTTGTTCAGTCCCTCCCACATCGTGTGGCTATGCTTAACAGGACTGTCTTGGATTACCAAACGATTTTTTCGTCAGCGACCAAGCAATTGTTTGGAATAAACTGAAAATCGTTTGACAACTTATCTGTTTTGTGTTGTTAATTTTAGTTTTTAATTTTGCTAACCAAATCTGAAAAATAGTATAAACCAAATTTTGGGTTTCTACCAAATGCCCACCATGATTTTTTGGTATCCCTATTTTCGAATACAATTTTTTAAAATTTGGAAATGTATCAAATAATAATAATAAAGTTAAAAAAGTGAAAAATAAATTACGAAAAATGAATAAAAAACGCTTAAGCATTCGCCCAACTAAGCGGCGACATCACTCCTATTGTGCCGACCGAAAAGTTTGTGGATTTGAAAAAAGGTCATGTCTTTTTCCATAATTTTTTTGGATTTTGTAAATCAATCTACCTATTTGTGAACTTTTTCTCAAATTTGATAATCTTTTTGTAAAAAAATCTACCTATAATAGATTTTTTGAAGATTTAGAAGAAATTAGTAAAGAAGTTGCAAAAAATGGTTCGAGAAATTGAAAAGAATCACTAATTTTAGAAAGAGCTCACAATTCGTTATTATAACAGGTGGAGGTAATCCAAAAGGTCCATAGTTCGAATCCAACTTCAGGCGCCCATTTTGTGAAAGTCAAAAAATAAAAGATAAATTAATGGGCCAAGCCCATGACGGAGGGTGTGTGTGCGCCGGTTTTTCTGACACTCCCTGTACGGAGGGAGCTCTTAGTCAGCGCTTGTTGCACTAGTCAGCAGACGCAACACTCACACGCCACCTTTCATGGGTTGGCCCAACTACGCGAGCACTCAGCTGTCGCTCATCAAGAGCATCCGCCCGATGGCTTCTTGGTGGTTCGACCAAAAAAACCTTCTGCATGGTTGACGTGGACGACAACTTGACCATGGACATGTTTGACCTTTGATGGTTAACTTTTAAAAAGGTTCTTTTTGGAAAAGTTCATGGACTTGAAAACATATTGGCGGATTTGCAAAACGTTCACGAATTGAAAAATACCATGAATTGAGAAACATTTCAAGCAATTTTTGAAAAAAAAACAAGGATTTGAAAAAGTTTGTCGATTTTGAAAAAAGTCAAGAAAATTTTTAAACGCCATCAACTTTGAAAATATGCATTTATTTTGGAAAAAGTGCAGCGATTTTAACAAAATTTCATCCATTTTTAAAACAGTTCATCAATTTTGAAAAAAAAGTTCATCAATATTAAAAAAAGTTTGCAAATTTGAAAAAAGTTTTCTATTTTTTAAAAGGTTCACCAAGTTTAAAAACACATTCAAAAATTTAAAAAAAGTTCGTTCATTTCTTAGAAAAAAAATTTTGAAAAAGGTTTGCACATTGCAAAAGAAAAAGGAACAGAAAAAAGAAAGGAAAAGAAAATGGAAAAAAAGGAAATAAAAACGGAATAAAACCGTTTGAAAAAACTTGAAAAGGGGAAAAAGGGAAAAAAAGAAGAAAGAAGAAAAGAATGAGAAAGTGGCATGTAATCAAATCAACTAATGATTGCTGGTTGGTTAAGGCGTTGAACTCTCAACAAGATATAGCTGCTTCGAATCCTTCTTACGCGCACATTTTTTTTGCGATTTAAAATCAGAAGAGAAGAAAGGTAGATAGGCCAGACCGGCTCACACGTGTACAGCATACCCATATACATCGGTTGTGAAGGTTCTTCGTCATTTTCTCCTTTGGTGACTGTTATCATGGTGCCAGAGGCAGGCGAAGGGCGTTGGTTTGTCAAGCTAGGAGGATTCTTCAGTTTTGATTGTAATTTTACTTCTTGAATGGTGTTCCTGTGTGCAAAGGCTAGCGCTCTGCTGTCTTTTCAGTTTTGTCAGGTCGGTATATACTATGATCCTTATGTTATAAATGAGACACACATTACCATGCAAAAAAAAAAAGTATGGGCTAATTTTGAGCCGTCCTTGTGTTTAGGGGGTGTATTGCAACATAAGTGTTGAATTATACCCATGTTAAAACTAGGAGCCTAAGAGCATCTTTAGCCGACAACGCAAGACCTGTAACTCTTTAAAAAAATGTTTTGAAGAGTTAAACCAGACCTAGTCGATCTTGTATCCGGTTTAACTGCTAAAAAAAAAAGTTAGCACCGCGTCGGCCGCAACCTAGTGTCAGGATAGTTTCGGCCCTCTCATGTGCCAGCCCTCTCCCTTACTCACATCGTACCAATGCAGGTGGCGCCAAACCCACCCCGCACCAAGCCCTCCATCCCCTTTCACCCCCGTCCGCATCGTCGCAATGTTGATGCCCGCCATCCCTCTTCAAATCGACCAATGTCACCCCCAACTCCCCCTCAGGGACGGATCTGGCTGCCTTGGGCCGCCGACGCCAAACTGAAGAAGGTGGGCAACACCATATCATCGCCATGACTGGAAACAGGTCCACGTAGCCTCCTCGAGCACCCACCAGCGTACTCTGCTCCTAATCCATTCCCGAGGGTCAATAATCATGACACATGGAAGCGGTATTGGATCATATTGTTCTAGTCTGCGGAGCTGGTGGCTCACGCCTGCGAGATGATCGAGGTGACAGCGGTCCGCCTCCATGGAAGTCGGGTGAAGATAAACTCGCTATAGGAGGGAGAGGTGGTGAGGTGCGAGGCTCCAGGAGGCTGCAGACGGGGGGTTTTATAGGCGGGGCGGCGAGGAGGGCTCAGGCTCCGCCAGAGGACAGTTGTCTCCGGCGCCCGGCGACGAATGGTGCCAAAGAGAGAGGGGGAAGGCGAGGGGGTCACGCGGGAGCTGTGTGCGGACGCGGACGAGCACAGGAGCGAGGAGGAAAGGGACGAACACAAGGCGCTGGGCATCAGGCCGCTTGGTCGGACTGCGTGCGTTTCACGCGGGTGAGCTCCGGCGTCGGCGAGCGGCAGGGTGGAGTAAAGGAGGTGGAGACGAGGATGATGGCGAGGGGGGACACGCTCTGGCTGGCCGAGCAGCGAGCACGCGCGTCACAGAGGCGCTGGCGACGCGCAGAGCGCATGTGTGGCATGCCAGCACGCCCAGACGAACGCGGTCACCGCATGGACCGTGGCATCAGGCCACATATGCACTAACCATGATGTCTGGCATGTAGTCCTTAGTAAACTTAGGTGTTACCACGGCTTGGTTTGTTCCCAGGTGAAGTAGAAGTGAAATTGTGAAGAGGTTAAGTTCTTGGGACGTAAACTTTGAGCGATCTTGTGGTCAAACCACAGGGATTCAAGGGCTGAGCTTTGGGGTTTTACTGACTCTTACTAAGGTGAATAAGCACAGGGAAAACCAGCTACATTGGAGCTAGTAAAAAGGTAGTTGCTGTAGAAACTACCATTTCAGCCCAGAAGTGAAAATATTTTCTGTAGCCAAAATACTCCAAAGAGTGGTGAAATATTTTTGCTCAGAAATGTGCCCTAGGGTCCAAAGAATATTTGGGATTTTTCTCAGGATTTTTAGGGCAACAGAAATGAGGGTTGCTTTGGAGGTCAAAGGGTTTAGCTAGGGTTTAAGAGGCAAAATGAATATTTTTCATTTAAGAAAAATATTCCAAGCAATATTGTTGGGTTGGCCAGGGGTGAAATGATGGATTAGAAGAGAAAAGGGGGCACTTGGGTGAAAATCAAGAGGTACCCAAGTGATCAAGTCCAAATGGAATGATTCAAAACTCCAAATCCAAAACTAACTCAGCTGAAAATCAAGCAAAGAAAAGAGGGCAAAAACCAGGCTGTGACATCAATATAACAACCAAATATAGCCATTGAAAACTGGACAAAGTATCACTGGAACCAACCTAACAAGCAAATATAGATAAACATGGCATATGCTTTAAAACTGGAAAGGTGCTCACTGCAACCAACCTAACAAGCAAATACAGATAAACAAGACATCTGATTGAAAACAGGATAAATGCTAAAAAAAGATACCTAACAACCAAATACAGATAAACAAGGCATCTTCTTGATAACTGGACAAATGCTCACTGCAACCAAACTAAGACAAAATACATATAAACAAGGCATCGGCTCGATAACTAGAAAAATGCTCACTACAACCAACCTAACAACCTAACACAGATAAACAAGGCATCTACTCACTATAAACAACCAAATATAGCCATTCGTGAAACTAAAGTGGACAATTCATACTTAAACATCACATAGCCCTATTGAACAATACATTTTTGCATAACTGAAATAATTAAACAGGGCATAGTTATAGCACCGCACGACAAATGCTACAACAACAAAGGGTATGGGTTGGGAAGCTAGAAAAGGTAAGATTTGCTGATAGGATGTTGACTCACATTTCATGGACCGGATCCTTCTAGTTGGAAGAGCACATACCCATGGCGGAAGAACCTTTGTGGTTGCCCTCCTCGTGGTCGTGGTCATGGTCGTGGTCGATGAGATCTGACTTGGCAATTGAGGATTTCAAGCCGCCGCCGTAGAACATGTCCTTCAGAAATGACAAAATGGGCTTGATGGCGTATAAGGATCGCAAATCGTTGACCGCTTGGCGGAGGAGATCAGCAGCAGGGCCTTCCAAGAGATCGACGGCAGTTGAACCAGAGGGGTTGGGGATGGACCACGTAACCTGTGACATGGTCCGCGTGAAGCCATCGTTGTCGACGAGCTTAATGTCGTAGCCGACTTTCGAGATACGATGTCGTAAGCCCGCTGACATGAAACCTTCGACATGGCAACATAGTCAACGTCTTCGCCGGCTTCCGTGGTGGCGTGTTGATCCGGGAAAGGCCATGATAAACCACTTCGCCAACGTTCGCCGGAGAAGCCATGATAAACCACTTCTTAGCCATACGCTCGTCGGGCTCCCTGGAATACGTAGTCGAGCTTAGGTTGCGGCATTCTAGAGAAGGGGATGTGGATATGGTGGGGAGGGACACTGCAGGCCTCATCTAAAAACTCAGGGGAGTGGGCGACGGTATGGGAATCGCTGGGTAACCTGAACTTTATTATCTAAGCTAGGAGGAACGGGCAGACCAGCATGGGTTAGCGGCGGCGCCGGCGGCGGCTGCGAGATAGGGATCCAGGAGGGAGGGGGCGGGTGGAGGGACTGTGGTGGTGGTGGTGGTTTGGGGGGGGGGGGGGTTGTGGTGTTTGAGGATATGCCGTGGCTAGTGAAATTTTTAGTAATGGTGGGCGGAGATGGTGGTGGACGAGGGAGGGTGACGGTTCAAATGCCTCGGCTACTGCAATTTTACTATAAGGTCGGTGTTGGAGGAGTGTGGGTGATGTTTGATGTACGAGGGCTACTAAAATTTGGGTAAAGGAATTGATGTGGGGCGGGAGTGGCCAAGATCGCGCACGGTCCAATAAGAATATGCGTGTATGATAATAACGAAAAGTGGCGGAACCGCCAATTTTTGCAACGCTCAAGGCGGGTAGTTTGTTTTTATATTTCGAGCTAGCTGGTCTATCGCACATGGTTCATCCTAATTTCTAAATAAACTCACCCGCCTTTAGCTTGCGCAGTCATGGTGATTTTACAGCGCACTTACATCACACATGGTTAAGCCAGTACCGGCACCATTTTGCTCGGCGCTTAACGATCGTGGTGATTTTACAGCGCACTTGCATCGCCGCTGCGGTTAAACCAGTAACTCCACCATTTGATCGCGGTTGCGCATTCGTGGTAATTTCATAGCGCACTTGCATCGCACACGGTTAAGCCAGTGTCTGCACCATTTTTCTCGCGCTTGCGCGGTCGTGGTGATTTCACAATGCACTTGCACCGCACATGGTTAAACCAGTACCTCCACCATTTGCTCACGCTTGCGCAGTCGTGCTGATTTTACAGAGCACTTGCATGGCACACGGTTAAGCCAGTACCTGCACCATTTTGCTCACGCTGGTCACCCTAGGACCTACTCCCTCCTATCACGCACATTTGCTCTTTTAGAAACTGTGTGCGGTGGCTAGTGTGTCACTGCCTGTTACGTCTCCAACGTATCTATAATTTTCGATTGTTCCATGCTATTATATTACCCGTTTTGGATGTTTATGGGCTTTACTATACACTTTTATATCATTTTTGGGTCTAAACTACTAACCGGAGGCCTAATACGTCTCCAACGTATCTATATTTTTTTATTGTTCCATGCTATTATATTACCCATTTTGGATGTTTATGGGTTTTACTTTACACTTTTATATCATTTTTGGGACTAACCTACTAACCTACTAACCTACTAACCGGAGCCGGGGAAGATGCAGCAGTGGAAGCCCGCGCAGTGGAAGCCGGGTTCACTGGTTCGGCTGCGGGGTGAGGCTACCGTCGCCGCAGAATAACAGGGGGTGTGGGTGAGTGGAGGGATGGCCTGGCCAGCGATGGGAGTAGTATGGGGGCGATGAGGCCTCCGCGGCAGCACTGCCGGCCACGGGAGGCAGGGGCAGGCGGCACTACTGGCGCTGCTTTGGGCGGCTGGACCAAGAAGACCAGAGGTTGAAGAAGCACTACGGCCGTTGGATGGACATCGCACGGTCACTGAAGCTAGAATCATTTATTATTGACTAAGTTGACAAAGCCCTTGGTACGCTCCAACTTAGTAGGCACACAGGTCAGCCTCTGAAACTGTGCGCCCCAGATGTCAGGGGGAGGAATCATTTTTTGGCGGCGAAGCTAAGAATATCCGAGATTGAAGAAGAAGCACGACATCCGTTGGATAGACATCCAACGGCCACTTCTGCTAGAACTGTGTGTTGACTATAATAAGTTGACAAAGCCTTGCATATGCGTCAACTTATTTTTTTAAGGGACGTGTCACTTAGTAGGCCCACAAGTGTGTGGCAGAGAACTTATAGCCCATTTGCATTTTGTAAGAATGTACAACCCATTTTTGAATTCTAATGGAGTCTACAACAGCCCATTTACAGTGTTAAAAGTACAACCCATTTTCTAGCTAGGACAACGATTAATAATTTCAACCAACCGTTGAAGACATAATTCAATAAAAATTCCCACATTTTGATGGGATCTGAAATATTTTTATCCCGAAGTTTCTAGTCAGATTAAATATAAATTTGTATTACGTAAAAATCCAACGAAACATTGTGCGCGCAACAATGAAAATTTAAGATTTTCAAAATCCATAAATAATATTTTATAAACTAATTTCATGTTTGGTGCATTTTTTTATAATTACATCCCATTTATTATTTTTAAAGCCCATTTTCCTGTTAAGCCTAATGCATCCCTCCTAGGAAAGATTTGCAGCCTAGCGGGGCGGAGAATAACAAGTTGACCTTGCTCGGTATTCCTCAAAAAGACGTATAGCTGGGCTAGCCATTTTCATCTTGAAAAAATAAGTATCTGGGCTGGATATCTGGCCTGGGCTAGACGGGCCACAGCCTGCCCAGTTAATACCCTGCTCTCCTCTGAACAACAACGAAATCATCACCAAGAAAAACTCTGAAGTGCTCACGCCCCAAAAACACAAATACTGCTCGAGCTGCTTGGTCCCAGCTATCGGCCGCACCTTGTGCAATTCTCTCGTTTATATTGACTACATATGTTGACAATGGTGTGGGACCGTGATGTCAGGAAACCAGGAGAAAGCAAAAAAATATAGTTGTAAATAATAAGGGGGCACTTATGACGTACGGCTATGGCCCTAGTGGGTCCCTAGTGTCATCCGGTCAAAATAAAGTCATCTCCTGAATCCTCATGTTCGTTGACGTTGTTAACAATGCTCGGCGCCACAGCGAGCGCAACAACTCAAAGGACAACAGAGAGGGCCTCGCGGGCCCTACGGATGGTCTGATACAGCGCTCGCTGCTCATTCAGGAAGCCAGGATCATCAGACACCTATAAGCACCTTCGAGAAACTGAGATGGCATGAAACGTAAGGCCGCACTTGGGAGCTCTGGTTTATTTCAAACCTGTATTAACATACACAAGTGTAATTTACTCGTCATCGAAAACAACGCATAAAATACATGCGTAAGGAAACCGAGGGCCCGAGGTCTGTAAGTAAAACCGGCGGGGTACGCGTGTAATTTGAGAGACCAGTGTATATTTTACGAGCACTGCTATATGGACGACATTACCAGACGATAGATGCACGAAGTGCGTATCATGCGATCCATAGGCAAGGCTGAAACAACAGCTAACGGCTGGATTAGCAATCGTCCAAGTGTCGTTTAGCGTTTTTATCATGTGTGAAGTACTTCCAATATTTTACTAGTCGAAATCGACCAACATAGCGCCTTCGTCCGGGACCATCTGCTTTAATTTACAAGCGTCAGTTTTACAAGCAGTTTTTGTTGGAAAACGACGATCCAATCACGGCCTAATATCATGAGTTGGTCGGAAGATCATATGGTTTCACGTCTAACCTACCCGACTTGTCGTATAGGCTATGAATGAAACATCAGATGATGAACTTCTTAAGCACGGATACAACAAAAGGGGATGATCTTCTTAACAAGGAAATCACTGGCATTAGATCGACATGCAAAACAATACAAAGCATTATTCTCAGGAGGCACGGTGAACAGCTCGTGATGCCGCACGCCACAACATTCCAAGCTCAACTTTGCAATCAAACTCAAGGCCTGGCATTACATAGACAATATTCAGAATAAACTCTTACACAGGAATATCTCAGCAGAGTAACTTTTTACTTCTAAACTAAACACAGGAATAGGAAAAAACACTCGACACTACTCACAGCAAGGGCGTCCCACTCAAAAATATCAAATGCATGTCTGCTGGCTAACATCAATGAGGAAATTTTGACAAGGTTTTCAAATTCCAATATATTAAACTAATGTCTTCTTGCTAACATCAATGATTAAACTTTGACAAGCTTTTCCCATTCAAAATATGTAATGACTATGATCGAGGAGTCCTATCGTAGCTTCTTAAATTGCCAATGGTCTCTGCAGACTAGTCATGTCACCGGTGTCTAATAATACTCTGTAAAGCTTCTCGGTCATTCATACGTAATGTAGCGCATAAAGGATCGCTTCTTTCTGCAAAGTGGAACGACCAACTGGACCCAGTAATGCAGCAGTTTGCCTTGGACACATTGGCTCCTTTTGCGCAGTTCAACTAAAATCGAAGTCGGAATAAAACCAAGCTTTAATTTTGATATCCCTGTAAGCAACAATAGGTATAAGGGAAACAATTACTGAGAAATAACGGTTGATGATTTGTACTCCCAGAAGAAAAGCATCTCTTGATCTACTTTATCTTAATGGGAAACAAAGCAGAGAGTAGCAATTACGCATCGATTGTGATTCATTCATATTGACTGAGACATTATCTTAACAATGCCTTGTTTCAACATGTATAAAGAACGACAAAGCAGAAAAGTACCATTCCTAAAACAATGCAACTGATTCATTTTAACAACAACATTATCTTAACAATACCTTGGTTAAACATGTAGAAAGAACTACAAAGCAGGATAGTACCATTCCTAACAAGTGTTGCAGTTTTGACCTAAGATTCAGTAGTTAATTAATTCTGAGAGTGGCATCGCTTAATTTTAGCAGCGGCATTAGATTAACGAAAAGCATAAACAGTTCCAGGGGAGAGTGGACGCAACAACAGTATGTGCTTCCATCTACTTATAAAGGGGGTGATGCAAAGTTTGTTGTAACAAAGCAACAAGCATCATGTCTGGGTTGGTCCCATTTTTGTTCACTACTTAATGGGAAAAGATTGCAATACAATAGCTTCAATTCAACATTTATTTAAAACATTACCAATACAAGTAGCACAACATCTCAAAGCACATTTCACAATCATGTGGATGAAGGCCTGTACTGACCTTTCATGAGATGGACAAGATAAAATACGAATCTGCCAACACGAAGAGGAAATCCAATCTCGTTTTGTGCAATTGCACTGAAATCAAGCAAAGTGTTTCGTGTAGTGAAGCAAAATGTCGCAATAGCAACAAGTTGAATAGATATCTCTGTTTAAACAAAGGCAAAAAATGAATCAATTACTGGCTAATAAAGGAGGATGCAACATGCGGCCACAAAAATGGTAATCCCGCCAAGTGTTGCAGTTTTGAAATAAGATTCAGTAGTTAATTCTGAGAGTGGCATCAATTACTGGCTTATAAAGGGGTGATGCTAAATTTGTTGTAACAAAGCAACAAGCATCATGTCTGGGTTGGTCCCATTTTTGTTCACTACTTAACGGGAAAAGACAGCAATACAATAGCTTCAATTCAACATTTATTTAAAACAGTACCAAAACAAGTACAACATCTCAAAGCACACTGCACATCATGTGGATGAGACCAAGATTTGAAACAACTCGCCATGAAGACTGGAAACAAATCTCGATCTCCTTTTGTGCAGTTCCACCAAAATTAAGCAAAGTCACCGGTGTGACATTCAAGTTGAACTGCACAAAACACTCTTAAAACATAAGTGTTTCGAGTAGCGAAGCAAAATGTTGCAATAGCAACAAGTTGAATCGATACCCCTGTTTTAACAGAGGAAAAAAAAGGAAACAATTACTTGCCGATAAAGGAGGATGAAACAAGCGGTGTGAGAAAAGAAGCATCTAACTTATCTTGGATGGAAAACAAAGTAGGATAGTATCATTTCTAAAACGGTTGCATTGATTCATATTAACAGAGACATTCTCTTGAAACAACATTCATTAAAAAATGTAATTTACTTTTAACAATGGCATTGCTTCAATTTTCCGGCGGCATTCTTAGATTAACAACAGCAAAATAGTTGTATGGGACATGCCAGCACCATGTGCATCCACACGTATAAATGGGTGATGCAGAGTATGTAGCCAAGCATCATATATGCATTGGTCCCTTATTTGTTCTCTTTGAACCTTTTTCCTATGTGAGGGTAGCAAATCTAGTCCTACACAAACTACCCGACCCCCAGTTTCTTTCCCTTTTCAACAAAGAGATCGGTTCCTTACAGATGTGTGTACTGGGTTACCCCCTTTTTCCCTTTTCGACCTACAAAGCGGATGTATAGCCAGTATATACTACTTTCCGCCCCTCCTTTCCTCATGGAACCACATCCTAGATTCTTGCTCCAGCCCATCGCACCCTTCTTTCCTCTGTGAACCAAGACCTAGATTCGACTACAGATCGAAAAAGATCCACATGCAGCTAGAGCAACGACGGTTTCAAAGAATTTTAATTTCAATTATCGGAAAGGTTTGAGAGTATTACAAAGTTTGACTTCAGTCAAATCTAATATGCGGAGTAAATAAAAATGGAGGGCTACTACGTCCATCCGGTTTTTAGTACACACCATTTTTTAAATCAAAGTTAATAGCTGGACAAATAAAATTACAGGGGAGCTGGAGACAAAGTTGTGAGAAGTCTTAGAAATCAATACAAAACTTATGCTCTTAGTACCAACGTCGATTCTTCTTCGAGGAAACATTTGGTTCATAGCCAATTGTGTGATAAAATTGCACCAACGTGAAAGACGACCGCGTCTCCAACGCAACCAAGGTGAACTGACGAAGGTTATCATCTTTGTGCATGACAAGCAAAGAGCTTTGATGGAAGATAGCTTGTTTTCATTGAAAATTGATCAGCTTCACCAGCCGACGCAACCATGAGGCGCAACCATGAGCATCGATAGGTCATAGTGGTGATGCATCATCCATTTGGCATCAAGTTTGGGTGAGGCACCTATGAAGTTCAACAAATCCTCACTGTGGTGCATTTCTTCTCAGTAATCAAGCTCGAGGAAGGAAGAACCACGTGGCAGAGGACAGTGAGGCGGAACAACAATGGCCATCCAATTTTGTGCAGTTCCACTAAAATTGAGGAAGACATGCCCGGGTATGGAGACATGGGATTCGGCCGGATCTGTGACCACCGGTGAGGAGAGAGATAGAGTGGACACTGTCATCTTGTTTTGATATGGAGAGGGTCAGAGAGCGAGACGCGAGAAACTCTATCAAACAAGAGGCTATAATGGAGTAAAAAAAATCTCCATAGCAGTGGTTTTAAATAGAATACGCACGTTCCCGAAAAAAGAAACGAAAACTAGCGGAAATTTTTTTAAGGGTCTGTCTAGGACACATCTAGATGTGACATAGTTATGTCACATCTAAGTTGATGTCCACTCTGTTTGTGGTCTATTTTTTTGTCCTAGTTTTTTTTGTTTCTTGTTGCTACATTATATACTGGTGGGAGCTTAGATGTGATATCCTTAAATAACATCTAGATGTGAATTAGAGAAACTGATTTTCTAACGTACCAAGAAAGAAAACTCGATCAAAAACACGCCTCGCCTGTGTCGCGAGAGTCGTCGCGCACACACACATAGACATAGACATGCATATCCGTGTTTACATAAAATTCCATTTCCATCTCCATCTCCAATCATATTTGTCCAACTGGCACATTATTTATGTTGTTAATTATATACGCACAACATCTCTTGTTTGCGCACGTCCGGACCGCTGCCACGGCCGGTCCTGACCAACCCGAACCCTCTTCATCGATCAGCGTGCTTCCCGCTTTGAAAGCAGTCGGTGCCACATTCATGCCCGGCCAGAGTGGAGGCGACCTCTCAGTGGCGCTGGCAATGAAGCGGCGCGCCGGCCGAGAGAGCGTCGCCCGCGCCGCTTCCGGGTGCACGCGGCTGCTTCGCGTTCAAAGGTCGCAATAGCCGGCTACAACATGAATGTAAAAAGTTCTTGGGAGTCCATGCTACAGCTAGCTGTCCTCCCCCAACTCGTCAATCTCTTCCAGTAGTGCTAGTACTCCATGGCGTGGTCCATCGACAAGCAGGCGGGAAAGTTATCGTATACTACTCGGTTTGCGATGAGTGGCATGCCGAGCGACCGTGTGGGGTCGAGCCGTGGAGGAGGGTGAGACACGAACACGACAGACGTGATTTAAACGTTGGTTTTGCTCGATGGCGCGATCCAACAAAACGAAACGTTGGTTTCTCTCTGTTTCCATTTTTTCTCTGAAAAAACGAAAACTTTCCACTCCATTTTCATTCCTATTCCAAAGTTGCCCCGTTACAACATTCCATCAAATACAAAGGAAAACTAACACGCATGCTGATGCATCTCAATGATTCACAGATCATAGCCAATATTTACTTCACAACTAAAGAAAAAAGTAGTACGAGAGTGTACGAAAGAAAAACTACTGATGGGGTCACTACGACTTAAACCCTAACATGATTTAATTTCCTGTCCATGTAGAACCTGTCGAAGGAAAGACGGCTGGCACCCTCAGATCATATGATGCTTTTGTGCAGTTCCACTAAAATCGACCTGAGCATCCCTGATGGCAAAGATATTGAAGAAGTGTGATTAGAATAATAATACTGGCACTAGTTCGTGAGACATAAACTCATCACAAGTAGAAGCCGGTAGAAGTAGAGAAAGATCAACATGGAGATGGAGCTACGGCAGTGGAGCAAGCCGGCTCCAAAAGGAAGATGGACTATACCTGGGACGTCGGGCTGTATCTAGAAGGGCGGTTGGGACGCGGCATCGGCCCATACCGCGGTGACCCCCGATTGGGACGCACCGACTGTGGGTTTTCGCCCTCGCCGATGTCGACCGCGTCTACGTAGAACATTATTCCCTTCCCCCAGCTGCGGGATCAGGCCCGTCGTTCTATGCTTGTGAAGAGAGCAACCTAAGCAAGCAGGCTTATAGCTTAGGCTCCTGCTAGTGTATATATAGTGGTTTTCTTTTTCTCTCCATATCAACCATTTTATATTGCGTACGTGTCATTGAAGAGTGAAATGATGGTTGCTTCTTTCGACTAACTTACTGTGTGATTTGACTGCTCGTTAGTGGCCCCTACACGTACTCCCCCTACGTGTATGCAACGATCCTGCGTACACATGGGCCTTAAAAAGCACGCTACGCCCTAAAGCATGCATGTCCGAGCACACGACGGAACACACACGGTCACGCTCAAGTGCTCAACCTACACGTGCATGCACACAGATACTCAGTCAGGGTGAGCTAGTGACCGTATAAACATCGGAAAATAAATATATTGAGCACAATGAGCGTATTATGAAGTTCAACGACCATTGTCTTGGCTGATCGTCCTAAGAATGCTTATATATATGAATAAAGCTCTCTCATTTACCCGCAAAAAAGATTAAGCCATATTACCCGCAGAACGAGGAGAAGCTTGCAGGACAAGGTGAAGCTCGCTTACGCCTTTTGACTAATTCAACCTACCCTCGGTGGACATGCATCAGTCCATTCGGTGTCAGATTGTCAGAGGCATACACTGTAGTACCCAACATGCGGAGTACCATCATTGTTCGACTTCACGAAGAGGCGAAGAGCCAAGCGCAGTAGTACGAGTAGTACTACTACTAGAACCGCATGGTGGAGCGTTTGTACTCTTATTTTTTGTCTCTGATAAAGTACACGTTTATTCCGGAGAAGGGCGGAAAACGGCAACCCAACATGTAATGAATGATATCGATCAACCAACCATGCTCGAATATATCTTGGCCTCCGTGCGAGCCCGTCTGTGTGTTCTTGCTCCTCGTCTCTCTCAAGGAACGGCGGGTTGGCTCTTTGCCGTCAATTGAGATCGGTTTGCTCACACTCCTGTCCCACATGTCAGTGATATGCCTGTTGGGGAACGTAGCAATTTCAAAAAATTTCCTACGCACACGCAAGATCATGGTGATGCATAGCAACGAGAGGGGAGAGTATTGTCTACGTACCCTCGTAGACCAAAGCGGAAGCGATCACAACGTAGAGGAAGTAGTCGACGTTCTCCTCGTGATCCAGCCGATCCCGTCGTTACTCCGGCGCCTCCGAGTCGATCACAACGTAGAGGAAGTAGTCGTACGTTCTTCTCGCGATCCAGCCGATCCCAGCGCCGTTACTCCGGCGCCTCCGAGTTCTTGGCACACGTTCAGCTCGATGACGCTCCTCGGTCTCCGATCCAGCAAAGCTCCGGGGAGAGGGAGTTCCGTCAGCACGACGGCGTGGTGACGATCTTGATGTTCTACCGTCGCAGGGCTTCGCCTAAGCACCGCTGTGATATGACCGAGGTGGAATATGGTGGAGGGGCACCGCACACGGCTAAGGAACGATCTCAAGGATCAACTTGTGTGTTCTAGGGTGCCCCCTGCCCCGTATATAAAGGAGCAAGGGGAGGCCGGCCGGCCCTAGGAGGTGCGCCAAGGGAGGGGGAGTCCTCCTCCTAGTGGGAGTAGGACTCCTTTCCTAGTCCAACTAGGAAGGAGGAAGGGGAAGGAAAGAGAGGAGAGGGAGAGGGAAAGGGGGGCGTGCCCCCCCCTCCTTGTCCAATTCGGACTCCCCATGGGGGGGGCGCGCGCCACCTCCTGGCGCAGCCCTCTCTCTCCCCTCTTGGCCCAATAAGGCCCATTACTTCCCGGGGGGTTCCGGTAACCCCTCCGGCACTCCGTCTTTCTCCGGAAACTTCCGGAACCTTTCCGGTGTCCGAATATAGCCGTCCAATATATCAATCTTTATGTCTCGATTATTTCGAGACTCCTCGTCATGTCCGTGGTCACATCCGGGACTCCGAACTCCTTCGGTACATCAAAATACACAAACTCATAATATAACCGTCCTTGAAACCTTAAGCGTGCGGACCCTACGGTTCGAGAACAATGTAGACATGACCGAGACACATCTCCGGTCAATAACCAATAGCCGGACCTGGATGCCCATATTGGTTCCTACATTTTCTACGAAGATCTTTATCGGTCAGACCGCATAACAACATACGTTGTTCCCTTTGTCATCGGTATGTTACTTACCCGAGATTCGATCGTCGGTATCCAATACCTAGTTCAATCTCGATTCTTGGTAAGTCTCTTTACTCGTTCCGTAATACATCATCTCACAACTAACTCATTAGTTGTAATGCTTGCAAGGCTTATGTGATGTGTATTACCGAGAAGGCCCAGAGATACCTCTCCGGCAATCGGAGTGACAAAACCTAATCTCGAAATACGCCAACCCAACAAGTACCTTTGGAGACACCTGTAGTACTCCTTTATAATCACCCGATTACGTTGTGACGTTTGGTAGTACCCAAAGTGTTCCTCCGTAAACGGAGTTGCATAATCTCATAGTTACAGGAACATGTATAAGTCATGAAGAAAGCAATAGCAATATACTAAACGATCAAGTGCTAAGCTAACGGAATGGGTCATGTCAATCACATCATTCTTCTAATGAGGTGATCCCATTAATCAAATGACAACACATGTCTATGGTTAGGAAACATAACCATCTTTGATTAATGAGCTAGTCTAGTAGAGGCTTACTAGTGACTATATGTTTGTCTATGTATTCACACATGTATTATGTTTCCGTTAATACAATTCTAGCATGAATAATAAACATTTATCATGATATAAGGAAATAAATAATAACTTTATTATTGCCTCTAGGGCATATTTCCTTGATCTCCCACTTGCACTAGAGTCAATAATCTAGATTACACAAGAATGATTCTAACACCCATGGAGTCTTGGTGCTGATCATGTTTTGCTCGTGGAAGAGGCTTAGTCAATGGGTCTGCAACATTCAGATCCGTATGTACTTTGCAAATCTCTATGTCTCCCACTTGGACTTGGTCCCGAATGGAGTTGAAGCGTCTTTTGATATGCTTGGTCCTCTTGTGAAATCTGGATTCCTTTGCCAAGGCAATTGCACGGTATTGTCACGAGAAGATCTTCATTGGTCCCGATGCACTAGGTATGACACCTAGATCGGAAATGAACTCTTTCATCGAGACTCCTTCATTTGCTGCTTCAAGCAGCTATGTACTCCGCTTCACATGTAGATCCCGTCCACGACGCTTTGTTTAGAACTGCACCAACCGACAGCTCCACCGTTTAACAAAAACACGATCCGGGTTTGCGATTTAGAATCGTCCGGATCGGTGTCAAAGCTTACATCGACGTAACCATTTACGACTAGCTCTTTGTCACCTCCATATACGAGAAACATATCCTTAGTCCTTTTCAGGTATTTCAGGATGTTCTTGACCGCTGTCCGATGATCCACTCTGGATTACTTTGGTACCTTCCTGCCAAGCTTACAGCTAAGCATACGTCAGTGTCGGTACACAGCATTGCATACATGATAGAGCCTATGGCTGAAGCATAGGGAACATCTTTCATTTTCTCTCTATCTTCTGCTGTGGTCGGGCATTGAGTCTGACTCAATCTTACACCTTGTAATACAGGTAAAAAACCTTTCTTTGCCTGATCCATTTTTAATTTCTTCAAAACTTTATCAAGGTATGTGCTTTGTGAAAGTCCAATTAAGCGTCTTGATCTATCTCTATAGATCTTGATGCCCAATATGTAAGCAGCTTCACCGAGGTCTTTCATTGAAAAACTTTTATTCAAGTATCCTTTTATGCTATCCAGAAATTCTATACCATTTCCAATCAATAATATGTCGTCCACATATAATATCAGAAATGCTTCTGAGCTCCCACTCACTTTCTTGTAAATCTGAGGCTTCTCCAAAAGTCTGTATAAAACCATATGCTTTGATCACACTATCAAAACGTTTATTCCAACTCCGAGAGGCTTGCACGGACCATAAATTGATCATTGGAGCTTGCACACTTTGTTAGCACCTTTTGGATCAGCAAAACCTTCTGGTTGCATCATATACAACTCTTCTTCTAGAAATCCATTCAAGAATGCAGTTTTTACATCCATTTGCCAAATTTCATAATCATAAAATGCGGCAATTGCTAACATGATTCGGACAGACTTAAGCATCGCCACGGGTGAGAAAGTCTCATCATAGTCAACCCCTTGAACTTGTCGAAAACCTTTTGCAACAAGTCGAGCTTTGTAGACAGTTATATTACCATCGGCGTCAGTCTTCTTTTAAAGATCCATTTATTCTCAATGGCTTGCCGATCATTGGGCAAGTCAACCAAAGTCCATACTTTGTTCTCATACATGGATCCCATCTCAGATTTCATGGCTTCCAGCCATTTCATGAATCTGGGCTCACCATCGCTTCTTCATAGTTTGTAGGTTCGCCATGGTCAAGTAACATGACTTCCGAATAGGATTACCGTACCACTCGGGTGCGTATTTTATTACTTGACCTCTGATTCAAGAGCAACTTGATCTGAAGTTTCATGATCAACATCATTAGTTTCCTCACCAATTGGCGTAGTTGTCACAGAACCGCTTTCTTGTGATGAACTACTTTCCAATAAGGGAGCAGAATCTGATTATCTCATCAAGTTCTACTTTCCTCCCACTCACTTCTTTCGAGAGAAACTCCTTCTCTAGAAAGGATCCGAATTTAGCAACGAAAATCTTGCCTTCAGATCTGTGATAGAAGGTGTACCCAACAGTCTCCTTTGGGTATCCTATGAAGACACATTTCTCCGATTTGGGTTCGAGCTTATCTGGTTGAAGTTTCTTTACATAAGCATCGCAGCCCCAAACTTTAAGAACGACAACTTTGGTTACTTGCCAAACCATAGTTCATACGGTGTCGTCTTAACAGATTTAGATGGTGCCCTATTTAACGTGAATGCGGCCGTCTCTAAAGCATATCCCCAAAACGATAGCGGTAAATCAGTAAGAGACATCATAGATCGCACCATATCAAGTAAAGCACGATTCTGACGTTCGGACACACCATTTCTCTGTGGTGTTCGGGTGGCGTGAGTTGAAAACTATTCCACATTGTTTCAAATGTAAACCAAACTCGTAACTCAAATATTCTCCTCCACGATCAGATCGTAGAAACTTTATTTTCTTGTTACGATGATTTTCCACTTCACTCTGAAATTCCTTGAACTTTTCAAATGTTTCAGATTTGTGTTTCATTAAGTAGATATACCCATATCTGCTCAAATCATCTGTGAAGGTGAGAAAATAACGATACCCTTGGCGTGCCTCAACATTCATTGGACCACAAACATCGGTATGTATGATTTCCAACAAATCAGTTGCTCGCTCCATAGTTCCGGAGAACGGCGTTTTAGTCATCTTGCCCATGAGGCATGGTTACTTAAGTATCAAATGATTCATAATCAAGTGATTCCGAAGCCCATCGGTATGGAGTTTCTTCATGCGTTTTACACCGATATGACCCAAACGGCAAGTGCCACAAATAAGTTGCATTATCATTATCAACTCTGTATCTTTTGGTTTCAACACTATGAATATGTGTATTACTACTATCGAGATTCAATAAAATAGACCACTCTTCAAGGGTGCATGACCATAAAAGATATTATTCATATAAATAGAACAACCATTATTCTCTGTCTTAAATGAATAACCGTCTCGCATCAAACAAGATCCAGATATAATGTTCATGCTCAACGCCGCACCAAATAACAATTATTTAGGTCTAAAACTAATCCCGATGGTAGATGTAGAGGTAGCGTGCCGACCGTGATCACATCGACTTTGGAACCATTTCCCACGCGCATCGTCACCTCGTCCTTAGCCAATCTTCGCAATCCGTAGTTCTGTTTCGAGTTGCAAATATTAGCAATGTAACCAGTATCAAATACCGGTACTACTGCGAGTATTAGTAAGGTACACATCAATAACATGTATATCACATATACCTTTGATCACCTTGCCATCCTTCTTATCCGCCAAATACTTGGGGCAGTTCCGCTTCAGGTGTCCGGCTTTGCTTGCAAGAAAAACACTCGATTTCAGGCTTAGGCGCAGACTTGGGTTTCTTCTCTTGAGCAGCAACTTTCTTGCTGTTCCTTTTGAAGTTCCTTCTTCTTTCCTTTGCCCTTTTTCTTGAAACTAGTGGTCTTTTTGACCATCAACACTTGATGCTCTTTCTTGATTTCTACCTCCGCGGCTTTTAGCATTGCGAAGAGCTAGGGAATTGTTTTGGTCATCCCTTGCATATTATAGTTCATCACGAAGCTCTTGTAGCTTGGTGGCAGTGATTGGAGAATTCTGTCAATGACACTATCATCCGGAAGAGTAACCCCCAGTTGAATCAAGTGGTTATTATACCCCGACTTTTTGAGTTTATGTTCACCGATGTAACTATTCTCCTCCATTTTGCAGCTATAGAACTTATTGGAGACTTCATATCTCTCAATCCGGGCATTTGCTTGAAATATTAACTTCAACTCCTGGAACATCTCATATGCTCCATGACGTTCAAAAGCGTCGTTGAAGACCCGGTTCTAAGCCGTAAAGCATGGCACACACCGGACTATCGAGTAGTCATCAGCTTTGCTCGCCAGACGTTCACAACTTCGGCGTTGCTCCTGCAAGAACCTGGCACCTAGCGGTGCTTCCTGGACGTAATTCTTCCGTGCAGCAATGAGGATAATCCTCAAGTTACGGACCCAGTCCGTGTAATTGCTACCATCATCTTTCAACTTTGCTTTCTCAAGGAACGCATTAAAATTCAACGGAACAACAAGACGAGCCATCTATCTACGGTAAACATAGACAAGCAAAATACTATCGGTACTAAGTTCATGATAAATTTAAGTTTTAATTAATCATATTAAAACTCCCACTTAGACAGAACATCTCTCTAGTCATCTAAGTGATTACGTGATCCAAATTAACTAAACCATGTCCGATCATCACGTGAGATGGAGTAGTTTCAATGGTGAACATCACTATGTTGATCATATCTACTATATGATTCACGTTCGACCTTCGGTCTCCGTGTTCCGAGGCCATATCTGTTATATGCTAGGTTCGTCCAAGTTTAACTTTGAGTATTCTGCGTGCGCAACTGTTTTGTGCCCGTTGTATTTGAACGTAGAGCCTATCACACCCGATCATCACGTGGTGTCTCAAAGACGAAGAACTTTCATAACGGTGCATACTCAGGGAGAACACTTCTTGATAATTTTAGTGAGAGATCATCTTATAATGCTACCGTCAATCAAAGCAAAATAAGATGCATAAAGGATAAACATCACATGCAATCAATATAAGTGATATGATATGTCCATCATCATCTCGTGCTTGTGATCTCCATCTCCAAGCACCGTCGTGATCACCATCGTCACCGCGCGACACCTTGATCTCCATCGTAGCATCGTTGTCGTTACGCCATCTATTGCTTCTACGACTATCACTACCGCTTAGAGATAAAGTAAAGCAATTGCATGCGTTTGCATTTCATACAATAAGCGACAACCATATGGCTCCAGCCGATTGCCGATAACCCGGTTACAAAACATGATCATCTCATACAATAAAATATAGCATCACGTCTTGACCATATCACATCACAACATGCCCTGCAAAAACAAGTTAGGCGTCCTCTACTTTGTTGTTGCAAATTTTACGTGGCTGCTACGGGCTTAAGCAAGAACCAATCTCACCTACGCATCAAGACCACAACGATACTTCGTCAAATAGACTCCGCTTTAACCTTCTCAAGGACCGGGCGTAGCCACACTCAGTTCAACTAAAGTGAGAGAGACAGACACCCGCCAGCCACCTTTAAGCACGAGTGCTCGTAGCAGTGAAACCAGTCTCGTGTAAGCGTCACGCGTAATGTCGGTCCGGCCGCTTCATCTCACAATACCGCTGAACCAAAGTATGACATCTGGTAGGCAGTATGACTTGTATCGCCCACAACTCACTTGTGTTCTACTCGTGCATATGACATCAACGCATAAAACCTGGCTCGATACCACTTTGTTGGGTAACGTAGCAATTTCAAAAATTTCCTACGCACACGCAAGATCATGGTGATGCATAGCAACGAGAGGGGAGAGTATTGTCTACGCACTCGTAGACCAAAGCGGAAGCGATCACAACGTAGAGGAAGTAGTCAGACGTTCTCCTCGTGATCCAGCCGATCCCAGCGTCGTTACTCCGGCGCCTCGAGTCGATCACAACGTAGAGGAAGTAGTCAGACGTTCTCCTCGCGATCCAGCCGATCAGCGCCCGTTACTCCGGCGCCTCCCGAGTTCTTGGCACACGTTCAGCTCGATGAAGCTCCTCGGGCTCCGATCCAGCAAAGCTCCGGGAGAGGGAGTTCCACAAGACGACGGCGTGGTGACGATCTTGATGTTCTACCGTCGCAGGGCTTCGCCTAAGCACCGCTATGATATGACCGAGGTGGAATATGGTGGAGGGGGGCACCACACACGGCTAAGGAACGATCTCAAGGATCAACTTGTGTGTTCTAGGGTGCCCCCCTGCCCCCGTATATAAAGGAGCAAGGGGGAGGGCCGGCCAGCCCTAGGAGGTGCGCCAAGGGAGGGGGAGTCCTCCTCCTAGTGGGAGTAGGACTCCCTTTCCTAGTCCAACTAGGAAGGAGGAAGGGGAAGGAAAGAGAGGGAGAGGGAGAGGAAAGGGGCGCGTCCCCCTCCTTGTCCAATTCGGACTCCCCATGGGGGAGGGGGCGCGCCACCTCCTGGCGCAGCCCTCTCTCTCCCCTCTTGGCCCAATAAGGCCCATTACTTCCCGGGGGGGTTCCGATAACCCCTCCGGCACTCCGTCTTTCTCTGGAAACTTCCGGAACCTTTCCGGTGTCCGAATATAGCCGTCCAATATATCAATCTTTATGTCTCGATCATTTCGAGACTCCTCGTCATGTCCGTGATCACATCCGGGACTCCGAACTCCTTAGGTACATCAAAATACACAAACTCATAATATAACCGTCATCGAAACCTTAAGCGTGCGGACCCTACGGTTCGAGAACAATGTAGACATGACCGAGACACATCTCCGGTCAATAACCAATAAGCGGGACCTGGATGCCCATATTGGTTCCTACATTTTCTACGAAGATCTTTATCGGTCAGACCGCATAACAACATACGTTGTTCCCTTTGTCATCGGTATGTTACTTACCCGAGATTCGATCGTCGGTATCCAATACCTAGTTCAATCTCGATTCTTGGTAAGTCTCTTTACTCGTTCCGTAATACATCATCTCACAACTAACTCATTAGTTGTAATGCTTGCAAGGCTTATGTGATGTGTATTACCGAGAAGGCCCAGAGATACCTCTCCGACAATCGGAGTGACAAAACCTAATCTCGAAATACGCCAACCCAACAAGTACCTTTGGAGACACCTGTAGTACTCCTTTATAATCACCCGATTACGTTGTGGACGTTTGGTAGTACCAAAGTGTTCCTCCGTAAACGGGAGTTGCATAATCTCATAGTTACAGGAACATGTATAAGTCATGAAGAAAGCAATAGCAATATACTAAGCGATCAAGTGCTAAGCTAACGGAATGGGTCATGTCAATCACATCATTCTTCTAATGAGGTGATCCCATTAATCAAATGACAACACATGTCTATGGTTAGGAAACATAACCATCTTTGATTAATGAGCTAGTCTAGTAGAGGCTTACTAGTGACTATATGTTTGTCTATGTATTCACACATGTATTATGTTTCCGGTTAATACAATTCTAGCATGAATAATAAACATTTATCATGATATAAGGAAATAAATAATAACTTTATTATTGCCTCTAGGGCATATTTCCTTGAGTCTCCCACTTGCACTAGAGTCAATAATCTAGATTACACAAGTAATGATTCTAACACCCATGGAGTCTTGGTGCTGATCATGTTTTGCTCGTGGAAGAGGCTTAGTCAATGGGTCTCGCAACATTCAGATCCGTATGTATTTTGCAAATCTCTATGTCTCCCACTTGGACTTGGTCCCGAATGGAGTTGAAGCGTCTTTTGATATGCTTGGTCCTCTTGTGAAATCTGGATTCCTTTGCCAAGGCAATTGCACTAGTATTGTCACAGAAGATCTTCATTGGTCCCGATGCACTAGGTATGACACCTAGAACGGAAATGAACTCTTTCATCCAGACTCCTTCATTTGCTGCTTCCGAAGCAGCTATGTACTCCGCTTCACATGTAGATCCCGTCCACGACGCTTTGTTTAGAACTGCACCAACCGACAGCTCCACCGTTTAACAAAAACACGATCCGGTTTGCGATTTAGAATCGTCAGGATCAGTGTCAAAGCTTACATCGACGTAACCATTTACGACTAGCTCTTTGTCACCTCCATATCTGAGAAACATATCCTTAGTCCTTTTCAGGTATTTCAGGATGTTCTTGACCGCTGTCCGATGATCCACTCTGGATTACTTTGGTACCTTCCTGCCAAGCTTACAGCTAAGCATACGTCAGTGTCCGGTACACAGCATTGCATACATGATAGAGCCTATGGCTGAAGCATAGGGAACATCTTTCATTTTCTCTCTATCTTCTGCTTGTGGTCGGGCATTGAGTCCGACTCAATCTTACACCTTGTAATACAGGTAAAAACCTTTCTTTGCCTCGATCCATTTTAATTTCTTCAAAACTTTATCAAGGTATGTGCTTTGTGAAAGTCCAATTAAGCGTCTTGATCTATCTCTATAGATCTTGATGCCCAATATGTAAGCAGCTTCACCGAGGTCTTTCATTGAAAAACTTTTATTCAAGTATCCTTTTATGCTATCCAGAAATTCTATACCATTTCCAATCAATAATATGTCGTCCACATATAATATCAGAAATGCTACAGAGCTCCCACTCACTTTCTTGTAAATACAGGCTTCTCCAAAAGTCTGTATAAAACCATATGCTTTGATCACACTATCAAACGTTTATTCCAACTCCGAGAGGCTTGCACTGGACCATAAATTGATCGCTGGAGCTTGCACACTTTGTTAGCACCTTTTGGATCAGCAAAACCTTCGGTTGCATCATATACAACTCTTCTTCTAGAAATCCATTCAAGAATGCAGTTTTTACATCCATTTGCCAAATTTCATAATCATAAAATGCGGCAATTGCTAACATGATTCGGACAGACTTAAGCATCGCTACGGGTGAGAAAGTCTCATCATAGTCAACCCCTTGAACTTGTCGAAAACCTTTTGCAACAAGTCGAGCTTTGTAGACAGTTATATTACCATCAGCGTCAGTCTTCTTTTTAAAGATCCATTTATTCTCAATGGCTTGCCGATCATTGGGCAAGTCAACCAAAGTCCATACTTTGTTCTCATACATGGATCCCATCTCAGATTTCATGGCTTCCACCATTTCATGGAATCTGGGCTCACCATCGCTTCTTCATAGTTTGTAGGTTCGCCATGGTCAAGTAACATGACTTCCAGAATAGGATTACCGTACCACTCGGGTGCGTATTTTATTACCTTGACCTCTGAAGTTCAAGAGCAACTTGATCTGAAGTTTCATGATCAACATCATTAGTTTCCTCACCAATTGGCGTAGTTGTCACAGAACCGCTTTCTTGTGATGAACTACTTTCCAATAAGGGAGCAGAATCTGATTATCTCATCAAGTTCTACTTTCCTCCCACTCACTTCTTTCGAGAGAAACTCCTTCTCTAGAAAGGATCCGAATTTAGCAACGAAAATCTTGCCTTCAGATCTGTGATAGAAGGTGTACCCAATGATCTCCTTTGGGTATCCTATGAAGACACATTTCTCCGATTTGGGTTCGAGCTTATCTGGTTGAAGTTTCTTTACATAAGCATCGCAGCCCCAAACTTTAAGAAACGACAACTTTGGTTTCTTGCCAAACCATAGTTCATACGGTGTCGTCTTAACAGATTTAGATGGTGCCCTATTTAACGTGAATGCGGCCGTCTCTAAAGCATATCCCCAAAACGATAGCGGTAAATCAGTAAGAGACATCATAGATCGCACCATCTCTAGTAAAGTACGATTACGACGTTCGGACACAGCCTTTCTCTGTGGTGTTCCGGGTGTCTTGAGTTGAGAAACTATTCCACATTGTTTCAAATGTAAACCAAACTCGTAACTCAAATATTCTCCTCCACGATCAGATCGTAGAAACTTTATTTTCTTGTTACGATGATTTTCCACTTCACTCTGAAATTCCTTGAACTTTTCAAATGTTTCAGATTTGTGTTTCATTAAGTAGATATACCCATATCTGCTCAAATCATCTGTGAAGGTGAGAAAATAACGATACCACTTGGCGTGCCTCAACATTCATTGGACCACAAACATCAAGATGTATGATTTCCAACAAATCAGTTGCTCGCTCCATAGTTCCGGAGAACGGCGTTTTAGTCATCTTGCCCATGAGGCATGGTTCGCAAGTATCAAATGATTCATAATCAAGTGATTCCGAAGCCCATCAAGATGGAGTTTCTTCATGCGTTTTTACAATCGATATGACCCAAGCGGCGGTGCCACAAATAAGTTGCATTATCATTATCAACTCTGTATCTTTTGGTTTCAACACTATGAATATGTGTATTACTACTATCGAGATTCAATAAAATAGACCACTCTTCAAGGGTGCATGACCATAAAAGATATTATTCATATAAATAGAACAACCATTATTCTCTGTCTTAAATGAATAACCGTCTCGCATCAAACAAGATCCAGATATAATGTTCATGCTCAACGCCGCACCAAATAACAATTATTTAGGTCTAAAACTAATCCCGATGGTAGATGTAGAGGTAGCGTGCCGACCGTGATCACATCGACTTTGGAACCATTTCCCACGCGCATCGTCACCTCGTCCTTAGCCAATCTTCGCAATCCGTAGTTCTGTTTCGAGTTGCAAATATTAGCAATGTAACCAAAGATCAAATACCAGTACTATTGTAGTATTAGTAAGGTACACATCAATAACATGTATATCACATATACCTTTGATCACCTTGCCATCCTTCTTATCCGCCAAATACTTGGGGCAGTTCCGCTTCAAAGGTGTCGGTTTGCTTGCGGTAAAAACACTCAGTTTAGGGCTTAGGCGCAGACTTGGGTTTCTTCTCTTGAGCAGCAACTTTCTTGCTGTTCCTTTTGAAGTTCCCCTTCTTCTTTCCTTTGCCCTTTTCTTGAAACTAGTGGTCTTGTTGACCATCAACACTTGATGCTCTTTCTTGATTTCTACCTCCATGCTTTTTAGCATTGCGAAGAGCTAGGGAATTGTTTTGGTCATCCCTTGCATATTATAGTTCATCACGAAGCTCTTGTAGCTTGGTGGCGTGATTGGAGAATTCTGTCAATGACACTATCATCCGGAAGAGTAACCCCAGTTGAATCAAGTGGTTATTATACCCAGACATTTTGAGTATATGTTCACCGACGTAACTATTCTCCTCCATTTTGCAGCTATAGAACTTATTGGAGACTTCATATCTCTCAATCCGGGCATTTGCTTGAAATATTAACTTCAACTCCTGGAACATCTCATATGCTCCATGACGTTCAAAACGTCGTTGAAGACCCGGTTCTAAGCCGTAAAGCATGGCACATCGGACTATCGAGTAGTCATCGACTTTGCTCGCCAGACGTTCACAACTTACGGCGTTGCTCTCTGAAGAGGCACGGCACCTAGCGGTGCTTCCGTGATTTAATTCTTACGTGCAGCAATGAGGATAATCCTCAAGTTACGGACCCAGTCCGTGTAATTGCTACCATCATCTTTCAACTTTGCTTTCTCAAGGAACGCATTAAAATTCAACGGAACAACAAAGACGAGCCATCTATCTACAAAGAAACATAGACAAGCAAAATACTATCAGGTACTAAGTTCATGATAAATTTAAGTTTTAATTAATCATATTAAAACTCCCACTTAGACAGACATCTCTCTAGTCATCTAAGTGATTACGTGATCCAAATTAACTAAACCATGTCCGATCATCACGTGAGATGGAGTAGTTTCAATGGTGAACATCACTATGTTGATCATATCTACTATATGATTCACGTTCGACCTTTCGGTCTCCGTGTTCCGAGGCCATATCTGTTATATGCTAGGTTCGTCAAGTTTAACCTGAGTATTCTGCGTGCGCAACTGTTTTGTGCCCGTTGTATTTGAACGTAGAGCCTATCACACCCGATCATCACGTGGTGTCTCAAAGACGAAGAACTTTCGCGAACGGTGCATACTCGGGAGAACACTTCTTGATAATTTTAGTGAGAGATCATCTTATAATGCTACCGCCAATCAAAGCAAAATAAGATGCATAAAGGATAAACATCACATGCAATCAATATAAGTGATATGATATGTCCATCATCATCTCGTGCTTGTGATCTCCATCTCAAGCACCGTCGTGATCACCATCGTCACCGCGCGACACCTTGATCTCCATCGTAGCATCGTTGTCGTTTACGCCATCTATTGCTTCTACGACTATCACTACCGCTTAGAGATAAAGTAAAGCAATTGCAGGCGTTGCATTTCATACAATAAAGCGACAACCATATGGCTCCAGCCGGTTGCCGATAACCGGTTACAAAACATGATCATCTCATACAATAAAATATAGCATCACGTCTTGACCATATCACATCACAACATGCCCTGCAAAAACAAGTTAGACGTCCTCTACTTTGTTGTTGCAAATTTTACGTGGCTGCTACGGGCTTAAGCAAGAACCAATCTCACCTACGCATCAAGACCACAACGATACTTCACAAATAGACTCCGCTTTTAACCTTCTCAAGGACCGGGCGAGCCACACTCAGTTCAACTAAAGTGAGAGAGACAGACACCCGCCAGCCACCTTTAAGCACGAGTGCTCGAACGGTGAAACCAGTCTCGTGTAAGCGTGCACGCGTAATGTCGGTCCGGGCCGCTTCATCTCACAATACCGCTGAACCAAAGTATGACATGCTGGTAGGCAGTATGACTTGTATCGCCCACAACTCACTTGTGTTCTACTCGTGCATATGACATCAACGCATAAAACCTGGCTCTGATACCACTGTTGGGTAACGTAGCAATTTCAAAAAATTTCCTACGCACACGCAAGATCATGGTGATGCATAGCAACGAGAGGGGAGAGTATTGTCTACGTACCCTCGTAGACCAAAGCGGAAGCGATCACAACGTAGAGGAAGTAGTCGTACGTTCTCCTCGTGATCCAGCCGATCCCAGCGTCGTTACTCCGGCGCCTCCGAGTCGATCACAACGTAGAGGAAGTAGTCAGACGTTCTCCTCGCGATCCAGCCGATCCCAGCGCCCGTTACTCCGGCGCCTCCGAAGTTCTTGGCACACGTTCAGCTCGATGAAGCTCCTCGGGCTCCGATCCAGCAAAGCTCCGGGAGAGGGAGTTCCACAAGACGACGGGCGCAGGACGATCTTGATGTTCTACCGTCGCAGGCTTCGCCTAAGCACCGCTATGATATGACCGAGGTGGAATATGGTGGAGGGGGCACCACACACGGCTAAGGAACGATCTCAAGGATCAACTTGTGTGTTCTAGGGTGCCCCTGCCCCGTATATAAAGGAGCAAGGGGAGGGCCGGCCGCCCTAGGAGGTGCGCCAAGGAGGGGAGTCCTCCTCCTAGTGGGAGTAGGACTCCCTTCCTAGTCCAACTAGGAAGGAGGAAGGGGAAGGAAAGAGAGGGAGAGGGAGAGGAAAGGGGGCGCGTCCCCCTCCTTGTCCAATTCGGACTCCCATGGGGAGGCGCGCCACCTCTGGCGCAGCCCTCTCTCTCCCCTCTTGGCCCAATAAGGCCCATTACTTCCCGGGGGTTCCGATAACCCCTCCGGCACTCCGTCTTTCTCTCGAAACTTCCGGAACCTTTCCGTGTCCGAATATAGCCGTCCAATATATCAATCTTTATGTCTCGATCATTTCGAGACTCCTCGTCATGTCCGTGATCACATCCGGGACTCAACTCCTTAGGTACATCAAAATACACAAACTCATAATATAACCGTCCATCGAAACCTTAAGCGTGCGGACCCTACGGTTCGAGAACAATGTAGACATGACCGAGACACATCTCCGGTCAATAACCAATAGCGGGACCTGGATGCCCATATTGGTTCCTACATTTTCACGAAGATCTTTATCGGTCAGAACCGCATAACAACATACGTTGTTCCCTTTGTCATCGGTATGTTACTTACCCGAGATTCGATCGTCGGTATCCAATACCTAGTTCAATCTAGATTCTTGGTAAGTCTCTTTACTCGTTCCGTAATACATCATCTCACAACTAACTCATTAGTTGTAATGCTTGCAAGGCTTATGTGATGTGTATTACCGAGAAGGCCCAGAGATACCTCTCCGACAATCGGAGTGACAAAACCTAATCTCAAATACGCCAACCCAACAAGTACCTTTGGAGACACCTGTAGTACTCCTTTATAATCACCCGATTACGTTGTGACGTTTGGTAGTACCAAAGTGTTCCTCCCAGTAACGGGAGTTGCATAATCTCATAGTTACAGGAACATGTATAAGTCATGAAGAAAGCAATAGCAATATACTAAACGATCAAGTGCTAAGCTAACGGAATGGGTCATGTCAATCACATCATTCTTCTAATGAGGTGATCCCATTAATCAAATGACAACACATGTCTATGGTTAGGAAACATAACCATCTTTGATTAATGAGCTAGTCTAGTAGAGGCTTACTAGTGACTATATGTTTGTCTATGTATTCACACATGTATTATGTTTCCGGTTAATACAATTCTAGCATGAATAATAAACATTTATCATGATATAAGGAAATAAATAATAACTTTATTATTGCCTCTAGGGCATATTTCCTTCAATGCCAAGAGGAGGTGCATTGACCGACTAGCCATACACGTACTTGGTTTTGCACCTTCATACTACTCCTCCCTTCGTCACAGTTTACCGAGCGCACTTCATTATGATGCATTTCTCTCAATGCATTTCCACCACCAGAGAGACTTTAGATGCGTTTGGTTTAATGCTCAATTAATTAGGACGTGGTAACCGCAATCAAGTCCTCAATTTTCTCTCCATGTACTCTGTACTACTACGGAGTGGAGTAAGTGCATGCATGTGTGTACCCGGGGTGGAAGCACTGCATGCATGTGTGTACGCATTATTCCCTCTAGTAATAGACGCCGTGCTATAACTACCAATGCTATTTTTCAGGCCGATCGCTAGTCGCCTTGGTCCCACAGATTTTTTTCTTTTTTCAGAAGCGCGCTGTATAAACAGTGACGGATGGAGTGAATGAGCGGATTCAAAGAAGAGCGTATTGATGGTTGCTTCTTCAGAGCAACAGTGGGAAAGGTGGGGCTTATGATTTGACTGCTCATTACTCACTATTAATGTGGCGCAAAGACCGGGCTGAGTCTCCCATGCGGTTGTGCACTACCCCCTCGGTTCTTAAATATACTCTGGAGTATTTGTCTTTATAGATATTTCAACGAGTGACTACTCAAATATTTGTCTTTTTAGTGATTTCAAATGGACTGGCACATACGGATGTATATAGACATATTTTAGAGTGTAGATTCACTCATTTTGCTCCGTATGTAATCACTTGTTGAAATCTCTAGAAAGACGAATAGAATATCTAGGAACGGAGGGACTACACATACAAAGCATAATGAGTGAATCTACACTCTAAAATATGCCCGTTTGAAATTTGGAAAAAGACAAATATTTAGGAACGAAGGAGTATAATTTTGTGCATGGCACATGGACCCGGATGATGAAGAGGCTTCTGGCAATGCTATCAAGCTTCCATCATTTGTTTACATAATTGACGTACTATACAAATAATTTTCCAGCGACATGAAATTGTATAATGGTGTGAGCTTTCAACTTTTGTTTCGCGTGTCTTGCCATCGATGCTCTTTCGGAAACAATAAAAAACTAACTTCCTTGCTAATGCATGTCAATTATTAGCAGATCAGAGCTAAAGACAGAGTTGTGAGAAGGTGTTAAATTAAAATTGATCCATGCTTTCATTGGCAGCAACATCCCCCCAGCTCTGTCTAAATCAACAAGGCATGTTGGGAAAAAAGTTTCTGTCTGGAGCATGCAACATTCCGATCATTTTGTGTAATTCCACTAAAATAGAGCTGAACGTCCCTGTTCCAAAGATGTTAAGTTGATTACGATAATAGAGGACTGCTGATGAAACAATAAACACACAAATAGAAGCCGGTCACCTTTGCAGTCTCTCTTAAGACTAACTAGTTGGAGAAGATTAGGCTCGGAGTTGGATGAGGAGGATAGAGCAAAACCAATCTCCCTTTGTGCAGTCACACTGAAATGTAGAGACGTTGCCCGTGTGACATTTTAGTACAACTGCACAAAACACTCTTAAGAAAATAGTGATTTGTGCAGTTCACCAAAAGGTCACAATAGCAACGAGGTGAAAGGAAACAATTACTGGCCAATAACAGTTGATGACACATGCGACGACAAAAAAGAAGCATATTCCTTGTCCTAAGGGAAGATAACAACACGGTTGTGTTTGTCTAAAACGGTGTGAGGAAGAGAATGCAATATGGAAAGTACGCCGGACGAGCTACGTTTTGGGCAAAGAACTATGGAAGATCCACATGCAGCGGCGTGGGAAGATGGGTAGTGGAGCAAGGCCGGAGGGGATACCTGGAGGTCGTCAGGTGTAACTAGGTGAGCGGGCGGCAAGGCGGAATCATGAGCAGGTAGCATAGGCCCTGCGGCGGAGCTTGGTCAGAGAGAACGGCGTGTACCACAGACCAGGACGTGCTGCCTCGGCGCCGTCGAACGGAGAAACAATGCACTTCCTCCCTTTCCCCCGGTGGACGGGATGCAGCCGAATCAGTGACCAACGGTGAGAGAGAGAGAGGCCACCGCACTCCCTTTCCCCCGGCGGACAGGATGCGGCCGGATCAGTGACCAACGGTGAGAGAGAGAGAGAGAGCCCACCGCAGCCTTGTGTGAGATACTCTGAAGAGCGACAAACCAGGCAGGCAGGCTCCATTGTATATAGTTAGCAGACTACTTTTTTCTCCATAAAAATCGTTTTATATTCTGTGTACGTGCCATTGAGCGCTATAACTTTATTTAAAAATAACGCGGCAACGTGTCAAGTCAAAATTTATTTCTTGCACACATGGTACACGACCTCCCTAGGTAAACAACCGCTACAGGCGTTCAAATTAGCACGTGGGCTGCCATTTCGTAAAGAAATGAGCTCCACCGTGTACCCGCGCGGGTGTGGCTGGGCAGGAAGTGTGAGTACGTGCATGGTGCACCTATTCTCTTCTTGTATACGTACACCACCTACATGGGGTTGTGTGAGAGAGATACAAACCTAGAGAGATATAGTGTGTGGGTTCTTGAGAGTTCTTTTGGGGGGGGGGGTCAATCAAAAAATGTAACATATGCAATGTGTGCGAAATAGAGTCCTGGATATAACATATATATAGAGGGGGCGATCCACGAGAATAGAGTGGAGGTATCATCGGCTTGAGGTGTCCATAGAATAGAAGAGAGGGATGATGTGTACGTGTGTGCGCGCGCGATCGATAAAGAGTGCCATCGAATTTGTGTGTGCCCACGTCAAAGATATAGAGTGGCTGGCCCTCTTTGGAGCGTGAGAGGGGACATGTGCAGTTTGTCTCTATGGCATGGATACCTACCGCAACGCTCGACTATCGGTGTGTGGTGGGGAAGAGGAGGCCCAATTAACTATAGAGGTACAATGGCTGGTATATGTGTGGAGGAGGAGAGAGGCCTACCTCATGTATTAAGGAGATCGATCTACCTCATGTATTAAGTGAGATCGATCGGCATCCATGCATATGTGCACGAGAGGAATAAGGTTGGGAGAGAGACAGAGCTAGAGTGTTGGAGGGGGTGGTAGTGGAGTTTCTTCTAACAAATGGTGGGATAGGCTTGGTAGACAAACGGAGGGCACGCCCGCAATATCAATAAGAGAGGAGATGGTTGCTTGTTGTCTGTGCACGTGCGTGTGAGAGACGGGTCAGGAGGCATGCACGAATGATGAGGCAGGACGATGTGGCTGTGGTAAGCAGACGTAACTACATAGGAAGATCAATCACCCTTTGTTAGAGAAAGGAGAGACATAACTTGTGAGGTACGTCGATCGATGGGGGGTAGTTAAAGTCGATCTAGGTATATGTTGGGAGATCGATCGGTATACATGCATGTGTGTGTTAGAAGCAAATGAGGCACGAGGAGAAGGATAGAGAGAGAGGGATGCATGTAGGAGGTGGTACGAGAGGCATACTATATCAAGGGGGAAGGAGTGTGCGAGTACGAGAACAATGAAAAGAGTGGTGGCAGTGAGGCATGGACGGTGACAAGAGAAGAGGGGAAGCTTGTGTTTGTGCTAGGCACACCTGGCTAGAGAGGCATATCGATTGATGTGTGCCGTAAAGAAGGAGCTGGGGGGCCTACACACACCGTGGGTGAACGACCTAAAGTGAAATGATGAATTTGCGCGATGGAGCTAGAGAATGCTGAGGGAGGGTGAGAAGGATGCGGGCGTGTGCATGCAAGAGAAAGTTAGCGCTAGCTACAAAGATAAGAGGGTTGTGTGGGTGTAAAAGACGAATAGAGATCATATATACTTCATTATAAAAAGCGAATTCGGATATTTGAAGAATTTATCATAGTGTTTTAAACCGACGCATGTGTGAATATATATAACGGTGATACACATGGTGTGGTTATGAACATGTTATACTACATTTAATATATATTATCTCTACTCTTATAAAAAACGGAGTTGTTGATGATGGTGTGCCTACCATCATGCATTATAGGCCGTCCGATTTATATCTGGCGGATAGCAAGGAAACTATGATGGTTGAAGTTGGCAACAATCATGATTGTAGATTCTTATTGGAATAGAGAAACTAATTCAAATTTAGTTCGAATTGCAGCGGTAGTATAGACATTTGGAATGCACTAAAATGTTGGTATGAGTAGGTTACATGCATTATATAGCAAGCAAAAATATTTAATCGGACATAACATGGATTCATACTCCCTCCTTCCATCTATATAGGGCGTAATGAGATTGTTAAGACCGCCTTTGACTATTGACAAGATTAATAGTACATGACATGCACAATGTGAAAATTATATCATTGAAAGAAAACTTCACGCATTTAATTTAACGGTGTGCTTTGTGTAAGTTGCATGTCATATATCATTGCTCTAATATTTGGTCAAAGTTAGCATCGAAAAACGCATTAGGCCCTATATAGATGGATGGAGGGAGTAGCTTTGAATAGCATTTGTATAGTAAAACAGGGAAAGACTCTCTCTTTGTGTGGTGTGAATAGTTTTATTTTTTTCGTTTTCTTTTTGGTTGAGGGAAGTGCGAATTGATTTGGTACGTACAAGTACAATATTACTACACGTTACGTTAGGCTTGTCCCTAAAATTCAACCCGCGTCTTGTTATATCCCAAAAATTCAGATATCGTGCTCTCAAAACTGGCACCTTCACAACCCGCGCCTTGCTATCCCTAAATTACAACGCGCGCGAAAACTCCCTCTAGCTACCAAATCCCGACACGCGAAATCCCCCTTCTAACCCTGAGCCGAAAGGGCCGCTAGTTTAAATCGGTGGGGGGTACTTTTGTAACACACCCTACATTTTGGACAAGCGCATCCCTAAGTCATGCTTCACCCCCGCACCCCCATGGAGCGGCTACCTCGAAGCCGGCGCTGTGGGCGACATCTCTACAGCGGCTCTCCCCAGTGCGAGGCCCCTTCGGCGGCGGCGTCCATACCAGCCGGATCTGCTGCTGCTGCTTCGGCTCTCGCTCGCTCGCTCGCTCGCACTGCTGCTGCTCCAGCTCTCGCATGATCGCTCGCTCGCCCAGCTGCTGCTGTTGCTCTTCCCCTCGCTCGTGCTACTTCTCTGCTCCGATTAAGCCACACTTCAGTCGACTGAATCGACTTTTGGGTCAGTCGATTTTCAAGGGTTAGGGGGCTCACGGAGTTAAGGAAGAACCACCCTTGGCGTGGACGGGGGCTCACGGAGAGGTACCCCACTATCTATCTTAGGGTTCGAGGTGGGGGGCTAGAGGGTTGGCCGGGCGGCGGTGGCGAAGTTGTTTGAGGCGAGGCGGCACTGGGCGGCGGTTCGGCCGGTGGTTCTTTGGCGGCTCGGGGGTGGAGGTTGAAGATGAACTGCAGGCCCTCCCTAAACTACATGTCAAGTGCCTCTGCTACCATTGCGTCCAGTTTAAAGAGCATTCAGATTCCACAGTAAATTTCAGTCTCGACAGTTAAGTTCAGAGTCAACAGTTTTTACCTCATCTGTTGTAGTCAGGTGGTTTTTGGTGATGTTAATTTTACATCCGTTTACATCATCTACTGGAGATGCTATTAGAATACCACTTGAGATTGACGATGTCTGTCTTGTGGTGCTTCAGCCTTGACGTCTTACGGCTCACTGGAGCTGCTCCAACGACAGAACGATCCATCACAACAGAGCAGTGCCCTGGACGCCATCTACAGATTCCTCAGATCTTCCTCCACACATCCGACAGCCACCTCTGCCTCAACTGCTTCAGCGACCAACCCAATGATTCTGAGGTCGACACGGCTATGGCAAAGAGGTTGTACATTTGTTGCATCGCTTATTACTATACATTCACGTCGATCCATTAGGGCTATTTTGGTTCAACAGAAAAACATCGATCCACTGGTTGTTACCATCACTCTAAATTTCTGCATGCTCTCCTTACATAATCTCACCATATTTTTTTCGTATGCACGTCAGATATTGTACACAGTCATGCTGAACATGTAGAGAAAAGAGAAGAGTTTTATGTGGCAATACAATGTCATGCAGACATCGCTCCATGGTGGGTTCAATGGCAAACCCTCCCACCCCTCTCCATTGTAATCGAGAGGAAGATATCTGTTACGAGGCGGATTCGCACGCTGACCACTCCTATTTACCCCCAAGGTGTTTGCTCTACCTTGGCATGATGATGTTAGTCATATCATGCATATGTTGCCTTGAAGTGCCTACTTTTGACATCATATATGTCATCTGCTTAGTTTAGACATGTTCTGTAATGCCACCTATTTAGTTTCTATATCATATATGGGAATTATGCAGTCTCATGTCTTTTAGCCAGCCATAATATATGTGAAATATGCAATGTCATCCTGTTTAACCAGGCATCATATATTTGAATGATATCTTGCCCATCCTTTTATTCATTACATTTCCATTTGTCGACAATGTTTGTACATTAAACTACTCTTCCTGTGAATCAGCCATTTGGGTGGGAGATGGAAAAATCTGGAGTAAAAACAAGGCCTTCAGAGCAGACAGTGCTACCTGTCGAAGCAGATCTCTTGTTGGGTCCCGATTGCTCCTCGGAGATGGATTTAGAGACAGATGACCAGTCCTATTCCCCCACTAAGGTGTATGCTCTAACTTGGCACGGTTATACTGCTCATATCATGCATACGGTGTCTTGCATTGCATAGTTTAGACATCATATACACAATATTCAACACCATGTTCTTAGTTCAGACATCATATCGAATGCCCTCTGTTTAGCATATAAATCACATACGTGAATTAAATGACGCGATCCTGATTACTTAGATAACATGTAGGTGAATTATGTCATGCGATCCTGTTTAGTTATTCATCATATCTTTGAATTATGTTATGCTACGCTATCCAGTTTAGATAGACAACATATATGTTAAATTATGTCATGCTATCAGTTTTACTTAAACAATATACATGTCAATTATTTCATGCCCTCTTTTTTCCACACTATCTATTGCATCTGTCTCTCATACAATGTCTGTACATTCAACTATGTTTCCTGTTTATCAGCCATTTGAATTGGAGCAGGTGATGCCAGTATCTATAAGACTAAAAACACGGTCTTCAAATAAAACAGTGCTACCTCTTGGTGGAGATAGCACCCCGGTTGTACATGCACAAGAACCAGCCCTACCACACATATCCCAAACTCTGGCAGATTGTACCCCTACTGCGATGGACAGAGAACCAGCTTCACCCAATCTAACCCCAACCCCAGCCAATAGTAACCAAGTTCCTGTTGACACAGCACCATCTCCACCACAGAACTCCCAAACAAGAGCAGTTAGTAAGGCAGCTCCAGTGCCCAAAGGGCCAGTACTATCACGGCTAACCTCAACTCCACCAGTTAGTACGCCTATTCAAGTGGAGGAAACACAACCAGCTAGTCGTAGTTTAGCATCTATCACATTTGATGTTGTTAAATCGTATGTGCGTATCTTCCCATCTTGGAAATATTATACTGAAGATGAAGGAAAATGCCAGTTGCAGGTGTTTGTCCACGAGTACTGTGTAAGTAATGTTATCCATGGCAATTACTTTGCTTCGTCCCATACATCCTACCTCCATGATGGTTATAATACAGCAAATTTTCCCAGTTTTCTCTATAGAGAAGGACCGATTTGGAAACTCGGGATGAGGTAACCTGTGCTAATACCTACGCTATCTTCAAGAATGCTTGGTGGCGATATCGGAATTACACAAGTAAACGTACTTCTCCGTGAAGAAACTCATCAAATTCCCTTACGTTCTCTGAGACACATTTATCGGACGATGACCGGGAACGCTTTGTTCATATTGGTCCCGAACCAAGAATGTGGTAAGGTCTATGAGCTCATTTTCTATTTTTAAGTATTATATTCTTGCGTCTTACTGTACTCTGTTCATGTAGAACAAGTGCCTAAACCTGAAGAACAACTGTTCTAATTTAAGATTCCATTGGTACCATAGTTCAAAAAAGTGCTAGGCGTTAATTGTGCATTTTGCCACCGCCTTGCGCTTTACTGACCAAAGCGCATGCTTATGCACAACTATGCACAGATTATGCGTAGTTATGCGCAATGCGTTTTGCCAAAGCCTAGAGCCTAGGCGCGCTTAAGCGCTCGCTTAGGCGCGCCTTTTTTAACTATGATAGCTTTGCTCTTGTATCTCTGTATTTACTCATACAAACTTATTTTTAAATTGAAGGGTCCAATCTAAACTCCAATGGCACAGCAGGTATGTTCACGCATGTTTCTTTAACATGTCTGCTCTTATCAATACCTGTGTTGATTTCAATTTCAATTGTGTATACAGTTGACTTTCATATCATGCACATTACTAGCATCACAACAGAGCCAATAGTGTTGTTGTACATGTAGACCCATGGTACCCATATGAAATCTTGTTGTGCCGCGTAGTTTCCCACACTTTTTATTCTTTCACTGCTCCTTTGTCTTGAACTGATATGATTTGAATCGTGTATCTATTTTGATTTGGCAAGACAATGCAGTGGCCATAGGACATAGATATATGTTTGTTTGATGCTTTTATTATGTACTAGTACTTGGCAATAGAAGGCTTGGTAGTTTAATGTTGTCCACCTTACTACTGAACTGGTTCACCGAAATGAGTTTCATATACTAGTACATGCTAAACTTGTTATGTGTCTGCTTGTTTCTTCTTTTAGAATGCTAACATAATATTGGGGAAGAGTGTCTTATTAAGCAATGGTAAAGGAAGTAATGCAGATAAGGTTCATGATAGTGACACATCCTTGTTGGTCTCCAACAAAGCTGATAAAACAGCTAAGGAAGACTATCTTGAAGACAGCGTGACAACCCCAAAGTCCTGTCTTGGTTTAGTGTTCGAGTTACTGCCACTACCGCTTGCAAAAGCTATTCAAACTCACTATCTGAATCAGTTCGGTTTCTTGAGTCTCAACTACAAGCTGAAAGACATCAATCAGCTGTGCTGCGACAAGAAGCGGAAGGACTGTGGAAGTCCTCGAGCATTCAGGATGCATACTTTCTAGTGCAAATGTAAAGTTACTGGAGGATTTTAGCGAAACAGGACAAAGCTAATCAGCTTGCTAAGCTTATTGCCGACATGGTGGATACCTGTGATAATGTTTCTTGAGCTCTTCGAAGTTGTTTCAGTTATGCTCTTGTTTTGTTTGCTGCGTTTATTTGCAATCGTGGCCAATTTTGACGGCCAGTGTATGTAATGTGCTGCTTTGTTCCCTATATTTGCACTGGTGGCGAACTTAGTTGCCCAGTGGATGTAATATGTGTAATAGGGGTAATAGGCTAGCGTTAATTGCTTGCTTATTTATTTCCTTATTTTCTTGTTTAGTTGTTTGCTTGTAGTCACTGCAGTTATTTTTCTGTTTTTTTCTAGTGGCCACAATAGCCTATTTTTGGTAACTAGGCCAAAATAATCATGGAAACACACGGACTGTTGTAACCATGGGCCTCCTGCAGGCCGTATAATCCATGGGCCTTCGTTCGGCCATAGGATCCATTGGCCTTCTATACGGGCCGTAGGATTCATCGGCCTTCTATACGGGCCTTAGGGTCCATGGGCCTTCTACGGGCCGTAGGGTCCATGGGCCTTCTACGGGCCGTACGATCCATGGGCCTTCTACGGGCCATACTATCCATGGGCCTTCTACGGGCCGTACTATCCATGGGCCTCATACGGGGCGTATCATCATTTCGCCAATCATGGGCCATACTCTTCATGGACCATAACGGGCCGTTAATAGGCCGTATTTGATAACTCTATGAAAACAGCCCAACGGGTTTTTTTACATGAAAACGGCCTAACGTATTAACGGTCTGCAAATGGGCCGACTGTAACGACGGGCTAAATTTGGACCACAAGCAGAAAATGAATGTAACGGGCCGTATGTAACCAAATGCTGCAAATGAGCCCAAGAATCAATGGGCCCTGAGAAGGCCGAAAGATAACTCGGGCTGTAAACGGCCCAATGGAATAACGGGTCGTTAATGGGTATAAAGTGATACACCGTTGATTACGGGCCAGTTTCACCACGGGTCGTTAATGGGCCAAGAGTTATAAAGGTCCTCATATGGGCTGAAAGAAGTCATGGGCCATACATGGGCCAGAAGTGAAAACGGGCTGGAATCATATTGGATGGCCCAGATGACGCTACTGGGCCTAATTTGGATAGGGTGTAACGGGCCTTGGGTTAGAGGGCTGTAAATGGGCTATATGCGAACATGCCGTTAACAGGGTTTCCATGGGCTGGCCCGCTACCTTTTGACCAAGTCAAACGGGCCGGCCTTTTGACAGGAATGGGCTTCTGTTGGGCCGTGCCACGTGTCGACGTATCATAGGCGCCTTTGGTCCAATGAGCCGATGACATCTGTCCCAACGGTAAGCCGACACGTGTTTCCTCCAGCCAATGATGATTTTACACGTGGAAAATCCCCATTGGTCGGGGCTGTTAATGGGATATCGAATCCAAAACCCGACCCGATAGCTTAACGGCATTCTGTTACGGTGGATGCCACGTGTCGGTCACCCTTGACGAAAGCACTTCTGTGACGCACGATTTATCGTCATCGGAGTGGACACTTCCGTGATGATAATTTTGGTAATGTCATGGAACACTTCTACGACAGCACAGGTATGACTATCTTGATTCTGTCATAAAATCGTCATGGATGTACATGCATGACAAAAAACGCGACCTACTGTGACAAACACGTATCATCACGGAAGTGTATTTTTTTGTAGTGCTAACTGATGCTTCCAAGGACCACTTGGATAGTTGTGCTGGATGTGTTTTCAGGGAAAGAACAGTTGACCAAGCTGAATTGTTACTGAATAATACGTTGACTAATTAAAATAATTGGACTCTTCCTGAGCCAATTCTTGAGGCAATTCCTGAGCCAATTGAGCCAACTCCTGAGCCCATACCTAAACCAACTCCGAAGAAGAGGGGTGTTCTATTTCTCAGTCTGGAAGATATGCAAGAGGCAAAGAAATCAATGAAAGAAAAAGTTATTAAAGCTGAAGATGTTAATAATTTACCTCCTATTGAAGAAATACATGGTCTTAATATACCGCCTGTTGAAGAAATACATTGTCTTGATAACCCGACATAGGTAGTAAAGGTAAATTCTCTCTATAGATATGATAAAGTTGAAATTCCTTCTACTAAATTCCATAGCCCATGCTTAGATGAATTTGACGACTTTATGGCTAGGCAAGAAAGTTTTAATGCTTATGTTGGTAGAGAATTAAAGAATAATGCTTTCGAAATAGGATGCTTGAGTGATTATATGGCCAGAGTTAATGGTGAACTTAAACTCATTAGCAAATATGCTTCTATGGTTACCACTCAAGCTGAGCAAGTACTTAAAGCTCAAAGTGATTTTCTCTATGAACTAAAGAATAAACATGACTTTGTTGTTAGAGTGGCTACTAGAACTGGTAGATTGACTCAGGAACCTTTGTATCCTGTAGGCCACCCTAAGAGAATCGAGCAGGATTCTCAGAGAAATAATGTGGATGCACCTAGTTCTTCCAAAAAAGAGGAAAAAGAAAAATGATAGGACTTTGCATGCTTCTAGTGAAACTGTTGAAGACACACCTGAGAATCCCAATGATATTTCTATTTCTGATGCTGAAACACAATCAGGTGATGAACATGAACCTAGTGATAATATTAATGATAATGTTCATGTTGATGGAAACCTAGCAAAAATAATGATGTAGAGATTGAACCTGCTGTTGATCTTGATAACCACAATCAAAAATCAACGTTATGATAAGAGAGATTTTGTTGCTAGGAAGCATGGTAGAGAAAGAGAACCATGGGTTTAGAAACCCATGCCCTATCCTCCTAAACCATCCAAGACAAAGGATGATGAGGATTTTGAGCGTTTTGCTGAAATGATTAGACCTATCTTCTTACGTATGCGCTTAACTGATATGCTTAAATCAAACCCTTATGCTAAATATATGAAGGATATCATTACAAATAAAAGAAAGATAACGGTAGCTGAAATTTACACCATGCTTGCTAATTATACTTTTAAGGGTGGAATACCAAAGAAACTTGGAGATCCAGGAGTACCAACTATACCATGCTCCAATTAAAGAAACTATGTTAAAACTGCTTTATGTGATCTTGGAGCCGGTGTTAGTGTTATGCCCCTATCTTTATATCGTAGACTTGAATTGAATAAGTTGACACCTACTGAAATATCTTTGCAAATAGATGATAAATGAACTGCTATACCTGTCGGTATTTGTGAGGATGTGCCTGTTGTGGTTGCAAATGTCACTATCTTAACGTACTTTGTTATTCTTGATATTCCCGAGGACGATAGTATGTCGATTATCCTTGATAGACCCTTTTTGAATACTACAGGGGCTGTTATTGATTGCAACAAAGGCAATGTCACTTTTCATGTTAATGGTAATGAGCATACGGTACACTTTCCGAGGAAACAACCTCAAGTTCACAGCATCAATTCTATTGGAAAAATTCCAACTATCATTATTTGAGGTTTTGAATTTCCTCTTCCTACTGTCAAGAAAAAATATGATATTCTTATTGTTGGGGATGTTCATATACCCGTTGAGGTAACCTAGTGTTATTCGAAATTTCTTCGGTTTCATGTTATTCAGAATGAGTTTCTTAACAAGACTTGATCAACCTTGTTTGTGGATTCCTTTTGATGATCATGAGATGGATGAAACTAGAAGGTACAACCTTCTGTACCCTCTTTTACTTTCTGTTATTTAGAATAAATAAAGCAAAAATAGTATTATCTGTCTGTTTTCTGAATTATCCATGCAATAAAAAATATTCCGAAAATAAAAGTGCTCCAAATGCCCCGCAAATTTAGTATGATTTTTTATGAAATACTTGAGGATTTTAGGCACTGAGAACACTGCAGGGGGGCAAGCACCTGGCCACGAGGGTGGAGGGCGCGCCCACACCCCCCGGGCGTGCCCCCCTGTCTCGTGGGCTCACAGTGGCCCCCCTCCACTTATTCTTGCACCCACACACTCCATCTTCTTCCTAAAAAAATCCCCATCCAGCTCAAGCACGAGTTCTAGCTCATTTTGCTGCGATTTTCGATCTCCTTGCTCAAAACTCCATTCACAAAACTGCTTTGGGAGATTGTTGCTTGGTATGTGACTCCTCCATTGGTCCAATTAGTTTTTGTTCTAGTGCTTTATTCATTGCAAATTTTTGCTGCATAGGTGACCTTGTTCTTGAGCTTGCATGTCAAATTCATGAGGTCCCAAGTAATTCTAATGCATGATATAGGTTCTAGGCACTTGTAGCAGTAGTTGCTACCAATCTTGTTTAGTCTTATTCACTTTTATTTTGAAGTTACTAAAAATTTCAGAAATTTTTCAGAGGAAGAAATATGTCTAGGAAAATGTACCAAGGTGGTTCCTCAACAAAGAAAGGACCCAGGCGTGCTATGCATGAGCAAGATGATGAACCACCAAGGGAAGCTGAAGTACGGGCTTGTGAGTGGCCATCAGAAGAGTTTATGGTTAATGCAGGCATCAAGTATGAATTTGACGCGTATGTGCGTAGCGCCGATCTTCAGGACTTCATACAAGATAAGTTTCCTCAGTACTACCAATTGACTGATTCATTCGTGAGAAGGTTTAAATTTTCATCTTCGCGTAATTCTCAGAATGTCCTGTTTGATATTTATGATCAATCTTATAACATGGACTTAGAAGATTTTACAATTGCTTGCAAACTCCCACATTGGGGAAATGTCAATGAACCCCGCAAATCTGAATATAAAGACTTTCTTGCTAGTATCACTGTGGGAGAATCTAGGGATATAGCACAAGCTACCATAGGGAGCATTCATTTTCCTGCTATGCATTATTTTTCTCTCTTCATCGGTAGATGCATTAATGGTAAAGATGAAGCATGTCACATGTGTGTCCCTGATCTTTGTGTCCTCAAGAGTGCAGTATTAGGTAATAAATATTACAACTTGGGGGCAATAGTTGCAAATAGGTTGCATAATAATGGTATTTCTGGAGATTTATTTGGAGGAATTTATGTGACCCGTGTTGCTAATTATCTTGGTATACCTCCACGTGAGGGTGATTTAGAGTTGCCTACCACGTATATAGATTTTGACGCTATAGTCAGGCATCATTTTCTTGTGAGGAATGAACAATTCCTCCAGTATCGACTAATCTTTGACAGACATCGCGCTGTCCATGTTACTCTGCCTGCTCCTTCCCTTTTTGATTACCAGGCAAAACGAAGATATGTTGTCGCCAGGGAGGAGGCAGCCGAACACGAGAGTAGAGCGGAGGCAGCTCGCCAACATGCTGCAGCCCAGGAGGCATTCACTGCTGCATCTCTATACGATCCCAGTTATAACTTCGGATGTCAGCCAGGCTATCCTTGGCATTAGACCAACTTAAGCCAAAAGCCTAAGCTTGGGGGAGTACGTATTTCTCCACGACTTTACATTCATGTTCACACACTATTCTAGTTGTCGGTGCTCATACTCTTTCATTGTATTATCCATGCTAGTTTAATCTCCTTTTTCTAACTTTCTTCTTGTGTGTGATAAACCTTATGAAAAACAAAAAAAATAGTTAGTTTAATTTCCATGCTTGTAGTAGTAATTAAAATGAAGACCCAAAAAGATTTCTCGTTCTTCTTTTACTTGTCGGGAGCACTCCCGTGTAAATAGTTTTATTTCTTTTCTTTCCTTTGGGGGTCAAGAGTAGAAGACCATATTGAAAATGTTTAAGTGGCTCTCATATGCATGATTGTTGATTTAACTTAGAGCCCATATTACTTTGTCTCTCTCTTGAATTGAATGCTTGCAGATTCCAGCTTAGTCCAATGCACGTGCACTATTATTATTATACACATCGTTCGGTTGTGCAAGTGAAAGGCAATAATGACGATATATGATGAACTGATTGAGATGAGAAAAGATGGTATGAACTCGACCTCTCTTGTTTTTGTAAATATGATGAGTTCATTGTTCCTGATTCAGCCTATTATGAAGTAAACATATTTGCAATGACATTTAGAGATTATAGTTGCTTATGCCATGCTTAATTAGCTAGGAGCTTATAATGGTTTACCTTGCATGCCAACATGCTATTAAAATGATTGTGATGTGGTATGATGGGATGGTATCCTCCTTTGAATGAATTGAGTGACTCGACTTGGCACATGTTCACGCATGTAATTGAAACAAAATCAACATAGCCTTTACGATATTTATGTTCATGGTGGATTATATCCTACTAACGCTTGCACCTGGTGTAAATTAGTTTTAATGCATGTTCATGACTGTTGTCGCTCTCTCAGTTAGTCGCTCCCCAGTCTTTTGCTAGCCTTCACCTGTACTAAGTGGGAATACTGCTTGTGCATCCAAATTCCTTAAACTCCAAAGTTGTTCCATATGAGTCCACCATACCTTCCTATATGCGGTATCTACCTGCCGTTCCAAGTAAATTTGTAGGTGCCAAACTCCAAACCTTCAAATAAAATTCTGTTTTGTATGCTTGAGCAGCTCATGTTTCAACTAGGGCTGTCTGTATCTTCCATGCTAGGTGGGTTATTCTCAAGAGGAGTGGACTCCGCTCCTCATTCACGAGAAAATGGCTGGTAACCGGGATGCCCAGTCCCATGATCAAAAAGATCAAAGCAAATCAAAATAATTAAAACAAAACTCCCCGAGGGCTGTTGTCACTTGGAGGCACTCGTTGTTTCGAGCAAGCCATGGATTGATGCTTGTTGGTGGTGGGGGAGTATAAACTTTTACCATTCTGTTTGGGAACCGCCTATAATGCATGTAGTATGGAAGATATCGCCATCTCATAGTTGTTGTGTTGACAGTGAAAGCATGCCACTCAAAATGTTATTCATCTCTATTTTAAAATCGAGCTCTGGCACCTCTACAAATACCTGCTTCCCTCTGCGAAGGGCCTATCTATTTACTTTTATGTTGAGTCATCACCTTCTTATTAAAAAGCACCCGCTAGAGAGCACATTGTCATTTGTATGCATTACTGTTAGTTTATGTTGGGTATGACTTGACTGGATCTCTTTTACCATGAATTACAATGTTTAGTCAGTCCTTGATTTTTAAAGTTGCTCTGCATTTATGTTTTGCGGTCTTAGAAAGGGCTAGCGAGATACCATCTTGTTATATCATATTATGATTGTTCTGAGAAAGTGTTGTCATCCGAGTTTTATTATTATTGCCCGCTAGTTGATTATGCCATTGATATAAGTAAATATGAGACCTAAGTGTTATTGTGAATATGGTTAGTTCATAATCTTTGCTGAAAACTTGAATGTTGGCTTTACATATTTACAACAATAAGAGCAAATAGAGTTTGTAAAAGTTTTTCTTTATCACTTTCAGTTTATCAACTGAATTTCTTGAGGACAAGCAAAGGTTTAAGCTTGGGGGAGTTGATACGTCTCCAAAGTATCTACTTTTCCAAACACTTTTGCCCTTGTTTTGGACTCTAACTTGCATGATTTGAATGAAACTAACCCGGACTGACGCCGTTTTCAGCAGAACTGCCATGGTGTTGTTTATTGTGCAGAAAACAAAAGTTCTCGAATGACCTGAAAATCCACGGAGATAACTTTTGGAAAATATAAAAAATACTGGCAAAAGATGAAGGCCAGGGGGCCCACACCCTGCCCACGAGGGTGGGGGGCACGCCCCCTCCCCCTGGGCGCGCCCCCCTGTCTCGTGGGCCCCCTGATGCTCCACCGACCTCAACTCCAACTCCATATATTCCGTTTCGCGGAGAAAACAAATCAAAGAGGAAGTTTCATCGCGTTTTACTATACGGAGCCGCCGCCAAGCCCTAATGTCTCTCGGGAGGGCTGATCTGGAGTCCGTTTGGTGCTCCGGAGAGGGGGGTTCCTCGCCGTCGTCATCATCAACCATCCTCCATCACCAATTTCATGACGCTCATCGCGGCGCGTGAGTAATTCCATCGTAGGCTTGCTGGACGGTGATGGGTTGGATGAGATTTACCATGTAATAAAGTTAGTTTTGTTAGGGTTTGATCTCTATTATCCACTATGTTCTGAGATTGATGTTGCTATGACTTTGCTATGCTTAATGCTTGTCACTAGCTAGGGCCCGAGTGCCATGATTTCAGATCTGAACCTATTATGTTTTCATGAATATATGTGAGTTCTTGATCATATCTTGCAAGTCTATAGTCACCTATTATGTGTTATGATCCGACAACCTCGAAGTGACAATAATCGGGATACTTCTCGGCGATGACCATAGTTTGAGGAGTTCATGTATTGACTAAGTGCTAATGCTTTGGTCCGGTTCTCTATTAAAAGGAGGCCTTAATATCCCTTAGTTTCCACTAGGACCCCGCTGCCACGGGAGGGTAGGAAAAAGATGTCATGCAAGTTCTTTTCCATAAGCACATATGACTATATTCGGAATACATGCCTACATTACATTGATGAACTGGAGCTAGTTCCGTGTCACCCTATGTTATAACTATTACATGAGGAATCGCATCCGACATAATTATCCATCACTAATCCAATGCCCATGAGCTTTTCACATATTGTGTTTCGCTTATTTACTTTTCCGTTGCTATTGTTACAATCACTACAATACTGCTATCTTTACTTTTGCCACTGTTACCATTACTATCATACTAATTGCTACTAAATACCTTGCTGCAGATACTAAGTTATCTAGGTGTGGTTGAATTGACAACTCAACTGCTAATACTTGAGAATATTCTTTGGCTCCCCTTGTGTTGAATCAATAAATTTGGGTTGAATACTCTACCCTCGAAAGATGTTTCGATCCCCTACACTTATTGGTTATCAAGACTAATTTCTGGTGCCGTTGCCGGGGAACATAGCTCTATTCTTTGAGTCACTTGGGATTTATATCTGCTGATCACTATGAAGAACTTGAAAGACGAAAGAACAAAGATCTTTCCCTCAACTACGAGGGGAGGTAAGGAACTGCCATCTAGCTCTGCACTGGATTCTCCTTCTGTTTTGAGTAAGATTGCGATACCTAAACCTGCTACTGCTATGAATTCTGATATGGCGCATGTTATTGATGATGCCACTTCTGCTATGCACAATACTTGTGATGAAACTACTTATGTGCGTGATACTACTTTGGCATTAGGTAAATTTCTTGATGAACAACTTGCTAGGGTTAGAGAGAATGAAATTATTAATGATGATATTATTGATGATAGTGATGATGAAAGTTCTCCCCCTGATTATGAATTACCTGTTGTTCCTGAGGGTTATGTTATGAATGAAGAAGCTGCTAGAGCTATTCTGCTTGCAAAGATAGATATGATCTTAAGAAGTTATTAGCTAAATGGAAGCAACAATCTCTTAATGCTAGAATGAAACCTGACCCCGCTCTTGCTACTTCAACTATCTGTGTTACTGATAAGGATTATGAATTCTCTGTTGATCCTGAGATTAATACTTTGGTTGAATCTGATCCTTTTTATGGCCTTGAATCTGAAACTGTTGTGGCACATCATACCAAGTTAAATGATATAGCCACCCTGTTTACTAATGATGAGAAGTCTTGCTATTATTATATCCTTAAGATATTTCATTCTCATTAAAGGGTGATGCTAAAACTTGGTTTAATTCCCTTAATCCTGGTTGTGTGCGTAGTCCCCAGGATATGATTTATTACTTGTCTGCTAAATATTTCCCTGCTCATAAGAAACAAGCTGCCTTGCGGGAAATATATAATTTTGTGCAAATCAAAGAAGAGAGTCTCCAACAAGCTTGGGGGAGGCTTCTCCGAATACTTAATACTTTGCCTGATCATCCTATTAAGAAAAATGAAATACTTGATGTATTTTATAATGGACTAACTGATGCTTCCATGGACAAGTTGGATAGTTGTGCTGGTTGTGTTTTCAGGGAAAGAACAGTCGACCAAGCTGAATTGTTACTGAATAATATGTTTACTAATGAAAATAGTTGGACTCTTCCTGAGCCAATTCCTGAGCCAATTGAGCCAACTCCTGAGCCCATACCTAAACCAACTCCGAAGAAGAGGGGTGTTCTATTTCTCAGTCCGGAAGATATGCAAGAGGCAAAGGAATCAATGAAAGAAAAAGGTATTAAAGCTAAAGATGTTAAGAATTTACCTCCTATTGAAGAAATACATGGTCTCAATATACCGCCTATTGAAGAAATATATTGTCTTGATAACCCGACATAGGTAGTAAAGGTAAATTCTCTCTATAGATATGATAAAGTTGAAATTCCTTCTACTAAATTCCATAGCCCATGCTTAGATGAATTTGACGACTTTATGGCTAGGAAAGAAAGTTTTAATTCTTATGTTGGTAGAGAATTAAAGAATAATTCTTTCAAAATGGGACGCTTGAGTGATTATGTGGCTAGAGTTAAAGGTGAACTTGAAAATCATTAGCAAATATGCTTCTATGGTTACCACTCAAGAAGCCACTAGTGAAACCTATGGTCCCCGGGTCTATCTTTTATCATATAAGTTTCCGATCTACTTTTATTTGCATCTTTCACTTTCCAATCTATATCATAAAAATACCAAAAATATTTATCTTATCTTATTATCTCTGCCAGATCTCACTTTCGCAAGTTACCGTGAAGGGATTGACAACCCCTTTATCGCGTTGGTTGCGAGGTTCTTATTTGTTTGTGTAAGTACGAGGGACTTCTAAGGAGCCTCCTACTGGATTGATACCTTGGTTCTCAAAAACTGAGGGAAATACTAATGCTACTTTGCTGCATCACCCTTTTCTCTTCAAGGGAAAAACCAACGCTTGCTCAAGAGGTAGCAAGGCCCAGCCCGAATTGCTGTTTTTTTGCGTATTTCAGTATATCGAAGGAAAGGAATATGAAACGGAGTCCAAACGGAATGAAACCTTCGGTAGCGATCTTTTTGGAACAAACACAATCCAGGAGACTTAGAGTGGACGTCAAGAAGCAGCTGAGGAGGCCACGAGGGTGGCCGGCATGCCCTAGGGGGGGCGCCCCCTGCCTCATGGGCCCCTCGTGGCTCCCCTGACCAACTTCTAGAAGTATTCGAAAGTTACAGATTGCTACAGACTGTTCTGTTTTTGACAGATTCTGTTTTTCGTGTGTTGTTTGCTTATTTTGATGCATCTATGGCTAGTATCGGGGGGTATGAAACATAGAGAAGTTGGAATATAGTAGGTTTAACACCAATATAAATAAAGAATGAGTTCATTACAGTACCTTCTGTGGTGGTTTTTCTTTCTTGCACTAACGGAGCTTATGAGATTTCCTGTTGAGTTTTGTGTTGTGAAGTTTTCAAGTTTTGGGTAAAGATTTGATGGACTACGGAATAAGGAGTGGCAAGATACTAAGCTTGGGGATGCCCATGGAACCCCAAGTTATTCAAGGACAACCAAATGCCTAAGAGCATCTCCAGCCGTTGGCCCCCCAGGTGGCGCCTAAAGTCGCCGCTTGGGGGCGAGTCGGCGCAAAAAAACGGCGTGGGGGCGAGTTGGACCCCAGTCGCCGGCCCCAGGGCCGTCCCCCAGGCGTGGTATATTGTTTAAAAAAAGAAAACGTCCGGCGAGTTCGTTCAAAACACTGCTAAATTCAACCAAACTTCGGCGAGTTCATGCATATTTAAAATATTTTACACAAAAGGAAAAAAACGCTACTAGGCCAGCCGTCGCCTCGCCGCTCCTCGCTGCCCGCCGCCCTTGAAGCTCAACATGCCGAGGCGCCTGTAGAACTGTGTGTAGTCGCAGCCATCGTCATCGTCGTCGGCTCCTCCGCAGCCGCCATCCCTGCTGCACCCCTCCCCAGGTTGGCAAGCGGGTTGGATGGCCCGGGTCTTCCTCATCCTTGTCACTGTCGAGGACGACCACGCCGTGCTCATCCTCGCGCCCACGCCTGCGGGCGGCTATCTCCTCCAGGGCTCGGCGCTGCCGGACCATCTAGTCGCGGAGGTAGTCGTCCCGCGCCCACTTTAGGGCTTCCTCGTCGAAGAAGCCCCGCCGGGCTATGGCCTCATACTCCACGGGGAGGTCGAGCTCCAGCTTTGGTTTGATGAGGGCAAGGCGTCCAGAGGCGGAGGAGGTGTTGACGATGCAGGCGCCGGAGCTGCGGGTGTGCTGGCTGACCGGCGTGTCCTGGGGCTCCGTCTTGACGGGGGGAGGAGGCAGGGGGAGCCGGTCGAGCGGCCGGACAAGGAGGAGGACGTCCCCTGCCTCGGCGTCCAGGAGCTCCCACGCCAGCGTGAGAAGGATGGTGGAGCGCGGTACTCCAGCCTGGGCGTGTTGCCGCCCTCGATGTACTCAAGGACGAACTCCAGCGTGCGGCCAGGCACGCCCCACCATCGGCGGCGGCCTTCGGAGTTGAGCCTCCCGGAGGGCACGACACCGTTGGTGGCCTCGAGCTGCTCGGCATGGAGGCGACGGAAGTACGGCTCCCACAGCGGGCTGTCGGGGACGTACCGTGGCCCTTCCCTCGCCGCTTGCGGCAGAGAGGCGCGGATACACACGATCTCCGCACGCCACGCCGCCCCGGTGGGAGGTGGTGGCACCGGGACCCCACCGACGCTGATCCTCCATGCCCCGGGCACCCGCATGTCTGGCGGGACAGGGTACTCGGGCTCAAAGAGGAGCCGAGCTTCTTCCTTGTAAAGCTGGCGGCGGCCGAAGCCGTTCGCGGCCGCACTGTCGCCTGGGAAACGCTCGGCCATGGCTCTGGAGACGGTGAGGGGGAGAGGGAGGAGGAGCAGGCATCGGCGATGCTATGTCTGTGTGTCACCGGCGCGCTGGGGCGGATTATATAGGCGGAGGTAGCGCGAGTACGCGTGGCCGCTGTGTGTACGTGTGGCGAGCGAGGGACGTGCATCGTCCGGTCTTCAATGCGCCGCCCGTGAGGCATCAATGGAGGAGGCTGACCGGCGCGGCAACGCGTGGCTGCTTTGGCATTGATTCGCCGCAGAAACCGAGGCGATGAGGACGATGAAGCAGCGAGAAGGGCCGAAATGCTGCCAGGGAGGGCCCGCCGGTTTTCGAGCCAAACACGTTTCTACCGGCGCCCCCAAGCGCCCCCAGCGCGCCGGGTTCGGCCTGGGTCCGCCGGCGCCAATTTCGGTCCAAGCCGGCGAAAAATGGGCCTTTGGGGGCGCGACTGGGCCGTTTTTTCGGCGCCGGTGCGAAAAAAGCACTTGGGGAGGCCGTTCTGGGGGTGCGGCTAGAGATGCTCTAAGCTCGGGGATGCCCCAGAAGGCATCCCCTCTTTCGTCTTCGTCTATCGGTAACCTTACTTGGAGCTATATTTTTATTCTCCACATGATATGTGTTTTGCTTGGAGCGTCTTGTGTGATATGATTTCTTGCTTTTTAGTTTACCACAATCATCCTTGCTATACGCACCTTTTGAGAGAGACACACATGATTTGGAATTTATTAGAATACTTTATATGCTTCACTTATATTTTTTGAGCTAGACAAGATTTGCTCTAGTGCTTCACTTATATCTTTTTAGAGCACGGCTGTGGCTTTATTTTGTAGAAACTATTGATCTCTCATGCTTCACTTATATCATTTTGGGAGTCTTTCAGAACAGCATGGTATTTGCTATGGTTATAAATTTTGTCCTAGAATGATGAGCATCCAAGTTGGGTATAATAAAAACTATCATAGAAAGTGCATTAAACACTATGATCAATTTGATGCTTGATAATTGTTTTGAGATATAAAGGTGGTAATGTTAGAGTCATGCTAGTTGGGTAATTATGAAATTGAGAAATACTTGTGTTAAGGTTGGCAAGTCCCGTAGCATGCACGTATGGTAAAAGTTGTGTGACAAATTTGTTGCATGTGGTGCTCTTTTAATTGTCTTCCTTATGACTGGAAGTTGGGATCGTGCGATGGTTAACTCCTACCAACCCTTCCCCTAGGAGCATGCGTAGTAGTACTTTGCTTCGAGGGCAAGTAGACTTTTGCAATAAGGATATGAGTTCTTTATGACTAATGTGAGTACATGGATTATACGCACTCTCAACCTTTAACCATTGCTAGCCTCTATTATACCGCGCAACTTTCACCGGTATCATGCACCCACCATTTACTTTCCTCAAAACATCCACCATACCTACCTATTATGGCATTTCCATAGCCATTCCGAGATATACTGCCATGCAACTTTCCACCGTTCTGTTTATTACGACACACCCCATCATTGTCATATTGCTCTTTGCATGATCGTGTAGTTGACATCGTATTTGTGGCAAGGCCACCTTCATAATTTTTTCATACAAGTCGCTCTTGATTCGTACACCGCCGGAGTCATTCACATAGAGTCATATTTTGTTCTAAGTATTGAGTTGTAATTCTTGAGTTGTAAATCAATAAAAGTGTGATGATCTTCATTATTAGAGCATTGTCCCAAGTGAGGACAGGATGATGAAGACTATGATTCCCCCACAAGTCGGGATGAGATTTCAGACTTTATAAAAAAAATAAAAGAGGCCAAAGAAGCCCAAATAAATAAATAAACTAAAATAATAGGCCAAAGAAGCCCACCAAATAAAAAAAGAAAAAAAGAGAGAAAAGAAAAAAATGAGAGAAAAAGAGAGAAGGGACAATGTTACTATCTTTTTCCACACTTGTGCTTCAAAGTAGCACCATGATCTTCATGATAGAGAGTCTCCTACGCTGTCACTTTAATATACTAGTGGGAATTTTTCATTATAGAACTTGGCTTGTATATTCCAATGATGGGCTTCCTCAAAATGCCCTAGGTGTTCGTGAGCAAGCAAATTGGATGCACACCCACTTAGTTTCTTTTGTTGAGCTTTCATATATTTATAGCTCTAGTGCATCCGTTGCATGGTAATCCCTACTCACTCACATTGATATCTATTAATGGGCATCTCCATATATAGCCCGTTGATACGCCTAGTTGATGTGAGACTATCTTCTCCCTTTTTGTCATCACAACCACCACCCTATTCCACATATAGTGCTATGTCCATGGCTTGCGCTCATGTATTGCGTAAGAGTTGAAAAATCTGAAGCGCGTTAAAAAGTATGAACCAATTGCTTGGCTGAAACCGGGGTTGTGCATGGTGGGAATATTTTGAGTAATGAAAATGAAGCATGGCGTAACTATATGATTTTGTAGGGATAAGCTTTCTTTGTCTATGCTATTTTGATAAGACATGATTACTTGTTAGTATGCTTGAAGTATTACTATTTTTTATGATTTATGGACTTCTATCTTGAATCATTTGGATCTGAACAATCATGCCACAATAATGAAAATTACATTGAGAATTATGCTAGGTAGCATTCCACATCAAAAATTCTGTTTTTATCATTTACCTACTCGAGGACGAGCAGGAATTAAGCTTGGGGATGCTTGATATGTCTCCAACGTATCTATAATTTTTGATTGTTCCATGCTATTTTATTACCTGTTTTGGATGTTTATGGGCTTTACTTTACACTTTTATATTATTTTTGAGACTAACCTACTAACCGGAGGCCCAGCCCGAATTGCTGTTTTTTTTGCCTATTTTAGTGTTTCGCAGAAACGGAATATCAAATGGAGTCGAAATGGAATGAAACCTTTGGGAGCGATATTTTTGGAACAAACGTAATCCTGGAGACTTGGAGTGGACGTCAAGCAGCAAACGAGGCAGCCACGAGGGTGCCCGGCGCGCCCTAAGGGGGTGGGCGCGCCCCTGCCTCGTGGGCCTCTTGTGGCTCCACCGACCTACTTCTTCCTCCTATATACATCCACGTACCCCAAAAACATCCAGGAGCACCACGAAAAACTATTTCCATCGCTGCAACCTTCTGTATCCGCGAGATCCCATCTTGGATCCTTCGCCGGCGCTCCACCGGAGGAGGAATCGACCATGGAGGGCCTCTACATCATCTCCAAGGCCTCTCTGGTGAGTTGTGAGTAATTTACCACAGACCTTCGGGTCCATAGTTATTAACTAGATGGCTTCTTCTCTCTCTTTGCAATTCAATACAAAGTTATCCTTGATCTTCTTGGAGATCATTCGATGTAACTCTTTTTGTGGTGTGTTTGTCGAGATCCTATGAATTGAGGGTTTATTATCAAGTTTATCTATGAGAAATAATTGAATCTTCTATGAATTCTTTTTTGTGTGATTGGTTATCTTTGCAAGTCTCTTCGAATTATCAGTTTGGTTTGGCCTACTAGATTGATCTTTCTGGCAATGGGAGAAGTGCTTAACTTTGTGTTCAATCTTGCTGTGTCCTTTCCCAGTGACAACAGGGGCAGCAAGGCACATATTGTATTGTTGCCATCGAGGATAAAAAGATGGGGTTTATATCATATTACATGAGTTTATCCCTCTACATCATGTCATCTTGCTTAATGTGTTACTCTATCTATTATATTATTAAGACGATAGAAAAGGAACGGTGAAGATTTGATAGTGTAAATTTTAGCGGTGGAGATTTGCGCAGTCTACGGGCCGGCGCACATACCTCATGTAGTCCCAAGAGAGTTTGCAGCAGCCACGTTATGAGCCATGTACAAATTACATACGTGCAATTTGAGTCCAACTGGACCACGTGCGGAACCATGTGACATACACATTATAGAATAGGAAACATACGGTCCGGTCCTTCCAGGAAAAAACATCCGCTCATAAATCCGAAACCTACAAAAAAATATAAAGAAAAGTCTAGAGTCATGTCTCTCCCTAAAATAAGAAAGTGGGGCTCTCCCTAAAAAACAAAGTCTATATGTATGAGCTATATGATGCAAGGACACGGTCACCGGCTCAATGCCATGGAACGATAGAAGGTTTCAAGACGCTTGGACGATGCATGGCTTGGTTGGAAGTGGAGTTGACTAGGTATGTATTCCGGCAGGAGTGCTCGCCGGGCGTCTTTGTGTTGTGGAGGCATGGCGTCCTCTCGTTGTTCCATCAAGCGTGACATAAAACTGGGATGGCTTGACCAGGAAGAAGTGTCGCGCTAGCTCGACAAAGAAAGTATACGATCGATCCCGGGGCCGTGGAGATCGTGGTAGCAAGCACGAAGATGAGTCCAGGTTGTTCGGTCATGGCCGCATACAGTCAATTGCATAAACTGCTCCGCGCCAAGACGAGATCGTGGTGGCAAGCACAAAGACCAGGCTAGATGTCACCGCATTACGGAGTTTTCCTCCGGGTCGTCAGCGCTTTCTTGACCTCTCGTGACCGTGAACGAGACTATACGCTGCTTAGAAAGTCTATGTAGTACAACTTGCCGTCGCCATTGGTGGCCGTGGTGCACTCAGCTGCGATGGTTCTATATCCTCAACACGTGAAGGAGTTACGACTACAAAATGTACACGGAAAATTGACATATGGTATTACCTATCCCCTACTTACATACGGTATTTCTATGACTGTCTATACCTACAATGAAGATTAATAATTATTGTCAAGGACAATCAGGTAGCTACAAATTCTTGATTGCTTCACACGTCCATACACACAGTCATATTATCCTAGGAAACATAACACGTCTAATCTATAACCATCTTTTAACTTTGAATACATAAAAGACAGGAATATGCGTGTACATGTATACACAGAGTCGGCCACACTATTTAAGACAAGCACTGCTACACATTAAAACCAGACAATCATGCATGTCAAGGACGCTAAACAGCCTGCCGGACACGTTAAAGACCATGCAGCAACTACCAATAGGGGTAGCATTTATTTCACAAAAATCTGGGTAGCATTACATGTATTATGGTCGTAAGTGATATAAGCAAATTACCTGGGTTGAGCTTCATGTTATTCCTTTTTTTTGGAGCGATGCTTCTCATTTGTTGCATCCGTACATTGAATTGGAAAAGTCTCACATCCATTAACTTAATTTGACATCAACTTAATTTAAAATATGACCAAAATTTATGTACCAAACTTACACCTTTGTTTTATAAACAATTTTTATTCCTAGGATTTCTCCACGGTAATCTAAAATGTTAGTTCGAGCATATCAGTTTTTTAACAGTGATAATATCGCTTTTGTGTGGAGCAAAAACTGCTCATACAACATTTAAGAATGCAGAAGGCCAAACACTTCACCAACTAGGACAACACATAATTAATTTCTTTCTTTCTAAATCGGCTGGTTGCACTCATAAAGCTCAAAACAACTTCCCATAAAAATATATGGAACGGTTACATACTTCAAATCGTGGTTGCACCCATAAAATAATTTGAAGTTTCTCATGGAATGGATAAAACAAAATTTGAAGTTGCGGTACAGTTTCCCTAATGAAGCGAGACAAAGGCAGCACCGATGCATACACATAAGTACATGCATTCTTGGACCACATGTTTGAACTGAAAATGTACTTCTTCATAGATACATATTCAAATTCAATTGTTCTATATTATTCATTATCAATCAAAAGCCTTTATTATTTTTCAACACCCTTATTTAAGAACTACATTATATAGATATATAATTTAAAATTACGATGGAACACAATGTTTATTTAAAAATGTAAATGATTTTCAAAATGTCAAAAAATAGCTTCTAAAGTCTGAAATTGTGAATTAAAATAATCTTGAGGCGCAATTGCACACAATAAGTACATGCATTCTTGGAACATTTGCTTGAATAAAAAATGTATTTTTTCATAGGTACATATTTAAATTAATGGTTCTATAAAATTTGTTATCGGTCAAAAAATTATGTGTTTTAACACACCTTATGAATGAACTCAATGGGGTCAATACACAATTTGAAAACTTATGATAGCATAGGATACTTATTTTAAAATGCAAAAGATATTTCATATGAAAAGATACAACTTCTATCTGGAGAAATTATAAATAAAAAAATCTAGCCGCGCAAATGCGCGGGTAACCCTGCTAGTTCTTATGAACTTAGTACTCTAGATGCAGGGAGGAGTCGGTCGATGTGTGGAGTAATAGTAGTAGATGTAGAATCGTTTCGACCTACTTGTTGCGGACATGATGCCTATATACATGATCATGCCTAGATAATCTCATAGCTGTGCACTTTTCTATCAATTGCTCGACAGTAATTTGTTCACCCACCGTAATACTTATGCTATCTTCACAGAAGCCACTAGTGAAACCTATGGCCCCCGGGTCTATCTTTTATCATATAAGTTTCCGATCTACTTTCATTTCCATCTTTCACTTTCCAATCTATATCATAAAAATACTGAAATATTTATCTGATCTTATTATCTCTATCAGATCTCAATTTTGCAAGTTACTGTGAAGGGATTGACAACCCCTTTATCGCGTTGGTTGCGAGGTTCTTGTTTGTTTGTGTAGGTACGAGGGACTTTTGAGGAGCCTCCTACTGGATTGATACCTTGGTTCTCAAAAACTAAGGGAAATACTTATGCTACTTTGCTGCATCACCCTTTCCTCTTCAAGGGAAAAAACCAACGCATGCTCAAGAGGTAGCAAGCCCAGCCTGAAATGCTGTTTTTTTGCCTATTTCAGTATATCGAAGGAAAGGAATAGCAAATGAAGTCCAAATAGAACGAAACCTTTGGTAGCGATCTTTTTGGAACACACGCAATCCAGGAGACTTGGAGTGCACGTCAAGAAGTAGCCGAGGAGGCCACAAGGGTGGCCAGCGGGCCCTAGGGGGTGCTGCCTCATGGGCCCCTCGTGGCTCCCCTGACCGGCTTCCTTCACCTATATATATCTACGTACCCCGAAAACATCCAGGAGCACCACGAAAACATATTTCCACCGCCGCAACCTTCTATACCCGTGAGATCCCACCTTGGAGCCTTTTACGGCGCTCCTCGGAGGGGGAATCGATCATGGAGGGCCTCTACATCATTGCCAAGGCCTCTTCGATGAGTTGCGAGTAGTTTACCACATACCTTCGGGTCCATACTTATTAGCTAGATGGCTTCTTCTTTCTCTTTGAATCTCAATACAAAGTTCTCCTCGATCTTCTTGGAGATATATTCGATGTAACTCTTTTTGCGGTGTGTTTGTCGAAATCCGATGAATTGTTGGTTTATGATCAAGTTTATCTACGAGAAATATTTGAATCTCCTCTGAATTATTTTATGTAAGATTGGTTATCTTTGCAAGTCTCTTCGAATTATAAGTTTGGTTTGGCCTACTAGATTGATCTTTCTTTCAATGGGAGAAGTGCTTAGCTTTGGGTTCAATATAGCGGTGTCCTTTCCCAAAGTGATGAGGGCAGCAAGGCACATATTGTATTGTTGCCATCGAGGATAAAAATATGGGGTTTCTATCATATTGCTTGAGTTTATCCCTCTACATCATGTCATCTTGCTTAATGCGTTACTATGTTCTTATGAACTTAATACTCTAGATGCATGCTGGATAGCGACTGATGTGTGGAGTAATAGTAGTAGATGCAGAATCGTTTCGATCTACTTGTTGCGGACGTGATGCCTATATACATGATCACGCCTAGATATTATCATAACTATGTACTTTTCTATCAATTGCACGACAGTAATTTGTTCACCCACCGTAATACTTATGCTATCTTGAGAGAAGCCACTAGTGAAACCTATGGCCCCCGGGTCTATTTTCCATCATATAAGTTTTCAATCTACTTTATTTTGCAATCTTTACTTTTTAATCTATATCTTAAAAGTACCAATAATATTTATCTTATCATATTATCTCTATCAAATCTCACTTTCGCAAGTGGCCGTGAAGGGATTGACAACCCCTTTATCGTGTTGGTTGCGAGGTTCTTGTTTGTTTGTGTAGGTATGAGGGACTTGTGTGGAGCCTCCTACTGGATTGATACCTTGGTTCTCAAAAACTGAGGGAAATACTTACGGTACTTTGCTGTATCACCCTTTCCTCTTCAAGGGAAAAACCAACGCATGCTCAAGATGTAGCAAGAAGGATTTCGGGCGCCGTTGCCGGGGAGGTCTCCGCTCAAGTCAAGACATACCAAGTACCCATCACAAACTCATGTCCCTCGCATTACATTATTTTCCATTTTCCTCTCGTTTTCCTCTCCCCCACTTCACCCTTGCCATTTTATTCGCCCTTTCTTTTCCGTTCGCCTCTATTTCGCTTGTCTCTTGTGTGTTTGTGTGTTAGATCATTTATATCGTCATCATGGCTAGTCCTCCTATCATCGTTAATACACCCAATCATGAATTTCCTAATTTTAAACAAACGGAGGGAGAAAATCTAAAAGATGCTCGACATAAAATTTGCAACGCTCAAAATAGATCTACTAGGAAGCAATCTACTTTCGTTCTTCTTCGCAATTTTTATGTAGGCATTACTCCTTGGAATAGATATATTCTTGATACCATTACCGGAGGGAATTTCTTGAATAGCCATACTTTTGATGCTTACAATGTTATGTTAGATTTGTTTGGTCCACCACCTCTTTTGGTTAATGGAACTATTTTAACTCTAGAACATCTGATGCAAAGGCTTGAAATTATTGAAAATAAAATTGCCACTGTTGAGTTAATTCAAAACTTGGATAAAAAGATCCACAACCCAATTACCCAATATGGATCTAAGGTTGGAACTACTCTGAAATTTTATAAAGAAAAGGAACCTATAGTTAATGAAAGAATAGATCAATATTCTACAAGAATCAGTAAACTTGAGGATATTATTACTAACTTAGGGTCTGCCTTTTCATCCAGGAAAAACACCCCAACTCATCCTAGAAAACTTGCCAAATTAATGTATGTTCCTAAAAATAGGGGTGAATCCTCTAAGGAAAATGCGGATCTCAAATCTATAAGTGTTCACCCCAGTTTTTTCTCTATCATTAAGGAACCTTTTGTTACAAGTGAATTTCTTGATTTCTTGCCTAGGAGTTTAATCATTACTAAAAAGGAAGAATATCCTAAAGGTTATAAGTGCTCTATTGAAGAATTGAATACCAAAGATGCAATACTTTGATCTATCCTCGCTTTTATGCCTAGCTAGGGGTGTTAAACGATAGTGCTTGTTGGGACATTGGAGGCAACCCAATTTTATTTTTGCTCCTTGATTTTTTTCCTATTTAGTAATAAATAATGCATATCGCCTCTTTTTAGATGAGGTTTTATGTTTTAATTAGTTTTTGTGCCAAGTAGAACCTATAGGATCATCTTGGGTGAAAGTTAACTTGATCTTGCTGATAAACAGAAACTTTTGCGCTCACGAGAAAAAAATCTAATAAACCACATAAACGTGATATTGAATTGACTTTCTTTTGCAGTAGATCAATAGACAAATTCCCTAGGACTTCATATTTTTGTAGGATTTTTAGAGTTCCATAAGTATTCGAAAGTTACAGATTGCTGCTGCATCGCTCGCTTTTTCATGATTCTGTTTTTCCTATGTTGTTTGCTTATTTTGATGAATCTATGACTAGTATTGGGGGGTATGAACCGTAGAGAAGTTGGAATACAGTAGTTTTAACACCAATATTAATAAATAATGAGTTCATCACAGTACCTTAATTGGTGGTTTTTCTTTCTTGCACTAACAGAGCTCATGAACTTTCTTGTTGAGTTTTGTGTTGTGAAGTTTTCATGTTTTGGGTAAAGATTTGATGGACTATGGAATAAGGAGTGGCAAGAACCTAAGCTTGGGGATGCCTATGGCACCCCAAGATATTCAAGGACAACCAAAAGCCTAAGCTTGGGGATGCCCCGGAAGGCGTCCCCTATTTCGTCTTCGTCTATTGGTAACTTTACTTGGAGCTATATTTTTATTCACCACATGATATGTGTTTTGCTTGGAGCGTCTTGTATGATATGAGTCTTTTATTTTTAGTTTACCACAATCATCCTTGTTGTACACACCTTTTGGGAGAGACACAACATGATTCGGAGTTTATTAGAATACTCTATGTGCTTCACTTATATCTTTTGAGCTAGATAATTTTCCTCTCATGCTTCACTTATATCTTTTAGAGCACGGCGGTGGCTTTATTTTGTAGAAATTGTTGATCCCTCATGCTTCACTTATATTATTTTGAGAGTCTTTTTAGAACAGCACGGTATTTTCTATGGTTATAAAATTGGTCACAGAATGATGGACATCCAAGTACGGTATAATAAAAACTATCATAGAAAGTGAATTGGGTGCTATGATCCATTTGATGCTTTGTAATTGTTTTGAGATATGAAGATGGTGATATTAGAGTCATGCTAGTGGAATAATTTTAAATTTGAGTAATACTTGTGTTGAAGTTTGCGATTCCTATAGCATGCACGTATGGTGAACCGCTTTGTGATGAAGTTGGAGCACGATTTATTTATTGATTGTCTTCCTTATGAGTGGCGATCGGGGACGAGCGATGGTATTTTCCTACCAATCTATCCCCCTAGGAGCATGCGCGTAGTACTTTGTTTCAATAACTTGCAGATTTTTGCAATAAGTATATGAGTTCTTTATGACTAATGTTGAGTCCATGGATTATACGCACTCTCACCCTTCCACCATTGCTAGCCTCTATTGTGCCGCGCAACTTTCGCCAGTACCATACACCCACCATATACCTTTCTCAAAATGGCCACCATACCTACATATTATGGCATTTCCATAGCCATTCTGAGATATATAGCCATGCAACTTTCCACCGTTCCGTTTATGATGACATGCTCCATCATTGTCATATTGCTTTTGCATGATCATGTAGTTGACATCGTATTTGTGGCAAAGCCACCTTGATAATTCTTTCATACATGTCAATCTTGATTCATTGCATATCCTGGTACACCGCCGGAGGCATCCACACATGACAACCTCTGCTTCCCTCTGCGAAGGGCCTATCTTTTACTTTATGTTTTTACTTTATGCTTGAGTCAAGGTGATCTTCACCTTTCCCTTTTCATTTTATCCTTTGGCAAGCTCCTCGTGTTTGAAAGATCATGATATATATATATATATATATATATATATATATATATATATATCCAATTGGATGTAAGTTAGTATGGGCTATTATTGTTGACATCACCTAAAGGTGAATACGTTGTGAGGCAACACAATAAGCCCCTATCTTTCTTAGTGTCCGGCTGAAACTTCATAACCACAAGTATTGTGTGAGTGTTAGCAATTGTAGAAGACTACAATATAGTTGAGTATGTGGATTTGCTGAAAGGCTCTACTGTTGACTCTTTCCGATGTTATGATAAATTGCAGTTGCTTCAATGACTGATATTATAGTTTGTTAGTTCTCAATGAAGTTTTTGAACCATACTTGACATTGTGAATTGATTGTTACTTGAGTATAAGAAATCATATGCTGCTACAAGAATGATCATGATGCCTCCATGTCAGTATTTTATTTTTATCGACACCTCTATCTCTAAACATGTGGACATATTTTTCGATTTCGGCTTCCGCTTGAGGACAAGCAAGGTCTAAGCTTGGGGGAGTTGATACGTCCATTTTGCATCATGCTTTTAGATCAATATTTATTGCATTATGGCCTGTTATTACACATTATATCTGAATACTTATGGCTATTCTCCCTTACTTTAGAAGGTTTACCATGAAGAGGGGGAATGCCGGTAGCTGGAATTCTTGCTGGAAAAGGAGCAAACGTTGGAAATTTATTCTACACTGCTCCAAAAGTCCTGAAACTCCATGAAACATGTTTTTGGATTTAATAAGAGTTATTTAGCGAAAGAAATACATCAGGGGGCCCACACCCTGGCCAAGAGGGTGGGGGCGCGCCCACCCCTACTAGGCGCGCCCCTGTCTCCTGGGCCCCCTGGTGGCCCCCCGGTGTCCATCTTCTGCTATATGAGGGCTTTTACCCTGGAAAAAATCATGGGCAAGCTTACGGGACGAAACTCCGCCGCCACGAGGCGGAACCTTGGCGGAACCAATCTAGGGCTCCGGCAGAGCTGTTCTGTCGGGCACACTTCCCTCCGGGAGGGGGAAATCATCACCATCGTCATCACCAACGATCCTCTCACCGTGAGGGGGTCAATCTCCACCAACATCTTTACCAACACCATCTCCTCTCAAAACCACAAATTGGTACCTGTGGGTTGCTAGTAGTGTTGATTACTCCTTGTAGTTGATGTTAATTGGTTTACTTGGTGGAAGATCATATGTTCAGATCCTTAGTGCATATTAATACTCCTCTGATTATGAACATGAATATGCTTTGTGAGTAGTTACGTTTGTTCCTGAGGACATGGGTGAAGTCTTGCTATTAGTAGTCATGTGAATTTGGCATTCGTTCGATATTTGATGAGATGTATGTTGTCTTTTCCTCTAGTGGTGTTATGTGAACGTTGACTACATGACACTTCACCATGATTTGGGCCTAGAGGAAGGCATTGGGAAGTAATAAGTAGATGATGGGTTGCTAGAGTGACAGAAGCTTAAACCCTAGTTTATGCGTTGCTTCGGTAGGGGCTGATTTGGATCCATATGTTTAATGATGTGGTTAGGTTTACCTTAACACTTCTTTTGTAGTTGCGGATGCTTGCAATATGGGTTAGTCATAAGTGGGATGCTTGTCCAAGTAAGGGCAGTACCCAAGCACCGGTCCACCCACATATCAAATTATCAAAGTACCGAACGCGAATCATATGAGCGTGATGATAACTAGCTTGACGATAATTCCCATGTGTCCTTGGGAGCTCTTTTCTCATTATAAGAAATTGTCCAGGCTTATCCTTTGCTACAAAAAGTATTGGGCCACCTTGCTGCAATTTATTTACTTTCATTGCTTGTTACTCGTTACAATTTATCTTATCACAAAACTATCTATTACCTACAATTCCAGTGCTTGCAGAGAAAACCTTACTGAAAACCGCTTATCATTTCCTTCTGCTCCTCGTTGGGTTCGACACTATTACTTATCGAAAGGACTACAATTGATCCCATACACTTGTGGGTCATCAGCCGACCACGCCTGTTTACCACCTGAGGTGTTTGCTCTAACCTGGCATGCTGATGTTGGTCATATCACGCATATGGCGCCTTGCATTGCTTACATTATACATCTTATATGTCATCAGCTTAGTTTAGATTTGCTTTGTGTGAATGCCACATGTTTGGTTTCTATATCATACTCCCACCATTCCTAAATATTTGTCTTTTTAGAGATTTCAACAAGTGACTACATACGGAACAAAATGAGTGAATCTACACTCTAAAATATGTCTATATACATCTGTATGTGCTAGTCCATTTGAAATCTCTAAAAAGACAAATATTTAGCAACAAAGGGAGTATATGGGAATTATGCAATGCCATCTTCTTTAGCCAGGCATCATATACGTGAATTATGCAATGCGATCATGTTTAGCCAGTCATCGTATATGTGAATTGTATCATGCCATATTTTTCTCCATAATGTATTCCATTTGTCAACAATGTTTATACATTCATCTACTCTTCCTGTGCATCAGCCATTTGAGTCGGTCATGGGAAAATCTGGAGTGAAAACAAGGTCTTCTGAGCAGTCAGTGCTACCTGTCGATGCAGATTTCTTGCTGGTTACAGATAGCTCCTCAGAGGAGGATTCAGAGACAGATGACCAGTCGTATTCCCCCCTCCCCCGAGGTGCATGCTCTAACTTGGCTGGGTTATATTGCTCATATCATGCATATGGTGTCTTGCATTGCCATGCCATCTGCTTAGATTAGACATGCTTTGTGTGAATGCCTCATGTTTGCTTTCTATATCAGATATGTGAATTATGCAATGCCATGTTTTTCAGCCAGTTATCATATATGTGAATTATGCACCGCCATGTAGCCAGGCATCATATATGTCAATTATCTCATGCCATCTTTTTTTCATTATGTATTCCATTTGTCAACAATCTGTGCATGTTGAACTACTCTTCATGTGTATCAGCCATTTGAGCCGGTTATGGAAAAATCTGGAGTGAAAACAAGGTCTTCAGAGCAAGCAATGGCACCTGTTGAAGCATATATCTCGATGGTTACAGGGAGCTCCTCAGAGGACGATTCAGAGACAGTTGACCAGTACTATATCCCACCTGAGGTGTATGCTCTAAGTTGCAATGTTTTATATTTCTCATATGATGCATATGGTGTCTTGCATTGCTTAGTTTAGACATCATATGCACAATATTGAATTCCATCTGCTTAGTTTAGAGATCACTAGCAAGATGCACATGCGTTGCACGGAACATCAAGATGCATTTGTATGAGTAGTTTATCTTGTGGGAGAAAAGGATGAACGAGGGAAGGCCTTATTTGCAAATGTTGAGTGGGTGTGAGTATCTTTTTGCAAAATTTCCATTTTTTCCTTCCTATTCGTCATATATAAATCGGACGGCTTATATTGCAGGATGGCAGGCACACCATAATCACCAACTCTGTTTTTTATAAGAGTAGACATACATGCGAGTGCCAGCTGCTTAGTATATGAATCAATTATGTCAATTATATCATGCCATCCTATATACTTAGACAACATGTATGTGAATTATTTCATCCCAACCTATTTTAGAAAGACATCATATAGTTTTGTCATGTCATCCTGTTTAGGTACTCATCATATGTTGAATTATGCCATTATATCATGTTAAGTTATCCATCATATATGTGAAACTGTGTCATGCTATCCTGTTTAGTTAGGCATCATATATGTGAAATTGTGTCATGTTGTCCTTTTTGGTTAGATAATATATATGTGAATTACCACATCTGTCTATCATACAATGTCTGTACGTTCAATTTCTTTTCTTGTTTATCAGCCATTTGAATTGGAGGGTGTGATGGCAGTATCTAAGGGAGTAAAAACCCGTTCTTCACAAAAGACAGTGCTACCTGTCGATGCAGATAGAACCATGGTTGTACTGGCCCACAAACTAGCCCCATCACACATAATCGAGACTCTTCCAGATTGCACACTTACACTGTTGGGCAGATAACCAACTACAACCCATCTAACCGCAATCCCAACGGATAGTAACCCACTTATAGTTGACAAAGCACCATGTCCACCACAGAGTCCCCCCACACGAGCATTTTGTAAAGCTACTGCAGTGCCCAAAGCATGAAGACCACCATAGCTAACCCAAACTCCACGTTTAAAGCAGAAGAACAACTATTCTCAGGTCAGATTCTGTAGCTATGGTCCATACTCCTTTGCTATTGCATCACTATATTTACTCATACCAACTACTTTTGAATTTGAAGGATCCAATTGAAACTCCAATGGCGCAACAGGTATGTTTTAAACCTATTTCTTTAACTGTATTGTTGTTCTAAGTTCTTGCTCTATGTTGATTTCAGTTTAAGTTGTATAAACAGTTATGTTCTCATGTGATGAACATTACAAGTGCTGCCAATGTTGTGTAGTTTCTCACACTTATATTCTGTCTATGCTACTGTGTCTTAAAAATATATGAGTTGAACTGCGTCTCTATCTTGATTAGGAAACATAAACTAGAATGATACGTACAATCCAGCGACCATAGTACATAGATATTTGTTTGTTTCATGCTGTTATCCTATCCACCTTACAACTGAACCGGTTTACCAAAATGTGTTTCGTATACTACAAGCTAAACCTGTGATGTGTCTGCTTGTTTCTATTGTAGTATGCAAACAGAATATTGGAGAAGAGCACCCCACTATGCAATGGTAGAGAAAGTAATGCAGATAAGGTTCAAGATAGTGAGACAACCTTGTTGGTCTCCAAGAAAGGTGATAAAACTATCTTGTAGACAAGTGAGAAAACCCCACAGTCCTGCGTTGATGTAGTGTTCAAGTTATCGCCGCATCACCGGCACAAGCTCTTCAAACTCGCTGCCTGAATCACTGGCTTCTTCTGCCTCAGCTACAAGCTGAAAGGCATGAGTCACCGTGGTCAAGGCAAGAAGTCAAGGACCGAGGAAGTCCTGCAGAATTCAGATGCGTATTTTCTTGTGCAATGACAAGTTACCGGAGGATTTAAGCCAAACAAGAGAAAGTTAATAATCTTGCTAAGCATCTTGCCAAAGCATAATGGGTACCCAGGATATTGTTTCTTGAGCTCTTCTAAAGTGGTTTCAGTTACGGACTTGTTTTTGCTTGGCGTTTATATGTCGCTTTGTTCCCTATATTTGCACTGGTGGCGAACTTTGATGCCCAGTGGATGTAATATGTGTAATAGTCGTGATAGCCTAGCATAAGTTGCTTGCTTATTTATTTCCTTGTTGTATTGTTTATTTGTTTGCTTGTAGTCAGTGCAGTTCTTTTTCCGCGGTTTGCTAGTGGCCGCAATAACCTATTTTTTTGAACTAGGCCACAATGACCATGGGCTACATATTTACTGTAGTGGCACTGGGCCTCCTACTGGCCGTAGAAACAATGGGCCTTCTACGGGCCGTAGAAACAATGGGCCTTCTATGGGCCGTAGACACAATGGGCTTTCTACGGGCCGTATCATCAATGGGCCTTATATGGGCCGGCCTATCGATCGGCCAAACATGGGCCAATAACAAACCGCATTATGGCCGTAACGGGCCAGAGTTGGAATCGTCCGTTCATGGGTCGATCATAACGTGCCGTCATTAATAGGCCGTATTTGATGACGCTATGAAAACGGCCCAACGTATTAACGGGATACAAACGGGCCGACTGTAACAACGGGCTGAATATGGCCCACAAGCAGAAGACGACAGTAATGGGCCGTAAGTAACCGAATGCCGGAAATGAGCCCAAGAATAAATGGGCCCTGAGAAGGCTGAAAGATAACATGGGCTGGAAACGGCCTAATGAAATAATGGGCCGTTAATGGATATAAAGTGATACACTGTTCATTACGGGCCAGTTTCACCACGGGCCGTTAATGGGTATAAAGTGATGCACTGTTCATTGCGGGCCAGTTTCACCACGGACCGTTAATGGGCCAAGAGTTATAAAGGGCCTCATATGGGCCAAAAGACGTTATGGGCCATACATGGGCCAGAAGTGAAAACGGGCTTCAATCATATTGGATGGCCCAGATGACGCTACTGGGCCTAATTCGGATAGGGCGTAACGGGCCTTGGGCTAGCCGGCTGTAAATGGGCTATAGGCAAATAGGCCGTTAACATGCTTTCCATGGGCCGGCTGGCCACCTTTTGACCAAGTCAAACGGACCGGCCTTTTCATAGGAATGGGCCTCTGTTGGGCCGTGCCACGTGTCGACGTATCATAGGCGCCTTCTGTCCAATGAGTGGATGGAATCTGTCCCAACGATGAGCCGACACGTGTTTCCTCCAACCAATGATGATTTTACACGTGGAAAATCCCCATTGTTCTGGGCTGTTAACGGGTTATCGGATCCAAAACCCGACCCGATATCTTAACGGTGTTCCGTTACGATGGATGCCATGTGTTGGTCACCCTTGACGAAAGTACTTCTGTGACGCGCAATTTATCGTCATGGAAGTGCACACTTCCGTGATAATTTTGGTAATGTCATGGAACACTTCTACGACAGCACAGGTATGACTATCTTGATTCTGTCATAAAATCGTCATGGATGTGCATGCAAGACAAAAAATGCGACCTACTGTGACAAACACGTATCATCACGGAAGTGTATTTTTTGTAGTGATAAAAAAGAAGCCAATAATATTTATTTATTTTTGGCATGTATTAGCAGTTTACTACTCCCTCTTTTCTGGTTTATTGGCTAGTCTCATTTTCTTGGTTTTACCACATTATAGTCTTATTTCACTTCTCTCCACCAAATGTTCACATTCCAAGGTGCATTAAATGATGCATGTAAGGATTAAAAGAAACCAACCAATGCATGTAACAATTCCTACTCATTTAGTGGTCATCCATGCATATATTGCAATGAATGCAGAATAAAGTTTGAGTAATTTTGCAAACTACGAGATACATTTCTCCACTCATCGTCTACCTTGGTTGGTGACATTTCAAATTTAAGCCCTATAATATAGAAAGGAGGGAGTAGTTAAAAAAATTGGTCAAACTTTGAAAAAAAAAATATAATGTGGCGTAAAAACCTGAACAGAGGTAGTATTACGAGATATGGTGGTGCACTGACTTAGGCCGAATACAAGTGCCCAAAATTATTGGAAGAGAGCAAAGTATACATGCAGAAAAATAAAATTGAATTTCTCGAAAATATTTAATATTGGAGGATGGTGCAGCCCACCTTTCCGATATTTTTACCGTGTGGGGTTTAGTTGTTGTTCACTTCGGCGCTTGTTTTCTAGGGTTTTCTCTCTTCACACTCTGTCCACTATATATATACACATGCTGGAGCCTCAGCGCTTGTAATTTCTCTCTTTACAATCCCTCCCCTCACCCTCTCTAGCTTTAAACGCGACTGGCCTCTTTCTCTCTCCCCTCATAACTAGTCAAAGAGTCGACAGGATCCCATCCATCGGCGAAGGGAAGGAGGCTTAACGTTGTCACCGTCGGTAAGGGAGGGAATCCGTTATTGGCGTCGATGTTTTCTTTCACCAAGTGCTGGTGTGTGAGGGCATCAGATCCCTTCTTCCTCGTTGTCGTACATAGTGTGGGCAGATCCGGCCTCCAACCGTCCATCGAGCCACACCCACTAGTTGAAAACAGAGCTATATTACTGGTTCGTAATGGCCTTTAGTGCCGGTTGGGCAACCGACACTAACGAGTGGGGACTAAAGATCCCCTCTTTAGTTCCAGTTTAGCACGAACCAGCACTAATGGGCCACCACGTGGGACGAGCGAGGGCCGGGGGCTGGGAGACCTTTAGTACCGGTTTGACATACCAACCGGTACTAAAGGTTAAGGGGGGTTTTGGGTTTATGATTTATTTTTCCTATAATTTTGTTTATTCATTTAATTCTTTTTCATTTGCTGGAATTTTATTATACTAAACATTGTACACGTTATGCATATATATAAATAGAATTTCTCGTAGAACGACCGATCATATATATAGGGTGGGTCTATTCTGCTAACACCCCTTAAGAGTTATTCTGCTAACACTCTAATCTTATTCTGCTAACACCCGGGATCTATCCATAGCTACAAAACTAACCGCGCGAAGGAACCGAACGAACTGCACGGGCAATGAAAAAAAAACCCATCCCACCTTATCCTCACCTCAGCCATCCACTCCTCTCTCTCTCCCCCATGCTCCACCATCGCACCACCTCCACCATGCCGCCGCACCAACTCCCTCCATGGCGCCGCCCCCACCACCTCGCGCTCTTCCACAGCCCGCAGCCACGGCGCCGCCCCTTGCTTTCCCTTACCCGACCGGCCACCCACCCCTCCCGACGCGCTGCCCGGCCGGCCACCCACCACCTCCCGACGTGCGACCCGGCCGGATACCCACCACCTCCCGATGCGCCGCTCGGCATGCCACCCACCACCTCCTGACGCGCTTCCCGCCCAGCCACCCAGCACCTTCCGAGGCGCCGCCTGGCCACCGCCTCTCCACGCGCCGTCCGACAGGCCACCCATCCCCTCCCGATGCGCCGCCGGGCCACCCCCACCCCATGCGCCAGCCGCTGATCTGCAGCACCGTCGCGAAGGACGGCCAGAGGAACACCGGAGCTGGGCCACCCTCCTCTCCCTCCTCTCCTTTTACCTCCTCGCCGCATCCTATGGACTCGCTCGTGAACGCAGGTGTCGCCATGGGCATCTCAAAGCTTTCCCCACCCTGCCGCCGCTCTAGATCCGGGTGTCGCCGTACTTCTCGCGTCGGATCCGGACGCCATCAGCCACTGGTTCCCGGTGGCGCCCCGTCCCCCGAGACCCCCTACCTCCTCGTCGGTCCATCCTCCTACTCACCAGCTTCCTTGTCCCCAACGATGATGGATCCAACAAAACCTCCCTCGACGAACTCGCTTCCCCGGCTACCACTCCGACCAGCGCCACGCAGTCCAGTACGTGGGTGCACGCAGCATGCCCATGGTTGATGCAGTGCGACAGGGCGGCAGATGCAGTGCGTCACTCACGGCCATGCGTTTTCGCCGGCGTGGTCGCTTTAGATTGCCTCGCGGGTCACTCCTGGGTATCACTTTTTTTTATCATATGGTTGTTCTCTTTTTTATATTGTGCGATTAACTTGTTGCCCTTGGTATGCAGATCACTCTTTTCGACATGTATGGATCATGTAACTCTTTGATAGGTTCGCTCCTCTGTCTAATATAGTTCACTCTGTTCGAAACCAGAAGAGATCAAGGTCAACCGCGGCGATGATGCCCCGTGAAGTTCGAAAGAGGATTTTTCGCGAGCATGCAGTGCAAAAATCACTTTTTAAAAATGTTTTGATGTGGTCGCAGCCATGGGACGCCGGCTTGATTCAGATTACCTATGGGGGAGAGCAGTAGCACACATGTACTAGTTCAGAAGCATTTTATTTTTCTTTTTTCAGACTTTTTTGTCATTTCTCGCCAGTTCTGCATTAGAGTACCTTGACATAGCAGCACACTTGTTTAGTTGGACAAGTCGTGGTTTCTTGTGTTGTGCAGTTTGCAGGTCCTGTTGGAGACGTTCACTTAACTGTCGTTGCCAATTTTTATTTTGTAACTGAGGGATGCCCATGTTAAATTTCAGGGCTAGTTTGTAAGCCCGTTGAAAACGATGCAGTTCGTTGTGACACCCAGGTGATTCACTGTGAAAAACGACTATGCAGATTTCTACATCCACACGATGGTAGATAATGAATGAATATGTATGTTTTCGAAGCTCACTTTTTCCTCTCATGCAGTTCATTATAAAACTCCTTTGTGATTCACTTGGTAATCCGAAAACAAAAACACCTCGGAAAGCAGCCTCACTTACATGTGGTTCACTTGCTCAGTCACTGCGGTCCACTCACCCGGTCTACGCATGTAAAAAATATTGAGTTTGGAAAAAGCTCACGCGGTTCACTTTCGGTAGTGTCGCAGCCTGGTTGCGGTAGTTTCGAGGTTCACTTTTCATAGTATTGCGGTTTAGCAACGCTCGAAATGGAGTGCACTCCACCTCGTTTGGGAAAATTTACGTCCCACAAAAAAGAAATCATGCAGTGCACTTGTCCGTCTGATGAAGTGCGGGTTTTAGTTTGAAAGCAGTGTGGTTTGCTACCTCGTTTAGGAAATTTACATCCCACAAAAAAGAAATCATGCACTGCACTTATCCGTCTGATGCAGTGCGGTTTTCAGTCTAAAGAAGTGCGGTTTTCTTCCTCGTTTGTGAAATTTACATCCCACAAAAAAGAAATAATGCAGTGCACTTGTCGATCTGATGAAGTGCGGTTTTTTGGTCTGAAAGCAGTGCAGTTTTCTGTCTGGTGCAGTACATACGATGATTTTGGGTCGCGAAAAAACAAAGTGTCCGCATTTCGTTAAAAATCAAAATTTCTATTAAACCGTAAGGAATCAGAGAGAGTGTTCTACATGAAAAAGTTGCACCTTGTCGATAACTTTCCAACGGCGTATAACTCGAATCATTTCGACCAGCCATTTGCAAAAAAATCACAAAAAACGGCCGCTGCCTCCCGTCGTCAGCTGCACGATTTTCAAAATTAACTAAAAACCGTAAGGAATCTCAAAACTATTCCAACATACGAAAGTTGCGCCTCGTTCGTAGCTTTCGAACAGCATATCACACGCCTCGTTTCAACAAACGGTTCAAAAACTGGAGCGAAAACAATAAAAAATTTGCAAAAAAAATTGAAAAACAGAATTCCGCGATTTAGTAAATTTGAAACTGCTCTTAAACCGTAAGGAATTAGAGAAACATTTATTTATGAAAAAGATGCGCCTCGACAATATCTATCCAACGGCGTATCGGTTGCTTCATTCCGACGAGCGGTTTACTAGAAATCGCGAAAAAACGCTCGCTGCCACTCGTCATGGGCCGCACCATTTTCAAAACTGTTCTTAAACCATGTGGAATCTCGAAAAGTGTTCAACATGTAGAAGTTGCGCATAATCCATAGCTTTTCAACGATATATTACGCGCCTCATTTCGATAAACGGTTAAAAAATTAGAGCGAAAACAGTACCGAAAAAATAACGCGTGCGTTTTTTTCCGACGAGAAGTTCACTCGTGTGAGTACTGCAGCACACTTTGTTGACAGAATGACGTGCACTTGTGTTCAGCGTGCAGTGCGAAAGTGGTGTGCAGAATAGTTATTCTGCTAATATTAGCAGAATAGACCCAGGGTGCAGAATAACTTATTCTTCACCCGAGGTAATTTTACGATCATTTCATAATTAAATTATATTTGAAATTCAAATAGTTACATTCATATTCATTCACTACGTAATATTTGACATAAGAAAATAAAAATATAGGTCATAAGACAAGAAAATTTGCAGTTTATGTGTATTTTACACTATGTTTTTACGTTTGTAATTTTACATAACATAAAATATTTTTTACGATGATTATATATTTTTTTACGGTCTTTTTTATGTCTAAAAATAAGACAAAACTTACGTAAACGTAAAATTACGGTGCATTGATGGTAAAATAGAGGGGTGAAGAATAACTATTCCTCACCCAGGTGTGACGAATAGACAATCCCTATATATATATATATATATATATATATATATATATATATATATATATATATATATATATATATATAGTGATGCTATTCATCATCCAGTGTGCAGAATAACTTATTCTTCACCGAGGTAATCTTACGATCATTTCATAATTAAATTATGTTTAGAATTCAAATACTTACATTCATATTCATTCACTACGTAATATTTGACATAAGAAAAAAATATAGGTCATAAGACAAGAAAATTTACAGTTTATGTGTATTTTACACTATGTTTATATATATATATATATATATATATATATATATATATATATATATATATATATATATAACGGTCTATTCTGCTAATATTAGCAGAATAACTATTCTGCACACCACTTCGACACTGCACGCTCAACTGAAGCGCACTGCATCATTTTGACGACGAGCACTGCAATAGAGACTAGTGAACTTCTCGTCGGAAAAAACTGCACGCGTTATTTTTTTGGTACTGTTTTCGCTCTAATTTTTTAACGGTTTATCGGAATGAGGCGTGTAATATACCATTGAAAAGCTGTGGATTAGGCTTAACTTTGACATGTTGAACACTTTTCGAGATTCCACATGGTTTAAAAGCAGTTTTGAAAATAGTGCGGCGGATGACGAGTGATAGCGAGCGTTTTTTCGCGTTTTTTTCTAAACCGCTTGTCGGAACGAAGCAAATGATACGCCGTTGGATAGATATCGTCGAGGCGCATCTTTTTCATATATAAATCTTTCTCTAATTCATTACGGTTTAAGAGCAGTTTCGAATTTACTAAATCGCGGAACTCTGTTTTTAAATTTTTTTAAAATTTTCGGTACTGTTTTTGCTCCAGTTTTCTAACCGTTTGTCGAAACGAGACATATGATACGCCGTTGGAAAGCTACGGACAAGGCGCAACTTTCATATGTTGAAATCGTTTTGAGATTTCTTGCAATTTTTAGTTAATTTTGAAAATCGTGCGGCTGACTTCGAGAGGCAGCGGCTGTTTTTTCGCGAAGTTTTTACGAAAGGCTGATCGGAATAATTCAAATCATACGCCGTTGGAAAGATATCGACGAGACGCAACTTTTTCATGTACAACACTTCCACTAATTCCTTATGGCTTAAGAGCAGTTTCGATTTTACAAAAATGCGGACATTCTGTTTTTTGCGACACCCAAATCGTCAGGTGTAATCGCATTCAGATAGTGCAATCGCTTCGCATCGAAAACCGCACCGCATCTCGATAGACTGAAAATTGTCATGCGTACCTGACGATTTAACGGCGCTTTGCCAGACAGATGAGTGCACCGCTTCGATCGAAACCGCACCGCATCAAAACGGAGTGAAAATCATCGTGTACGCTGATAACGGCGCGTTGCATCGATAGATCGATTAATCGCTTCGCACCAAAACCGCACTGCATCAAATAGACTGAAAATCATTGTGCGTACGCAACAACAAAGTGCACTGCAGCTCCCAATGCATTTTTACTTTCGTGTGCACTGCAATAAGGGAACCACAAAGATTTTAACAATGAAGTACAACAATTTGAAAAAATGTACTTCTTCAGTTCACCGAGCGCACTGCTTTTACCAAGTTTTTCTTTTACAAACTAAGTAATCCACACAAAGTCCTTTTTTCTGTCTCCACATTACAATTACCCACAAAATACAACCCAACTGCAACTTTTTATAAAATGTACTGCACACATCAACACAGCGAGAATGCAAATGCTTTGCGTTGCCGAACCGCATGCGCCGGACGATTTCACTCAAAGAAGCGAGCTGCAAAACAAACTTCAGTGAGCTGCAAAAACAAACTTCACTGAGCCGCGGAGAGGGCTCCCTCGGCCGGGGCAACCACCGAATTTGTTCTGCATTTTTTTTCTCAAATCAATAACAGTATGACTTCTTTCATTCATCAAGCAGGTGGCGGAAATCGGAAGCGCACTGCATTGGGCAACTGCACGTCCAAAAGTTGCGCACAAGATGAAGTGCACATCCAAAATCTGCAAAAACAAAGAGAAAAAAGGCCTTTTGCGAACTGCATCGGCGGCAACTCGTGTTCCCAGGATGCCGTCGCCGTTGTTGACCGTCTTCGCGCACTCTGGGCGGCTGCAGGTGAGGTGGAGCTCCTCCGGCCTTGGACCACGGGTCCACGGCTACCGCAGGCGGCAGCCAACCGTCCGGGCGTGAGGTTGGACGAACGCAGATGCGCGAAGAGGCACCGATGCGGGGCAGCCCGTTCGATCCCGACGACCTGAGGGTCACGAGAAACCGTGGATAAACGGACCAAGGCCATCGGCGAGGGAGCATGCGTGGGTCAACGACAGTTGCTGCTCTATCCTGCTCGCTAATGGCGCGGCGAGGCAGGGCCCGCCGATCCCGTGGTCATGGGCAGATCCGCACCAGCGGCCGTGCGGCGTGACGCTTGAGGGCAAGGCGCTGCCGCCGGGCGGTGGGCAGGTTGGAATTGGTCGCGGCAGTGTCGTCGGGCTTGGTCGGAGGCAGGGGCGCCGGACGGCATCAAGGGCTGGGCGGGGCTGAGGCCGTCGACGGGGTGGGCCGACGTCGCGCGGTGGGGCCAGGGAGGGGGGCGTGGAGGGCGGCGGGCGCGGGGTGGAAGAAGGTGGGAGGGTGCCATACGCAGATGGGGAAGAAGATATAGTGGGAAGTGAGGCTCACCTCGCCAGAGAATGTGGGGAGGGCAGGGCTTGCGGTGCTGGATCCACGCGCCGGCGAGGCGGTGAGGCCACCATCGCTGGTAGATGAAGGCGCGCGCTCTGCGGGTGCTGGGGCGGTGGAGTGGCGTGGCCGGTGGAGATCGGAAGGGAGGTGATCGGGGTTGGGGAGGACGGCACGGGAGAAGGTGAGGCGACCGGGGGTTGGGTGTGCAGGAGAGGAAAGTGGGGGGGGAGAGAAAGGTGGGGTTTGACTCGGGAAGAAGGTGGGTTAAGTGGGGCAGGGCAGTTTTTCGAGTCCACTGGCGGTGCGTTCTGATGGACGACAGATCGAAGGTGTTAGCGTAATAAGTCATGTGTGAGAATAAGGTCTTAAGGGTGTTATCATAATAGACCCACCCTATATATATATATATATATATATATATATATATATATATATATATATATATATATATATATATATATATATAACATCTAGGCAATTTTATTACGCCTAATGTAATATTATTCTGTTACCCTTTTTGAACCGATTTGGTGATTATCTTGATGTTTTTGAAGCGGTTGAACTGATGCTTTCAGTTGTGTTTAAAAGATCATCTTCTTTAGTTCAAAAACTTTTTATAATTTATTTGTCAGAACGGGGCGTGTAATATATCGTTGGAAAGCTCTTGACAACCATATTCAAGTATATTGAACGTTTTTGCAAAATCATTATGGTTTAAGAGCAGTTTTGAAAAATCGTTTTTTTCAAAACCAAAAATGTGAATCATATTTTGGACTCAATTTTCAAACGGTTTTTCGGAATAAAGCAAATAAGATGGCGTTGGAAAGCTGATGAAAATCCGCATCTTCCATATATATATTGTTTTTTCTAATTCTATATGATTTAAAAGTAATTTGAAAAACAGTGAAATTCTGGGCGAAATGTATTTTCATGATTTTTTGCAAACGGTTTGTCGGATTAACGCAAGTGATACGGCGTTGGAAAGCTATGGAAAATGCGCAACTTTTTCGTATAGAAATGTTTTTATAATTCCTTACGGTTTGAAAACGAATTCGAATACGGTCAAATTTAATTTTGAACGCGATTTTTTTTAAAGTTTGTCAAAATATGACAAGTAATATATCGTTGGATAGCTATCGAAAATGCGAAACTTAGTCATGTTGAACATTTTCTCTACTTCGCAACCGTTTAAAAGTAATTTTGAATACGGCATGACGGATCCTGTTGTTTTCTCGTCTGAAAAACAGAGTAGTCGTACTGATATATGTGTATGTTTGTACTGAGCTATTTTTTGTAGAGTAATTTTGAATGGTTCCGAAAAAGGGTACTTGTACTGATGATTGCATGGGTTTGTACTAAGCATGTTTTCACTAACTAGACTTTGCTCTGTTTTTTGGGTAATATTTTTCTCGTAAGTTTTCAACGGTGTACTGAATGATATTTTATTCAAAAAGAAAATGTGTTTGTTTTGTTTCTTTTTTTTGAACTCAACATTTTTTTGACAACGTTGTTCTGAACTTCTCTCATTTTACGACTTGTACTGAGGTACTTACTAAGAAGGATTTTCATGGGGTTTCCTTTTTTGCTTGAATTTTTACAATTTGAATTTCTGCCATTTATTTCATTCCGAACGGATCGGCGTTTTTAACTCGTACTGAGGTACTTACTACTCCCGAACCGGGGTGGCTGTCGTTGAACTGAATGGCATTTTTTTCAAAAAGAAAAGTTTTGTGTGTCTTTCTTTAACTCAACATTTTTTTGCAACGGTGCTTTGGACTTCTCTCAGTTTACTACTTGAACTTTTTACAATTTGACTTTCCGTGGGTTTCTTTTTGTTTGAGCTTTTTCCCCCACCTCATCTGGGATGTCATGTTGAACTTACAACTTTTTTTAATTATGAACTTACTGTGCTTTTACAATGCCAAAGCTAGCAAATAGTAGGACATTCACCCGACTTTTTTTAACCCAAACTGATTATTCTCTTTAATTTGAACTGATCATTCATTTTTTAGAATTCAATCTAATCATGGCTTTTACTTGAAACTGATTTTTAAATTCAAACTAACTATTTTTTTCATTTTGAACTGATCATTGTTTTTAATTTGTACTGATTAATTGTTTTTTTATGTAAACCATTTCTTTCATTCTCGCATGCACAGCAAACGGTCATGTATACCTTCTTTGAAGAAGTAACAATCATATCATCATAGACAGAAAATTTTCCGCACATATAATACATGTACATGAATGACATATACACCACAACAGCTGCACATTTTCATAGATGAATGACATATACACCACACCGACTGCACATTTTCATATTATCCATACAGCGACCGCAACACAAAAATCACAGGCCTATTTCCTGCACAGCAAATGTTCAACCACATCCACATGACAATAATGATAATCATCAGAAAATAAAGTGCTTTCGCACAAGGGTACAATAAAATTTCCACTAGTGCAAAGCTTGACCCGGCCAAACACTATTGTTCTCTAACACACATAGGAACTTATAGCAATTGGTCATTTGAACCAAGAGCAATAGAAATAAGAAATGTGTATACAGATACAACTTTGCATCATCAAAATCTAGATTTAGAAGACATTTACATATGATGAGGTTTCTCGATGGAAAATACGCATATGATGCGCATGTAGCAGCAGACAATCTGGTTTCGGTGTGCATTAAAACATCTTCACAATAAAACTTCACTGAGAAGACAAAAGGCTACATTTACTGAATGTGCAATAGCAATTAACAAAGAATTAATCTGCATGAACAACGACAAGCCTGAAGCTCATCAATAATAGAGATGTGCATGGATAGGCTCGATGGTAAGTGCACGGGGGCGGTGGAAGAACAGGTAGGGCCTCCGGCGATGCCAGGAGCTGGCACGAGACGCCTAGGCCTTGTTCGACCGATGCTCCATTGGCTTATGCCAGAAGTAGAACTTACTGGCCTTCCAAACTCGTACTGAAGACATGTACCAAAGAACAACATGCATCAGCTATAAACTGCCGTGAGGTACCAAAAAACACAATAGTTTGTGCATTTTTGTAACACAATGACATTTTATGGAACTACTACTGTATTTAGATGCTCTCATATAGATTAACACAACATCTTGTTTGCTAGAAAGAACATAGGAACAGAAGTGGCTAAAATCAGATTTAGATAGGTGAATTATGATATGCAATTTTTCTGTTTTATGAATAAGGACAAATACCTTCGGGGCACAAATGCCAGCCATCAACAGTAGCTCAAAAGGCTATTTCTTCCTAAAATTTTCTTCAATTCCTGAAACTAAAAGTATATTTTCATGTAAACCTGAGAACAAAAAAGAAAAATGGCAGATACATCGAAATTCCTACTTCCGAACTCCCTTTTTGTTTTTGCCACATTTTCATTTTGAACTTGTCACGGTTTATTTTTTTGAACTTGCCTGGCACTAATACAAGAACTTGCCCTATACAAGATATTTTGCCCATACTTGTTCATCAACCAAAAGAGACGGTAGGGTGGAGAGAGCATTACCGGCAGTAAACAAAATTATTTTTTGTCTAATTTTTTATTTTTAGCTGAGGCAAACGAATCATACAAAATAATGATAGAAAATCATACTTTTTTCTCACGAAACCAAACTTCTAAACTTGCCTACTATCTTTGGGTGTGAAACTTTTTCTTCGCGTGTGTCCCTTTGCGCCGTAACCATGGACAATCTTCATCATTTAACTGGATGCTCGGGTAAATATTCACTCTAAAGGGAGCAATTTCATCAAACTTTTCATAATCTTATGACATGTCTGTTTTGTCATCCACTACCATGATGTTTCTTTTCCCTGAAAGAACTATGTGGCGCTTCGGCTCATCGTATGATTTATTCGCTTCCTTATATTTTCTTTTTCTTGGTTTGGTAGACATGTCCTTCACATAGAAAACCTGCGCCACATCATTGGCTAGGACGAATTGTCCGTCTGCGTACGCAAGATTGTTGAGATCCACTTTTGTCATTCCGTACTGTAGGTCTTCCTTTACGCTGCCTTCTGTCATATTGACCCATTTGCACTGAAACAAAGGGACCTTCAAATCAGGTCCATAGTCAATTTCCCATATCTCCTCTATGTAACCATAATATGTGTCCTTTCCCCTACTGGTTGCTGCATCAAATCGGACACCACTGTTTTGGTTGGTGCTCTTTTTATCTTGGAAAATCGTGTAAAATGTATTCACAATTATCTCGTACCCATTGAAAGTCATTATATTCGAAGATGGTAACTGGGACAGCAAGTACAGGTCATCTTCAATATCGGTATCATGCATGACACATGTCTGCTACCAACAGGCGAAAGTCCTCGTTTGTTCACGTCTGATCCAGTCTTCAGACTGCTCCGGGTATTTGGAGTTTAGAATATTCTTGTGTTCCTCCATATACAGAGCCACCAAGGCGGAATTTTATAGAACTGTGTAGTGTGCTTCAGTGAGAGAATGCCCGTCCATACATATTATTTGATCTGGTCCTAGCGTGCCATTTCCACCCAGTCTTCCCTTATGCCACGATTCAGGAACACCAATTGGCTTAAGGTTAGGAATAAAGTCAACACAAAACTCAATGACCTCCTCATTTTCATGGCCCTTGGAGATGCTTCCTTCTGGCCTAGCACGGTTATGAACATATTTCTTCAAGACTCCCATGAACCTCTCAAAGTGGAAGATATTGTGTAGAAATACAGGACCCAGAACGGCAATCTCTTTGCATAGGTGAACTAGGACGTGCGTCATGATATTGAAGAAGGATGGTGGGAACACCAACTCGAAACTGACAAGACATTGCACCAAATCATGCTCCAATCTTGGTATGATTTCTGGATAGATTACCTTCTGAGAGATTGCATTGAGGAATACACACAGCTTCACAATGGTTAATCGAACGTTTTTTGGTAGAAGCCCCCTCAATGCAACCGGACGCAGCTGCGTCATAATCATGTGGCAGTCATGAGACTTTAGGTTCTGAAACTTTTTCTCTGCCATATTTATTATTCCCTTTATATTCAACGAGAAGCCAGACAGTACATTCATACTGAGCAGGCATTCAAAGAAGATTTCCTTCTCTTTTTTGGTAAGAGCGTAGCTGGCATGACCCTGATGTATGTCGTCCTTTCCGTGCATACGTTGTTGGTCCTCCCGTGCCTCCGGTGTATCTTTTGTCTTCCCATACAGGCCCAAGAATCCAAGCAGGGTCACATAAAGATTCTCCGTAACGTGCATCACGTTGATTGCAGAGCGGACCTCTAGGTCTTTCCAATAGGGTAGGTCCCAAAATATAGATTTCTTCTTCCACATGGGTGCGCGTCCGTCAGTGTCTTTTGGAATAGATTGTCCGCCTGGATCCTTTCCAAAGATTACCTTCAAATCCTGACCATATCATGTACATCATCACCGGTACGGTGGCGAGGCTTCATCCAGTGATCTGCCTCACCTTTGAAATGCTTGCCTTTCTTTCTTACGGGATGCTTGCTCGGAAGAAATTGACAATGTCCCAGGTACACATTCTTGTTACAATTATCCAAATATATACTGTCCATATCATCCAACCAGTGCGTGCATGCGAGGTATCCCCATTTTTTCTGTCCTGAAAGGTTACTGAGGGCAGGCCAATCATTGATGGTCACAAACAGCAACGCATGTAGGTCAAATTCTTCATGTTTGTGCTCATCCCACGCACGTACACCTTTTTCATTCCACGGTTGTAAGAGTTCTTCAACTAATGGCCTTAGGTACACATCAATGTCATTGCCAGGTTGCTTAGGGCCTTGGATGAGCACTGGCATCATAATGAACTTCCGCTCCATGCACAACCAAGGAGGCAGGTTATACATACATAGAGTCACAGGCCAGGTGCTATGGTTGTTGCTGTGCTCCCCAAAAGGATTAATGCCATCTGCTCTTAGACCAAACCATACGTTCCTTGCGTCACTTGCAAAGTCATCCCAGTACTTTCTCTCGATTTTTCTCCACTGTGACCCGTCAGCGGGTACTCTCAACTTCCCGTCTTTCTTAGTGTCTTCTCTGTGCCTGTTTTGGAACAAACGTTTCAACCGTGGTATTATAGGAGCATACCGCATCACCTTTGCAGGAATCTTCTTCCTGGGGCACTCGTCCTCGACATCGCTAGGGTGATCGCGGCTGATCTTATAGCGCAATACACCGCATACCGGGCACGCGTTAAAATCCTCGTACTCACCGCACTAGAGGATGCAGTCATTAGGGAATGCATGTATCTTTTGCAGCTCTAATCCTAGAGGGCAGACAACCTTCTTTGCTTCGTACATACTCTCGGGCAATTCGTTGTCCTTTGGAAGCATCTTCTTTAACATTATCAGCAACTTTCAAAACCCCTTGTCAGATACACCATTCTCTGCCTTCCATTGCAGCAATTCCATTGTGGTGCCCAGCCTTTTCTTGTCAGCTTCGCAATTCGGGTACAACAATTTCTTGTGATCCTCTAACATGCGCTGCAACTTCTTCTTATCCTTTTCACTTGCGTAGTTTCTCTTTGTATCGGTAATATCCCGACCTAGAACATCAGCGGGCTCATCTGATGCCTCTTCTTATGCTTCTTCCCCCATTGTTGTACCATCGTATTCAGGGGTCAGGATAGCTGTCGTCATCCTCTTCTTCTTCATTGTCTTCCATCATAACCCCTCTTTCTCCATGCTTGGTCCAAACATTGTAGTGGGGCATGAAACCGGACTCAAACAGGTGGACGTTGATACGTCCATTTTGCATCATGCTTTTATATTGATATTTATTGCATTATGGGCTGTTATTACATGTTATGTCACAATACTTATGCCTATTCTCTCTTATTTTACAAGGTTTACATGAAAAGGGAGAATCTTTGGCATTTGGAATGCAGAAATTTGGAAAAGGAGCAAATATTATAGACCTATTCTACACAACTCCAAAAGTCCTGAAACTCCATGAAAGTTATTTTTGGAATTAATAAAAAATACTGGGTGAAGAAAGTACCAGAGGGGGCCCACACCCTAGCCACGAGGGTGGGGGCACGCCCAACCCCCCTGGGCGCGCCCCCTTGCCTCGTGGGCCCCCTAGCAAGCTTCCGGTGACCATCTTCTGCTATATGAAGTCTTTTACCCTGGAAAAAATCATAAGCAAGCTTTCGGGACGAAACACCACCGCCACGAGGCAGAACCTTGGCGGAACCAATCTAGGGCTCTGGCGGAGCTATTCTGCCGGGGAAACATCCCTCCGGGAGGGGGAAATCATCACCATGGTCATCACCATAGATCCTCTCATCGGGAGGGGGTGAATCTCCATGAACATATTCACCAGCACCATCTCCTCTCAAACCCTAGTTCATCTCTTGTATCCAATCTTTGTCTCAAAACCTCAGATTGGTACATGTGGGTTGCTAGTAGTGTTGATTACTCCTTGTAGTTGATGCTAGTTGGTTTATTCGGTGGAATATCATATGTTCAGATACTATATGCATATTAATACCCCTCTGATTATGAACATGAATATGATTTGTGAGTAGTTACGTTTGTTCCTGAGGACATGGGAGAAGTCTTGCTATAAGTAGTCATGTGAATTTGGTATTCGTTCGATATTTTGATGAGATGTATGTTGTCTCTCCTCGAGTGGTGTTATGTGAACGTTGACTACATGAAACTTCACCATTATTTGGGCCTAGAGGAAGGCATTGGGAAGTAATAAGTAGATGACGGGTTGCTAGAGTGACAGAAGCTTAAACCCTAGTTTATGAGTTGCTCGTAAGGGGCTGATTTGGATCCACATGGTTCATGCTATGGTTAGGTTTACCTTAATACTTCTTTTGTAGTTGCGGATGCTTGCAATAGGGGTTAGTCATAAGTTGGATACTTGTCCAAGAAAGGGCTGTACATGATATGTCTCCAATGTATCTACTTTTCCAAACACTTTTGCCCTTGTTTTGGACTCTAATTGGCATGATTTCAATGAACCTAACCTGGACTTACGTTGTTTTCAGCAGAACTGCCATGATGTTGTTTGATGTGTAGAAAAAAAAAGTTCTCGGAATGTCCTGAAAATCCTCGGAGGCACTTTTTGGAAAATATAAAAAATACCGGAGAAAGAATCAAGACCAGGGGGCCCACAACCTAGCCACGAGGGTGGGGGCGCGCCCACCCCCCTGGGCGCACCCCCCCCCCCTTCTCGTGCCCCCCCTAAGGCTCCGCCGATCTCAACTCCAACTCCATATATTCTGTCTCGCGGAGAAAAAAATCAGAGAGAAAGTTTCATCGCGTTTTACGATACGGAGCCGCCGCCAAGCCCTAATCTCTCTCGGGAGGGCTGATCTGGAGTCCGTTCGAGGCTCCGGAGAGGGGGATTCGTTGCCGTCGTCATCATCAACCATCCTCCATAACCAATTTCATGATGCTCACCGCCGTGCGTGAGTAATTCCATCATAGGCTTGCTGGACGGTGATGGGTTCGATGAGATTTACCATGTAATGAAGTTAGTTTTGTTAGGGTTTGATCCCTAGTATCCACTATGTTCTGATATTGATGTTGCTATGACTATGCTATGCTTAATGCTTGTCACTAGGGCCCGAGTGCCATGATTTCAGATCTGAACCTATTATGTTTTCATGAATATATGTGTGTTCTTGATCCTATCTTGCAAGTCTATAGTAACCTATTATGTGTTATGATCCGACAACCTCGAAGTGAAAATAATCGGGATACTTCTCGGTGATGACCGTTGTTTGAGGAGTTCATGTATTCACTATGTGCTAATGCTTTGCTCCGGTTCTCTATTAAAAGGAGGCCTTAATATCCGTTAGTTTCCGTTAGGACCCTGCTGCCACGGGAGGGTTGGAGAAAAGATATCATGCAAGTTATTTTCCATAAGCATGTATGACTATATAAGGAATACATGCCTAAATTAAATTGATGAATTGGAGCTAGTTCTGTGTCACCCTATGTTATAGCTATTACATGAGGAATCGCATCCGACATAATTATCCATCACTGATCAATTGCCTACGAGCTTTTCACATATTGTGCTTCGCTTATTTACTTTTCCGTTGCTATTGCTACAATCATTACAAAACCCAAAAACATTACTTTTGCTACCGTTACTTTTATTATCATACTACTTTGCTACTAAATACTTTGCTGCAGATAATAAGTTATCCAGGTGTGGTTGAATTGACAACTCAACTGCTAATACTCAAGAATATTCTTTGGCTCCCCTTGTGTTGAATCAATAAATTTGGGTTGAATACTTTACCCTTGAAAGCTGTTGCGATCCCCTACAGTTGTGGGTTTTCAAGACAAATTTCTGGTGCCGTTGTCGGGGAGCACAGCTCTATTCTCTGAGTCACTTGGGATTTATACCTGTTGATCGCTATGAGCAACTTGAAAGACGCAAAAACCAAGATTTTGCCCTCAATTACGAGGGGAGGTAAGGAACTGCCATCTAGATCTATACTAGATTCTCCTTCTGGTATTAGTAAACTTGCGACACCTAAACTCTGATATGTCGCACGTTATTGATGTTGCCACTTCTGCTATGCATGATACTTATGATGAAACTACTTCTGTGCGTGATACTACTTTGCCATTAGGTGAATTTCTTGATGAACAACTTGCTAGGGCTAGAGAGAATGAAATTATTGAAGATGCTATTATTGATGATAGTGATGATGAGAGTTCTCCGAATGATTATGAATTGCATGTTGTTCCCGAGGGTTATGTTATGAATGCAGAAGCTGCTAGAGCTATCTTTGCTTGCAATGATAGATATGATCTTAAAAAGTTATTAGCTAAATGGAATCAGCAGTCTCTTAATGCTAGAATGAAACCTGACCCTGCTTTTGCTACTTCACCTATCTCTGTTACTGATAAGGATTATGAATTCTCTATTGATCCTGAAATAATTACTTTGGTTGAATCTGATCCATTTTATGGCCTTGAATCTGAAACTGTTGTGGCACATCTTACCAAGTTGAATGATATAGCCACCCTATTTACTAATGATGAGAAGTCTCGCTATTATTATATCCTTGAGAATTTCCGTTCTCATTAAAGGGTGATGCTAAGACTTGGTTTAATTCTATTGCTACTGGTTTTGTGCGTAGTCCCCAGGATATGATTTATTACTTCTCTGCTAAATATTTCCCTGCTCATAAGAAACAAGCTGTCTTGCGGGAAATATATAATTTTGTACAAATCGAAGAAGAGAGTCTCCCACAAGCTTGGGGGAGGCTTCTCCGGTTACTTAATGCTTTGCCTGATCATCCCCTCAAGAAAAATGAAATACTTGATATCTTTTATAATCGACTAACCGATTCTTCCAAGGACTACATGGATAGTTGTCTTGGTTGTGTTTTCAGGGAAAGAACAGTAGACGAATCTGAATTATTATTGAATAATATGTTGACTAATGAAAATAATTGGACTCTTCCTGAGCCAATTCCTGAGGAAATTCCTGAACCAATTGAGCCAACCCCTGAGCCTATTCCTGAACCAACTCCGAAGAAGAGAGGTGTTTTATTTCACAGTCCTGAAGATATGCAAGAGGCAAAGAAATCAATGAAAGAAAAAGGTATTAAAGCTGAAGATGTTAAGAATTTACCACCTATTGAAGAAATACATGGTCTTAAGATACCGCATGTTAAAGAACCACATTGTCTTGATAACCCGACACATGTAGTAAAGGTAAATTCTCTCTATAGATATGATAAACTTGAAATTCCCTCTACTACATTTCATAGCCCATGCTTAGATGAATTTGACGACTTTATGGCTAGACAAGAAATGTTTAGTGCTTATGTTGGTAGAGACTTAAAGAACAATGCTTTTGAGATAGGACGCGTGAGCGATAATAAGGCTAGAGTTAAAGGTGAACTTAAACTCGTTAGCAAATATGCTTCTATGGTTGCTACTCAAGCTGAGCAAGTACTTAAAGCTCAAAATGATTTACTTGATGAATTAAATAATAAAAATGACTTTGCTCTTAGAGTGGCTACTAGAACTGGTCAAATGACTCAGGAACCTTTGTATCCTGAAGGCCACACTAAGAGAATCAAGCAAGATTCTCAGAGAAATAATTTAAAGGCATCTAGTTCTTCTAAAAAGAAGAAAAAGAAAGACGATAGAACTTTGCATGCTTCTAGTGAACCTATTGTAGACACATGTGAGAATCCCAATGATATTTCTAGTTCTGATGCTGAAACACAGTAAGGTGATGACCATGAACCTAGTCATAATGTTAATAATAATGTTCATGTTAATGCTCAACCTAGCAAAATAATTATGTAGAGATTGAACCTTTGTTGCTAGGAGGCACGGTAAAGAAAGAGACCATGGGTTCAGAAACCCATGCCCTTTCCTCCTAATCCATCCAAGACAAAGGATGATGAGGATTTTGAGCGCTTTGCTGAAATGATTAGACCCATTTTCTTGCGTATGCGCTTAACTGATATGCTTAAACTAAATCCTTATGCTAAGTATATGAAGGATATCATTACAAATAAAAGAAAGATACCAGAAGCTGAAATTTCCACCATGCTGGCTAATTACACTTTTAAGGGTGGAATACCAAAGAAACTTGGAGATCCCGGGGTACCAACTATACCATGCTCCATTAAAAGAAATTATGTTAGAACTGCTTCATGTGATCTTGGAGCCGATGTTAGTGTTATGCCTCTCTCTTTGTATCGTAGACTTGAATTGAATAAGTTGACACCTACTAAAATATGTTTGCAAATGGCTGATAAATCAACTGCTATACCTGTCGGTATTTGTGAGGATGTGCCTGTTGTGGTTGCAAATGTCACTATCTTAACGGACTTTGTTATTCTTGATATTCCCGAGGACGATAGTATGTCGATTATCCTTGGTAGACCCTTTTGGAATACTACAGGGGCTGTTATTGATTGCAACAAAGGCAATGTCATATTCATGTTAGTGGTAGTGAGTATACGGTACACTTTCCGAGGAAACAATCTCAAGTTCATAGCATCAATTCTATTGGAAAAGTTCCAACTATCATTATTGGAGGTTTTGAATTTCCTCTCCCTACTGTCAACAAAAAGTATGATATTCTTATTATTGGGGATGTTCATATCCCCGTTGAGGTAACTTAGTGTTATTCGAAATTTCTCCGGTTCCGTGTTATTCGGAATGAGTTTGTTAACAAGACTTGATCAACCTTGTTAGTGGATTCATTTTGATGATCATGAGATGGATGAAACTAGAAGGCACCACCTTCTGTACACTCTTTTTCCTTTCTATTATTTAGATTTAATAAAGCAAAAATAGTATTATCTGTCTGTTTTCTGAATTATCCGTGCAATAAAAAATATCCCTAAAATAAAAGTGCTCCAAATGCCCTGCAAATTTAGTATGATTTTTTATGGAATATTTGAGGATTTTAGGCACTGAAATCACTGCAGGAGGGGCAAGCATCAGGCCACGAGAGTGGAGGGTGCGCCCACCTACCCAGGGCACGCCCCCTGTCTCGTGGGCCCCTGGTGGCCCCCCTCCACTTATGCCAGCACCCACACACTCCATCTTCTTCCCAAAAAATCCCCATCCAGCTCAAGCACGAGTTCTAGCTCATTTTGCTGTGATTTTCGATCTCCTTGCTCAAAGCTCCATTCACAAAACTGTTTTGGGAGATTGTTGCTTGGTATGTGACTCCTCCATTGGTCCAATTAGTTTTTGTTCTAGTGCTTTATTCATTGCAAATTTTTGCTGCATAGGTGACCATGTTCTTGAGCTTGCATGTTAAATTTATGAGGTCCCAAGTAATTATAATGCATGATATAGGCTCTAGGCACTTGTAGGAGTAGTTGCTACCAATCTTGTTTAGTTTTATTCACTTTTATTTTGAAGTTACTAAAATTTCAGAAAAAGAATTATGTCTAGGAGAATGTACCAAGGTGGCTCCTCGGTAAAGAAAGGACCCAGGATTGCTATACGAGAACAAGATGTTGAATTACCGAAGGACGCAGATGTACAAGCTTGTGAGTGGCCATCCGACGATTTTATGGTCGAAGCAGGCTTTAATGAGGAATTTGACGCATATATGTGTAATGCCGATCTGGAGGACTTCTTACAAGATAAGTGTCCTCAGTACTATCTATTTACTGATTCATTTGTACGAAGGTTTAAATATACATGTCCACGTAATTCTCCGAGTGTCCTATTTGATATTTATGATACATCTTATACCATGGACTTAGAGGATTTTACAACTGCTTGCAAACTTCCACAGTGGGGCAATATAAATGATCCCCACAAATCCGAATTAGAGATTTTCTTGCTAGTATTACCGTGGGAGAATCTAGGGACATAGCACAAGCTACCAAAGGGAGCATTCATTTTCCTGCTATACATTATTTTTCTCTCTTCATTGGTAGATGCATTAACGGTAAAGACGAAGCATGTCATATGTGTGTCCCTGATCTTTGTGTCCTCAAGAGTGTTGTGTTCGGTTATAAAGGTTATAACATGGGGGCAATAGTTGCACATAGGTTGCAGAATAATGGTAGAGCTGGAGATTTATTTGGAGGAATTTATGCAACTCGTGTAGCAAATTATCTTGGTATAGCCCCACGAGAGGGGGATATGATGTTACCTCCTACTTATTAAGATTATGACGCTATGGTCCATCATCATTTTCTTAGGAGGAATGAACAATTTCTCCAATAACGACTAATCTATGATAGACGCAACGTCGTCCATGTTACTCCTCCTGCTCCTCTCCTTTTTGATTATCAGGCAAAAGGAAGATATGTTGTTACTAGGGCGGAAGCAGCTGAACACGAGGGGAGAGCGGAGGCAGCTCGCCAACATGCCGCAGCTTAGGAGGCAATTGTTGTTGCATCTCAATACGACCCCAGTTACAACTATGGGTATCAGCCAGGCTATCCTTGGCATTAGACCAACTTAGGCCAAAAGCCTAAGCTTGGGGGAGTACGTATTTCGCACCGACTTTACATTTATGTTCACACACTATTCTAGTCGTCGGTGCTCATACTCCTTCATTGTATTATCCATGTTAGTTTAAATTTCTTTTTCTAGTTTTCTTCTTGTGTGTTTGATAAACCTTAAGAAAATACAAAAAAAAAATTAGTTAGTTTAATTTCCATGCTTATAGTAGAAATTAAAATGAAAACCCAAAAAGATTTCTCGTTCTTCTTCTTGCTTGTTGGGAGCTTTCCCGTGTAAATAGTTTTATGTTGTTTTCTTTTCCTTGGGGTCGAGAGTAGAAGAACATATTGAAAATGTTTAGTGGCTCTCATATGCATGATTGTTTATTTAACTTAGATCCCATATTACCTTGTCTTCTCTCTCTTGAGTTGAATGCTTGCAGATTCCAGCTTAGTCCAATGCGCATGCACTATTATTATTATACACATCGTTCGGTCGTGCAAGTGAAAGGCAATAATGACGATATATGATGGACCGATTGAGATGAGATAAGCTGGAATGAATTCGACCTCTCTTGTTTTTGTAAATATGATGAGTTCATCGTTCCTGATTCATCTTATTATGAAGTAAACATATTTGCAATGACATTTAGAGATTATAGTTGCTTGTGTCATGCTTGATTAGCTATGAGTTATAATGGTTTACCTTGCGTGCCAACATGCTATTAGAATGATTGTGATGTGGTATGATGGGATGGTATCCTCCTTTGAATGAATTGAGTGACTCGACTTGGCACATGTTCACGCATGTAGTTGAAACAAATCAACATAGCCTTCATGATATTTATGTTCATGGTAGATTATATCCTACTCATGTTTGTACTCGGTGTGAATTAATTTTAATGCATGTTTATGACTGTTGTCGCTCTCTTAGTTGGTCGCTTCCCAGTCTTTTGCTAGCCTTCACCTGTACTAAGCGGGAATACTACTTGTGCATCCAAACTCCCTAAACCCCAAAGTTATTCCATATGAGTCCACCATACCTTCGTATATGCGGTAATTACCTGCCGTTCCAAGTAAATTTGTATGTGGAAAACTCCAAACCTTCAAATTAAATTCTGTTTTGTATGCTCGAGCAGCTCGTGTTTAAACTAGGGCTACCTATATCTTCCATGCTAGGTGGGTTATTCTCAAGAGGAGTGGACTCCGCTCCTCATTCACGAGAAAGGGCCGGTAACAGGGATGCCCAGTCCCATGATCCAAAAAGATCAAAGCAAATCAAAATAATTAAACAAAACTCCCCTGGGGCTGTTGTTAGTTGGAGGCACTCATTGTTTCGAGCAAGCCATGGATTGATGCTTGTTGGTGGTTGGGGATTATAAACCTTTACCATTCTGTTTGGGAACTGCCTATAATGCATGTAGTATGGAAGATACAGCCATCTCATAGTTGTTGCGTTGATAGTGAAAGTATGCCGCTCAAAATGTTATTCAATCTCTATTTTAAAATCGAGCTCTGGCACCTCTACAAATCCCTGCTTCCCTCTGTGAAGGGCCTATCTATTTACTTTTATGTTGAGTCATCACATTCGTATTAAAAAGCACCCGCTGGAGAGCACACTGTCATTTGCATTCATTATTATTAGTTTATATTGGGTATGACTTGACTGGATCTCTTTTACCATGAATTACAATGTTTAGTCAGTCCTTGATCTTTAAAGGTGCTCTACATTTATGTTTTGCGGTCTCAGAAAGGGCTAGCGAGATACCATTTTGTTATATCATGTTATGATTGTTTTGAGAAAGTGTTGTCATCTGAGTTTTATTATTATGGCTCGCTAGCTTATTATGCCATTGATATGAGTAATTGTCAGACCTAGGTGTTATTGTGAGTATGGTTAGTTCATAATATTTGTTGAAACCTGAATGCTGGCTTTGCATGTTTACAACAACAAGAGCAAACAGAGTTTGTAAAAGTTTTTCTTTATCACTTTCACGTTATCAACTGAATTGCTTGAGGACAAGCAAAGGTTTAAGCTTGGGGGAGTTGATACGTCTCCAACGTATCTACTTTTCCAAACACTTTTGCCCTTGTTTTGGACTCTAACTTGCATGATTTGAATGAAACTAACCCGGACTGACGTTGTTTTCAGCAGAACTGCCATGATGTTGTTTTATGTATAGAAAACAAAAGTTCTCGGAATATCCTGAAGATCCTCGGAGGCATTTTTTGGAAAATATAAAAAATACTGGAGAAAGAATGAAGACCAGGGGGGCCACACCCTGTCCACGAGGGTGGGGGCGCGCCCACCCCCCTGGGCGCGCCCCCCTATCTCGTGGGCCCCCTGAGGCTCCGCCGACCTCAACTCCAACTCCATATATTCCGTCTCGCGGAGAAAAAATCAGAGAGAAAGGTTCATCCGTTTTACGATTCGGAGCCGCCGCCAAGCCCAAATCTCTTTCGGAAGGGCTGATCTGGAGACCGTTCGGGGCTCCGGAGAGGGGGATTCGTCGCCGTCGTCATCATCAACCATCCTCCATCACCTATTTCATGATGATCACTGCCGTGCATGAGTAATTACATCATAGGCTTGCTGGACGTTGATGGGTTGGATGAGATTTACCATGTAATCAAGTTAGTTTTGTTAGGGTTTGATCCCTAGTATCCACTATGTTCTAAGATTGATGTTGCTATGACTTTGCTATTCTTAATGCTTGTCACTAGGGCCTGAGTGCCATGATTTCAGATCTGAACATATTATGTTTTCATGAATATATGTGTGTTCTCGATCCTATCTTGCAAGTCTATAGTCACCTATTATGTGTTATGATCCGACAACCCCGAAGTGACAATAATCGGGATACTTCTCGGAGATGACCGTAGTTTGAGGAGTTCATGTATTCACTATGTGCTAATGCTTTGTTCCGGTTCTCTATTAAAAGGAGGCCTTAATATCCCTTAGTTTCCGTACGGACCACGCTGCCACGGGAGGGTAGGACAAAAGATGTCATGCAAGTTCTTTTCCATAAGCACGTATGACTATATACGGAATACATGCCTACATTACATTGATGAATTGGAGCTAGTTCTGTGTCACCCTATGTTATAGCTATTACATGAGGAATCACATCCGACATAATTATCCATCATTGATCCATTGCCTACGAGCTTTTCACATATTGTGCTTCGCTTATTTACTTTTCCGTTGCTATTGCTACAATCATTACAAAACCTAAAAACATTACTTTTGCTACCGTTACTTTTATTATCATACTACTTTGCTACTAAATGCTTTGCTGCGGATACTAAGTTATCCATGTGTGGTTGAATTCACAACTCAACTGCTAATACTCAAGAATATTCTTTGGCTCCCCTTGTGTCGACTCAATAAATTTGGGTTGAATACTTTACCCTCGAAAGCTGTTGCGATCCCCTACACTTGTGGGTTATCAGTACGCAAGCACCGGTCCACCCACATATCAAATTATCAAAGTAACAAACGTGAATCATATGAGCGTGATGAAAACTAGCTTGACAATAATTCCCTTGTATCCTCAGGAGAGCTTTTCTCTATATAAGAACTGGTCCATGCTTGTACTTTTCTACAAAAAGGATTGGGCCATCTTGCTGCACCTTATTTACTTTCATTACTTGTTGTCCGTTACAAATTACCTTATCACAAAACTATCTGTTACCGATAATTTCAGTGCTTGCAGAGAAAACCTTACTGAAAATTGCTTGTCATTTCCTTCTGCTCCTCGTTGGGTTTGACATTCTTACTCATCGAAAGGACTATGATAGATCCCCTACACTTGTGGGTCATTAGACGTGAATGGTTCTTGACTTAGAGTAATCCAGATCATTCTTATAGTTAGCACATGGACAAGGCATAAAACCATCCGCATGCTTGTTTGCCTCAGCTGTAAGAAGAAAAGTATGCACGCCATTAATGAACTAGGGTGAGCATCGGTCATCGTCCATCCATTGCCGGCTCATCTTCATTTACACATCACCAAATATACCAAATTAATATAAGTTCATACGCAAAGTTTGTACATAAAGTTCATACAACACTTATTCTTATAAAACAACATACAAATAACTCTCCAGCTAAAGCATTTAAATGCAACAAAAAATGTGATCAAGATCGCAACTAAGGTAACAATTGATCCAACAGCATAATGATACCAAGCCTCACTATCGATGGCATATTTTCTAATCTTTCTAATCTTCAAGCACATTTTCTCCTTCTTGATCTTGTGATCATCGACGACATCGGCAACATGCAACTCCAATTCCATCTTCTCCCCCTCAATTCTTTTCAATTTTTCTTTCAAATACTCATTTTCTTTTTCAACTAAATTTAACCTCTTGATAATAGGTTCGGTTGGAATTTCCGGTTAACATACCTCCTAGATAAAAATATCTATGTCAACTTGATGGGCATAATTTGTCATAAACCCGAAATGCAACAAATAGTTATAGAAGGGAATATACCACATCCGAATAATAAACCGGAAGAGGGTCGACGGGGACGGATATCAAAAGCATGGCACTATGTATAACAAACAATGCATGGGTAAGATAATTATACACGTAACTATATATCTAACTAACACAAACCGGATTTTTTTCTTATATTATAAAGATAAGAACAAGCGGCTCACCACAAGGTGGTGTCGGCGACGGGACAGTGTGGACAATCGGCGGTGGTTAGGACGGAGACGGGAAGGCACTAAGTAAACCACACCTACATATGCAAACTAGGAGTTATTTTGACCTCAAATTGCATATAAATCAAATAAACTACGACATCTAATTCCTCCCAAACTAAAAACCCACAAATCACTATACTTATAGAGCATTGCAAGAGCTAATGTAGCAATGAGAGATGAAAGGACAGACTTGCTAACCTTTGGGATCACTTGGATGCATGGGGTGCCTTCAAATGTTGGAAAATTTTGGCAAAAATGGAGGTGGGAGCTCGAGCAAGAGGGCAAGAAAACAGAGAGGAGGGGACAATAGAGGGCTTCGGCTCGGGCTGGAAGAAGCACTATATATAGTGATATCTCTAGTCCCGGTTGGTTAAACGAACCGGGACTAAAGGTGAACTTCTAGTCCCGGTTCGTGGCATGAACAGGTACTATAGGTCATCGTGGGGCCGCAGCCTGACACAAGCCTACCACCACCTCTTTAGTACCGGTTCGTGGCACGAACCGGTACTAATGAGAGCTGCCCACCTAGCCACTGGAACAAGCACTAATGGTCACATTAGTGCCTGTTCTATTACAAACCGGGACTAAATAGTTGAACATAAGGCCCTTTTTCTACTAGTGACCCCGACAACCCTAAGGTATAATTTACTTAATCCACATGCATTGCTTTAGGTGCATGCGGATTTTTTTTCGCTTCTGTACTCGATTCTAGGTGTTGAATCAAATAGGAAAGTAGGGGAGAAAGTTATATAGAAGGAATCCAGGACATTGTTCATAGAGGAAAGGATGGGGGGAGTAGTACAGACTAGCTATAAATAGCTCTGTTGGTCGAAAAAGGAAAAGAATGACGAACGCAGTATGCACATCTGTAAGGAACTGATCTTTTCGTGGGTGGGGGACAAGGCTCTAGAGTTTGAGCTGGACAAGGTTTGCTGCCCTCGCATAGGGAAATGTGTCTAAAGAGAACAAAAATGGGACCAACACAAATATGCTCCTTTGTTGTTTATTGCAACAGACTGTCCATCACCCCTTTATACATCAGTGGATGCACATGGTGTCGGTGCGTTCACTGTCACATACAACTCTTTAGCTATTGGTAATCTAATAATACCGCTAGAAAATTGAAGCAATGCCACTTTTAGAAGAAAATTACATGTTTAACAATTTTTATTAATAATATAATCTCTCTGTTAATATGAATCAATGCCACTGTTTGAGAAATGCTATTGTCTTCCTTTATTTTTGTGGGCTGCTGTGTCATCCACCCTTATTAACCAACAATTGTTTCTTTGTACCTCTATGTAAACAGGGTTATCTACTTCACCTCAATGCTATTGCAACCTTTTGCTGCACTGCACAAAACACTTCTGTTTTAAGAGTGTTTTTTGCAGTTCAACTAAAACATCACACCAACAACATTGCTTGATTGCTTGATCTTAGTGGAACTGCACAAGAGGAGATCGTACTTCCTATCCGTGTTGACAAATTTGTTTCAGGTCTTCTTCATGTGATTTGTTTGGATTCTGCATTATGAGAGGTTAGTACTGGCCATCTTCCATATGATTGTTAAGTGTGCTTTCATATGTTCTGCTACTTATACGATAATGTTGTTCGATTTTAGTGAATGGCACAAAAGGAGACTAGACTTCCAATCTATATGTGCACCGTAATATCCCATTGTGGTAAGATAATGATATTTCACAACTATTAGCCTCTATTTTTCTAGTGTCATCAAAAAATTATTATTTTTGTTCAGTGATATACTTGTGCTCGCTAATTGACATGCTAGATCTTACATTGAAGGCGAAGCTTGTCTGTTATTAAACCAAGTGATGAAGGGTAAGAACAAGTGGAAGAAGAACACAAATCAAATCCCGGTACTGTAATGAAGCACTAGAATTGTGATGACACTAGTAATGATATTATTTTGCATCTTAATTCATTCCTATGCTGGAACGAGCCATTATTTTGCCACTATGATTTGATACCACTCTTAATGTAATATGTAATTATCTCTACTTGTGCAAAAAGAGATCTTGTTTCAAGATAACATATATTTTAGTGGAACTACACAAGAAGATGTTGGAAAAATTAACCTAATCGAGGAGTATATAGTAACCGTGGCAACCACAATCGATAATAATGGATGGCTCCTGAGAAGTGCTTCATCTATATGCTCTACACAATAAGCCTCCTGACAAAGGTTGGTACCGGCCCACGGATTTCATCCATATGATTGATGTCATCTCTATTGGTGTTGTGCTACTATTTAGCTACTATCACGATAAAGTGGTATTGTTTCGCATGTTAATCTAAGGCTGCTAATAAATCGAAGCACCACTTTGCCATAATTATAGCCACTTATAAAGGGAGGTAATAATACAGTTCAAGTTGAGCAACTTTCTTTGGTATCATATCATTTCCTACGAGGATAATGAGGATGCATTTTTGTGTGACTATACGTTTCATCAGTTACTCCCATTGTTAATGTAATGACATGTTTAAATATTTCCTTTTCTTTTTTTGAGCAAAGAGGGATGCTAGTATTTAGTTGTTCCCTTGTCTTTGCACAACAGGATCCTCCGAAGAAGAAGAAGAATATGGAGCACATGGAGTGCCTAGCTCCGATTATGCCAGGATGAAGAAGTCGATTCTATATTCTTATCAAAAAGAGCAGTTGAAGGATGGTACATTACTGCCCACAAGACCAAACTAACTTCAGCTCAAAAGGACTCACAAATCTCACTCTTTGTTGTTGTGGTGGGCAACTACAATATTGTTTTAGGATTCTTTCTGTTGAGTTCCATTTTTAAAATGTGTGCACTGCATGAATCATGTTGGTGCTTGTTTAAGCTGTAAACTAATAATTGTAAATTCATAATACACTTTGCATCATACTAATCACTTTTTTGTAGCTATGCAAACATGGATTCTTAGCTTCATTTGAGTGGGAACTGCACAAATTTTTTTGACGGTTTGTGCCCTCCACAATACTTCATCATGCACAACACTTCGAATGTTCTCGGATCATTCATTTCCACCTTCAGCCACAAAATTAGCTACAAGAAGGCAGGTGCCGATGTGTTCAAGTCATTGCAACATATAAAGGCGAAATCCTACGAGCTATGCTTGAAGTTGGTTGATTTTAGTGGAACTGCAGAAAAAGAGTTGTTGGTTTATTTAGCACAAGGTGACATGTCAATGTGCAAACTGATGGCAAACCCTACCCATTCCACAATCATAGGCATTTGATATTTTGGAATGGGAAAACCTTCTCAAAGTTTGATCATTGATGTTCGCAAAAAGACAAGCATTTGATATTTTGGAATGGGACAATCTTGTCAAATTTTGCTCACTGATGTTAGCAAGAAGACGTGTGTTTGATATTTTGGAATGGGACGCGCTTTGCCGTCAGCAGCATCGATTGATTTTTTTTATTTGTGTCATTAGTTGGGAGGTAAATATTGGCTCTCACACACATAACTCAATTTTCAAACAACTTTTGGACTTGAATTTTTTCCCATCTGTAATATACGCCATCAGAAGCCCCGTTATACAATTGGACAACTTTTGGAGTTGGTTTGCTATTTTCACGACATTAACAAAATTTTCGGCAAGCAAAAAAGGCAATAAAGTTCTATGGTGGGCAATATAGGACGCCCGCCATTGCTACCTTCTTGATACTTTTTTGGGCGGGTGAATGCATTGCGACAGTGGCGAGTACCTTTGTTGCCCGCCACTACAAACATCTTGATATGGAAAATTAAAATTTTGAGAGTTCCGCCCCACTATGTGTCATGCCCCATATGCGACCCTATCCTAAAGGAACTCGAAGGTGCCACCAAGGATAGAAGCACATATTGGAGACGCTTTTTCAAGGTGGATATCATTACATCATACCATTACATGATAGTTGGGGATACATACAAAACGCATAAAATGCCACACGAATACAACATCATCATACATCAGAGCAACATCCGACTACGGATGAAACACAAACAGATACTCAAACGATATCCACCCTGCTAGCCCAGGCTGCCGACCTGGAACCTATCCCCTGGTCAAAGAAGAAGCAGAAGAAGAACTCCAAAACAAGTAAACATCACTCTTGCGTCATGATCATTGCATTACCTATACCTACAACTGTTGTTGTAGTAATCTGTGAGCCACGAGGACTCAGCAATCCCATTACCATGGGTATCAAGACTAGCAAAGCTTAATGGGTATGGAATGGATAAGTGGTGAGGTTGCAGCAGCGACCAAGCATGATATGGTGGCTAACTTACGAATACCGGAATAAGATGAGAAGCTACGCAGGCGGTCGCAAACTAGTAATGATCAAGAAGTGATCCTAAACTACATGTGTTCAACCATAACCCAAACCGTGTTCACTTCCTGGACTTTGCTGAAAAGAGACCATCACGGCTACACATGCGGTTGATGCGTTTTAATTAAGTCAAGTGTCAAGTTCTCTACAACCGGATATTAGCAAATTCCCATCTGCCACATAACCGCGGGCATGGCTGTCGAAAGTTTATACTCTGCAGGGGTGTCCCAATTTAGCCCATCACAAGCTCTCACGATCAATGAAGGATATTCCTTCTCTAGAAAGACCCAACCAGACTCGGAATCCCGGTTACAAGATATTTTGATAATGGTAAAACAAGACTAGCAAGACCGCCCGAATGTGCCGACAAATCCCGATAGGAGCTGCACATATCTCGTTCTCAGGGCACACCGGATGAACACTACGTACAGCTAAAACCAGCCCCCAAGTTTCCCCGGGGTAGCGCTGCAAGTGGCTCTAGTTCGGACCAACACTCAGAGGAGTACTGGCCCGGGGGGGTTAAAATAAAGATGACCCTTAGGCTCGCGAAAACCCAAGGGAAATATAGGTTGTTAGGCAAATGTAAAACCAAGGTTGGCCCTTGCTGGAGGAGTTTTATTCAAAGCAAACTGTCAAGGGGTTCCCATAAACCCGACCGCGTAAGGACCGCAAAATCAAGGAACATAACACCGGTATGACAGAAACTAAGGCGGCAAGAGTGGAACAAAACACCAGGCATAAGGCCGAGCCTTCCACCCTTTTCCAAGTATATAGATGCATTCATTAAATAAGAGATATTGTGATATCCCAACATAATCCTGTTCCAACATGGAGCAATCTTCAACTGCACCTGCAACTAGCAATGCTATAAGAAGGGCTCAACAAATCAGTAACATAGCCAAACAACGGTTTGCTAGGAAGGGTAAAAAAAAGGTTAGAGGCTGACATGGCAATTTGGGAGGCTTGATAAACAAGTGGTAGGAAGCGTGACATAGCGATAGCATCGAAACAACTAGCCTAGCAATGATAGTAGTGAGATCCAGGGTAACGGTCATCTTGCCTGAGATCCCGCAAGGAAGACACTACTAGGAAAAGGCATGCTAGTGGCGCACCAGTTTTGCCTACTAATGGCGCACTACTGGTGCGCCACTAGCATCACGCCATTAGAATTAAATTCTAATGGCGCACCACTGGTGCGCCATTAGTATCTGGTGTTCTAATGGCGCACCAATGAAAGCGCCATTAGTATAGGCCACAGTGCGCCATTAGAATGCCTCCCAAGGGGCCATATGTACCCATGTGCTTTGGCATACTAATGGCGCACCAGTGGGTGATGCGCCATTAATGTGTTTATCACAGTGCACCATTAGTGTCTTGTGTGGTGTGCCACTAGTATGAATATTAGGGATTTTTTTTTCTTTTCTGATATTTTCACACGTTACAAAATATATTATTGGACAGAATTTAGACAACACCACACAGCAATAGCAGATTCATCGAATACAATAGAAGATTAGTCTCCGAATACAATTCATCATATTAGTCTCCGAATTCAAAAGACCGAAGAAAGATAGAACATTACAAGTCTCGAGACCGCGAGTAGCGAGTTTGTCTTCACATTACAAGTCGATATCGATCATCTAAACTACCATCACATAGAAGAGAGCTGTGGTCGTCACGATGAGCATCATCGCGATGAAACTGGTCTTCATCCGGTTCCTCCAACGCTCCCTCCTCTCTCCCGCTAGATAGCGGGCGTATCTAGATTCCGCCTCCACCCTAGTGGTGTACCCTTTGTAATCATTAGCGCTGAACGGTGAACCTGTCTCCGACACTCCTCCCGGTCGTCAGTAGACTCCGGGAACCTTACCCTTGTACCACGACATACGACGGCATCTCTATGCACAAGCCAAACAACAGACAATACATAAGCAATATATAAGTATGCAACAAAAGGATCGAAGAGAAAAGCAAGACATTAATAGCATGATTCATGGTCCTACTAATAAATAGCATCGACACGTCTAAGTTGAACGACTGTCCAAACCAAAGAGACATACAAGTTCATTAAAGTTTAATTACAACATGAGCCAATCAATGTTCCAGAACTACACATAGCATCACTACTTTCGACTCGACTCATGGGAACGGAGCGTGGATGAAGCCGCCGTCTGTCATGATGGTCATGAAATCGCGGGCATTGTCTGTCACAGCCCTAGAACTGTTGCAACTAGTGGCATTGCATTCATGTCATCATGTTTAAATTTCATGAAACTTGAAATGGGGATTGATCCAAACCCTAGCACCAGATCAAATCAAACTAGGTCCAAATAAAATATTTTCTCAATGACCCAGAATGCCCTTTGGAAATGTTCATGACTTATGATAAAGGTGAAAACCTCTTCCAAAAATGATGAACATATTTTATAGGTCATTCCTGGATTTTTGAATTATATCTTAAACTAATTGACTTTGGGCATTTAAATACTATAAATAATTTAAATGCTCAAATAATGTTGGAAGTATTTGTGGGCCACTGAAATAATTCAGAAGGTGCCCGTGAATATTTTCAGGATTTATAAGATTGATTTGGTTTTTAAAACTGGATCAAAAACAAACTGTAAATTAGAAAGCAGAAAGTAAACTAGAAAGAGAGAGAGAGCGTGACCTTACCTGACGCTTACCTGAGGCCCACTTACCTGGTGGCCCAGCAGAATCGGCCCAGCCCACCAGGGGCGCCTTGGTCTTCTTCCACCTCTGCCAGTAGGCAGAGGCGTGTCAACGCCAGCGCGCCCGAGGCCTCCACCTCCTCCCTCCCAGCCTGCCTGGCTCCTCCTCGATGCACCAGGCGACGCCACGCAGCCCCTAGCCCCTCTCCTCTCTCCTGGACCTCTCTCCTCCTTCGCTCTCTCCTCGCCACGCCACCGAACCCGCCCATCGCTGCCGTCATTCGCTTCATGACCACCGCCGTCCCGACGACACCCCGAGCAGTCTACGAGCTCCGCTCCGATGCCCTCTTCCTCCTCACCGATCCTCAAGACGTCGGAAGCCCCTGGACGCTGCCAACATCGCCGTTCCCCTCGTCGGCCACCGGAGATCGCCGCCGCCCGTACGTCGCCTCCGACGCCTCCCCGAGCCCACTTCGACGGCCGTCGCAACCGCCGTGAACCACTGACTCTTCTCACTCCATCTGTTTTCCCTCCCGCACGCCGTAGCCGCCGCGCCACTTGCGCCCGAAAGCTCGGCTCCGCCGCGCATGTCGTCGTCGCCGTTCTAGCCGCCGCCGCCGCCGCCGCCGCTTGCGTCCGAGCCCACCCACGTGCTCAGCAATCCCCCAGGAGCCGAACGCACCCACTCACCTGTCCTGTTGCGCCTCGTAGCGCCGTCTCGAAGCTCACCCGAGCTCCGGCGACCGCCAAGGTCAACGCCGGCGTCCACTCCGGCCACCCCAGGCCCGGATACTGCCACCAGCCGACGCGCTGCAACACCAGCTCTCCGTAGGGCCAAACCGCGTCGCAAACGGCCGCCTGTAGCCCGAGCCCGAGCAACTCCGGCGAGCCTCTGCCGCGGGATATGGTCACCGGCGCTTATTCAGGCGACGCTGACGTGGCACGATTAGTTAGGGTTAATGACGCAGTTAGTAACACCCTGGGACACTGACAGTGGGCCCTGCTGCCTAATTAAACCGCTATTAGTTTTAAGTTAGTTTAGTTAACATAACCAGCGGACCCACGCGTCAGGGTTGACTGGCTGACGTGGCAGTTGACCGGACCCACCTGTCTGTGGGACTAACTAGCTTGAGTCACTGACGAGTGGACCCCACACGTCAGGTTTGACCGGGTCAGCCACGGTTGACCTGTTGACGCAATGCTGTTGTCATGATGACGCTGTAAGGAATTTCTGGATTTAAAATAATTCAGGAAATTCCAGAAATTAGTATAAACTTCTAAAAATCATAGAAATTCAATCGTAACACCAAATGAAATAAATTATATATTAAAAATTATCAAAAAAATCAAGGAATCCATCTGTACCATTTTCATGCATGTTTGAACAATTATTGTCCTCTGTTTTGGACAAAACAAATACAGGGCATTTAAATAATCATATATGGAGTTGGAATTTGAATCATGTATTCAAACCAACTTCATTTAAATCATAGCTAGATGCATTAGCTCAAATCACATCACATTGCCATGTCATGATCATGCATCATATTGTGGCATTGCATTGATTGTGTTCTTTCTCAGTTGCCGGTGTTTGTCCCCTCTCGATAGACGTGGCTCCGACGATGAGTTCGATGACACTGATGAACAACTATATTATCTTCACAGGTGCAAGGCAAGCAAACACCCCTTTGTTCATTCCGATACAATCCTACTCTCTCGCTCCTGCTCTCTTTTACTGCATTAGGACGACAACGATTTATTTGTTACTTGCTGCGGTAGTTGAACCCCTTTATCCTCTGCATGACCTGTCATTCCACAGTAAATAGATGAAACCCACTAGCATGAGTAGGAGTTGTTTGAGCCCTGATGTGCCTACTCATTCATGCTTGTTTGTCATGCCTGCTACTGCTTAGAGTTGAGTCAGGTCTGGTTCATCGGGAATGAATTGGAATGGTGTGTGAACATGTCCTACTGTTGAGAGCTAAGTGTGAAACACGTTTTGGTAAAGGTAGCGGTGACAGGCGATGTAGGAGTACATGGTGGGTTGTCTCACTGAAACCGTCCTCAGGAACTGAGTTCTGTGTTTGTGATCCATGAAACAGTTACTACCACGCATTGGGCCTGAAACCAACACTACTAGGAAAAGGCCTACTAATGGCGCACCTAATTTGGCCATTAATGGCGCATTAGTGGTGCGCCATTAGTGCCACGCCATTAGTATATTTTACTAATGGCGCACCGTTGGTGCGCCATTAGTATCTGGTATACTAATGGCGGACCTCAGATGCGCCATTAGTATATACAACAGTGCGTCATTAGTATGCCTCCCAGGGGCCATGTATACCTAGGTGCTTTGGCATACTAATGGCGCACAACAACAAGATGCGCCATTAGTAACCCGGCATACTAATGGCGCATCGCTTTAATGATACGCCATTAGTATCCTTTGGAATACTAATGGCGCATCGTGATGTGATGCGCCATTAGTATGAATATTAGGTTTTTTATTTTTTATTTTCTGTTTTTGCACAGGTTACAAAATGTATAATTGGACAAAATATAGACAACACACATCAACAACAGATTCATTGAATACAATAGAAGATTATTCTCTGAATACAATTCATCATATTAGTCTCTGAATACAATTCATCATATTAGTCTCCGAATTGAAAAGACCGAACAAAGATAGAACATTATATTACAAGTCTCGAGACCGCGAGTAGCGAGTTTGTCTTCACATTACAAGTCGATATCGATCATCTAAACTACCATCACATAGAAGAGAGCTGCGGTAATCACGATGAGCATCATCACGATGAAACTTCGTCTTCATCCGGTTCCTCCAACGCTCCTTCCCTCTCCCGCTAGATAGCGGGCGTATCTAGATTCGGCCTCGGCCCTAGTGGTGTACCCTTTGTAATCTTATCGCTGAATCGGTGAACCTGTCTCCGACACTCCTCCCAGTCGTCGTAGACTCCGGGAACCTTACCCTTGTACACGACATACGACGGCATCTCTATGCACTAGCCAAACGATACGTTAGTACCAATTCACAGACAATACATAAGCAATATATAAGTATGCAACAGAACGATCGGAAGAGAATAGCAAGACATTAATAGCATCGATTACATCTAAGTTGAACGACTCTCGAAACCAAAGACACATACTACAAGTTCATTAAAGTTTAATTACAACATGGGCCAATCGATGTTTCAAAACTAGACACAGCATCACTGCTTTCGACTCGACTCAAGGGACCGGAGCGTGGATGAAGCCGCCGTCTACCGTGGGAGTCATGAAATAACGGGCGTTGTCGATGCATTTGTAGCATTGTGTCGATGTCACCGTTGGACGGTTGATTTCTGAGGTAGAACTGCCCGAGGTACGAAGGACATCTTGATGGATGATTTCCGCAAACTCCATTGGATGCGAAAGAATTCTTGTCCGATGTCCGCGTCCTGGATTGCCGACACGCCGCGGCCCAATCTTGCAGTTTACTCGGTAGCGAAGTTGATGATGGTCCCGTATGATCGCTTTGCATGTGATGGATGGCGTAGTAGGCACCCTTCGACCGCCAGCGGCTGCTTGACGATCGTAACGTCAGATTGTGGGAGAACACGTGCTTGCCGTACTTACGAATAGGCCTGGTGAAGGTGCCTCCAGATTTGGCGTGGCCGGGAGAACATCATCAAGAACCTTCTTGACATTTGTGTAGTCTACGTTCGATCGACGGTCCGGTCGGAATACGTGGCCATGGAATATTTGGGGCTTAGGAGGATGAGCGTGCAATGTGTGTCACCGCAGAAAACACGGAATGTTAAAAGAAAACGATCGAAATCTAAGAATTCATATGTTACGGGCGGTTGAGGGGAGGACTTACTCGGGAAAGTAAGGCACGAGGAAGTTATGCTTATCTTGGTTTGCCAGAATGACGCCTTCGAGGTAAGAACTCGCGACTTGTCGGTCCCCAGCGCTGCCCAAGATCTTGGCACGCATGTAGAAGGGGTCGACTATCACGATGTTCGGGGTCTTGCCGTGAATGATCCGCATCTCCATACTCAGCGAAAATAGCCGAACGAAGGTGTAGTGCAGCGGATGAAGGTTCAACATAGCGTGGATGTCATCAAATCGCAGGACGATCGTACGCCCGATGGAGTTATACACAAAGCCCTTGCCCTCTGGCACCTTGGCCGCAAAAACCGGGTATGCCACATCCTTCTCTCTGAGACGCTGCTTCTCCAAAGAAAGAACACTGTCATGCAGACTCCGCATAGCACCGGTTGCAGCATTGAGCATATTTGTCGGTAGCATCGCCCTACCCGCCACATGCACCCTCCTCGAGATATCCTCAGGTGAAGGTGGCCCGTCCTAAGCATGGATCGTACTCGGTGCCGGCTGGCCCGCACCCTTGTTAGTCTTTATTTTGCGTGCCTTCTTCTTCTCCTGTAATGGGACCGAGTTCTGCTCACAGACCGCCTTCTTGAGTGTGTTGGGGCTGATAATATTTCGCACCTCGCCTATCTGAGGCTTGGTGAAGTCGGCAGCTGGAGGCGTGTCCTGAGAGCTGAACAGCAGACGACGCATGTTGCAACTTGGCTTCTCCGCGGTACCAGCTAGATCGCGCCGTCTTTTGTTCGGTTGGGTTCTTGAGAAGGAGGCCCCATGAAGTCGCCACCGTACCCATGATCGGCAAAATCTTGATCGGCGTTGCCAAATGTATCATCGTCGTCGTCGTTACGATCCTGTGCCATATGCATGTTTGGATCCAGTGGCATAGGGATGTCCGCACCGCTGTCGCGGTCTTGCCATGGGGCCGACTTACGCCGCACGACTGGCCGTGGTTGTCTTTGGGGTGGTGTCCCCCGCCACCAAACGAATCTGGCTCTTCGGCCAAAGCAGGTGCCAGCTCAGGCAGGCGCTGAGGGTCATCACGTCATCATCGTCGGCCCCGACGGGTCGAATCGGAGGTAACAACTCGTCGCAGCCTGGCAGCACCCGAACCAGTTGAACCCTAAACAAGTTGGGTGGCATCTGGGTACCGTGGAACAAGGGGTTGCCCGGTTGAAGAATTTTGCCCTTGGCGACATCGACCAACTCGTTGTTCACGTGCGCAGGAGAGTGCACGGAACGTCGGCGGCGCCTGCGAAAACATGTAGGGCGTCAGGGATGCCCAGTCAATGGCAAGGAGATGAAGTCCTTGGCCGAGAGAGGCTTAATTAGTTACCGTGATGATGGCGTCGAGCTCGGCTAATGTCGAGGCACCGCCAACGGCGGGCGTGCAGTTCACGGAGGGGCCGCTTGCTGCAGAGGTGGAGGCCGGCGTACACCCGGGTGCATTAAGCACCCGTGCCGGCGTCGGAGACACCAATGCCGCCTCCGCCGGAGACACCAATGGCCCCGCCATCGCGTTCAGCGAGTTGCTGGCCGTGAAGCTAGGAATCGGGCGGCCCTGTTGGCGCCCGCAATCCACGCACTCAACCCCTCGATCAAGGTAGGCACAATGGCGGTGATCGTGCGCTCCGAGTTGTTGTTGCACTTGCTCTTGGACAATCTCCGGAATCCGCGCCACCGTGCCTTGAGTTCTTGAACCTCGCTACCGGCTTTCCGAGCTGGTCTTTTTCTCCTTTCGCCCACCAGTGTTATAGTATGACGACCATTTTTTCGACAAGCCTTTGCCGACCACACGACCAGCTGACGTCGGCTTACTGAGCTTATCCTTGTTCTTCATTACATTCAACGCCCTATTTAGAGTGGTGTCCGAAGGGTTGCTCTTAGTCGACCCCGCGCTACTGCTTTCAGTCGCCTGCGGAAGGAATGTGAACCATTTAGAAATTTTGCTTCATTAATTAGAATGCAACCATATGGAGCTAATTACGCGGGGTGTATTCCTTACCAGAACAAGCTCAAGCACCCTGGTCTTCAGATCCGTGGTAAGCTCCTTTGTTTTCGGGTCCTTCTTGTACCGGGCCACGACAAAGTTCCTGGTCCGCTTGTCACCGTATTTATCAAAGAGGGCGGTAGGCCTTGCTCGCACGGTCCGCCTCCTCCTTGTCCCTTATAGGCTCCGCCACTCTGTAACCGCCGGGACCGAGTGTGTGTTCCCTAAGTTCAGCTCCGCATTTCTTTCCCCAATCGACTTGATTCGGAGTTTGCGGTGCTCGAGCAATTGATCTTGAAGTCGTTGTAGTCATCTTCGGTGATCGAAGGATTTTTCTCCTTGATCTTCTCATAACTCTCACCTTTCTCGATCATTCTCTTCACATTGCTTTTCCAAGTAGACAGGGCCTTGCTCATCTTCGTGTGGGCAGCATTGTTCACTTTATTACCTTTGAGGCTTGTGTTTTCAAATTCAGCGGGGAACTTGTATCGTTCGTGCAGCTTCGTGAAGAGGAGGTTGCAAATTCCTCGGTCAGGATGCCTCGGGTTCTCGGTGTTAATCGAGACGGTGCTCGGAGAATGCACCCGAGCTGAAGCGAGTACCCCTTGACTATTCGTTCGGGCGCTTTGGATTCCCGCCGGAGTCCACTTGATAACTTCCTCCTTGAGGGTGCGGAGCACGGTCGGGCGCCGGTCCTTCCGTTGCCTCTTCGGTTGGCTGCCATCTATGCGTGCGCCGCCATCATCAGTGGTGGCATCCTCGGCGGCACCATCAGTGGTGGCATCAATGGGGTCATCCTCGGCGGTACCATCAGTGGTCTCATGATCGGTGGGGAAGGCGGCGTCCTCACACAAGTGAGGTTGTTCCTCCATCTCCTAGGACAGCTCCCAGAATGCCTTGCCGCCCGAACCCCCGGCCTCATCATTGTTGGCCATGTTTCTCTCTAAATAGGAACAAAGTTTGGTCAAAAAGTTGGTTATTGTCAAGGAACAAGATCATGGTCTCATCATTTAGGTTTGCCGACACTGAGGCATCCTAAAAGCTAAGCTTTTATCATTGAGGGTTTTTCGACGCCGAGGCACACTAAAAGCCTAAGCTTCCATCATTAGTCACAAGTACCCCGGCGCATGCATTAGTCACAAGTACCCCATATGTCCTATTTTTAGCAAAGTCATGCTAAAATTCACGGAAAATTTCAGCATGACCTTTGCTGAAAATAGGACATATGGAGTACCCGAATTTGCTGGAACGGAAGTTAATCGACATTCCAGCAAACTCAAGGGCCTCTCGGGTGGACAAGGCAAAAAAGGCCTCCATCACAACATGGAAAATACATTGGCATGTGAAGAGGTGAAACAATATATGCAGCTCCAAGCAGTATCATTCAACATTTTGGACAAACCACTACTACAAGCAATACTGGATCAGATACAAGAAGAATGTGAGAAAATGCAGACAAATACTAACAGATTGAGGTGTTTAACTTGTGGTGCTCTCTGTGCTATTAACATTTCAAGTCAAAACCTTTTATGGTTAGTAAGTGTTTCTTGAGCATATGTATGTAGTAAGTTTTTCTGCGCATTTTGCTTATAAAAGCTAACAATTGTTTTTGCTTATACAAAAGCTAACAATTGTTTTTGCTTATAAAAAGCTAACAAGTGTAAGTCAAAACAATATACCCCCAAGTGTAAGTCATAACAGTCATATTCAGTATTTTGATCACTACTTGATTAAGTTGTCGTACAAGTTTCCATTCCTGTTTTAGTCTCATATTTGATTTAGCTGGACTACCATCTTTATCACAATAATATAGCCGCTCATTAAGAAGACCACTAGAGAGACTAGGTATGGAAATTTGGGAACAAATTTTGGAGTAGCTTTGATGCTGATAGGCACTGCTTGTTTGATCTCTGATTGGGAAGGAGATTAATAGAGGTCTTGTCGGTAGCTTGTGTTAATCTTGGGCTGCTTCTTTGTCAAGATCTTGTGTTAATTTTGGTGCAGTAACTTCAGGAGTTATCTTGCATTTTCAGTATCTTCAGGCATTTTCTGACTTCTTAGAATTATCTCTCTTGCAACAACCTGTTTAAAGAATGGAATTGACAGTGATACTTTGTACTGTTAATATAAAGCTTTGTTAAAATTAACTTAAACCATTTATATATTTTTAATTGTAGCAATTTTACATTAATTAAGATAATCTGAAGCTTTTCTTTTAATTAACTTAAGACTTTCTGTAAAATTAAGATAAACTAAAACCATTTCTTTCAGTTAACTTAAAATTATCTGAACCATTTGTCCTCTCTTACTCTCTTCTTTTTCAGTAAAGTGTAGGAGTAGAATAAAATGAAACATTTTCCTTTAATTAACTTGAATCTTTCAGTAAAATATTTTTTGGCTATGTTATGAAATTTAATCTGTAGGAGTAGTTATTTGTAGGAGTAGTTATTTGTACGGAGTAGGAGTAGTAAAATAACTTGAAACTTATTTGTAGGAGTACAATATACTGCAGGACTTGCAAGCAGTAGTGCTTGCAAGCAGTTTAGTGTAGTAGTGTAGGAAAGTTTCCCTTAAATTAGATTGCTGATACAGATTGCTGTCAAACCATTCAGGCTAAGCTTCAGCAGTAAATTAGGAGTAATACAGATTGCTGTCAAAATAAGTATAAATTCAGTCAGATGTGTGCTCCCTGTGTCAAGTACTCCCTGTGTTTATGTTGGCAGTTTCTGATGAAATTGTGTTTATGGTCATTTAGTAATTCAGTCAAATACTATGTCAAATCTGTGGAGTACTGGAACTGGTAGTATTGTGTCATCCTCTTCTCTTCTCTGTTAACCAAACCTTTTCATTTAATTAAAACTAAGCTACTCCTCTCTTCTCTCATCAGATCAGATCAGATTTGCAAACAAAAAGCACATGCTCACCTTGGGTGGGCAGAGAACGAGCTCCGGGGAGGTGGTCGGGGAGGAGCTGCGGGAGGGAGAGGTCGAGGGCGGAGGTGCGGGCGGGGATGAGAGCGGCGTGGTGGAGTTACAGTGCTTGGCGCCCGGCGGAGATCGACTTCTTGGCGGCGGTCGGGTGGGGAATTTTGGAGGAGAAGGCCTGCCATTGGCGTGACCTTGGTTATCGAGGGAGAAAGAACTTCGCGCACACATGGCGGAGATGTCGCTGAAGGCGCTGGCGGCGACGGGCGCGGTGAGCCCCAAGAGCGAGAGCGCTGCCGCGACGGCCCACGCTGCGGCGCCCTCGTCCGACGGCGGAGGCGGAGGAGGTGGAGGCGGAGCGGCCTTGGGCTTGGGCTGGGCGGAGAGGCGCCGGAGGAGGAGCGGGGCGGGCGTCGAGGCATCGAGGCAGCATCGGGGTGGCGTCGAGGCGGCAGGGCAGTGGCGTCGGGAGAGGAGAGGGGAAGGGGATCGAGGGCGAGGGCGAGGGAGAGAGAGGGGATAGGTTTGGGCCGGGGAGGAAGTATGGATGGGGGTGGCACAATACTAATGGCGCACCACACCTCAGTGCGCCATAAGTACATCCATACTAATGGCGCACCTCGCCCTGATGCGCCATTAGTATTTTTTTTTTATGCTCGAGCCAAGAGGTTATCTTCCACCTGACCTGATCCACATCAAGCTCCCTGTACTAGCTCGACTGGTCAGCAGCCAGTTCTCACACCAAGAGGTCCTGGGTTCGATTCCCAGGCTCCACAATTTTTTTATGCATTTAAAATATTGTTTGATACTTATTTGTGTTTAAATATGTTCAAACTTGTTTAAATCATAACAGTAATATTTTTTATAAGACAGTAATAATTTTTCTAAATATCATCAAACAGTAATGCCGGTAGAGCGGGGAGGTAAGGGGTGCGGGGGTCGGTGGCGGTTGAGTAGGGAGGGTGCGGGGTCGGCGAGGGGACGGATCTGGCGAGGTGGGATAGCGATCGAGATGAAGGGGGATCGAGATCGAGTGTCCATGAAATTTAAAATATTCATGATAGTTCAAAAGTGCCCATGAAATACAATCGAGAAATGAAGGCTACGATTTAAATACAATCGATCTTAGCTAGCTATCTGTTCACAATCTTCTTGCCCTTCTTTTTGCAAATGGAGTTCTTACGTGGAGCAGACGTCCTTTAGGTAGGGTGGTCCTGCTTCTTCTTGTGGTGTATGCTGCTACTTCATCATCGTCGTCATGTTCGATCCTCGGGTCGCCGTACTTGTCGAAGTCTTGCTCATTGGCTACTCCATCCATTCCGATGATCTTCCTTTTGCCTCTCCTCACGACAACACGACTGGGCTTTGACGGGTCGGTAATGAAGAAGCATTGGTCAAATTGGGAAGCCAATACCCATGGCTCATTTTTCGCGGTGACATTTGCGCCCGCGGTCTTGGATTTGGCTTCGGGTATAACCATGGTGGTGAAATACCGGTCTTCTTTTAGGACGCTCTTCGTCCATCTGACACGGAACATCGGGACCTTCTCTCCAGCGTAGCTCAGCTCCCAGATCTCCTCGATCCTTCCGTAGTATCTATCCTTGTCATTACGGTGTAGGATTCCATCGTTACCCCGGAGTTACGATAACCATCGCTCTTCATGTCCTTGTCCTCGGTGTAGAATGTGTAGCCGTTGATATCGTACGCCTCATAGGTCATCAGGTTGTGCTCGGTGCCCTGTGACAAGGCGAATATGAGTTGTTCTTCTGCGGAAGAATCCTCATGTAAAGGGTACGACAGAAGCTTCTGCTTGAACCAACGCTTGAAACATGAGTTGTGCTCTTTGATTATATCTCCGTCTGTCCTCTGTTGTCCTTGGTCATTGTACGTCTTCTTCATAAAGGTTTTGTGCTCTACCACCCAAGGATCGACCACGTCTATGTGTTGTAGCGCGACTAGGTTTGCTCTTTCAAAGTCGGCGAGTCGACCCTCTAAGTCGACATGCATTTCGCGGCGACCCTCACGATGACCCCATCCAGCGAGCCTGCCGAGGTGCCTGTTAACGGGCAGACCAACGGGGTTCTTGATGCCTAGATATTTCGTGCAGTAGGAGATGCACTCTTCGGTCGAAGCCCCTGGCTATACTTCCCTCACGGGCGTGACATGTTGCGAACGTATCCTTTGATGACACCATTCATCCTTTCGAGCGGCATCATCTTGTTGTGCATGAACGTCGGCCCGAGTTGGTTGATATCCTCCAATATATGGTCCAGCAGATGCTACATAACGTCGAAGAATGCGGTCTGGATGTACTTCTCTAGCTCGCATATTATAACCATGATCTCTTACTATAGCCTTCTGAGTTTCCTCACGCCAATCGACTTCCGAGAGATGACGTCGAAAAAGTTGCATAGGCCAAATAGCGTCTCACGGACGTGCGCGTCCATGATCCCACGGATTGCAACTGGACACGTGACAGTCGTGAGACTTCATCCCACTGAATTTCTGCTTCGCTGGGTCTAGGTATCTGCTTATCTTCCCCGCGTAACTGTAAGCAAGTTTTACTCCTAGGAGGCAGGTGAAAAACTGCTCGATCTACTCCTGACTTAGAGTGAAGCGCGCGGGAGGGTAGTCATTTCCGGTCTTCTTGGCCTTTTTGCCTTTGCGACGACTTACTGTGTCTTGCTTCGCCTCATCATCATCATCATCATCATCATCATCATCATCATTAGCGTGAAGCTCTGCACGATGCCCATTGATTTCAAGTCTGCCCTTGCTTTCGGCTCATCTTTGGTCCTCTCTGGCATGTTGAGCAGGGTACCAACCAGACTCTCGCACACGTTCTTCGTGATATGCATGACATCAAGGCTGTGAGGCACACGGTGGATCTTCCAGTACGGCAAGTCCCAAAAAACAGACCTCGTTTTCCATACCTTCAGCAGCGGCTCTGGCGCCTTTTGCTTCTTTCCTGGCTCTTGCGCCTTTTGCTTCTTTCGGCGGTGGGCAGTCTTTCCAATTTTTCAACAGCTTGTCTATTTCCTCGCCGCTCCTCGTACACGGGCGTTTTTGGGGTTCGGTTTCACCATCGAACAGATCCTTGTGTTTCCTCCACGGGTCATCGTCGCGAAGCCACCTTCGATGTCCCATGAACACGGTTTTCGAAGACCCGGGATCTCTATCTAGCTGGCGATACGTTGCGTCATCCATGCACCTTACGCATCCAGAAAATCCGTGGACTACCTGCCCCGTGAGATATCCGTAACCGAGATAGTCGTGCACCGTCGTGAGCGGTGTGGCTCTCATAGGGAAATATTCTTTCTCTGCGGCGTCCCACGTATTGGCTGGCGTTTTCCACAGCGTGTCAAGCTCCTCTTTCAGCAGCCCCAGACATGATTGATGTCGTTCCCTGGTTGTTTCGGCCCTTCAATTAGCATACTCATGTGAATGTACTTCCTCTTCATGCACAACCAGGGGGAAGGTTGTACATCCACACAAACACAGGCAGGTGCTACGTGTGCTTCTCTGCTGCCAAACGGATTGACTCCATCGGTGCTCGCCCAAAGACGATGTTCCTTGGATCCTTCCCAAATTCTCGGTCTTCAAAGTTCAACGCTTGCCACTAGCTCGCATCCTTAGGGTGACTCAGCATCTTGTCTTTTTTATCTATCTCCGGATCATTTGCGTCATCTTCTCGCTTATCCTCCTCCCTATCCGCGTGCCAACGCAGGAGCTTTTCTACCTTAGGGTCCGCGAAATACCGCTGCAGACGAGGAGTGATCGGAAAGTACCACACCACTTTTCGAGGAGCTTTCTTCCTCTTCTTGTATCGAGTGGCGCGCACACCGGACATATGGTAGACTCCGCGTGCTCGTCCCGATAAATGATGCAATTGTTCATGCACACATGGTATTTCACGCGGCGGTAAATCCAGAGGACACACGATTTTCTTAGCCTCCTCCAAACTGGTCGGGCACTTGTTCCCCTTGGGAAGACGTTCGTGCCAGAATGACATGTTCTCGTCGAAGCATGCGTCGGTCATTTTGTGTTTTACCTTCATCTCTAGAGCCATGAGCGTTACTTTCAAGCGGGTATCCTCGGCCTGCATCCTTCATACAATGGAGTAACCGCGTCTAATTCAAGTTGATCCATCTTGGCTTTCTCTCGGGCGGCAGCTCTTGCGTTATCCGTCTGCTTGAGAAGCAGCTCTTGAATATGAGGGTCCTGCACCGAGCCCATCGATGGTCCAGCGTCGTCGCTCGCCCGGCATCATCAACTTCATGATCATGCCCGTAAATGCGCTCCGGCATCTTCCTCATCATCATGTCCTGCATCTTCTACATGATGATCGTATACAACATCACCGTCGTGATCATCTCCTCGGGATTCTTCGTCTTCTCGCCCGCCCGAGCCGCGGTGGTTGTCTTTTCGCCCTTCCTCATTTCTTGCCCGGCCCCCATGGGCGACTTCGTAGTCATCTTCATCACCTTGCCACCGATAGATATCCATGAAACCACGCAAGAGCAGGTGGTCCCAAGACCTGCCCGGAATCCGGATCCGCAATAAGGCTCTTCAGCTTGCATCTTCGACACGGACATCTTATCTCCGTCTTGTTCTTTTGAAGCATCTCGGCCTTCGCGGACCTCAAAATCCTATTCACAATGCCTTCCGTCATCGTGCGGACCATGGTCGCCTGCGGGGTAGAGCAAAACGATATTTTAGAACCAAGAAAAAATTTGGCATGACTTTCCCTAAAAATAGGACCAAAAAGAATGCTTAATGCCAAAATTCTACTTGAAATGGAAATGAACCAACATTCCGGCAAAATATTGGCAACTATCGCATTTCAAATACCGGTACACCTCCAAACACAAACACATATGCAACACCACAAACATATGCAACACCACGAACATACATAGATCTAGCTAGGCCATAAAAAGTGCATGTGCACATTGTTGTAGGGAGAACAACATAAATATAGCTTCCCCCCTTACTTACCTATCAAAAACAGGTAATTTAACCACTTAATTTGAATGAATCTATGGTGGAAATGAGGTGAAAAAGAGGAGGCACCGAGACAAGGAGGAGGTGGAGAGAATGAAGTGGGGAGAAAGTGAGTGTGGGTAGGGGAGAGGCTGTCCAAAATATCTTGTTGCTGCCCACTTACTAATTGCGCATCAATTCTAAATGCGCCATTAGTAATCCAGGTTACTAATGGTGCACCTTCTGGTGGTGCGCCATTAGTAGTTTTGCAAAAAAAACATACTAATGGCGCCTTTGTTCCACAAAGGCGCCGTTACTAGTTTAAACTAGTAATGGCGCATGGTGGAACAAAGGCGCCATTAGTAGTTTTGCAAAAAAGGAATAAAAATATAATAAAAAACAACATTAGTGGCGCACTTTCCGACAGGTGCGCCATTACTAGTTACAACTAGTAATGGTGCCTTGAGTGCAGATACGCCATTAGTATGTTTGGACAAAGCGCACTAGTTCAAAAAAATTGATAGTAATGGCGCACCCTGGGCCAGGTGCGCCATTAGTAGTTTCAACTCTACTGGCGTATCAGAAGGTGGTGCGCCATTAGTATATACTAATGGCGCACCGCTTGTCTGGTGCGCCATTAGTGTCAATCCCATCTATAGCCCTTTTTCTAGTAGTGCAATGGACACTCTCGGCTTCTTAACCACCCTTGTTTTCTGTCCAGGAGTTGCAACTAATTTCTGGTGTTTGTAGGATATGTGTTGGAGGCCGTGCGTAGCGCTGACCCTAGGGGTGGGCTATGATGCGGTAGATACACCGTGGCTGGTGTATCAATGCCCGTTTGGTGTCTCGGGAACCCTGCACACATCGTTCGGGGCCGTTAGTGGAAACCTCGGCCGGACTCCCTGCGGATGGAACCCGAGTAGGCGATAAACCTGGACTAGGGACTTGTGTGTTTAGGTAGGCCGTGGCCGACACCCTCGCTGGGCTTCCGCTTGAAAGTTGCCGAGTACATGTCGTGTAAACGGCGATAAGTGGTGAGAGCATGTGTGAAGAAGTACACCCCTGCAGGGTTAACATTATCTATTGAATAGCCGTGTCCGTGGTAAAGGACTTACGGGTTGCCTATAACAGTTCATAGACAAGTGAAAGTGGATACTCTAAAATGCGCAAGATAAGCGTGAGTGCTATGGATGGCGTTCTTGTAGGGAGACCGGAGCGGGTCCATAGTGGTGTATTGATATGGTGAATATGTGGACTCGTGTGCGCCACCTCAAAAGTGTTACTTGTAGTCGTAGTTCAGGATAGCCACCGAGTCAAAGCTGGCTTGCTGTAGTTAAACTCCACCACCCCCTTTGTTGACACTGATGCATATGTAGATAGTTCTGATGTAAGTTTTGCTGGGTACATTTGTACTCACGCTTGCTTATTTTATGTTTTGCGAGAGACGTCGGTCTCGCTAGTAGTTCCGCATGGACTTGACGTTTAGCTTGTTACCTCAGCTACGATCTTGTGCCCTCGGCAGATCTCGGTAGATAGTCAGGCTTCTAAGCCTTTTTTCATTTGTAGATGTTTGTACTCAGACATGTTAAGCTTCCGCTTGTGCTTTGACTTGTATGCTCTGAATGTTGGGTCGTGAGACCCATGTTTGTAATATCTCGCTCCTCGGAGCCTAATGAATAAATACTTGAGTCAGAGAGTTATGTTGTGATGCCATGTTGTATTTACACATATTGAGCATATTGTGTGTATGTTTGAAATGCTTGGTATGTGTGGGACCCGACAACCTAGTTGTTTATCCTTGGTAGCCTCTCATATGGGGAAATGTAGTCTAGTGCTTCCTAAGCGATAGTAGTCCGCTACAGCCCGGTTCACCGGAGTCACAGTAGCCCAAAGACTACCGCTTCTCTGGACACTTGACTGGCGGCATGTGTTTCACTTCGTTCGTGTCATCCCTTCGGGAAATGTCACGCGGTGACATCCGAGTCCTGACTAGCCTGCTACAGCCCGGGTTCCCGGAATCCTGTTAGCCAGTGCTACAGCCGGATTCACGCAGCTGACCCGACATGCTCGATGTGATTCATGTATGCCTGTCCCCATGTGTTAGTGCCGCTTTGGGTTCACGACTAGCCATGTCGGCCCGGTTCTCTATCATATGGATGCTAGCGACACTATCATATACGTGAGCCAAAAGGCGCAAACGGTCCCGGGCCATGGTAAGGCGACACCCGTGGGAATACCGTGCGTGATGCCGCAAAGTGATATGAGGTGTTACAGGCTAGATCGGTGTGACCTAGAATCGGGGTCCTGACAGCTTGTCAGCCTGCATTTGTAGCGTTGTGTCCATCTCACTGTTGGACGCTTGATATCTGAGATAGAACTGCCCCGAGGTACGAAGGACATCTTGATGGATAATTTCCGCAAACTCCGACTGGATGCGAAAGAATTCTTGTCTAATGTCCGCGTCCTGGATTGCCGACAAGCTCGCAGCCCAATCTTTGAGATTATCTGGTAGCAGAAGGTGATGATGGTCCCGTACGATCGCCCACGTGTGATGGAGGGCGTAGTAGGCGTCCTTCTGACCGCCAGGCGGCTGCTTGACACAGGAGAACTTTTTATTGTGGGCGAATCCGTACCGCCTATGAACTGTCTTGGTGAAGGTGCCTCCAAATTTGGGGTAGCCGGGGAGAACATCATCAAGAACTTTCTTGATATTGTGTAGTCTATCTTGGAGTCATGGTCCGGGTCGAAATACGTGGCCATAGAATATTTCAGGCTTAAGAGGATGAGTGTGCAATGTGTGTCACTGCACATAACACGGAATGTTAGAAAAAAAAGAACGATAGAAATCTAAGAAATCATATGTTACGGGGCGGTTAGGGGATGACTTACTCGGGAAAGCAAGGCACGAGGAAGTTATCCTTATATGGGTTTGCCAGAATGACGTCTTCGAGGTAAGAACTCGCGACATGCCGGTCCCCAGCGCTGCACAAGTTCTTGGCACACATGTAGAAGGGGTCGACTATCACGATGTCCGGGGTCTTGTCTCTAATGATCCGCATCTCCATACTCAGCGAAAACAGCCGAACGAAGGTGTAGTGAAGTGGATGAAGGTTAAACATAGCAAAGATGTCATCAAACCGCAGGACGATCGTACCCCTGATGGCGCCATCCACAAAGCCCTTGCCCTCTGGCATCTTGGCCACGAAAATCGGGTATGCCACATCATTCTCTCAGAGACACTACTTCTCCAAAGAAAGAACACTGTCATGCAGACTCCGCATAGCACCGGTTGCAGCATTGAGCATATTTGTCGGTAGCATCGCCCTACCCGCCACATGCACCCTCCTCGAGATATCCTTAGGTGAAGGTGGCCCGTCCTGAGCACGGATCATACTCGGTGCCGGCTGGCTCGCACCCTTGTTACTCTTTCTTTTCCGTCCCTTCTTCTTCTGTTGTAATGGGACCGAGTTCTGCTCACAGACCGCCTTCTTGAGTGTGTTGGGGCAGATAATATTTGGCACCTCGGCTATCTGAGGCTCGGTGAAGTCGGTAGCTGGAGGCGTCTCCTTAGAACTGAATGCCAGACGATGCCTGTTGCAATTGGGTTTCTCCGTCGTACCGGCTAGACCGCGGTCGTCTTTTGTAGGGTTGGGTTCTTGAGAAAGAGGCACGTAGAATTCGTCATCGTACCCATGTTCGGCAAAGTACTTATCGACGTTGCTAAATGTACGGTCGTCGTCGTTGTCGTCGTCGTCCAGATCCTGTGCCATATGCAAGTTCGGATCCTGTGCCATAGGGATGTCCGGCATGTCCGGTAGCGTTGTGGCGGTCTTGCCATGGCTTGGCGCAGGCACGACTGGCGGTGTTGTCTTTGGGGTGGTGTCCCCCGCCCCCAAACGAATCTGGCTCTTCGGCCAAAGCAGGGGCCAGCTTAGGCAGGTGCTGAGGGTCATCAGATCATCTTCGTCGGCCCCGGCGGGTCGAATCGGAGGTAACAACTCGTCGCAGCCTGGCAGCACCCGAACCAGTTGAACCCTATACACGGTGGGTGGCATCGGTTTACCGTGGAACACGGGGTTGCCCGGTTGAACGATTTTTCCCTTGGCGACATCAGCCAACTCGTCGTTCACGAAGTGCAGGAGAGTGCACGGAACGTCGGCGGCGCCCTGCGAAAACATGTAGGGCGTCAGGGATGCCGAGTCAAAGGCAAAAGGAGATGAAGTCATCGGCCGAGAGGCTTAATTAGTTACCGTGATGATGGCGTCGAGCTCGGCTAATGTCGAGGCACCGCCAACGGCGGGCGTGCAACTGACGGAGGGGCCGCTTGCTAGCGAGGTGCCGGCCGGCATACACCCGGGTGCATTAAGATCCAATGCCCGTGCCGGCGCCGGAGACACCAATACCGCCGCCGCCGGTGACACCAATGGCGCCGCCTGCGCGTTGTGCGAGTTGCTGGCCGTGAAGCTGGGAATCGGGGGCGGCCCCTGTTGGCCACCCGCAATCCACGTCGCCTGCCCATGAATCAAGGTAGGCATAATGCCGGTGAGTCTCGTTCCCAGTTGTTGTTCCACTTGCTCTTGGATAATCTCCGGAATCCGCGCCACTTGTTCCTTGAGTTCATCAACCTCGCGCGACTGGCTTTCCAAGCTGGTCTTTTCTCCTTTCGCCCACCAGCGGTATAGTATGACGACTATTTTGTGGACAAGCCTTTGTCGGCCACACGACCAGCTGACGATGGCTTACTGAGCTTATCCTTGTTTTTCATTACGTTCAACGCCCTATTTAGAGTGTTATCTCAAGCAAGGGTGCTCTGAGACGACCCCGCGCTACTGCTTTCAGTCTCCTTCGCCAGAACAAGCTCAAGCGCCCTGGTCTTCGGATCCGTGGTAAGCTCCTTTGTTATCGGTTCCTCCTTGTACCGGCCACGACATAGTTCCTGGTGCGCTTGTCACCGATGTATTTCTCGAAGAGGCGGTAGGCCTTGCTCGGCACGCCCGCGTCCTCCTTGTCCCATATAGGCTCCGCCACTCAGAATCGCTGGGACCGAGTTTGTGTTCCCTAAGTTCAACTCCGCATTTCTTTCCCCCAATCGACTTGATTCGGAGGTTGCACTGCTCTCACACTTGATCTTGAACTCCTTGTAGTCATCTTCGCTGATCGAAGGATTTTTCGCCTTGATCTTCTCATAACTATCACCTTTCTCAATCATTCTCTTCACCGCGCTTCTCCAAGTAGACAGGGTCGCGCTCATCCTTGTGAGGGCGGCACTGTTCACTTTATTCCCTGAGAGGCCTGTGTTTTCGAATTCAGCAGGGAACTTGTATCATTCGTGCAGCTTCGTGAAGAGGAGGTTGCGCAAATTCCCTCAGTCCTTATGCCTAAGGTTCTCGGTGTTGATCGAGACGGTGCTCCGGAGAATGCACCCGAGTTGAACCGAGTACCCCTTGACTATATGTTTGGGCCTCGTTGGATGCCCGTCGGAGTCCACTTGAGTAAATTCCTCCTTGGCCAGTGCGGAGGCGCGTTGGGCGCCCGGTCCTTCCGCTGTTTCTTCGGTTGGCTGCCATCCGTGCGCGCCGCCATCATCGATGGTGGCATCCTCGTGGCACCATCGGTGGTGGCATCCTCGGCGGCACCATCGGTGGTGTCATCCCCGACGCCAATAGGGGTTGTGTAGTCGGATCGGTGTCTTCATGGCGTCCTCATAGCGGTGAGGTTGTTCCTCCATCTCTGGGACAGCTCCAGAATTGCTTGTCAGACGAACCGCCGGCCTCATCGTTGTTGGCCATATTTCGCTCTAAATAGGAAAAAAGTTTGGTCAAAAGTTGGTTATTGTCAAGGAACAAGATCATGGTCTCATCATTTAGGGTTTGTCGACACCGAGGCATCCTAAAAGCTAAGCTTTTATCATTTAGGGTTTGTCGACACCGAGGCACCCTAAAATCCTAAGCGTACATCATTTAGGTTCTCATCAACAACGAGGCACCCTATAGAAGCCAAGGTTTCATCATTTAGGGTTTGTCGACGCTGAGGCACCCTAAATGCTAAGTTAAGTTTTCATCATTTAGGGTTTATCGATGCCGAGGCACCCTAGGTTGGGCCTAATCACTTGGCACTAATCACTTGGCTCTATTGCCACCTATGTTGGGTTTATCATCTAGGGTTTATCGATGCTAAGGAGAATTCTAAGTTGGGCCTAATCACTTAGCTCTATTTCCACCTATGGTTTAATGCAGCAAGAATGGCGGGCAGTTGAACCTACTTAACTAAGTACTAAGATACCCGGCCCATGCATTAGTCGCAAGTACCCCATATGTCCTATTTTTAGCAAAGTCATGCTAAAATTCACGAAAAATTTCAGCATGACCTTTGCTGAAAATAGGAGATATGGAGTACCCAAATTTGCCGGAACGGAAGTTAATCGACATTCCGGCAAACTCAAGGGCCTCTCGGGGTACCTGCAAATTCATCACGACACAATGGTCGGAGACAAAACCCAGCAAACTAGCAAAGTTACTGACATGTTTACAGAAATTGTTTTACGTAAAAGATGATCATCATCTTTGCAAGTCTTTCTCAATGTGATCACAAGTAATTCAGAGGCATCACAATAAAGCAACACCACAGGTACAATGCTTTATAATGTTCCATCATCATTACAGAAAAATAATAACAATATATACACACTGGAGTACAATGCTTTATAATGTTCCATCATCATTACAGAAAAATAATAACAATATATACACACTGGAGTACAATGCTTTATAATGTTCCATCATCATTACAGAAATCCAAGAAACACATCACTAGTAGAAAAGGGGGCAATGGTCCAGGCCCGGCCAGCCCATTAGTCCCGGTTCAATCCAGACCCGGGACCAATGGGGGCATTGGACCCGGTTCGTGAGCCCCGGGGGCCGGCCGGGCCACGTGGGCCATTGGTCCCGGTTCGTCTGGACCTTTTGGTCCCGGTTGGTGGGACGAACCGGGACCAATGGGCCTCGCTCCTGGCCCACCACCATTGGTCCCGGTTGGTGGGACGAACCGGGCCCAAAGGCTGCCATGTAGTCCCGGTGCAAGTCACCCACCGGGACCAATTAGTTGCCTCTATATACCCCTGGCCCTTGGCGAGCACTCCCGGTGCTCTGTTTTTTAAATGGCGGCGAGGGAGAGCTTTGTGGTGCTCTAGCTCACCTCCCACGCACACGAGGTGTTCGATGAAATGCCCGAGCCACACTACTTAAGCTTTCTCCTCTCGAGCTCGACCTCCAAGCTCCATTTTCCTTAATATTTGTCTAGGTTTAGCGGTCCGTCACGTCCGTCCCGTCTTCACTGTAAATGCCGATCGCCGGCGCCCGATCTCGTCGCCCGGCACCACCGTGGTGAGCCTCTTGTTCTTATCTTATCTTCTTTACGAAAGGAAAAAAAATCTTACTTGTATGGTTATATAGATACTTGTATAATTTTCTTACTTTTATTATTGCATCTTATATAGTGCGATGGTTTTGGTATCCGCCCCGTCGGCCCTCGTCACATCTATGATTCGGATGTGGTATATATTATCTTTTCATAACTATTGGTTCATTTATTGTTTATGACAATTATGCCGACCAACATGACATAGATTTTATTTATCTAGGAGGTTGTTGAACCGGAAATTCCAACCGACCCTATTGTCGAGAGGTTAAATTTAGTTGAAGAAGAAAACAATTTGTTGAAGGAAAAAATTAGAAAATTGAGGAGGAGATGATATTGGAGTTGCATGTTGCGGATGTCGTCGATGATCACAAGATCAAGATGGATGCAATGCGCTTGAAGATTAGAAAGATTAGAAAATATGCCATTCATACTGAGGCTTGGTATCATTATGCCGTTGGATCAGTTGTTACATTGGTTGTGATTATGATCGCATTTGTTTTCGCATTGAAATGTTTTACATAGTTTTAGTGTATGGTTTAATTAATTTAGATCCTCTGCAGAGCTTTATGTTGTTAGATGAGAACTATGTATGTACTTTGGTTTTGATGTGATGATGAACTTATATTAATTTGGTCACTTAATTATCTATTCATGATGTTCTATAATGATTTTTGACACACTTAATTATATATAATGCACGCAGATGAACCGGGAATGGATGTACGGTTCAAGACACACCTCCGAGTACTTTAAGGGCGTGCATGATTTTCTCGAAGTGGCTGAGGCAAACAAGCAGAATGGTTTTATGTGTTGTCCATGCCCTATATGTGGGAATACGAAGTCTTACTCTAACCAGAAAATCCTCCACACCCACTTGCTTTACAAGGGTTTCATGCCACACTATAATGTTTGGACGAGGCACGGAGAAATAGGGGTTATGATGGAAGACGGCGAAGAAGAAGAGTACGATGACAACTATGTGCCCCCTGAATACGGTGATGCTACTGAACATCAAGAGGAACCAGACGATGTGCACGATGATCTGCAGGGCGAAGCTCACGAAGATCAAGAGGAACCAGATGATGTGCCCGATGATGATGATCTCCATGAGGTCATTGTCGATGCAAGGACGCAATGCGAAAGTCAAAAGGAGAAGCTAAAGTTCGATCGCATGTTAGAGGACCACAAAAAAGGGTTGTACCCCAATTGCGAAGATGGCAACACAAAGCTCGGTACCGTACTGGAATTGCTGCAGTGGAAGGTAGAGAATGTTGTGCTTGACAAAGGATTTGAGAAGCTACTGAAAATATTGAAGAAGAAGCTTCCAAAGGATAACGAATTGCCCGACAGTACATACGCAGCAAAGAAGGTTGTATGCCCTCTAGGATTGGAGGTGCAGAAGATACATGCATGCCCTAATGACTGCATCCTCTACAGCGGTGCGTCTGAGGATCTGAACGCATGCCCAGTATGCGGTGCATTACGGTATAAGATCAGACGAGATGACCCTGGTGATGTTGACGGCGAGCCCCCCAGGAAGAGGGTTCCTGCGAAGGTGATGTGGTATGCTCCTATAATACCACGGTTGAAACATCTCTTCAGAAATGGAGAGCATGCCAAGTTGATTCGATGGCACAGTGAGGACCGTAAGAAAGACGGGAAGTTGAGAGCACCCGCTGACGGGTCGTAGTGGAGAAAAATCGAGAGAAAGTACTGGAATGAGTTTGCAAGTGAGCCAAGGAACGTATGGTTTGCTTTAAGCGCGGATGGCATTAATCCTTTCGGGGAGCAGAGCAGCAATCACAGCACCTGGCCCGTGACTCTATGTATGTATAACCTTCCTCCTTGGATGTGCATGAAGCGGAAGTTCATTATGATGCCAGTTCTCATCCAAGGCCCTAAGCAACCCGGCAACGACATTGATGTGTACCTAAGGCCATTAGTTGAAGAACTTTTACAGCTGTGGAATGGAAACGGTGTACGTACGTGGGATGAGCACAAACATGAGGAATTTAACCTAAAGGCGTTGCTGTTCGTGACCATCAACGATTGGCCCGCTCTCAGTAACCTTTCAGGACAGACAAACAAGGGATACCACGCATGCACACAACGTTTACTTGACACCGATAGTATATACCTGGCAAGCTGCAGGAAGAATGTGTACCTGGGCCATCGTCGATTTCTTCCGACCAACCATCACTGGAAGGCAAGCATTTCAAAGGCGAGGCAGATCACCGGAAGAAGCCCGCCATGCGTACCGGTGATCACGTACTTGCTATGGTCAATGATTTACACGTAATCTTTGGAAAGTGTCCCGGCGGACTAGCTGTTCCCAATGACGCTGAGAATCACGCACCCATGTGGAAGAAGAAATCTATATTTTGGGACCTACCCTAGTGGAAAGACCTAGAGGTCCGCTCTTTGATCGACGTGATGCACGTGACGAAGAACCTTTGCGTGAACCTGCTAGGCTTCTTGGGCGTGTATGGGAAGACAAAATATACACCTGAGGCACGAGAGGACCTGCAACGCTTGCACGAAAAATAAGGCATGCCTCCGAAGCAGTATGAAGGTCCTGCCAGCTACGCTCTTACGAAAGAAGAGAAAGAAATATTCTTTCAATGCCTGCTCAGTATGAAGGTCCCGACTGGCTTCTCGTCGAATATAAAGGGAATAATAAATATGCGGAGAAAAAGTTCCGAACCTAAAGTCTCATGACTGCCACGTGATTATGACGCATAGCTGCTTCCGGTTGCATTGAGGGGCTTCTACCGAAAAACGTCCGATTAGCCATTGTGAAGCTATGTGCATTCCTCAATGCAATCTCTCGTAAGGTGATCGATCCAGAAATCATACCAAGGCTAAGGAGTGATGTGGTGCAATGTCTTGTCAGTTTCGAGCTGGCGTTCCCACCATCCTTCTTCAATATCATGACGCACGTCCTAGTTCATCTAGTTGACGAGATTGTCATTCTGGGCCACGAAATTTCTACACTATATGTACCCCTTTGAGAGGTTCATGGAGTCCTAAAGAAATATGTCCCTAACCGCGCTTAGGCGAGAAGGAAGCATCTCCATGGGCCATCAAACGAGAGGATGTCATCGGGTTTTGTGTTGACTTCATTCCTGGCCTTAAGAAGATAGGTCTCCCTAAATCGCGGTATGAGGGGAGGCCCATTTGGAAAAGGCACGCTTGGAAGGGACTCAATAATATGCGAGGACGGATATTCTTGGTCTCAAGCACACTACACAGTTCTCTGAGAACTCTACCTTGGTGACCCCTTATGTCAATGAACACAAGAACGATCTGCGCCCAAACACCCGGAAAGCGGCGACGACTGGATTACATGTGAACACATCAGGACTTTCAGCAGTTGGTTGGAAGCACGTATAAGAGGTGACAACACTGTTTGTGATGAGCTGTACTTGTTGTCCAGGGGACCATCTTTGACTGTATTGATTTGGAAAGGATACGAGATAAATGGGAATACATTTTACACGATTGACAAAGATCAAAAGAGCACCAACCAAAACAGCGGTGTCCGCTTTGATGCAACAACCGAGAGGGGAAAGGACACATATTATGGTTACATAGTGGAAATGTGGGAACTTGACTACGGACATGATTTTAAGGTCCCTTTGTTTAAGTGCAAATGGGTCAATCTGCGGAGGCGAGTGCAGTAGACCCACGATGCGGAATGACAACAGTGGATCTGAAAAATCTTGGGTACATCGACGAACCGTTCGTCCTAGCCAATGATGTGGCACGGAGTTATCTATGTGAAGGACATGTCTACTGACCGAGAAAGAGAAAATATAAGGAAGTGAATACATCATACAATGAGCCAAAGCGCCACATAGTTCTTTCAGGAAAAAGGGACATCGTGGGAGTGGAGGACAAGACAGACATGTCTGAAGATTATGAAAAGTTTAATGAAATTCCTCCCTTCAAAGTCAAGGCTGACTGACATCACGATAAACGATGAAGATTATCCATGGTTATGGCGCAATAAGGAAATGACACTAGCGAAGAAAAAGTGAAGACTTTCTCCCGCAACTATTATGATGATACCATGCCAACTTTGTAATGGCATTTAGTATGATACCATGCCAACTTTCAACTTTTTCAGAGTTCATTGAAATGCTTTAATGTCTTATGGTTCGCCCTCGTAATAATTAAAAATAGCAACAATAAGTTTTTTGTTGTAAGTAGAAACAAAATAAAATAAATAAAGCAAGAAAGAAAACAAAAAACAAAAAAGTGTTTTCAAATTTGAAAAGTAATGGCACTAACAGAAAGTTTATAATTTTCCTAAAACTAAAAGCAAAAAGAATTAAAAAAATAAAGCAAAAAACAAAAGAAAATAAATAGTGCAGAAAAAAACAAATAAACTGGAAAAAAATAAAAATAGCAACAATAAGTAAAGAAAACAAAAAAAACAAAAAAAATGCCACCTACTGGGCCACCACAGCCTGAATACGACTAGAAACCCATCCATGGGCCAGGATTCACGCCCGCAGCAGGACCAGCAGGCCCATCAGGCATAGCAGTAACAAGTAGGCCCGTAAGCCTGCAATGGAGAGGAGTTGAGAGGGAGTGCGGCGGTGGGGCTTATAAACCACTGCGCGCCCTCTCAACTAGCGAGATGGGACTAAACTTTGGCCCCGGCAGCGTGCGTACGAGGGCCTTTTGTCCCGGTTGGTGGCACCAACCGGGACTAAAGGGCATTGGTACGGTTCGTGGCACCAACCGGTACCAAAGGCCGCCGCTTCCCGCCCTTTGGGCTGCCGAAAAAGGCCTTTGGTCCCGGTTGGTGGCACCAACCGGGACTAAAGGTGCATTAGTCTGGTTGGTTTCACAAACCGGGACCAATGGCTTTGCTATATAAGCAAACACTTTGCAAAAATTCAGAATCTCATCGCCATTGCCGCCCCATGACGATGCCGACCCTCCTCGGCCTTGTGAGCTGCTCCACCTTCTTGTTGTCGCCGCCGCCGCCAAGGCCGTCGCCCCAACCCGCGCCGTCCTCGTCGCGGCCTCCCCGAAACCAGCGCCGTCCTCGTCGCCCGGCCTCCCGAGCCAGCGCCCGTCCGCCCAGCGTGCCGCCCGAGCCCTGCCCGTCGTCCGCCCCAGGCAGCACCCTCGCCGCCCCCACCGTCGCCATCGTCATCTAGCCGCCCCCGCTGTGAGCCGCCGCGCCGCACCGGCTCTGTTTTTTTTCACTTTTATTAGTTTAATTTTTTTGTTCATATATATATAATGTATATGTGTATGTATGTGGCTATGTGTATGTAGATGTTCAAAATTGTTCAGAGCATGTTTTTCTTCATATATTTATTTTTAGAAAAGTTAGGGTTTTTTTTCTGTTCATAGATTTTTTTGATGATATTAATTATTGTAGAAATATGCAAATGTTTTTATATTCATATGAACAATGCATTAGGCAAAACCTTTGTTTTTTTCGAAATTTTCTATTTGAACAAATTTTTTAAACAAGCAATACTAAAAGAATGAGAGGAAAAAGGAAAAAAAGAAGAGGAAGAAAGTAGAAGAATAGGAGAGGAAGAAGAGGAGAAATAAATAAGAAGAGGAAATAAGAAGAAAAGAAGAGGAGAAGAAGAAAGGAATAGAGAAGAAGAAAAATAGAAAATTTCTATTTTCTTGTTCTCCTCTATTCCTTTCTTCTTCTCCTCTTTTTTTTCTTATTTTTTTTCTTCTTCCTATTTTCTTCCTTTTCCTTATTTTCCTTTCTCGCGAGAAGAAGAAAAAGAAGAGTAGAATAAGAAGAAAGGAATAGAGGAGAAAGAAGAAACTTCAACACGAGGGGGGGGTACCGATACCCCCTCCCCGGTAACATTATTTTCCCATGTATATGTATGTCGCGTCGTTGTCGATATAACCCCCTCGAGATAACTTCGACATGAGGGGTGGTCGATATATATACCCCCTCTCGACCGTGATAACTTATACAACGGCAGCACCCCCTCGGCCCTCTCGCTTGACCAAAACTCTCGAGGACACCCAAACCCTAGAGAGAAAACGATATTGGTCTCCTACCCCCTCCCGCCGCGCCCCTACCCGACAAATTAACTCTCTCAAGGCCACCCAAATTAACCCTTGAAGCGTTGTGTCGAGGCGACCCCAAACCCTAGAGAGAAAACGATGTTGGTCTCCTACCCCCTCCCGCGCCCCTACCCGACAAATTAACTCTCTCGAGGCCACCCAAACTAACATGATTCCTTATTGTGATTATCTAGCTAGTTCTCGTTTGCCACTAATATATATATATATATATATATATATATCCATCTGTACCATGTTTGAATAATAATTGACATGTTGTAAATATTTGCGAAACTATGGAGCACTCGAGACAAAGAAAGCGAAGCGATGTTGGGGCACATAATCGCACAAGGAAGTGATGAAGTTGCGTCATTTCTCAACGACACCGGACTGGGTGAAGAAGATGGCTATGTTCATGATGGCTTCGACCCATTAATGCGGTACAAGAAGAGGACTATGTTCATGATGGCTCCGGTGACACAATGGAGGTACAAGCGAAGGAGACCGTCTTGTTGCTCCGGTGACCGAACCGAGTCGGGCCAGGTATATATATATTAGTTAAGCCCGTCTTGACTAGTTAATTGATGCATCCATTGTTTTGGTATATGTACACATATTAATTACTCTCGTCTTTCTTCCTTATAATTTCTAGCCCTCCGGATCGAGCACAACCCGGTAAGGAGGCGAGGCCGAAGAAAAGTTGAGCTCGGATAAGAAGTTTGAGATCATAGAAATCGCTTGACGGCGAACCGATTGAACCCATGTGGACAAGGAAGGCATTTTCTGCTCGGTCACGGGGTTCTTGTTAGGGACAAGATCGATCAGCATCCATCAATGGTATAAGCCTAAGGAGGAAGACCCTGAGGTGTCTTATGTCAATGATATGCAGAAAGAAGATCTTTGGACTAAGGTGAAGGCAAATTTCACCCTACCGCCCGAGGAGGATCCAGAGAAGCCAGTTAAAGAGCAATTAATCAAGTCTTGTGCTCTTAAGAAGATGGCAACCCTAATGAGGAGGTGGAGGAAAGAGCTAAACCAGTTTGTCGAGAAAGATAAGACACCAGAATTCGTCGGCAAATATGAGAAGATCAAAGATCACTGGTCCGCATTTGTGGCCCACAAGATATCGGAAAAGAGTAAGAAGATGTCGGCGACAAACAAGCAAAATTCTGCGAAGAAGAAGCTTCACCATCGCACGGGGTCAGGTGGCTACCTCAAAGCCCGGCCTAAGTGATCCAAGGCTGAGCATGATCTGCTTGAAAAAGGGATGGAACCAGAGACAATGTACTGGCCAGACCGTTGCGGACTTGGTTCTTCGGGCTGGCGGAACCTTGGACCTAACAGAGGAAGTGCCGGTGGGCCAGACGAGCAATTACAAATACCGGTCAGGAAGCTTCGACACTATATCGATGCAGCGCAGCGAGGGACGTTCTTCCAAACAGGGAGAAGGACGAGCTCACAATGGCCCTTGGGAATCTGAGCACCACAGGCGGACACGAGGCAGGCCAGGCTCCCTTTCGTGGAAGGTTGGTTTTCCGGACACGAGGGGTTTACAAAACCCACGAGAGGAGGAAGAAACTAGAGCAGGACCAAGCTGCAGCGCGCTGCGAAAGGGTAATGGGGCTATAGGAGCGAGAAGAGGAGCGAAGCGGCAGATCGCAGCAAGCGACCTGCCGAAGCTTCTCCCCAAGCTACCCGCCATCTCGGCGGAGAAGCGGCGTGGCTTCCACCGAGCTGCTTCAGCCAGAGCATGTTTTGACGGCTCCTGCCGGCTATCCCGTGGATGGTATCATGGAGTCTCAAAGTTGCCACATTATGGCGCGATGGATGACTTTGAAGGTCAAGGCGGCTGTTGGCCAAGTTTATCCTAGTGGACCCGGCACAACTTATCACTGCCAGCCGATTCCAGAAGGATATGCTAAGGTGATGGTGGATGAAATAACGGAGGGATTTGAGGACCTCCCGCTTGACCACCCTACCGGTGAAGGGGAGACTAGGCTGGGTTACGCTCACGAAGACTCCATGCCTATGGCGGAAGGAGCTCATCAACCTTCAAAGCTGGGCGCCTCCGCCTCCTCCTCCTCCTCCAGTGAGTCGGGGCACTCCGCCTCCTCCACCGCCTCCTCCTCAAAGTAGTGATGATCCCGAGAACGCAGCGTGGCGGCACTCCGCCTCCTTCTCCGGTGCGTGGCGGCACTCGCCTCCTTCTCCGCTTGCGCCCGGCGGCGCCCGAGCAGCCAGCCTCCTCCTTCTCCGCCTCGTCGGCAAGGGCGGAAGAGACCCGCCGCCCGCTCCGGCTGCTCCGCACGTCGTAGTCCTTCTCCTCCGCCTCGTAAGCAAGCAAAAAGACATCCGCTCCGTCTGCTCTGCGGCGTCTAGCAGTACAGCCAAAGGCGGGAGGAAATCTGAATCTGGTCCTTCTCGAAGACTCCATGAAGTTACCGTACGAGAGGACCGAGGAGGAAAACGCGAAGATCGCGCAGATGGAAGTGGATGAATGGTTTGCAGGGATGAAAGCAAAGAGACGTCCACCTCCGGAGGAGAAGGTAGATCCGGTGAAAGCGAAGCGCACTCTGGCTGCCCTGAGGAAACCGGCAAAGTCTCCGCCGAGAACCAACTATGAGCGCATTATTGGAAAGGCATTTGCCGAAGCGGAGAGGTCGGGACGTACTAAAAGTGATCAAAGAATGAAAGAACGACGAGCTCGGAAACAAATTGCCCAGCTCAGCGAACAAGCGAAGTAATTGTGCCCCTCGCTCAAGGTGCCTGCTAGCGACATCATCGATCCGAGGATGGTTCCCGGTTATGGCACTCCACGAAGATTACACCTTGACGATGTACACTATGATTTCTTGGAGGTGCGAGATACAAAGATACGAGTATGGGAAGCCTCTCGTCTAAGATGAAAGCTCTCTATCAACGATGATCACGAAGATTGCATGATTGGTACATGAAAACCTGCAGAGAGTCCGAGGGAGGAGTACTTTGTATGTGAGAGTTAAAAGGAGCATGACCTCGTTGGAATTGAACTGTTGCCTATTCCATTTGAGGAGTTCTATCAATTTTTCAATCAATTGGCCCTCGATAAAGCAACGGTCACCTGCTATCGTACGTAAGTAGTACTACTTACATCATTAAGTCTCTCTATATAACTCAGCTCTTTCATTGCATGTATTTATAATTATCCTCACTATATTATGCAGATTGAAGATCGCGAATTGAAGAAAAGACAAGTGGGTTCCATTGCGTTCATTAACACAAATCTCATAGATGCAACTGAGGTTGAATTTCATGCCGAAAATACCGAGGCCAACTTGCTACAATCGTTGGTAATAAATGAACACAAGGATATAATACTCTTTCCATACAACTTCAAGTGAGTGTTCTTGTCTTGTGGCATATTCGGTTTCCCTTATTAGTCGAGGTTATAGTAATGTAATATTGATGAGTTATGCATGCATGCTTGTGAGTACCACTATATTCTCCTAGAGATTAAGCTTGAGCAGGGAGTAGTAACTGTCTTAGACTCCAAACGAAAAGATCCCAAGGAGTATGCGGACATGGTGAAATGCTCGAGAAGTAAGTTAAATCGATCATTATCCACCATATCAGCAACTTTGTTCATTTCTGATATCAAGTAATTGTTTTCTTTGTATGGCAAGGTTTGGAGAAAATTCACCAAAAAAGCTCCGGGACTGCCGAAGAAGCTGCAATTTAGACACCCAAAATAAGTACTATAGTAGCATATTCCACGCATCTCCTAGTGATTCAAGCGCTAGTTTCATCAATACCATTTAACATGCTTGCTAATTATCAGTTTGATTGACCTCTATTTCTTGTAAAGTGGTTGTGGCAGGAACAAGGGAATGATTTACGTGGATACTACATTTGCGAGTCCATCCGCCACCACGACCTGTGAGCGGGCTACTCTGACAAACAATATGAAGTGCGTAAATAACAATATTCACAATTTTATTTTATTACCATCATTTGTGTTGAGTTTCATTCATTCATATATATATATATATATATATATATATATATATATATATATGTATGTATGTATTGACCCCTTCTTAAAATTAGATGTTTGGATGCGGGATGAACTACTAGCACCGGATCGCTGCGAAAGCAATTCAAGAGGAATTGGCGGCATTCTTTCTTGACCACGTGATCGCTGAAGGCGGAGAACACTATGTGGACCACGCGTCCGTATGTTAGGAGATTATTTTGTAAAAGATAATTATTGTATATATGTAGCCGGTAGTGTCGGATAGATATCACGAGAACTTGTTGTTCGACCAATCTCTCGGAGAAGGAGAGGTTGTCGATATCACTTCCCTCTGTATGCATATATGTTCATGACGATCTTGTTTCCTTCATTTGCTTACTAGCTAGCTAAGCGTGTCTAGCTAGTCCTCTCTATACGTATGTATAGTATGTAGCGTCGACCAAGCACGGACAAAGAGAGGACACTTCTCTCTATTAATTAGCTAGCTAACAAAATATATGAAACACCTAAATTAACCCCCAAAACCCCCAACCCCCCACCCCCTTTAAAAAAACAAAAACCCCAGCCCTTTGGAATGTCGACGTGGATGCCTTTTGGTCCCGGTTGGTGCCACCAACCGGGACCAAACCCCTACTGGGCTCGGCGCACCGGCCACGTGGAGGACCATCTGTCCCGGTTCGTGTTAGAACCGGGACTAAAGGGGGGAGGTATTAGTAATGACCCATTAGTCCCGGTTCATGAATCGGGACTAAAGGCCCTTACGAACCGGGACTAATAGGTGTTTTTCTACTAGTGCATGGTCTTGAGGATATTCTTTATGACTGATTATTTCAGTTTTACATGCAGATTTTGACCAAAAACACATGGTCTTTTTAACAGTTTTCAGTTTGGACAGAATACTGAACACTACAGTTTGGACAGAATTCCTAACACTTTGGTCTTCTAGTTACAAAACAAAACTGACATAATTCTAGATGCCATAACTGAATTTTTTGTGAGTAGCTCAAGTTTTTGGCGATGGCTAAATCTGTACCTAACTGAATTTTTTGACAGTAGCTCAAGTTTTTTACAGTAGCTCCTAACAGTAGCTCCTAACTGCATTTTCTGCTTAAAGGGAAGGCTGACTTAAGTGGCAAGATGATACAATTTGCGTAACATAACAATATATGCATCTTAATATGACACCATATCCTAACAGAAATAGTATCCCGGATTTCCATCTTAATACCACAAAGAATACCATAAAAAAACTTGAGCTACTGTCATAGCTGAATGTGGTTCAGTAGAGGCAGCTGCTCATCTGATAATGATCACGAGCTAAAGATGCCACTGCTCAAACAGACCAGCAAATGAATAATGGGGCTTTAAGTTGCTTGCAGAGACTAGATAGCTCTACTCATTCACAGGAGCCAGCACTACATACTTTATCCTATATTTTATTTTACTGGGATATAATAAAGAGCACAGTTTGCAATTAGTCCGTATCTAGTTGCAAACAGGACTGGATCCAGTTTCAGTCCTACATGTCTCTTACCTTGCAGGACAGTGGTAGCAGCACACTGCTTGCAATTGTTAATGTCCAACAGAGTAGCAGAGAAGATGGAAAACTCACAGGTGCGAAGATGCAGTTAAAACAAGGTTACAGCATACACAACTATATTCTCTAGTGCAAAATAACTCATTTTCATCTATAAACCATGGACAAATACATGATACAGTGCATTTTTCTTCAGTGTGTCCAGTGCATTTTTTCGTCTATAAACCATGGACAAATACATGATACAGTGCATTTTTCTTCAGTGTGTCCAGTGCATTTTTTCGTCTATAAACCATGGACAAATACATGATACAGTGCATTTTTCTTCAGTTTGTCCAGTGCATTTTTTCAGTGTGTCCAAATCTTGCAGGTACCAAGTACTCCAATGCACATGGAGTACTAATTATTCATGTTTGATAGGCACTACTCCCACAATTTTTTCAATTTGACCTAAACCTAGTGAGGGAGTCCTGGATTAGGGGGTGTCCGGATAGCCGGACTATGACCTTTGGCCGGACTCCTGGACTATGAAGATACAAGATTGAAGACTTCGTCCCGTGTCCTGATGGGACTTTCCTTGGCATGGAAGGCAAGTTTGGTGTTAGGGTTATGTAGATCTCCTACCATTTTAACCGACTCTGTGTAACCCTAACCCTCTTCGGTGCCTATATAAACCGGAGGGTTTTAGTCCGTGGGACGAACAACAATCATACCATAGGCTAGCTTCTAGGGTTTAGCCTCTCTGATCTCGTGGTAGATCTACTCTTGTACTACCCATATCATCAATATTAACCAAGCAATAGTAGGGTTTTACCTCCATCGAGAGGGCCCGAACCTGGGTAAAAACATCGTGTCCCTTGTCTCCTGTTACCATCCGCCTAGACGCACAGTTCGGGACCCCCTGCCCGAGATCCGCCGGTTTTGACACCGACATTGGTGCTTTCATTGGGAGCTGCTCTGTGTCGTGATCCTTAGGCCCGATGGCTCCTCCGATCGTCGACGACGATGCGGTCCGGGGTGAGACTTTTCTCCCCGGACAGATCTTCGTATTCGGCGGCTTTGCACTGCGGGCCAATTTGCTTGGCGATCTGGAGCAGATTGAAAGCTACGCCCCTGGCCATCAGGTCAGATTTGGAAATTTGAACTATACGGCTAACGTCCGCGGAGACTTGATCTTCGACGGGTTCGAGCCACAACCAAGCGTGCCGACCTTTATCACGAGGGCATGATCTAGCTCTGCCGCCCGAGCGGTGTCACGGAGGCCGCACCAGTGTCCGCTCCGACCCTTAGCTCGGAGCCGACTGCGCCGATCGAGGACGGGTGGCTGGACACCGCCTCGGGGGCTGCGATCTCTACGGCGGTTGAGCCGTACACCTACCCTGTCCTTTGCGAAGCTCGTGACTCCAAGGTGTCGGACTCCGAACCTTCCGCGCCCCTGCCAATCGAATCCGATTGGGCGCCGATCATGGAGTTCACCGTCGCGGACATCTTTCAGCACTCGCCCTTTGGTGACATCCTGAATTCACTAAAGTCTCTCTCTTTACCAGGAGAGCCCTGGCCGGACTACGGTCAACAAGGTTGGGATGCGGACGACGAAGAAATTCAATGCCCACCCACCACCCACTTTGTAGCCACTGTCGATGATTTAACCGACATGCTCGACTTCGACTCCAAAGACATCGACGGTATGGACGACGATGTAGGAGAGGAACATGAACCAGCACCTATAGGGCACTGGAGAACCACCCCATCTCATTATGTATACATGGTGGACACACCTAAAGGAAGCGACGACGAGGAACAATGGGACGCTCCGAAGGATCATTCCCTCGAAAAGCAGTCAAAACGGCGACGTAAGCACCGCTCAAAGTCCCGCCTCGACAAAGACAACAGCCATACAGACCCAGCCATGGAGCAGGGCGAACCAGTGGACAACGAACATGCTATCGAGCAACCGTTCGAACAGGACAACCTGGATAAACAACCCGTCCCCGGTAAAGATAACAGTCCGGACGATCTCACTCCCGACAAGCTGCTGGAGCAGAAGAACCTCCACAAAAGGCTCGTCGCCACTTCACGTAGCCTGAAAAAGTAGAAGCGGAAGCTCAAAACAGCGGAAGACGCACTCAGAATCAGATGGAGCAAAGTACTCAACATCGCAGACAAATACGGCGACTATCGCCGAACAAAGAGCTACCCACGAAAACTACTGCCCGAATTTGATGAGGAGGCCGTAGAGCCCCCGCAATAAAAAAACAAGGAGGCCACCCGGTCGGATGGATGACCCCATGGCAAACAGAGAGCGGTAAACGGCGCCGCACACAAGCCGGCACGCGATCCGCACAGGGATACGTATCAAAAAGATGGCCCAGTTAGATCTATCTACGGGCCAAGAAAGCAAGCTCTAGTAAGCAATGCAACACATCAAGTATCTGGACATCACGGTACACCTAAATATAGGGGTTTTGCACAACCACTATGTTTCACCGATGAGGTGCTGGATTATGAATTTCCAGCGGGATTCAAGCCCGTAAACATAGAGGCATACGACGGAACAACAGACCCTGGAGTCTGGATTGAGGATTACATCCTCCACATACACATGGCTAGAGGAGATGATCTCCACGCCATAAAATACTTACCCCTCAAGCTCAAAGGGCCAGCCCGGCATTGGCTTAAAAGCCTTCCTGAAAACACCATTGGAAGTTGGGAGGAGCTCGAGGATGCTTTTCGGGCAAATTTTCAAGGGACCTATGTCCGACCTCCGGATGCCGGCGATTTAAGTCACATAACTCAACAACTCAGAGAGTCAGCCCGGAAATTTTGGAACAGATTCCTTACTAAAAAAACCAAATAGTCGGCTGTCCAGACACCGAAGCCTTAGCAGCTTTCAAACACAACGTCTGAGACGAATGGCTCGCCAGACACCTCGGCCAAGAAAAGCCAAGAACAATGGCCGCATTAACAAGCCTCATGACCCGCTTTTGCGCGGGAGAGGATAGCTGGCTGGCAAGATGCAGTACCAGTGACCCAAGTACATCCGAAGTCAGGGATGGAAACGGGAAACCACGACGCAGCAAGGACCTGCGTCGAACCAAGGGAAACAGCCCAAAGAGCACGGCAGTCAATGCCAGATTCAAAAGCTCTCGGCAGAATCATAAAAAGCTGCCCCTTAAGGATAACAGGGACAAGCTATCTAACTTAAACAAAATCTTGGACAAGATATGCCAAATCCACAGTACTCCCGGGAAGCCTGCAAACCATACCCATAGAGATTGTTGGGTCTTCAAGCAGTCCGGCAAACTCAACGCCGAACACAGGGGCTCGACACACCAAGCGAGGACGATGATGAACCCCACAAGCAGAGCACCGGAAAACAAAAGAATTCCCCACAAGAAATCAAAACAGTAAACTCACTTCACGTGACAAAAGGGAAAAATAGAGTGGCGCCCATAGAGTGCAGCGCCATACGGCCTATCCCGGAGGAGTCCCACCACCGGGTTGTTAAAACCAATCACCTTCGACCATCAAGATTACTCTAGAAGTATACGGAATGCAGGTTGGACTGCCTTGATATTAGATCCGATAATTGGCGGACTCCAATTTACACAAGTCCTAATGGAATGGCGGCGATGATCTAAACATGCTATATAAGGACACAATCCGCAAAATGGGGATAGACCCAACCAAATTTCGCCACAGCAACACTTCCTTTCAAGGGGTAATGCCAGGCCCATATGCCCATTGTACGGGCTCTCTACGGCTAGAAGTTGTGTTCGGCTCACCCGACAACTTCCGCCATGAAAAGTTAACCTTCCACCTCGCCCCATTTACAAGTAGCTATCAAGCACTATTGGGGCCTTGAAGCTTTCGCCGCTTTAACACAATACCGCATTATGCATCTCTTACACTTAAAATGCCCGGTCCATGCGGCATCATCTCGTTAAAGGGAAACATCGAGGGTTCCTCGAGTCCGGAAAATTGTGCGGTTGCCTTGACAGCCACACAATAAACCGGCTTCACCAATACAAGCACTTAGACAGGTCGTCCAGACCCCGGACACGGCTGGACGAGTCCGGCGTAAACATACAAGGGCTTACTAGACGCATACCCGCATTACAAGGGCTCCGCGCATGCACAACAAGAGACAATAAAGCTCAATTTTATTCATTTTTTGAATTGTACTTCATTTATTTAATATAACATACATTTTCACACGATCCTTTTCAACTAAGTTCCTCTCTTTTACAGATGAACATCGTGCTACACCCGTCCAGGATACTGCTTGGAGACACAGCGCAGGCGTGCGATGAGGGACCCGTTGCAAGGATTCTTTTCAGATTAAGACCATGCGTAAACCTTTTTTACTGTCTCTTGTTGATACACATCCCCCGGTTTCTTGCTATAACCTAGGAGGAGGCTGGCGTTTTGGCATAGGCCACGTAAGAATTTTGCGCGTACCTGGACACTAGGGGCATATTAACAAGGGCGTTGTTCGGCCCGTTTTCATAAAGACCGAATACCTTAGGGAGTGTTCGGCGTCTCGAGTTAGGCCTTATATGCATCAGCTCCGAATCATGTCTTTGGTCAAATGTTGGGTTTGCCCGGCTCCTGTGTTTTGCTGCCTTACGTTCCGCTCTATCGGCTAATGCGGCACCGGAGAACTACTGCGATTGTGCCCGGTTCGCCGGCGAGCACCTCGAGAGAAAGCCGAAAGCTGTCATGATGATATAGCGTGAGACTGGTCAACCACTCGATGACCCGCTGGAATCTTTAGAATTCCTCCGCATTGACGAAGGGCCGTTTCCCGGTCAGGCACATACGCGCGCCTAATTCGGGTGAGCGCGGTGCCCCTAGGGGCTATATAGTAGCCCCACTGTCGAACTCCTATGGCTAAGTGAAAGTGATCAAGCATTATAGTCCGGTTGCCTAGTTTGCTGCGCTATCACCTCCTTTGTAGGACCAAGACGTTGGATCAAGTGTGAAAAGGCGCTTTCTGCAAACACCCCCGAATTATATGTGTGGGGGCTGAAGCCAAAGACTGCCATCTTCGGGTTATATACACATATACATTAACGGCCGCACAGGAGGTATTTTAATTCTTGAAGGCACAAGTATAAAAAGCTTTTATATTCCATCGAAACATTGTTTCACAATAATACATGTTATTCGAACATAATATCCTTCGAGCACTGCGTCTCTATTAAACGAGCGCCCTGCAGAACTTCCTGAAAATAATGCTCGACAGGTAGGCTTCTCTCCGAATCATGGGATACAACATCAGTGGCCTTCATCTCCGCCTAGTATGTCTTGACACGGGCAAGAGCCATCCGCGCACCCTCTATGCATGCTGACCGCCTCATTGCTTTGATATGCGGCACCGCACCAAGGAACTGCTGCACCAAGCCAGAATAACTCCTCGGCTCGGGCCTTTTCGGCCACAAATGAGTCACGACATCCTTCATGGCAATTCCGAACAATCTATTCAGCTCCGCCCGTTCGTCCAAACGATCGGTTAATGGAAGTGGACGCTCTGGATTACGGAACTGCGACCAAAAAAGCTCTTCCATCTCGTGATCCTTTTGATATCCGAAGTGTTCGGCCGCTTCCACGGCACTCGCCGCCAAGTCCAGAAAAGCATCATCCACACTCCATAGCCGGTCCAACTGAGCATATTTAGGATCCGTGAATTTCCTCCGCAGCAGAAAGGGCTTTCCAGCCGCGATATCTCCGGCCTGACGCAGCTCCTCCTTCATAGCTCTCATCGCAGAGCGCGCATCCTTGGCCTCGGTGGTGGCCTTCTTGAGTCCTCTTGCTCCGCTCGACCTTCTTTTTCAAGAAGCTCGCATGATCGGTAGCATTCTTCAACTTCACGGCCATCTCGACCATTTCCTTCTTGCTTCGGCAGTGAGCAGCCTGTTCGGCTTTTAGCTCTTCGGCCGCCTTTAAGGCAGCCGCATCACTTTTTCTGGTCTGCGACATGGCTCGGGCAAGCTCCGCCCGAAGGTTCTCCATGGCAGCGGCACCATCTGCATCAAGCATACATGTTGTAAAGCACGGGCATCAAGCTCCCTTACCAGGTGTCCGCGGAGAAACTGCATACCTTGTGACTCGTCAAGCCGCTTATTGACAAGCGCGATTTCGGCATCCGCCACGTCAAGTTGCCGCTTTAGTTCGGCAAATTCATCAGTCCGACTAGCCACCGGACGCTCCGCCACCTACATAGGAAGGGCGACATATTATAGCTGGGATTATGATCCTCGGCACGCTGTCATTTTTGACAACGCACCGAGTCTCAGGGGCTACTATCTACACAGGGCGCATCTTATATACGCGGAACCGTCAAAAAGTACATCATTGCACGTACCTCAAAACCCGTCAGGAAACTCCTGGCGGCCTCGTACAACCCGCTTTCCGCGGATGAAATTTTTTTCAATCACCGTACCCATCAATGCACGGTGATCCTCTGAGATAGACGCTCGCCCGAGCAGATCCTTCAACTCCTCCGACCGTGCACCAGGAGGTGCCGGACTCGTCTGATGGCCTTTTTCGAAGGCCGGACACGGAGGGCTTTGGGGGGCCCTACGACCGCCCTCCGCCCCTGCCAGATTCGGAGAAACCCTCCGCGACGACACCTCAAGATCATCCGCCTCGCTAGGTGGTATGGCAGGGGGAGGCGTTCCGCTCTCCATCATCTCCGGATGAAGGTCCCCTGAAGACGAGCTCTGCTGAGAAGGGCTGAGATCCGAACTACAAGGTAAAATTTCGGTCATCTTCAGAATAAAACAGGGATGTCTCTTATTTTAAAACTCCCCTCTCTACTTACGGCTCGCTGGAGGGCTGATCTCCTTGGGGAAATAGTGCGGCCGGGGGATTTCCCGCCGCAGGACCCTCTGGCGAAGATTTCTTCCCCCGCTTTGAGGCCTTGGTCTCCGGATCTTCAGAGGCGGTCCTCTTCTCCCCTTGGATGGAGGGATTATCGATCCCTCCTTTCTTGATAACCTCCTTCGCGGAGGCAGTAGCTTCCTTGTTCCCCCCTTCGCCTTCTTCCAAAGGCGCAGCCTCCAGCATCTTGGTTAACACGGGATCTAGCGTGGTCTCAGGGAGGGGGGCCGGACACCTGATCAGTTTTGCTTTCGCTATCCACTCCTGTTTAAGGGACAGCTCTTTTAAGGGCAAGTTTATGATAAATATACGGATAGCGTGTCCGGGTATAGGACTACTACTTGAGTATCCGGGCGATTGTAGCTCAGACTTGCGTCCTCGGTCAAGTCCGGACACATTGCTTGTGATCCGAAGAACTGTTTGTACATCTCCACGGGCGTTGCGCCCATAAAATGTTGGAGAGCTCGTGGTCCCTCCGGATTGAACTTCCCACAGGCGGAGGGGGCGACGTTTGGTGGCAGGTGATGCGATTTAATCAGCATGACCTGCGCTACTATGACCAGATTGATCTCCTCTCTAGGAGGTCTTGAATACGGCCCCGCAACAAGAGCACGTCCTTGACGGCCCCGATCAAGCCCTTTATTGACCCATGGCCTTGACCCGCGGTGGAGGACCCTAGCGAAAGGCAGGTGGCGCCACCCATTTGGTGCCCCTGGGAGCTGTGATATAAAACCACTCTTGTTGCCATAGACTGAGCTCCTCTTGAAAAGAGCCCTCGGGCCATGAAGCGTCAGCATTCTTGCTTATAACAGCCCCTCCGCACTCTACCTGTTGCCCCTTGATCATCTTCGGCTCCACCTTGAAGGTCTTGAGCCACAATCCGAAGTGAGGGGTAATGCGGAGGAAGGCTTCGCATACGATGATGAACGACGAGATGTGGAGGATGGACTCCGGATCCAAGTCATGAAATTCCAGCCCGTAATAAAACATGATCCCCCTCACGAAGGGGTCCGTCGGGAAGCCTAGCCCTCGAAGGAAGTGAGACGCAAACACCATGCTTTCACCGGGCTTGGGAGTGGGAATAACCTGCCCTTGGGCAGGCAGCCTATGCGAGATTTTGCCGGTTAGATACCTGGCATCTCTTAGCTTTAGGACGTCTTCTTCAGTGATGGAGGAAGGCATCCACCGGCCTTGAAGGTAGGAGGCGGACATCATTGAAGGTCTGAAGTGCCTGAATCTGGAGCTTTGGGTGTTGGAACTCGAGGCGAGGGGCGGATTCGATTGAGATTGAGAAAAAGGAGCGGGGCCTTAGTCTCTTTATAAAGAGGATGAATACCAGGAGCCCTCCCCGTGACAGGTCGGGACTCGCCTTCAATAGAGGAGGCGTGCCAACGGGCGCGACTGGGTTACCCGCGCCCGTATTAATGAGAATCCCGAAACAAGGGGACACGATCTCTGCTTTGACAAGACGTGCCAAGGAAACCGCCTCGCTAAACGCGCAGAGGTGGGACAGTAAAAACGATTCGAATAAAGGCTTGGACGTGGTGTGATATCACGCTGCGGAATACGTCAGCAGATTGAACTTGTGTAAATATTATTCTCTCTACGGTGGTATGTGGAACTTATTTTGCAGAGCCGGACACTATCCTTGTGTTCAATATCTTCTATGAAGAATACGGAGGAGGAACCCGCCTTGCAATGCCGAAGACAATATGCGCGCCGGACTCGTCATCATTGAAGCCTGGTTCAAGGGCTACTGAGGGAGTCCTGGATTAGGGTGTGTCCGGATAGCCGGACTATGACCTTTGTCCGGACTCCTGGACTATGAAGATACAAGATTGAAGACTTCGTCCCGTGTCCGGATGGGACTTTCCTTGGCGTGGAAGGCAAGCTTGGCGATACGGATATATAGATCTCCTACCATTGTAACCGACTCTGTGTAACCCTAACCCTCTTCGGTGCCTATATAAACCGGAGGGTTTTAGTCCATAGGACGAACAACAATCATACCATAGGCTAGCTTCTAGGGTTTAGCCTCTCTGATCTCGTGGTAGATCTACTCTTGTACTACCCATATCATCAATATTAATCAAGTAGGAGTAGGGTTTTACCTCCATCTAGAGGGCCCGAACATGGGTAAAAACATCGTGTCCCTTGTCTCCTGTTACCATCCGCCTAGACGCACAGTTCGGGATCCCCTACTCGAGATCCGCCAGTTTTGACACCGACACCTAGCAAAAGAGAGAAGAAGAGGGCATGGCCGGGAGGGAGGAGAGGAGGAAGAGAGGAGAAGAGAGGCAGAGGGAGGAGGGTTACCTGACCATGATGAGGTGGTGGCCGGAGCGGAGACGACGGAGGGTGGAGACGGCGAGCTTGGGGGAGGCGGGTATAGACGGCGGGGAGGTCGCAGGCCTCCTCTCCAGGTGGAAGTGGGGCCTCCTCTCCTGGTGGACGTGGGGCGGCTCCGAGGCTCCAAGTCTCCGGCGGCTCCGAGGCTCCAAATCTCCGACGGGTTTCTAGGGTTTCGAGGGAGGCGAGGGAGGCGGCGCTAGCGGGGGAGGCGGGGCTCGGGGGGAGGCGGCGCTCGAGGAGGAGGAAGGGGAGAGGGAGGCGGCGGGGGCGCGTGGGCGGCTGCGGCGGAGTGGGTCGGGGCAGCGGCGGCGCGGTGGAGGGAGGGACGAGGGAGGGAGTGGTGCGGTGGAGGGAGAGGGACGAAGTGTCTGGCGAGAGGGAGGGACGAAGGAGGGACGAAGTGTATGGATGGGGGAAGATTACTAATGGCGCACCCCCTGGCGGTGCGCCATTAGAATGTTTTTTTTTCATAGCAATGGCGCACCAGCGTGACCGTGCGCTATAAGTATTTTATTTTTTTAGATAGCAATGGCGCACCAGCCAGCCGTGCGCCATAAGTAAGATTTTTTATTATTATTATTTTGTTGCATCAAATATTTTTTTAGAAAATGAAAATGAATATGAAACAGTAATAAATTTTTATAAAAACAGTAATATTTTTTTAAAAAATATCATCAGATTTGTTAATTGAAAATATTTATGAATATAAAAAATACCATCAAATTTGTTATTTGAAAATATAATCAAATTTTTTTTTTGAAAATATAATTAAATTTGTTTTTTTTTTTGGATATTTAGTTGCATTCATTTGTGACGGTGGAGTAGGGGAGGGTGCGGGGGTCGTCGGCGGTGGTGGAGCGGGGGAGGGTGAGGGGGGTGCTCGGCGGCGAGGGGGATCTGGCGAGGGGGGATAGCGATCAAGATGGAAGGGGATCGTGATCGAGTGTCCTCATGAATATTCAATATTTTTTCATGAATTCAAAAAGTGCCCATGAAATTTAAAAATATTCATGATAGTTCAAAAAGTGCCCATGAAATACAATCGAGAAATGAAGACTACAATTTAAATACAATCGATCTTAGCTAGCTAGATATCTGTTCACAATCTTCTTGCCCTTCTTTTTCGCAAATGGAGTTCTTACGTGGAACGGACGTCCTTTAGGTAGGGTGGTCCTGCTTCTTCTTGTGGTGTATGCTGCTACTTCATCATCGTCGTCATGTTCGATCTTCGGGTCGCCATACTTGTCGAAGTCTTGCTCATTGGCTACTCCATCCATTTCGATGATCTTCCTTTTGCCTCTCCTCACGACAACACGACTGGGCTTTGGCGGGTCGGTAATGAAGAAGCATTGGTCCACTTGGGAAGCCAGTACCCATGGCTCATTTTTCAAGCGGTGACGTTTGCTCCCGGGTCTTGGATTTCGCTTCGGGTATAACCATGGTGGTGAAATACCGGTCTTCTTTTAGGACGCTCTTGGCCCATCTGACACGGAACATCGGGACCTTCTCTCCAGCGTAGCTCAGCTCCCAGATCTCCTCGATCCTTCCATAGTATCAGTCCTTGTCGTTACCGGTGTAGGATTCCATCGTTACCTCGGAGTTCTGATAACCATTGCTCTTCATGTCCTTGTCCTCGGTGTAGAATGTGTGGCCGTTGATATCGTACGGCTCATAGGTCATGAGGTTGTGCTCGGCGCCCTATGACAAGGCAAATATGAGTTATTCTTCCGCGGAAGAATCCTCATGTAAAGGGTAAGACAGAAGCTTCTGCTTGAACCAACGCGTGAAACATGAGTTGTGCTCTTTGATTATATCTCCGTCCGTCCTATGTTGGCCTCGGTCATTGTACGTCTTCTCAATAAAGGTTTTGTGCTCTACCACCCAAGGATCGACCACGTCTATGTGTTGTAGCGAGACTAGGTTTGCTCTGTCAAAGTCGGCGAGTCGACCCTCGAAGTCGACATGCATTTCGCGGCGACCCTCACAGTGACCCCACCCAGCGAGCCTACCGAGGTGCCTGTTGACGAGTAGACCAACGGGATCCTCGATGCCTAGATAATTCGTGCAGTAGGAGATGCGCACTCTTCGGTCAGAAAGCCCCTGGCTATGCTTCCCTATGGACGTGACATGTTGCGAACGTATCCTTTGATGAAACCATTCATCCTTCCGAACGGAATCATGATGTGCAGGAACGTCGGCCCGAGTTGGATGATATCCTCCATGATATGGACCAGCAGATGCACCATAACGTCGAAGAATGCGGGCGGGAAGTACATCTCAAGCTCGCATAGTATCACCACGATCTCTTCATGTAGCCTTCTGAGTTGCCTGATGCCAACCAACTTCCGAGAGATGACGTCGAAAAAGTTGCATAGGCCAAATAGCGTTTCACGGACATGCGCGTCCATGATCCCATGGATTGCAACTGGAAGTATCTGCATCATCAGCACGTGACAGTCGTGAGACTTCATCCCGCTGAACTTCTGCTTCACTGGGTCTAGGTATCTTCTTATCTTCCCCGCGTAACCGTAAGGAAGTTTTACTCCTACGAGGCAGGTGAAAAATTGCTCGATCTCCTCCTGACTTAGAGTGAAGCACGCGGGAGGGTAGTCATTTCCGGTCTTCTTGGCCTTTTTGCCTTTGCGACGACTTTCCGTGTCCTGCTTCGCCTCATCATCATCATCATTATCATCATTAGCGTGAAGCTCCTCCCTGATGCCCATTGATTTCAAGTCTGCCCTTGATTTCGGCCCATCTTTGGTCCTCTCTGGCATGTTGAGCAGGGTACCAAGCAGACTCTCGCACACGTTCTTCGTTATATGCATGGCATCAAGGCTGTGAGGCACACGGTGGATCTTCTAGTACGGCAAGTCCTAGAAAACAGACCTCGTTTTCCATACCTTCAGCAGCGGCTCTGGCGCCTTTCGCTTCTTTCCCGGCTCTGGCTCCTTTTGCTTCTTTCCCGATAGTGGGCAATCTTTCCAATTTTTCAACAGCTGGTCTATTTCCTCGCCGCTCCTCGTACGCGGGCGTCTTCGGGGTTCGGTTTCACCATCGAACATATCCTTGCGTTTCCTCCACGGGTCATCATCGCGAAGCCACCTTCGATGTCCCATGAACACGGTTTTCGAAGACCCGGGATCTCTATCTAGCTAGCGATATGTTGTGTCATTCGTGCACCTGACGCATCCAGAAAATCCGTGGACCACCTGCCCCGCGAGATATCCGTAACCGAGATAGTCGTGCACCGTCGTGAGCAGTGCGGCTCTCATAGGGAAATATTCTTTCTGCGGCCCCACGTATTGGTGGCGTTTTCCACAGCGTCTCTAGCTCCTCTTTCGGCAGCCCCAGAATCTGATTGATGTTGTTCCTGGTTGTTCCGGCCCTTCAATTAGCAGACTCATGTGAATGTACTTCCTCTTCATGCACAACTGTGGGGGAAGGTTGTACATCCACACAAACACAGGCCAGGTGCTATGTGTGCTTCTCTGGCTGCCAAACAGACTGACGCCATCGGTGCTCGCGCCCAGCACGATGTTCCTTGGATCCTTCCCAAATTCTGGGTGTTCGAAGTTCAACGCTTGCCACAGGCTCGCATCCTTTGGGTGACTCAGCATCTTGTCTTTTTTATTTATCTCCGGATCATTTGCGTCGTCTTCTCGCTTCTTCTCCTCCCTATCCGCGTGCCAACGCAGGAGCTTTGCTACCTTAGGGTCCGTGAAATACCGCTGCACACCACTTTTCGAGGAGCTTTCTTCCTCTTCTTGTATCGAGTGACGCCGCACACCGGACATATAGTAGACTCCGTGTGCTCATCCCGATAAATGATGCACACATGGTATTTCACGTGCGGTAAATCCAGAGGACACACGATTTCCTTTGCCTCCTTGAAACTGGTCGGGCACTTGTTCCCCTTGGGAAGACGTTCGTGCCAGAATGACATGTTCTCGTCGAAGCATGCGTCCGTCATTTTGTGTTTTACCTTCATCTCCAGAGCCATGAGCGTTAATTTCGGCGTAGTATCCTCGGGCTGCATCCTTCATACAATGGAGTAACCGCGTCTATCTCCAGTTGACCCAGCTTGGCTTTCTCTCGGGCTGCAGCTCTTGCGTTATTCGTCTGCTTGAGAAGCAGCTCTTGAATATGAGGGTCCTGCACCCAGCCCATCTATGGTCCATCGTCGTCTGCGCCGCCGGCATCTTCATCTTCATGATCATGCCCTTTGTCTGCTCCGGCATCTTCCTCATCATCATGTCTGGCATCTTGTACATGATGATCGTACAAAGATCACCGTCGTGATCATGTCTGGAGATTCTTCGTCTTCTCGCCCGCCCGAGCCGCGGTGGTTGTCTTGCTGCCCTTCCTCATTTCTTGCCCGGCCCCCATGGACGACTTCATAGTCATCTTCATCACCTTGCCACCGATAGCCATCCATAAAACCACACAAGAGCAGGTGGTCCCGCACCTGCACGGAATCCGGGTCCGTAATAAGGCTCTTCAGCTTCCATCTTCGACACGGACATCTTATCTCCATCTCGTTCCTTTGAAGCATCTCGGCCTTCGCGGAGCTCAAAAACCTATTCACGATGCCTTCGGTCATCGTGCGGACCATGGTTGCCTGCGGGGTAGAGCAAAATGATATTTTAGAAGCAAGAAAAAATTTGGCATGACTTTCCCTAAAAATAGGACCAAAAAGAATGCATAGTGCCAAAATTCTCGCCAAAACGGAAATGAATCAACATTCCGGCAAAATATTAGCAACTATTGCATTTCAAATACCGGTACCTGCAAACACAAACATATATGCAACACCACAAACATATGCAACACCACGAACATACATAGATCTAGCTAGGCCACAAAAAGTGCATGTGCATGTTGTTTGAGAGGGAGAACAACATAAAGATAGCTTTCCCCCTTACTTACCTATCAAAAAAAGGTAATTTAACCACTTAATTTGGATGAACCTATGGTGCAAATGAGGTGAGGAGGAGGAGGCAGCCGAGACAAGCTTGGAGGAGGAGGTGGAGTGAATGAAGTGGGGAAAGTGAGTGGGTAGGTGGGCTGTCCAAAATATCTTGTTGGTCCCAGGTTACTAATGGCGCACCACCTGAAAATACGCCATTAGTAATCCTGCTGCTGGTGCGCCATTAGAAATTTTGCAAAAAAATAAAAAATAAAGTATATATTCTAATGGCGCACCGTGGCACAGTGCGCCATTATTAGTTTAAACTAGTAATGGCGCACTATGCTACGGTGGCCATTAGTAGTTTTGCAAAAAAAAGAATAAAAAAACAACAGTAGTGGCGCACTGTGTGGTCGGTGCGCCATTACTAGTTAGCACTAGTAATGGCACACCGTGCCATGATGCGCCATTAGTATGTTTGGAAAAATAAAAAATAAAATTTTGTTACTAGTGGCGCACCATGTGCCTGGTGCGCCATTAGTGTCTTCCACACTAATGGCGCACATGCACATGGTGCGCCACTGCTATATAGTAGTGGCGCACCACATGACAGGTGCGCCATTAGTGTCCATCTCATCTATAGCCCCTTTCCTAGTAGTGAGAAGAACGAGTCCAAGAAGTAGACGAACCAACGTAGTCGAACGAGTCCTCACAAACGCAAAGTTACTGGAACTACTAAGTAGAAGCACAACCGGAAAGAAGAAAACAACATGCTAAACAACCATCACATAAGCATGGCATGATGCACAATCAAATATGATGCATGTACGGTTTAGTGAGGCATAACATGGCAAAGTGCAGAAACAATGCTACAAATTAAGTGAAGCTCAACTTGCAACGAGTTGCATATTGACAAAACACCACATCAATTATTTAGTTCTCTCGCGATTATGTACCGAACAGTATTAAATGTTATTAAACATGGCAAAGGGTGAAACATAATTAAAGTACACTATTTAAGCAAGTTTAAATGAGTCTGGAACAACAAACAACAATTCTAGAAAATCCCCATATGTTATTTAGCAATTTAAAGCAAACAACAATTTTAAGCATTTTAAATGTTGATATCATGATGTAGATGGCATATGCAAGTTATATGCAATTTTATGAAAATGTTGACATAAGCATGTTATGAAGCATTTGGTCACCATGGTGGAACAAAAGGGGTGCCACGGCAACGACAACGAAAATGGTGCCACGGCAACATTTTGATGATCCGACAACTTGTTGAGATACCGATGAAAAAGAAAGTGTGGATGAGTGTGTCATGCAAAAGGTGGTGGGGTGATCCCGGTTACCGGGTTCCCACGGGTCGAAGGCATGGCAAACGAGGAACTTGCAATGACAACTCGGACACGGTGCAAACACGAGCATCTCATGCATCGCAAACATTCGTTCTCGGAAGGTCATCTCGGCGGTTATACCTCCAAAGCGTGCATTTCAGAACGGATCAAGTTCGTTGAGGGAAGTGTGGTACACGGGCCGTAGTGGAAGTAGTCATTTTCGCAATGGTAGTGGAAGTAGTGGTACATGATGACCGTTGAGGTACTCACGATCTTGGTGACGGTAGTTGTTCACAGGTCGTAGACGTTCGGGTCATGGGTAGAGGTACTTGGCGCATCGTCGGGGTACTTGGCAAAATCTCGAGAAGATGCTAGATGGTCCGGGTACGGGTCTTGGTGGTCTTGGCGACTGCAAGTGGCACCAGGCACACGTCCACGGTCAACCCCACACGGGTGTACAGAGGCTAAACTTGGTGGTGTTGCACATACACGGTTGCTAGAGGATGGATGACGCCGGGTCGAGGCTACGTCTTGGCGGTTCAATGAGAGTTGAAGAGGGAGCAGGGCGAGCTCGTGATGGACGGGGGCGCAGCCTGGAGGCAGCAACAGCGGTTGGTGGCGTGTGCGGGCAGCTTCTGGAGGCGGAGCAGGGAACTTGGCGCAGTGGTGGCTTGAGGAAGAACACTGTAGCGAGGCGGCGAGGCCAGGGAGGCGCAGCAGTGATGAAGGGACTCGAGGGCAGAGGTGGAAGTCGCAGTGCTGGTGCAAGGTGGCAACAAGACGAGGTGGAGATGGAGCAGGTCCGGCAACGGAGAAGACAGAGACGGCGTGAAGCAGCGACCTGCAGCTGGTCGCCGGCGAGGGCGAGACAAGGGGCGATGGTGCGCCATGGCTAAGTTGGCAGTCGAGCTGGCGGTGGGGGCGCTCGGGCGCGGGGCAGAGCTTGGCGGTGGCGGATCGGGAGCCTCTCCCGATCGGGACGAGGACGGAGGGGGCGAGCGAGGGAGGAAGCAGGGAGCTCGGGTGGCGGAGCACGGGCAGGAGGTGATGCGGGTCGTCCTCCTCGCCCTAGACATGACGAGGCAGGGGAGGTCTTGCCGTGGGGCTCCGGTGAAGCAGGGCACCGCGGCGGGGCTTGAGCGACGGCGAGGCGCAGGATGAGGGAGCAAGGAGGAGATCGGGCGGGATGCACGCGCTCGTTGTCTTCCTTGCGGCGGCGCTGGAGGGGATCGAGGGAGAGACGATGGATCGAGGGAGTGAGGTGGGGGTCGGGCTAGGGTTAGATATGCAGGGGTTAGATGGGCTGAGGATTAGGTCGGCCCAGCTTTGGGCTGGTGTAGGTGGGCCAACAGAGAGGGATATGGCCGTAGGCCTAGTCGAGTCCCTTTCCTCCTTCTCTTTCATTTCAAAAAGGAAAAGAAAGAAAAGAGAGAAGAAAAAAGTTATGGAGAGAAGTGGGCATGGGGTTATTTTTTCTGGACTCACAAAAATGCGCTTGTTCTAAGAAAAATGGTGTGGACATGATTGGAGGAATTAAATTCAAACTCATTCAAAATTCAAATGGGTTTGAACTAGCACTAGGTTTTCGAAGTGTCCAAAAATGGTGAGGATTTTAGGAGGAGCCTCGATAAAAGAGATAAGAATTGCTGGCAAAGTTTGGGGACCAAACTTGAAGTAGAAAGGGCATGGGAATTTTGCAAGTGTGTTACGGTTAATTCCAAGCTAATGGAATATTTTATAGTAGCTCCATAAATACTGGGAGGATATGTTATAAAGAGAAATCACCATGTGAATTCCCGATTTAAATAGATCGACGATCTTTGCAATTTATTTAGCTGAGTTTTAAATGGGGCTGCATGATGACATGATGCAATGCAAATGATGCTAAAAAGAATGCAACAAACAAATACATCGCACGGCGAAACTCAGAATAGCTGGAAGTCTTCTGGAGCGTCGGTCTCGGGGCGTCATAACTCTCCCACACTAACAGAGGATCTCGACCCGAGATCCTAAGGATGGCATCGGAGAGAAACGGAAAAGGAAGAGGTAAAACGAAGTTGCTTCTTTGACAAACGAATGAACAACAAACCTTGAGAGGTTGAAAATTTGATAGAAAGAACACAACGGAGTTGAACACAATTGAGAGCACTGCAGTAGAAAATAGAAATAAGGAACAGCGCGTGAACCTTGGAGGTTGCAAAGCTATGAATGACGAGTACAATGGACAAGAAGGAACTGGAACCACTCTGGTTGAAACGAGATAAACAAGGAACAAGGAAGATCAAATTCGGACAGCACTCTGATTGAAAAGAGATGTAAGACTTGATAAGATGAAAAGAATTTGAGCAGAGGAAATAACACTCCTGTTAAGCGGATAAGCAAGGAAAAAATGATATTTACAAAATGAGATGATGGGTCGAAGAGAGTAACATCACAATGCCTCCGGAACAAAGGAATAGAAGTTGGACCATTGGAAAGAAAAGAATTGAGAAGAAAATGATATCTTCTACCACAATTGAATTTGAAAAGCATCCTTATAAGGAAGAATTGAACGGAGTTATTGGAAGATCAACAACGAAAAGAACAAGCTTGTTGTGGGCTTATGGAAACATCTCAAGACTTGAGGTGAAATTATACCACAACCAAATGTCTGAATAGCTGAGAAGAACGAAGAAATGGAAAACTCCACTTCAGATGAAAACAAAGAATTAATTGTACTTCGAGACGCGAGAATAAAAGATAGTTGAACTCCTCCAACAAGAATCTTGCTGAACTCTTGAAAGAAAGAATTAAATCATGAAGAACCACCATGAAGAACTCCGATGACAAAAGGATGATGAGATAGAATGAAGGATGAAATAATAAGATTAGCCTTGCGGTGATTTAGATGGAGGTTCCGACAAAAGGGTCGAGGAATTTTGAACTCTGGAAAAGAAAAGATGAAAACACTTGGAACTATAATTTATTCATCAAGAACAAACTCCGAAGGAAGGGATTAATTGATGACGGTGAATAAGAAAAATAATTATGTTATGCTTATTTGATGACAACCGGATTTGGCATGCAACTTATTCCTCTTGAAAAGGATTGAGGAGTGACATAGCGCAAACTTGAGGAAGGTCTTCTATGAACCACCAGTAGGATTGGGAAGAACGAATGATTTATTATGATAACAAAGGAAAAGGAATCTGAAGGAACCACCGTAAGAATTAAAAAATGACTGATGAAAGATAATGAATCACCGGGAAGAACTAGAAGAACAAATATGTTGAGGAGATTTAGATGCAAAAGAACAAAGAGATAACGAGCTGATAAAGAATACTTGACAGATACGTTGGGATGATTGGATAGCGACAGTTGGAATGTGAGGACGAAATTCTTCTGGAATGATGGCCTTCGGTGAAAAAAAACGAAAAAACAACTCCTGACATACTCCGGATGGGTAAGAAAAGAATATCTGACAAATGGAATAATTCGAGAGGATAACATGAAGCTAGAACCATGAATCTTCGAGAGAACGAGCAAGATTTAAGAGAAACTCTTCTTCTATCTTCAAATGACGACGAGGAACACCACCAAAATTACTGAGATACTCCGGGAGAATGAAAAGAGGAAGGGTTGAACCAAAGATGAAAAGAATTTGACCGCGATCAGGAGAAGGCATGTGACTGATGGAATCCATTCTTACGTCACACTTGAAAAGAATTAGGAATGGCTCCGAAATAATTAGAAGAGTCAGGTAAGATCCTGGGAAAAGACCTTTGGGTTAGGGCCCACTAAAGAGAAAACACCGTTGGAAAGGATTGTTGAAGAGATAGATGATGCACCGGAACAATTGAAATATTTGAATGAGGTGATAACCTCGAATTAATTCGAACACAGCCGAATCTCCTGAGATATCTTGAGCACTCCGGACCGATTAAATGGCGATACGCGAACGAGCAAGAGGAAACATTTTATCCAAGGAAAAGAATATGATCAACCCGAAAAACTTGAATTGAATCTACCAGAAAGAAAACAAGACGAATGAATGATGAACTTGACAAGAATTCACCGGTTGAAATGATTGATGATAGACTCAAGAGGCTTCACGAGAATGAAATTGATGCTCGAAAGAGACTCAGGCTCCGGGAAGAAAAAGGGGTGGGAGGCGGGGGAGAAACAAAGGCAACTTGGAAGGGAGAACTGACGAATAACTTGAATAGAAAAGCAGCGGTTGAAATAATTGAGAAAGAATGCCAAGGCTTTGCACGAGTAGGATGGATACCCGATTACGAACTCCGGCTCCGAGAAGAAAAAAGGTGGGCGGGTGGGAAAAGAAAACAACTGAGGATTGAACTTGGCAAAGGTGAAGAGGCTCGAGTCAACTTGGCGAGAAATGCACCGAACGAAAAGAGCTGACACACAACAATCGGAAAACCAACTGTGTGATCCTAAAGAAAAATTTGAAGGGAAGAGGCGTAAGTCAAAACACCCGCGTCAAGATTCCTCACCAGAGCGACGAAGGGCTGAGGAGTAAAAATAATTCCTACTCACCGATATAACTAGACTCCAAAAACAGTTTTCTTCTAGACTCGACAGCGGCCAGACTAAGAACAATCAAGGGGGCTCCTATGGCGGTCGAGGCTCTGATACCAACTTGTCGCGCCCAATATGTGACTCTATCCTAAAGGAACTCAAAGGTCCCACCAGGGATAAAAGCGCATATTAGAGACGCTTTTGCAAGGTGGATATCATTACATCGTACCATTACATAATAGTTGGGGATACATACAAAAGACATACAATGCCACACGAATACAACATCATCATACATAAGAGCAACATCCGACTACGGATGAAACACAAATAGAACCTCAAACGATATCCACCCTGCTAGCCTAGGCTGCCGACCTGGAACCTATCCCCTGATCAAAGAAGAAGCAGAAGAAGAACTCCAAAACAAGTAAACATCGCTCTCGCGTCATGATCGTCGCATTACCTGTACGAGGACTCAGCAATCCCATTACCATGGGTATCAACACTATCAAAGCTTAATGGGTATGGAAAGGATAAGTGGTCAGGTTGTAGCAGTGACTAAGCATGATATGGTGGCTAACTTACGAATACAAGAATAAGATGAGAAGCTACGCAAACGGTCGCAAACTAGTAATGATCAAGAAGTGATCCTGAAACTACTTACGTTCAAACATAACCCAAACCGTGTTCACTTCTCGGATTCTGCCGAGAAGATACTATCACGGCTACACACGCGGTTGATGCGTTTTAATAAAGTCAAGTGTCAAGTTCTCTACAACCAGATATTAACAAATTCTCATCTGCCACATAACCGCGGGCACGGCTCTCGAAAGTTTAAACCCTGCAGGGGTGTCCCAACTTAGCCCATCACAAGCTGCACATATCTCGTTCTTTAGGGCACACCGGATGAACACTACGTACAGCGAAAACCAGCCCACAAGTTTCCCTGAGGTGGCGCTGCAAGTGGCTCAAGTTCGGACCAACACTCAAAGAAGCACTGGCCCCGGGGGGGGGGGGGGGGGGTTAAAATAAGGATGACCCTCGGGCTCGCGAAAATCCAAGGGAAAGTTATAGGTTGTTAGGCAATGTAAAACCAAGGTTGGGCCTTGCTGGAGGAATTTTATTCAAAGCGAACTGTCAAAGGGTTCCCATAAACCCGATCGCGTAAATAACGCAAAATCAAGAGACATAACACCGGTATGACGGAAACTAAGGCAACAAGAGTGGAACAAAACACCAGGCATAAGGCCGAGCCTTCCTCCCTTTACCAAGTATATAGATGCATTCATTAAATGAGAGATACTGTGATATCCCAACATAATCCAGTTCCAACATGAAGCAATCTTCAACTGCACCTACAAATAGCAACGCTATAAGAAGGGCTGAGCAAAGCGGTAACATAGCCAAACAACGGTTTGCTAGGAGGGTAAAAAATGTTAGAGACTGACATGGCAATTTGGGAGGCTTGATAGACAAGTGGTAGGAAGCGCGACATAGCGATAGCATCAAAACAACTAGCCTAGCAATGATAGTAGTGAGATCAAGGGTAACGGTCATCTTGCTAAAGATCCCACAAGGAAGAAGAACGAGTCCAAGAATTAGACGAACCAACGTAGTCTAACAAATCCTCACAAACGCAACGTTACTGGAACTATCAAGTAGAAGCGCAACCGGAAAGAAGAAAACAACATGGTAAACAACCATCACATAAGCATGACATGATGCACAATCAAGTATGATGCATGTTAGGTTTAGTAAGGCATGACATGGCAAAGTGCACAAACAATACTACAAATTGCATATTGACGAAACACCACATCAATTATTTAGTTCTCTCACGTTTACATACCCAACAGTATTAAATGTTATTAAACATGGCAAAGGGTGAAGCATAATTAAACTACACTATTTAAAAAAGTTTAAATGAGGCCGGAACAACAAACAACAATTCCAGAAAATCCCCATATGTTATTTAGCAATTTAAAGCAAACAACTATTTTAAGAATTTTAAATGTTGATATCATGATGCAGATGACATATGTAAGTTATATGCAATTTTATGAAAATATTGACACAAGCATGTTATGAAGCATTTGGTCACCACGGCGGAACAAAAGGGGTGCCACGGCAACGACAACGAAAATGGTGCCATGGCAACATTTCGATGATCCGACAACTCATTGAGATACCGGTGCAAAAGAAAGTGTGGATGAGTGTGTCATGCAAAAGGTGGTGGGGTGATCCCGGTTACCGGGTTCCCACGGGTCGACGGCATGGCAAACAAGAAACTTGCAATGACAACTTGGACACGGTGCAAACACAAGCATCTCATGCATCGCAAACATCCGATCTCGGAAGGTCATCTCGGCGGTTGTACCTCCAAAGCGTGCATTTTAGAACGGATCAAGTTCGTTGAGGGAAGTGTGGTACATGGGCCGTAGTGGAAGTAGTCGTTCTCGCGGCGGTAGTGGAAGTAGTAGTACACGACGACCGTTGAGGTACTCGCGATCTTGGGTAGTTGTTCACGGGTTGTAGACGTTCAGGTCATGGGTAGAGGTACTTGGCGTATCGTCGAGGTACTTGGCAAAATCTCGGAGAAGATGCTTGATGGTCCAGGTACGGGTCTTGGCGACTCCAAGTGGCACCAGTCAAACGTCCACGGTCAACCCCACACGGGTGTACAGAGGCAAAACTTGGTGGTGTTGCACATAGCGGTTGCTAGAGGATGGATGACGCTGGGTCGAGGCTGCGTCTTGGCGGTTCGACGAGGGTCGAACAGGAGCGGGGCGGAGCTCGTGATGGACGGGGGGCGCAGCCTGGAGACAGCAGCAGCGGTTGGTGGCGTGTGCGGGCAGCGTGTGGAGGCGGAGCAGGGAACTTGGCGCGGCGGTGGCTTAAGGAAGAACACTGCAGCGAGGCGGCAAGGCCAGGGGAAGCGCAGCGGTGATGCAGGGACTCGCGAGCAGAGGAGGAAGTCGCAGCGCTGCTGCAAGGTGGCGACGAGACGAGGTGGAGATGGAGCAGGTCCGGCAACGGAGAAGACAGAGGCGGCGCGGAGCAGCGAGCTGCTGCTGGAGGCGCTCGGGCGCGGGGCAGAGCTTGGCGGCGGCGGATCAGGAGCCTCTCCCGATCGGGACGAGGACGGAGGGGGCGAGCGAGGGAGCAAGGAGGGAGCTCGGGCGGCGGAACACGGGCAGGAGGTGATGCGGGTCGTCCTCCTCGCCCTAGACATGATGAGGAAGGGGAGGTCTTGGCGCGGGGCTCCGGCGACGCAGGGCGCCGCGGCGGGGCTTGAGCGACGGCGAGGCGCGGGACGAGGGAGCAAGGAGATCGGGCGCGATGCACGCGCTCGTTGTCTTCCTGGCGGCGGCGCGGGAGGGGATCGAGGGAGAGATGATGGATCGAGGGAGTGTCAGAGTGAGGTGGGGGTCGGGCTAGGTTTAGATAGGCATGGGTTAGGTGGGCTGAGGATTAGGCCGGCCAGCTGTGGGGTGGTGTAGGTGGGCCAACAGAGAGAGATATGGCCCTAGGCCTAGTCGGCTCCCTTTCCTCCTTTTCTTTCATTTCAGAAAAAGAAAAGAAAGAAAAGAGAGAAGAAAAACGTTATGGAGAGAAGTGGACATGGGGTTAATTTTTCTGGACTCACAAAAATGCGCTTGTTCCAAGAAAAATGGTGTGGACATGATTGCAGGAATTAAATTCAAACTCATTTGAAATTCAAATGGTTTGAACTAGCACTAGGTTTTTCAAGTGTCCAAAAATATTGAGGATTTTAGGAGGAGCCTCAATAAAAGAGATAAGAATTGTTGGCAAAGTTTGGGGACCAAACTTGAAGTAGAAAGGGCATGGCAATTTTGCAAGTGTGTTACGGTTAATTCCAAGCTAATGGAATATTTTATAGTAGCTCCCTAAATATTGGGAGGATATGTTATAAAGAGAAATCACCATGTGAATTTCATCGATTTAAATAGATCAACGATCTATGCAATTTATTTAGCTGAGTTTAGAAAGGGCTGCAGGATGACATGATGCGATGCAAATGATGTTAAGAAGAATGCAACAAACAAATACATCACACGGCGAAACTCAGAATAGCTGAAAGTCTTCTGGAACGTCGGTCTCGGGACGTCACACTATGTCTGTAGCGGGCTTATTCCACAACCGCCAATGTAAGACGAGGTAGCAGTAGGGGGTCGGCCGCAAGGCCCACCAGTGGCAGGTTTCAACATGCTAGCAAATTTTGCGAGTCCAGTTGTGGCGATCACTCCAACGCACCTGCCACTACTACACCACTAGCACTGGTGGGTCTTTCCTGGCAGCCGCTGCTGATGGTTTTCGGAATTAACTGTGGGGGTACCCGGTTTTGCCTGCCACTAATTTGTGATCACCTATAAGCCATTTCCTAGTAGTGTATTACCCTATGAAAAGAAAGGAAGTGAAAGTAAAGTAAAATCAGAATCAAAATAATGAAGTTTATCTAAGAAAGAATGAATTAGTGACACCGGTATTACCCTTTAAGAAGAAAGAGAATAAAAAACAAATAATGAAATTTTGTGCACACAATTTACACAAAATTGCATTTTTAATAATATGGAAGAATAAGCATATTATAGTGATTATTTTGCAACTAAGAAGTTTTCTGAGAAAGAATTAATTAGTGGCATTGGTAGCCCTTTAAAAATATAATTAAACAAAACGAAAACAAAATCAAGATAGTTAGTTTTCTATGGAAGAATAAATCGGTGGCATTGGTATTACCCTTTAACATGAAAAAGAAAATAAAAAAGTAAACCAAATCAAAATAAATTTTGTTCTAAGGGTGAATGATTTTTTTAATACCTAAGGGTGAAGGAATTAGTGGCACTGTTTTACCTTTTCATGAGAAAGAAAATGAAAAAAATAAAAACTTGCACACAAGTTTGCTAAAATTTTAGTTTTTAGTATCCCAAAAATAATCATATAATAGTGCAATTTTTCACTCTAGTATAATTTACATGCATATGTCATAGTACTTGCATGCATACATACACACAAAAAAATATGAGAACAACGAAATTTCTTAAGAAAAATGAATTCATGGCATTGGTATTACCCTCTAAGAAAAAAAATGTCAAGTTTGCACAAATTTTATCTATAAATTGCACTTCCTTATGATACGCAAGGATAAGCATATAATGGAGTAACTTTTGCAAGTAAGAAGTTTCGTAATAAAGTATGTATTGGTCGCTTGGTATTACTCTTAAGGAAGAAAGAAAATGAACTGAAAACTAAAGCAAAATAAAAATATATGAAAATTTGTAATTAATGAACCAGTGACATTTGCAGCCTTGAAGAAGAAGAAAACAATACAAAAAACTAAAAAATACTAGCACACAACTTTAAGAACTAGAAAATGAAGTTTTCTTAAGGAATAATGAATTAGCGACATTAATCTTTAAGAAGAAAATCAAAATAAAAAATCAAACTCGAATTTTTTAAGGGGATGAATTAATGGCATTGGTATTACCTTTCAAAATAAAATAAATAAATTGAAGTAGAACAAGTAATGACAAAATATGGATACAACTTACACAAAAACTGCTTTTTTAAGAATATGCAATAAATAAGCATATAATAGTGATTTAAAAAAAGAGTTTTCCAAAAATAAATATATTGCCTTTCAAGAAAAAAATGAAACAAAAAGCATCACGCAAATTTGCACTTGAAGTGCCACTACACCATAACACTTGATTGGGGCCAGTTAACTGCCCGCAGAAATACCCGACCTAGGACATTTGTTTCTGCTGGTACAAACATGTTAGGGCAGAGAAACTGCTGGGAGAACTTGAGCGATGAAGAGACACGCACTGCCGGTACATTTTAGGGCCCATTTTCTACCGGAACAACCTGCCGGGACCGGCCGCGAGACCAAAAATTATCGGGGACTAAGCGCGGTGGGAAAGCGCGCGAGTGACCAAATTTTGGACCAAAACAAACGCGTACATGCCAGCCCTCCACCAGATAACAGCGCTCCCAGAAAAAGCAGCGCCGCCTCCAAATCGACGCACAAATCCTTCGTGCGCTTCACCAGACCGCCGCCGCCGCCCCCAGCCATCCCACCGCCGCTGACCTCCCTCCATTCCGAGCAGTGCCGCCGTCGTCCTCCACGCCGAGCCGTGCCACAGTCGCCCTCCACGCCGAGCCGTGCCGCCGTCGCCCTCCACCGCTCCAAAGCGGCGCCGCCGAGCACCCAATTGACTGCAGCCGCCAACCACTTCTGAGTGGCGCCGCCAATCATCCAGGTCGGGGCCGTCGGCCGCCCTCCACCCAGACCATTGTCGTCGTCGGCAACGGAAAGCGTAAGAGGAAGCAGTGCCTTCAAGAAAAAGGGTTCCCCCCCGCTTTGTATTACAAAGCAACCATCCGATACAACCAACGATAGCAGCTGGGCCGGAAGCAGCACAACCTCAACCAAAAGAAATGAAAGAGAAAAAAGAAAAGAAACAAATGCCGATAACAGCGGATCGACAAAAACGACGAAGCCTCGTGACCGCTGCGTCCACCGGAGATCGCCCACCAAGCTCCGAGACTCCGAAGCGCCAGTACCAATCAACACCTCCAAGAAGGAACGCGACGATGATGACGCTGCTGCCAAGGGTTTCCCGCAATACACGACGAGGAGAGAGGAAGGTTAGCCCCGGCGCCCTTCAGGAAGGTCTGGTGGCACTGAGGGAGTCCTGGATTAGGGGGTGTCCGGATAGCCGAACTATCACCGTTGGCCGGACTCCTGGACTATGAAGATACAAGATTGAAGACTTCGTCCCGTGTCCGGATGGGACTTTCCTTGGCGTGGAAGGCAAGGTTGGCGATACGGATATGTAGATCTCCTACCATTATAACCGACTCATGTAACCCTAACCCTATCTCGGTGTCTATATAAACCAGAGGGTTTTAGTCCAGAGGACGAACAACAATCATACCATAGGATAGCTTCTAGGGTTTAGCCTCTACGATCTTGTGGTAGATCCACTCTTGTACTACCCATATCATCAATATTAATCAAGCAGGAGTAGGGTTTTACCTCCATCGAGAGGGCCCGAACACAGGTAAAAACATCGTGTCCCTTGTCTCCTGTTACCATCCGCCTAGACGCACGATTCGGGACCCCCTACCCGAGATCCGCCGGTTTTGACACCGACATTGGTGCTTTCATTGAGAGTTCCTTCCGTGGTCGTCATATTTAGGCCCGATGGCTCCTTCGATCATCAACAACGACGTGGTCCAGGTGAGACTTTTCTCCCGGACAGATCTTCAGATTCGGGCGGCTTTACCGCGGGCCAATTCACTTGGTCATCCGGAAGCAGATCGAAGCTACGCCCGCCATCGAGTCGATTTGGGAGTTTGAACTACACGGCCGACATCCGCGGAGACTTGATCTTCGACGGATTCGAGCCACAGCCAAGCGTGCCGCACTATCTCGATGGGCACGATCTAGCTCTGCCGCCGAACAGTGCCCTGGAGGCCGCACCAGAGTCCGCTCTGACCCTTAGCTCGGAGCCGACTCCACCGATCGAGGACGAGTGGCTGGACACCGCCTCGGGGGCTACGATCTCTACGGTGATTGAGCCGAACTCCATCCCTGTCGCTGCGAAGACCGTGACTCCAAGGTGCGGACTCCTCTCCGGACTCAACCCTCCGCGCCTCGCTAATCGAATCCAATTGGGCGCCCGTTTATGGAGTTCATCGTCATGACATCTTTCAGCACTCGCCCTTTGGCGACATCCTGAATTCACTAAAGTCTCTCTCTTTATCAGGAGAGCCCTGGCCGGACTATGGTCAGGAAGGTTGGGATGCGGACGACGAAGAAATTCAATGCCCACCCACCACCCACTTTGTAGCCACTGTCGAAAGCTTAAACGACATGCTCGATTTCGACGCCGAAGACATCGACGGTATGGACGGCGATGTAGGAGACAACCATGAACCAGCACCAATAGGATACTGGACAACCACCTCATCCCATGATGTATACATGGTGGATACACCTAAAGGAAGTGACGACGAGGAACAACGGACGCCACTGAAGGATAAATCCTCGAAAAGCAGTCAAACGGCAACATAAACGCCGCACCGTCCCGCCTCGACAAAGACAAGAGCGGTAGCCACAGACCCAGCCATAGAGCGAGGCGAACCGGTGGGCGATGAACATGCTATAGAGCAACCGTCGAACAGGACAACTTGGATAAACAACCCGTCCCGGCGAAGATATGATCCGGACGATCTCACGCCGGACAAGTTGTTGGAAGCAGAAGAACCTCCACAAAAGGCTCGTCGCCATCTGCGCATAGCCGAAAAAGCGAAGCGGAAGCTCAAAACAGCGGAAGATGCACTCGAGAATCAGATGGAGCAAAGTACTCAACACCGCAGAGAAATACGGGCGATGCCGCCAAACAAAGAGCTACCCGAAGCGCAAACTACTGCCCGAATTCGATGAGGAGGCCGTAGAGCCCCTGCAATCAAAGAACAAAGAGGCCGCCCGTTCGGATAGACGACCACATGGAAAACATGGAGCGGCAAGCAGCGCCGCACACAAGCCAGCACGCGATCCGCATAAGGATTCACATTAAAAGGATGGCCCAGTTAGGTCCATCTATGGGCCGAGAAAGCAAGCTCTTCCAAGCAATGCAACACGCCAAATATCCGAACATCACGGCACACCCAAATATAGGGGTGCACACCCCGTGTTTCACCGATGAGGTGCTTTGGATCACGAATTCCTAGCGGGATTCAAACCCGTAAACATAGAGGCATACGACGGAACAACAGACCCTGGAGTCTGGATTGAGGATTACATCCTCCACATACACATGGCTAGAGGAGATGATCTCCACGCCATAAAATATTTACCCCTCAAGCTCAAAGGGCCAGCCCTGCATTGGCTCAAAAGCCTCCCTGAAAATACCATTGGAAGTTGGGAAGAGCTCGAGGATGCTTTTCGGGCAAATTTTGAAGGGACTTATGTCCGACCTCCGGATGCAGACGATTTAAGTCACATAACTCAACAACCCGGAGAGTCAGCCCGCAAATTCTGGAACAGGATCCTCACCAAAAAGAACCAAATAGTCGACTGTCCGGACGCCGAAGCCTTAGCAGCTTTCAAACACAACGTCCGAGACGAATGGCTCGCTTGACACCTCGCCAGGAGAAGCCGAGAACAATGGCTGCATTAACAAGCCTCATGACCCGCTTTGCGCGGAGAGGATAGTTGGTCGGCAAGATGCGATACCAATGACCCAAGTACATCCGAAGTCAGGGATGGAAATGGAAAACCACGACGCAGCAAGGACCAAAGGTGCGGACAAAGGGAAACAACCCGAAGAGCACGGTCCAACGCCGGATTCGTAAGCTCCCGCAGAATCATAAAAACTGCCCCTCAAGGATAACAATGACGAGCTATCCAACCTAAACAAAATCTTGGACAAAATATGCCAAATCCACAGTACTCTGGAAGCCCGCAAACCATACCCACAGAGATTGTTGGGTCTTCAAGCAGTCCGGCAAACTCAATGCCGAACCCAAGGGGCTTGACACACCAAGCGAGGACGATGACGAACCCCCAAGCAGAGCACCGGAAAAAAAAGAATTTCCACAAGAAGTCAAAACAGTGAACTCACTTCAAGTGACAAAAGGGAAAAACAGAGCGGCGCCCATAGAAACATGCGCCGCACAGTCTATCCCAGCAGAGTCCCAACGTTGGTTGTCAAAACCAATCACCTTCGATCATCAGGACTATTCCGGAAGTATCCGGAACGCATAATGGACTGCCTTGATATTAGATCCTATAATCGATGGACTCCAATTTACACAAGTCCTAATGGACGGAGTTAGCGATCTAAACCTGCTATATCAGGACACAATCCGCAAAATGGGGATAGACCCAACCAAAATTCGCCATAGAAACACCTCCTTCAAAGGGGTAATGCCAAGCCTATATGCCCGTTGTACGGGCTCCCTACTGCTAGAAGTTGTGTTCGGCTCATCCGACAACTTCCGTCGCGAAAAGTTAACCTCCCATATCGCCCCATTCGAAAGTAGCTATCAAGCACTACTGGGACATGAAGCTTTCGCCCGCTTTAACGCAATACCGCATTATGCATCTCTTACACTTAAAATGCCTGGTCCACGCGGCATCATCTCATTAAAAGGGAGTACCAAGTGTTACTCGAGCACGGAAGAACGTGAGACTGCCTTGACAACCCCACACTAATCCGGCTCCGCTAATCAAAGCACCTGAATAGGTCATTCGGACCGCGGACATGGCTAGACGAGTCCGGCGTAAACATATAAACGCTTACTAGCAGCATACCCCGCATAAGGGGCTGCACGCGTGTACAACAAGAGACAATAAAGCTCAATTTTATTCACTTTTGAACCGTACTGCTTTATTTAATATAAAGTACATTTTTCACACGATCTTTTTTTCTTTTCAACTAAGTTCTTCTCTTTTACAGATGAACACCGTGCTACACCCGTCCAGGACACGGCAAAACGGAGATACATGCGCAGACGTGCAGTAGGGACCCGTTGCAAGGATTCTTTTCAGATTAAGACCTTGTGTAAACCTTTTTTTACTATCTCTTGTTGATACACATCCCCTGGTTTCTTGCTATAACCGAGGAGGAGGCTGGCGTTTTGGCATCGGCCGCACCAGAATTTTTGCACGTACCTGGATACCAGGGGCTTAGGGCATTATTCTGCCCATTTTCATAAAGACCGAATACCTTAGGGAGTGTTCGGCGTCTCGAGTTAGGCCTTATATGCATCAGTTCCGAATCATGTCTTTGGTCAAATGTTGGGTTTGCCCGGCTCTTGTGTTTTGTTGCCTTACGTTCCGTCCTATCGGCTAACGCGGCACCAGGAGAACTACTGCGATTGTGCCCGGTTCGCCGGTGAGCACCTCGAGAGAAAGCCGAAAACCCGGCTGTCATGATATAGCGTGAGACCGGTCAACCACTCGATGATCCACCGTAATGTTTAGAATTCCCTGCATTAACGAAGGACCATTTCGGTCAGGCACATACGGCGCCCGAATTCGGGAGAGCGCGGTGCCCCTAGGGGCTATATAGTAGCCCCACCACCGAACTCCTATGGCTAAGTGAAAGTGATAAAGCATTATAGTCCGGTTGCCTAGTTTGCTACGCTATCACCTCCTTTACAGGACCAAGACATTAGATTAAGTGTGAAAATGCGCCTTTTTGCAAACACCCCCGCATTATGTGCGTGGGGGCTGAAGCCGAAAACTGCCATCTTTCAGGTTATATACACATATACATCAACAGCCGCACAGGAGGTGTTTTAATACTTGAACGCACAAGTATAAAAAGCTCTTATATTTTATTGAAACATTGTTTTCACAAATCATACATGTCATTAAAACATAATATCCTTCGAGCACTGCGTCTCTATTAAACGAGCGCCCTGCAGGACTTCCTCAAAATAGTGCTCGGCAGGTACCCGGCTTCTGTCCGAATCTTGGGATGCAACGTCGGTGGCCTTCATCTCCGCCCAGTATGTCTTGACACGGGCAAGAGCCATCCGCACACCCTCTATGCATGCTGACCGCTTCCTTGCATCAATATGCGGCACCGCACCAAGGAACTGTTGCACCAAGCCAAAATAACTCTTCGGCTCGGGCCTGTTTAGCCACAAATGAGTCACGACATCCTTCATGGCAAGTCCGGACAACCTATTCAGCTCAGCCCATTCGGCCAAACGATCGGTTAATGAAAGTGGACGCTCCGGACTATGGAACTGCGACCAAAAAAGCTCTTCCATTCCGTGATCCTTTTGACCTCGGAAGTGTTCGGCCGCGTCTGCAGCACTCGCCGCCAAGTCCAGATAAGCATCCTCCGCACCCCACAGCCGGTCCAATTGAGCATACTTAGGATCCGTGAATTTCCTCCGCAGCAGAAAGGGATTTCCAGCCGCAATATCTCCGGCATGACGTAGCTCCTCCTTCATAGCTCTCATCGCAGAGCGAGTGTCCTTGGACTCGGTGGCGGCCTTTTTCAGGTCCTCTTGTTTCGCTCAATCTTCTTTTTCAAGAAGCTCGCAATGGTCAGTAGCATTCTTCAATTTCACGGCCATCTCGGCCATTTCTTTCTTTCTTCGGCAGTGAGCAGCCTATTCGGCTTTTAGCTCTGCGGCCGCCTTTAAGGCAGCCGCATCACTTTTTCTGGCTTGCTCCTTGGCTCGAGCGAGCTCCACCCGAAGGTTCTCCATAGCAGCGGCACCATCTGTATTAAGCATACATGTTGTAAGGCATGGGCGTCAAGCCCCCTTACCAGGTGTCCGCGGAGAAGTTGCATACCTTGTGACTCGTCAAGCCGCTTATTAACAAGCGTGATGTCCGCATCCGCCATGTCAAGTTGTCGCTTCAGTTCGGCAAATTCATCAGCCCGGCTAGCCATCGGACGCTTCGCCACCTACATAGGAAGAGCGCATATTATACCTGGGGTTATGATCCTCGGCGCGGCGTCATTTTTGACACTGCACCAAGTCTCAGGGGCTACTATCTATACAAGGCGCATTTTATATGCAAAACTGTTAGAAGGTACATCATTTTGCGTACCTCAAAACCCGTCAGTAAACTTACGACGGCTTTAAGCAATCCGCTCTCAGCGGATGACATCCTTTCAATCACCGTACCCATTAACGTACGGTGATTTTCCGAGATAGAAGCTCGCCCGAGCAGATCCTTCAGCTCCTCCGGCCGTACACCAGTTGGTGCCGGACTCGTCCGGTGGCCTTTTTCGAAGGCCGGACACGGAGGGCTTTGAGGGGACATACGGCTGCCTTCTGGCCCCGCCGATTCGAGAAGCCCTCCACGACGACACCTCGTGGTCGTCCGCCTCATAATCAGACGGCAGGCGGAGGCGTTTCGCTCTCCATCATCTCCGGACCAAGATCCCCTGAAGACGAGCTCTGCTGTGAAGGGCTGAGATCCGAACTACAAGGTAAACTTTCGGTTACCTTCAGAAATAAAACAGGGATGTCTCTCTTTAAAAAAACGCCCCTTTACTTACGACTCATTTGGAGGGCTGATCTCCTTGGGGAAATAGTGCGGCGGGGCATCTCCGCCGCAGGACCCTCTGGCGAAGATTTCTTCCCCGCTTGAGGCTTTGGTCTCCGGATCTTGAAGCGGTCCTCTTCTCCCCTTGGAGGGAGGATTCTCGATCCCCCTTTCTTGATAGCCTCCTTCACGGAGGTAGTAGTTCCTTGTTCCCCCTTCTCCTTCTTCAAAAGGCACAACCTCTAGCATCTTGGTTATCTGAGGATCCGGCGTGGTCTCGTGGAGGGGGCCAGACACTGATCAGTTTTGCTTTTGCTATCAACTCCTGTTTAAAGGATAGCTCTTTTAAGGGCAAGTTTATGATAAATATGCGGATAGCATGTCCTGCAGGACTACTTACTTGAGTATCCAGCGATTGCAGCTCAGACCTGCGTCCTCGGTTAAGTCCGGACACATTGCTTGTGATGCGAAGAACAGTTGGTACATCTCCACGGGCGTTACACCCATAAAATGTTGGAGAGTTCGTGGTCCCTCCGGATTAAACTCCCATGCACGGAGGGGGCGACATTTGCGGGGGCAAGGTGCGATTTAATCAGCATGACTGCGCTACTACGACCAGATTGATCTCTCTCTCTAGGAGGTCTCGAATCACGGCCCTGCAATGAGGTATGTCCTTGGATGGTCCCCAGTCGAGCCCTTTATTGACCCATGACGCCCGCCGCAGTGGAGGACCCGAGCGGAAGGCAGGTGGCGCCGCCCATTTGGTGGCCCTAGGAGCGGTGATATAAAACCACTCCTGTTGCCATAAATTGAGCTCCTCTTGAAAAGAGCCCTCGGGCCATGGAGCGTCAGCATTCTTGCTTATAACAGCCCCTCCGCACTTTTCTGCCTCGATGCCCCTTGATCATCTTCGGCTCCACTTTGAAGGTCTTGAGCCACAATTCGACGTGAGGGGTAATGCGGAGGAAGGCTTCACATACGACAATGAACGACGAGATGTGGAGGATGGACTCCGGATCCAAGTCATGGAATTCCAGCCCATAATAAAACATGAGCCCCCTCACGAAGGGGTCCGTCGGGAAGCCTAAACCTCGAAGGAAGTGATACACGAACACCACGCTCTCCCCAGGCTCGGGAGTGGGAATAACCTGCCCTTGGGCAGGCAGCCTATGCGAAATTTCGCCGCTTAGATACCTGGCGTCTCTCAGCTTTAGCACATCTTCTTCCGTGACGGAGGAAGACATCCACCGGCCATGCAGGTCGGAGCCGGACATCATTGAAGGTCCGAAGCGCCTAAATCTGGAGCTTTGGGTGTTGGAACTCGAGGCGAGGGGCGGATTCGATTGAGATTGAAAGAAAGGAGCGGGCCTTGGTCTCGTTATAAAGAGGTTGAATACCAACAACCCTCCTCGTGACCGTTTGGGACTCGCCTTCGATGGAGGAGGCGTGCCAACGGGCACGGCTGGATTACCCACGCCCGTATTGATGAGGATCCCGGAATAAGGGGGCACGATCTCCGCTCTGATAAGACGTGCCGAAGAAACCGCCTCGCTAAACGCTACCGAGGTGGGACAAGAAAACGATTCGTATAAAGGCACGGCGTGGTGTGATGTCATGCTGCGGAATACATCAGCAGATCTGTGCAAAGGTTATTCTCTCTACGGTGGTATGTGGAACTTGTTTTGCAGAGCCGGACACTATCCTTGTGTTCAAAATCTACTATGAAGTATTCGCAGGAGGAACCCGCCTTGCAATGCCGAAGACAATATGCGTGCCGGATTCATCGTCATTGAAGCCTAGTTCAGGGGCTACTGAGCGAGTCCTGGATTAGGGGGTGTCCGGATAGCCGAACTATCACCGTTGGCCGGACTCCTGGACTATGAAGATACAAGATTGAAGACTTCGTCCCGTGTCCGGATGGGACTTTCCTTGGCGTGGAAGGCAAGCTTGGCGATACGGATATGTAGATCTCCTACCATTATAACCAACTCTGTGTAACCCTAACCCTATCCGGTGTCTATATAAACCGGAGGGTTTTAGTCCATAGGACGAACAACAATCATACCATAGGCTAGCTTCTAGGGTTTAGCCTCTCTGATCTCGTGGTAGATCCACTCTTGTACTACCCGTATCATCAATATTAATCAAGCAGGAGTAGGATTTTACCTCCATCGAGAGGGCCCGAACCTGGGTAAAAACATCGTGTCCCTTGTTTCCGGTTACCATCTGCCTAGACGCATAGTTCGGGACCCCCTACCCGAGATCCGCCGGTTTTGACACCGACAGGCACCCTCAGGCGCCACTGCGTCGGTTTCGGCCAAGCCAACATGGATTTCTCCCGATCCCAGCCTCTACCTCAGGCACTTCGGAGCTCGCCACCAAACCGACCACCACCCAATGCCAACACGGAAAGGAAGCTTCAGACGCTGTCTCAGCACGACACCGCGAAGATGGTCTACTCAGCGAAGAAAAGGAGCCGAGACAAGGGCAGCAACACCGTCGGCATACGGGAGGGCCCCACCTCCACTGTCCATGACGGTAGCCGACCGGACGCCATAGCAGGTGCTGGGGAACGTAGTAATTTCAAAATTTTCCTACGCACACGCAAGATCATGGTGATGCATAGCAACGAGAGGGGAGAGTGTTGTCTACGTACCCTCGTAGACCGAAGCGGAAGCGATCACACCGTAGAGGAAGTAGTCGACGTTCTCCTCGCGATCCAACCGATCCCAGCGCCGTTACTCCGGCGCCTCGAAGTTCTTGGCACACGTTCAGCTCGGTGACGCTCCTCAGCTCCGATCCGCAAAGCTCCGGGGAGAGAGTTCCACAAGACGACGGCGTGGTGACGATCTTGATGTTCTACCGGCGCAGGCTTCGCCTAAGCACCGCTACGATATGACCGAGGTGGAATATGGTGGAGGGGGCACCGACACGCTAAGAGATCCAAGAGATCAATTGTTGTGTCTTTGGTGCTAGCCCTGCCTCTATTTATATGTTGAGCCCGGGTCGAAAATTGGAGCAAAAGCCTCCTCAAAGTCGGTTTTGCCCGAAAGGCAAGAGTCCCACTCGGACTCCAGGACCAAACGCCACAATCCTTGGCGTCGGCCCAGACGCCATGGGCCTCGGCGTCGGCCCAGGGCCGACGCCAGTGGTCTCCGACGTTTGGCCCTCGGCCTCATAAAACTCCTTTTGCACCGACCTAAAGCCTCATGGGCTTGACCCCTTGGCCTAAACATATCATCCAATATATGAATCTTTACGTCTCGACCATTTCGAGACTCCTCGTCATGTCCCCGATCTCATCCGGGACTCCGAACTCCTTCGGTACATCAAAACATGTAAACTCATAATATAAGCATCGCCGAAACCTTAAGCGTGAGGACCCTACGGTTCGAGAACAATGTAGACATGACCGAGACACGTCTCCGGTCAATAACCAATAAGCGGGACCTGGATGCCCATATTGGCTCCTACATATTCTACGAAGATCTTTATCGGTCGACCGCATAACAACATACGTTGTTCCCTTTGTCATCGGTATGTTACTTGCCCGAGATTCAACCTCGGTATCCAATACCTAGTTCAATCTCAAGCATCGCAAGTCTCTTTACTCGTTCCGTAATACATCATCTCACAGCTAACTCATTAGTTGTAATGCTTGCAAGGCTTAGTGATGTGTATTACCGAGAGGGCCCAGAGATACCTCTCCGAGCAATCGGAGTGACAAATCCTAATCTCGAAATACGCCAACCCAACATCCGCCTTTGGAGACACCGGTAGTACTCCTTTATAATCACCCGATTCACGTTGTGACGCTTTGGTAGTACCAAAGTGTTCCTCCGGTAAACGGAGTTGCATATTCTCATAGTTATAGGAACATGCATAAGTCATGGATAAAAGCAATAGCAACATACTAAGCGATCGGGTGCTAAGCTAATGGAATGGGTCATGTCAATCAGATCATTCAACCAATGATGTGACCTTGTTAATCAAATGACAACTCCTTTGTCTATGGTTAGGAAACATAACCATCTTTGATTAATAAGCTAGTCTAGTAGAGTCATACTAGTGACACTGCTTTGTCTATGTATTCACACATGTATTATGTTTCCGGTTAATACAATTCTAGCATGAACAATAAACATTTATCATGAAATAAGGAAATAAATAATAACTTTATTATTGCCTCTATAGGCATATTTCCTTCAGTCTCCCACTTGCACTAGAGTCAATAATCTAGATTATATAGTAATGATTCTAACACCCATGGAGTCTTGGTGCTGATCATGTTTTGCTCGTGGAAGAGGCTTAGTCAACGGGTCTGCTACATTCAGATCCGTCTGTATCTTGCAAATCTCTATGTCTCCCACGGACTAAGTCCGGATGGAATTGAAGCGTCTCTTGATGTGTTTGGTTCTCTTGTGAAATCTGGATTCCTTTGCTAAAGCAATTGCTCCAAAGATTGTCACAAAAGATTTTCATTGGACCCGATGCACTAGGTATGACACCTAGATCGGATATGAACTCCTTCATCCAGACTCCTTCATTAGCTGCTTCCGAAGCTGCTATGTATTACGCTTCACATGTAGATCCCGCTACGACGCTTTGTTTAGAACTGCACCAACTGACAGCTCCTCCGTTTAGTGTAAATACGTATCCGGTTTGCGATTTAGAATCGTCCGGATCAGTGTCAAAGCTTGCATCAACGTAACCGTTTACGATGAGCTCTTTGTCACCTCCATATACGAGAAACATATCCTTAGTCCTTTTCGTATTTCAGGATGTTCTTGACCGCTGTCGATGATCCACTCTGGATTACTTTGGTACCTCCTGCTAAGCTTATAGCAAGGCACACATCAGGTCCGGTACACAGCATTGCATACATGATAGAGCCTATGCATTTGAGGCATAGGGAACATCTTTCATTTTCTCTCTATCTTCTGCGGTGGTCGGGCATTGAGTCTTACTCAACTTCACACCTTGTAACGAGGCAAGAACCCTTTCTTTGCTTGATCCATTTTGAACTTCTTCAAAATTTTGTCAAGGTATGTGCTTTGTGAAAGTCCAATTAAGCGTCTTGATCTATCTCTATAGATTTTGATGCCCAATATGTAAGCAGCTTCACCGAGGTCCTTCATCGAAAAACTCTTATTCAAGTATCCCTTTATGCTATCCAGAATTCTATATCATTTCCGATTAGTAATATGTCATCTACATATAATATCGTAAATGCTACTGAGCTCCCACTCACTTTCTTGTAAATACAGAGGCTTCTCCAAAAGTCTGTATAAACCCAAATGCTTTGATCACACTATCAAAGCATTTATTCCAACTCCGAGATGCTTGCACCAGTCCATAAATGGATCGCTGGAGCTTGCACAATTTGTTAGCTCCTTTAGGATTGACAAAACCTTCTGGTTGCATCATATACAACTCTTCTTCCAGAAATCCATTCAGGAATGCAGTCTTTACATCCATTTGCCAAATTTCATAATCATAAAATGCGGCAATTGCTAACATGATTCGGACAGACTTAAGCATCGCTACAGGTGAGAAGGTCTCATCGTAGTCAATCCCTTGAACTTGTCGAAAACCCTTTGCGACAAGTCAAGCTTTGTAAACGATAATATTACCGTCGTCGGTCTTCTTCTTGAAGATCCACTTGTTTTCTATTGCTTGCCGACCCTCGGGCAAGTCAACCAAAGTCCACACTTTATTTTCATACATGGATCCTATCTCAGATTTCATGGCCTCAAGCCATTTTATGAATCTGGGCTCACCATCGCTTCTTCATAGTTTGTAGGTTCATCATGATCTAGTAGCATGACTTCCGAACAGGATTACCGTACCACTCTGGTGCGGATCTTACTCTGGTTGATCTACGAGGTTACGTAGTAACTTGATCTGAAGTTTCATGATCAACATCATCAACTTCCTCACTATTTGGTGTAGATGTCGCAGAAACCGGTTTACGTGATAAACTACTTTCAAATAAGGGAGAAGGTACGATTACCTCATCAAGTACTACTTTCCTCCCACTCACTTCTTTCGAGAGAAACTCCTTCTCTAGAAAGGATCCATTCTTAGCAACAAATGTCTTGCCTTCGGATCTGTGATAGAAGGTGTACCCAACTGTCTCCTTTGGGTATCCTATGAAGACACATTTCTCCGATTTAGGTTCGAGCTTATCAGGTTGAAGCTTTTTCACATAAGCATCGCATCCCCAAACTTTAAGAGCGACAACTTTGGTTTCTTGCTAAACCATAGTTCATAAGGTGTCGTCTCAACGGATTTTTGACGGTGTTCTATTCAGCGTGAATGCGGCCGTCTCAAGAGCATAACCCCAAAACGATAGCGGTAAATCTGTAAGAGACATCATAGATCGCACCATATCTAGTAAAGTGCGATTACGACGTTCGGACACACCATTGCGCTGTGGTGTTCCGGGTGGCGTGAGTTGCTAAACTATTCCGCATTGTTTTAAATGTAGACCAAACTTCGTAACTCAAATATTCGCCTCCATGATCAGATCGTAGAAACTTTATTTTCTTATTACGATGATTTTCAACTTCACTCTGAAATTCTTTGAACTTTTCAAATGTTTCAGACTTATGTTTCATTAAGTAGATATACCCATATCTCGCTTAAATCATCTGTGAAGGTGAGAAAATAACGATATCCGCCACGAGCCTCAACATTCATTGGACCACATACATCTGTATGTATGATTTCCAACAAATCTGTTGCTCTCTCCATAGTACCGGAGAACGGGTTTTAGTCATCTTGCCCATGAGGCACGGTTCGCAAGTGCCAAGTGATTCATAATCAAGTGACTCCAAAAGTCCATCAAGATGGAGTTTCTTCATGCGCTTTACACCGATATGACCTAAACGGCAAGTGCCACAAATAAGTTGCACTATCATTATCAACTCTGCATCTTTTGGTTTCAACATTATGAATATGTGTATCACTACTATCGAGATTCATTAAAAATAGACCACTCTTCAAGGGTGCATGACCATAAAAGATATTATTCATATAAATAGAACAACCATTATTCTCTCGATTTAAATGAATAACCGTCTCGCATCAAACAAGATCCAGATATAATGTTCATGCTCAACGCTGGAACCAAATAACAATTATTTAGGTCTAAAACTAATCCGAAGGTAGATGTAGAGGTAGCGTGCCGACCGCGATCACATCGACTTTGGAACCATTTCCCACGCGCATCGTCACCTCGTCCCTTTGCCGGTGTTCGCTAATCCGTAGTCCCTGCTTCGAGTTGCAAATATTAGCAATGTAACCAAGATCAAATACCAGTGTGCTCTGCGAGCTCTAGTAAGGTACACATCAATAACATGTATATCACATATACCTTTGTTCACCTTGCCATCCTTCTTATCCGCCAAATACTTGGGGCAGTTACGCTTCCAGTGACCGGTCTGCTTAGGTAGAAGCACTTTCGATTTCAGGTTTAGGTCCAGACTTGGGTTTCTTCTCTGAGCAGCAACTTGTTTGCTGTTCTTCTTGAAGTTCCCCTTCTTCTTCCCTTTGCCTTTCTTCTTGAAACTAGTGGTCTTATTGACCATCAACACTTGATGCTCCTTCTTGATTTCTACCTCCGCAGCCTTTAGCATTGCGAAGAGCTCGAGCATAGTCTTTACTAACCCTTGCATATTATAGTTCATCACGAAGCCTTTGTAGCTTGGTGGCGTTGATTGAAGAATTACATCAATGACACAATCATCCGGAAGATCAACTCCCGGCTGAGTCAAGTGATTGTAATACCCGGACATTACGAGTATGTGCTCACTGACAGACCCATTCTCCTCCATCTTGCAGCTATAGAACTTATTGGAGACTTCATATCTCTCAATCCGGGCATTCTGTTGAAATATCAACTTCAACTCCTGGAACATCTCATATGCTCCATGACGTTCAAAACGTCGTTGAAGACCCGGTTCTAAGCCGTAAAGCATGGCACACTGAACTATAGAGTAGTCATCAGCTTTGCTCGCCAGACGTTCTTAACGCCGTCGGTTGCATCAGCGGCGAACTGGCACCTAGCGGTGCATCCGGACGTAACTCTTACGTGCAGCAATGAGGATAATCCTCAGGTTACGGACCCAGTCCGTGTAATTGCTACCATCATCTTTCAACTTTGCTTTCTCAAGGAACGCATTAAAATTCAACGGAACAACAAAGACGAGCCATCTATCTATAAACAAACATAGACAAGCAAGATACTATCGGTACTAAGTTCATGATAAATTTAAGTTCAATTAATCATATTACTTAAGAACTCCCACTTAGGCAGACATCTCTCTAGTCATCTAAGTGATCACGTGATCCAAATCAACTAAACCATAACCGATCATCACGTGAGATGGAGTAGTTTTCAATGGTGAACATCTTATGTTGATCATATCTACTATATGATTCACGCCGACCTTTCGGTCTCGTGTTCCGAGGCAATATCTGCATATGCTAGGCTCGTAAAAGTATAACCTGAGTATTCTGCGTGTGCAAAACTGGCTTGCACCCGTTGTAGATGGACGTAGAGCTTATCACACCCGATCATCACGTGGTGTCTCAAGACGCATTTAACTTTGGCAACGGTGCATACTCAGGAGAACACTACTTGATAATTTTAGTGAGAGATCATCTTAAAATGCTACCGCCAATCAAAGCAAAATAAGATGCATAAAGGATAAACATCACATGCAATCAATATAAGTGATATGATATGGCCATCATCATCTTGTGCTTGTGATCTCCATCTCCGAAGCACCGTCGTGATCACCATCGCCACCGGGCGCGACACCTTGATCTCCATCGTAGCATCGTTGTCGTTTACGCCATCTATTGCTTCTACGACTATCGCTACCGCTTAGTGATAAAGTAAAGCAATTACGGCGTTTGCATTTCATACAATAAAGCGACAACCATATGGCTCCAGCCAGTTGGCGATAACTTCGGTTACAAAACATGATCATCTCATACAATAAAATATAACATCACGTCTTGACCATATCACATCACAACATGCCCTGCAAAAACAAGTTAGACGTCTTCTACTTTGTTGTTGCAAATTTTACGTGGCTGTTACGGGCTTAAGCAAGAACCAATCTCACCTACGTATCAAGACCACAACGATACTTCGTCAAATAGACTCCGTTTTAACCTTCTCAAGGACCGGGCGTAGCCACACTCGGTTCAACTAAAGTGAGAGAGACAGACACCCGCCAGCCACCAGTAAGCACGAGTGCTCGTAGAACGGTGAAACCAGTCTCGCGTAAGCTGCACGCGTAATGTCGGTCCGGGCCGCTTCATCTCACAATACCGCTGAACCAAAGTATGACATGCTTTGGTAGGCGGTATGACTTGTATCGCCCACAACTCACTTGTGTTCTACTCGTGCAAAACATCAAACCATAAAACCTGGCTCGGATGCCACCGCCGGGGAACGTAGTAATTTCAAAATTTTCCTACGCACACGCAAGATCATGGTGATGCATAGCAACGAGAGGGAGAGTGTTGTCACGTACCCTCGTGAGACCAAGCGGAAGCGATCACAACGTAGAGGAAGTAGTCGACGTTCTCCTCGCGATCCAACCGATCCAGCGCCGTTACTCCGGCGCCTCCGAGTTCTTGGCACACGTTCAGCTCGGTGACGCCTCCTCAGTCTCGATCCGGCAAAGCTCCGGGGAGAGAGTTCCACAAGACGACGGGCAGGTGGCGATCTTGATGTTCTACCGACGCAGGCTTCGCCTAAGCACCGCCACGATATGACCGAGGTGGAATATGGTGGAGGGGGCACCAGACACGCTAAGAGATCCAAGAGATCAATTGTTGTGTCTTTGGTGCTAGCCCTGCCTCTATTTATATGTTGAGCCCGGTCGAAACTTGGAGCAAAAGCCTCCTCAAAGTCGGTTTTGCCCGAAAGGCAAGAGTCCCACTCGGACTCGGGACCAAACGCCACAATCCTTGGCGTCGGCCCAGACGCCATGGGCCTCGGCGTCGCCCAGGCCGACGCCAGGTCTCCGGCGTATGGCCCCCTGGCCTCTGCAAAACTCCTTTTGCACCGACCTAAAGCCTCATGGGCTTGACCCCTTGGCTTAAACATATCATCCAATATATGAATCTTTACGTCTCGACCATTTCGAGACTCCTCGTCATGTCCCCGATCTCATCCGGGACTCCGAACTCCTTCGGTACATCAAAACATGTAAACTCATAATATAAGCATCGCCATCGAAACCTTAAGCGTGCGGACCCTACGGTTCGAGAACAATGTAGACATGACCGAGACACGTCTCCGGTCAATAACCAATAGCGGGACCTGGATGCCCATATTGGCTCCTACATATTCTACGAAGATCTTTATCGGTCAGACCGCATAACAACATACGTTGTTCCCTTTGTCATCGGTATGTTACTTGCCCGAGATTCGAACCTCGGTATCCAATACCTAGTTCAATCTAAGCATCGGCAAGTCTCTTTACTCGTTCCGTAATACATCATCTCACAGCTAACTCATTAGTTGTAATGCTTGCAAGGCTTAGTGATGTGTATTACCGAGAGGGCTCAGAGATACGTCTCCGACAATCGGAGTGACAAATCCTAATCTCGAAATACGCCAACCCAACATCCGCCTTTGGAGACACCTGTAGTACTCCTTTATAATCACCCGATTCGTTGTGGACGTTTGGTAGTACCAAAGTGTTCCTCCGGTAAACGGGAGTTGCATATTCTCATAGTTATAGGAACATGCATAAGTCATGGATAAAAGCAATAGCAACATACTAAACGATCGGGTGCTAAGCTAATGGAATGGGTCATGTCAATCAGATCATTCAACCAATGATGTGACCTTGTTAATCAAATGACAACTCCTTTGTCTATGGTTAGGAAACATAACCATCTTTGATTAATAAGCTAGTCTAGTAGAGGCATACTAGTGACACTCTGTTTGTCTATGTATTCACACATGTATTATGTTTCCGGTTAATACAATTCTAGCATGAACAATAAACATTTATCATGAAATAAGGAAATAAATAATAACTTTATTATTGCCTCTAGGGCATATTTCCTTCAGCAGGAGCCTACCAGGCCCGTGTCCCCACAGGCCCGGTCGGGCCCTCAAAGGCCCGGACAGCTCCCGCCTCCGCGCAGCAGCTGGCACGCCGTCGGCGTCGTTGTCTGAGTCCAAGACGCTCCCCAGCCTCCCCATACAGAAGGCGTCGCGGACGCGCTGGAGCCGACCCGCAAGGACCCGGAAGGGACCCTACGGGCCCAGATCTGGGCCAGGGACACGCCACCGGTCAACCAGCACCATCGGACCGCCCCGCCGCCAAGAGGCGGCACCACCACGACGAGCGCCGTCAGCCTCCGCACCAGGACGCCGGACCGCCACCGGTCGAGCATCGCCGCCGCCTCCACCGCGCCCCCCCACCCCGGGAAGGAGGAGCGCGTGTGTAGGGAATGACCCGCCACCGCCGACACCACCCGGCCAGATCCGGGGGCGACCGCCGGCGGCAGGGCAGAGGACGGAGAAGGGGCGGACGAGGCGGAGGGAGGGCGCCGCCCCGGCCTCCCGGAAGACGTCGGAGGTGACGGGATGGGGAGGAGGGATATGGGAGGGGAAACGCAGGCGGTGCGCCGCAGGCGGGCGGCGGTGGCGGGAGCGGGAGCGAGGCGCGGCGTCAGCGGCGGCGGCGGCGGGGCGTGCCTAGGGCCCGCCGGCGGGGGCGGGGAACCCTAGCGGGGAGCGGGCCTCTGGTGTTGCCGAAGCAGTGCCTTCCCAAGGGTCCACCACGGCATCGTGCTCTTCTTCTCCGCAACCGTTCACACTGGCGAGCATGGGAGGGCTCCCGGCCACGGCTTCCTCCTCGCTGACGGCGAGCACGGCGCCTCTCCACTTAGATCCGTGCCGGTGGAAACCCGATGCAGGTGAGATTTTCCTTACCAATATAGTGAATCTCTCCTTCGGCTCGATGAGACCTGATAGTGGGTGTTGTCCAGTTGTAAGTACGAAGCCAGATTTCCCCTCACTCCTACCTCCCCCATCCACCGAATTAGTAATTCTTCCTTATTGCTGTTTTTTTCTTTTGCTGCCAAATTGATGGAGAGCTATTAGTGAAAGGATTGGAGACTGGTTCTAGCAGCGGTAGATTTTTCGAGAAATTCCAAGTGCTCGTGATTTGCGAAGGGTTTTCTGTATCTATGACTGCAGTGGTTATAGGTTGATCTTTACTTGCAATCTAATTTGCATGTTTGTGTGTGTTCTTGAGGAATCATGTTTGCGATCTGATTGGTGAAAGGGTATTTTGTACTGTTCTCTCATATCCGACTTGTCTTTTTCTCTCTATATAAAGTAGCATTGAAAATGTTCTTTTATTTCCTCTAACCTCTCGGAAACTCACACCTGAATATAAAGATATATGCCTTTAGGAAAACTCTGTATGTTCTTTTGAGTTAAAACCTAACACCAAACATTTTAGTTTCTATACTTCTCTCAGTTAATGCTGGAAAAATGTTTGAATCTTTTTTGTTGTACTAGTTGCCTTTGTGTGCTCATACAAAAATACTAGATCCTATGATGTCAAAAATGCATACATGTTGTGGATGACACTCCTTTATTCTTGAACAAAGTTTTTTCAAACAGAGTTTGATGAGTCTTCACTTTCACGAAACTAAACTTAGTATCAGAGGCAATCACACCATGCCATTACGGGTTTAATTATTTGTCCAGACCTGAAACTGTTGTCATGCTTTCCAGAAAGGGCAACTAGATGTGCTTAATTTATGTGCCCAGGCTTGAAACTGCGGACAGTTTTTAGCTTTTTTATTAAATCGAATATTCAATCGATGCCTTGAAGGGAAATTTGTCGAGAAAATGTTGGGCGGTGCATCTTTGTAGATTCCGGGTATCGTAATAAATGTAATGCATATAATGGTTTCTAATACATGACTTGTGATTTGATGTCTTCCTGTCCAGGTTGAAAATGTTCATGTAAGATTCGTTAAGATGCCTTGGCGTAACCATATGCCCTGAGCTCACACACTTACAGGCTTTACTCTTTGTGTTTGTTACATCTTGTACTGTCGAATGTTTAGAGACTACAGACGGGAAGTCTTCATATGCGTAATCAATGAATTGCATACATTGTAAAATGTTTGATGATCAGACTTTATAATCTTTCCCTAATAATAAAGCACGGATTGATTCCGCGGGTTCACCGTCACAATACGCTTTCTTCTCATGTCATAATACGCTTTTATGATTTGTATAGAAAAAATCATAATATAAACGAGATGGTACTATTATTGTATACTAGCAAAAGAGCCCGTGCGTTGCAACGGGAGAGAAAACATAACACACACTCTTAAATCAACAATCATCACTCAAGACCACAATAGGTCCATCTCCTTTATTTTGGCGAGGCATCATATTTGTGTTGCCGCTTATCCTCCTTCTCACCCTTGCCGGCGATGGCCTCGGTGTTCACACAAAACAACAAAAAACGTGTGTTGAATATGGTTAATCCTAAGACGTCTCTCTCTCCCTCTCTCCTCCCTCCCCCCCTCTCTCTCTCTCTCTCTCTCTCTCTCTCTCTCGCTTTTTCTCACTCTCGCAATGAGAAATCTGTTGTTTTCCTTGCGACATTTTTCAGAGGTATGCACGTGTAGTTATCGATGGTTTCTTTTCCATATATGATTATAGTGGGGTGTTTATTTGCAATCAAGATCGCCGCCGGTATGAAAAAAAGAATCTTGCGCTATAAATTATAAGTTTGCTTCCATAAAAATATTTTAAAAATATTTAACAGGTAAAATTAACATAATATTTAGATTCCACACATTTTTCTAATAAAATTTCATACATAATATGTTAAAATCGAAGTTACGGTTTAAAAGATACAGATAATTTAGAAAATCATTTGGTTTGACTCAAATATATTCCAAAATAATATTTAAAAATACTTAACAGGTAAAAATAATCTCATATTCATATTCTACATATTTTTCTGATCAAATTTCATATATAACATGTTCAAATCGAAGTTATGGTTTAAAAGATATGGATGATTTTAAAAAGCATTTGTTTGACTTAAATATGATCCGCAGATGAATTACCAAAAACATCAGGGGGGTTTCAAAAAATCTAAAATAACGGTTCGGGTGTGGCTTAAATCCAGACGGCGGGGTGATTTCAAGAAAAGATAGGGACTTTTGTGTAAAATACGTAAATAACGATTCGTCTTACCTTTAAACATAACTGCGGGTTGAATTCTCTTAAATAGAGGAAAATTCTCTGAAATAGAGGAACTTTTCTAAAAAAATTTATAACAGACGAAAGAAACCCAATTTGCTTTATTATCATTATTATTAGGTAAAGATAAAGATGTTTCGACGTTTTGTTTTCTGCCTGTACGTCAAATTCACATGTAAATCCAATTTGGCCCAACAATGAATCATCCATGAGTTTTTTTCACGGCACGCACCTCCTTCCCGTCCTTCAAAAAAAAAAAAAATAACCTCATCTCCGTCCCGAAAAGACTAGCCGCCTCCCCAACCCCAACTCGCCGAAACCCCAGCACCCCATGACCCGATCGATCATCAATGACGGTTGGCGAGGTCATGCCTTAGGCCTCATCCTCGGCCGCCCTGACAGCGGATCGAATCAGCGTAGTTGGCACGTGGGACGGCTCCCTGGAGGTGTACCTGGGCGCCTGGACGGGGCTGATGCTGCGCGCCGAGGTGGCGCGGCAGGCCGGGGTCCCGACGCATGTCGTGGCGAGCTAATCTCAACCTGACGCTGCTCACCAGCGCGACATCGTGCCACCTGGACGGCGCTGCAGCGAAGCGGTTAAGCGGGAGGTGGATGAGGCAGAGTCTGCGCTCGGTGGCGCGGCTGGAGGATCCATGATTGTGTGGACACGGCGACGGCGTGGCCGGGTGGAGCGGCAAGTTGATTTTCTTGGGGGTAGGTTTTTGCTGCTGGTGACCTTTTAAGAAATTTAAGAGATCCAGTGCAGGGAGAGATGCTATTGAGTTGGAAGACCAGGTCGATTGGAAGCTCATTGGTCAACGTTCAGTCAAATTTCATGTTGAACTGGTACGTCCTTGATGATCTGGTGCTTATAATCTTTCTTGCCTATAGTTTAGATCTTAAGCTTCTCTTACTTTGTCCAATATAGTTAGTCTGCTTATGAGAACACACATATGTCAATGGATACGCAATTGACCTCTAATCAATCACGGTTTGCAAACTCATCCAGATCTCAATCTTAATGGTTCAAGAATCAACATTTACACTTTGAAGTGTATTCATTGACCAATTCTTTTTGAAATATGCATCTGGGCCATCGAAGGCAAGATGCTTATGTTATGTTTTTATTCTGATGACAAATCATCTTCTTTGCCTGTTTTTTTTGCCTGTTGGTAGCTGGTCATGAGAAACTAGGATATATTTTTACTGCTTTAGATGCAAGCATCTTCTTTTCCATCGACCTGCAGCTAGGGATTTGTTTGGAAATTAAGTTGAAGTTAATGACATTTGTTGTTCTGCATGGGCAGGGATGCAGAGTAATAAATATTTCTGTAACATAAAGTACATCGCCAATTTAACTATTTAAGTAGTGTATCAATTTTCACTGTATTCTCAGTGTTATTCTTAGTGTAGCTTATGCCCAGATCTTTAGTATTTGATTAATCTCATCTATTTCTTGTGAGATGCCGACTCAAACCAGTAAAGTTTCCTGTTCTTAGATCTAATGCTTCCTCTTCCTCAATATCATAACCATTTAAATTGTTAGTATTTTTTTACACTGTGATGCTAATCTTATTTCTTCTGAAAAAGATGAATCTACATGACAGATATGAACTCAAAGAATAAAATTTGGGACAAGTACTAACATTCAAGGACAATAATGTGAATACAACATATGCCTGCTGGCGTGCTGGAATTCATCAGTTGTATCAAGAAAACAAAAAGTAAAACAGGTATGCCAAATGACTGAAATTTATTATGCATTGTGATCCTTATTAACTTGAATTTAAAGATTCGTGACTGTATATGGTTCTGAGTAAGGGATGTGGACCAATTTAGACGTAGGGTATGGGCATGTAATATTTTTTTCTCCCGTTGCAACGCACGGGCATGTTTTCTAGTATACTCCTATATACGATGTGCATCTGCATAATCTTTTTGCTTTATGTGAAGGGATGTCATCTTTTGAATCGGGGTGTGTATGTAAATGTGAAATTTCTACTCCAAATGTCTGAGTTGGTAGTCTCGCCTCACTCCCACTTCATCCCACCACTTCTATCTTTCGCCCACCTTTCACGTCTTGTCACAGCGGCATAGTTGGGCCGGCCCATTCAACACTCGCATTAACTCAATCAGATCAACACCTTCCCAAAACAACGCCATACATTAACTGGTTCAAATCAAATCATTACTTACCAAAACATCAATAATCTCTCCCATAAAAAATCATTTATCTCTACTTCTGAAGATGCAGTTGGGTAACCCATTGATCGATGGAAGGAATAGCCAGCCCCACCATCCGCTGATTTGGTCAACGCAAGCCCAACTCACACAGAAACAAATCAGCCCCAAAATCAGGAATATAAGAGTTTGATCTCCCTTGATCTCGCAGTCCCCATCATTCGTCGGATTCACTTTCTCTCTCCCGAACAATCTCGGTGGCTTCTCGACCTCAATCTCTCCGGTGGATGCCCCCTCTCCGTCAACCTCCCCACGTGCCTTCCTCCTATCCACTGCATGCCACCGAGTGTGTCCCTCAGCCTAGCGGCAATAGCGAGGGGGGAGGGGCAGCATGGTGGTGATTGGGCGAAGAAGCGTTGGGGCGCAGCGGCAGATAGTTTGGGTTCGGGAGCTTTTATCCTGTAGATTTTAGTCGTCCTAGATATGCTCATTACATAGCACATGTTGTCATTTGAGGGTGGATATTCTACTCGAGTGTACAACACTCGGGTTTTCAAATTCCCTAGCCCAAGCCCCTGATCATGTCGCCGCCACAATCAACATCCGGGTCCGGAGCGGCGAGCAGCGCGGCGGTGCTCGCTCGGCTCCGCCGAAACGACCGCAGCCCCGTGGAGGCATCCCTCTAGGTTGTGCGGCGGCGACGCAATGCTCATAAATTTGGTCAATTAACATAGAGAGAGCAAGATTTCGACTTTAATTTTTGAAGATGATGAAAGAATCTCAGTTAATTATTTACATCTCATTTCCCAACCCAGTTATGCTCAGAGTGTAAACTGTGTCTTTGAGTTGCATGTAGGTTATTTGAATGTATTGAATTTCTACAGTTATATTAAGATCCATATTACTGTAGAAATTTTAGAGACGTAAAACTAACGTCCAGTTATATTAAGTCCGTTGAATTTTAGAGACGTTATATTAAGTCTGTATTGAAAGTAAAACTAACATTGAGTTTTAGAGACGTTAGTTTGAGCGGTCCGTTGAATTTTTGAGACGTTTGTTTTACTTTACAAAATATTCATGATTTATATGCTCTTCTATCAAGTGTGACCATGCTGCTCCTCCCCCCTCCTCACCTCTTTCTCCAACCATAGGCCGACGAGAGTTTCGCCCTCGTCCTCCAACCTCTCACGACTACAACCTCCGGTCCAATCCAACCCCAGCCCGTGACAACTTGGTATCAGGTTCACCTTCGATCCCGGTGGCTGCCATGGCCTCTCCGCCGCCCCTTCCGCAAACCCTAGAAGAACTCACCGCCAAACAACAGGCGGACCATGAAGCCGTGGTCGCGACTCTCACCAGCCTCTCCGATGAAAATCACACCGCGCGGGCTGATCGCGCCGAGGACCGCGCCACCCTCAAGCCCATCACCGAGATGCTCCAGAAGCTCCATATCAGCTCGCCGATACGTCACAGCAACAACGCGCGCAGAACCTGGCCCTCCTACGGCTTGAAGGGAAGGGCGCGCCTCAACTTGGTGGCCTCGAGCTCATGCAGCCACCTGTGACTCCATCCAATGCCGGCGACAGGGCCGCCTTGTTGGATCCATCCGATCGTGCTCCGCAACTCTACAAAATCGACTTCCCCCTCTTTGACGGGGCGAGCGACCCACAGCCGTGGTTGACACGCTGCAACCTGTTCTTCCTCGGCCAGCGGACGCAAGATTCCGATAAGACGTGGCTCGCCTCATACCACCTCACTGACGTCGCCGCCTTATGGTACAGCCATCTCGAGGCAAAGTTGGGCCAACGGCCATCCTGGCGAGAGTTTCAAACACTCATCTCTAACCACTTCGGACCGCCGACACGCGCCAACCCCTTTGGCGAGCTGATCTCTACTCGCCGCTCCGGCACCGTGGCGGAGTACTCCAAGCGTTTCCTCCAGAATCTCTCTCGTGTGCACCCAATTGTGGATGCTGAGGAGCGTGATATCTTCACCAACAATTTGGGCGAGCCCATGAAAACTCAGGTTGAGATGCTTAAACTTGCGACTCTAGACGCGGCTATGGACTTGGCAATTTCGTTCGAGCACCTCAACACTGTCACCGGAGCCACGGCCGCCGCCGCTCGGTCGAGCCGTCAAATACGCCCCATGGCCAACCCCGGTGCGGTATTGTCTGAATCCTCCAGCTCCACGCTGCCGCTCATATTCAAAAAGCTCACCCCGGCCGAGATGGACGATCGGCGCGCCAAAGGCCTTTGCTTCAACTGCGACGAGAAGTTTGTTCGGGGCCATCGCTGCAAACGTCTTTTCTACATCCAGTCAGCAGACGACGAAGAAGAGCCACTAGCAGATTTCCAGGAGGCCACAATCTCGCTTCTGGCTGTCACAGGGATTCCCACCACCGACACCATGTAGGTCGCTCTCCGTGTCGGGGATCGTGACCTTGTTGCCTTGCTTGATTCCGGTAGCACTCATAACTTCATCCACGAGGAGCTGGCCACTGTCGTGGGGCTGCCCTTCTCCTCCGACCGCCGCCTCGGCGTCACGGTCGCTAATGGTGATAAGGTTACCTGCCGTGGACTCCTCAAGCATGCTACTATCACGATTGACAAGGAACGCTTCATTGTCAACTTGCATGCCATACCATTGGGCGGATTTGACGTCGTCCTCGGCACGCGCTTCCTCAAAACCTTGGGGCCAATTCTGTGGGATTTCAATAGCCAGTGGATATCATTTTGGCACAGGGATCACCGCGTGGAGTGGTCAGGACTAGGCTCACCAGGACGGCCTGCCCACTTACATGTGTGCGACATCAAGGACCTGCTCGACAGCCTCCTGGCCGCATTCACAGACATCTTCGCCGAGCCCCAGGGATTGCCGCCGCCATGCGCCCATGACCATCATATTCACCTTATTCCAGGGACACAGCCTATTGCCGTACGGCCTTACCGCTACGCGGCTATTCAGAAGGATGAACTGGAGAGACAATGTGCTGAGATGCTGGTTCGTGGCCTTATCCGCCGTTGTTCATCGTCGTTTTCGTCACCCGTCCTACTCGTCAGAAAGCATGATGGTACTTGGCGTTTCTGTATCGACTACCGTGGACTCAACCTTGTCACCGTCAAGGACAAGTTTCCTATTTCAGTCGTCGATGAGCTACTGGATGAGCTTAAAGGCGCATGCTTTTTCACAAAACAGGACCTCCGATCCGGCTACCACCAAGTTCGGATGGCCCCTGAAGATATCCACAAGACGGCGTTCCGCACCCATGATGGTCTCTTCGAGTTTGTGGTGATGGCATTTGGTCTGACAAATGCTCTAGCGACATTCCAGGCACTAATGAACGAAGTACTCCGCCCCTTCCTTCGTTGCTTTGTGCTTGTTTTCTTTGACGATATTTTGATATAGAGCTCCTCCTGGTCAGATCACCATCGTCATGTCAAGCTCGTCTTGGAGGCTATGCGCACACATCAGCTTTTCCTCAAGCGTTCCAAGTGCTCATTTGGGGAGGAATCCATGGCTTACCTTGGGCACGTCATCTCTGCAGCAGGAGTTGCCATGGACAACAATAAGGTCCTCGCCATGGTTGACTGGCCAGTTCCGCACACTGTCCGTGCTGTGCGTGGTTTCTTGGGTCTTGCGGGCTACTACCGCAAATTCATCCGGGGTTTCGGCACCATTGCAGCACCACTCACGGCGCTACTCAAGAAAGATGGGTTTCTCTAGACCTCTGAGGCAGCCACCGCGTTCGACACTCTCAAGACTGCACTCACCACCGCACCGGTGCTCCAGTTACCTGACTTTGCAGTTCCGTTTATTGTGGAGTGTGATGCATCTGGGCCTGGTTTCGGTGCGGTACTGCATCAAGGTGGTGGGCCAATTGCCTATTTTAGCAAAACCATAGCTCCTCGACATGCCTCTCTAGCCACTTACGAGCGGGAGCTCATTGGTCTAGTTCAAGCCGTGCGCCACTGGCAGCCATACCTCTGGGGACGCGCCTTCGTCGTCAAAACTGACCACTACAGTCTCAAGTTTCTGTTGGACCAGCGCCTTGCCACAATACCACAACATCATTGGGTGGGCAAGCTCTTGGGCTTTGACTTCACCGTGGAATACAAACCAGGCCGTCACAACATCGTCGCCGACCCGTTGTCTCACTGTGATGTTCCTACAAGCCACGCATGCACCATCCAGGGGACTTCTTTTGATCTATTTGAAGCCCTCCGGCAGGCCGCACACACAGACCCAGCGCATGTCACATTCAGGGAACAACTGGAGTCTGGCGAGTTGGGGCTGCCTTGGGCTCTAGTCGATGGCATTGTTACCTTTCAGCAGCGGGCTTATGTGTCGCCCTCGTCACAGCTGGTAGCGGAGGTCCTGGCTGTGGCTCACGATGACGGACATGAAGGCATACAAAAGTCTCTGCATCGTCTCCGCAGGGATTTTCATCTGCCTCAAGCACGGTCAACACTTCAGCAGTATATCCGTGCTTGTACGGTTTGTCAACGCAACAAGACAGAGCAGCTTCATCCGGCTGGCCTGTTACAGCCTTTGACAGTACCATCTCGTGTATGGGAAGACATCTCCATGGATTTCATTGAGGCATTACCAAAGGTGGGCGGTAAAAGTGTTATTCTTACAGTGGTGCATCGTTTCTCCAAGTATGCACATTTTATTCCTTTAGTGCATCCGTACACTGCTGAGTATGTTGCTAAGTCTTTTTTCTCCAACATCGTCCGTCTTTATGGTTTTCCAACATCCATCGTTTCAAACAGAGATGTGGTGTTTGCTTCGGGATTTTGGAAGGCTTTGTTTGCAGCCGCGGGCACACGCTTGCACATGAGTTCTGCCTTCCACCCGCAGTCAGATGGACAATCCGAGGCAGTGAATCGCGTCATCACTATGTACCTTCGTTGCATCACTGGGGATCGCCCACGCCAGTGGCTCCAATGGTTTCCATGGGCCGAGTTCTGCTACAACACTTCATATCATTCAGCGTTGAAGGATACTCCTTTCAGGGTGGTTTATGGACGGGACCCCCCGTCTCTCCGGGACTATACTCCGGGCGAAATTCGCAATCAGGCGGTAGAATGGCAGATCATCGACCGCGACCAGTCCTTAATAGATGTCCGCGAGCGTCTCCTTCAAGCAGCACAACAGTACAAGCATTACTATGATGACAAGCATCGGGCCCTTTCCTTTGATGTTGGGGAGTGGGCTTGGCTCCGTGTGCCGCACCGCCCAGCGGCATTCCTCGGAACAGGCGCAAAAGGCAAATTGGCACCCAAATACTATGGGCTTTTCAAGGTCCTCGCTAAAATTGATACGGTTGCTTACCGTCTGGAGTTACTGTAACGCCCCGGATTCGATGCGCCAGGTGTCCGCCAGTTATTCGCCGTCGTTGCCATGTCATTTGCTTGAGTGTTGCACTTTGCCATGTCATCATATGCATTTCATATCATGTCATCATGCACATTTCATTTTGCATACGTGTTCGTCTCATGCATCCGAGCATTTTCCCCGTTGTCCGTTTTGCAATCCGGCACTCCTATGTCTCCCGGCGCCCTCTTTTACCTCTTTTCATGTGCGGGTGTTAAACGTTCTCGGAATGAACCGAGGTTTGTCAAGCGGCCTTGGTATAGCACCGGTAGACCGCCTGTCAAGTTTCGTGCCATTTGGAGGTCGTTTGGTACTCCAACGGTTAACCGGGTAACCGTAAAAGCCTCCTTCTCTTTGCAGCCCAACACCCCTTCAAAGTGGCCCAAAACCCAGCAAACTCCCATCCATGCTCTCGGTCGTCCGATCACGATCGTGTGGGCGAAAACCGTGCTCCATTTGGACTCTCCTAGCTCCCTCTACCTATAAATACATCTCCCCCTCCGAAATTCGCGGTCTATTCCCCCTAACCCTAGTCCCCTTTGTCCTCAGCGCGCCGGACATTGTCCGTCGGCGCCGGACACTTCCCCGCGCCCCACTCCCGTCCTGCCACCTGTCTCATGGGCGAAACCCGCCGCCGCCCTTGCTGCCCGCCCGGGCCCGAAGGGCCCGAGCCAGTCGCCACCTCCCGCGCCTCGGCTCCTCCCTCGGTCGCGCCGCCGCCTCCCTGTCGCGCCCGTCGCGCCACCTCGCCGCCGTGCGCTGCCCCGCCATGCCCCTCGCCGGAGCAGGCCGCCCGCTTCAACCGCCGCCCAGCGCCTCACCTTGGCCGGGATCCGGCCGGATCCGGCGGGAGAGGCCCCGCCGCCGGCACCCGTCGCCGGAGCTCCCCTCCGCCGTGGCCCCGAGCCCCTCCGGCTCGTCCCCGTCCAACTCCGACCACGGGCGCCGCGGATCCGGCGAGATCCGCCGCCGCCTCGGTTCGCGTGCCTCGGTTGACTTCTTCTCCCCCCCCGTTTTCATCATTTTCGTGCATTTTCATCGCATCATATCTTTGTATCCGTAGCTCCGTTTTACGCGCGTAATATGTCAAAATGTTCACCTCGATGAGTAGATCGTTTCATCTCATTGCATTATTTTCATTTGAGATCATCTTGAAGCCCGAAATGCTGTTGGCAGAGTGCTATGTGATGTTAGTTTCTGTTTCTGAACAGAACATGCACTTTTGTCATTTTTGCCATGATTGATGTGTGCACCCTATGAACTTAAGTCCTACATGTGTTTTGTAATATGCCATGCCGTATTTATAGGGGTGTATGCCATGTATTTTTGTGATCTCTGTGGTGACTAGCACAAGCATGCAAACTAGGCTTCATGATGTTGCTGATTTCAGCCCTGTTTTGCTGATATTTTCATGCCATGTTAACTTGATGCTACGGAGAGATCCATTCTTATTTTGAGATACTTCAGTAAGGATGTTTTGTTACACATGTCTTGCTCTATCCATCCACGTCCTTTTTTGCAATTATGGAGTGCCATAGCTTGAGTCAATCGAGCTCTACTTTTGCTATAAAATGTTTCCTGGCAGATTGTTCACATGTTATTCAATTTTGCCAAGGTTGTTGTAGTTGATCCTTGCATGCTATGATGTTGTTCTTGCCATGTATAGCTTCTATGCCATGTCTTCTTACAGTTAGTTGCCTTGCCAGACCATGTATTGCTCTGTGGTGAGTGGTTCAAGCTCACCAACATGTCTACTTATTGTTGTTCCTGCCATGTATGAATCTGTAATATAACTTGCCATGTTTACATGGGTGTCATCATATTTTCTGATCCTTTTTGGCTTATCGTCAGTAAGGGACTTTTGTTCTATGAATTTAGTAGTATCATGCCATACCTTTGTTTTTCATGTTAAGTTCCCGTAACATGTTGTTTCATATCTCTAAACATTGCAACCTGATGTTATTTCTGCAAAGTCTGAAACTGTTATTATTTGCAATCTTGCCATGTGTGTTCGAGCATGTTATAGTGATTTCTGGAGATAGCTCAGTGTTCATGTTTTGTAATGTTTTACCTGTACATCATGCCCATGCCTTTTATTATTACGTTGAGTTGCTGTATCTTGTTGTTTAGGTGCTTGCAATATGCCTAGTTGCTGTTTGGTCAGATTGTTGCTATGACTTGTATAGGGTGTATGTGTTGATCCGTTGCTCCGTTTTGAGTGCGCTCTATATGAAACTTGCTTGATTTTTCATGTAGCTTCATATTATCATGTTGCATCCTTGTTTTGAGGTGTTTGTTTGATGTTTGGATGCATTTCGCATCAATGCCATGTTCTACTTGTTTTGCTCATATCTTCTAGGCCGTAGCTCCGAATCTAATGAACTTTATATGTAACTTGACTCGAATTTCGTGTAGATCATCGTGGTGCATATTAACTTGCTGTTTAACAACTTGAACATAAGGTTTATTCAGATCTGGACCAATTTCGAAATTTGCATATGAGGACTTACCGGAATTGTTATATGTTGTTCCCGGCCTCATTTAAACTTGCCTTGATGTGTTGTTCTTGTTTGCATCATCTCTTGCCATGAGTAGCTTCATGTAGCCTTGTCATGCATCATGCTTGGTTGTGCATCATGTCTTGTCTATGTGTGGTGTGTTTACCATGTTGTGTGCTTCTTCTTGTTAGTTCCTGTTTCGTTGCGATCGTGAGGATTCGTTCGTCTACGCCTGGTTCGGCTTCATCCGTTCGTCTTCTTCATGGACTCGTTCTTCTTCCTAGCGGGATTTCAGGCAAGATGACCGCTACCCTGGATCTCACTACTATCATTGCTATGCTAGTTGCTTCGTTCTATCGTCATGTTGCGCTACCTATTACCTGCTTATCAAGCCATCCTAAATTGCCATGTCAGCCTCTAACCTTTGTCACCCTTCCTAGCAAACCATTGTTTGGCTATGTTACCGCTTTGCTCAGCCCCTCTTATAGCATTGTTAGTTGCAGGTGAAGATGAAGTTTGTTCCTTGTTGGAACTTGGAGAAGTTGTTCCTTGCTGGAACATGTTTACTTGTTGGGATATCACAATATATCTTATATTATTAATGCATCTATATACTTGGTAAAGGGTGGAAGGCTCGGCCTTATGCCTGGTGTTTTGTTCCACTCTTGCCGCCCTAGTTTCCGTCATATCGGTATTATGTCTCCGGATTTTGCGTCCCTAACGCGGTCGGGTGATTTATGGGACACCCTTGACAGTTCGCTTTGAATAAGACTCCTCCAAAGAAGGCCCAACATTGGTTTTACCATTTGCCTCACCACCACCTATATTTCCCTTGGGAGTAATTAACCCAAGGGTCATCTTTATTTAGCCCCGGGCCAATGCTTGTCCAAGTGTTGACCCGAACCGAGCTACTCAAGGGGCCACCTTGAGGCAACCCGAGGTTTGGTTTTACTCGTAGCTAGTCTCATCCGTGTTGCCACGAGAGCGAGATATGTGCAGCTCCTATCGGGATTGTCGGCGCATCGGGTGGCTTCTTTGGTCTTGTTTTATTCTTTGTCGAAATGTCTTGTAGCCGGATTCCGAGACTGATCGGGTCTTCCCGGGAGAAGGAATATCCTTCGTTGATCGCGAGAGCTTATCATGGGCTGTTGGGACACCCTGCAGGGTATAAACTTTTCGAGAGCCGTGCCCGCGGTTATGTGGCGAGATGGAATTTGTTAATATCCGGTTGTAGTAAACTTGAAGTAAACTCTTCTAAAATACACCAACCGTGTGCGAATCGTGAGTGTCTCTTTTCGGGTTGATCGAGAGGAGAACACGGTTTCTGGGTTATGTTTGACGTAGGTAGGAGTTCAGGATCACTTCTTGATCATTACTAGTTGACGACCGTTCCTTTGTGTCTCTTCTCGCTCTCATTTGCGTATGTTAGCCACCATATATGCTTAGCCGCTGCTGCAACCTCACCACTTTACCCCTTCCTTTCCCATCAAGCTTTGCTAGTCTTGATACCCATGGTAATGGGATTGCTGAGTCCTCGTGGCTCACAGCTTTACTACAACACCGATTGCAGGTACAGGTTTTGCGATGATCATGACGCGAGAGCGATGCTTGCTTGCGTTGAGTTCTTCTTACGCTTCTTAGATCGTGGGATAGGTTCGGTCGTGATGCGGGCTAAAGGTGGTGGATGTCGTTTGAGTTTCTGTTTATGTTTCATCCGTAGTGGGATGTTGATCTCTTTGTATGATGTTGTTGTATTCATGTGACATTGTATGTATTGGATGTATCCCCATCTATTATGTAATGTTGATGTAATGATATCCACCTTGCAAAAGCGTTTCAATATGCGGGTCTATCCTTGGTGGAACCTTCGAGTTCCTTTTGGATAGGGTCGCATATTGGGCGTGACAAGTTGGTATCAGAGCCTCGACCGACTCTAGGAGCCCCTTGATTGATCGTGTAGTTTGGCCGTTGTTGAGTCTAGAAAAAACTATTTTCGGAGTCTAGTTATATCGGAGAGTAGGAATTCTTTTTACTCCTCAGCCCTTAAATCGCTCTGGTGAGGAATCTTGACGTAGGTGTTTTGAATTACTTCTCTTCCCCTTCAAATTTTCTTTAGGATCAAGCAGTTGGTTTTTCGATCGTTGTTCCTCAGCTCTTTTCATCCGGTGCATTTCTCGTGAAGTCGACTCGAGCCTCTTCATCTTTGCAAGTTCAATCCTCAGTTGTCTTCTTTTCCCACCCGCCCACCCTTCTTCTTATTGGAACCGGAGTCCGTAATTGAGTATCCATTCTACTCGTGCGAAGTTTTTGCTCTCTCTCCTCAATGATTTCAACCGGTGTTTTCTCTTCAAGATATTCGTCGTTTCCCCTCCCGAGTTGCCTTTGTTTTTCCCGCCCTCCCACCCTCTTCTTCCCGGAGTCTGAGTCTCTTTCGACCATCAATTTCATTCGTGTGGAGCCTCTTCAGTCTTCCCTCAATTATTTCAACCGGTGAATTCTCGTCTTGTTCGTCATTTTTCATCTCTTTCTTTTTCCGGTGCACTCAATTCAAGTTTTTCGGGTTAATCATATTCTATTCCTCAAAGTGTTTTTCCTACTCGTCCTCCTTTTGCCAGTTTATCATTCCGGAGTTCCGAAGACATCTCAGGAGATTTGCCTGTGTTCGAATTAATTCGAGGTTGTCACCTGATTTAAATATTTCAATTGTACCGGTGCATCATCTATCTGTTCAACAATCCTTTCCAACGGTGTTTTTCTTTTAGTGGGCCCTAACCCACAGGTCTTTTCGAGGATCTTACGACTCTTCCGATTTCCCGGAGTTATTCTCAATTCTTTTCGAGTTTGGCGTAAGAATGGATCCCATCAGTCGATGCTTTTCCAAGATCGATTTAAAATCATTTTTCATTGTTGGCTCAACCTCTCCGCTTTTCGTTTCACCGAGTACCTCAATAATTTTGGTGTTGTTTCTCGTCGTCTTTCTCAGCTTTGAAGACCGAAGAAGAGTTCCTCTTAAATCTTGTCTGTTCTCCCGGAGATTCGCGGTGCTAGCTCGATGTTATCCTATCAAATTGTTTCCAGTCATGCAAATTATTTTCATCCATCCGGAGTATTCCAGAAGTTGATTTCTATTTCTTTTCACCGGAGGCCATCGTTCCAGAAGAATTCTTCGTCCTCACATTTCACCTACCGTTATCCAATTATTCCGGTGCTTCGTTCAAGTGTTCTTTAATCAGCTCATGATCTCTTTGTTCTTTTGTATCTAAATCCCCTCGAGCAGTTATGTTTTTCTAATTCTTCCCGGTGATTCATTCTGTTTCATCAGTCATTTCCGAATTCTAATGGTGGTTCGTTCAAGATTCTTTTCCTTGATTATCATTTTAATTCATTCGTTCTTTCCAATCTTACCGGTGGTTCATGAAGACCTTCTCAAGTTTTGCGACATATTTCCCCTTAATCTTTTTCAAGAAGAACAAGTTGCATGCCAAATCCATTGCTTGTCATCAATTTAATTTGATGAAGGATAAGCATACAATAAATCTTATTCTTATTTGATCCAAGTGAGTAATCCCTTACTTTGGAGTTTGTTCTTGAGGAATAAATTCTAGTTCCAAGTCTTATCATCTTTCTTTTCCGGAGTTCAATTTCCTCGACCTTTCTGGAACCTCTATCTAAATAATCGCAAGGCCTTAATCTTATTTCCTTTCATCCTTCAATCGTATCTTGCCATTCTTTTATTACCGGAGTTCTTCATGGTGGTTCTTCATGATCTAATTCTTTCTTCAAGAGTTTCATTAATATTTTGGTGGAATTCAAATATCTTTTCATCTTGCATCTCTAAGTGTAATTAATTCTCCGTATTCTTTAGAATTGGAGTTTTGCATTTCTTCGTTCTTCTCAGCTATCGAATCATTTCTGTTTGTGGTCGGTTATCACCTCATTAATTTTGAGATGTTATCCATAAGTCCACAACAAGGTTATTCTTTCGTTGTTGAATTTTCTCAACAACTCCAGTCAATCCTTCCTTCTAAGTTCTTTTCACCCAATTTTTCCAATTCTTCCGGAGGCATTGCGTTGCTTATGTCATCAAGTGTCATTCCATCTTCTCAAGCACATGTTCTACTCTTTCCATGTTTCAACCGGTGTGCTGCCTAAATCCTTTCAGTCCTATTCGTTTCTTTTCTCATTCTAACCACTCCGGTTAGAAAGAGTTGTTTCATAGTCTATCTGATTCCGTGAGCTTTCGATTCTCGCCTTTCTCGCCGTTCCTCTCTTCATCTCGAGTGCTCTCGATTCTTTGCTTCTTCTCTTGAGTTCTCGTTTCACCTCATCCCTTTTCCCTTCCGTCTCGGTCCTAAGATCTCGGGACGAGATCTCTTGTTAGTGGAGGAGTGTTGTAACGCCCCGGATTCGATGCGCCAGGTGTCCGCCTTGATTATTCGTCGTTGCCATGTCATTTGCTTGAGTGTTGCACTTTGCCATGTCATCATATGCATTTCATATCATGTCATCATGCACATTTCATTTTGCATACGTGTTCGTCTCATGCATCCGAGCATTTTCCCCGTTGTCTGTTTTGCAATCCGACACTCCTATGTCTCCCGGCGCCCTCTTTTACCTCTTTTCGTGTGCGGGTGTTAAACGTTCTCGGAATGGATCGAGGTTTGTCAAGCGGCCTTGGTATAGCACCGGTAGACCGCCTGTCAAGTTTCGTGCCATTTGGAGGTCGTTTGGTACTCCAACGGTTAACCGGGTAACCGTAAAAGCCTCCTTCTCTTTGCAGTCCAACACACCTTCAAAGTGGCCCAAAACCCAGCAAACTCCCCTCCATGCTCTCGGTCGTCCGATCACGATCGTGTGGGCGAAAACCGTGCTCCATTTGGACTCTCCTAGCTCCCTCTACCTATAAATACATCTCCCCCTCCGAAATTCGCGGTCTATTCCCCCCTAACCCTAGTCCCCTTCGTCCTTAGCGTGCCGGACATTGTCCGTCGGCGCCGGACACTTCCCCGCGCCCCACTCCCGTCCTGCCACCTGTCCCGCGGGCGAGGCCCACTTCGCCGCCCCACCGCGGCCCGCCCGGGCCCGAGAAGGGCCCCCGAGCCCGGTCGCCACCTCCCCGCGCCTCCCCGCTCCTCCCTCGGTCGCGCGCCCCGCCTCACTGTCTTGTGGCCGTCGCGCCACCCCGCCGCCCGCTGCGCCGGCCCCTTCGCCGGACCCCTCACGGGCAGGGCCGCCTGCCTCAACCGCCCAGCGCCTCCACGCTTGGCCGGATCCGGTTGGGGAGAGGCCCCGCCGCCGGCCCCCGTCGCCGGAGCTCCCCTCCGCCGTGGCCCCGAGCCCCTCCGGCTCGTCCCCGTCCAACTCCGGCCACCGGCGCCGCGGATCCGGCGAGATCCGCCGCCGCCTCGGTTCGCGTGCCTCGGTTGACTTCTTCTCCCCCCCGTTATCCACTAAGTCCCGAGCGTTTTCATCATTTTCGTGCATTTTCATCGCATCATATCTTTGTATCCGTAGCTTCGTTTTGCGCGCGTAATACGTCAAAATGTTCGCCTCAATGAGTAAATCATTTCATCTCATTGCATTATTTTTATTTGAGCTCATCTTGATGCCTGAAATGCTGTTGGAAGAGTGATATGTGATGTTAGTTTCTGTTTCTAAACAGAACATGCACTTTTGTCATTTTTGCCATGATTGATGTGTGCACCCTATGAACTTGAGTCCTACATGTGTTTTGTAATATGCCATTCTGTATTTACAGGGGTGTATGCCATGTATTTTTGTGATCTCTGTGGTGACTAGCACAAGCATGCAAACTAGGCTTCATGATGTTGCTGATTTCAGCCCTGTTTTGCTGATATTTTCATGCTATGTTAACTTGATGCTACGGAGAGATCCATGCTTATTTTGAGATACTTCAGTAAGGATGTTTTGTTATACATGTCTTACTCTAGCCATCCATGTCCTTGTTTGCAATTATGGAGTGCCATAGCTTGAGTCAATCGAGCTCTACTTTTGCTATAAAATGTTTCCTGGCAGATTGTTCACATGTTATTCAATTTTGCCAAGGTTGTTGTAGTTGATCCTTGCATGCTATGATGTTGTTCTTGCCATGTATAGCTTCTATGCCATGTCTTCTTACAGTTAGTTGCCTTGCCAGGCCATGTATTGCTCTGTGGTGAGTGGTTCAAGCTCACCAACATGTCTACTTATTGTTGTTCCTGCCATGTATGAATCTGTAATATAACTTGCCATGTTTACATGGGTGCCATCATATTTTATGATCCATTTTGGCTTATGGTCAGTAAGGGACTTTTGTTCTATGCATTTAGTAGTATCATGCCATGCCTTTGTTTTCCATGTTAAGTTTCTGTAGCATGTTGTTTGATAGCTCTAAACATTGCAACCTGATGTTATTTCTGCAAAGTCTGAAACTGTTATTATTTGCAATCTTGCCATGTGTGTTCGAGCATGTTATAGTGATTTCTGGAGATAGCTCAGTGTTCATGTTTTGTAATGCTTTACCTGTACATCATGCCCATGCCTTTTGTTATTACGTTCAGTTGCTGTATCTTGTTGTTTAGGTGCTTGCAATATGCCTAGTTGCTGTTTGGTCAGATTGTTGCTATGACTTGTATAGGGTGTATGTGTTGATCCGTTGCTGCTTTTGAGTGCGCTCTATATGAAACTTGCTTGATTTTGCATGTAGCTTCATATTATCATGTTGCATCCTTGTTTTGAGGTGTTTGCTTGATGTTTGGATGCATTTCGCATCAATGCCATGTTCTACTTGTTTTGCTCATATCTTCTAGGCCGTAGCTCGAATCTAATGAACTTTATATGTAACTTGACTAGAATTTCGTGTAGATCATCGTGGTGCATATTAACTTGCTGTTTAACAACTTGAACATAAGGTTTATTCAGATCTGGACCAATTTTGAAATTTGCATATTAGGACTTCCAGAAATTGTTATATGTTGTTCACGGCCTCATTTAAACTTGCCTTGATGTGTTGTTCTTGTTTGCATCATCTCTTGCCATGAGTAGCTTCATGTAGCCTTGTCATGCATCATGCTTGGTTGTGCATCATGTCTTGTCTATGTGTGGTGTGTTTACCATGTTGTGTGCTTCTTCTTGTTAGTTCCTGTTTGCTATGCGATCGTGAGGATTCGCTCGTCTCACGCTGGTTCGGCTTCATCCGTTCGTCTTCTTCATGGACTCGTTCTTCTTCCTAGCGGGATTTCAGGCAAGATGACCGCTACCCTGGATCTCACTACTATCATTGCTATGCTAGTTGCTTCGTTCTATCGCTATGCTGCGCTACCTATTACCTGTTTATCAAGCCATCCCAAATTGCCATGTCGACCTCTAACCTTTGTCACCCTTCCTAGCAAACCATTGTTTGGCTATGTTACCGCTTTGCTCAGCCCTCTTATAGCATTGTTAGTTGCAGGTGAAGATGAAGTTTGTTCCTTGTTGGAACTTGGAGAAGTTGTTCCTTCTTTGGAACATGTTTACTTGTTGGGATATCACAATATATCTTATATTATTAATGCATCTATATACTTGGTAAAGGGTGGAAGGCTCGGCCTTATGCCTGGTGTTTTGTTCCACTCTTGCCGCCCTAGTTTCCGTCATATCGGTATTATGTTCCCGGATTTTGCGTCCCTAACGCGGTCGGGTGATTTATGGGACCCCCCTTGACAGTTCGCTTTGAATAAGACTCCTCCAGCAAGGCCCAACATTGGTTTTACCATTTGCCTCACCACCACCTATATTTCCCTTGGGAGTAATTAACCCAAGGGTCATCTTTATTTAGCCCCCCCGGGCCAATGCTTGTCTAAGTGTTGGCCCGAACAGCTACTGAGGGGCCACCTTGAGGCAACCCGAGGTTTGGTTTTACTCGTAGCTAGTCTCATCCGGTGTTGCCCTGAGAACGAGATATGTGCAGCTCCTATCAGGATTGTCGGCGCATCGGGTGGCTTTGCTGTCTTGTTTTATTGCTGTCGAAATGTCTTGTAGCCGGGATTCCGAGACTGATCGGGTCTTCCCAGGGAGAAGGAATATCCTTCGTTGATCGCGAGAGCTTATCATGGGCTAAGTTGGGACACCCCTGCAGGGTATAAACTTTCGAGAGCCGTGCCTGCGGTTATGTGGCAGATGGGAATTTGTTAATATCCGGTTGTAGTAAACTTGAAGTAAACTCTTCTAAAATACACCAACCGTGTGCGTAACCGTGAGTGTCTCTTTTCGGGGTTGATCGAGAGGAGAACACGGTTTCTGGGTTATGTTTGACGTAGGTAGGAGTTCAGGATCACTTCTTGATCATTACTAGTTGACGACCGTTCCTTTGTGTCTCTTCTCGCTCTCATTTGCGTATGTTAGCCACCATATATGCTTAGCCGCTGTCGCAACCTCACCACTTTACCCCTTCCTTTCCCATCAAGCTTTGCTAGTCTTGATACCCATGGTAATGGGATTCTGAGTCCTCGTGGCTCACAGTTTACTACAACACCGGGCCAGTGTACAGGTTTTGCGATGATCATGACGCGAGAGCGATGCTTGCTTGCGTTGAGTTCTTCTTCCGCTTCTTAGATCGGGGATAGGTTCGGTCGGCAGCCTGGGCTAGCAGGGTGGATGTCGTTTGAGTTTCTGTTTATGTTTCATCCGTAGTCGGATGTTGATCTCTTGTATGATGTTGTTGTATTCATGTGACGTTGTATGTATTGGATGTATCCCCATCTATTATGTAATGTTGATGTAATGATATCCACCTTGCAAAAGCGTTTCAATATGCGGGTCTATCCTTGGTGGAACCTTCGAGTTCCTTTTGGATAGGGTCGCTTATTGGGCGTGATAGTTACCCCCTCGCGCCCGCATTCATAATGTCTTCCATGTCGAGTCTCAAGAAATACTAATGTCCGCCTCCTGAAGGTCCGCCCATGCTCCCTCCGCTGTTTCAGGGTCGAGTACATCCAACTCCCGTCTAGGCATTGTGTGCTCGTATTGCTCGCGGTATACAAGAGGTGCTCATTCAATGGGAGGGACAACCTGCGTCTGCTGCTTCTTGGGAGGATGTCCCCGCCTTCCGCGATCGTTATCCAAGTTTCCAGCTCGAGACAAGCTGTTTCAGAATGGAGGGGGAGATGTCATGTGGGGTCAGACTTATAGGCGCAAATTGCTTCATTCTGAATTATTAGTATGTGGTATGCAATGAATAAGTCGGGCTCAAGCTACAGAGTGGCTCGTGTTACCTAGAGTTTTTTCTATAAAAACTAGACTTTGCAGTGACATGAGGCCTGCCGTCTCGTGTGATGTGATTTGACGGCGCGCCGGTGTTATGGACTGGGGCTCGGTGATGCAGCTCATCCATGAACTGCGCAACTCATGCTGCGGGCGACGGGTCCGACGGTGGTCTCAGCGATGTGTTGCCATGGGCGCCGCTTAGGCGTCATTGCTGCGATGGAGCTTTGCCGTGTCGCACGGTGCTGCCATGGAGCTTCAATGGAGCATCGCCCGGAACTGCCGGTCTGCGAAGGAGCTTTGCCGTGCCGTGCGGTGCTACCATGGAGCATCGCCGAGGGCTGTATGTGCTTCCATGGAGCAGCAATGGAGAATCGGCAGAGCTACAATGCAACGTGGGTGGTGCTGCTACCCACGATTTCTCACCGACGCCGGAATGCAATTGATGTGGGCGCGGACCGGCTCATCTCGTCGGCGGCGGAAGCTTCAATGCAACAGTTTCTTTTTGTGGTGGAAGAGATGACTTGTTGATCTCGTTGTCGTCCAATCGATACAAAGGCGAGGATGGTACCTGGCGGTGCGGCAGGACACAACACGAGACGCGAGAGCGACGGCCGATGGATTGGTGTTGCGCTGCGAGATGACAGGTCAAATCGGTGGGTTGCGCTCGTGGCCTTTTTCTGAAATCGAGAGTTACGCAATGTTTAATCCAACAGCGGAGAGGTGGTTTACAATTGGATTTCATCATCCGGATGGCGACTAGAAAAAATGCACGTTGCAACACGGAAACAAACCCACTCGCGATTATATCTGAGCAGATGTGATTAATGCCAATGCAACGATTCAGGCAACGATCTTGGTCATCACATTCTATCATGGCGCTTTCACCCGCCCTTCCTTCACCAACTTGTAATTTAACGGATATGTAACGATGGTGGGCCTCATCCGGTCCCTCAATGTGAAAAATGAGGCCTTTGTTGTATTTTCACTATTCTCTAGTCACATGTTCATGTGCTTTGGAATCTCTGTTCCCTCATTTAGTTTTTTATCTTCATATATCACTAGTAGAAAACATGGCTTTCGTCCAGGCCAGTTTAGCCCATTAGTCCCGATTCAATCGTAACCGGGACTAATGTGAGCATTTATCCCGGTTCGTGTGGCTAAAGCATTAGTCGGTTCACTGTGCCCTTTAGTCGGTTTGAGGCACAAACCGGGACTAAAGGGTGCGATGCCCATTAGTCCCGGTTCATGCCTCAAACCGGGACTAAAGAGTAGACCTTTAGTCTCGGTTTGAGGCACGAACCGGAACTAATGGGGTTGAGACCTTTAGTCCCGGTTCCCCTCACGAACTGTGGTCAAACAATGGTCAAACCATGGTCAAACTAATTATTCTAAAATATTAGTGTTACTAAATAATTTGTTTCAGTTATTTTGAATTTTAAACAAATCTGGTCAAACTGTGGTCAAACTATGGTCAAACCATGGTCAAACCATGGTCAAACTAATTATTCAAAATAACTATTGTTTTCTAAATAATTATTGTTTTTGAAAACAATAGTTTGAAACTCAAACAGTGAAATGTGTCAATTCATGCTCAAGCAAAATTCTGGAGGGTTAATAGGATTGACATCTTACTATTGTCAGGAAAACAACAAGTGCAGACTTGGAAACGAGGGAGAATAGAACCCGGAAGTTAAGCGTGCTCAGGCGGATGGGTGACCGTTCGGGAAGCTAGGTGATTTAGAATGATGAGGGTGATTAGAGAAGAGGATAAATTGAGCAGTGATGAGGGTGCTGATTAGAGATCAGGGGTTAAAATAATTCAGAATTTTGACCAACCGGGACTAAAGGTGGAGCTCCACATGACCAACCGGGACAATAGGCCCTTTTTCTACTAGTGTATGGTCTCTTCTCCCACTCCTCACATCTCATTTAGCTCCACAACGTCCCTTCACAACTACATCGTCTTGCCTCCTCTCACTACCCGACCCTAAGATGCGCCACCACAACATTTTCATTTCTCATCCCTCAGATGCGCAACCACCATTTTAACTCTTCCCTGCTTGGGAAAGTGCAATGTTAACCTTGGTACGATGTGAACACATGAAACTAAAAAATTCAGTAAAGCCAAAGCTTTTGGATACTATCTTTTCACATAATGCTGAGCAATTCACTACCGGAATATCGCCTAATCCCAACGGCCTGACCTATGCCGACGGCCCCCGTCGACATATATGGAGGTATCTTAGGCGGCTTAGGGCAAGCCGTCGGTGTACCAAAGCCGTCAGGGTATCTCCACGTATGCCGACAGGGCCCGTCGGCACAGCGACGCCGTCAGCAGAGAGCGACATATGCCTACAGCAGCTGTCGGCATAGGGGGGCCGTTGACATAAAAGTGGGCCCGGCGACCCGGTGTGTGACGGGAGGTTGATGGCGTCAGAGCTATCCCGACGGCAGAAATGGCGGCCGTCGGCATAGCTATAGCCCTTGTCCAAGCCATCCATCTGAGTCCTGTACCTCATCTATCTGGGGGCATAGCTATCTTGTGGCTTTGCCGTCGACATATCTTTACATATTTTTTATTTTTAATAATTTTTTCCTAAATTAAAATTTGATTAACTTAAATGTGCCTTATCTAAACAGACATACATAAATTATATATCGATTACGTGTCGGAAAGCACTCGACACGCGGCTCCGTTGTGTGACCCCCCTCACACACGTCGCTGTCTCACGAAGGAGGAAATGGCCACGTTGGGCAGACACGGAGGAAATCTTGCTGTGGATTGGGCCGGAGCGGTGTTCGAGGTGTACCTACGGTGCTGGGCTATGACAAATTGGTGAAAAGGTCCATCGGTCAAACCCCGTCCACTGAAAGTAAAAGGCCTAGATCCATGGGTTAGCTATGCGAGGTTAGACGGGATGGGGGACTTGGGGGGTAGCTATGCCGCCGGGTCTTGCTGGGCCCTCTTACATGTCTGGAAGTGTGGTGGCAGGTGCAAGCTTGTCATCACGGCTCGGGTGTGACCCCCTGATGGACGTCCCTGCCGCCAACTCACGGAGGGGGAAACGAACACGTAGGGCCTGCCGAAAATCAGTTTGTCTAATTCACATCTAGATGTTATTTAAGGATATCACATCTAAGCTCCCACAAGTATATAATATAAGCGGGAGCCTCAGCGCTTGTTCGCTAGGGTTCGCACTCTCCACAGGCTCGCCGCAATACATATATGTTACCTTTGGAGGCTCAGCGTTCATTTGCTAGGGTTTGCTATATTCAAAGTCTCTCACCCTCTCTTCACGAGATCTAAACAAGGCTGCGTTGGCCTCTTGTCTCTCTCTCTCCCCCTCACATTTGGTGAAGGAGGCGTCCGTATCCCGTCAGCCGGGAAGGGGAGGAGGTGCAACGTAAACTCTATCCCCTTCGGCGAGGGAGGCAATCCACTCCCGGCTGCGCGGTTCTATTTCACCCAGCGCCGGGGCGGGAGGGCCACCGACCCCTTCTTCCTTGCAGCCGTCCGTGGTGTGGGCAGATCTGGCCTCCCGCCGCACGCCTTGCCACATCCCGATGACCCTAAGGTATACGTTTCTCTGAAACCGTCGTTGCTCTAGCTGCATGTGGATCTTTTTCGATCTGTAGTCGAATCTAGGTCTTTGTTCAAAGAGGAAACAAAGGTGCGGTGGGGTGGAGCATGAATCTAGGACGTGGTTCAATGAGGAAAGGAGGGAGGAAAAGTAGTATAGACTGGCTATCCAGCCGCTTTGTTGGTCTAAAAGGGAAAAAGGGGGTAACCCAGTACACACATCTGTAAGGAAACGATCTCTTTGTTGAAAAGGGAAAGAAAGCGGGGGTCGGGTAGTTTGTGCAGGACTAGATTTGCGGCCCTCACATAGGAAAAAAGTTCAAAGAGAACAAATATGGGACCAACACAGATATGCTGCTTGGCTACATACTCTGCATCACCCATTTATACGTGTGGATGCACATGGTGCTAGCATGTCCCATACAACTATTTTGCTGTTGTTAATCTAAGAATACCACCAGAAAATTGAAGTAATGCCACTTTTAAAAGTAAATTACATTTTTAACGAATGTTGTTTCAAGAGAGTGTCTCTGTTAATATGAATCAATGCAACCATTTTAGAAATGCTACTGTCCTACTTTGTTTTCCATCCAAGATAAGTTAGATGCTTCTTTACGTCACCGTTTGTTTCATCCTCCTTTATTGGCAAGTAATTGTTTCCTTTTACGCCTCTGTTAAAACAGGGTATCGATTCAACTTGTTGCTATTGCGACATTTTGCTTCGCTACTCGAAACACTTACGTTTTGAGAGTGTTTTGTGCAGTTCAACTTGAATGTCACACCGGTGACTTTGCTTAATTTTGGTGCAACTGCACAAAAGGAGATTCGAGATTTGTTTCTAGTGTTCCTGTCGAGTTGTTTCAAATCTTGGTCTCTACGCGAAACACTTTGCTTGATTTCAGTGCAACTGCACAAAAGGAGATTGGATTTCCTATTCGTGTTAGCTGATTCGTATTTTATCTGGTGTTCTCATGAAAGGTCAGTACACGACTTCATCCACATGATTGTGCAGTGTGCTTTGAGATGCTCTGCTACCTGTATTGGTACTGTTTTAAGTGAATGTTGAATTGAAGCTATTGTATTGCTGTCTTTTCCCATTAAGTAGTGAACAAAAATGGGACCAACCCAGACATGATGCTTGTTGCTTTGTTACAACAAACTCGCATCACCCCCTTTATAAGTAGATGGAAGCATATATTGTTGTTGCGCCCACTCTCCCCTGGAACTGTTTATGCTTTTCGTCAATCTAATGCCACTGATAAAAATAAGCAATGCCACTCTCAGAATTAATTAACTATTGAATCTTAGTTCAAAGCGCAACACTTGTTAGGAATAGTACTATCCTTTCTGTCGTTCTTTCTACATGTTTAACCAAGGTATTGTTAAGATAATGTCTCTTTAAAAATGAATCAGTTGCATTGTTTTAGGAATGGTACTTTTACGCTTTGTCATTCTTTATACATGTTGAAACAAGGCATTGTTAAGATAATGTCTTAGTCAATATGAATGAATCACACTGATGGAGAATTGCTACTCTCCTGCTTTGTTTCCCATTAAGACAAGTCATTAACCGTTATTTCTCAGTAATTGTTTCCCTTATACCTATTGTTGCTTACAGGGATCTCGAAATTAAAGCTCGGTTTTATTCCGACTTCGATTTTAGTTGAACTGCACAAAAGGAGCCAATGTGTCCAAGGCAAGCTATGGCGTTCTTGGGTCGATTGGACGTTCCACTTTGCAGAAAGAAGCGATCCTTGGTTGCGGTACATTCTGAAGGAATGACCGAAGCTTTCCTGAGTATTATTAGACACCGGTGACATGACTAGTCTGCAGAGACCATTTTCAATTTAACAACACGTGGAGTGCCACAGGAAAAAGTGCCCAAACAAGTACAAGAAGCTATGACAGGACACGATCATAGGCATTACATATTTTGAATGGGAAAAGCTTGTCAAAGTTTAATCATTGATGTTAGCAAGAAGGCGTTAGTTTAATATATTAGAATTGGAAAACCTTGTCAAAATTTGCTCATTGATGTTAGCGAATACATGCATTTGATATTTTTGAGTGGGGCGCCCTTCTTTGGGAGCAGCGTCGAGTGTTTTTCCTATTCCGTGTTCAGTTTAGAAGTAAATAGTTACTCTGCTGAGATATTCCTGTGTTAAGAGTTTGTTACGAATATTGTCTATGTAATGCCGGCCTTGTGTTTGATTGCAAAGTTGAGCTTGGAATGTTGTGGCATGCGGCATCACGAGCTGTTCATCGTGCCTCCTGAGAATAATGCTTCGTATTGTTTTGCATGTCGATCTAATGCCAGTGATTTTCTTGTTAAGAAGATCATCCTCTTCTGTTGTTTCCGTGCGTAAGAAGTTCATCGTCTGATGTTTCATTCATAGCCTATACGACATGTCGGGTAGGTTAGACGTGAAACCATATGATCTTCCGACCAACTCATGATATTAGGCGTGATTGGATCGTCATTTTCCAACCAAAACGGTTGTAAAACTGACGCTTGTAAATTAAAGCAGATGGTCTCGAGGCGAAGGCGCTTGGTTGGTCGATTTCGACTAGTAAAATATCGGAAGTACTTCACAGGATAAAAACACTGAGCGACACTCGGACGATTGCTAATCTAGCCGTTAGCTGTTGTTTCAGCCTTGCCCATGGATGGCATGATACGCACGTCGTGCATGTATCGTCTGGTAATGTCGTCCATATAGCAGTGCTCGTAAAATCTAAACTAGTCTCTCAAATTACACGCGTAACCCGCCGGTTTTACTTACAGACCTCGGGCCTTCCGATGACGAGTAAATTACACTTGTATGTTAATACAGGTTTGAAATAAACCAGAGCTCCCAAGCACGGCCTTACCGTTTCATGCCGTCTCAGTTTCTCGAAGGTGCTCATAGGTGTCCGATGATCCTGGCTTCCTGAATGAGCAGCGGGCGCTGTATCAGACCTCCGCAGGGCCCGCGAGGCCCTCTCCGTTGTCCTTCGAGTTGTTGCGCTCGCCGTGGCGCCGAGCATTGTTAACATGGTCAACGAACATGAGGATTCAGGAGATGACTTTATTTTGGTGGATGACACTATGGACCCACTAGGGCCATAGCAAATGCGATACACAAGTGCCTCCTTATTATGTACAACTATTTTTTTGCTTTCTCCTGGTTTCACGACATCACGGTCCCATACCATTGTCAACCTATGTAGTCAATATAAGCGAGAATTGCACAAGGTGCGGCCGACAGCTGGGACCAAGCAGCTCGAGCAAGATTTGTGTTTTTGAGGCGTGAGCAACTGCAGAGTTTTTCTTGGTGATGATTTCGTTGTTGTTCAGGAGAGCAGGGTATTAACTGGGTGGGCTGTGGCCCGTCTAGCCTGTGCCAGATATCCAGCCAGATACTACTTTTTCAAGATGAAAATGGCTAGCCCAGCTATCGTCTTTTTGAGGAATACCGGTGCAAGGTCAACTTGTTATTCTCCGCCCATTGGGCTGCAAATATTTCTTAGGAGGGATGCATTAGGCTTAACAGGAAAATGGGCTTTAAAAATAATAAATGGGATGTAATTATAAAAACTGGGCAGTAACTATAAAAAATGCACCAAACACGAAATTAGTTTATAAAATATTATTTATGGATTTTGAAAATCTTAAATTTTCATTGTTGCGCGCGCAATGTTTCGTTGGATTTTTACGTAATACAAATTTATATTTAATCTGACTAGAAATTTCGGGATAAAAATATTTCGGATCCCATAAAAATGTGGGAAATTTTATTGAATTCTGTCTTCAACGGTTGGTTAAAATTATTAATCGTTGTCCTAGCTAGAAAATGGGTTGTACTTTTAACAAGCTATAAATGGGCTGTTGTAAATTCCATTAGAATTCAAAAATGTGCTGTACATTCTTACAAAACGCATAAATGGGCTATAAGTTCTCTACCACACACTTGTGGGCCTACTAAGTGGCGTCCCTAAAAAATAAGTTGACGCGTATGCAAGGCTTTGTCAACTTATTATAGTCGACACGGTTCTAGCAGGATTGGCTGTTGGATATCTATCCAACGGATGTCGTCTTCTTCTTCAATCTCGGATATTCTTAGCTTCGCCGCCCAAAAATGATTCCTCCCACGACATCTGGGCGCACCGTTTCGGAGGCTGACTGTGGGCCTACTAAGTTGATGCGTACCAAGGGCTTTGTCAACTTAGTCAATATGAGCGATTCTAGCTCCGGTGACCGTCGATGTCCATCCAACGGCTGTAGTGCTTCTTCAACCTCTGGTCTTCTTGGTCCAGCCGCCCAAAGCAGCGCCCGGTCGTGCCGCCTGCTCCCGCCTCCCGTGGACGGTCAGGTCTGCCATGAGGCCTCGGTGCCCCATACTACTCCCACCCGGCCGGCCATCCCTCCACTCACCCACACCCCCTGTTATTACTGCGGCAACGGCAGCCTCACACCTGGTCGAACGGTGAACCCTCGTACTCCTCTCCGCGCGGGCTTCCACTGCTGCGTCTTCCCCGGCTCCGCGTCGCCCCCTTCCTAGGTGTCGCCGTCATCCACCTCCATGGTGCTCTCGGCGCGGCATGGTCAACGTGGCTTCCATCGGAAGAGTACTATACGTGGAGAGGCTGACAGCTGGGTCCACGGCGGCCGCAAGGAAGTGCCTCCTTAGTACGCACAAAATAATTATTCCTCCACCTGACAGCAGGGACCCACCGGACGGGCCAGCTTATTTCGCAAAACAACGTTTCCCCCCTGACTGCTAGGACCCATCGGACGGGCCACCGTATTTCGCAAAAAATAAGGATGTTTTGAGATACTTCAGTAAGGATGTTTTGTTATACATGTCTTACTCTAGCCATCCATGTCCTTGTTTGCAATTATGGAGTGCCATAGCTTGAGTCAATCGAGCTCTACTTTTGCTATAAAATGTTTCCTGGCAGATTGTTCACATGTTATTCAATTTTGCCAAGGTTGTTGTAGTTGATCCTTGCATGCTATGATGTTGTTCTTGCCATGTATAGCTTCTATGCCATGTCTTCTTACAGTTAGTTGCCTTGCCAGGCCATGTATTGCTCTGTGGTGAGTGGTTCAAGCTCACCAACATGTCTACTTATTGTTGTTCCTGCCATGTATGAATCTGTAATATAACTTGCCATGTTTACATGGGTGCCATCATATTTTCTGATCCATTTTGGCTTATGGTCAGTAAGGGACTTTTGTTCTATGCATTTAGTAGTATCATGCCGTGCCTTTGTTTTCAAGGTTAAGTTTCTGTAGCATGTTGTTTGATAGCTCTAAACATTGCAACCTGATGTTATTTCTGCAAAGTCTGAAACTGTTATTATTTGCAATCTTGCCATGTGTGTTCGAGCATGTTATAGTGATTTCTGGAGATAGCTCAGTGTTCATGTTTTGTAATGCTTTACCTGTACATCATGCCCATGCCTTTTTTTATTACGTTCAGTTGCTGTATCTTGTTGTTTAGGTGCTTGCAATATGCCTAGTTGCTGTTTGGTCAGATTGTTGCTATGACTTGTATAGGGTGTATGTGTTGATCCGTTGCTCCGTTTTGAGTGCGCTCTATATGAAACTTGCTTGATTTTGCATGTAGCTTCATATTATCATGTTGCATCCTTGTTTTGAGGTGTTTGCTTGATGTTTGGATGCATTTCGCATCAATGCCATGTTCTACTTGTTTTGCTCATATCTTCTAGGCCGTAGCTCCGAATCTAATGAACTTTATATGTAACTTGACTAGAATTTCGTGTAGATCATCGTGGTGCATATTAACTTGCTGTTTAACAACTTGAACATAAGGTTTATTCAGATCTGGACCAATTTTGAAATTTGCATATGAGGACTTACCGGAATTGTTATATGTTGTTCCCGGCCTCATTTAAACTTGCCTTGATGTGTTGTTCTTGTTTGCATCATCTCTTGCCATGAGTAGCTTCATGTAGCCTTGTCATGCATCATGCTTGGTTGTGCATCATGTCTTGTCTATGTGTGGTGTGTTTACCATGTTGTGTGCTTCTTCTTGTTAGTTCCTGTTTCGTTGCGATCGTGAGGATTCGCTCGTCTCACGCTGGTTCGGCTTCATCCGTTCGTCTTCTTCATGGACTCGTTCTTCTTCCTAGCGGGATTTCAGGCAAGATGACCGCTACCCTGGATCTCACTACTATCATTGCTATGCTAGTTGCTTCGTTCTATCGCTATGCTGCGCTACCTATTACCTGTTTATCAAGCCATCCCAAATTGCCATGTCAGCCTCTAACCTTTGTCACCCTTCCTAGCAAACCATTGTTTGGCTATGTTACCGCTTTGCTCAGCCCCTCTTATAGCATTGTTAGTTGCAGGTGAAGATGAAGTTTGTTCCTTGTTGGAACTTGGAGAAGTTGTTCCTTCTTTGGAACATGTTTACTTGTTGGGATATCACAATATATCTTATATTATTAATGCATCTATATACTTGGTAAAGGGTGGAAGGCTCGGCCTTATGCCTGGTGTTTTGTTCCACTCTTGCCGCCCTAGTTTCCGTCATATCGGTATTATGTTCCCGGATTTTGCGTCCCTAACGCGGTCGGGTGATTTATGGGACCCCTTGACAGTTCGCTTTGAATAAGACTCCTCCAAAGAAGGCCCAACATTGGTTTTACCATTTGCCTCACCACCACCTATATTTCCCTTGGGAGTAATTAACCCAAGGGTCATCTTTATTTAGCCCCCCCCCCCGGGCCAATGCTTGTCCAAGTGTTGGCCCGAACCGAGCTGCCTGCGGGGCCACCTTGAGGCAACCCGAGGTTTGGTTTTACTCGTAGCTAGTCTCATCCGGTGTTGCCCTGAGAACGAGATATGTGCAGCTCCTATCAGGATTGTCGGCGCATCGGGTGGCTTTGCTGTCTTGTTTTATTCTTGTCGAAATGTCTTGTAGCCGGATTCCGAGACTGATCGGGTCTTCCCGGGAGAAGGAATATCCTTCGTTGATCGCGAGAGCTTATCATGGGCTAAGTTGGGACACCCTGCAGGGTATAAACTTTTCGAGAGCCGTGCCCGGTTATGTGGCAGATGGGAATTTGTTAATATCCGGTTGTAGTAAACTTGAAGTAAACTCTTCTAAAATACACCAACCGTGTGCGTAACCGTGAGTGTCTCTTTTCGGGGTTGATCGAGAGGAGAACACGGTTTCTGGGTTATGTTTGACGTAGGTAGGAGTTCAGGATCACTTCTTGATCATTACTAGTTGACGACCGTTCCTTTGTGTCTCTTCTCGCTCTCATTTGCGTATGTTAGCCACCATATATGCTTAGCCGCTGCTGCAACCTCACCACTTTACCCCTTCCTTTCCCATCAAGCTTTGCTAGTCTTGATACCCATGGTAATGGGATTGCTGAGTCCTCGTGGCTCACAGTTTACTACAACACCAGTTGCAGGTACAGGTTTTGCGATGATCATGACGCGAGAGCGATGCTTGCTTGCGTTGAGTTCTTCTTCTGCTTCTTAGATCAGGGGATAGGTTCCAGGTCGGCCTTTGGGCTAGCGAGGTGGATGTCGTTTGAGTTTCTGTTTATGTTTCATCCGTAGTCGGATGTTGATCTCTTGTATGATGTTGTTGTATTCATGTGACGTTGTATGTATTGGATGTATCCCCATCTATTATGTAATGTTGATGTAATGATATCCACCTTGCAAAAGCGTTTCAATATGCGGGTCTATCCTTGGTGGAACCTTCGAGTTCCTTTTGGATAGGGTCGCTTATTGGGCGTGATAGTTACCCCCTCGCGCCCGCATTCATAATGTCTTCCATGTCGGGGTACTGAAGAAATACTAATGTCCGCCTCCTGAAGGTCCGCCCATGCTCCCTCCGCTGTTTCAGGGTCGAGTACATCCAACTCCCGTCTAGGCATTGTGTGCTCGTATTGCTCGCGGTATACAACAGGTGCTCATTCAATGGGAGGGACAACCTGCGTCTGCTGCTTCTTGGGAGGATGTCCCCGCCTTCCGCGATCGTTATCCAAGTTTCCAGCTCGAGACAAGCTGTTTCAGAATGGAGGGGGAGATGTCATGTGGGGTCAGACTTATAGGCGCAAGGGCCCTGCACCACCCTAGTTCTGTCCCAGTTTAATTATAGAGTCCTAGATTTAGGTTAAAGAGTCTGGTTCTTAGTTGGAAAGGTTTAGTCCCCAAGAAGGTTACCCTGCCAACACCCAATTAGAGTTGGAGTATGTCACGTCATTGTAATATGCTACTTATAGCCACCCCTTTGGGATCGGGAGGAACAACCAGAAAATAATCTATCTTCTCACCTCGTGCACCTGTGCCTCGGCGTCCCCTCCTCACCTCTTTCTCCAACCATAGGCCGACGAGCGTTTCGCCCTCGTCCTCCAACCTCTCACGACTACAACCTCCGGTCCAATCCAACCCCAGCCCGTGACATCAGAACTTCAGTAGGGGTTGCAATGAGGCGCCATCGGGCACCGTCGGTGCTGCCATGAGAGGTACTGCCATGAAAACTTTTGCGTGGTGCTGCCATGGGGGAGGTGCCTGATCATAGGGACGTGAAACGTCTAACCAGGCGGATCTGGAGGAGGCTCAATTTTGGATAAAATCAAAAGATAGAAAATTATCTGACCCAAATTCAGTTTTCCAGGCAACTTACCTATAGCTGTGGGAAAGAAACGAGTGGTGGAGGTCACGCCCGAATCAAGGTTCGACTGTTTCACGGTACACCAACAGCCTTAGGATCTATCATAATCGAATGCAGCCCAAGGTTTGACTGCTTCACGGTACACGTACAGCCGTAGGATCTATCGTGATCCAACGCAGCGGGTGCGGCCGGCGTGGCGGAGATACCTTACATGTGTACTATATGAGTAATGCTACATTTACAAACGAGTTACAAGGTTTTAAAAATAAATAAATTTGATTGGTCAATAGATGGAGACGAGGCCCACCCCTCTTGAAAATCAGAGGGGCAAGTTTGTGATTGGTTAGTAGATGAAAAAAATCCAAGTCAGCATGTAACTGCATGTAATTCTTTATATGTTTAGCATTATTGATACTATATATTGAGAGTATCAAGAACTCATCTAGATGAGATATAATTTGTCTTATCTAGATGAGTTCGAGCAAAACTGCTATATATTAGGTAGCTTTGATTGTTCTTCTAGCTCATAGCAGCAATGTCTCTGTGCGATAGCTCACATGCTTCATGCCGGCGCCGCGTGGTCATCTTCCCGCTGCCCTACGTTGGCCACATGACCCCGATGCTCCGGCTTGCCGCCGCGCTGCATGCTCGGGGCCACCCTATTACCGTGCTCCACACCGAACTCCACGCGCCTGACCGGGCCAACTGCCCGGCAGACTACCGCTTCGTGGCCCTGCGGACACCCAACTTCCCCGCGGCGTCCGAAGACATTGCAGCGTTCCTGGTGGCGCTCAACAACTCCTGCGCGGCCGCGTTCAAGGCCCGGCTTGCTGCCCTGCTCGCCGAGGGAAGTGTCTGCTGCGTGGTCACCGACGTGGTGTGGTTCTCGGCGCAGGCTGCGGCAAGGGAACTCGGTGTGCCGGCGCTGGCGCTCATGACGAGCAGCGCGGCCAGCTTCCTAACCTTCATGGCTTACCCCGCGCTGCTGGCCCAGGGCCACCTGCCGTACGACGAGTCGCGGGGGGATGCTCTGGTTGAGGAGCTGCCTCCGTTCAGGGTAAGGGACCTTCAGCGTATCGACACGAGCAGCCTAGACACCTTCGCTGGCCTGCTCGAGGGATTCGTCGATGGAGCGAGGCGGTCATCAGGCCTCATTCTCAACACATTCGACCTGATAGAGGAGGGAGAGGTCGGAAACGTCCGCGACGGCCTGTCCGTTCCGGTTTTCCCCGTCAGCCCCCTCAACAAGATCTCGCCGTCGCCGCCGCCTCCCCGAGACGGCTCCTGCTGCTTGGACTGGCTGGACACCCAGTCGACGGGATCCGTACTATTTGTTAGCCTCGGCACTGTCGCCACGGTGGAGGCGCACGAGCTGGTGGAGCTGGCGTGGGGTTTGGCTGACACCAGCCATCCGTTCGTCTGGGTGGTTAGGCCAGGCATGATCCGTGGCTCCACTGAGGTCCAGCTCCCTGCTGGCCTAGCAAAGCAGATCGGCCACCGAGGGATGATCGTTCGCTGGGCCCCTCAGGAGGAAGTGCTGCGCCACGAAGCCGTTGGAGCCTTTCTAACGCACAGCGGGTGGAACTCCACGGTGGAGGCGCTGTCGGAGGGCGTCCCGATGGCTTGCTTGCCGTGCTTCGGCGACCAGCCCGGCACGGCGAGGTACACGTCCGAGGTGTGGAGGGTGGGAGTGGAGGTGCAGAGGTTCGAGAGGGGGACCGTCCGATCAGCCATCGAGAAATTGATTGGCCCTGGCATTGAAGGGAAGGAAATCAGAGAAAGAGCCCGTGATCTCAAGGAGAAGGCACGACAGTGCATCGGAGAAGGCGGCTCCTCTCACATGGCCTTTCTTGGCCTGGTGGAACAAATTGCTTCATTCTGAATTATTAGTATGTGGTATGCAATGAATAAGTCGGGCTCAAGCTACAGAGTGGCTCGTGTTACCTAGAGTTTTTTCTATAAAAACTAGACTTTGCAGCAGACAGAGGCCCTGCCGTCTCAGGTGATGTGATTTGACCGGCGCCTGCCAGTGTTATGGACTGGGGCTCGGTGATGCAGCTCATCCATGAACTGCTGCAACTCATGCTGCGGCGACGGGTCCGACGGTGGTCTCAGCGATGTGTTGCCATGGAGCGCCGCTTGGGGCGTCATTGCTGCGATGGAGCTTTGCCGTGTCGCACGGTGCTGCCATGGAGCTTCAATGGAGCATCGCCGGAACTGTCGGTGCTGCGAAGGAGCTTTGCCGTGCCGTGCAGTGCTACCATGGAGCATCGCCGGAGGGCTGTATGTGCTTCCATGGAGCAGCAATGGAGAATCGGCAGAGCTACAATGCAACGTGGGTGGTGCTGCTACCCACGATTTCTCACCGACGCCGGAATGCAATTGATGTGGCGCCCGGACCGGCTCATCTCGTCGGCGGCGGAAGCTTCAATGCAACAGTTTCTTTTTGTGGTGGAAGAGATGACTTGTTGATCTCGACTGTCGTCAACTGATACAAGGCGAGGATGGTACCTGGCCGGTGCGGCAGGACACAACACGAGACGCGAGAGCGACGGCCGATGGATTGGTGTTGCGCTGCAGAGATGACAGGTCAAATCCCAGTGGGTTGCGCTCGTGGCCTTTTTCTGAAATCAGAGAGTTACGCAATGTTTAATCCAACAGCGGGAGAGGTGGTTTACAATTGGATTTCATCATCTGGATGACGACTAGAAAAAATGCACGTTGCAACACGGAAACAAACCCACTCGCGATTATATACAGAACAGATGTGATTAATGCCAATGCAACGATTCAGGGCAACGATCTTGGTCATCACATTCTATCATGGCGCTTTCACCCGCCCCTTCCTTCACCAACTTGTAATTTAACGGATATGTAACGATGGTGGGCCTCATCCAGTCCCTCAATGTGAAAAATGAGGCACTGTTGTATTTTCACTATTCTCTAGTCACATGTTCATGTGCTTTGGAATCTCTGTTCCCTCATTTAGTTTTTTATCTTCATATATCACTAGTAGAAAACATGGCTTTCGTCCAGGCCAGTTTAGCCCATTAGTCCCGATTCAATCCAGAACCGGGACTAATGTGAGCATTTATCCCGGTTCGTGTGGCTAAAGCATTAGTCCCGGTTCACCTGTGCCCTTTAGTCCCGGTTTGAGGCACAAACCGGGACTAAAAGGCGATCTATTAGTCGGTTCATGCCTCAAACCGGGACTAAAGAGTGAACCTTTAGTCTCGGTTTGAGGCACGAACCGGAACTAATGGGGTTGAGACCTTTAGTCCCGGTTCCCCTCACGAACTGTGGTCAAACAATGGTCAAACCATGGTCAAACTAATTATTCTAAAATATTAGTGTTACTAAATAATTTGTTTCAGTTATTTTGAATTTTAAACAAATCTGGTCAAACTGTGGTCAAACTATGGTCAAACCATGGTCAAACCATGGTCAAACTAATTATTCAAAATAACTATTGTTTTCTAAATAATTATTGTTTTTGAAAACAATAGTTTGAAACTCAAACAGTGAAATGTGTCAATTCATGCTCAAGCAAAATTCACGAGGGTTAATAGGATTGACATCTTACTATTGTCGAGAAAACAACAAGTGCAGACTTGGAAGCGAGGGAGAATAGAACCCGGAAGTTAAGCGTGCTCAGGCGGATGGGTGACCGTTCGGGAAGCTAGGTGATTTAGAATGATGAGGGTGATTAGAGAAGAGGATAAATTGAGCAGTGATGAGGGGTGCTGATTAGAGATCAGGGGTTAAAATAATTCAGAATTTTGACCAACCGGGACTAAAGGTGGAGCTCCACATGACCAACCGGGACAATAGGCCCTTTTTCTACTAGTATATGGTCTCTTCTCCCACTCCTCACATCTCATTTAGCTCCACAACGTCCCTTCACAACTACATCGTCTTGCCTCCTCTCACTACCCGACCCTAAGATGCGCCACCACAACATTTTCATTTCTCATCCCTCAGATGCGCAACCACCATTTTAACTCTTCCCTGCTTGGGAAAGTGCAATGTTAACCTTGGTACGATGTGAACACATGAAACTAAAAAATTCAGTAAAGCCAAAGCTTTTGGATACTATCTTTTCACATAATGCTGAGCAATTCACTACCGGAATATCGCCTAATCCCAACGGCCTGACCTATGCCGACGGCCCCCGTCGACATATATGGAGGTATGCCGACGGCTTAGGGCAAGCCGTCGGTGTACCAAAGCCGTCAGGGTATCTCCACGTATGCCGACAGGGCCCGTCGGCACAGCGACGCCGTCAGCAGAGAGCGACATATGCCTACAGCAGCTGTCGGCATAGGGGGGCCGTTGACATAAAAGTGGGCCCGGCGACCCGGCGTGTGACGGGAGGTTGATGGCGTCAGAGCTATCCCGACGGCAGAAATGGCGGCCGTCGGCATAGCTATAGCCCTTGTCCAAGCCATCCATCTGAGTCCTGTACCTCATCTATCTGGGGGCATAGCTATGCTGACGGCTTTGCCGTCGACATATCTTTACATATTTTTTATTTTTTAATAATTTTTTCCTAAATTAAAATTTGATTAACTTAAATGTGCCTTATCTAAACAGACATACATAAATTATATATCGATTACGTGTCGGAAAGCACTCGACACGCGGCTCCGTTAATGTGACCCCCTCACACGTCATTGTCTCTCACGAAGGAGGAAATGGCCACGTTGGGCAGACACGGAGGAAATCTTGCTGTGGATTGGGCCCAGACAGTGTTCGAGGGTGTACCTACAGGCTGGGCTATGACAACCAGGTGAAAAGGTCCATCGGTCAAACCCCGTCCTACGAAAGTAAAAGGCCTAGATCCGCCGGTTAGCTATGCCAGGGTTAGACGGGATGGGGGACTTGGGGGGGGGGGGGGTAGCTATGCCGCCAGGTCTTGCGCTGGGCCCTCTTACATGTCTGGAAGTGTGGTGGCAGGTGCAAGCACTGTCATACGGCTCCGGGGTGTGACCCCCTGATGGACGTCCCTGCCGCCAACTCACGGAGGGGGAAACGAACACGTAGGGCCTGCCGAAAATCAGTTTGTCTAATTCACATCTAGATGTTATTTAAGGATATCACATCTAAGCTCCCACAAGTATATAATATAAGCGGGAGCCTCAGCGCTTGTTCGCTAGGGTTCGCACTCTCCACAGGCTCGCCGCAATACATATATGTTACACGCTGGAGGCTCAGCGTTCATTTGCTAGGGTTTGCTATATTCAAAGTCTCTCACCCTCTCTTCACCAGATCTAAACAAGGCTGCGTTGGCCTCTTGTCTCTCTCTCTCCCCCCTCACAGCTGGTGAAGGAGGCGTCCGTATCCCGTCGCACCGGGAAGGGGAGGAGGTGCAACGTTAACTCTATCCCCTTCGGCGAGGGAGGCAATCCACTACCGGCTGCGCTGTTCTCTTTCTCCCAGCGCCTGTGCGGGAGGGCCACCGACCCCTTCTTCCTTGCTGCCGTACGTAGTGTGGGCAGATCTGGCCTCCCGCCGCACGCCTTGCCACATCCCGATGACCCTAAGGTATACGTTTCTCTGAAACCGTCGTTGCTCTAGCTGCATGTGGATCTTTTTCGATCTGTAGTCGAATCTAGGTCTTTGTTCAAAGAGGAAACAAAGGTGCGGTGGGGTGGAGCATGAATCTAGGACGTGGTTCAATGAGGAAAGGAGGGAGGAAAAGTAGTATAGACTGGCTATCCAGCCGCTTTGTTGGTCTAAAAGGGAAAAAGGGGGTAACCCAGTACACACATCTGTAAGGAAACGATCTCTTTGTTGAAAAGGGAAAGAAACTGGGGGGGGGGGGGTCGGGTAGTTTGTGCAGGACTAGATTTGCGGCCCTCACATAGGAAAAAAGTTCAAAGAGAACAAATATGGGACCAACACAGATATGCTGCTTGGCTACATACTCTGCATCACCCATTTATACGTGTGGATGCACATGGTGCTAGCATGTCCCATACAACTATTTTGCTGTTGTTAATCTAAGAATACCACGGAAAATTGAAGTAATGCCACTTTTAAAAGTAAATTACATTTTTAACGAATGTTGTTTCAAGAGAGTGTCTCTGTTAATATGAATCAATGCAACCATTTTAGAAATGCTACTGTCCTACTTTGTTTTCCATCCAAGATAAGTTAGATGCTTCTTTCTGTCACCGTTTGTTTCATCCTCCTTTATTGGCAAGTAATTGTTTCCTTTTCTGCCTCTGTTAAAACAGGGGTATCGATTCAACTTGTTGCTATTGCGACATTTTGCTTCGCTACTCGAAACACTTACGTTTTGAGAGTGTTTTGTGCAGTTCAACTTGAATGTCACACCGGTGACTTTGCTTAATTTTGGTGCAACTGCACAAAAGGAGATTCGAGATTTGTTTCTAGTGTTCCTGTCGAGTTGTTTCAAATCTTGGTCTCTACGCGAAACACTTTACTTGATTTCAGTGCAACTGCACAAAAGGAGATTGGATTTCCTATTCGTGTTAGCTGATTCGTATTTTATCCTGGTGTTCTCATGAAAGGTCAGTACACGACTTCATCCACATGATTGTGCAGTGTGCTTTGAGATGCTCTGCTACCTGTATTGGTACTGTTTTAAGTGAATGTTGAATTGAAGCTATTGTATTGCTGTCTTTTCCCATTAAGTAGTGAACAAAAATGGGACCAACCCAGACATGATGCTTGTTGCTTTGTTACAACAAACTCGCATCACCCCCTTTATAAGTAGATGGAAGCATATATTGTTGTTGCGCCCACTCTCCCCTGGAACTGTTTATGCTTTTCGTCAATCTAATGCCACTGATAAAAATAAGCAATGCCACTCTCAGAATTAATTAACTATTGAATCTTAGTTCAAAACTGCAACACTTGTTAGGAATAGTACTATCCTGCTCTGTCGTTCTTTCTACATGTTTAACCAAGGTATTGTTAAGATAATGTCTCTTTAAAAATGAATCAGTTGCATTGTTTTAGGAATGGTACTTTTCTGCTTTGTCATTCTTTATACATGTTGAAACAAGGCATTGTTAAGATAATGTCTATGTCATTTTGTATGTATCTCTGTGATGGAGAATTGCTACTTTCCTGCTTTGTTTCCCATTAAGACAAGTCATTAACCGTTATTTCTCAAGAATTGTTTCCCTTATACCTATTGTTGCTTACGAGGATCTCGAAATTAAAGCTCGGTTTTATTCCGACTTGATTTTAGTTGAACTGCACAAAAGGAGCCAATGTGTCCAAGGCAACCCAAGCGTATCGGGTCGATTAGACGTTCCACTTTGCGTAAAGAAGCGATCATCGGTTGCGGTACATTACAGAAGGAATGACCGAGAAGCTTTACAGAGTATTATTAGACACCAGTGACATGACTAGTCTGCAGAGACCATTTTCAATTTAACAACACGTGGAGTGCCCTGGGAAAAAAGTGCCCAAACAAGTACAAGAAGCTATGACAGGACACGATCATAGGCATTACATATTTTGAATGGGAAAAGCTTGTCAAAGTTTAATCATTGATGTTAGCAAGAAGACGTTAGTTTAATATATTAGAATTGGAAAACCTTGTCAAAATTTGCTCATTGATGTTAGCCAGAATACATGCATTTGATATTTTTGAGTGGGACGCCCTTGCTGGGAGCAGCGTCGAGTGTTTTTTCCTATTCCGGTGTTCAGTTTAGAAGTAAATAGTTACTCTGCTGAGATATTCCTGTGTTAAGAGTTTGTTCTGAATATTGTCTATGTAATGCCAGGCCTTGTGTTTGATTGCAAAGTTGAGCTTGGAATGTTGTGGCATGCGGCATCACGAGCTGTTCATCGTGCCTCCTGAGAATAATGCTTCGTATTGTTTTGCATGTCGATCTAATGCCAGTGATTTTCTTGTTAAGAAGATCATCCTCTTACATTGTTTCCGTGCGTAAGAAGTTCATCGTCTGATGTTTCATTCATAGCCTATACGACATGTCGGGTAGGTTAGACGTGAAACCATATGATCTTCCGACCAACTCATAATATTAGGCCGTGATTGGATCGTCATTTTCCAACCAAAACCGGTTGTAAAACTGACGCTTGTAAATTAAAGCAGATGGTCTCGGGCGAAGGCGCTTGGTTGGTCGATTTCGACTAGTAAAATATCGGAAGTACTTCACACAGGATAAAAACACTGAACGACACTCGGACGATTGCTAATCTAGCCGTTAGCTGTTGTTTCAGCCTTGCCCATGGATGGCATGATACGCACGTCGTGCATGTATCGTCTGGTAATGTCGTCCATATAGCAGTGCTCGTAAAATCTAAACTAGTCTCTCAAATTACACGCGTAACCGCCGGTTTTACTTACGGACCTCGGGCCTTCCGATGACGAGTAAATTACACTTGTATGTTAATACAGGTTTGAAATAAACCAGAGCTCCCAAGCACGGCCTTACCGTTTCATGCCGTCTCAGTTTCTCGAAGGTGCTCATAGGTGTTCGATGATCCTGGCTTGCTGAATGAGCAGCAGGCGCTGTATCAGACCTCCGCAGGGCCCGCGAGGCCCTCTCCGTTGTCCTTCGAGTTGTTGCGCTCGCCGTGGCGCCGAGCATTGTTAACATGGTCAACGAACATGAGGATTCAGGAGATGACTTTATTTTGACTGGATGACACTATGGACCCACTAGGGCCATAGCCGTACGTACACAAGTGCCTCCTTATTATGTACAACTATTTTTTTGCTTTCTCCTGGTTTCCTGACATCACGGTCCCATACCATTGTCAACCTATGTAGTCAATATAAACGAGAGAATTGCACAAGGTGCGGCCGACAGCTGGGACCAAGCAGCTCAAGCAGTATTTGTGTTTTTGAGGCGTGAGCACTGCAGAGTTTTTCTTGGTGATGATTTCGTTGTTGTTCAGAGGAGAGCAGGGTATTAACTGGGCGGGCTGTGGCCCGTCTAGCCCAGGCCAGATATCCAGCCCAGATACTACTTTTTTCAAGATGAAAATGGCTAGCCCAGCTATACGTCTTTTTGAGGAATACCCAGGCAAGGTCAACTTGTTATTCTCCGCCCCGCTGGGCTGCAAATATTTCTTAGGAGGGATGCATTAGGCTTAACAGGAAAATGGGCTTTAAAAATAATAAATGGGATGTAATTATAAAAACTGGGCAGTAACTATAAAAAAATGCACCAAACACGAAATTAGTTTATAAAATATTATTTATGGATTTTGAAAATCTTAAATTTTCATTGTTGCGCGCGCAATGTTTCGTTGGATTTTTACGTAATACAAATTTATATTTAATCTGACTAGAAATTTCGGGATAAAAATATTTCGGATCCCATAAAAATGTGGGAAATTTTATTGAATTCTGTCTTCAACGGTTGGTTAAAATTATTAATCGTTGTCCTAGCTAGAAAATGGGTTGTACTTTTAACAAGCTATAAATGGGCTGTTGTAAATTCCATTAGAATTCAAAAATGTGCTGTACATTCTTACAAAACGCAAATGGGCTATAAGTTCTCTACCACACACTTGTGGGCCTACTAAGTGACGCGTCCCCTAAAAAAATAAGTTGACGCGTATGCAAGGCTTTGTCAACTTATTATAGTCAGCACACGGTTCTAGCAGGATTGGCTGTTGGATATCTATCCAACGGATGTCGTGCTTCTTCTTCAATCTCGGATATTCTTAGCTTCGGCCGCCCAAAAAATGATTCCTCCCCCTGACATCTGGGGCGCACCGTTTCGGAGGCTGACCTGTGGGCCTACTAAGTTGATGCGTACCAAGGGCTTTGTCAACTTAGTCAATATGAACGATTCTAGCTCCAGTGACCGTACGATGTCCATCCAACGGCTGTAGTGCTTCTTCAACCTCTGGTCTTCTTGGTCCAGCCGCCCAAAGCAGCGCCGGTCGTGCCGCCTGCTCCTGCCTCCCGTGGACGGCTGTGCTGCCGCGGAGGCCTCAGTGCCCCCATACTACTCCCACCGCTGGCCAGGCCATCCCTCCACTCACCCACACCCCCTGTTATTCTGCGGCAACGGCAGCCTCACACCACAGTCGAACCAGTGAACCCTCGTACTCCTCTCCGCGCGGGCTTCCACTGCTGCGTCTTCCCCGGCTCCGCGTCGCCCCCTTCCTAGGTGTCGCCGTCATCCACCTCCATGGTGCTCTCGGCGCGGCATGGTCAACGTGGCTTCCATCGGAAGAGTACTATACGTGGAGAGGTCGATACTGGGTCCACGGCGGCCGCAAGGAAGTGCCTCCTTAGTACGCACAAAATAATTATTCCTCCACCTGACAGCAGGGACCCACCGGACGGGCCAGCTTATTTCGCAAAACAACGTTTCCCCCCTGACTGCTAGGACCCATCGGACGGGCCACCGTATTTCGCAAAAAAAATGTCCCCCCCGCTGTCAGCTCGGACCCACCGGAAGTGCCTCTTTATTACGCACAAAAAAATGCATACTCCCCCTGCTAGCTGGGACTCACCTTGGTGGGAAGCTAACTTGTGGGCCTACTAAGTTGACGGGGCCGGAGGGCTTTGTCAACTTAGTCAATATGAACGATTCTAGCTCCAGTGACCGTACGATGTCCATCCAACGGCCGTAGTGCTTCTTCAACCTCTGGTCTTCTTGCTCCAGCCGCCCAAAGCAGCGCCCGGTCGTGCCGCTTTGCTCCTGCCTCCCGTGGCCGGGTCAGGCTGTCATGCGAGGCCTCACCGCCCCTACTATTCCCACCTTAGGCTGTGCCTCGCGGCGAAGGCAGCCTCACACCGCAGCCGAACGAGTGAATACTCATACTCCTCTCCGCATGGGCATCCACTGCCGCGTCTTCACCGGCTCCGCGTCGTCCCCTTCCTAGGCCTCGCCGTCGTCCACCGCCCTGGTGCTCTCGGCGCGGCATGATCAACATGGTCAAGGAATGACTTCCATCGGACGTGGACTGTACGTCGAGAGGCTGACAGCTAGGTCCACGGCCGCAGCAAGGAAGTACCTCCTTATTACGCGGAAAATAATGATTCCTCCACCTGACAGCAGGGACCCACCGAACGGGCCACCGTGTTTCGCGAAAAAAACGTTTCCCTCCTGACTGCTGGGACCCACCATCTACAACTTCGCATGCAAGGAAGTGCCTGACAGTCGGGACCCACCTGGTCGCAGCGTACGTAGCGTTGTCATTCTGGTCGCGAACGGTAATGCGTACATCTTGGTCAATGTAGAGGCACGCACGTGTCGTAGTAGAGGCGCCGCGACGTGTCGTAGTAGAGGCGCTGCGACGTAGCACGCATACTGCACGTACAGCGGCGAGGGTGCAAGAAAGAAAATACGGCCACGTACGTACATACGGGAAGGGTCTCGAACGCCTACTCGCGCATACGTACATGGCTGGGTTGGAACGGAGAAACAACGTCGTCGTCGTGTTCATGGGGAGCCAACCGGCTGGGTCGGAGCGGAATGTGTGGTCGTGTTCATCGGGAGGGCTTGGACGGAACATGCGATGGAAACGAGGCCTGGAGTACGGCACAACGGAGGAAACGGCCCTGTGTTCGACCGGCCACGTTCGAAATGGGATCATGTTGATCGGGAGGGCTGGCGCATCGCCAAAGAACGGATTTAAACGGACCTCCTACGGTCAAAACGGGGTCTGTTGATCGGGAGGGTGTGGCGTGCCGCAAAGCGGAGAAACAGACCTCCTACGGTCAAACGGGGTCCCGCTGATCGGGAGGGGTGTGGCATCGCAAAGCAGACGAAATGGACTTGTGTTGGAGCGCTACGGTCCAAACGGGGTCTGTTCATCGGGAGGTGTGTGGCATCAAGAAGCAGGACTCCACGGGATACTGTTCATCTCCACCGTCGACCTCCTCCAGCCTCCACGGGCTACCGTCGACCTCCTCCAGCCTCCACGGGCTCCTGTTCATCCAGCCTCCATCGCACGCTACTCCACTGGCTACTGTTCAACCACCCCTCCACCGTCTACTGTTCATCCAGCCCTCCACCATCTATTGTTCATCCAGCCCTCCATACCACGGGGTCCTGTTCAACCACCCCTCCACGGCCACCCCTCCATCGTCTACTGTTCATCCCGCCCTGCACACCATGGGGTCCTGTTCATCCACCCCCCCCCCCCCCGCAATGCTCATTGTTCATCCAATCGATCGGCCTCAGTTAGCAGCAGTAGCAAAGGAATCGCTCCATCGAGTTCAGTTAACAGCCATCGATCGATCGCTCGGGTTCAGTAACGCATAGCCTGCAGTGCAATTGCTCGGGTTCAGTTAGAGCCCAACGCCTCACTCGGGTTTAGTTAGAGCCAATGCCTCGCACACACGCGCGTACGTGTACGATAGAAACGCGCATCGCTCGGCCCCCGACCTCCCACCGTAACCGGCAACTCCCCGAAATTCCCCCCCTCGCTTCTACCACGGTTTTTTCCATCATGGACGACCCAAAGAATGTCATGCAGCTGCCTCTCCGTCCTGCCTAGGACGAAAAGCCCATTTTCTGTCATGATTTTTTGTCATAGAAGTAGGAGCCCACCATATCTATGATGATACCGGGTTTTGTCACAATTATCGTCATAGAAGTGTCATATGGATGACATAATTTTTTTTCGTTCGGCCCAAAATGTCACGGATGTGTCTTTTTTTTGTAGTGTGCACATAGGGGAAAATGGCCACGTTGGGCCCAGACGAGGGGAATCTTGTTGTGAGCTGGACTCGAATCATGTTCGGGTGTGAACCTATGTGTGGGTCTATGACAACCAGGTGAAAAGGTCCATCGGTCCAATTGGCGAAAGTCAGAGGCCTAGATCCGCTGGTCAACTATGCCAAGGTTAGATGGGATCGGGGACTTGGGGGGTAGCTATGCCGCTAGGTCTAGCGCTGGGCCCTCTTACACATCTAGAAGTGTGGGGACAGGTGCAAGCACCAGGCACGCGACTCCGGGGTGTGACCCCCCTCACGGATGTTGCTGCCGCCGTCTCATGGGGGGGGGGGGGGGGCGACCACGTCAGGCCAACACAGAGGGAATCTTGCCGTGGGTTGGGCCCGAACCGTGTTCGGGGGTGTACCTACATGCTGGGCTATGACAACCAGGTGAAAATGTCCATCGATCCAACCCCGGTGAAAGTCAAAGTCCTAGATCCGTCGGTCAACCATGCCAGGGTTAGACAGGACGGGGGACATGGGGGGACCTATGCCGCCAGATCTTGCGGTGGGCCCTCTTACATTTCTGGAAGTGTGATGGCAGTTGCAAGCCTCTAGTAGGAAACGAGCCATCATTCCCGGTTCCAGTGGGCCTTTAGTCCCGGTTCTGCAATTGGGACTAAAGCCCCCTACTTTTTGTCCCAGTTGTGTTACGAAATGGGACTAAAGGCGCTCCACATGGCCGCTGTGGGGCGCCCAAGGAGGAGGACCTTTAAAAGGCTGCCACGCGTGAGAACCTGCCAAGCGCTATTTTTTTTTTTGTTTTTTTGGAAGTAGGGATTATGGGTTTAGTAGGGTTTAGCGGTTTCATATTTTGTTTCCCCCTTTTCTTTTTGTGTTTACCTTTCAATTCTTTTATGTTTAGGGTTTCATTTTTATTTTATGTTTTTCATTCAACTCGACTCTAGCTACTACATATAGCAATGAAGGAACCATTAGACAAATCATCATGAACATATATAGAGATAAGTTACCTCTCTTTCTCCGTGCTTGGTCAAATACAAGTTTCGTATATCTATTCGACGCTACTACGTATAGTACACATTTATGCATATATACAATGTAACATCTGTTATGATCCCTAATATCTAATTACCAACATCTACTACGAATTCTCAATGGTATTCTCCGGTTTTAGCTATGATCTCTTCAAGGAAGAATACCGCCAATTCTTCTTGAATTGCTCGTATGAGATCCTGCTTTGGTTCGATCTTGAATGAAACTCAACACAATTGATGGTAATAAAATAAAATTGTGAATATTTTTTACGTACGTCATGTTCTTCAACAATTTTGCCTTTCACGCAGGTCGTCTGGCGAATGAACTCGCAAGTGTAGTATCCACATAAGTTAGTCCCCTGATCCTGCCTTCGGCGCTATACGATAATAGAGTTCAGTCAAAACAATAATCAAGCATGATAGTGGTATTAAAACTACAAACAAAGAGATGCGTGGACCTAGCAAGCACTACTTACAGTGACTTGTTGAAATTGCAGCTCCTCTTTCCGTTCACCCCTATCCTTCTTGGTGAATTCTTTCAAAACCCTGCCCAGAAAAGAAAATGAATAAATCAGTTATTAATTACCTGATATCAGGAAATCACTACTAGGGAAAACTTTATACACAAAATCTTACCAGTAGCGCGGGTTAAAATACGGTACTGCTGCTAATTAGCAGTAGCGCGTGTGCATAGACAACGCTACTTATACAAACCTAGCAGTAGCGAGTTAGGCAGTGCTACTACTAATATTGCAATGGTGTAGCCACCAGGCTAGGAATAGTAGTAGCACCTGTTTTATACACACGTTGCTGCTATTGAACTTAGCAGCAGCGCTTTTTGCCAACACCGGCTGCTGCTAGTTTAGCAGTAGCGCTTTACTCTAACATGCGCTATTGCTAAACGCCACCTATACCGGCCGCCCCACTCACCCTCTCCACTCTCACTCTCCAGTCTCCCTCCCCCCGCACCCCCCGTTGCCCGCCGCCGCCATCGTTCCCCGAGCACCGTCTTCGCCCGCCGCCGCCGTTCCACTAACGTAGTCCCTCCATCCCTCCTCCTCCTCTCTCCTCCCTCCGCCTTCTCCCTCCTCCCTATCATGCCCCTCTCTCCCCGGCTGCCCCTCCTCCCTACTGCTCCCCTCCCTCCCCGGCCGCCCCCTGCTCCCTCCTCCACCGACAACCCTCCTCCCCCTCCTCCCACCCCCTCCTCACTCCTCCTCCTCCCTCCTCTCCCTCATCCTCTCTGTTTTTACTGTCTTTTACTGGTTTTTAGGAATTGCTTAATAGAACTAGTTGAATTAGTATGAAAATTAGTTATTTTTATTTATAGTAAGTGCTTAGTTGAACTAGTTGAATTAATAGAACTAGTTTATTTTTAGTAAGAAAATTTAGGTATATGAGATTTGATGATCTAATTAAAATTTTACTATAGAACTTGGTTATTTTTAGTAAGAAAGTTAATAAAACTAGTTTATTTTTAGTAAGTGCTTAGTTGAACTAGTTGAATTAATAGAACTAGTTGAATTTATGTCATTATCACTTTGTCATCAAATAATGCTATATGAGATTTGATGATCTAATTAAAATTTTACTCGGTGGAATATGCAAGCTTTGTAGAGTCGTGTCTCTTTGGAGTGATCTTCATCCGAGCTACCTCTACTTCCTCTACACCTGAGTCGGTGAGCTAAAAGTCCACCTCCTCCTTCTCCACTCCTCGGTGTTGAGTAGAGTATAACTAGGGCATTTAGTTATGCTTCTTAACCAAAAGAAATGTTCGGGTTGTAAGATATATTGAGTTTTTTTGTCAATATTGAACCATCGAAATGCAATGAGCACAAGTTTATGCTCATGTGCGAAGTGTTGATTCATTTCCGAGTGGCCTATGTTTTGCTGGAGTGTTGATTCATTTCCATTCCAGCAAATTTCAGGCTCTCGATATGTCCTATTTTAGCAAAGGTCATGCTGAATTTTTCCGTGAATTTAAGCATGACATGTGCTAGAATATGTAGGAAATATCGAGTGCCCCGGGTTTGCTAGAAACAGAATTAAACGACATTTCGAGTTGACTTTAAGTCTGTTGGGGGTCCATACATGACAGTCAAAAAATCAGTGAGGGAGAGTCTCCACCATATACGAGAGAAGAAGAATGCCGACTGCTGTCGTGGGGGTCGCTTTTCCTTCTTCTTTGTGTGCTAGACTTTTGTTATGCACTAGGGGAAGAAGGAGTAGCGACCATCACCGGTGGTCGCAATATCAGAGAGGGAGTGCCCACCATATACGTGAGATGAGAGTTTAGGAAGGAAGACTCGACAGACCTAAAGTCAACTCGTTGCATATTGAGTAATAGTGATATGAGTGTTGAGTTTCCTAGTAGTTTCTTTTGACTGGGTTTTAATTAATGTTTCAACTATGAACGTAGGAAATGTCTGACGATGAAAAGGAATTCGGTATGTGCAAATACAGCAAAGACGAGCGCGGCCTGTGCAACAGGCCTCACCTAGTTGGTGGTAGGCGCTCAAAGATCATCTTTGGATGAGACCTTCGAAGTGGATACAGTAAGTCACAACGACAAGTCTTTTTTCGTAATTAAGCATGGCTTCTGCTTCTTTTGCTTCAACTCATATTTTTTTACTGTTCTACTAGCGTATCCCCTGCCATGCAAGAATTTATGTCTTGGATAAGGTTGGTTTCAGTTCTATGGAAACTATGGAGGTAAAGAAAGTTAACTTGAGGACCGAGCATGGTTATACTTTTGCTACAAAATTATACAATTCAGACACGTACACCCATTTTGAATGCAAACAATGGAGAGCTATGCAAGGCTTATGCATTTGAGCCTTATATGCTTATCACCTTTGTCCGGAAAATGATATGGAAGGTAATATCGACATTCGGGTCGATGTACAGACGCTTCTAGTTCTACTATTATGTGAGTTTCTACCCATATTTATGTCTTGGATATTGTTTATTCAAAAATAGTTGACAACTAATTTCTATTGACAACTTATTTCCGTTCAAGCAAACCTGTCCGACGCTTGGTAGACATGACCTACTACTGTCCCGGGGCTGAATTAAACTGCGAGGAGATAAGTCATTATGTTTCTGGCTTGAGGATCTTGATACTGTCAAGACTAAATAGTTTCCTGAACTTGAAAATCTTAGTACTCAAAACGTGCGACCAATAGTGTTTGTATTGAACTACGGTCACATCTATTAGGAAAGATGGTAAGATTTTTACTTTTTGTCCTTTGTTCAACTTTTGCATACATTATTTTTAAGCTATACTTCATTGCTAAGTATGTTACTACTATGTTCTTCAATAGGGACTCCCGATGATAGTTGTGCCTCATTGGATTGAGGCTAAAGTTCTCATCTCCATGGTTAGCTTACGGCCAAGACATCCTACATTGCATATCAGTGCATTCAGGATTTCTAAAGGCGAGCAAGTCTTGATAGTCAAAGATTGGAACAAAATTGTGAAGGATCGGAGAGAAGTAATAGGGGGCAGCAATCAGAAGCACAACCCACAATTAGGAGACAGATTCATCTGCATGCTCCAATATGATGAATCCAGAGTGCTACAGATGTTCTGTGCTATTTTACCTGCAAGAGAGCAGTAGGAGTGATTAGCTAGCTAGAATGAGTGTTGGCGGTGATGATTATGATGATTAAATAGTGTTGGTGGTAATGACTATGATGATTGTTAGCTAGTGTTGTTGATGATGATATGATGCAAGAGTTTTTATATTAATATGATGATGATGATGATGATGATGATGCTGATGATAATGATGAGTTATTATGTCATTGGGTGAAAGAACCGCGGATTAGTTTCAAGTGGATGGATCCTAAGTGATCAAGTCAGGGATTATCGTGATAATCCATGACTTGATCACTTAGGATCCATCCATTTGAAACTAATCGGCGGTTCTTTCACCTAGTGATATAATAACTCATTATAATGTAAAAACAATCTCTAAATTGCTACTATATGAAAACTTGTATAAAGGTGTATGAATACGAGGTAAAATAAAAAAGAAATAGAATACGAAATAATAGTGGTAGCGCGGGAAGAAAGAAGCGCTACTCGTAATTACCAGTAGCACGTGTGTCTCGGCACGCGCTACTACTAAATAGATATAGCAGTAGTGCGTGTAAGCAAACACTACTGCTAACCTTTAGCTGTAGTGCCGTATCAGTAGCTCGGTTCCCCGCGCTACTGATAGGCCAAAAACACGCGCTACTGCTAGGCTTTTCCCTAGTAGTGAATGAACGAAAGTTGTCGATATAGTGCGATGATGATTGAAATTACCTTTGGAGCATTTCTCTCAGGTCGGCCCACATGTCCATGTCTTTACGTAACGAGTCCATGACAAGTACTTCTCGTATGTTAAATTGAATTACTAGCAGAATAATGTGGAACCCGATAACCCGCAAGTATAGGGGATCGCAACAGTTTTCAAGGGTAGAGTATTCACCCCAAATTTATTGATTCGTAATAAGGGGAGCCAAAAAATATGCGCAAGTATTGGCAGTTGAGTTGTCAATTCAACCACACCTGAAAATATTTAATATCTGCAACAAAGTATTTAGTAGCAAAGTAGTATGATAGTAACGGTAATAGTGCTAACAGTAGCAGTAGCAGTTTTGTGGTGATTGTAACTCTAATAGTAACGAAAGTAACTTAGAAAATATCAATATAAAACGAACTCGTAGGCAATGAATCGGTGATGGATAATTATGTCAGATCGCATTCATCTTGTAGCAGTCATAACCTAGGGCGACACAGAACTAGTTCTAGGTCATCAATATAATGTAGGCATGTACCCGTATATAGTCATACATGCTTACGGAAAAGAACTTGCATGCCATCTTTTATCCTACCCTCCCGTGGCAGCGGGGACCTAATGTAAACTAAGGGATATTAAGGCCTCCTTTTAATAGAGAAACGGAACAAAGCATTAGTACTTAGTGAATACATGAACTTCTCAAACAATGGTAATCACCGGAAAGAATCGCAATTATTTTCACCTTGGGGTATGCGTATCATAATTCGTAATAGGTGTCTACAACTTGCAAGATAAGATCAAGAACACACATATATTCATGAAAACGCAATAGGTTCATATATGAAATCATGGCACTCGGGCCCTAGTGACAAGCATTAAGCATAGCAAATTCATAGCAACATCAATCTCAGAACATAGTGGATACTAGGGATCAAACCCTAACAAAACTAACTCGATTACATGATAAATCTCATCCAACCCATCACCGTCCAACAAGCCTACGAAGTAATTACTCACGCACGACGGTGAGCATCATGAAATTGGTGATGGAGGAAGGTTGATGATGACGATGGCGCCGGATTCCACCCTCCGGAGCCTTGAACGGACTCCAGATCGACCCTCCTGATGAAGAACAGGAGGTGGGGGCAGATTTGTATTGTAAAACGTGATGAATCCTTCTCTCTGATTTTTTTTCCGCGAACATGATTATATAGCATTGGAATTAGGGCCAGAGGCGGCCCAGGGGGCCCACAAGCTTGCAGGGTGCGCCCTAGTGTGGGGCACGGCTTTTGGCCTCCTGGTGGCCCCCTCTGGTTACCTCTTGCGCTAGCATTTTTTATATATTCCACAAAAATTCTCCATAAATTTCCAGGTCATTCCAAGAACTTCGATTTCTCCACAAAAATAACACCATGGCAATTCTGCTGAAAACACAACACCAGTCCCGGTTAGTTTCATGCAATTCATGCAAATTAGAGTCCAAAACAAGGTCAAAAGAGTTTGGAAAAGTAGATACGACGGAGACGTATCAACTCCCCCAAGCTTAACACATTGCTTGTCCTCAAGCAATTCAGTTGACAAACTGAAAGTAATAAAGAAAAACTTTTACAATCTCTGTTTGATCTTGTTGTTGTAAATATGTCTAAATAATGTTCAAGTTATCAGCAATGATTATGGACTAACCATATTCACAATAACATTTGGTCTCACATTTACTCATATCAATGGCATAATCAACTAGGGAGCAATAATAAGATGTCTAGGATGACAACAATTTTTTCAAAATAATCATGATACAATATGACAAAGTGGTATCTCGCTAGCCCTTTATAAGACCGCAAAACATAAATGTAGAGCACCCCTGAAGTTGAAGAACTGACTATACGTTGTAATTCATGGCAAAGAGATCCAGTCACACTCATACTCAATATAGGATAAAAGCAAAGCATATAAATGGCGAAAGTGTTTTGCAGCTGGTGCTTTTTAATGAGAAGGTGATGACTCAACAATCAAAAGTAAATAGATATGCCCTTCGCAGAGGGAAGCATGGATTTGTAGAAGTGCCCGAGCTGGAAGTATTCTTTTAAACAGAGATGAATGTAATTTTGAGAGGTATGCTTTCATTGTCAACATAATAACCAAGAGATCTCACTATCTTCCATGCTATACACATTATAGGCGTTTCCCAAACAGAATGGTAAAGCTTTTACCCCCCTCCACCAACAATCAAACTTCAGGCTAGCCGAATCCACGGGTACCATCCATACTAACACTAGACCTGGGGGAGTTTTGTTTAATTATTTGGTTTGATTTGATTTTGAGCATGGAACTGGGCATCCCGATTACAAGTCACTTTCTTGTGAATTACAAGTGAATAAACACTCATCGCAAGAATAACCCATCTAGCATGGAAGATGTTGATAGCCCCGAGTCGCTACATGAGCGATTCGGGCAATACAAAACAGATTGTTATTTGAAGGTTTGGAGTTTGGCACATGCAAATTTACTTGGAATGGCAGGTAAATACCGTATATAGGTAGGTATGGCGGACTCATATGGAACAACTTTAGGTTCAAGGAAGTGGATGCACAAGCAGTATTACCGCTTAGTACAAGTGAAGACTAGAAAATAGATTGAGAAGCGACCAATTAGAGAGCGACAGTATAGTGGATCGAGATTAATCAACGTTGAATACAAGCATGAGTAGGATATTGATAACCCACAAGTATAGTGGATCGAACCGTTTTTGAGGGTAGAGTATTCAACCCAAATTTATTGATTCGACACAAGGGGAGCCAAAGAATATTCTCAAGTATTAGCAATTGAGTTGTCAATTCAACCACACCTGGAAAACTTAATATCTGCAGCAAAGTATTTAGTAGCAAAGTAGTATGGAAGTTACATGAAAAGTGTACCGTATGCTCATTACCATTAACAAGAAAAGTGACATTGCCTTTGTTGTAATCAATAACAGCCCCTGCAGTATTCAAAAATGGTCTACCAAGGATAATCGACATACTATCGTCCTCAGGAATATCAAGAATAACAAAGTCTGTTAAAATAGTAACATTTGCAACCACAACAGGCACATCCTCACAAATACCGACAGGTATAGCAGTTGATTTATCGGCCATTTGCAAAGTTATTTCAGTAGGTGTTAACTTATTCAAATCAAGTCTACGATATAAAGAGAGAGGCATAACACTAACACCGGCTCCAAGATCACATATAGCAGTTTTGACATAGTTTCTTTTAATGGAGCATGGCATAGTTGGTACTCCTGGATCTCCTACTTTCTTTGGTATTCCACCCTTAAAAGTATAATTAGGAAGCATGGAGGAAATTTCAGCTTCCGGTATCTTTCTTTTATTTGTAACAATATCCTTCATATACTTAGCATAAGGATTCATTTTAAGCATATCAGTCAAACACATACGCAAAAAGATAGGTCTAATCATTTCAGCAAAGCGCTCAAAATCCACATCATCCTTTTTCTTGGATGGTTTAGGAGGAAAAGGCATGGGTTTCTGAACCCATGGTTCTCTTTCTTTACCGTGCTTCCTAGCAATGAAGTCTCTTTTATCATAACGTTGATTCTTTGATTGTGGGTTACCAAGATCAACAGCAGGTTCAACCTCTACATCATTATTATTGCTAGGTTGAGCAACAACATGAACATCATCATTAACATAATCATTGGGTTCATGTTCATTACCAGTGTGTGTTTCAGCATCAGAAATAGAAATATCATTGGGATTTTCAGGTGTGTCAATAACATGTTCACTAGAAGTATGCAAAGTCCTATCATTTTTCTTCTTCTTCTTTTTAGAAGGACTAGGTGCATCAACATTATTTCTCTGAGGATCTTTCTCAATTCTCTTAGGGAGGCCCTCAGGATACAAAGGTTCCTGAGTCATTCTACCACCTCTAGTCACAACTCTAACATCATTATCATTTTTCTTATTATTTAATTCATTGATAAAATCATTTTGAGCTTTAAGCACTTGTTCTACTTGAGTGGTAACCATGGAAGCATGTTTACTAATAAGTTTTAGTTCACCTTTAACTCTAGACATATAATCACTCAAGTGTTCAATCATATAAGCATTGTGTTTCAATTGTCTACCAACACAAGCGTTTAATTTTTCTTGTTTAACAATAAACTTATCAAACTCATCCAAGCATTGACTAGCAGACTTATAACGAGGAATATCACCTTCATAAAATCTATAGAGAGAATTTACCTTTACTACCTGTGTAGGGTTATCAAGACCATGTATTTCTTCAATAGGCGGTAAATTCTTAACATCTTCAACTTTAATACCCTTTTCTTTCATAGATTTCTTTGCCTCTTGCATATCTTCAGGTCTGAGAAATAGAATACCCCTTTTCTTCAGAGTTGGCTTAGGAGTTGGTTCAGGAAGTGTCCAATTGTTTTCATTTGTCAACATATTATTTAATAACGATTCAGCTTGATCAACAGTTCTTTCCCTGAAAACACAACCAGCATAACTATCCAGGTGGTCTCTGGAAGCATCGGTTAGTCCATTATAAAAGATATCAAGTATTTCATTTTTCTTGAGAGGATGATCGGGCAAAGTGTTAAGTAATCGGATAAGCCTCCCTCAAGCTTGTTGGAGACTCTCTTCTTCAATTTGCAAAAAAGTATATATTTTCCTTAAGGCAGCTTGTTTCTTATGAGCGGGGAAATATTTAGCAGAGAAATAATAAATCATATCCTGGGGACTACACACACAACCAGGATCAAGAGAATTAAACCATGTTTTAGCATCACCTTTTAATGAGAATGGAATTAAATTAAGGATATAGTAGTAACAAATTTTTTCCTCATGAGTGAATAGGGTGTCTATATCATTCAATTTAGTAAGATGTGCCAACAACAGTCTCAGATTCATAGCCATAAAAAGGATCAGATTCAACCAAAGTAATTATCTCAGGATCGACAGAGAAATCATAATCTTTACCAGTAATACAGATAGGTGATGTAGCAAAAGCAGGGTCATATTTCATTCTGAAGGAAATATGCCCTAGAGGCAGTAATAAAGTTATTATTTATTTCCTCATATCATGATAAATGTTTATTATTCATGCTAGAATTGTATTAACCGGAAACATGATACATGTGTGAATACATAGACAAACATATAGTCACTAGTATGCCTCTACTTGACTAGCTCATTAATCAAAGATGGTTATGTTTCCTAACCATAGACATGTGTTGTTATTTGATTAATGGGATCACATCATTAGGAGAATGATGTGATTGACATGACCCATTCCGTTAGTCTAGCACTTGATCGTTTAGTATATTGCTATTGCTTTCTTCATGACCTATACATGTTCCTGTAACTATGAGATTATGCAACTCCGGTTTACAGGAGGAACACTTTGGGTGCTACCAAACGTCACAACGTAACTGGGTGATTATAAAGGAGTACTACAGGTGTCTCCAAAGGTACATGTTGGGTTGGCGTATTTCGAGATTAGGTTGTCACTCCGATTGTCGGAGAGGTATCTCTGGGCCCTCTCGGTAATACACAACACATAAGCCTTGCAAGCATTGCAACTAATAAGTTAGTTGCGACATGATGTATTACGGAACGAGTAAAGAGACTTGCGATGCTTGAGATTGAACTAGGTATTGGATACCGACGATCGAATCTCGGGCAAGTAACATACCGATGACAAAGGGAACAACGTATGTCGTTATGCGGTTTGACCGATAAAGATCTTCGTAGAATATGTAGGAACCAATATGGGCATCCAGGTTCCGCTATTGGTTATTGACCGAGAATAGTTCTAGGTCATATCTACATAGTTTTCGAACCCGTAGGGTCCGCACGCTTAACGTTACGATGACAGTTTTATTAAGAGTTTATAAGTTTTGATGTACCGAAGTTTGTTCGGAGTCCCGGATGTGATCACGGACGTGACGAGGAGTCTCGAAATGGTCGATACATAAAGATTGATATATTGGAAGCCTATATTTGGATATCGGAATGGTTCCGGGTGAAATCGGGATTTTACCGGAACACCGGGGGGTTACCGGAACCCTCCCGGGGGATAATGGGCCTTAGTGGGCCATGAGGGAGAAGAGGAGGGCCGGCCGTGCGCCCCCTCCCCGCCTAGTCCTAATAGGACAAGGAGAGGGGGGCGGCGCCCCCCTTCCTCTTTCCCTCCCCTTTCCTTCTCCAACAAGGCAAGAGGGGGAGTCCTACTCCCGGTGGGAGTAGGACTCCTCGGCGCACCCCTTGGGGGCCGGCCGCACCTCCCCCTCCCTCCTTTATATACGGGGGCAAGGGGGCACCCAGGACACACAAGTTGATCTACGGATCGTTCCTTAGCCGTGTGCGGTGCCCCCTTCCACCATATTCCACCTCGATCATATCGTCGCGGAGTTTAGGCGAAGCCTGCGCGATGAAGAGCATCATCATCGTCACCACGCCGTCGTGCTGATGGAACTCATCCCCGACACTTTGCTGGATCGGAGTCCGGGGATCGTCATTGAGCTGAACGTGTGCTGAACTCGGAGGTGCCGTACGTTCGGTACTTGGATCGGTCGGATCGTGAAGACGTACGACTACATCAACCGCGTTGTCATAACGCTTCCGCTTACGATCTACGAGGGTACGTGGACAACACTCTCCCCTCTCGTTGCTATACCATCACCATGATCTTGCGTGTGCGTAGGAATTTTTTTGAAATTACTACGTTCCCCAACACATTCTAGCATTCAGAGACTTTTCTTTCAGCTTAGCTAATAATTTCTTAAGATCAGATCTATCATTGCAAGCAAGAAAATCTCTAGCAGTTTCTTCATCCATAACATAACTCTCAGGCACAACATGCAATTCATATCTAGGGGGAGAATCTTCATCATCACTTTCATCAATATTATCAGTTTCAATAGTTTCATTCTCTCTAGCCCTAGCAAGTTGTTCATCAAGAAATTCACCTAGTGGGACAATATTATCAAGCATAGAAGTAGTTTCATAATAAGTATCATGCATGGCAGAAGTGGCATCATCAATAACATGCAACATATCAGAATTAATAGCAGAAGAAGGTTTAGGTGTCGCAAGTTTACTCAAAATAGATGGTGAATCAAGTGCAGAGCTAGGTGGCTGTTCCTTACCTCCCCTCGTAGTTGAGGGAAGAATCTTAGTTTTCTCGTCTTTCAAGTTCCTCATAGTGATCAGCAGATATAAATCCCAAGTGACTCAAAGAATAGAGCTATGCTCCCCGGCAAAGGCGCCAGAAAATAGTCTTGATAACCCACAAGTAGAGGGGATCGCAACAGTTTTCGAGGGTAGAGTATTCAACCCAAATTTATTGATTCGACACAAGGGGATCCAAAGAATATTCTCAAGTATTAGAAGTTAAGTTGTCAATTCAACCACACCTGGAAAACTTAATACCTACAGCAAAGTATTTTGTAGCAAAGTAGTATGGAATTAATGGTAAGAGTGGCAAAAGTAAGAGTAGCAGTTTTGTAATAACTGTAACAGTGGCAATGGTAAAGTAACTAAGCAAAGATCAATATGTGAAAAGCTCGTAGGCATTGGATCAGTGATGGATAATTATGTGGGATGTGATTCCTTAACATATGGTGACACAGAACTAGCCCCAATTCATCAATGTAATGTAGGCATGTATTCCGAATATAGTCATACGTGCTTATGGAAAAGAACTTGCATGACATCTTTTGTCCTACCCTCCCATGGCAGCGGGGTCCTATTGGAAACTAAGGGATATTAAGGCCTCCTTTTAATAGAGTACCAGACCAAAGCATTAACACTTAGTGAATACATGAACTCCTGAAACTATGGTCATCACCGGGAGTGGTCCCGATTATTGGCATTTCAGGGTTACTGGATCATAACACATAGTAGGTGACTATTGACTTGCAAGATAGGATCAAGAACTCACATATATTCATGAAAACATAATAGGTTCAGATCTGAAATCATGGCACTCGGGCCCTAGTGACAAGTATTAATCTTAGCAAAGTCATAGCAACATCAATCTCAGAACATAATGGATACTAGGGATCAAACCCTAACAAAACTAACTCGATTACATGGTAAATATCATCCAATCCATCACCATCTAGCAAGCCTACGATGGAATTACTCACGCACGGCGGTGAGCATCATGAAATTGGTGATGGAGGATGGTTGATGATGACGACGGCGACGGATTCCCCTCTCCGGAGCCCCGAACGGACTCCAGATCAGCCCTCCTGAGAGAGATTAGGGCTTGGCGGCGGCTCCATACCGTAAAACGCGATGAATCCTTCTCTCTGATTTTTTCTCCCCGGACGTGAGTATATAGAGTTGGAGTTGAGGTCGGTGGAGCCTCAGGGGGCCCACGAGGCAGGGGGCGTGCCCAGGGGGGTAGGGCGCGCCCCCACCCTCGTGGACAGGGTGTGGGCCCGCTGGTCCTGATTCTTTCGCTAGTATTTTTTATGAATTCCAAAAATTATCTCCGTGAACTTTCAAGTCATTCCGAGAACTTTTATTTCTGCCCAAAAATGACACGATGGCAATTCTGCTGAAAACAACGTCAGTCCGGGTTAGTTCCATTCAAATATTGCAAGTTAGAGTCCAAAACAAGGGTAAAAGTGTTTGGAAAAGTAGATATGATGGAGACGTATCAGATATATATCTCCATGAACATAAAAATCATGGTGGCTATGTTGATCTGGATTGAACTACATGCATGAACATGTGCCAAGCCAAACCACTTGAATTATTCAGAGGAGGATACCATCCATCATACTATATCGTAACCATGCAAAAATGCATGTTGTGAAATAAGACAAACCATTATACACTCCTAACTTATTAAGCATGGGAAGGGTAACTATATTGTCTAATTGTCATTGCAAACATGTTTCATTCATAGTAGGCTGTATCAGGAATGATGAACTAATCATATTTACAAAAACAAAATAGGTCCAATTCATAGCAGCTTTTCTTCATCTCAACCATTTTATCAAATATCATCATTATTGCCTTTGACTTGCACGACCAAATGATGTGAATAATAAGAAGAGTGTATGTGCATTGGACTAAGCTGGAATCTACAAACATTTATTCAAAGGAGAAGACAAGGTAATATGGGCTCCCTGTTAGATCAACAATAACTAGCGGGAAAGGCGCGACAGCACACCGCGCCCGTTGAAGCACCCAGGGTGACGCCTATATTGTTTACTTGGCTGAAAAGAAGAAACAACAGATTGTCAGAATGGGCTGAACAAATATCTCTAACATCTAGCATCATCATGATCTTGGTTAGTTACAAACCATTTAGTAAGCAGTCATTTTGTGGGGAGTTTCAGTGAGCAGACTTTTGTGCATAAGGATTTCTAATCACCTTATCTAATCAAGAATTTGAGGATGGAAGAAAAACTAAAAATAGTATGATCACATCTATATTGTGTTTTTAGTTTTCACTGCAAAAATATAATTCATCAAATAAAACTCTAATCAAAGTAGGCCAGCGCATTAAGTGTTGATTAAAATGTGACACGAAGATCACAGAGAAGATCATTTGATTCTTGAAGAATCAGAAGAATATACTTCTTGATAATTAAATGAATCCATGTGTCTAAATATTTTTCTATCTGAACATTAGTGAAAAATGCTTATCATCAACTGCATATGCAAATAATTTGTCGCCCAGGCTACAAATTTTCTTTTGGAGCGTAGTAGTATCGCCTATACTGATGAGAGGATATCGTAAAGCTTCTTACTTCATCGTCCTTAATAAATTTTGATCTAATCACATCTCTCACCTCATTACACTCAAGGTTCCTTTGGTTGCTAGAAATAACGATTTGGACTTTTCCCCAAATGAGTGCAATAGGGAAAGAAAACTGTATCATCGTCAGCGAGCTTGTTTTGAATTTAATATATTGCCATATGATAGCAAACTAATTTTTATTTCTATGTACTAAGATCACAACTTCAAACAACTTTATCAAGAGGAAATTCATCAATGATTGATATTTTAATATTTACCGTTTCACAAACAAACAATAAGAGATAAATGACATAAATGATGAGAACTTTCACAATACAAATAATTATAAAGAACATTTCATCACAAGAGTCACATCATACGTAGTGGTTCCATCTGCATGCCAGAGTCAATTATGTACACCGACTAATTTTTTCAAGGTCAAGAAAAATATTATTTCGCATTTAGTAGCAAGCATCGGGCAGTTCACCTTGGTGGAGCTCGTCTGTGTGGTCGTGGTGGCCATAGCATGTCATCATCATTGTCATGTTGCCCGTCATATAGTCGCGTCAACAACAACGTCGTGTGGTCTAAGCCTTAATCTAGTTGGCCATAGATAAGGTGTAGAGAGGTACATCAATCTGGAATCGAGCGCTGCCCTGTAGTGCTCGAGGTAGTCAAAGATGCTGGACGGAAATGAACACAACAGAGAAGCTCGCAATAGTTAGGCACCATATCACATTGACCGATTTATTGAGCAGTTCTCCTATGGCGGCTTGCCCTTAACCAGCTCGGCGGTGGTGGTGCACATGTGGTGTCTATGGCATGAGGACGATGTCGCGGGGTAGCCACACCGGGCAGGGAGCTTGGAGCAGAAGCCACGGACGGCCAGCAAGCTGAGGCTGAACCCTAGGCAACCTGACACATTGTGATCCACGACCATCTCGATATGCATGGCTCCGGAAAATCCCGGTAGTTCGAGGATAGTTTGGGAAGGTCGGACGGAGTCGTGTCGACTCGCTTGCCACGCGATGCAGATGCAAATGCAGGCGGAGATGAAGGAGGTTGGTCGTGTGCTTCGTCAATCAGTCCTAGGGATTGCTGATGTGCTCCCCCGTGGACACACCGAGGTGGAGGCGGAGGGAGTTGCGGCAGCAGCACGGTAGGTGGCCAGCCGCTGGTGGCAGCGATGGAACAGGAGGATGATTGTGCGATGGTTTAGGTAAGAGAAGGTCGAGCAGTTCCTTTAGGGAAAGATTGGCGGCCTAGCTTTCAGAAGGATTTTTTTTGGCGATAAAAAAGAGGTGTCATCTCCATGCGCATAAACATATGCCCTCCACTTTATGGTCAATGAAGGTATTGTCTTGGGCCATAAAATTTCAGAAAGAGGCATTGAGGTGGACAAATCCAAGGTTGATGCAATTGAGAAAATTCCATGTCCGAAAGATATCAAAGGTATTCATAGTTTCCTTGGTAATGCTTGTTTCTATAGGAGGTTTATCAAAGACTTTTCTAAAATTTGTAGGCGTCTTACAAATCTTTTGCAAAAGGATATCTCCTTTGTTTTTTATGATGATTGTATGGAAGCCTTTGAAACAATAAAGAAATCCTTAATTACTGCACCTGTTGTTCAACCACCTGATTGGAACTTGCCTTTCAAGATTATGTGTGATGCTAGTGATTATGCTGTTGGTGCTGTTCTAGGACAAAGATTTGATAAGAAATTAAATGTTATTCATTATGCTAGTAAAACTCTAGACAGTGCTCAACGAAACTATGCTACTACTTGAGAGAGTGTAAACTAAGGAGAAGGCAGTTTAACAATTAGAAGCAATGAAAGCTAGACACCATATGAAAGATGCAACGAATATCACACTACCAAGTTAAAACTTTCTCGTCATAAGTGCCATTTCAACAAATTAGTAGTACAAGCTAGAAAAGAATGCGATATGTAACCTATGTCACACTCCCAAGTCAAACGTGTCTTATGATAAGTGATTGTTGCAGGTTACACAATAGTAGTAATTTGATGTAAGAACATGGTGTGATAGACATATATTGTATGTTCTAGAAACAGGAACACATGTCTTATTCTCAAGTATAATGTGTAAAGTAAGCAGATGGAATTCAAGAATATTAGAAGCAATACAAGCTAGACATCACATATAACATGCAACCACATATAACCGTGCCAAGTTAGAGGGAGCACCTGTGATGGTGCACTAGGGGAGACGTGCTCATCATCAACACAGCTACATTAAGTGTCTATGCATGTGTTGTCTTGCAAATCATCTTGGGGGGACGGAGGAGTAGAATATGTAGAGGCCCTCCGTTTGGAAGGAGCACCTTTATCCGCTGCCTCTCTAACTTCCTTCTGCTTTATTGATTTTGAATTGTCAAGTAAAACCGACAAGAAAAAGCAATAAAATTCTTTCTTCAGAACTCATTCGTGCATGATACTAACAATCACTACTTTGATGTAAGGCAAACACATGATACCATGATGGAGCATGTTCACAACTATTTGTGTAAACTAAGCAGAAACCATTCCAACAAATAAGAAGCAATGCAAGCTAGACACCACATGAAAGATGCAACCAATATGACTCTGCCAAGTTAAAAGCATCCCATCATAAATGGCATTTCAACAAATTAGAAGTAGCACATGCTATAAATCATATAAAAGATGCAAGTAATATCGCGCTGCATATACTAAAGGTGTCTCGTCATATTGATTGATGCGGGATACAAAAAAACAATAGTTTTATGTAAGAACATGCTTAATAGACAGATGTACTATGTACTAAATACAGGAAGGCATGTCACATTAATAGGTATAATGTATAAGCTAAGCAGAATAGCACATGCAGTTACCATATGCAACATGCAACCACATATCACGCTGCCAAGTTAGAGCAAGCACATGTGATGCTAGTGTAGGGGAAATGCGGTAATCAACTACAAAGCTACATTCACTATCTTCATCTAGGCTTGCCGTTTCTTGAGAATCATGTCGGGAGGCTGACGCTGCATTCTTTAAATGAGGATCTTTACTCATAGTAGTCCACTTGCCTGACTGCCTCATCATCAGTGATTGATGAGGGATACACAAGAACATTAGTTTGATGTAAGAACATGGTTAATAGACAGATGTACTAGTATGCAACAAAAATAAAAAGGAATGTCATATTCAAAGTTATAATGTGTAAGCTAAGGAGAGGCAATTTAACCAAATTGGAAGCAATACAAGCTAGACATCCGGCTGGAGTGGTGAGCATGATCATCTAGGACCTGAGAGCCTAGTGGGAGGCGGGCTACTTCGCCACCATCGTGGCTTTTTAGTTGGCTTCGGTGATGCCTGTCTGTCTTTGGGCTTGTCACCGCTCTGGCCAAAGGCTCCCCGACTAGCTATTTGTCTTACGGTGCTCACGGGATGGTGGTTCATGTAAAAAAATATCTTTCCTTATCTTAATAAAGACCGACTTCAGCCTTTCGAATACAAGCTAGACACCATATGGAACATCCAACCACATATGACACTGCGAAGTTAAAGCAAACACATGGGATGGTGGTTCATTGCGAGCGAGGTCATCAGCTCCAGAGCTACGTTTACTGTCTCCATCTACTAACACTGCACCCTTTATAGTGATGTAACGTGTCTTGCCTACCCGCATACGAAGCTAAAGCGACTTCTCTCTTTTCTTTTCTGCTTCTCTCAAGGCAGAGTCTGAAATACCCTTGCATAAAAACACAATAGTGAGAGTATGGGTGAAGTGTGTGCAGAAGTAGTGCACTGTAAAAGTAGCAGATCGCAGGTGGCTGAAAAATAAATGACATGAGACATATGATAGCTCTACAACATTGCATGGCAAACAAAATTAGATTCTACTCTGTAAGATTTTGTAATATATGAGCACAAGAAATGCAGGTACTCCTCCAGCACACCACCACATGTGGTCATATCAAGATAAGAGTCGACTGGAAATAAATAGGCCAGACAATTTTTTTATGAACCGTTCAATCTATAAAGAACATACAGATGGCCTTCGTCTACCTCCCGCCAGTCACTGTTGACGATCTCTCTCGAACCGCCAGCGACTACCGGCCCAGACCCCTGCCTCCGCCGCCCCGCCCTCCCCTCGACCTCACACCACCGCCATGCTTGGCAGCGCCCCCATGCCATCCTTTTAATCCCAACCGACCTCCAGATCAGGCGCCAGCAGCTCTAGGCCCTACATGCCCCTAAGATAAACACCGAGGCGCTGGTTCCCCAGCGTAATAGGCGGACTAGTGCATGTTACGCCGGGGAATGCTTCCGTTAATTGGGAATCAACTGACCACGAATTGAAATCCAGGGGGGCGACAGACCTCTAGCTAAGGTGAAATAGTATATGAGGAGAAACCTTGTGCATCGCAAGTTACTAGGAACATCTAGTATCAAGAAGAAGCGGTCAACTAGTGTCTTATGTGGGATGAATACCATGCAAGGATACACGCAAGATTTGCACAAATAAGGAAAGAGGAGTACCATTATCGGTTGCCAGTGTGGTCTCCTCCATATGTCGCGGCGATCTTCTTTTTTCTCCCGGGGGAACCGATGTTCTGGAGGACAGTGGATCCTTGGACAAACCCATGGCCAAATTGTTGACTGTGTTGCCGTGGCTGTATATCGGCGGAGGGGAAGCAGATCCGAGGTGGCGAAGGACGACGTAGCAGGAAGAGCTCCGATGCGGTGGACGGTGGCAAAGTTGGAGCAGCAGCGGTGAGGCGCAGGACGACGTGGTTGAACTCGCTTGGGTACAGACGGCTCGACCTCGGCTTCAACTACTAGCCGTGGAGGACACTGCGGTTGAGGTTGCAGTGGACAACGACGTCGGGGTATCGGTTCCGGCGTGATGGAGGAGGTCGGCGGTTGATGGGTGGGATGGGGTGGCGGACGGAGGACGCCGGGGTTTTGCGGCTGGTGGAGAGGTAGTTTTTGCGCCCATGGAGTACGAATGGGGAATCAGACGGGTGGGCGGGGGGGGGGGGAGGGGGGAGCTACGGGAGAACCATGTTTCGGTCTGGGAAGTTCTTGGTTTTGCCCTTTTTGAACAGAAGATGGGACGTGCTTGTTTGAAATTTGGGGAGAGTACAAACTTTGCCCCCCTCTTAAATTTCGGACCTACTGCGGGCCGGGGTAGGATGGTAATCCCAGGTGTCCCAAATAATGGGCAGGAGCGATTTCGGCCGCGCGCATGTGTGCTTTGGCGGCCATTGTGTATGAATGTTTTTCGGAGGTGGTTGCGTGGCGTCGAGATGTAGCTACAAACCTACCCCAGTTTAGACCTTTGGACATCGGGCTGGTAGGTTTCACGGGTCGGAGTTATTAGAAAAGTAATTTCCTTGTACTGCCAAACATTGGTCTCTTGCGGTTTTTGGCGAGTGGAGGCTCTTTTGGCGCTTCGTTCGAAATTTTGAAACACAAGCATTCACGTTTAGAGTACTCTTGAACTTTGAGGATTGACCTAAATAGACAACCTTAAATTTGACCTTGTATGTTGGAAAAACCTCATTAAATTATCCGTTTCTTGTTGAAATTTTGACACTTGAAAATCCTATAACTACGATTATTTTGGAATGGGGGAGCTAAATTTGAATCTATTTTGTACACGACTACATATTCTATTATGTACAAAATCAGAGCAAAGATTGGTGCCCCCATAATTTAGGTATGATTTACAAATGCCATGATATCGAATTCAAATAATTGAATGGACTTCATGTTGAATTCGATTTTTTAAACCACCTTAAGGTGAATTCAAATGTATGCTAGTTCATAGGTAGCTATTTATAATGTTCATTGTCTAACTTTCGTATGTATAATGTGCTTTACACACACAACATGAACTATACTCACGTTTATATTTGATTGCTAAAGCGATGCATTGTCTGGAGTTCAAAATACTAACTATGTGGATCAATTGTGTCGAATAATAACATAGACATGCTCAAATTCGATAGAATCTAGATGTCTGATGGATCAATGAACATTTCGTACGCGAATTGCAAATATCATGATCCCATCCTAATATTTGGATACAATTTATATCTTTAACCAATGTGTACATCAGTCTTTTACGTGTAGTTTCACTCTCCATCGATGGTCTCTCACACATGCTCACACAGTCTCTCCCTAGGTGTCTTTCTCGCAGACATGCTCTTGATATAACCCTCCCTCCCTCTCGTAACCATTTACGACTGTTTTAACTAACCTCTATCACAAGCACTCTTCCTGTCACAAGCATACACACGCACAATCCCCATCGACCATTTTTATATACATAGACCTGCCTACGTATGTCCTGTACGCACATTATCTTTAGGCCTGTCTCTCACACATTGTCTCATACCTCTCTTCCTAATCGACGAGTATGATTCTAGAAGAGCATTCTATAGGATGCCCCTTAAAGTTAGGTTGGATGACTAGTAATATCAGAGATAAGGGGTTACCTTAGTCTGAGAACCCAGGGTTACAAATCCTAGCCGGCTTTGTGAGTGGACACAGAGTCCTTCACAATTCTGCTATCTTTGTATTGTACGACTAGTCATCCATGGTTCTCCCTAAATGCGTCACGGGCCGACCAATGTGGCGTAGGACGGAACCGAACGAAGGGCCTCACCTCAACCCACCAGACCTCACACGGTGACACACCCTCTGCCCCCACGTCTCGTTATCTTCTCACACCCACACATACCAACACAGAAACCACACAAAAAATTCTCCTGGTGCCTCTATCCCCTCCCCCAAAATATGTCACAGACAACACAGCTTATTCTGAAGTTCGGTGACCGCAAAATGTATATAGTGACCGTAATCAGCTTATTCTGAAGTTCGGTGACCGTATTACGCTTTTCTCTCTGTAGGCCCTCCAAAACTACATCTCTACACGTTCTCGCATGTTACATCTAACAACTATGCAATATAGCACTACTACTACACTCTAACACAATAAATCATATGTGTTTTTGAAGGAAATATGCCCTAGAGGCAATAGTAAAGTTATTATTTGTTTCCTTATATCATGATAAATGTTTATTATTCATGCTAGAATTGTATTAACCGGAAACATAATACATGTGTGAATACATAGACAAACAGATAGTCACTAGTATGCCTCTACTAGACTAGCTCATTAATCAAAGATGGTTGTGTTTCCTAACCATAGACATGTGTTGTCATTTGATTAATGGGATCACCTCATTAGGAGAATGATGTGATTGACATGACCCATTCCGTTAGCTTAGCACTTGATCGTTTAGTATATTGCTATTGCTTTCTTCATGACTTATACATGTTCCTGTAACTATGAGATTATGCAACTCCCGTTTACCGGAGGAACACTTTGGGTACTACCAAAGCGTCACAACGTAATCGGGTGATCATAAAGGAGTACTACAGGTGTCTCCAAAGGTACTTGTTGGGTTGGCGTATTTGAGATTAGGTTTTGTCACTCCGATTGCTGGAGAGGTATCTCTGGGCCTTCTCGGTAATACACATCACATAAGCCTTGCAAGCATTACAACTAATGAGTTAGTTGTGAGATGATGTATTACGAACGAGTAAAGAGATTTACCAAAGAATCTAGATTGAACTAGGTATTGGATACCGACGATCGAATCTCGGGTAAGTAACATACCGATGACAAAGGGAACAACGTATATCGTTATGCGGTTTGACCGATAAAGATCTTCGTAGAATATGTAGGAACCAATATGGGCATCCAGGTTCCGCTATTGGTTATTGACCGAGAATGGTTCTAGGTCATATCTACATAGTTCTCGAACCCGTAGGGTCCGCACGCTAACGTTTCGATGGCGGTTCATTATGAGTTTATAAGTTTTGATGTACGAAGGTTGTTCGGGTCCCGGATGTGATCACGGACATGACGAGGAGTCTCGAAATGGTCGAGACATAAAGATTGATATATTGGAAGCCTAGGTTTGGACTTGGAAAGGTTCCGGATGAAAACAGGAAGTTAGGAACACCGGGGTTACGGAACCCCGGGGTCAATGGGCCTTGATGGGCCATAGGGAGAAGAGGAAGGGCCGGCCAGGGCAGGCCGCCCCCTCCCCTCTAGTCCGAATAGGACAAGGAGAGGGGGGCGCCTCTCTCTTCCCTCCCAATCCTATTCCAACTAGGAAGGGGAGTCCTACTCCCGGTGGGAGTAGGACTCCTCGGCCTTCTTGGGCTGGCCGCACCCCTTTGCTCCTTTATATCTCTGAGGCGGGGGCACCCCAACACACACAAGTTGATCTACGGATCGTTCCTTAGCCGTGTGCGGTGCCCCTCCACCATATTCCACTTGGTCATATCGTCATGAGCTTAGGCGAAGCCCTGCACCGGAGAAGTCATATCGTCATGAGCTTAGGCGAAGCCCTGCGTCGGTGGAGCATCATCATCGCCACCACGCCGTCGTCTTGTGGAACTCATCCCCGACGCTTTGCTGGATCGGAGCCGGGGATCGTCATCGAGCTGAACGTGTGCAGAACTCGGAGGTGCCGTACGTTCGGTGCTTGGATCGGTCGGATCGTGAAGACGTACGACTACATCAACCGCGTTGTTATAACGCTTCCGCTTTCGGTCTATGAGGGTACGTGGACAGACATTCTCCCCTCTCGTTGCTATGCCATCACCATGGTCTTGTGTGTACGTAGGAAAATTTTGAAATTACTACGTTCCCCAACAGTGGCATCCGAGCCTGGTTTTATGCGTTGATGTCATATGCACGAGTAGAACACAAGTGAGTTGTGGGCGATATAAGTCATACTGCTTACCAGCATGTCATACTTTGGTTTAGCGGTATTGTGAGATGAAGCGGCCCGGACCGACATTACGCGTACGCTTACGCGAGACTGGTTTCACCGCTCCGAGCACTCGTTGCTTAAAGGTGACCGGCGGGTGTCTGTCTCTCTCACTATAGTTGAACCGAGTGTGGCTACGCCCGGTCCTTGCGAAGGTTAAAACAACACCAACTTGACAAACTATCGTTGTGGTTTTGATGCGTAGGTAAGAACGGTTTTTGCTCAGCCCGTAGCAGCCACGTAAAACTTGCAACAACAAAGTAGAGGACGTCTAACTTGTTTTTGCAGGGCATGTTGTGATGTGATGTGGTCAAGACGTGATGCTATATTTTATTGTATGAGATGATCATGTTTTGTAACCGAGTTATCGGCAACTGGCAGGAGCCATATGGTTGTCGCTTTATTGTATGAAATGCAAACGCCATGTAATTGCTTTACTTTATCACTAAGCGGTAGCGATAGTCGTAGAAGCAATAGTTGGCGAAACTACAAAGATGCTACAATGGAGATCAAGGTGTCGGCGCCCGGTGGCGATGGTGATCATGACGGTGCTTGGCGATGGAGATCACAAGCACAAGATGATGATGACCATATCATATCACTTATATTGATTGCATGTGATGTTTATCCTTTATGCATCTTATCTTGCTTTGATTGACGGTAGCATTATAAGATGATCTCTCACTAAAATTATCAAGAAGTGTTCTCCCAGTATGCACCGTTGCGAAAGTTCTTCGTCTTTGAGACACCACGTGATGATCGGGTGTGATAGGCTCTACGTTCAAATACAACGGGTGCAAAACAGTTGCGCACGCAGAATACTCAGGTTAAACTTGACGAGCCTAGCATATAACAGATATGGCCTCGGAACACGGAGACCGAAAGGTCGAACGTGAATCATATAGTAGATATGATCAACATAGTGATGTTCACCATTGAAACTACTCCATCTCACGTGATGATCGGACATGGTTTAGTTAATTTGGATCACGTAATCACTTAGATGACTAGAGAGAGGTCATCTAAGTGGGAGTTTTTAATATGATTAATTAAACTTAAATTTATCATGAACTTAGTACACGATAGTATTTTGCTTGTCTATGTTTATTGTAGATAGATGGCTCGTCTTTGTTGTTCCGTTAAATTTTAATGCGTTCCTTGAGAAAGCAAAGTTGAAAGATGATGGTAGCAATTACACGGACTGGGTCCGTAATTTGAGGATTATCCTCATTGCTGCCTGAGAAAAATTAAATCTGGAAGCACCGCTGGGTGCGAACTGCTTTGGGAACAACGCCGAAGTTGTGAACATCTGGCGAGCAAAGCTGATGACTACTCGATAGTTCAGTGTGCCATGCTACGGCTTAGATCCGGGTCTTCAACGACGTTTTGAACGTCATGGAGCATATGAGATGTTCCAGGAGTTGAAGTTAATATTTCAAGCAAATGGCCGGATTGAGAGATATGAAGTCTCCAATAAGTTCTATAGCTGCAAGATGGAGGAGAATAGTTCTGTCAGTGAACATATACTCAAAATGTCTGGGTATAATAATCACTTGATTCAACTGGGAGTTACTCTTCCGGATGGTAGTGTCATTGACAGAATTCTCCAATCACTGCCACCAAGCTACAAGAGCTTCGTGATGAACTATAATATGAAAGGGATGACCAAAACAATTCCCGAGCTCTTCGCAATGCTAAAAGCCGCGGAGGTAGAAATCAAGAGAGAGCATCAAGTGTTGATGGTCAACAAGACCACTAGTATCAAGAAAAAGGGCAAAGGAAAGAAGAAGGGAACTTCAAAAGAACAGCAAGAAAGTTGCTGCTCAAGAGAAGAAACCCAAATGCGGACCTAAGCCCGAAACTGAGTGTTTTTACCGCAAGCAAATTTGGACACCGGAAGCGGAACTGCCCCAAGTATTTGGCGGATAATAAGGATGGCAAGGTGATCAAAGGTATATGTGATATACATGTTATTGATGTGTACCTTACTAATACTCGCAGTAGTACTGGTATTTGATACTGGTTACATTGCTAATATTTGCAACTTCGAAGCAGGAACTACGGATTAGCGAAGATTGGCTAAGGACGAGGTGACGATGTGCGTGGGAAATAGGTTCCAAAGTCGATGTGATCGCGATTGACGCTACCTCTACATCTACCATCGGGATTAGTTTTAGACCTAAATAATTGTTATTTGGTGCGGCGTTGAGCATGAACATTATATCTGGATCTTGTTTGATGCGAGACGGTTATTCATTTAAGACAGAGAATAATGGTTGTTCTATTTATATGAATAAAATCTTTTATGGTCATGCACCCTTGAAGAGTGGTCTATTTTTATTGAATCTCGATAGTAGTAATACACATATTCATAGTGTTGAAACCAAAAGATGCAGAGTTGATAATGATAAATGCAACTTATTTGTGGCACTGCCGTTTGGGTCATATCGGTGTAAAACGCATGAAGAAACTCCATACTGATGGGCTTCTGGAATCACTTGATTATGGATCATTTAGTACTTGCGAACCATGCCTCATGGGCAAGATGACTAAAACGCTGTTCTCCGGAACTATGGAGCGAGCAACTGATTTGTTGGAAATCATACATACTGATGTTTGTGGTCCAATGAATGTTGAGGCCTTGCGGGTATCGTTATTTTCTCACCTTCACAGATGATTTGAGCAGATATGGGTATATCTACTTAATGAAACACAAATCTGAAACATTTGAAAAGTTCAAAGAATTTCAGAGTGAAGTGGAAAATCATCGTAACAAGAAAATAAAGTTTCTACGATCTGATCGTGGAGGAGAATATTTGAGTTCTGAGTTTGGTTTACATTTGAAACAATGTGGAATAGTTTAGCAACTCACGCCACCGGAACACCACGGAGAAATGGTGTGTCCGAGCGTAAATGTCGTACTTTACTTGATATGGTGCGATCTATGATGTCTCTTACTGATTTACCGCTATCGTTTTGGGGATATGCTTTAGAGACGGCCACGTTCACGTTAAATAGGGCACCATCTAAATCCGTTGAGACGACACCGTATGAACTGTGGTTTGGCAAGAAACCAAAGTTGTCGTTTCTTAAAGTTTGGGGCTGCGATGCTTATGTAAAGAAACTTCAACCAGATAAGCTCGAACCCAAATCGGAGAAATGTGTCTTCATAGGATACCCAAAGGAGACTGTTGGGTACACCTTCTATCACAGATCTGAAGGCAAGATTTTCGTTGCTAAATTCGGATCCTTTCTAGAGAAGGAGTTTCTCTCGAAAGAAGTGAGTGGGAGGAAAGTAGAACTTGATGAGATAATCATGTCTGCTCCCTTATTGGAAAGTAGTTCATCACAAGAAACAGTTCCTGTGACAACTACACCAATTGGTGAGGAAACTAATGATGTTGATCATGAAACTTCAGATCAAGTTGCTACTGAAATTCGTAGGTCAACCAGAATAAAATACGCACCAGAGTGGTACGGTAATCCTATTCTGGAAGTCATGTTACTTGACCATGGCGAACCTACTAACTATGAAGAAGCGATGGTGAGCCCAGATTCCGCGAAATGGTTGGAAGCCATGAAATCTGAGATGGGATCCATGTATGAGAACAAAGTATGGACTTTGGTTGACTTGCCCGATGATCGGCAAGCCATTGAGAATAAATGGATCTTTAAGAAGAAGACTGACGCTGATGGTAATATAACTGTCTACAAAAGCTCGACTTGTTGCAAAAGGTTTTCGACAAGTTCAAGGGGTTGACTATGATGAGACTTTCTCACCCGTAGCGATGCTTAAGTCTGTCCGAATCATGTTAGCAATTGCCGCATTTTATGATTATGAAATTTGGCAAATGGATGTAAAAACTGCATTCTTGAATGGATTTCTAGAAGAAGAGTTGTATATGATGCAACGAGAAGGTTTTGTTGATCCAAAAGGTGCTAACAAAGTGTGCAAGCTCCAGCGATCAATTTATGGTGCAGTGCAAGCCTCTCGGAGTTGGAATAAACGCTTTGATAGTGTGATCAAAGCATATGGTTTTATCTGAGACTTTTGGAGAAGCTTGTATTTACAAAAAAGTGAGTGGGAGCTCTGTAGCATTTACGATATTATATGTGACGACATATTATTGATTGGAAATGATATAGAATTTCTGGATAGCATAAAAGGATACTTGAATAAAAGTTTTTCAATGAAAGACCTCGGTGAAGCTGCTTACATATTGGGCATCAAGATCTCTGAGAGATAGATCAAGGCGCTTAATTGGACTTTCACAAAGCACATACCTTGATAAAGTTTTGAAGAAGTTCAAAATGGATCGAGGCAAAGAAAGGTTTTTACTGTATTACAAGGTGTAAGATTGAGTCGGACTCGATTGCCCGACCACAGCAGAAGATAGAGAGAAAATGAAAGATGTTCCTATGCTTCAGCCATAGGCTCTATCATATATGCAATGCTGTGTACCGGACTGACGTATGCTTAGCTGTAAGCTTGGCGGGAAGGTACCAAAGTAATCCAGTAGTGGATCCTTTGGACAGCGGTCAAGAACATCCTGAAATACACGAAAAGGACTAAGGATATGTTTCTCGTATATGGAGGTGACAAAGAGCTAGTCGTAAATGGTCACGTCGATGCAAGCTTTCACCTGATCCGGACGATTCTAAATCGCAAACCCGGATCGTGTTTTTATTAAGCGGTGGAGCTGTCGGTTGATGCAGTTCTAAACAAAGCGTCGTGGCGGGATCTACATGTGAAGCGGAGTACATAGCTGCTTGGAAGCAACAAATGAAGGATGCGGATGAAAGAGTTCATTTCCGATCTAGGTGTCATACCTAGTGCATCGGGACCAATGAAGATCTTACGTGACAATCTGGTGCAATTGCCTTGGCAAAGGAATCCAGATTTCACAAGAGGACCAAGCATATCAAGAGGCGCTTCAACTCCATTCGGGACCAAGTCCAAGTGGGAGACATAGAGATTTGCAAAATACATACGGATCTGAATGTTGCGGACCCGTTGACTAAGCCTCTTCCACGAGCAAAACATGATCAGCACCAAGACTCCATGGGTGTTAGAATCATTACTGTGTAATCTAGATTATTGACTCTAGTGCAAGTGGGAGACTCAAGGAAATATGCCCTAGAGGCAATAGTAAAGTTATTATTTGTTTCCTTATATCATGATAAATGTTTATTATTCATGCTAGAATTGTATTAACCGGAAACATAATACATGTGTGAATACATAGACAAACAGATAGTCACTAGTATGCCTCTACTAGACTAGCTCATTAATCAAAGATGGTTGTGTTTCCTAACCATAGACATGTGTTGTCATTTGATTAATGGGATCACCTCATTAGGAGAATGATGTGATTGACATGACCCATTCCGTTAGCTTAGCACTTGATCGTTTAGTATATTGCTATTGCTTTCTTCATGACTTATACATGTTCCCATAACTATGAGATTATGCAACTCCCGTTTACCGGAGGAACACTTTGGGTACTACCAAACGTCACAACGTAACTGGGTGATCATAAAGGAGTACTACAGGTGTCTCCAAAGGTACTTGTTGGGTTGGCGTATTTCGAGATTAGGTTTTGTCACTCCGATTGCTCGGAGAGGTATCTCTGGGCCTTCTCGTGTAATACGCATCACATAAGCCTTGCAAGCATTACAACTAATGAGTTAGTTGTGAGATGATGTATTACGGAACGAGTAAAGAGACTTACCGATGCAGATTGAACTAGGTATTGGATACCGACGATCGAATCTCGGGTAAGTAACTATACCGATGACAAAGGGAACAACGTATATCGTTATGCGGTTTGACCGATAAAGATCTTCGTAGAATATGTAGGAACCAATATGGGCATCCAGGTTCCGCTATTGGTTATTGACCGAGAATGGTTCTAGGTCATGTCTACATAGTTCTCGAACCCGTAGGGTCCGCACGCTAACGCTTCGATGGCGGTTCATTATGAGTTTATAAGTTTTGTTGTACCGAAGGTTGTTCGGAGTCCCGGTTGTGTTCACGGACATGACGAGGAGTCTCGAAATGGTCGAGACATAAAGATTGATATATTGGAAGCCTATGTTTGGACTTCGGAAAGGTTCCGGATAAAAACAGGAAGTTACCGGAACACCGGGGGGTTACCGGAACACCCCGGGGGGTCAATGGGCCTTGATGGGCCATAGGGAGAAGAGGAAAGGGCCGGCCAGGGCAGGCCGCGCCTCCCTCCTCTAGTCCGAATAGGACAAGGAGAGGGGGCGCCTTCTCTCTCTTCCCCTCCCCAATCCTATTCCAACTAGGAAGGGGGAGTCCTACTCCCGGTGGGAGTAGGACTCCTCCAGCGCCTTGGGCTGGCCGCACCCCTTTGCTCCTTTATATCTGAGGGCAGGGGGCACCCCAAGACACACAAGTTGATCTACGGATCGTTCCTTAGCCGTGCAGCGGTGCCCCCTCCACCATATTCCACTTCGGTCATATCGTCGCGGAGCTTAGGCGAAGCCCTGCACCGGAGAAGTCATATCATCGCGGAGCTTAGGCGAAGCCCTACGTCGGTGGAGCATCATCATCGTCACCACGCCGTCGTCTTGTGGAACTCATCCCCGACGCTTTGCTGGATCGGAGCCCGGGATCGCCATCGAGCTGAACGTGTGCGAGAACTCGGAGGTGCCGACGTTCGGTGCTTGGATCGGTCGGATCGTGAAGACGTACGACTACATCAACAGCGTTGTTATAACGCTTCCGCTTCGGTCTCACGAGTGCGTGGACAGACACTCTCCCCTCTCGTTGCTATGCCATCACCATGGTCCTGTGTGTACGTAGGAAAATTTTGAAATTACTACGTTCCCCAACAGTTTTTAGTTTTACTATCTCCGTCCCAAAATAACTGTCTCAGTTTAGTACTAGCTCTAGTACAAAGTTATACTAAACTTGAGACACTTATTTTGGGACGGAGGGAGTACTAGATATCATATTGTTAATTATTTAATTATTCAGTTTGCATACATTAAAATTGTCTTTGAAATGTATGGCCAGTATCATCTACTGCGCGGGAAAAATCCCGCCCTTTCCTATTTAGTCGGGTTTGTATCGATGGATCATGCGAAACAGGAAATATAGTACTATATAGTACAAGTGACAGTTCACTAGGCCGCCATGTCGTGTACTCCTCCGTCGTAAGAGTGGAGAGCTCGCTTTCATAAATCTTCTAGTCCCTTTCACCGACATGTGGGACATAAAGCTACCAGGTCCACGTGCCATACTGAAATACAGTGCAGAGCAGCCGGGGTGAAGCACCCCAGTCATGGCGCTGACGTAGTAATGAGCAATGAGGCATCAAATCACAAATCTGCACCTTTCCCGCAGTTAAGTTGGAGGGACGAAGTAATAATGGTAAAAAAGAAGTTGGAGGGACGAAGCAACCATCATAACACTCGTTGCTGAATCCGCTTCTCCCTCATCTTCTTCAAGTTAACCACGTGTTGCTTCTACCGTTGTTCTGACTCATGTGGGATGCAGATCGGCTTGTTAAAGCACTGACATGTGGGACCGCATGTTAGAAAACACCAGGAAAACATCCTCTAAAAATAAGAAACCTCCTCCGCCATCCGCGCGGCAAAATCACCTCCTTTTTACTAATCCTGATTCTATAATTTTTTAGATCAATATAATTGAGATTTGTATAGATAGCACAAAGGAGCAAAACCAAGTGGTACGGTTAAGGTCATCCATAATGTGTAGCCAAATGTGAAAATAGCTTTTGGTATCATGGGAACCATTGTGGACGGTGCTGCCAAAGCCAAAAAGATGGAACCAAAGAGCTCCTCTTTCTCCCATGCTTGGACACATGTACATTATAGAGCATAGAGTCTACTCCCCTGTCCCTTCTATCACAAATCACAAAGAAGCGATGCGTCAAATCACAAAGCACTGACGAAGCAACCATCATTTCACTCTTCGCTGACTCTGCTTCTCCATCATCTTCTTCGAGAAACCACCTCACCACACTAAGCTGGACAGATGACACTATTGTGTAATAGTAGTATTAGTACATTTACGCATTGTTTGGTTTAACGGACTTCCTAGATGCAAATAAGGCGGTTGTCTCCGGCTTGCAGGTCGCACTTGTGAACGACTTACCATGGTTTCCCCCAATGGTGTTCTCCGTCGAACGCACTTCGCCAAACCATAACGTTTGAGATATCGTCTACATCACCGCAATGAGGAAGGAAGTAAAATATAGTTACTACCTCCATTTTTTTAAACAAGGCCAGTATATCAAAATTACAATTCGCAAAAGGCCACTAACACTAATCGAGGCAAAATTGATGGGGTTTGTATCGTACTAGCAACCAAGGACATTAATATACCCTGCATGCCTACGGAAGTGAGAAGGTTGGTTTGCATGGCGCTGCATTAATCAAGCGATGAGGAGTGAGATGGTTAGCTCTTTGGGATTTGGAGAAAAAATACACATTATTTGACACGTCAAACGAGGATTTGTATCGATTAATCCCGCGAAGGAAAACCCCACCTTTGTTTTTAAACACTAGTACTCCTAATACGTACGTACTTATCCTGTTTGGGTCTAGGCCTTGCATTGCCATACTTCGCCACACATTTTTGCCAAGCTTGCCTAAATTTTCAAAATGAAAAGGAGGTACACTTGCGCATGGCTGTCGCGGTCGCACCGCATGCTCACACAGTCGCTCTTGTATGCCGCTATCGCACCGCACCCTCACACAGTCGCTCCTGCGCGCCGCAAAACCAACCAAGGAAATACACCCTCACTGACACGTGCTGTCGCATATGAAAAAACCAAACTCAGCCATCCTAGCGCTGACACATAATTTTTGATAATAGAGTATGTTTATCCAACCTCATGTTGGGGAGGATCCGTATGGCTCGTGCGGTGGTCTATTTGGGAAGAAGAAGGGGTAGGAGACGTAGGATATTCTCAAGATATTCATCCAACCGCCTGAAATTGTAGACTAACCCAAATGATGAAATTCAGGTGACTTGCATAACAATATTTGTTTTTACACAACAAAAGATCCACAAAAACAACAACATAAAGAAAAACTATCACTGCTCGCGGAATGAGACATCCTCGTCGTCTTTGGCTGCCGGCGCGAACCAGCCGTAGCTGCCGACGTGTGTCTCCGTACCGTGGTTGTCCTCTGCCTCTAGCTACTCGTTCACATGGAGCGTGCGGGTGCTCTGCAAGGACTAGAGCACCACCCGATTCAAGTCGAGGACATCCGGTTCCGCCTGCAGGAGGGCCTCGATGGCAGCGGCATCCACCCACTCCGTGTTGAGTTGAGCCGCCGCTGCCCAGTTCAAGTCCAGGACGTCCGGTTCCGCCTGCAGAAGGGCCTCGATGATAGCGGTATCCGTGTGCTCCGCATCGAGTTGAGCCTCTGCCGCCCGGTTCAACTCTAGGACGTCCAGTTCCACCTGCAGGAGGGCCTCAATGGCAGCAACATCCACGTGCTCCGCCTCAAGTTGATCCTCCGCTGCTCGGTTCACATCCACGACATCCGGTTCCGCCTATAGGAGAGCCTCGATGCCAGCGGCATGCGCACGCTCCGCGTCGAGTTGAGCCTTTGCCTCCTGGTCCTCCTTTAGTATCGCCAGGTTGAACCGCTGGTCCGCCTCCACCATGGGGGACTTGGACACCGGCACGAAGTCGACGTCCATCGTATCATACCCATCGGAGGCCTTCTGCACCGCGACCTCCTCCATGAACACTGGATCGGCTTCCTCCTCCTCATAGCTTGGCTCCAAAGAACTCGGGGCTTGGACCGCCCCAAAGCGAGCTTGGGAATGGAGGTCTGTGGTGCCGACCGCCGCCGCAATTTCTGTGTGGCGCTCCGGCGTCAGCATCTTGTAGTACGTGATCTTGCGGCGCACCATGGCTTTCCGGCGAATTAGGGGACGCTTGATGCGGGCTAGGGGATCGAAAGGTGGGGGAATGGGCTGGAGATTAGGTGTGGTTTTGGGGCAGTGGTTGGCGTAGGCCAAGCAGTGAAGGTTCTGGTGTGTATAGTGGTTCCAGTGACGACCGGTCAATCGGTTTTGACTGTACATTGCTCTTGTCACGTTCGCGTTGCACCCCGACATGCTAGACCCTCCACGTCGCTCACCGAATTGAACGCGCTTCGTCTTGCATTTTCTCTTGCTTGTGGGACCATAGTTGAGAGCAAACCAACATCCCTCCCCCTCCCCCGCCCTCTTCATTTATACTACCACTCCCTCCGTTTTATGCAGAGTAAATAAAAATAGAGGGAGTATACGACGGATGAGGATCCCCTGATGTGGCCAAACCCATTGAGTAACTGACATGCGGGGCCTAGCAAGCATGGGGTCCGCCAGTAAGTGACCGAAAGGGAGGGTAAGGCAGGGATACCTACGTCAGAGGATCCACTTCCACTACTACTCCCTCCTTCAATTTACTATACATGGCCTAATACGTTTTTCGAGGCCAACTTTGACCAAATGTTAGAGTAATAATATATGACATGCAACTTACACAATGCATACGGTCAAATTCGTATGTGAAAGGAGCTTCCAATGATATAATTTTCACATTATACATCTCATGTACTATTAATCTTGTCAATAGTCAAATGCGGTTTTGAAAAATGCATTAGAGCATGGTTAATAATATAGCCAGCCTATGGCTATAAGAACTGCCATGTCATCTATGGCCATCATCTATATGCACTCATACAGTAGTGCGAGCTATAAGGTTGGATATTTCCCGCAAAAAAATTATAAGGTTGGCTATTGTATTAGTACTTTTTTCCATCTCCTCTCTATCTCTTTCTTCATATTTATTGTATTTAACTAGGAATGCGTATATAGCTAGGCTCTTGCATGAGAGCTCACTCGCCTCTACATAGACCCTATATAAATGGAAGGAGGGAGTAATACTATGAGCACTGCATACTCTAGTACAAATGTTGTCACTACTCCACTAGGACTATTGGACAGGGAGCTTAAAAAAGTTACTATTGGACTGGCTATACGTGGCTAAATCCTAGTAGGAAGAGCATTCACAAGAACACACACACTCACGTGGTTGAAAACAAATTGGAAACCATCTCGAGTACAAATCTAGGAGTAAGTACGAATCTTACAATATTGATTGGGCGTTGTTGAATGCTGATACTTTTTTCTGCAAGTTTCATCAAAGTAGAGATACTTTGACTACACATAAAACTTATATGTAAAATAGAAAGGATCGGGCGGAGTATATTGTACATTAAAAAACGAAACAAACATCGAATACCCTTTATATATGATTTGAAAATGCTATGATCACCGGTTCAATATTTTGAATCCGCCTTAGGTATCACACATGCCCCCATTCGTTCTCTCTCGATTTCATCTCAGTGTCCGGTGACCGATTGAAAGAGGACTAGGGTGGGTACAATACGTTCGTTTCCCTTATGAACGTATAATATGCTCCCTATGATCCCCACAGACCCCCTCACAGGTTATTTCTATCATAGAAACAGATAAAACCTTTATCTCCTTGCACGGCATGCAATTGATCTCTCAACATAAATTGATCTCGGTAACATGTGTCGGGGCATGAACCGAATGGGATGTCAAAACTAAGATGCGAAGGGACATGTAGTGGAGGCAAAGTGAAACTTTAAACAAACCGTATGTTTGTATGCATGTCGGACAAATTACAACATTGGAAATACAAGCATGGTCTAGGCCCACATGTGAATGATACTCGGCGGAATGTTCAAATGAGGCATGTGGGAGGATAGACTTGACCGGAGGGCGGCATGATCGATGGAGAAGAGGGTTGGAGAGGAATGAGAAATAAGCAAACACCACATGATTATACTTGAACGGCTCAAATAAACAATAAGTTGTCTCGCTTGGCCTACATAGTGAAATGCCTAATGCGCAACACGAAGCACTGACGCTCGAATATGGCCGGGAAAACAGGGAAACCGACATGTGGGGCACACTTGTCGGGACGACGTAGCGCAGACTAGTCCAATGGAGGAGCTGGCCCACGACCTCCTCGCCACCGGCAACCGTTCATGTGGGTTGTGGGGGCCAGCATCATGGTGCAGCTCCAGCATCGCCTCTGGACACGGCGACCACGGTGAGTGACACACACATCATCACTAGATACAGTAGGTTTCAGTGTGCCGAGGGTGGCGTTAGCGCTATGGCATGACCATCAGATCAAGGGTATGTTCGGGTTGTGCCCAAGGTTGCCCCATCAAAGCATTGGCTAGCCAAAATTTTGGTTGAGGTTTTGGTTTCCCATGATTTGGCCGACATTGGGAAGAAAAAAGATCTAGAGTTGGCTAGAGTTCATTGGCATGCCAAAAAATGGCAACCATCCAAACAATGGCCAATCTTTGGGTCATGACCAAAATTTTGGTAAGGTGCACTTTGGCCACAATCCAGACACACCCCAACACCCGGCTCGACGAGGATGCATGGGGCGCCGCAACGCGTCCGTGGAGTGGTGTAGCGCGGCCAGCTGCATCCCCAGGACCTTAGACCATGCCGGGCCGTCTTGCTTTTTCAATGACATGCGGGGTTCGCATGTGAGCAAAGGGCATCTCCAACGTTGCCACGACCGCAGCTGACTACCCTGGCACACCAAAAACCCTCGTCCCTCGCGCCGTTGCGTGGTGTGTTCCCAGCCGGCACCAGCTGCTCGCATTCATGCCTGTTGGAAATATGCCCTAGAGGCAATAATAAAATGGTTATTATTATATTTCCTTGTTCATGATAATTGTCTATTGTTCATGCTATAATTGTATTAGCTGGAAACCGTAATACATGTCTGAATACATAGACCACAACATGTCCCTAGTGAGCCTCTAGTTGACTAGCTTGTTGATATATAGATGGTTATGGTTTCCTGACCATGGACATTGGATGTCATTGATAACGGGATCACATCATTAGGAGAATGATGTGATGGACAAGACCCAATCCTAAGCATAGCACAAGATCGTTTAGTTCGTTTGCTAAAGCTTTTCTAATGTCAAGTATCATTTCCTTAGACCATGAGATTGTGCAACTCCCGGATACCGTAGCAATGCTTTGGGTGTACCAAACATCACAATGTAACTGGGTGGCTATAAATGTGCACTACAGGTATCTCTGAAAGTGTCTGTTGGGTTGGCACGAATCAAGACTGGGATTTGTCACTCCTTATGACGGAGAGGTATCTCTGGGCCCACTCGATAATGCATCATCATAATGAGCTCAATGTGACTAAGTAGTCAGTCACGTGATCATGCATTACGGAACGAGTAAAGTGACTTGCCGGCAATGAGATTGAACGAGGTATTGGGATACCGACGATCGAATCTCGGGAAAGTAACATACCGATAGAGAAAGGGTATTGTATATGGGATTGACTGAATCCTCGACATCGTGGTTCATCCGGTGAGATCATCATGGAACATGTGGGAGCCAATATGAGTATCCAGATCCCGCTATTGGTTATTGGCCAGAGAGGTGTCTCGGTCATGTCTGCATGGTTCCCGAACCCGTAGGGTCTACACACTTAAGGTTCGGTGACACTAGAGTTGTTATGGGAAATAGTATGTGGTTACCGAAGGTTGTCTGGAGTCCCGGATGAGATCTCGGACATGACGAGGAGCTCCGGAATGATCCGGAGGTGAAGATCGGTATATTGGATGAAGGGTATTGGAGTCCGGAATTGTTCCGAGGGTACCTGGTGATGACCAGCGTGTCCGAAAGGGGTTTCAGAGGCCCCTGCAACCGTTGGGGGGCCTTATGGGCCAAGGGGAGGGGGCACATCAGCCCACTAAGGGGCTGAGCGCCTCTCCCACCCCATCTCACGTAACCTGGAGAGGTGGGGGCGCCACCCCTAGGGCAGCCGCCTCCCGTCTTGGGGGCAAGTTTCCTAGGGGTGGGGGCGCCCAAACCCATCTAGGGTTTCCACAGCGCCGCCCCTCCCTAGGGAAACCCTAGGCGCCTCCTCCCCTTCCCCTATATATAGTGAGGGGGTGGGAGGGCAGCCGCACCCTTCCCCTGGCGCAACCCTCCCTCCTCCTACACCTCCTCCTCCATAGTGCTTGGCGAAGCCCTGCTGGAGAACCACGAGCTCCACCATGACCACGCCGTCATGCTGTCGGAGTTCTCCCTCAACTTCTCCTCTCCCCTTGCTGGATCAAGAAGGAGGAGACGTCCCCGGGCTGTACGTGTGTTGAACGCGGAGGCGCCGTCCGTTCGGTGCTAGATCGGATCTTCCGCCATTTGAATCGCCGCGAGTACGACTCCATCAACCGCGTTCTTGTAACGTTTCCACTTAGCAATCTTCAGGGTATGAAGATTCTCATCCTCTCCCTCTCTTGTTGCTATAATCTCCATAGATTGATGTTGGTGATGCGTAGAAAATTTTGAATTTCTGCTATGTTCCCCAACAGTGGTATGAGAGCCAGGTTTATTGCGTAGATTCTATGTACGAGTAAAACACAAGTAGTTGTGGGCATTGGTTTGTTCAATATGCTTACCGTTACTAGTCTTATCTTGATTTGGCGGCATCATGGGATGAAGCGGCCCGGACCGACCTTACACGTACGCTTACGTGAGACAGGTTCCACCGACTGACATGCACTTGTTGCATAAGGTGGCTAGCGAGTGACAGTCTCTCCCACTTTAGTCCAATCGGATTCGATGAAAAGGGTCCTTATGAAGGGTAAATAGCAATTGGCATATCACCGTTGTGGCTTTTGCGTAGGTAAGAAACGTTCTTGCTAGAAACCATAGCAACCACGTAAAACATGCAACAACAATTAGATGACGTCTAACTTGTTTTAGCAGGGTATGCTATGTGATGTGATATGGCCAAAACAATGTGATGAATGATATATGTGATGTATGAGATTGATCATGTTCTTGTAATAGGAATCACGACTTGCATGTCCAAGAGTATGACAACCGGCAGGAGCCATAGGAGTTGTCTTAATTTATTGTATGACCCGCGTGTCAATGAAAAACGCCATGTAGTTACTTTACTTTATTGCTAACCGTTAGCCCTAGTAGTAGAAGTAATAGTTGGCGAGACAACTTCATGAAGACACGATGATGCAGATCATGATGATGGAGATCATGGTGTTATGCCGGTAACGAAGGTGATCATGCCGTGCCTCAAAGATGAAGATCAAAGGCGCGAGATGATATTGGCCATATCATGTCACTCTATGATTTGCATGTGATGTTTGTCATGTCTACATCTTATTTTCTTAGAACGACGGTAGCATAAATAAGTTGACCCCTCATTAAGATTTCAAGAAAGTGTTCCCCTTAACTGTGCACCGTTGCGAAAGTTTGTTGTTTCGAAGCACCACGTGATGATCAGGTGTGATATATTCTAACGTTAACATAAACCGGGTGTAAGCCATATTTACACATGCAAAACACTTAGGTTGACTTGACGAGCCTACCATGTACAGACATGGCCTCGGAACACAAGAGACCGAAAGGTCGAACATGAGTCGTATAGTAGATACGATCAACATGAAGATGTTCACCGATGATGACTAGTCCGTCTCATGTGATGATCGGACACGGCCTAGTTGACTCGGATCATGTATCACTTAGATGACTAGAGGGATGTCCATCTGAGTGGGAGCTCATTAAATTAGATGAACTTAATTATCATGAACATAGTCAAAAGGTCTTTGCAAATTATGTCGTTACTTGCGCTTTAGTTCTATTGTTTAAGATATGTTCCTAGAGAAAATTTTAGTTGAAAGTTGATAGTAGCAATTATGCGGACTGGGTCCATAAACTGAGGATTATCCTCATTGCTGCGCAGAAGGCTTATGTCCTTAATGCACCGCTCGGTGTGCTGTACCTCGAGCGTCGTCTGTGGATGTTGCGAACATCTGACATACATGTTTTGATGACTACTGTAACGCCCCCGATGCGGCTATATCTCCCACGTGTCGAGGCACGACTTAGAGGCATAACCGCATTGAAAGCAATGTCGCAAGTGAGGTAATCTTCACACAACCCAGGTAATAAATAAGGGAAAGAGATACATAGTTGGCTTACAGTCGCCACTTCACTCAATACATAAATAAACATCCATCATTCAGAGTACACTCAAGGTCCGACTACGGAACCAAAATAAAGAAGATACCCCAAATGCTACACAGATCCCGATCGTCCCAAGCTGAGCACCACTCTTGATCATCTGGAAAAGACACATAGTAACGACCACGTTCCTCGTCGAACTCCCACTTGAGTTCGGTTGAGTCACCAGACCGCATCGTCGGCACCTGCAACTGTTTTGGAAGTATCTGTGAGTCACGAGGACTCAGCAATCTCACACCCGCGAGATCAATACTATTTAAGCTTATAGGAAGGACTGAGTAGTATAGTGGAGCGGCAGCAAGCGACTAGCATATATGGTGGCTACTTACATAAAGAGAGCGAGAAGAGGAGCAAAGCACGGTCGTGAAGCTAGTAGCGATCAAGAAGTGATCCTGAACTACTTACGCCGGACATAACTCCAACACCGTGTTCAATTCCCGGACTCCGCCGAGAAGAGACCATCACGGTTACACGCGGTTGATGTGTATTTTATTTGAGGTCAACTTCGGGTTTTCTACAACGGACATTAACAAATTCCCATCTGCCTCATAACCGCGGGCACGGCTTTCGAAAGATATTACCTGCAAGGGTGTCCCAACTTAGCCCATTATAAGCTCTCACGGTCAACGAAGGATATTCCTTCTACCGGGAAGACCCGATCAATCTCGGAATCCCGGACTACAAGACATTTCGACAGCAATAAAACAAGACCAGCAAAGCCACCCGGTTGTGCCGACAAATCCCGATAGGAGCTGCACATATCTCGTTCTCAGGGCACATCCAGATGAGACAGGCTACGAGTAAAACCAAGCCTCGAATTTCCCCGTGGTGGCCCATGGCGGCTTTCGGTTCGGGCCAGCACTCGAAGGAGCACTGGTCCGGGGTTAAAATAAAGATGACCCTCGGGCTCGCGAAAACCGGGGAAAAAGGCTTAGGTGGCAAATGGTAAAACCAATGTTGGGCCTTGCTTTGGACGAGTCTTATTCAAAGCGAACTGTCAAGGGGTCCCATAAATCACCCAACCGTGTAAGGAGCATAAAATCAAGGAACATAACACCGGTATGACGGAAACTAGGGTGGCAAGAGTGGAACAAAACACCGGGCATAAGGCCGAGCCTTCCACCCTTTACCAAGTATATAGATGTATTAATTATAGCAGATATATATTGTGATATCCCCAACAAGTAAACATGTTCGATAAGGAACAACATCTCCATGTTCCAACAAGGAACAAACTTCAACTTCACCGCAACTAACAACGCTTATAAGAGGGCTGAGCAAAGCGGTAACATAGCCAATCAACGGTTTGCTAGGAAAGGATGGTTAGGGGCTGACATGGCAATATGGGTGGCATGATATAGCAAGTGGTAGGCATCGCAGCATAGGCATAGCAAAAGAGCGAGCATCTAGCATAGCAAAGATAGAAGTGATTTCGAGGGTATGGTCATCTTGCTCGCAATGTTCTCAGAGTTGCCGAAAGCTTGATCCTCGTAAGCGTTCTCAACAGGTTCCTCGTTCACGTACTCGTCTCCCGGCTCTACCCAAAGCAACAACACAAACAAAGGAACCACAATAAATCACGGTGCAATGCATAATCAACATGATGCAAAACATGGCATGATATGCGGGATGTGATATGCAATGCGTATGTGCGCTCCGAAAGGAAAATGATGAACCAGGCATCAACTTGGCAAACCAAGTATGCCACTGGAAATATGAGATGATTTCGGTTGAAATCGATATAAAGATCACCGGAATCGGATGCACGGTTTGCAAATGACAAGCAAAACAAGAATGGCACAAATCTGCCATTAACAGCATGATGCCACTTAGCAAGCAACAAATAATTAAGCTACTGCACCCAAACGTATCAACAAAGTACATGGCAGTGATCTACACAAGATGGTTGACAAAAGATGAGCACTGAGCTTCGGCTAAATCACATCATAACAGGTTCAAACAAGCATGGCAAAAGTGCACAAAATATCAGGCTGGACATGGCAAAAACAGCATCAGGTTGCAATGTTCAGAGCAAGAAAACTACATGCTACAGGAACTTAAAATAGCAAACCAAGGCATGTCATTAATCTACTCAAAGCATAGAACGAAAGTCCCTTACTGACCATAAGCCAAAAAGGATCCGAAAATATAGTAACACCCATGTCAATATTGAAAGTTTCGTTAACAGATTCAGCAACATGGCATGTCAAAAACTGATAACAAGTAGACATGTTTACAAGCTCAATGCACTCACTACAGAGCCTTAAATGATAAACTAAGCATACATTCATCAAGAAGACATGGCATAGAAGACATACATGGCAAGAACAATAACATAGCATAAATGGATCAACCACAACAACCTTGGCAAAATTGAATAACATGTAAACAATCTGCCAGGAAACATTTTATAGCAAAAGTAGAGCTCGATTGACTCAAGCTATGGTACTCCATAATTGCAAACAAAGGCATGGATGGATATAGAAAGACATGTTTAACAAAACATCCTTACTGAAGTATCTCAAAATATGCATGGATCTACCGGTAGCATCAAGTTAACATGACATCAAAATATCAGCTAAACAGGGCTGAAATCAGCAACATCAGGACACCTACTTTGCGTGCTTGTTCTAGTCACCACATAGATCACAAAAATACATGGCATACACCCCTGGAAAGATGGCATGGCATATTGCAAAACACATGTAGGACTCAAATTCATAGGGTGCACACATCAATCATGGCAAAAATAACAAAAGTGCAAGTTCTGATACAAATCAGAAACTAACATCACATAGCACTCTTCTAACAGCATTTCGGGCATCAAGATGAGCTCAAATGAAAATGATGCAGTGAGACGGAATGATCTACTCTTCGAGGCGAACATTTTGACATATTATACGCACAAAATGGATCTACAGATGCAAAGTTACAGCACGTTGAAAATGCCACAAAGTAACAATAGATGCAAAAAAACTTAGGGAAAAACTGGAGGGGAGAGAGAGGTCAACGGGCTCTCGTCCCGAGGCCGGATCGGGCCGGATCGGCGCCGGCCGGATCGGATCGGGCGCGGGCGGCGGCTGGGAGGCGCCAGTGGCGGAGGGGAGGCGGCGCCGAGGGGCGGCGGCCCGGTGGCGTGAGGCGGCGCGTGTCGGGAGGCTCGGTGGACGCGGGGCCACCCGGCGGGCGGGCGCCGCCGGGAGGAAGACGGCGGCGGGCGGAGTTCGCTGCGGGCGGCGAGCTGCTGGCGGGCGGCGCGACCGGGCGCGGAGGCGCGGGCGATCGTACGGCGCATGGCAAGGTGAAGGGCCCCCGCTGGCTCGGGAAAGGCGAGGCGGAGGCGGCGCGGAGGCCACGTGGCAGCCTGCCACCGGGTTGCGGGCGGCGGTGAAGCGTCCGGCGCGGGCGGACGCGTCCGGCGCGGCGCGGAGGGGAAAGACTAGGGTTTTGGGGAGGAAGACCCGGATTTTCGGGGGAGGTGTTAAAATAGGCATAGAGGGAGCTAGGAGAGTCCAAATGAGGTGTAGTTTTCGCCCACATGATCGTGATCGAACGACGGAGAGCATGGGAGTTATAGGGCTGTTTTGAAGGGGTGTTGGGCTGCAACTTGAAAGAGGCCTTTGCGAGAGTGCGGTTAACCGTTGGAGTACCAAACGAGCTCCAAATGACCCGAAACTTGACCGGTGGTCTACGGGTGGTATACCAAGGCCACTAGACAAACCTCGGTCCATTTCGAGAAGGTTTAATACCCGCACACGGAAAAACGTAAAAGGACCGCCGGGGGAGATAGGAATGTCGGATTGCAAAACGGACAACGGAAAAAATGCTCGGAATCAAGAGACGAACACGTATGCAAACGCGATGCACATGATGACATGATATGAAATGCATGACATGGAAAAAATGCAAAATGAAGAAAACCCAACCACGGAGGGAATATCATATCACAATGCCGAAAATGGCAAGAGTTGGAGTTACAAATGTGGAAAGTTACATCCGGGGTGTTACAACACTCCACCACTACAAGAGGATCTCGTCCCGAGATCTAGGACTGAAAGAACTCCGGATATTCGTAACGGAGGTGATCCTCGCTCTCCTGTGTAGCTTCTCGGTCGGAATGGTGTGACCACTTCACTTTCAGGAATTTGATTGACTTGTTGCGTAGTCTTGCGCTCGGTTTCTTCAAGAATAGCAACGGGTGCTCATGATAAGAGAGATCTTCTTGAAGGTCAATCTCTTCGAAGTTGATAGTGCGTTCAGGAGTCTTGAAGCACTTGCGAAGCTGTGACACGTGAAACACATCATGCACGTTTGCAAAGTTGGATGGAAGCTCAAGTTGATAGGCGAGATCGCCTCTTTTGCCAATTATCTTGAAAGGACCCACGTATCTAGGGGCAAGCTTCCCTTTGATACCGAAGCGACGAGTGCCTTTCATTGGAGAGACGCGGAGGTAGACATGGTCTCCGATTTCAAAAGCCACATCACGGTGCTTATCATCATAATAGCTCTTCTGGCGCGATTGCGCGGCTTTGAGATTCTCACGAATAACTTGGCACATTTCTTCTGCTTCTGTGATCAAGTCATTGCCAAGAAGTTGGCGTTCACCTGTCTCAGACCAATTGAGAGGAGTACGGCACTTTCTGCCATAGAGAATTTCGAATAGGGTCTTGCCCGAACTCGCTTGGAAGCTGTTGTTGTAGGAGAACTCGGCATATGGAAGACAATCTTCCCACTTCATACCGAAAGAAATGACACAAGCCCTGAGCATATCTTCAAGGATTTGATTTACTCGCTCGACTTGGCCACTTGTTTGAGGATGGAAAGCTCATTGAAGCGAATGTTGGTGCCCATGGCCTTACGAAAAGAATCCCAGAACTTGGAGGTGAAGATGCTGCCACGGTGCAGAAGAGATCAATTGTGGAATGCCGTGCAAGGAGACAATCCTGGAGGTGTATAGCTCTGCCAACTGAGCTGCTGTGATAGATTCTTTGATAGGAAGAAAATGAGCCACTTTAGTAAGCTTGTCAATGACAACGAAGATAGCATCATTTCCACGCTTGGACTTTGGAAATCCAGTCCACGAAGTCCATTTCGATATGATCAAACTTCCATTCAGGAATAGCAAGAGGTTGGAGGAGACCAGCTGGTCTTTGGTGTTCTCGCTTTCACTCTTCTGCAGACATCACACTCATTCACGAATTGAGCAATTTCTCGCTTCATTCGAGTCCACCAATATGACTGCTTGAGATCATGGTACATCTTCGTACTTCCGGGATGAATGGATAGAAGCGAATTGTGAGCCTCGTTCATAATGACTTTTCTCAGATCACCCTTAGGAACCACAATCCGGTCCTCAAAGAAAAGAGTATCTTTGTCATCAACGTGGAAGCACTTGTACTTGGAAATGCCCTTGTCGATACCACGTTTCACCTTTTTCACCATGGTATCCAGAAGTTGAGCCTCACGAATCTGATCTTCCAAAGTAGGAGAGACTATGAGGTTGGCAAGAAAGCCTTGAGGAACAACTTGAAGATTCAGCTGCGGAAAGCTTCACAAAGATCCGGTGAAAGGGCTTGAGGATTAGACTGTTGCGATAAGCCTTCCTGCTCAAAGCATCTGCAATGACATTGGCCTTGCGGAGTATATTCAATACTTGGGTTGTACTCTTGAATCATTTCGACCCATCGAGTCTGCTTTGAGGTTGAGGTTGGGTTGAGTGAAAATGTACTTGAGACTCTTGTGATCGGTGAAAATGTCCACTTTCCTTCCCAACAAGAGATGTCTCCACGTTATCAATGCATGGACAACTGCCGCCAACTCGAGATCGTGAGTGGGGTAGTTCTTTTCGTTGGGCTTCAACTGGCGAGAGGTATAAGCCACAACTCTCTTCTCTTGCATTAACACAGCACCGAGACCTTGAAGAGAAGCATCACAGAAAACTTCGAATGGCTTGGATTCATCAGGAGGAGTCAAGACAGGAGCTGTGACGAGTTTCTCTTTGAGGGTATTGAAAGCAACGTCACACTCGGGGAGACCGGACATACTTCACATGCTTACGGAGGAGGTTGGAAAGAGGCTTTGCAATCTTGGAGAAGTTCTCAACGAATCTTGACAATAGCTTGCAAGACCAAGAAAGCTGGAGCTGCTTGACATTCGAGGAGGTTCCCAATTCACAATTGCGGACACCTTCTCGGGATTAACAGCGATGCCCTTGGCGGAGATGATATGACCAAGATAAAGCACTTCATCAAGCCAAAATTCACATTTGGAGAACTTCGCATAGAATTGATACTCTGAGCTTATCTAGCACCAATTGCAAATGTTTGGCATGATCCTTCTTATTCTTGGAGAAGACCAAAATATCATCAAGATAGACCAAGACGAATTCATTGGTGTAGGGGTTGAAAATGAAGTTCATCATCCGAGAGAATGTTGGAGGAGCATTGACAAGGCCGAAAGACATGACGATATATTCATAAGAACCAAAGCTTGTTACGAATGCTGTCTTGGGAATATCTTGTTCACGAATGCGAATCTGATGATAACCCATAATGAAGGTCAAGCTTGGAGAACAACATAGCACCTTTGAGTTGCTCGAAAAGCTCATTGATGTTGGGAAGTGGATACTTGTTCTTGATAGTCTTCTTATTCAATGGACGGTAATCGACGCAAAGTCGGTCCGTGCCATCCTTCTTGAACAAAAGAACACCACAACCCCAAGGAGATGAACTCGGTCCGATCAAACCCAGACGCTCTTGTTCATCGAGCTGCTTCTTCAATTCCTTCAGCTCATTAGGTCCAAGCTTGTATGGACGCTTGCAAAGCGGGTTCAGTGCGGGCTCAAGATCAATAACGAACTCAAGCTGGCGATGAGGAGGCATACCCGGAAGCTCTTCCGGAAAGACATCTTGGTACTCACAAACGCATTTGGAATCTGAGAGATGGCATTCAGTTCGCCCTTCTCATTGAGAGAAAACAACCGAATGGTTTAAATCACGAAGCGGCATAGATGATCACATCATTAGAAGAGTGAGTCAATTGAATTTCCACAGCAGCACAATCAAGCTGAGCTTTGTGCTGAGAAAGCCGATCCATTCCGAGAATAAGATCAATATCCGAGTCACCAAGAACAATTGGTTTAGCCAGAAATCTATAATCGCCCATCTTGATACCGACATTTGGAACCAACATGGTAGATCTCAAACGCTTGGCCGGAGAAATAACTTGCATAGCTTTAGGTAATGCCTCTGTCTCAAAGTTGTGCTTCGATGCAAAAGGATATGACATGAAAGAATGCGATGCACCAGTATCAAATAAGACTTCTGCAGGAATATCATTAACTGGAAGATTACCCATTATCACATCGGAAGATTCCTCCGCTTGAGCTGCATTCATCATGTTCACCTTTGCAGATTTGGGATTATGCTTGACCACTTTGCATTGCTTGAAGATTTCACAGGAGGAGGAGGCGGAAGGCGCCTCTGGTTGAAGCACTTGTTCGCATAGTGACCTGTCTGCTGACATTTGTTGCAAGTCACCTCAGAGAGCGGACGGTGGTAAGGAGCACTTGACCTTGGAGCTTGAGAATTAGACTTGTTCTGATAGCTTGGGTTGGGTGGGTGGGAAGATCCACGGCCACCTGAGTTCTTCTGCTGATAAGGCTGACGGAACGGAGGAGGAGGAAGGTAAAACTTCTGCTGCTTAGCTGCCACTTGAGAGGAAGAAGAAGACTGAATTGCATCCCTGATTCTCTTCTTAGAAGCCTCACATTTGAGCTGGGCAGCTTCTTGCTTCAGTGCCATGTTGTAGAAATCATCATACTTAACTGGCTCAACAAGCACAAGAGCTAATTGCAGATCTTCTCTCAGACCACCTCTGAATTGATAGATCATACTCTTTTCATCAGGAACGTCTTGCTTAGCAAAATGAGCGAAGCTTAGGAACTGGATATTGTATTGATAGACAGACATGTTGCCTGCTTGAGATTGCGGAACTCCTCACGCTTGCTCTCAACAACACTTTTCGGAATGTGGTGAGCTCTGAAATCACGCGGAACTCATCCTGTAATGACACGACCTCCTATGGAATCTTTGTATTGCTGGTACCACTCAGCAGCTTGATCCTTGAGTTGAAACGAAGCAAACTTGACAAAGTCCTCAGGTCTGACATTGCTACAATCAAAATGCTTGCAGATGTCCACTAACCAATCGTCAGCGTCTGTGGCCTCGACACAGAAACTGAAAGACTTCGGCTGATTAGCGAGGAACTGACTGAGAGTAGCAAAATGTGGCTGATTGTTGCCTTGACCTTGATTGCCTTGATTGCCTTGCCCTTGAGTACGCTCTTGCAAGAGCTGCAAAATCATCTGAGCATTGGCATTGGTGGCTGCCATGATAGCTTGCCAGGCCTCTGGAGGCGGAGGTGGAGGTGGAGGTGGAGGTTCTGATCCCCATCATTGCGATCCGGATTCAGACGCAGCGTTGGCGGAGCCATCTGAAGAGGGTGACATCCGTTAGTCCTTTGATAGACAAAAGATAAGTAGAATCAACGGATAGAAATTGCAACATATAGTCTTCACAATAAACATTCGAACAAGAATGAGCGAATGAATTCCAAAGTTAATCATCACACGTCCATTAAGGTGAGAAGCCACTTAGATAAAGATATGGAAACAACATCTGTCTTAGAAACAAATCGAGTATCACAACTGAAAACAAAAGGTTGGCTTCTAGAATGAGCGGAACAAACACATGATAGAGATTTACGCCCAAAGTGTTCGTGGTGGGGCCCACACGGACCTGACGATATAGCAAATCACGAATGACTAACAAGACGTCCCCGAATCAGCATAGCCAAGGATTCTTTAAGGCGTCTCGCGACCACTTTGTAAATCGACCGTGAATGGGCGGACCACTAGACGTTAGACCCCAATCTCAAATCATACATCCGTCGGAAAGAAATCCTGTAAGCTACTAGAATTCCCACCTATAAACTCCGAAAACTTTACGGTTATGCAATCTGGTGTTGGGGATACAGGGACACAAAATATATCACCCAAACTAACAATACCTAGATCCAAATTGTATCCATCCGTCAACACATAACCAAGAAATCCTCGGAAATCGTGTACCTCGACCTTGAAAAACATCCGTTATACAAGTCATGGCAATACTCCCTTTTCGCCTCGATCTTTGAGCTATCGGGGTTATCTCACCAACAATCGCACAAAAGAGATTTCGATGTCGGCAAAACTCAGGTATTCCAGAATCGCAGCGATAAAATTGTGGCGACAACACCTCGGAGCTCAACTCCCGGGACACCGCCACAACCCCTAAATGTCGAGGCACCAAGAACAATGTTCTCGTCACAAAACCATCGAACGATTCCAAGATACCCACGTGATCCTAAATTTTTTTAGTGAAATTTGAGGAGAGAAGAGTCAAAACACTACGTCGGGATACCTCACGAAGCGGCGAAGGGACTGGGAAGTAAAAGAATCCTACTCTCCGATATATATAAACCTAAGACTCAAAACATTATTCCATTCTAGAATCAACAACGACATCAAACAATCAAGTAGGGGGCTCCTAAGTCGGGGAAGGCTCTGATTACCAACTTGTAACGCCCCCGATGCGGCTATATCTCCCACGTGTCGAGGCACGACTTAGAGGCATAACCGCATTGAAAGCAATGTCGCAAGTGAGGTAATCTTCACACAACCCAGGTAATAAATAAGGGAAAGAGATACATAGTTGGCTTACAGTCGCCACTTCACTCAATACATAAATAAACATCCATCATTCGTAGTACACTCAAGGTCCGACTACGGAACCAAAATAAAGAAGATACCCCAAATGCTACGGATCCCCGATCGTCCCAACTGGGCACCACTACTGATCATTTGGAAAAGACACATAGTAACGACCACGTTCCTCGTAGAACTCCCACTTGAGTTCGGTTGAGTCAACTCCACTGGCATCGTCGGCACCTTCAACTTTTTTGTAAGTATATGTGAGTCACGGGGACTCAGCAATCACACACCCTTGAGATCAATACTATTTAAGCTTATAGGAAGGACTGAGTAGTATAGTGGAGGCGGCGACAGCGACTAGCATATATGGTGGCTACTTACGCAAAAGAGAGCGAGAAGAGGAGCAAAGCACGGTCGTGAAGCTAGTAGCGATCAAGAAGTGATCCTGAACTACTTACGCCAAACATAACTCCAACACCGTGTTCAATTCCGGACTCCGCCGAGAAGAGACCATCACGGTTACACGCTTGATTGATGTGTATTTTATTTGAGGTCAACTTCGGGTTTTCTACAACCGGACATTAACAAATTCCCATCTGCCTCATAACCGCGGGCACGGCTTTGAAAGATATTACCTGCAGGGTGTCCCAACTTAGCCCATTATAAGCTCTCACGGTCAACGAAGGATATTCCTTCTACTGGAAGACCCGATCAATCTCGGAATCCCGGACTACAAGACATTTCGACAAAGACAATAAAACAAGACCAGCAAAGCCACCCGGTTGTGCCGACAAATCCCGATAGGAGCTGCACATATCTCGTTCTCGTGGCACATCCGGATGAGACAGGCTCTGAGTAAAACCAAGCCTCGAGTTTCCCGTGGTGGCCCATGAAGCGTTTCGGTTCGAAAGCACTCGAAGGAGCACCGGTCCGGGGGTTAAAATAAAGATGACCCTCGGGCTCGCGAAAACCGGGGAAAAGGCTTAGGTGGCAAATGGTAAAACCAATGTTGGGCCTTGCTGGGACGAGTCTTATTCAAAGCGAACTGTCAAGGGGTCCCATAAATCACCCAACCGTGTAAGGAACGCATAAAATCAAGGAACATAACACCGGTATGGCGGAAACTAGGGTGGCAAGAGTGGAACAAAACACGGGCATAAGGCCGAGCCTTCCACCCTTTACCAAGTATATAGATGTATTAATTATAGCAGATATATATTGTGATATCCCCAACAAGTAAACATGTTCCGATAAGGAACAACATCTCCATGTTCCAACAAGGAACAAACTTCAACTTCACCTGCAACTAACAACGCTATAAGAGGGGCTGAGCAAAGCGGTAACATAGCCAATCAACGGTTTGCTAGGAAAGGATGGTTAGGGGCTGACATGGCAATATGGGTGGCATGATATATCAAGTGGTAGGCATCGCAACATAGGCATAGCAAAAGAGCGAGCATCTAGCATAGCAAAGATAGAAGTGATTTCGAGGGTATGGTCATCTTGCCTGCAATGTTCTCAGAGTTGCCGAAAGCTTGATCCTCGTAAGCTGTTCTCAACAGGTTCCTCGTTCACGTACTCGTCTCCGGCTCTACCCAAAGCAACAACACAAACAAAGGAACCACAATAAATCACGGTGCAATGCACAATCAACATGATGCAAAACATGGCATGATATGCGGGATGTGATATGCAATGCGTATATGCGCTCGAAAGGAAAATGATGAACCAGGCATCAACTTGGCAAACCAAGTATGCCACTGGAAAGATGAGATGATTTCGGTTGAAATCGATATAAAGATCACCGAATCGGATGCACGGTTTGCAAATGACAAGCAAAACAAGAATGGCACAAATCTGCCATTAACAGCATGATGCCACTTAGCAAGCAACAAATAATTAAGCTACTGCACCCAAACGTATCAACAAAGTACATGGCAGTGATCTACACAAGATGGTTGACAAAAGATGAGCACTGAGCTTGGCTAAATCACATCATAACAGGTTCAAACAAGCATGGCAAAAGTGCACAAAATATCAGGCTGGACATGGCAAAAACAGCATCAGGTTGCAATGTTCAGAGCAAGAAAACTACATGCTACAGGAACTTAAAATAGCAAACCAAGGCATGTCATTAATCTACTCAAAGCATAGAACGAAAGTCCCTTACTGACCATAAGCCAAAAAGGATCCGAAAATATAGTAACACCCATGTCAATATTGAAAGTTTCGTTAACAGATTCAGCAACATGGCATGTCAAAAACTGATAACAAGTAGGCATGTTTACAAGCTCAATGCACTCACTACAGAGCCTTAAATGATAAACTAAGCATACATTCATCAAGAAGACATGGCATAGAAGACATACATGGCAAGAACAATAACATAGCATAAATGGATCAACCACAACAACCTTAGCAAAATTGAATAACATGTAAACAATCTGCCAGGAAACATTTTATAGCAAAAGTAGAGCTCGATTGACTCCATAATTGCAAACAAAGGCATGGATGGATAGAGCAAGATATGTTTAACAAAACATCCTTACTGAAGTATCTCAAAATATGCACGGATCTACCGGTAGCATCAAGTTAACATGACATCAAAATATTAGCTAAACAGGGCTGAAATCAGCAACATCAGGACACCTACTTTGCATGCTTGTGCTAGTCACCACATAGATCACAAAAATACATGGCATACACCCCTGGAAATATGGCATGGCATATTGTAAAACACATGTAGGACTCCAATTCATAGGGTGCACACATCAATCATGGAAAAAATAACAAAAGTGCAAGTTCTGATACAAATCAGAAACTAACATCACATAGCACTCTTCTAACAGCATTTCGGGCATCAAGATGAGCTCAAATGAAAATGATGCAATGAGATGGAATGATCTACTCTTCGAGACGAACATTTTGACATATTATACGCACAAAATGGATCTACAGATGCAAAGTTACAGCACGTTGAAAACGCCACAAAGTAACAATAGATGCAAAAAAACTTAGGGAAAAACTGGAGCGGAGAGAGAGGTCAACGGGCTCTCGTCCCGAGGCCGGATCGGGCGGATCGGCGCCCGGCCGGATCGGATCGAGGCGGGCGGCGGCTGGGAGGCGCCGGTGGCGGAGGGGGAGGCGGCGCCGAGGGGCGGCGGCCCCGGTGGCCGGAGGCGGCGGTGGCCGGAGGCTCCGGTGGTCATGGGCCACCCTGGCGGCGGGCGCCGGCCGGAGGAAGACGGCAGGCGGAGCTCGCTGGGCGGCGGAGCTTGGCGGGCAGCGGCGCCTGGCGCTGGAGGCGGAGGCCACGTGGCAGCCTCACAAGGCGGGCGGCTGGAAGGCCCGGGCTGACAAGTGACGCGGCCATGTGGAGGGGAAAGACTAGGGTTTCGGGGAGGAAGACCCGGATTTTCGGGGGAGGTGTTAAAATAGGCATAGAGGGAGCTAGGAGAGTCCAAATGAGGTGTAGTTTTCGCCCACATGATCGTGATCGAACGACGGAGAGCATGGGAGTGACTTAGATGAGTTATAGGGCTGTTTTGAAGGGGTGTTGGGCTGCAACTTGAAAGAGGCCTTTGCGAGAGTGCGGTTAACCGTTGGAGTACCAAACGAGCTCCAAATGACCCGAAACTTGACCGGTGGTCTACGGGTGGTATACCAAGGCCACTAGACAAACCTCGGTCCATTTCGAGAAGGTTTAATACCCGCACACGGAAAAACGTAAAAGGGACCGCCGGGGGAGATAGGAATGTCGGATTGCAAAACGGACAACGGAAAAAATGCTCGGAATCAAGAGACAAACACGTATGCAAATGCGATGCACATGATGACATGATATGAAATGCATGACGTGGACAAAATGCAAAATGAAGAAAACCCAACCACGGAGGGAATATCATATCACAATGCCGAAAATGGCAAGAGTTGGAGTTACAAATGTGGAAAGTTACATCCGGGGTGTTACAACTACGTGATAATTCAATGCGTAATGTTAAACGGTTTAGAATTGAGGCAGCGAAGACATTTTAAAATGTCGCAGAAAATATGAGATGTTCCAAGAGTTGAAATTGGGATTTCAGGCTCATGCCCACGTCAAGAGGTGTGAGACCTCTGACAAGTTTCTTAAGCCTGCAATCTAAGGGAGAAAAGCTCAATCATTGAGCATGTGCTCAGATTGGCTAAGTACTACAATCGCTTGAATCGAGTGGGAGTTATCTTCCAGATGAGATAGTGATGGTTCTCCAAAAGTCACTGCCACCAAGCTACTAGAGCTTCGTGATGAACTATAACATATCAGGCATAGATATGATGATCCTTGAGCTATTCGTGATGTTTGACACCGCGAATGTAGAAGTCAAGTGGGAGCATCAATTGTTGATGGTTAGTAAAACCATTAGTTTCAAGAAGGGCAAGGGCAATAAGGGATACTTCATCAAACGACAAATCAGTTGCTTCTCTAGTGAAGAAACCAAAGGTTGAACCCAAACCCGAGACTAAGTGCTTCTGAAATGAGAGGAACGGTCACTGAAGCAGAACTACCCTAGATACTTGGTAGATGAGAAGCCTGGCAAGGTCGACAGAACTATATTGGATATACATTATATTAATGTGTACTTTATTAGTACTCCTAGTAGCACCAGGGTAATAGATACCGGTTCGGTTCCTAAGTGTTAGTAACTCGAAATAAATGGCTACAGAATAAACGGATACTAGCTAAAGGTGAGATGATGATATGTTTTGGAAGTGTTTCCAAGGTTGATGTGATCAAGCATCGCATGGTCCCTCTACCATCGAGATTGGTGTTAAACCTAAATAATTGTTATTTGGTGTTTGCGTTGAGCATGGACATGATTGGATTATGTTTACCGCAATACGGCTATTCATTTAAGGAGAATAATAGTTACTCTATTTATTTGAATAATACCTTCAATGGTCTTGCACCTAAAATGAATGGTTTATTGAATCTCGATCGTAGTGATACACATGTTCATGCCAAAAGATATAAGATAGTAATGATAGTACCACATACTTGTGGCACTGCCATTTGAGTCATATTGGTACAAAACGCATGAAGAAGCTCCATGTTGATGGATCTTTGGACTCACTCGTTTTTGAAAAGATTGAGACATGCGAACCATGTCTATTGGTATATATGCATGAAGAAACTCCATACAGATGGATCATTTGGACTCACTTGATTTTGAATCACTTAAGACATGCAAATCATACCACATGGGCAAGATGACTGAAAGGCCTCGTTTTCAGTGAGATGGAATAAGAGAGCAACTTGTTGGAAGTAATACATTTGATGTGTGCAATCCAATGAGTGCTGAGGCACGCAGTGAATATCATTATGCTCTTACTTCACAGATGATTTGAGTAGATTCTTAGTATATTTACTTGATGAAACACAAATCTGAATTATTGAAAGGTTCAAGTAATTTCGGAGTGAAGTTGAAGATCGTCGTGACAAGATGATAAAATGTCTATGAGATGATCATAGAGATGAATATCGGAGTTACGAGTTTGGCACACAATTAAGACATTGGGGAAATTGTTTCACAACTAATACCGCCCGAAACACCATATTGTAATGGTGTGTCCGAACATCATAACTGCACCCTATTGGATATAGTGCATACCATGATTTCTCTTATCAAATTACCACTATCGTTTATGGGTTAGGCATTAGAGACAACCGCATACAATTTAAATAGGGCAACACGCAATTCTGTTGAGACGACACCATATGAACTATGGTTTTGAGAAACCTAAGCTGTCGTTTCTTAAAAGTTTGGGGCTTCGACGCTTATGTGAACAAGTTTCAGGTTGATAAGCTCGAACCCAAAGCGGATAAATGCATCTTTATGGGACACCCAATAAACAGTTGGGTATACCTCCTGTCTCAGATCCTGAAGCAGAAGGGATTGTTTCTAGAATCTGGTCCTTTCTCGAGGAAAAGTTTCTCTCGAAAGAATTGAGTGGGAGGATGGTGGAGACTTGATAAGGTTATTGAACCGTCACTTCAACTAGTGTGTAGCAGGGCACAGGAAGTTGTTCCTGTGGGCGCCTACACTAATTGAAGTGGAAGTCGATGATATTGCTCATTAAACTTCGGATCAAGTCACTACCAAAACTTGTAGGTCGACAAGGATATGTACTACTCCAGAGTGGTACGTAATCCTGTCTTGGAGGTCATGTTACTAGATAACAATGAACCTACGAGCTATGGAGAAGCGATAGTGGGCCCGGATTCTGAGAATGGCTCGAGGCCATAAAATCCGAGAAAGGATCCATGTATGAAAACAAAGTATAGACTTTGGAAGAACTACTTGATGGTCGTAAGGCTGTTGGTTACAGATGGATTTTAAAAGGAAGACGGACAATGATGGTAAGTGTCACCATTAAGAAAGCTCGACTTGTCACTAAGATGTTTTCCGACAAGTTCAAGGAGTTGACTGCGATGAGACTTTCTCACTCATAGCGGTTCTAAGAGTCTGTTGAAATCATATTAGCAGTTACTACATTATTTATGAAATCTTGCAGATAGGATGTCAAAACATTGTTTCTTCGACAATTTTCTTGAGGAAAGGTTGTATATGATACAACCAGAAGGTTTTGTCAATCCTATAAGATGCTAACAAGTATGCAAAGCTCCAGCAATCCTTCTAAGGACTGGAGTAAGCATCTCGGAGTTGGATTATACGCTTTGATGAGATGATCAAAGATTTTGGGTTTATACAAAGTTTATGAGAAACTTGTATTTCCAAAGAAGTGAGTGGGAGCACTATAGAATTTCTGATGAATATATGTTGTTGACATATTGTTGATTGGAAATGATGTAGAATTTCTTGGAAGCATATAGGGTTGTTTGAAAGGTGTTTTTCAATAAAAACCTGGATTAAGCTGCTTGAACATTGAGCATCAAGATCTATAAGGATAGATAAAAAACGCTTAATAGTACTTTCAAATGAATACATACCGTGACAAGATTTTGAAGGAGTTCAAAATAGATTGGCAAAGAAGGAGTTCTTGGCTGTGTCATAAAGTGTGAGTATTGAGTAAGACTCAAGACCTGACCATGGCAGAAGAGAGAGAAAGGACGAAGGTCATCCCCTATGCTTTAGATGTAGGCTCTACAGTATGCTATGTTGTGTACCGCACCTGAAGAGTGCCTTGCGATGAGTCAGTCAAGGGGTACAAGAGTGATCCAGGAATGGATCACAAGACAACGGTCAAAGTTATCCTTAGTAACTAGTGGACTAAGGAATTTTCTCGATTATGGAGGTGGTAAAAGAGTTCCGCCGATGCAAACTTTGACACTAATCCAGATGATTCTGAGTAGTACACCGGATTCGAATAGTAGAACAGTTATTTGGAATATCTCCATAGAGCGTGGTAGCTGCATCTACAAGATGACATAGAGATTTGTAAAGCACACACGAATCTGAAAGGTTCAGACCCGTTGACTAATAACCTCTCTCACAAGCGAGATATGATCAAACACCATGGGTGTTGGATTCATTACAATCACATAGTGATGTGAACTAGATTATTGACTCTAGTGCAAGTGGTAGACTGTTGGAAATATGCCCTAGAGGCAATAATAAACTTGTTATTATTATATTTCCTTGTTCATGATAATTGTCTATTGTTCATGCTATAATTTTATTAACTAGAAACTGTAATACATGTGTGAATACATAGACCACAACATGTCCCTAGTGAGCCTCTAGTTGACTAGCTCGTTGATCAATAGATGGTTATGGTTTCCTAACCATGGACATTGGATGTCATTGATAACGGGATCACATCATTAGGAGAATGATGTGATGGACAAGACCCAATCCTAAGCATAGCACAAGATCATGTAGTTCGTTTGCTAAAGCTTTTCTAATGTCAAGTATCATTTCCTTAGACCATGAGGTTGTGCAACTCCCGGATACCGTAGGAATTCTTTGGGTGTACCAAATGTCACAACGTAACTGGGTGGCTATAAAGGTGCACTACAGGTATCTCCGAAAGTGTCTGTTGGGTTGGCACGAATCGAGAATGGGATTTGTCACTCCGTATGACGTAAAGGTATCTCTGGGCCCACTAGGTAATGCATCATCATAATGAGCTCAATGTAACTAAGTAGTTAGTCACGGGATCATGCATTACGGAACGAGTAAAGTGACTTGCCGGCAACGAGATTGAACGAGGTATTGGGATACCGACGATCAAATCTCGGGCAAGTAACATACCGATAGACAAAGGGAATTGTATACGGGATTGACTGAATCCTCGACATCGTGATTCATCCGATGAGATCATCGTGGAACATGTGGGAGCCAATATGGGTATCCAGATCCCGCTACTGGTTATTGGCCGGACAGGTGACTCGGTCATCTCTGCATGATTCCCGAACCTGTAGGGTCTACACACTTAAGGTTCGGTGACGCTAGAGTTGTTATGGGAAACAGTATGTGGTTACCGAAGGTTGTTTGGAGTTCCGGATGAGATCTTGGACATGACGAGGAGCTCCGGAATGGTCCGGAGGTGAAGATTGGTATATTGGACGAAGGGTATTGGAGCCCGGAATTGTTCCGAGGGTACCAGGTGATGACCAGCGTGTCCGAAAGGGGTTTCGGAGGCCCCTGCAAGCGTTGGGGGGCCTTATGGGCCAAGGGGAGGGGGCACATCAGCCCACTAAGGGGCTGAGCGCCCCTCCCACCCCATCTCACGTAACCTGGAGAGGTGGGGGCGCCACCCCTAGGGCAGCCGCCCCTCCCGGCTTGGGGGGCAAGTTTCCTAGGGGGTGGGGGCGCCCAAACCCATCTAGGGTTTCCCCTGGCCGCCGCCCCTCCCCTAGGGAAACCCTAGGGCGCCTCCTCCCCCCTTCCCCCTATATATAGTGAGGGGGTGGGAGGGCAGCCGCACCCTTCCCCTGGCGCAACCCTCCCTCCTCCTACACCTCCTCCTCCATAGTGCTTGGCGAAGCCCTGCTGGAGAACCACGAGCTCCACCATGACCACGCCGTCGTGCTGTCGGAGTTCTCTCTCAACTTCTCCTCTCCCTTGCTTGATCAAGAAGGAGGAGACGTCCCCGGGCTGTACGTGTGTTGAACGCGGAGGCGCCATCCGTTCGGCGCTAGAACAGATCTTCCGCGATTCGAATCGCCGCGAGTACGACTCCATCAACCTCGTTCTTGTAACGCTTCCTCTTAGCGATCTTCAAGGGTATGAAGATGCTCATCATCTCCCTCTCTTGTTGCTATAATCTACATAGATTGATCTTGGTGATGCGTAGAAAATTTTGAATTTCTGCTACGTTCCCTAACAATGCCGTCCGTCCTTATGCTGTCGTTAAGAGGCTCAGTGCCCGAGGAACCAACTCGGGCGACTTAATGACGTACCCGGACGCTTGGCCTCACCGGAATGCGCTACTTAAAGAGGCAACGCCCAGCTAACCTCCACAACATAGTGCATCGTCCTCCTACCTGGCACCACATCCGCCATGACCACTAGCGCGAACGCTCTGCGGGAGAGCTTGTCTTTTGGGATGAAGCTCAAGGTTGCGGCCCTCTCTCAAGTCGCCTCTCGCGACGGAATAGCGGCGTAGCCGGACGCGGACGCGACCGCACAAGCGGTGGCCAGGCTGGCGGCCAACAACGGGAGCACCGTCAGCCACACGTCCTACTTGCCGTTGTCCAACGTCCGGCACCGCCGAGGTCGGGGACTCCTCCGAGGGTGCGACCCGCGCTACTACTACGTATGTTAGTAGTAGCGCGGGTGCCACCCGCGCTACTACTAATTATCTGTAGCGGGTCTTATACCCCGTGCTACTACTATTACTTTTGAAAACAAAAAAAATTCTAGATCTCGTGCGTGTTGTCAATGGCAGCAGTGGTTCCATCCAGCGGTGGTTGTGATCGCCGGAGGCGCGAACGGCCAGCGGCAGACCAGATCCGGCGGTGGCTGTTGGAGAGGGCCCGTTTCTATGGAAGAGCAAGGCATCGGCATGGGGCTCCTGATCCCAACCATGACAGATAGCTCCTGGTCATCCATGGCGTTGACCTACAACACACGGACATGGGAAGGTGAGTCAAACTAGAGGGAGAGAGAGAAAAAGGAAATTGAGGGAGAGAGGAAGGAGATGGAGGGAGCAGCGGGGTTGGTTACTGGTGGTGACCTGCTCCTGTGTGGTGGCATGGAGATGTGGGAGAAGGCCGGCGAGCTCCTAGACGCCGGTGGCACGAAGCGGCAGCCTCTTTTGGCGCCATGGAGGGGGAGGGATGCATGGACAAGAGGTCCATGTGAGAGCTTATGGAGAGGGAGAGAGAGAGAGAGAGAGAGAGAGGAGAGGGTGGCAGAAGAGAGGAAGGATTTGGGGAGGAGATGGCGATTTCAAGGCTATTGAAGAGCCCTGTATATAGTAGTAGTGAGGGGTATAAACCCGCGCTATTACAATCAACTTAGTAGTAGCGCGGGTTTACACCCCTCACTAATACTATGGCATTGTCCCGGGGGGCATGGTAGAGGGCATGGTAGAGACCACTTAGTAGTAGCAAGGGTGATAAACCCGCGCTACTACTATCAACTTAGTAGTAGCAAGGTTTATAAACCCGCGCTACTAGTATGTAGCAGCAGCGGGGGTTATAAACCCTCGCTACTAGTAAGCATCTGCCTATAAGCTTCTTCCTAGTAGTGGAGGCGGCAGTGCATGGTATGCCAACTGGCCGATCCGTATCCCGTGTTCTACTCTTCCTCGCCGGAGACCGCATCTTCACTTCACGGGTCTTGAACCCCGCCCCCGTACGTAGAGATCGCAGATGGAGGACGTCGGTCGCCACCGTAGAATAGGTTTAGGGTTGGGTTTCTTTTATTTTTCTGTCCTATACCAGTAGTAGGATATACCATAGTGACTTGGCTTTGGGGTGGTTTCTCCGTGGACAATGCCACCTTAAATTGTGTTTTAGTCTCCATCATTTACTCGTCCTTGTTCTTCCTTTTGATTTAGACGTTCTCAGCCAGATTACTTTAAAGGGCGCCACTAGACTCTGATAGAAACATAGCCAGATTACTTTAAAGGGCGCCAGGTTTTGTTAGGGTTTGATCCCTAGTATCCACTATGTTCTGACATAGATGTTGCTATGACTTTGCTATGCTTAATGCTTGTCACTAGGGACCGAGTGCCATGATTTCAGATCTGAACCTATTATGTTTTCATGAATGTATGTGTGTTCTTGTTCCTATCTTGCATGTCTATAGTCACCTATTATGTGTTATGATCCCACAACCCCGAAGTGACAATAATCGGGATACTTTTCGGTGATGACCGTAGTTTGAGGAGTTCATGTATTCACTATGTGTTAGTACTTTGGTCCGGTTCTCTATTAAAAGGAGGCCTTAATATCCCGTAGTTTCCACTAGGACCCCGCTGCCACGGGAGGGTGGGACAAAAGATGTCATGCAAGTTCTTTTCCATAAGCACGTATGCCTATATACGGAATACATGCCTACATTACATTGATGAATTGGAGCTAGTTCTGTGTCACCCTATATTATAGCTATTACATGAGGAATCGCCTCTGGCATAATTATCCATCACTGATCCATTGCCTACGAGCTTTTCATATATTGTTCTTCGCTTATTTACTTTTCCGTTGCTACTGTTACAACTACTACAAAAACCCAAAAACATTTATCTTTACTCTTGCTACTGTTACCATTACTATCATACCAATTTTGCTACTAAACACTTTGCTGCAGATACTAAGTTATCCAGGTGTGGTTGAGTTGACAACTCAACTGCGAATACTCAAGAATATTCTTTGGCTCCCCTTGTGTCGAATCAATAAATTTGCACTACTAGAGAAAATCTTACCAGTAGCGCTGGTTTTTTTTCTACCAGTAGCGCGGGCACCAGCGCTACTGCTATGGTGCTACAGCTATTTTGTAGCAGTAGCGCGTTTCTAGACCAGCGCTACTGCTAAGTTCAAGTACTAGTGGCGCATTTTTAGGCCAGCACTACTGCTAACATTTATGTCTTTTTGTAATATTTTGGCACTGTACATGTTTAAACAGGTATATCTTTTATACAATAACAACTCATCATGAACTAGTCTGTTTAAATAGCATATTTATTACCACTAGTCATCACCACCAAACAATGTTTGTCAATGAGACATCATATATATAACAAGTTGGTCACTAGTCATAATCACAACTCGTCATCCTCCTCATCAACTCTAACACATTATAGCACATAATAACACATTCTACCTAGGACCTACTCCTCTCATAGGACCTACTCTACCCTCTCTTAGGTAAAAATATCATAAAACAAGATAGGCATTGACTCTTCATTAAGGAAACTGAACTCTCCATAATGAAGAACGGAGATCATCCTGTCTCCAAGTCTTGGCCTACGCACAATGTTGCTTCCAAGTAGCTCTCTATGATGGTTGAAACATTTTTTCCAATCATTTATTATCATGGCTTCCTCGCTTTTAGAAATCCGGTATGGACAGGAGTGATGTGGATACTGTGGCTGACCTAGCCATGGTGGCCGTAAGCTCATAACGTCAATGCGACCTCCTGGCAACATCAGATGGGGCACACAATCCATCGGGATTTTCTGTTCAAAAACATAGTAATAACTTTGTAGTTAGCAATGTAGTTTAGTTTTAGAAAAATTTATGCAAAAGATGCACGGATGTCGTAATAGTAGAAAATCTTACCATGATATCTCCATTGATGTTACCATAGCACACCGCATGCACTAGTGGCACATATGGACAATAATTTTGAGGAATTCGATAATAGCTATTGTAATTCTCAAGATCAGTAAAAAATGTGATAAGACCATCTTTCTCCTTATAAGTTAATTGTGCTTCACCATTGTAGTAGTAGGTTCTGTCTACCATCTTCCGTACATATTTTGAAGAATGAAAATAAGCTGTCAATGGAAATAAGCTGTCAAATATGTTAAAATAAACAATATAAATTACTTAGTAAATATGTTTAAGAAACTCACACAGCGGTAGAACTGGAAGCGTGTCAACAAGGACCCAAATGGTCATATCATTTTCGTCGATGTCAGGATCACCAAGATCGAAGGTGAGAAGCATACCCTCATGAAAATCATACGCCTGGGAAAGGGCTTCCCAATTCGGGCAACGAAAATTGGATGAGTTCATAGAATTGTATAGTTTTACAGCAAAATCATAACCATGATGGGTTCTTAGTTGAATTATCTTTGTCTCCGTGCTTTCATGATCTTCAAAACCCATCTTCTCCAAGACATAGCGTCTTGCATGGTATGGGATAAGCTAGTCGAATAGTGAAAGACGAAAATTACACGTTGAAGAAGCAGAGAAGCCGTGCAAAAATAACAAAAAACACTTGTCATCGTTGAGTACCGTATCAACATCGAAGGTCTCTTGGAGCTTGATGCTGAAGCGCCGACCTTCTACCAGGTGAGGCATGTCGCACATACCGCTCTTATCTTCGCAGTAAACGCACATAGCGAATTCCCTTTCGTCGTCAGACATTTCCTAATAGGTAATTAATACTCCATCATCGAATACATATATAGTAGTTTGTAGCAAAGATCATCATATAACAACTAAAACACCTAAAATTTGTAGTTTGTAGTAGTTTGTAGCAAAGATCATCATATAATCCATCATGAATACATATATAGTAGTTTGTAGCACAAACCGCGCTCATCTTTTGCATTCAATAAGCAAATAACTAATACGTAATTAATAAGCCATCATCGAATACATATATAGTAGTTTGTAGAAAAGATCATCATATAATATCACTAATACATCTCGAATAACAGCTCCTCTAGGTTTAGTGTGCCGCGATGGACACCCAAAGAGAAGCAACCATCACCGGAACATAGCTCCAGTGAGATCCCCAAAGAAACTGCCAGGTATTGGAGAACCGGCCGTTCGCCAACGCAACCAAGTAGCACTGGACGTGCGCGTTCTCCTTCGTGACATGGTGTTGTACCACCTGCGCGGGGGACTCAAGCCTCTCCACCAATGTAGGCCCACGTGACCGCCACCAAAGAAGCTCCGGGTCGACGACGGCCTGGCTCCTCACTAAGCTGCGCTCACCAGAAGGTATCACAACCCAGTACCAGCCCGTCGGAGCCCAGTCCCGGACATGGCCCCTCGGCTCAACCAGGAGTCCTTCACGAGTCGACGACGAGGATGCGGATAGGCATCGTCGACGCCGAGAACAAAATGCTTAATTATGAAAACAAAATTACTAAACACTTAGCAAAATTTGGCATGACCTTTGCTAAAAAGCAGGACATATCGAAGCGCTGAAATTTGCCAGAATGTAAACGAATTGACATTTCTGGCAAAACATAGGCCACTCGGAAAAATATGACATGTCCAAAATGTGACATGTTCAAAACATGACATGCCCACTGCAAATTTGCATATAAAAGGAAAAATTGCTTTAACTAAAAAAATTAACAACAATTGAATTAACTAAAAAAATACCTAGAATTCTGTTAACTACACCTAAAACAACTAAAACACCTAAAATTCTATTAACTACACCTAAAACAACTAAAACACCTAAAAATCTTTTAAATACATTTAAAACACCTAAATTCTATTAACTACACCTAATTAAAAACCTAGCTGAATTTTTGTCCTAACTTTAAAACCTAGCTAAATTTAAAAACCTAGGGTTCATACGAATTAACTAGGGTTCATACCTAATCTGTCCTAGCAAGGGTTCGATCATAACCTACATTACTCTAATAACCTACATTTTTTCAACTACATAGGATTCAAAATAACTACTCTAATAACTATAACTAGGGAGGGAGGGAGGAGGAGGAAGGAGGGAGGAGTACCTATCGGTGGAGAAGGGCTGGCGCGGGGGCCGGGGCGGCGGGTGGAGGAGGAGGCCGACGCGGGGGAGCTGGGTGGTTGGCGAGGAGGAGGGCCGGCTCGGGCGAGGGCGGCCGACGTATGGAGGAGGGCTGGCGCGGGGGATGACAGCGTGCGGGGGTCGACGGCGGCGCGCGGGGGGATGAGGGAGGAGTGCAGAGTGTGAGTGAGAGATGAGGCCGGGCCGGGGCGCGCGCGGGGAGAGGTAGTGGGCTTAACAGCAGCGTGGTTAATGGGCCAGCACTACTGCTAATCCCACTAGTTGTAGCGCTGGTTGGGCAAAAAGCGCTGCTAACATTTATTGACCAGGGGGTGTGGTGTTTTACACTTAGCAGTAGCATGGTGCTAGATAATAGGCGCTGCTGCTAATAGTTATCCGTAGCGCTCTTTCAAGGCAGCGCTACTACTAACTACTAGTAGCGTGGGGTCATAAGAAAACGCTACTGGAAAACTTCTATCTATAAGCGTTTTCCTGGTAGTGTTGGGTTGTACTTCACCCTCGAAAGCTGTTGCGATCCCCTACACTTGTCGGTTATCAAGACTAATTTCTGGTGCCGTTCCCGGGGAGCATAGCTCTATTCTCTGTGTCACTCGGGATTTATATCTATTGATCACTATGAAGAACTTGAAAGACGCTAAAACCAAGATTTTGCCCTCAACTACGAGGGGAGGTAAGGAACTGCCATCTAGCTCTGCACTAGATTCTCCTTCCGTTATTAGTAGGCTTGCGACACCTAAACCTGCTACTGCTATGAATTCTCATATATCGCATGTTATTGATGATGCCACTACTGCTATACATGATGAAACTACTTCTGTGCTTGATACTACTTTGCCATTAGGTGAATTTCTCGATGAACAACTTGCTAGAGTTAGGGGGAATAAAAATATTGATGATAGTGATGATGAAAGTTCTCCCAATGATTATGTATTGCCTGTTGTTCCTAAGGGTTATGTTATGAATGAAGAAGCTTCTAGGGAAATCTTTGCTTGCAATGATAGATCCGATCTTAAGAAATTATTAGCTAAATGGAAGCATCAGTCTCTTAATGCTAGAATGAAACCTGACCCTGCTTTTGCTACTTCACCTATTTGTGTTACTGATACGGATTATGAATTCTCTGTTGATCCTGAAATCATTACTTTAGTTGAATCTGATCCTTTTTATGGCCTTGAATCTGAAACTGTCGTGGCACATCTTAACAAGTTGAATGATATAGCTACCCTGTTTACTAATGATGAGAAGTCTCGCTATTTTTATATCCTTAAGATATTTCCGTTCTCATTAAAGGGTGATGCTAAGACTTGGTATAATTCTCTTGCTCCTGGTTGTGTGCGTAGATATGATTTATTACTTGTCAGGACCCCGATTCCAAGTCACATCGATCTAGCTGGTAACACCTCATATGACTTTGCGGCCTCACGCACGGTATTCCCACGGGTGTTGCCTTACCATGGCCCGGGACCGTTTGCGCCTTTTGGCTCACGATATGATAGTGTCGCTAGCATCCATATGACAGAGAACCCGGGCCGACATGGCTAGCCGTGAACCCAAAGCGGCACTAACCCATGGGAACAGGCATACATGAATCAACTTCGAGCATGTCGGTCAGCAGCGTGTGAATCCGGGCTGTAGCACTGGGCTAACAGGACTCCGGGAACCCGGGCTGTAGCAGGCTAGGCAGGACTCCTGAATCACCGCATGACATTTCCCCGAAGGGACAGACACAGGAACGAAGTGAAACACATGCCGGCTAGTCAAGCGTCCTGAGCAATAGTGCTGGGCTAGCAGGCCTCCGGTGAACCCGGGCTGTAGCGGACTACTATGGCTCAAGGAAGCACTAGACTACATTTCCCCATAAGAGAGGCTGCCAAGGATAAACAACTAGATTGTCGGATCCCACACATACCAAGCATTTCAATCATACACACAATATGCTCGATATGTGTAAATACAACATGGCATCACAACAAAACTCTATGACTCAAAGTATTTATGCATTAGGCTCCAGGAGCGAGATATTACAAACATGGGTCTCATGACCCAACATTGAGCATACAAGTCAAAGCACATGTGGAAGCTTAACATGTCTGAGTACAGACATCTACAAATGAAAAAGGCTGAGAAGCCTGACTATCTACCAGATCCTGCCGAGGGCACAAGATCGTAGCTGAGGTAACAAGCTAAACCTCGAAGTCCACGCGGAACTACTAGCGAGACTGATGTCTCTCTGCAAAACATAAAATAGGCAAACGTGAGTACAAATGTTCCCAGCAAGACTTACATCAGAACTAACTACATATGCATCATTATCAACAAAGGGGTGGTGGAGTTTGACTGCAGCAAGCCAGCTTTGACTCGGTGGCTTCCTGAACTACGACTGCAAGTAACTCTTTTGAGGTGGCGCACACGAGTCCACATATTCACCATATCAATACATCACTAAGGATCCGCTCCCGTCTCCCTACGAGAACGCCATCCATAGCACTCACGCTTATCTTGCGCATTTTAGAGTATCCACTTTCACTTTTCTATGAACTGTACAGGCAACCCAGAAGTCCTTTTCCGCGGACACGGCTATTCGAATAGATCATATTAACCCTGCAGGGGTGTACTTCTTCACACACGCTCTCGCCACTTACCTCCATGTAGACATCGTGTATCTCGGCAACCTTCAAGCGGAAGCCTGGCGAGGGAGTCAGCCACGACCTGACTAACCACACAAGTCTCTCATCCAGGTTTATCGCCTATTCGGGTTCCATCCGCAAGGAGATCCGGCCGGGGTGTCGCTCACGACCCCAAATGATGTGAGCAGGGTTCCCAAGCCCACCATCCGGGTGCCACTTGGTACACCGTGCACATCAGTGCCTAGTCTGTCCCGAGCCCACCTGCACTGGGTGCCACTTGGTAGACTACTAACACTACCTACAAACACGAGAAACTAGTTGCAACTCCCGGACAGAGATCAAGTTGATTAATAAGTCGAGAGAGCTTGGGCGCCGGAGCCCAATGTGTGGTAATGCTTGTTCATGGATCACAAACACAGAACTCAGTTCCTGAGGACGGCTGCAATGAGACAACCCACCATGTACTCCTACATGGCCTCTCACCACTACCTTTACCATATCGTGTTCACACACTGAGCTCTCAACAGTAGGACATGTTCACACACCTCCGACTCATCCCCGATGAATCAGACCTGACTCAACTCTAAGCAGTAGCAGGCATGACAAACAAGCATGAATGAGTAGGCATATCAGGGCTCAAACAACTCCTACTCATGCTAGTGGGTTTCATCTATTTACTGTGGCAATGACAAGTCATGCAGAGGAAAGGGGTTCAACTACCGCAGCATGTAACAGTGGAATCGTTGTTGTCCTAATACAGTAAAAGAGAGCAGGAGCGAGAGAGTGGAATTGTGTCGGAATGAACAAGGGGTTTTTGCTTGCCTGGCACTTCTAAAGATAATATAGTTCTTCATCGGTGTCATCGAACTCGTCGTAGGTACGTCGTCTACTGAGAGGGAACAACCACCGTCAAACACAGAAAGAACATAATCAATGCAATGCACAATATGATGCATGATCATGACATGTTAATATGCTGTGATTTGGGCTAATGCAACAGAAAGTCATTTTGATTGAAGCGGAATTCAAAGCTAGATCAAATTCCAACTCCAATTCTAATTTCATATTTGTCCTAATCATGTTTCATCCTAAACAGTGAGGTTAATTTGCTCAAACATGCATGAAAGTGGTACATTTGGATAGATTGGATTTTTCTGATAAGTTTTCATATATAAATTATTTGATTTGGAGCTACGGTTGATTTTCTATGAATTTTAGAATTTTGGATATTTTGTGAAATAAATAAATCGTTTCTGATTTCTTTAAAATCCCAGAAAATGCTTACTGCGTCAGCATCACGTCACTGTGACGTGAGTAGGTCAACAGGGTTGACCAGCGTCAAACCTGACGCGTGGGACCCATTGGTCAGTGACCCAGAGCCAGCTACAGAGGCTGACACGTCGGACCAGGTCAATGCTGACGTGGCCGAGTCAAAGGTGACAGGCGGGCCCCCTAGGGTTAGTGCTAATCTAATACATAAGTTAATTATTAACTAGGCACTGGGGCCCACATGTCAGTTGCTCTAGGGGTTAATTAGCGATGTCATTAGCTGCTAATGATGGCCACGTCGACCTCGTCGGAGTTCAGCAGGCGGTGACCAAATCCGAGGACGGAAATGCCACGGGAAAGCGCTATACGGTATGGTTTCGGGCGTGGTTTGCGGCTACAGGTTGCTGGACTTCGCGCGCATCCAGTGGTGGCAGGAGCTCGAGCTGGGGTGGCCGGAGCTCAGCGGAATGGAGCTCGCGGCGGCGGCCGGAGTTCGGACCTCGACAGAAACGAAGCTACGGTGGACGGGAGGACGAACGGATGCTTGTTCTGGGCTCCTGGGACCATGCTGAGCACAGACACACGCTCAAACGTGGGCGGCAGCAACTGTGGCCACGGCAGCTACGTGGCCGGCGGAGCAAAGCTCTCGGCCGCGACGGCGAAGCTAGCTAGAGGGAGAAATCAACACGGAAAGTAGAGGGGAACGACTTAGGGGCTCACTGCGAAGTCAAAGAGAATATCGGCGGCTCAGGGGAGGCTCTGGAGCCGACGGGCCGGCGGTCGCGATCTCCGGCGCCCGAGGAGGAAGAAAACGAGGTAGCCGGCGATGCAGGGCGGCAGGCGTCGCGTGGCTCTGCGTAGACGACGAGGACGACGCTGCGGTTCTTCAGGGCGAGTCGGCGAGGCGAGGGGTGGACGGTGTCCATGGTGGTTCTCATCGGCGGCGGCGGGCGCGTTCGGTGAGGAGAGCAGAGGAGGAGGAGAGCATTCGGGGAGAGAGAGGTAGAGCCAGACGGCTCTGGGGGTCGCGTGGCGTCGTCCGCACGCGTCGAGGAGGAGCCAGGCAGGCAAGGAGGGAGGAGGTGGCCGGGCGCGTGCTGGTGCGCGGTGGCCACACGCCTCGCGTCCTTCTGGCGCGAGGTGGGAGACGGTGGCGGCTCTGGTGGGCTGGGCCAGGTAAGTGGGCGACCAGGTGGGCTGCGCAGGTAACCTCAGGTGGGTTTTCTGTCTCTCTTTTTTTCTAATTCTTTTCTGTTTTTCTATTTCTTCTGCAACTTGATGGCTTTATTAAAAATACTTAGGCACACTCAAAAATCACCAAACTGCTCATGGCCACTGTTTGGAGTATATCCAACATGGAACATTTTAGTTTAGGATTATTTGGACGTTTAAGATATTATATAGCATTTAAATGCCCAAATGCAAATAGATTATGCTTTATTTCAGTGGCCCAATGTTGTCCTAGAAAAATGTGAACCAATTTTTCCAGAGATTCTAACCCAGGACAAAAATGATGGACATTTTGGAAGGGCATTTCAGGTTCATTGAAAAAGATTTTAGTAAACCCTAGTTGTCTTCAGGGGTTGCTAGGGGTTCTGTCATCCCCATTTCAACTTTCTGTGAAAAGTAAACATGATGCAACACCAGATGCTAACACTAGGCATTACTAGAACTAGGGATGTGACATTACTTCCCTGCTAAATATTTCCTTGCCCATAAGAAACAAGCTGCCTTGCGGGAAATATATAATTTTGTGCAAATGAAAGAAGAGAGTCTCCCACAAGCTTGGGGGAGGATTCTCCGGTTACTTAATTCTTTGCCTGATCATCCTCTTCAGAAAAATGAAATACTTGACATCTTTTATAATGGACTAACCGATGCTTCCAAGGATTACTTGGATAGTTGTGCTGGTTGTATTTTCAGGGAAAGAACAGTCGACGAAGCTGAAATATTATACAATAATATGTTGACTAATGAAAATAATTGGACTCTTCCTGAGCCAATTCCTGAACCAATTGAGCCAACTCCCGAGCCTATTCCTAAACCCACTCCAAAGAAGGGAGGTGTTTTATTTCTCAGTCCTGAAGATATGCAAGAGGCAAAGAAATCAATGAAGGGAAAATGTATTAAAGCTGAAGATGTTAAGAATTTACCTCCTATTAAAGAAATACATAGTCTTAATATACCGCCTGTTGAAGAACCATATTGTCTTGATAACCCGACACATGTAGTAAAGGTAAATTCTCTCTATAGATACGATAAAGTTGAAATCCCCTCTACTAAATTTCATAGCCCATGCTTAGAAGAATTTGATGACTTTATGGCTAGACAAGAAAGTTTTAATGCTTATGTTGGTAGAGAGTTAAAGAATAATGCTTTCGAGATAGGATGTGTAAGTGATAATCTAGCTAGAGTTAAAGATGAACTTCACCTCGTTAGCAAATATGCTTCTATGGTTGCTATTCAAGCTGAGCAAGTACTTAAAGCTCAAAATGATTTGCTTGAGGAATTAAACAATAAAAATGACTTTGCTGTTAGAGTGGCTACTAGAACTGGTAGAATGACTCAGGAAACTTTGTATTCTGAAGGCCACCCTAAGAGAATCGAGCAAGATTCTCAGAGAAATAATTTAGAAGCACCTAGTTCTTCTAAAAAGAAGATGAAGAAAAATGGTAGGACTTTGCATGCTTCTAGTGAACCTACTGTAGACACACCTGAGAATCCAAATGATATTTCTATTTTTGATGCTGAAACTCAATCAGGTGATGAACATGAACCTAGTGATACTGTTAACGATAATGTTCATGTTGATACTCAACCTAGCAAAAACAATGATGTGGAGATTGAACCTGCTGTTGATCTTGATAACCCACATCAAATAATCAACATTATGATAAGAAAGACTTTGTTGCTAGGAAGCACGATAGAGAAAGAGAACCATGGGTTCAGAAACCCATGCCCTTTCCTCCTAAACCATCCAAGTCAAAGGACGATGAGGATTTTGAGCGCTTTTCTGAAATGATTAGACATATTTTCTTACGTATGCGCTTACACTACTAGAGAAAAGGCTAGCAGCAGCGCGGGTTTTAGGTGTGTCAGTAGCGCGGGGAGTGGCGCTACTAATAAGGCGCTACAACTAACACATAGCAGTAGCGTGTGCTCACTGGCGCTACTGCTACACAAGTGTAGTAGCAGCGCGGTTAGTGGAAGCTCGCTACTGCTAGTAGCCCTAGCGTGCTTTGCCTGGACGCGCTACTGCTATCGCGGCATTGCTGCTAACTTTTATACACTCGCTACTGCTAGTTTAAGTAGTTTTTTGTTTTTTTTCGGCATATTTGTTTTGTATTTGAACAGGCTTTATAGAAGAATCTTTAGCACATAGAAATGTCATCATGATACACATACAAATGCTCATGCGAGACCACAAATGTAATAATAGCATATACATACAAATAGTCTCATCATAATCATCATCCAACACAAAGTGGTATCTTGTCATCATCTCGAAAATAGCGATACATGCAAGTCTCGAATACTTGCAACTACAACAACATCATCCATCTAAACAAAGGTATACGCAAGAAGAGCTATCACTATGAGTGAGAGCGGAACTATCCAGTACATGAGGTGGCGGTTACGAGTCCTCTCTTGCGCTAGCGTGAACCTCAAGTAACTAGCTTCTCCTTCTTATGCTTGTGAAGCCTTTAGGGCTGGCGCCCGTGAACCCATTCACTTGTGCCTGACACTCATGCCACTCGTTGTACACCCCCGGAACCTTCCCTTTGTACACGACATAGCAATTCTATCGCGCCATCAAGAAACTAGGTGCCTGTTAGAGATGCATGTTTATGAAGAGGATGCACAATCATATATATGCAACAAAATATACTAGAGCAACACCGAAAAAGAAAGGGTTAGCAACTAGATGCAACATACAATGCATAAATTAATTAACTAGAGGTACGCAGGTCATTGTACGCAAACTAACAAAGTAGCGTTACAAAAGTTCGGCTGGGACCGTGGACATCACAAAGTTTCATCGCTACAAAAAGTATACAAGTTCAACCGACACATATCATCATCATCGGCATCATAAATCACTAGAAGTTCCATCCTTCCATATCATCGAGGATCAACCCTAGCTTCTTGAACAGGCGTGGCGTCTAGGCGTTGCATGCCTATGCGAGTTCGGACGTCATTTCGCGATATAGGGCCGTGGTGGAACATCCCTTCTCATCGACGACTTCTTTCATGATGATCATCGCAATGTCGCTTTGGATGCGAAAGAAGTCATCTCTAAGTTTATAATCCGCTTCTCCATGAGATTCTAGCCACTTGTGGATATGATCATCATTTCTGCTTCTCATGCGAAGCTTTAGGTGATCCGTGTTGAACTGAATCATGAGATGGACGATGTAGAATCCATCCTTCTTGCTTGGTTTTGGGACATGGATGTAGGAGAAGTTAGTTTTATGCGCAAAACCCATCTTGTCGGTGTACAAAAAGAGGGGTACACTTTTTGTACCCCTATAACTGTGCATGGGTAGTTCGAGCCGCGGGCACCACCACACTGAGCAAGGCAAGGGAGGTGAGCCAAGGTAGGGCCGAAGCTCGCAAGGAGCAGGACGACGACAAGACCAAGACCACAAAGCGGAAAGGGGACGAAGCGGACTCCCCCGGCAAGATCCTTGCCGGGAGGCGGTTTTAGCAAACCCGGCAAGACCCATGCCGGGGCGGCTCGCCCCACACCTACGGAGCGAATCACCCTTGAGTCCACTGCCCCCATGGGGCAAGGATTCGGGAGACATCCCCGTGGTGGCATGCAGATCTTTGTGAAGACATTCAAGATCAGATACACACTATAGAAGATAACGACTGAGGGAGTCCTGGACTAGGGGGTGTCCGGATAGCCGAACTATCATCTTTGGCCGGACTCCTAGACTATGAAGATACAAGATTGAAGACTTCGTCCCGTGTCTGGATGGGACTTTCCTTGGCGTGGAAGGAAAGCTTGGCGATACGGATATGTAGATTTCCTACCATTTTAACCGACTCTGTGTAACCCTTACCCTATTCGGTGCCTATATAAACTGAAGGGTTTTAGTCCGTAGGACGAACAACAATCATACCATAGGCTAGCTTCTAGGGTTTAGCCTCTCTGATCTCGTGGTAGATCTACTCTTGTACTACCCATATCATCAATATTAATCAAGCAGGAGTAGGGTATTACCTCCATCGAGAGGGCCCGAACCTGGGTAAAAACATCGTGTCCCTTGTCTCCTGTTACCATCCGCCTAGACGCACAGTTCGGGACCCCCTACCTGAGATCCGCCGGTTTTTGACACCGACATTGGTGCTTTCATTGAGAGTTCCACTGTGTCGTCACCGATAGGCCTTATGGCTCCTTCGATCATCAACAACGACGCAGTCCAGGGCGAGACTTTTCTCCCCAGACAGATCTTCGTATTCGGCGGCTTTGCACTGCGGGCCAATTCGCTTTGCCATCTGGAGCAGATCGAAAGCTACGCCCCTGGCCATTCGGTTAGGATTGGAAGTTTAAACTACACGGCCGACATCCGCGGAGACTTGATCTTCGACGAATTCGAGACGCAGCCGAGCGCACCGCACTATCTCGTTGGGCATGATCTAACTCTGCCGCCGAACAGTGTCCTGGAGGCCGCACTAGTGTCCGCTCCGGACATTGATTCGGAGCCGATCTCGTCGATTGAGGATGGCTGGTTGGACACCACCTCGGGGGCTGAAATCTCTACGGCGATCGAGCCGAACACCATCCCTGTCCGTCGCGGAGCTCGTGACTCCCAGGTGCCGGACTCCTTTCCGGACTCCGAACCTTCCGCGCCCCTGCCAGTCGAATCCGATTGGGCGCCGGTTATGGAATTCACTGCCACGGACATCTTTCAGCACTTGCCTTTCGGCGATATCCTGAACTCGCTAAAGTCTCTCTCTTTATCAGGAGAGCCCTGGCCGGACTACGGTCAGGAAGGTTGGGATGCGGACGACGAAGAAATTCAACGCGCACCCACCACCCACTATGTCGCCACTATCGAAAGCTTAAACGACGTGCTCGATTTCGACTTCGAAGACATCGACGGTATGGACGACGATGTAGGAGACAACCATGAACCAGCACATGTAGGATACTGGACAACCACCTCATCCCATGATGTATACATGGTGGATACACCTAAAGGAAGTAACGAAGAGGAACAACGGGACACTACGAAGGATAAATCCCTCGAAAAGCAGTCAAAACGGCAACATAAACGCCGCACCAAGTCCCGCATCGACAAAAACCTAGCCATAGAGCAAAGCGAACCGTGGACATTTAACATGCTACCGAGCAACCGTTCGAACAGGACAACTTGGATGAACAACCCGTCCCCGGCGAAGATAACAGTCCGGATGATCTCACGCCGGACAAATTGTTGGAGCAGAAGAACCTCCACAAAAGGCTCGCCGCTGGCGTAGCCTGAAAAAGCAGTAAGCGGAAGCTCAAAAAGCGGAAGATGCACTCGAATCGAGATGGAGCAAAGTACTCAACACCGCAGAAAAATCTGGCTGACGCAGAGAACAAAGAGCTACCCAAGAGAAAAACTATCGCCCGAATTTGATGAGGAGGCCGAGAAACCCCACAATCAAAAAGCAAGAAGGCCACCTGGTCGGACGGACGACCCCACGGCAAACAGAGAGCGGCAAATGGCGCCGCACACAAGCCGGTACGCGATCCGCATAAGGATTCGCACCAAAAGGATGGCCCAGTTAGGTCCATCTATGGGCCAAGAAAGCAAGCCCTTCAAAGCAATGCAACACACCAAATATCCGAACATCACGGCACACCCAAATATAAGGGTGCCGCACACCCCCTGTGTTTCACCGATGAGGTCTTTGGATCACGAATTCAGCCGGGATTCAAACCCGCAAACATAGAGGCATCTGACGGAACAACAGACCACAGAGTCTGGATTGAGGATTACATCCTCCACATACACATGGCTAGAGGAGATGATCTCCACGCCATAAAATACTTACCCCTCAAACTCAAAGGGCCAGCTCGGCATTGGCTTAAAAGCCTTCCCGAAAACACCATTGGAAGTTGGGAAGAGCTCGAGGATGCGTTTCGGGCAAATTTTCAGGGGACCTATGTCTGCCCTCCGGATGCAGATGATCTAAGTCACATAACTCAACAGCCCGGAGAGTCAGCCCAGAAATTCTGGAACAGGTTCCTTACCAAAAAGAACCAAATAGTCGACTGTCCAGACGCCGAAGCCTTAGCAGCCTTCAAACACAACGTCCGAGACGAATGGCTCGCCAGATACCTCGGCCAAGAAAAGCCAAGAACTATGGCCGCATTAACAAGCCTCATGACCCGCTTTTGCGCGGGAGAGGATAGCTGGCTAGCAAGATGCAGCACCAGCGACCCAAGTACATCCGAAGTCAGGGATGGAAATGGGAAACCACGGCGCAACAAGGACCAGCGCCGGATTAAGGGGAACGGTCCAAAGAGCGCGGCAGTCAACGCCGGATTCAAAAGCTCACGGCAGAACAATAAAAAACTGCCCCTTAAGGACAATAGCGATGAGCTATCCAACTTAAACAAAATCTTGGACAAAAGATATGCCAAATGCACAGTACTCCCGGGAAGCCTGCAAACCATACGCATAGAGACTGTTGGGTCTTCAAGCAGTCCGACAGACTCAATGCCGAACACAAGGGGCTCGACACACCAAGTGAGGATGATGACGAACCCCACAAGCAGAGCACCGGAAAACAAAAGAATTTCCCACAAGAGGTCAAGATAGTAAATTTACTTCAAGTAACAAAAGGGGAAAACAGAGCGGCACCCATTGAATTACGCTACCGCACAATCTACCCCAAATGAGTACCAACACTGGTTGTCAAAACCAATCACCTTCGACCATCAGGACTACTCCGAAAGTAACCGGAACGCAGGATGGACTGCCTTGATATTGGATCCTATAATCAACGGATTCCAATTTACACAAGTCCTCATGGACGGCGGCAGTGACATAAACCTGATATATAAGGACACAATCCGCAGGATGGGGATAGACCCAACCAAAATTAGCCATAGCAACACTTCCTTTAAAGGAATAATGCCACGCACATATGCCCATTGTACGGGCTCCCTAACATTAGAAGTTATGTTCGGTTCATCCAACAACTTCCGTCGCGAAAAGTTAGTCTTCCATGTCGCCCCATTTAAAAGTAGCCATCAAGCACTATTGGGACGCAAAGCTTTCGCCCGCTTTAACGCAATTCCGCATTATGCATCTCTTACACTTAAAATGCCCGGTCCACGAGGCATCATCTCATTAAAAGGAAACTACGAGTATTCCTCGAATACAGAAAAATGTGAGACTTCCTTAACAGCCTCACACTAAAACGGCTTTGCTGATCAAAGCATCTAAAGTAGGTCGTTCAGACCCCGGACACGGTTAGGAAAGTCCGGCTTAAATAAACAAGGGGCTTACTAGCCGCGTAACCCCTTACAAGGGGCTCCACGCATGTACAACAAGAGATAATAAAGCTCAATTTTATTCATTTTTTTAATCGTACTCTGTTTATTTCAAATTACATTTTTCACACGATCTTTTTTCAACTAAGTTCCTCCCTTTACAGATGAACGCCATGCTATACCCGTCTAGGATACGGCACAACGGAGACACAGGCGCAGACGTGCAGCAGGGACCCGTTGCAAGGATTCTTTTCAGATTAAGACCCTGCGTAAACCTTTCTCACTGTCTCTTGTTGTTATTCATCCCCCGGTCTCTTGTTATAACCGAGGAGGAGGCTGGTGTTTTGGCATCGGCCGCGTCAGAATTTTGCACGTACCTGGACACCAGGGGCTTATTACCAAGGGCATTGTTCTGCCCGCTTTATAAAAGACCGAATACCTTAGGGAGTGTTTGGCGTCTCGAGTTAGGCCTTATATGCATCAGCTCCGAATCATGTCTTTTGTCAAATGTTGGGTTTGCCCGGCTCCTGTGTTTTGCTGCCTTACGTTACGTTCTATCGGCTAACGCGGCACTAGGAGAACTCTTTGCGATTGTGCCCGGTTCGCCGGGCGAAAGCACCTCGAGAGAAAGCCGAAAACTGACTGTCATGATATAGCGAGAGACTGGTCAACCACTCGATGACTCACCGGAATGTTTAGAATTCCTCCGCATTAACGAAGGACCGTTTTTCGGTCAGGCACATACGCACCCCGAATTCGGGAGAGTGTGGTGCCCCCAGGGGCTATATAGTAGCCCCACCCTCGAACCCCTATGGCTAAGTGAAAGTGATAGAGCATTAAAAATAGTCCGGTTGCCTAGTTTGTTATGCTACCACCTCCTTTATAGGACCAAGACGTTGGATTAAGTGTGAAAGTGCGACTTCTTTGCTAACACCCCCGCACTCTGTGCGTGTGGGCTGAAGCCGAAGACTGCCATCTTTGAGGTTATATACATATATACATCAACGGCCGCACATGAGGTAGTTTACTACTTGAAGGCACAAGTATAAAAAGCTCTTACGTTAAATTGAAACGTTGTTTCACAAATCATACATGTCATTTAAACATAATATCCTTCGAGCATTGCGTCTCTATTAAACGAGCGCCCTGCAGGACTTCCTCAAAATAGTGCTCGGCAGGTACTCGGCTTCTGTCCGAATCTTGGGATGCAACGTCGGTGGTCTTCATCTCCGCCCAGTATGTCTTGACACGGGCAAGAGCCATCCGTGCTCCCTCTATGCATGCCGACCGCTTCATTGCGTCGTCTGATACCGCACCAAGGAACCGCTGCACTAAGCCAAAATAACTCTTCGACCGGGGTCCGCTGGCCACAACTGAGTCATGACATGCTTCATGGCAAGTCCGGATAATCGATTCAGCTCGGCCCATTCGGCCAACCGATTGGTCAACGGAAGAGGACACTCCGGACTATGGAATTGCGACCAATATAGCTCTTCCCTTCTGTGCCCCTTATGGCCTCGGAAGTGCTCAATCGCGTCCGCAATGCTTGCCGCTAAGTCCAGATAAGCATCCTCCGAACTCCACAACTTGTCCAACTGAGCATACTTTGGATCCGTATATTTCCTCCACAGAAGAAAAGGCTTTCCAGCAGCAACATCCACAGCCTGACGCAGCTCCTCCTTTGCAGCTCTCATTGCGGAGCGGGCATCCTTAACCCGGCGGTGGCCTTTTCAGTCCTCTTGCTCCACTTGACGTTCTTTTTTCAAGAACCCCGCAGCGGTCGGTAGCATTCTTCAACTTTATGGCCATATCGACCATTTCCTCTTTGCTTCGGCAAAGGAGCAGCCCGTTCGGCTTTTAGCTCTTCGCCGCCCTTAAAGCGCCACATTACTATTTCGGCTTGCTCTTTAGCTCGGCGAAGTTCCGCGCAGCTCCTCCAGAGCAGCGGTACCACCTGCATTCATCATACAAGTAGTAAGGCACGGGCGTGAAGCTCCCTTACCAGGCGTCCGCAAAGAAGTCACATACCTTGTGACTTGTCAAACCGCTTATTGACAAGCGCGATGTCCGCATCTGCCTCGTCAAGTTGCCGCTTTAGTTCAGCAAATTCATCAGTCCGGCCGGCCACCGGACGCCCCACCACCTATTTAGGAGCGGCGATATGATATAACTGAGATTACGATCCTCGGCACGCTGTCAATTTTGACAACATACCGAGTCTCAGGGGCTACTATCTATACAAGGCACATTCTATATGCATAACTGTCAGAAGGTACATCATTTTTGCGTACCTCGAACCCCGTCAGTAAGCTTCTGACGGCTTCATGCAATCCGCTCTCAACGGATGCAGTTCTTTCAATCACCGTACCCATTAGCGCACGGTGATCTTCTGAGATAGCCGCTCGCCTGAGCAGATCCTTCAGCTCCTCCGACCGCACGCCAGTTGGCGCCGGACCTTCCGGCCCTGCCGGACCCAGGGAAACCCTCCGCGACAACACCTCAGGTTCGTCCGCCTCGCATGAAGGTGCGACAGGCGGAGGCGTTTCGCTCTCCATCATCTCCGGAAGAAGATCCCCCGAAGACAAGCTCAGCTGAGAAGGGCTGAGATCCGAACTACAAGGTACAATTTCGGTTATCTTCAGAAATAAATACATGGATGTTCTTTATTCACAGGACTCCTTCTTTTTACTTACGGCTCGCTGGAGGGCTGATCCCCTTGGGGAAATAGTCTGGCTGGGTTACTTCCCAGCGCCGGACTCTCTGACGAAGATTTCTTTCCCCTCTTTGAGGCCTTGACCTCCGGATCTTCCGAAGCGGTCCTCTTCGCTCCTTGGAGGGTGGAACTTTTGATCCCTCCTTCCTTGAAAGCCTCCTTCGTGGAGGTAGTTGCTTCCCCGCTCCCCCCTTCGCCTTCTTTAAAAGGCGCGGCCTTCAACATCTTGGCCAGCATGGGATCTGGCGTGGTCTCTGGGAGGGGAGCCGGACACCTTATCAACTTTGCCTTCGCTATCCACTCATGTTCAAGAAACAGCTCCTTTAAGGGCAAGTTTATGATAAATGAACGGAGAGCCTGTCCGGGTACAGGACTACTTACTTGATTATCTGGGCGATTGCAGCTTAGTCCTGCGTCCTCAGTCAGGTCCGGACACTTCTCTTGTGATCCGAAGAACAATTTATACATCTCCACAGGCGTCGTACCCATAAAATGTTGGAGAACTCGTGGTCCCTCCGGATTAAATTCCCACAGACGGAGGGGGCGACATTTGCAGGCGGCGCCGAATCAACATAACCTGCGCCACTACGACCAGATTGATCTCTCTTTCTTGGAGGTCTTGAATACGGCCCTGCAACAGAGGAACGTCCTTGGACGGCCCCCAGTCGAGCCCCTTGATGACCCATGATGCCAGCCGCTGTGGTGGACCTGAGCGGAAGGCGGGAGGTGCCACCCATTTTGTGCCCCTAGGAGCGGTGATATAGAACCACTCCCGTTGCCACAAACCAAGCTCCGCCAAAAAAGAGCCCTCGGGCCACGGAGCATCAGCGCACTTGCTTATGATAGCCCCTGCGCACTCTGCCTGTTGCCCCTCGATCATCTTTGGCTCCACCTTAAAAGTCTTGAGCCACAATCCGAAGTGAGGGGTGATACGGAGAAAGGCTTCACATACGACAATGAATGACGAGATGTGGAGGATGGAATCCGGATTCAAGTCATGGAAATCCAGTCCATAATAAAACATGAGCCCCCGCACAAAGGGATCCGTCGGGAAGCCTAAACCCCGAAGGAAGTGAGATCCAAACACCACGCTCTCGCCGAAGCTCGGAGTGGGAATGACCTGCCTCGAGCAGGCGGTCACGCGAAATCTCGAGGTTAGATACCTGGTGTCTCGCAGCTTTAGCACATCTTCTTCTGTGACGGAAGAAGACATCCATCGGCCGAGCTGGTCGGAGCCGGACATCGTTGAAGGTCCGAAGCGCCTAAATCTGAAGCTTTGGGTGTTAGAACTCGAAGCGCGAGGCGAACTCGATGGAGGGTGGAAAAAAGAAGAGGGCCTTGGTCTCATTATAAAGAGGTTGAATACCAAGAGCCCTCCCCGTAGTCGATTGGGACTCGCCTTCGATAGAGGAGGCGTGCAAATGGGCACGGTTGGGTTACCCACGTCCTTATTGATGAGAATCCCGGAATAAGGGGGCACGATCTACGCTTTGATAAGACGTGCCAAGGAAACCGCCTCGCTAAACGCGCTGAGGTGGGACAGTAAAAAACGATTCGAAAAAAGGCTTGGCCGTGGTGTGATATCACGCCGCGGAATACGTCAGCAGATCCATGAAAAAATTATTCTCTCTACGGTGGTATGTGGAACTGGTTTTGCAGAGCCGGACACTATCCTGGTGGTCAAAACCTTCTATGAAGTATTCGGAGGAGGAACCCGCCTTGCAATGCCGAGACAATATGCGCGCCGGACTCGTCGTCATTGAAGCCTGGTTCAGGGGCTACTGAGGGAGTCCTGGACTAGGGGGTGTCCGGATAGCCGAACTATCATCTTTGGCCGGACTCCTAGACTATGAAGATACAAGATTGAAGACTTCGTCCCGTGTCCGGATGGGACTTTCCTTGGCGTGGAAGGCAAGCTTGGCGATACGGATATGTACATTTCCTACCATTGTAACCGACTCTGTTTAACCCTAACCCTATTCGGTGGCTATATAAACCGAAGGGTTTTAGTCCGTAGGACGAACAACAATCATACCATAGGCTAGCTTCTAGGGTTTAGCCTCTCTGATCTCGTGGTAGATCTACTCTGGTACTACCCATATCATCAATATTAATCAAGCAGGAGTAGGGTATTACCTCCATCGAGAGGGCCCGAACCTGGGTAAAAACATCGTGTCCCTTGTCTCCTGTTACCATCCGCCTAGATGCACAGTTCGGGATCCCCTACCCGAGATCCGCCGGTTTTGACACCGACAACGACCCTTGGCGGGATCCCAGCCAAGGAGGACCACAAGGCCCCCGGCAAGAGCCTTGCTGGGGATGACAGCAGGCGCCACGGCAAGACCCTTGCCGGGGCTACGACGAGGCCCTTGCCAAGGACACCCGTAGGGCCACCATCAGGCCCACGCCAATCAAACCTCCACCACCGCTTGCATGCAGCTGCCGACCCAACCAGTTGGGCAGGCACCTGCGTGGCAGCAAGCGGATCCGCGTGGAAACCCACCACAGCGCTACCTCAGCTGCCTGCCTGCCTACATGGCACCACGGGCACCGCTGGCCAGGGCGCGTGCCGGCACGAAAGGGAGCGGCGACGGACGAGACAGGGCTCTCCCCCGTCCCCGATAAAGCAAGGACACCTAAGCAAGACGCATTAAAGGCGCCTTGACATGTAATACGAGGGATAAACTCGCATCACTGTACCCTTTCCACCTCATGTGTGCCACTGTGGCAACCCCTTTCCCTATAAAAGGAGGCCCAAGGCGACCAGGAGGGGGATTCGGCTTTTTGGAGCTCCTCACGCCCCATTGCTAGCCCAAGAACACAGATAAACAAACCACCAAAGCAGGAGTACGGTTTTACGCATCCTCGCGGCCCGAACCTGGATAAAGAAACCGTGTCCTATCTGTTTGATCTGCTCTTCTCACGACCCCGCGCGCCCGCAACCGTAGTAGGGATTCTTGTGATCCCATAGGTGTCGTCCTCGCACTGACATCTTTGGCGCGCTAGGTAGGGGCGCAGTTGTGAGAATCGGCTCTAGCAGTTAATTCGACGCTTCTTCATCGTCATGGCGCCCAAGAAGAAGACGGCGGTGGCGGTTGGACCGTCGGAGGCTGGACATCCCGTCCCGACGCGGGCGAGCAGTGGACCGGTCGCAGAAAGGACCCGGGGCACCGTTCGCGAACACCAACACCGTCCCAACAACCAAAGTTTGGGAGGCGGTGATGTTCGTGCGCCTGGTAACAGGCCGCACGCCGCCAAATCCAAAGACGGAGCCAGGCCCTCCGCGGGTGGCGCGGGGCCTTCCAAGATCGCTGCCACCCCGCCCGAAGCCGACGCGAGGGCTTCCAAGACTCCCACGCCGGCGCAGACGGCGCGCTCCTCTCAAGCGCCGCGCGACGAATGGCGTAATCACGCCGAGGACCCCGGGCGTCGCAGCGGAAAGAGTCCCGAGCGCCACTCCCGGGATTTAGAAGACCTGCCCGCTCGCCGAGGCGCTGGTGGGGATGGATGCGACAGCGGGGTCGTGATAGAGCTCCTTCTGACATGGTCAGAAGTCGAAGCGCGTCGCGATCCGTGCAGGTTTCGCTGCCACCAACGCCAGCAGAAGCCCTGGCGTGCGCGGAGTTGCTCCTCGATTTTTCTCCCACTACGGGGAAACTCGATGAATGGAGAGCCACTATCTGAAGCCTAGTTGCGGTGGCCAACAAAGACGACCCAAGTCCGGTGGAGCCCCCGGGTCGACGATCCGACGGAGTCCCACGCACTAGTGGCAAGAGATCCGGCAGCGCCACGACCATAGTGCACTCGCCTCCTCCTCGCCCGGTACCACGGACGCCAGCCCATCGCGACGTTACGGGCGACGAAATCTCCATAGCATCGTCCGACCCGCGGGCCCACTGTGACCAACGCCAAGTTCTTCGGGAACGAAAACATGAAGACGCTCGAACCATCATCAAGCACCGGCGCGGAGCGCGCCACCAATCAGACAGGCGAGCAGGGCCTGCTGTGAGCCACACGGCACCAGGGAGCCCTGGAGGCCTACCTTACGAGGTAGGCTGTCCGGCTTTTACCCATGAGCTACGGCAGTTCCAGTGGCCCACTCACCGCACCTTCAAGCCTGACGTGAGCGAGAAGTACAGCGGCAAGACCCACCCGTCCGAATTCCTCAGCATCTACACCATCGCGATGCAAGCTGCCGGAGCCCGCGACGATAAGGTGCTTGCGAACTACTTTCCATTGGCTCTTAAACCCAACGCCATGTCATAGTTGATGCACTTGTCGGTAGACTCAATTTCCTCCTGGTCGGATTTGTGCCATGAGTTCGTGGGCGCCTTTACTGGAGGCCACCAAGCCCATGGCCAAGCAAGCGACCTGCACGTCATTCCCGGAAGGGAGGCGAGAGTCTCCATGAAGTACATCTGAGAGGTTCAGCCGATGCAGTACAATATCCCCGATGTTCACCCTGCCGCCATCATCGGGCGTGTTCCATCGAATACGCGTAATCGCAAGATGCAAGAGTCGGCAATGAACAAGGTGAAAGATGTAGCAGAACTCTATGTTCTTGCTGACTGATGTGCCCGAGCTGAAGAGGGAAGGAAGTACCTCGGCGATGATGCCGGCGTGGAAACCGACTCCTCAAATGAGGATATTGCCGCCCTGGCATAGAAAGGCCGGCGCCGCAATAGGAAGCGCAAAGGAAAAGCCGTGCTTGCCGTCGAGGGATCTGATGACGCCGGCTCCACCAAGAAAACCAAGGAAGATGACCCCGGCAAGGAATTTGCCGGATGTCGCCTGCCGGGCCTTGGCGGCTGCCGAGAAGCCAATAAACTCCGCCAAGCAATACTACAAGATCCATCGCACCAAAGGCCATGCTCTCCAATACTGCCGACAGGTTGAGCTCCTCGCTGAGAAGCAGAGGGCTGAGTATGAGAGGCGGGACAAGGAGAAGGGCCCGAGCAGTCTTGAGGGTCCGGCAAGAATCGTGGCGGCCAGGCGGGCCGTCGCGGCAAGGATAAACAACAGGAGAGGCCCGCCCTGGGCCGTGACATAAAGCCAGAAGACGACGATCACGAAGAGGACGCCGAATCCGACAACCAAGAGTTTCAGAAAGCTACAGAGGCCATGTGCGTCGACGGCGGCGCCTCGCTGCATACTTCTCACCGCCGGCTTAAACAGTGGGTGCGAGAGATTACTGCGGCAGAGCCATCGTTTGATGCCCAAAGGCCACTTAAGTGGTCCAGCACACCTATCATTTTTGACACTGAGGATCACCCTGATCGCACTACTGCGGTCGGGTGCTTGCCGTTGTTGGTTTCACCAACAATACGCAACCTCAAGGTGACAAAGATGCTAGTCGATGGCGGGCGGTCTGAACTTGATCTCACCTGCCGTGATCGAAGCTGCAGATTCTGATGGAGACCTCAAAGAGGCGGGCACGCGTTTGGGGTCAACCGGGAAGAAGCCAACCCAAGGGAAAGGTCACACTGCCCGTGACTTTTGGAAGCGACACGAACTACGGGGCCGGAGAGGATGCGTGTTTGATGTTGCCAAGATCCCCTTGCCCTGGCAGGATCCTTGGCACGCCCAGCCAGCCAAGTTCATGGCGGCGTCACACTACGCCTACAACACCCTGAAGATGCCAGTACCTATGACGATCATCACCATCCCCTCCGATAAGAAAGATGCGCTGATTTGTGTTGACCAACTATACCAGCAAGCAGTTGCGGCAGCTGCCGCCACTAGGAAAGTTGCTCCTGCCGCTGGGACCCCGGGGGTGGGGGGGAAGAAGAAGAAGAAGACCGGTGAGACCTCGGACACCCACTCCGGCAAGCGCACCTCTTCGGAGTGTAGTGCTGCCGTCGAGGATGTGCCAGAGAGCTCCACCGGCGGAAACAAGAAGCCCAGGGCCATACCGCCAGGAACCAAGAAGGTTTCTGTCAATGAGGATGTACGGAGGCGCTACCATAAGCTCCACCCTTGATGACAAATAGGAAGACGCGCTCGTCACCTTCCTGCGGGCGAATGTCGATGTGTTTGCATGGCAAGCTTCCGACATCCCCGGTGTTCCCAGGGAGGTGATTGAGCACCACCTGGCTGTCTGCGGCCCGTCAAGCAGAAGGTCAGAAAGCAAGCTTTGGAACGACAAGAGTTCATCACAGAAGAGGTCCGAAAACTGGAAGCAGCGGGTTTGGTAAGAGTGCTCCATCCAACGTGGTTGGCCAATCCGGTTGTGGTGCGCAAGGCAAATGGGAAGTGGAGACTATGTTTTGATTACACAGATATCAATAAGGCTTGCCCTAAAGACCCCTTCCCGTTGCCGCGGCCTTTCAATTGATTGACTCCACGGCTGGGTGTGATCTGTTGTCATTCCTCGACGCCTACTCCGGCTACCACCAGATCTTCATGACAAGAGAAGACGAAGACAAAACAGCATTCATCACCCCATGTGGTACGTATTGTTTCATGCGGATGCCTTTCGGGTTGAAGAGTGCTGGTTCGACATTTGCAAGGGCGGTCCAGATTGGTTTTGGACCCCAGCTCCATAGAAATATGGAAGCTTATATGGATGACATAGTGGTCAAATCCAAGGACCGGGCAACCCTCATACCAGATTTGCAAGAAACATTTGCAAACCTGCGCAAGATCAATCTCAAGCGGAACCCTGAGAAGTGCGTCTTTGGCGTCCCGTCCGGCAAGCTTCTCCGGTTCTTGGTGTCACAGCGTGGGATAGAGGCCAATCCGGACAAAATCAAAGCTATAGAGCAGATTGAAGCACCCAAGCGAATCAAGGATGTGCGTCGGCTTGCTGGTTGCGTCGCCGCCATGGGCAGGTTCATTTCCAAGTTTACCGAGCGCGCCCTTCCCTTTTTCAAGATCTTGAAAAATGCGGGCCCGATGGAGTGGACGCCAGAAGCAAAAGCAGCATTGCAAGGTTTGAAGAAGTACCTCTCCTCCGCGCCAATACTAGTTGCGCCTAGGCCACAGGAGCTGTTGCTGCTATACCTACCGGCAACGGACCAGGTGGTCAGCGCCGCACTAGTGGTGCAGAGAGAGGTTGACAACGAGGTTATGGCAGCAGCAGAGCCCGACACCACCAATGCAAAGACGACACGGCCAGTTGACGTGCCGCCGAAGAAGAAAATGATGCAGCACCCGGTCTACTTTGTTAGTTCCCTCCTGCAGGGGGCTAGATCAAGGTACTCCGGCATGCAGAAACTGCTCTTCGGCCTTCTTATGGCCTCGAGGAAGCTGCGTCACTACTTCCAGGCGCACGAGATCACTGTCATCACACGCTTCCCTCTGCAACGGATATTGCACAATCCGGATGCAATAGGAAGATTTGTGGAATGGGCACTGGAGCTGTCCAGCTTTGGCCTCAAGTTTGGAAGTACTTCGACGATTCAGAGCCGAGTCCTAGCAGAGTTCATTGCAGAATGGACCGCAACGCCTGACGAGGAAGCCCAAGAGACTGCTCTCCCGGGCAAGGAGGCAAGTTGTGATTGGCTCATGTACTTTGATGGAGCTTTCTCCTTACAAGGCGGCGGGGCTGGCGTACTACTTGTCGCGCCCACGGAGAGCACCTCAAGCACGTGATCCGGATGCACTTCCCTGTGGAGGTGTCAACAAACAATACGGCAGAGTACGAAGGGCTGCTTGCCGGTCTTAGGATCATGGCCGGACCTCGTAATCAAGAAACTCATCGTCAGGGGAGACTTGCAGCTTGTCGTCAAGCAAGTCAACAAGGATTACCAGAGCCCGTTGATGAAGGCCTACGTCGATGAAGTGAGAAAGCTGGAAGAGCGTTTCGACGGGATACAGGCTGAACACGTTCCCCGAGCGGAGAACGATATCGCCGATTACCTGTTGAAACGCGCTGCCCTCAAGCTACCTGTGGAACCAGGTACCTTTGTGCTTCAGCTAACTTAGCCATCCGTTGATCCATCAACAGAGCAGAATAAGAGGAGGAAATCAGGGCCCGGCAAGTACTTTCCCGCCGAGCTCCCCGGAGCCGCCGGCAAGGATGTTGCCGGGGATACTGAGCCCGCCAAGGGACGACTGGCTCCAGCGGAGCGTCAAGCTCTTGCCGTCGAGACAGCCGCTCCTATAGCGGAGGAAATGCCTTTAGTCCTCGCCGTCGAGCCCCAGGCTCCAGCGTGGGCACATCATACCGTCTGATTCCTCCAAACAGGGGAACTTCCTGAGGAGAAGGAAGAAGCGGAAAAAGTAGCCCGTCGCCCTACCATGTACCAGTTCGTCGATGAAGTCCTGTACAGAAAGAGGCCGAACAGTGTGAAATTGAAGTGTATCCCTCGAGAGGAAGGACTGGAGCTGTTGGCGGAGATACACGGAGGCATATGTGGATCCCACATTGGGTCGAGGGCCCTTGCCGGCAAGGCATTCCGGCAAGGCTTCTTCTGGCCCACCGCCCTCCAAGATGCAACGACACTAGTCACCAGGTGTGAAGCGTGTCAGTTCCATTCAAAGAAGCTTCATCAGCCAACTCAAGCCCTTCAAACCATTCCTCTCTCCTGGCCCATCTCGGTCTGGGGGCTCGACATATTGGGCCCTTTCCCCCGCGCTGTCGGGGGCTTTGAGTACTTGTACATTGCAATCGACAAGTTCACAAAGTGGCCGGAGGTGGAGGCAGTGAGGAAGGTCACAACTCAGTCAGCCGTCAAGTTCTTCAAGGGACCAGTGTGCCGTTTTGCCGTACCCAACAGGGTTATCACCGACAACGGCACACAGTTCACAAGCCGCACCTTCATGCAATATACCCAAGACCTCGGCAACAAAGTCTGCTTCGCTTCCGTTGCTCACCCGGGAAGAAACGGTCAAGCCGAGAGGGCAAATGCTGAAGTACTACGAGGCTTAAGGACCAAGACCTTTGACGGGCAGCACAAGAGTGGAAGGCGCTGGATTGATGAGTTGTCGGCGGTTCTTTGGTCGATCAGGACGACGCCAAAATGAGCCACCAGCCAGACACCTTTTGCCTTGGTATACGGGGCAGAAGCAGTTCTCCCCACTGAACTCATATACGGGGCACCTCGAGTGCTCGCTTATGACGAGCTTGAGCAAGAGCAACTGCGGTAAGATGACGCAATGCTCCTTGAGGAAGATCGTCTTTGGGCGGCTGTGAGAGCAAAGACGCTAAAGAAGCCTTGCGCCGCTACCATAGCCGCAAGGTTCATGCCCGAAGCCTTGAGGAAGCGACCTTGTCCTTCGGCGCATTCAATCGGCCAAGAATTCCAACAAGTTGACGCCAAAGTGGGAAGGCCCTTATCGGGTAATATGAGTCACCAGGCCCGCGCGATCCTACGGAGACCAAGATGCCGTTCCGGTGAGTAACTCTTGGAACATTGAACATCTTTGCAAGTTTTACCCGTGAGGCGCGGCTTGCCGGGCCCCCCGGCAAGCCACCTTTTGTACAAGCATTGCTGATGATGTATGTAACCCTTTGTACAAAGCCAGGCGCAGACCCTTAGCATAAATAAATGAAGCACTGGCGCCCTAAGTTATAGCATGCATGCTAGGTCGAGTCTCGTCCTTGGTTAGGGTTGATAGTGCTTAGCGGCGACTAACCCCTAGCTTAGAGGTCGAGTGTGCGTCTCTTTGCCGTTCTTTTGTCTTCTTTGGTTCGCAGGACTCACAGATATCCTTGCCGGATCACTTGAGGACGAAAAAGAAAAGAGGGACAGACCAGCATCTAGACCCCGGCAAGCCAGTATTGCCGGGGGCTGCAAGTGCAAAGATTCACCCACGGCAAACCAGAGTTGCCGGGGGCTATAGCTTCAGATAAGTTCTTCATCCCTTATCATGCATTCCCTTATGGACTGAGGTATGTGAAACCTCGTTTTTTCCCAAAGCTACCTTGCTCCCCGAAAACTCTAGGCCCTAGGGCTCGTTCCTGGGGCCAGGTTTGGTCGTAGTCGCGGCGGCAAAAGGATGAAACGAGGAGCCTGAACCCACCTCCTCCCTGCTTCCGTCAAAAGCGTGAGAAAGGTCGAGCGAAGTGGGAAGACGGCAGGGCCTGTTGCCGGGCAAGGAAATGTTTATCTTAGGGATATCAAGGATTTACTCCTTGTCGTGGGATCTACACGCAAACAAATGACCCGACAAGCATCCCTTTTTCACCAAAAACATTCCACTCAGGTACAGCCCATGAGGAATGAAAAACATGAATGATGGGATTACAAGTTTTAAATTCAACCAAGGCCCAAAGGCTTACAAGCTAAAAGGAGATAAGGTACCTGCAACCCCTTTCTTGTCCCTCTCCTCAGGAGGCAGGTCAAGGAGGCGAAAAGGGCAAAAGGGGTGCCTAGGCGAGCTACAAGGGGCAGGAGACACCAAGAGAACATCTCGGTGGCCGTCCGAAGTCTAGATGGTGATGGCGGCGCCGGAAGCAGAGCTCGAAGACGAGGCGGCAGGACGCCAGACGCTGCCGAAGGCGTCCGGTGCCGCAGTACTCCGATTTGACGGCCTTGCCGCACGCCCTCTTCCTCTTCCACAGCCTCCCAACGACAGCCGCCCAAGGAGACGACCCCGAGAAGTTCAGGAAGCCGGCGACACGGATGATGGGATCGCTGGTGCCGCACGGAGCGGCGCCCGACACCTAGTTGGACCCGTCATCCTGCCGCCTGCTACCCTCGTCGTCGCTACCGCTGTCCTCCTCGCCACTCCCGCCCGAGGAGGAGTCTTCGCTATCAGAAGAGCTCTCCACGCAACACCTTGCCCGAGTCCCGGAGCACCCGAAGACCTTGACAGAGAGGAGGCCGCCCTCCATCAGCTTGAAATGGAGAGTGAGCCCCTCCGTCAAGCGGTGGATGTGAGCGAACGTCTTCCTCCCTCGACAAAGATATATCACGTGAGGGGCTGGGAAGTCGACGCGGACTCGCATACCGCTGATCCAACAGCCCCTCATGTGCAGCCGCAGTGACTCCGGCGGGTCCAGCTCCATCTCGCTCGCGAATGGAGTCGGGAGACGAAGGCGACGACGAGGCGGCCAGCGCAGCCTGACGAAGAACTCACAAGGGTCATCCCCAACATGGCCCTCCATGGGGGGAGGAACTACTGGCGGAGGCGAGACTGGCGCGCCACCCCGTCCTCCTCTTCCCCGAGCGCCTCGGCATCGCCCACGGCCTCGCCCCCTCCCCCTTCCCCTCGCAGCTGGCTCTGCCACAGCAGGTGCAGGAGAAGGAAGGACGCGTTGTCGAGCGGCAACCCTCGCCACCCACCGTTGAAGGGCCAGGATTCCCTCTCTCCATGGCGGATGGAGGGGGGGGGAGCAGAAGCTGAAGGAACAAGGAGATGGAAGAATGGAGGACACCATCGCCCCCCCCTTCCCGCTCTTTATAAAGGAACGATGTGGGGGCTCGGCCGCCCCGCTCGGCCAATCAAGACGCGGAAGGCGCAGGGAACTGGGACCAACCCGCTGCCCCGGCCCGCGACGGCCCGGTTTCCCGCCTCCACCGTTCGCCACCCCAAGCGCATGAGAACCACGTGGCAGTCATGCGGAACCAAGGCGACGGGTGAGGCGACCTCTCCCCGCCCCGTGATCGTGGGAGTGGACGCCTTGAAGACCACGCCTCGGCCCCGTTAAGTAAATGGGCCGCGCCTCCACGCCTCCCTCCGTTTATGGGGAAGGCGCGAACCGCCCCCTATACTACGACGTGACGCATGCGCGCAGAGCTCAGCCCCACGCATGTCGCCCACGTCACGCACGCCTCCCCTCGCCGAGCCACGCACGGGAGGCATGGGAAGCGCAGTGCGCGAAGAGACTTACCACTGTAAAAACCACCACGCCTGCACAAGACCGCTTTTGGGCCTAGCCTAACAGCGATTGCGCTTACATGTGGCCCAGGCCGGGCTCTGTCGATGCACAAAAAGAGGGGTACACTTTTTGTACCCCTATAACTGTGCACGGGCAGTCCGAGCCGCGGGCACCACCGCACTGAGCAAGGCAAGGGAGGTGAGCCAAGGTAAGGCCGAAGCTCGCAAGGAGCAGGACGATGCCAAGACCAAGACCACGAAGCGCAAAGGGGACGAAGCGGACTCCCCCGGCAAGATCCTTGCCGGGAGGCGGTTTTAGCAAACCCGGCAAGACCCTTGCCGGGGCGGCTCGCCCCACACCTACGGAGCGAATCACCCTTGAGTCCACTGCCCCCATGGGGCAAGGATTCGGGAGACATCCCCGTGGTGGCATGCAGATCTTTGTGAAGACATTCAAGATCAGATACACACTATAGATGATAACGACCCTTGGCAGGATCCCAGCCAAGGAGGACCACAAGGCCCCCGGCAAGAGCCTTGCCGGGGATGACAGCAGGCGCCACAGCAAGACCCTTGCCGGGGCTACGACGAGGCCCTTGCCAAGGAGACCCTTAGGGCCACCATCAGGCCCACGCCAATAAAACCTCCACCACCGCTTGCATGCAGCTGCCGACCCAACCAGTTGGGCAGGCACCTGCATGGCGGCAAGAGGATCCTCGTGGAAACCCACCACTGCGCCACCTCAGCTGCCTCCCTGCCTACATGGCACCACGGGCACCGCTGTCCAGGGCGTGTGTCGGCCCAAAAGGGAGCGGCGACGGACGAGACAGGGCTCTCCCCCGTCCACGATAAAGCAAGGACACCTAAGCAAGACGCATTAAAGGTGCCTTGACATGTAATGCGAGGGATAAACTCGCATCACTGTACCCTTTCCACCTCCTGTGTGCCACTGTGGCAACCCCTTTCCCTATAACAGGAGGCCCAAGGCGACCAGGAGGGGGGTTCGGCTTTTTGGAGCTCCTCACGCCCCATTGCTAGCCAAAGAACACAGATAAACAAACCACCAAAGCAGGAGTAGGGTTTTACGCATCCTCGCGGCCCGAACCTGGATAAAGAAACCGTGTGCTATCTGTTTGATCTGCTCTTCTCACGACCCCGCGCCCCGCAACCGTAGTAGGGATTCTTGTGATCCCATAGGTGTCGTCCTCGCACCGACACATCTTCTTGTTCCTTTGTTTCCTGATCTGCACGTGGCCACCTCTAAAGCTGAAGCCTTGGAGAGCATCATCTAGAATATTCATTATGTGGGTGTAGTCTTTTTTCTCGTAGTCTCTGGAAGGATCAAAATACACGGCGTGGGAGACTTGCGGGTAAAGAACGATAAGGACGGCGCGCCCATTGCTGCGGGGAAAAGACACCTCAAATTATTCCCCATATGAGAGAGAAGGAATGATTGAAATGTACGAAAGGGTTGTACGGAACTGACTTACTTTGGATGATAAGGCACATGTTTCCTATGATTAAGTGTCCTCATTTATTTCTAAAGTATGAATAAATGAGAATTGACATAAAAAGAAATCTATGTGCCAGCACTCGATATGCCAACTATGTAGCACAAATCATGCCTTTATTCACGGGAAATTTCAGCATGACCTTTGCTAAAAAATGGACATATTGAGCGCCTGAAATTCACCGGAACGGAAATGAATCAACATTCCGGAGTAACATAGGCCACTCGGATCATTTTCCAAACATGACATGTCCAAAACATGACATATCCACATATCACATGTCGAGTTCAAATTTGCATATAAATTCAGCTAATTTTGAAACCTAGCTTAATTCATAACTAAATAGATAACCTAATTAACATACTGCCCTAACTAAAACCTAAGTAAATTAACCAAAGAACCCTAGTAGTGAGAGAGAGGGCGGGGGGGGGGGTTACAGACGGTGCAGGGGGGAGGAGGCAGGCCCGACGACGCCAAGGTTGGGAGGAGGAAGTAGAGGAGGGAGGCGAGGCCGACGGGTCGGGGCGAAGCGGGCCGAGGTCGGGGCGAGGGCCGGGTCGGGTCGGGGCGAGGGCTGGGTCAGGCGAGCGCCGGGCGCTGGGTCGGGGGCGAGCGACGGGGGAAGAGAGAGTGGGGATTTGGGGGGAGTAGGCGGGATGAAGCAGGGATAGTGAGAATTTTGGGTTAAGTGGACGTAGCACCAGCGCGTTTGGACAAAACGCGCTGCTACTACCTTCAGTAGCTGTAGCGGTTTATAAGAAATGCGCTACTACTACTTCAGTAGCTGTAGCGGTTTATACGAAATGCACCACTACTACTGCCAGTTTTCCTTTTTCTTTTCCTTTATTTTCTCCCACTTTTATTTCCCGAGAGCAGTGAACGGAGGGAGGGCGATATATATTGCATAATTTGACGGTTAAATATGTATGCAAAATAGGAACATATATATTACATCATTGGACCCATGCATAATAATGGCTAAGTGTGTATACAAAATAAGAACATATATATATAATATATATATATATATATATTACATCATTTGACCGATAACATGCGGTTCCTCAGCGCTGACGTGTTCGTTTTTCAGTGAGCTTCTTTCCCTTCTTGTTCGTCGAAGAATAATTGAGTCCCTCATTGTGACTTTGCCTTTCCATGGAGTACGATTTTTTTAGGTAATGTAGTATTGATTCTTCTTTTGACGTATACTTCATCATCATCGTCATCTTCCCTCATTGGGTTGTCATCGATCATAGTCTTCCTCGTTGGCGACTCCATCCATTCCAATGATGTTCCTTTTGCCTCTCCTCGCGACAACACGGCTGGGATTGAGCGGGTCCGTTATGAAGAAGCATTGTGTCACGTGCTTAACGTGTACCCATGGCTTGTTTTTTTGTGATAGCGTTCACGGTTGCGCTCTTGGCGTAGGGTATAGTCATTGTTCCACTGACCATCATGAACGTCTGCACGGTAATAATAAAACAAATTGATTATAAAAATGCGTGCATGCATCAAAGTCATACAAAATTCGGCATGACCTTCCCTAAAAATAGGGCATATATGGATCTAGAGTTTGCCCGGAATTCGCCAAAATGGAAATAAATCGACATTTCGGCAAAACATAGGCAACTCAAAAGCACAATTTGGCATCAACTCAGGCCACACACACAATTTCCACAAATATATCACACACATAAACATATTTCCATTTTGCAAAAGCATGAAATTTTCATCACCTCTATCTCGAGATCGAGCACACGGTGATGAGATGATGATGTAGGGATATCAAAAGAGCCCAAAGGTCTTCTTGACAAAGAGAGATCTAGTTAGGGGGAAAATAGGTCACTTAACTAAATGCTACATCTACCTAGCTACCTAATTTGGGAGGAGACAACTTCAACTAGTGGAGGGGAAGGAAAAAGAGAAAGGAGAGGCATTAATGGAGATGGTGTAGTTAGGTAGGAGTAATGAAGAGAGAGAAAGGTAGGTAGAAGAGGGAGAGTAATGGGGGAGAAGTGTTGAGGAAGAAGAAGAGTGAGAGTGGGAGGATGTGGGAGGTAGGGGAAAGGGAAGAGAGGAGGGGGAGGGGGGACGGGTGGGGAAAAGGTGGTGGGTTGGTGCGGATTAGCAGTAGCGCGAGACGTAAAACACGCTGCTGATAAGAAAGTAGCAGCAGCGCGGGACGTAAAACGCGTTGCTGATAAGAAAGTAGCAGCAGCGCGCTTTCGGCAGAAGCGCTGCTGCTAACCGGGACAAAAAGTGTGTCCCATTTGAAAATTAGCAGCAACAACCTCAGAAAAAGCGCGCTACTACTACATCCATAGCAGTAGCGCGGCTCGCGGAACCGCGCTGCTACTAAATGGAGTTTGGGGGGCACTGTCGGTCGATATTTGTAGCAGCACAGGTAACACCAAGCGCGCTACTGCTAAACGCTTGTCAGTAGCAGGTTTTACACACCCGCGCTATTGCTAATTAGCAGCAACGCTTCTTTTTGAGCCGCGCTGCTGCTAACATTCTGTGTATAGGCTTTTCCCTAGTAGTGTTAACTGATATGCTCAAAGTAAATCCTTCTGCTAAGTATATGAAGGTTATTATTACAAATAAAAGAAAGATGCCGGAAGCTGAAATCTCCCCCATGCTTGCTTATTACACTTTTAAGGGTGGAATACCAAAGAAACTTGGATATCCGGGTGTACCAACCATACCATGCTCCATTAAAAGAAATTATGTTAGAACTGCTTTATGTTATCTTGGAGCCGGTGTTAGTGCTATGCCTCCCTCTTTATATCATAGACTTGAATTGAATAAGTTGACACCTACTGAAATATCTTTGCAAATGGTTGATAAATCAACTGCTATACCTGTCGGTATTTGTGAGGATGTGCCTGTTGTGGTTGCAAATGTCACTATTTTAACGAACTTTGTTATTCTTGATATTCCCGAGGACGATAGTATGTCTATTCTCCTTGGTAGACCTTTTCTTAATACTGCAGGGGCCGTTATTGATTGCAACAAAGGCAATGTCAATTTTCGTGTTAATGATAATGAGCGTACAGTACACTTTCCGAGGAAACAATCTCAAGTTCGTAGCATCAATTCTATTGAAAAGGTTCCAACTATTATTTTTGGAGGTTTTGAATTTCCTCTCCCTACTGTCAAGAAAAAGTATGATATTCTTATTGTTGGGGATTTTCATATCCCCGTTGAGGTAACTTAGTGTTATTCGAAATTTCTCCGATTCTGTGTTATTCGGAATGAGTTTGTTAACAATACTTGATCAACCCTGTTAGTGGATTCATTTTGATGATCATGAGATGGATGAAACTAGAAGGCACAACCTTCTGTACCCTCTTTTTACTTTCTGTTTTTTAGAATAAATAAAGCAAAAATAGTATTATCCGTTTGTTTTCTGAATTATCCGTGCATTAAAAAATATCCCGAGAATAAAAGTGCTCCAAATGCCCTGCAAATTTGTATGATATTTTCTGGAATATTTGAGGATTTTAGGCACTAAGAACACTGGAGGAGGGGCAAGCACCAGGCCACGAGAGAGGAGGGCGCCCCCCTATATGGCGCACCCCCTATCTCGTGGGCCCCTGGTGGCTCCCCTCCACCTATGCTAGCATCCACACACTTCATCTTCTACCCAAAAAAATCCCCATCCAGCTCAAGCACGAGTTCTAGCTCATTTGGCTGCGATTTTCGATCTCCTAGCTCAAAGCTCCATTCACAAAACTGCTTTGGGAGATTGTTGCTTGGTATGTGACTCCTCCATTGGTCCAATTAGTTTCTGTTGTAGTGCTTTATTCATTGAAATTTTTTGCTGCATAGGTGACCATGTTCTTGAGCTTGCATGTTAAATTTTTTAGGTCCCAAGAAATTCCAATGCATGATATAGGCTCTAGGCACTTGTAGGAGTAGTTGCTACCAATCTTGTTTAATTTTATTCACTTTTATCTTGAAGTTACTAAAAATTTCAGAAATTTTCAGAAAATGTTGAGGAAACTTTTGAGGGGCTCTTCTAGCCAAGGCTCTCAGGAAAAACAAGCCAAAAAGAAGGAAAAGGCCAAGTATAATCTTCCTCGCTTAGCGGAAGTACGGTCGTGTGAATGGCCATGCGAGGATTTCTTGAAAGAAGCTGGAATTCATGAAGATTTTTATTCTTTGATCGAGACTGCAGGCCTCGCCGGTTTCATCAACGACCGGATCGATCAGTATCTCTTACTCACCAATACTTTCGTGCAAAACTTTTATTATTATCCTAAGAAGTCACTGCCTGCAGTATCATTTCATTTATATGATGAGTTCAGAGAAATGTCTTTATGTGATTTTTGCGCGGTGTGTAGGATACCTTATGAGGGAGAATTAGAGGAACCCCATCGTAAAGATGTGGATGGCTTTGTTAATACTATCGCTGTAGAGGAGCCAAAGAAGGCCTCCGAGGCAAAAGTCTCTAGCATAGACTTTCCTGTTACGCTATTTTGCCATATTTGCTAGAAGATGCCTGATTGGTCATGGAAATAGTGGAAACTTGAGCGTTCCTGATATTATCATTCTTCAACATGCCTTGCTTGGAGACAATAATTTTAGTATGGGTGCCGTCGTTGCTAAATGGCTAGCCCTGAATCGTACAAAAGGCCCCATATTTGGAGGTATCTATGCTGCACGTCTTGCTAGACATTTTCAGATACCCATTAGGCATCTTGAGAAAGAGGAGACAATATTGCCTCCTCACATTTTAGATTACAAGAGCATGGTAGCACACAACTTTATTGTTGACAACGAAGATAGGATGCTCTTGTATAAACTTAGATTCAATAAGAAACACATTGAGATTATTATTTAGCCCGCGCCTCTGTTGTTTGATTTGCTTACAGAAAATTTTCTTGTCACACCGGAACCGGTGAACAATCATTGAGCCCAAGCTTTTACTCGAGAACCTGAACCTGAGTCGGAACCTGAACTGGACCTTTATCGTGTATCATCTGTTCAGTGGGATCCGGAGATGACCAGCCGTTGGTATGCTGATTACACCTCCTAGTACACCGGGGAGAGTAGCGGCGGTCCTTGGTACTAGACCAACTTAGGCCAGAAGCCTAAGCTTGGGGGAGTACGTATTTCTCACTGACTTTACATTCATGTTCACACACTAGTCGTCGGTGCTCATACTCTTTCATTGTATCATCCATGCTAGTTTAAATTTCCTTTTCTTGTTTTCTTCTTGAGTGTTTGATAAACCTTGAGAAAAACCAAAATATTAGTTAGTCTAATTTCCATGCTTGTAGTAGAAATTAAAATGAAAACCCAAAAAGATTTCTAGTTCTTCTTCTTTCTTGTTGGGAGCTTTCCCGTGTAAATAGTTTTCCGTTCTTTTCTTTCCATTGGGGGTCAAAAAGACCATATTGAAAATGTTTAGTGGCGCTCATATGCATGATTGTTTATTTAACTTAGAGCCCATATTACTTGTCTTCTCTCTTGAGTTGAATGCTTGCAGATTCCAGCTTAGTCCCATGCACGTGCACTCTTATTATTATACACATCGTTCGGTCGTGCAAGTGAAAGGCAATAATGACGATATATGATGGACTTATTGGGATGAGAAAAGCTGGTATGAACTCGACCTCTCTTGTTTTTGTAAATATGATGAATTCATCGTTCCTGAGTCAGATATTATGAAGTAAACATATTTGCAATGACATTTAGAGATTATAGTTGCTTGTGCCATGCTTGATTAGCTATGAATTATAATGGTTTACCTTGCGTGCCAACATGCTATTAGAATGATTATGATGTGGTATGATGGGATGGTATCCTCCTTTGAATGAATTAAGTGACTCGACTTGGCACATGTTCACGCATGTAGGTGAATCAAATCAACATAGCCTTCATGATATTTATGTTCATGGTGGATTATATCCTACTCATGCTTGTATTCGGTGTGAATTAATTTTAATGCATGACTGTTGTCGCCTTCTCGCTTGGTCGCTTCCAGTCTTTTGCTAGCCTTCAATTGCACTAAGCGGAATATCGCTTATGCATCCAAACTCCTTAAACCCCAAAGTTGTTCCATATGAGTCCACTATACCTTCCTATATGCGGTATCTACCTGCCGTTCCAAGTAAATTTGTATGTGCCAAACTCCAAACATTGAAATGAAATTCTGTTTTGTATGCTCAAGCAGCTCATGTTTCAACTAGGGCTGCCTATATCTTCCATGCTAGCTGGGTTATTCTCAAGAGGAGTGGACTCTGCTCCTCATTCACGAGAAAGGGTCGGTAACTGGGATGCCCAGTCCCATGATCCAAAAAGATCAAAGCAAATCAAAATAATTAAACAAAACTCCCCCAGGGCTCTTGTTTGTTGGAGGCACTCTTTGTTTCGTGCAAGCCATGGATTGATGCTTGTTGGTGGTTGGGGGAGTATAAACCTTTACCATTCTGTTTGGGAACTGCCTATAATGCATGTAGTATGGTAGATACAACCATCTCATAGTTGTTGCGTTGACAGTGAAAGTATGCCGCTCAACATGTTATTCAATCTCTATTTTAAAATCGATTTGTGGCACCTCTACGAATCCCTGCTTCCCTCTACGAAGGGCCTATCTATTTACTTTTATGTTGAGTCATCACCCTTCTTATTAAAAGCACCCGTTGGAGAGCACACTGTCATTGGCACACATTATTGTTGGTTTATATTGGGTATGACTTGACTGGATCTCTTTTACCATGAATTACAATGTTTAGTCAGTCCTTGATCTTTGAAGGTGCTCTGCATTTGTGTTTTGTGGTCTCAGAAAGGGCTAGCGAGATACCATTTTGTTATATCATGTTATGATTGTTTTGCAAAAGTGTTGTCATCCGAGTTTTATTGGCTCGCTAGCTGATTATGTTATTGATACGAGTAATTGTGAGATCTAAGTGTTAATGTGAATATGGTTAGTTCATCATATTTGCTGAAACTTGAATGCTGGCTTTTCATGTTTACAACAACAAGAGAAAACAGAGTTTGTAAAAGTTTTTCTTTATCACTTTCAGTTTATCAACTGAATTGCTTGAGGACAAGCAAAGGTTTAAGCTTGGGGGAGTTGATACGTCTCCAACGTATCTACTTTTCCAAACACTTACGCCCTTGTTTTGGACTCTAACTTGCATGATTTGAATGAAACTAACCCGGACTGACGCTGTTTTCAGCAGAACTACCATGATGTTGTTTTATGTGTAGAAAAGAAAAGTTCTCGGAATGTCCCAAAAATCCACGGAGGCACTTTTTGGAATTAATAAGAATTTCTGGGCGAAAGAAATACATCAGGGGGCCCAGAGCCTGTCCATGAGACAGGGGGCGCCCCCCTAGGGCACGCCCTCCTATCCCGTGGGCCCCCTGGACCTCCACTGACGTCAACTCCAACTCAATATATTCCTTCTCGTAGAGAAAAAAATCAGAGAGAAAGTTTCGTCGCATTTTACGACACGGAGCCGCCGCCAAGCCCCAATCTCTCTCGGGATGGCTGATCTGGAGTCCGTTCGGGGCTCCGGAGAGGGCGATTCGTCGCCGTCGTCATCATCAACCATCCTCCATCACCAATTTCATGATGCTCAGCACCGTGCTGAGTAATTCCATCGTAGGCTTGCTGGACAGTGATGGGTTGGATGAGATTTACCATGTAATCAAGTTAGTTTTGTTAGGGTTTGATCCCTAGTATCCACTATGTTATGAGATTGATGTTTCTATGACTTTTCTATGCTTAATGCTTGTCACTAGGGCCCGAGTTCCATGATTTCAGATATGAACCTATTATGTTTTCATGAATATATGTGTGTTCTTGATCCTATCTTGCAAGTCTATAGTCACCTATTATGTTGTCACAGCCCTAGATCTTTGTTTGTAATTAGCTGCATCTTCATCCATGTCATCATGTTTAAATTTCATTTACACTTCAAATGGGGGATAATAAACCCTAGCAGCAAATGGAATTCAACCAGGTTCAAACTTAAATCTTTTCAATGATCCCAAACTGCCTTTAGAAATGTTCATCATTTTTGAATTGTCCCAGCACTATTGCTCCGGAACACTTGACTGGCCGGCATGTGTTTCACGTCGTTCCTGTGTCTGTCCCTTCGGGGAAATGTCACGCGGTGACATCCGGAGTCCTGCCTAGCCTGCTACAGCCCGGGTTGGAGTCCTGTTAGCAGGTGCTACAGCCCGGATTCGACGCCATCAATCGACATGCTTGATGTTGATTCATGTATGCCTGTCCCTATAAGTTAGTGCCACTTTGGGTTCACGACTAGTCATGTCGGCCTGGGTTCTCTGTCATATGGATGCTAGCGACACTATCATATACGTGAGCCAAAAGGCGCAAACGGTGGGCCATGGTAAGGCGACACCCGTGGGAATACCGTGCGTGAGGCCGCAAAGTGATAGGAGGTGTTACCGGCTAGATTGATATGACTTGGAATCGGGGTCCTGACAGCGTTGGTATCAGAGCCTGATTGCTTGTAGGATTACCAAACCAAACCGGTCGAAGTTGTGTCTAGAAATGCTTTAGTTATATAAGGGAATTGATTGTGGAAGGGAACGTAAGGCTCTTTTTACTCCTTGTACCTCATGGCCTTCTGATCTGAGTCAACCTCTTCTCTTCTACGGGGATTAAGAACTAGGCCTTCTCATCTATCTATCAGGATGGCGTGTTACTAATCCATAGACTTATAGGATTGTTGGTTTCAAGCTCCAATTCAGTTCCTACTTCTTCCGTGTGTTGTTAGTTGATCTCAGAACCTTGTTATTGTGATGTTGAGTGGTCATGCCACAATTTTGCAGGATGTCTCAAATCTTTTTGAGCATTTACAGCCGTTATGCCGTCCGAGTCATCCCAGATTTCTAAATAGTCTAATGCATTTGCAAATCCCTTCTCTCCGTTTCTAATGTTCATTTGGGCCAGATTAATCACACAAATTAGTGTGTTGAGGTACCACGCTGCCTCGGCATATATGTTGGAGCTATTATTATGAACCTAGGTGTTTTAGGGAGTCACCTAGTAATCTAGCCATGTTTTGTGTTCCCGGTGTGATGATTCTGGCCATCATTCTCGAAAGCATCCCGTGATGCCATTTAGTTAGTAGGCCTTCTATTTCTGGGTTCTTGAACCCGGGATTCACCCTACTTACTTCATGTTGATAGTGTTTGCTAGTTCCTTTAGGATATTTGTAACCTTGAGACAGTCCTCGAGGTCCGTGGTTTTTCCTTCTTCCAAATACCATGAACTACTTATGGCAGAAGTTCCTCATTGAACCAAAAGATCACAACCAGAGTGCTCGTGATGAGTCCTCCATTCTATATTGTGATTCTGCCATTTCGCCTTTCTCGCATGGGTTATCCGGAAGAAACCTGTTGAACTTGGTTTGACATATTAATCTATGCATCCACAACTCAGAAAGATATATGTTCCTTTGAGTTGTCCCCCTTCAGTCGTATTCTGACCTCGTCTGTCAATTGATAGTCAGGAGTAATTGTGCATCTGTGTTATCGATGCTTATTATTCTTGTGGTCCGTCAAGCCATTCTGTTCTGGAATGACTAGGAGAAACAAACTCCAGTACCTCATCCATATCCAGGATTGGGTCAAAGCAGTTGTAATCCGCAAATCAAATGACAATCCAACTTTTCATTATGTTCTACCTCGGAGTATTACCCCCTTTATGTCAAGATTGTCATGAGGATTGCACCATTTCTCATGTATTCTTGACGTAGTGATACTTCTCGCTATCATTATTCATTCCTCGGTCCCGTGTTGTTTTAACCGGAATGCCGACAAGTGATATGTGATGTGTGAAATCGATACTCCTAGCAACCTCGTTGCTTGGTAGTTAATGGACAATATTCTCATTCTTAACGTGTTGGTTATTAAATCATCACCCTAAGATTGATCGTGCTACTCAGTCCTTATTTCCGGTGCACTCTTCGATCAATGAGTTAGGACTGTGGCCATCCCTCACTCTTCTGATCATGTCGTATTGCCTTGAAAAGCAAGATTGTTCTCGAGCTTAGAGACATATCGGTGGTTCGTGATTTTCTGGATATCTTCACGGAAGTATCACCAGGTCGTCACCTGACCGATATGTTGAGTTCGTGATCAAGTGGGTTTTCCTCTAAACCAGCCATCCTCCAAGAATCTATGTTGGATACCCCTGAGCTGTTTGGTCAAGCTAAACAACAACTTGGAGAGTTGGAAGATAAAAGCTTACCTGACTTGGTTCATCTCCAAGGGATATCCTGGTGTGTGTGTGTGTGTGTGTTGAAGAAAGATGCTATGTTCATCGATTGGTCTCTATGATCAGTTGTTGGATCTATTGCCTTGTCAAAACTTTGACTTGAGTATGGGCTATTGTCAAGTCAAATCAGAACCGACGATGTTCGTAATGTTGTCTTACTCGTGGTTGATTCCTCGAGCATATACCATTACATCTTCTGGTCTGACCAATGCTATCACCGTGTTCACATGATGGTGGAAGTCCAGTGATATGGAAATTCAGATGAGTTGTTGTTGAGCCCATCAGCAGCATTTTTGTCTCTGCCATGATTCATGTTGAACATCAACCTAGTGTTGAAAACTTTGTAAGCAATGCCTTCGTGTTCCGTTCATGAAGCCTATGCTTGGATGGAAGAAGTGACTTTCTCGAATTCATGTGCTTTAGGTGTAAGTTGCCGCCATGAATTTGAGAAAGGTTTGTTTTGCTTCCTCTAGAATCATCCCAAGTCAGTCATGCCCGTGCAAAGTATTCTATCGTCTGATAGACTGATCATCTTCATTACATATGCAATTCCTAGCACACCAAGACACTGATTGAATTGTTCAAGATAAAGGAGTCTGTTCTAAAGTGTTAATCCTTTGGACCTCCGCGCTGAGACTTCGATATCATCAATGATGATTCCCAACCAGGACTCGATAGTGTTTTGTTGTAAGACTACCGCGTGGTCATGCTTGTCTTGGACAGCGTGTGCACAGGTTTGTAGCAGAACTAGCTCATGTTTTGGAGCTTGCTATTGTAGTTCATTTCCCGAGAATGTCGCAACGTCATCTCGTCGATTTGTGTTGCAAACCTTCATTTTTCTTTCTAGACTTGATGAGTCTGGAATATCCTAACACCAACCAGATCTGAATCTCAGGCAGATATGATGGTTGGAACATTCCCAAAGATTAGCACTTTGTCCCTAGCTTGCACCGCCATTGTGCCATCCAACCATGGTCTACCCTTCTCGGTAATTTCTGGTCAGGATCGCCTTCAACGGTGGTCCTACCATGGGTCCCATCCATTTCTGATGATAAGCAAAATCATCCATCGCGTTGTCTTCAACAAGGTACTCCACATCATCCATTCGAATCCGGATATGCCACTTCTTCGAACTCCATCAAACGATCGTTCGGAAAATTGCCTCAGGCTCGTGAGAAGAGTTTCAATGATCTATGTATCAAAAGTAATTCCTTTTTGCCACTTGAGGGAATAATCTATGAGTCACCTTCCCTAAGGTGCCCCGTTAGGGAATCATGGCAATTCTTCCTCGCTATTCTGAAACCCTCGTCAAATTGTTTCTTCCGCCCCTCCTGATGCATGTTCCGTGAGTTGATCCTATGATCATTAAGATGATCCTAAGTTGTTCGAACCTCAGGAAGATTGATTCTTCCAAAATTCTCCCTCTCTACTCGTTATCATGTTGGATGTAGTTCTCAAAGCAAGACGTCAAGATCAATTTGAAGCAATGAATCAACATCTTCGAGAAGTGCAATGGATCATGAAGACGGTGTCAGTTCCGTATCCCCTCTGTCTTCTTACCTCACGTCTTGAATCTCGGGACGAGATTCTTGTTTAGTGGGGGTGAGTTGTCACAGCCCTAGATCTTTGTTTGTAATTAGCTGCATCTTCATCCATGTCATCATGTTTAAATTTCAGTTAAACTTGAAATGGGGGATAATAAACCGTAGCAGCAAATGGAATTCAACCAGGTTCAAACTTAAATCTTTTCAATGATCCCAAACTGCCTTTAGAAATGTTCATCATTTTTGGATTGGCCTAGCACTACTGCTCCGGAACACTTGACTGGCCGGCATGTGTTTCACGTCGTTCCTGTGTCTGTCCCTTCGGGGAAATGTCACGCGGTGACATCCGGAGTCCTGCCTAGCCTGCTACAGCCCGGGTTCCCGGAGTCCTGTTATCCCAGTGCTACAGCCCGGATTCACACGCTGCTGATCGACATGCTCGATGTTGATTCATGTATGCCTGTCCCTATAAGTTAGTGCCACTTTGGGTTCATGACTAGTCATGTCGGCCCGGTTCTTCGTCCTATGGATGCTAGCGACACTATCATATACGTGAGCCAAAAGGCTAAACGGTCCCGGGCCATGGTAAGGCGACACCCGTGGGAATACCGTGCGTGAGGCCGCAAAGTGATATGAGGTGTTACCGGCTAGATCGATATGACTTTGAATCGGGGTCCTGACAGCGTGAAGTGAAACACATGCCAGCCAGTCAAGTGTTCCGGAGCAGTAGTGCTGGGCCAATTCAAAAATTATGAACATTTCTAAAGGCAGTTTGGGATCATTGAAAAGATTTAAGTTTGAACCTGGTTGAATTCCATTTGCTGCTAGGGTTTATTATCCCCCATTTCAAGTTTAACTGAAATTTAAACATGATGCCATGGATGAAGATGCAGCTAATTACAAACAAAGATCTAGGGCTGTGACATATGTGTTGTGATCCGACAACCCCGAAGTGACAATAATCGGGATACTTCTCGGTGATGACCATAGTTTGAGGAGTTAATGTATTCAGTATGTGTTAATGCTTTGGTCTGGTTCTCTATTAAAAGGAGGCCTTAATATCCCTTAGTTTCCACTAGGACCCAGCCGCCACGGGAGGGTAGGACAAAAGCTGTCATGCAAGTTATTTTCCATAAGCATGTATGAATATTTACGGAATACATGCCTACATTACATTGATGAACTGGAGCTAGTTCTGTGTCACCCTATATTATAGCTATTACATGAGGAATCACATCCGACATAATTATCCATCACTGATCCATTGCCTATGAGCTTTTCATATATTGTTCTTCGCTTATTTACTTTTCTGTTGCTACTGTTACAACTACTACAAAACCCCAAAAACATTTATCTTTACTCTTGCTACTGTTACCATTACTATCATACCACTTTTTCTACTAAACACTTTGCTGCAGATACTAAGTTATCCAGGTGTGGTTGAATTGACAACTCAACTGCTAATACTCAAGAATATTCTTTGGCTCCCCTTGTGTCGAATCAATAAATTTGGGTTGTACTTCACCCTCAAAAGCTGTTGCGATCCCCTACACTTGTGGGTTATCAAGCAACATCGTGCATTTGTGCCCCGCGCTACTGCTCTGGCCGCCAGCCACCTACCACCTTTCCCTTCTTCCTCCTGTCTTCTTCCTCCCCCTTCCTTTCTCCCCCTTTCCTTGCACTTGTTTGTTCCTTTCAATGCTCTCCCTCCTGCCCCTCTAGCCCTCGACCGCCCCATCTTATTTGCCCCTCCACCACCCCCTCTTATTTGCCCCTTCACCACCCCTCCATTAGCTAGAGCTAGCCCTCCCTCCCACTCTTCTTTTCCCTCCACCACCTCACCCCTCTTCTTTGCCCCCTCCCTTCCCCTCTTATTTTCCCTCCACCACCCCTCCATTAATTAATCACCGTACCCCCTTCCATTAATGCCTTCCCTCTCTCCTCTCCCTGTCCTCCCAATCTCTCCCTAGCTAGCTAGCTAGCTAGTTAGAGCTATATATCTAGAACTAGTAGGTAATTAAGGATAAAGGTGCTCGATATCCCTCTCGACACATAGGTGAGCAAAAAAAGGTGTTTATGTGGATAGGACCGAAACTATATATACATGGACAATACGAGAATATACCGAATTGTGTGTGGCATAATTTGAGTTGTCTACATTTTGTATTTGATGAAATAATGTGGGTGACATGAGTAGCCTATGTTTTGCCGAAATGTCAATTCAATTCCGTTTCGGCGAATTTCGGGCAAACTCAATATGTCCTATGTTTAGGGAAGGTCATGCCGAATTTTTGTATGAATTTGATCCATGCATGCATACAAGGTTATAATATTTGCTCTGCGCGCAGGTGATCATGGAGGTCAATGGAAGGATGGTGGAAAGATACTAGCAATCCGCTGTGGACGACATGTATGAAAAAATACTGAAGGATGTTTTATCTCCGTGTCAAAAATGCAAAGGAATAGTCAGGCTCAACCCCTTTGAGGGTGGTACATTCAAGGCGCACCTAGTCATTGTAACATCCCAAATTTCCAATTTGGAATGATATACATTAGATCATCATTGCATATCATATTTTATTGCATTTTGGCTTGATCCTAGAAATTCTAAGCAACTCAAGGACCCACTGAGAGAGTTGGGGATTTCGTTATTTTCATATTTGAGTTTTCTCAAATATTTGAAAATGGGATCATTTGATTTTAATTATTTATCTTTGTATATTTCTTATATAAAAATAAGAGAGAGGGAATGAAATGACTTTCCCAAAATAAAGAAATTTAGTATTAAAATCAAATAAGATTTTATTTCGGAGTTTTATCGCTATTTTATTTGAATTAGGAAAAATGCGTGTTTTCCAAAATTGCATTTTAGGCCCAAATAAATGTTCATCTTGTCCGGCTCATTTTTAGAGGACGGGGAAAATTTATTTTGGGATTTTTGGAGGCTGTTTAGTATTTCTTTTCTTTCTTTTTCTGCATGTCGGAATTATTTAAAAAAAAAGGCAAACCGACTCCGGGCCGTACCCGAGCGGGACACCGCCTGGGGGGGGGGGGGTTATAAGACGTGCCTCGCCTTCAGCCCACACCGCCACTTGACCCGCCCGCCGAATCAGTAGCCGCCATCACCGCATCGCCCGCCGCCACCTCTGCCGCATGCCGCCGCCGCCGCCGGACCCCGCCGCCGTCGCCGAAGACGCCGCCGGAGTTGACCACCTCTGCTGCCGTTTTTTTTCGGTTTAATTCAGTAAACCCTAGATCTTGATCCTTTTTTTAAATTCCGGTTTATTTTTGTTAGATCGATTTTTCCATCAGTTTATTTATTTAGCGGACGTTCGTCCGTACGTTCGTTTTAACGAACGGTTTTCGTCGTTTAGCAGCGAACGCTCGTTCGTTAGCATGTTCGTCAGTTTTTCTTTTCCTCGGGTTTTTCGCGATTATTTTCGATCGCGATTTCTGATCCAATTTTCGCTTTAATTTAACTTTTCTCTCGTTAATCGGAATCAGGCGATTCAAGCGCCTACAGTTTCGTCTCGAAACTCTCTTTCCATTGAACCAACTCAAACAAGTTTTTGCTACTGCAAAATTTGACTTAGGTCTATATTAGTAAATGAAGCTTGTTTCGTTCATCGTTTGAGTTTTGTTGTTTCGTTTGATTTGATTCTTTTTGCAAACCGGAGTTCTTAAGTTGAACTTTCTGGTTAGATCTCTTATTTGAGTTTTACCCGTTCTTTAGATGAGTGCTTATTGTATGCTTGTTTGTTTTCCATAGAGTATCCGGAGTGCGCAGCGTGCTACTACGAGTCTCTAGGTTTCACGGATCATCAGCAAGGCAAGTAACACTTTGATCATACCTTTTTACTACCTAGGTTTATTGCATTAGATCAATCCTCAAACAATTGCATGGTTAGGATCTGATTAATATGTGGGTTTTGGGAAGTAGATGAGTTAGTACCTATTGTCCTGTTTATTATCCAACCTAGGGGAGTTACTTCTACGTTTGCTTATATTGCTATGCTATGCTAGTAGACGTGGATTGGGTGAGTGTATCCATGACAGATGTGAGTATTGTTAATTAATGGTTCAACATAAGGTGGCAAATTTAATACACATCTGGGTGGATTGAGGAACCTGGGGAACCCAGTGTTGCCTGTAATTTTGGAAATCCTGGGGTACCGTTTGATTCTCCTATGGACCGCCACCCAGGCTCAAAGGGATCATGAGGTTTTTCATGCTAGAAAGTTTCGTGTGCAGCCGCAAGCTACTATGGGCTCTAGCATAGTTGATTAAGTGGTGTGAACTCTTATAGTGGTAGACTAGCAGATGTAGGGGATGTAGGTGGTACTGTCTACCCATCGTAAGGTGCTAACGCTTCTGAAAGACTATGTCTCGGTCATCCGTCTCTCAAACAACATGTAGTGCGAGAATTCGACGGAGGAGATCGAGTCTTGCGGGGAAAAGTGGGCAAACCTTTGCAGAGTGTACAAACTAATCATGGTTAGCCGTGTCCCCGGTTAAGGACGTTTTGAGTATCTAGTACTTGGATTATCATGTGACTTATATTTAATTTGTTGGGTTCAATGTTGATGCTTAATTGGGATTGAGTTGGGTGAACCTTCTCAATGTTTAACAACCACCATGGTAGTTAAATAAAGTTTATTCCTTTGTTGTTGGGGAAAATTGGCTTTATGCAAAACTGTAACCATAGAGCTTTCCAACAGCCATATATGCATGTAGTGTTACACTACTAGGGAAAAGCCTAGCAGCAGCGCGGGTTTTAGGCCTATCGGTAGCGTGGGGACCGGTGCTACTAATAAGGCGCTACAACTAAAGTATAGCAGTAGCGCCTGTCGTCCCATGCTACTGCAATACATGAATAGCTATAGCACCCTTTAGAGAGGGGCACTGCTGATATTATCTGCAGCGCTATTTATAGGGAAACGCTACTGGTAAGGCGGCGCTACTCCTAAATTCCCCCCCCCCTTCGCTACTACTATTTTTATCAGTTTTTCTCTCTATATTTGTTTTGTATTTGAATAGGCTTTATACAATAATCTTTAGCATATCATACAAATGCAAATGTAATCATAGCGTATACATACAATTAGTCTCATCAAATCATGTCATCATCATAATCATCATCCAACACAAAGTGGTCTCTCGTCATCATCTCCAAAATAGCGATGCAAGTCTCAATTACTTGCGAATACATCGTCATCCATCTAAACAATGATATACGTGAGAAGAGCTATCACTTTGAGTACATGAGTTCGTATCCCTCTCGCATTAGCATGAACCAAAACTAACTACTGCCTGTCGCTCGGAAACCGGAAACCGGTACACCTGGGCCTGACACTCCGGCAAATAGTCGTATATATACTCCTGGCATAGCACTTCTTCGCCATCTATGATATATGCACCTGCATCGTCACATGAGTCGATGATATGCAACATATATAGTTGAGCAACAGAAAGATACAGACTTGGCAAAAATAGAAACAACATATCGTAAGCATAAATAACAAAGTTCATCGTACCCAGAATGCACTAACTAGAGTGATCTTCGCTAGTCGAGGAGGAGGACGGTTTAATTACATCACAAATAAAGTTTCACCGTGCATAACTGAAAGTTTTGTCATAAATCACTCCACCATGTCGTGCCATCCATCGATGTCAGGGAGATAGTCCCCGAGCTTAGTGAAAGGCATCATGTCGAGACGCTGAGAGGCTATCCATGTTTGGACGTTTTCCCGCGACATTTGTCCTTCTCCGCAGAACATCCCTGTTTTTCCGACGACCTCCTTCATGATGACTTGGGCAAGTTCGCGCTGGATGTTAGAGATCTCAGCTCGAAGTCGATGATCCTCGATATCTCCTATGTCCTTTTTCCCATTGCAGAATATGGGCATCGCCAGATCTAGCTGACATGCGAACGTTCTGGTGATCCCGTCTGTACTCCAGCATGTGGTGTAGGACATAGAATCCATCATTAAGAAAATCGTTCGGTTGTTGGATGCAGCAGAAGTCGGTCTTATGGCTGAAGGCGACCCTGCCGCCCCTTCTCTTCTTGTCCCTGACCTCTCCACCCTTTGCTTGGTAGTAAAAGATAGCACTGTCGAGAACATCCTTGATGTGGGTGTAATCCTTTTTGTGAATGTTCTTCGACGAGTCCAAGTAAAGAGTGTGGGAGAATCGGGGGTAAAGGATGATGAGGACAGCGTGCCCGCCGCTGCGCAAAATAAGTACACCTTAAATTAATTATCCTCCACCGTGAAAATGAATGATTGAAATTGAAGGAAGGATAGCAGTGCGGATGAGTTACAAGGGATGATAAGGCACGAGAATCGCCTCCTTGTCCTTATTGGCGAGCACGAAATTGGCGATGTAATCCCTCGCGTATTCACCATCCTTTGCGCAGACTCCCAAGAAGCCCTCGTGCATGTAGTACGGGTCGGCGACACAGATATGAGGTATCTGCTCAACTCCAATGTTGTAGTTCATGTGCAAGGCATAAAGGCGGACAAACGTAAAATCCAGCTTCTTCATGTGAAACATGTCGAATATGTAATCGAATCAGAGGAAGAACTTATCCGCGGGAAAGCCGTCGACGTACGACATTTGCCGCGGAACGTTAACCACGTAGAGTGGGTATCCTGGATCTTTCGAGGTGATGAGGCCTTTCTCATTCCGCAGCACATTGTTATGAAGTCTCCTTAGATCGCCGAATCTGGCCTGTAGCGCTGTTGCAGGTAGGATTTGTTGACCGGGGATATGCCATTTATCCGCATCGGGGATATCTATACGGTCCTGAAGCCGAGGCTGCTGAGGAGGCTGGATCATAGAATCATCTTTTTTGCCCTTCCTCGCTCTCTTCCTAGACTTATTTACTACTGGAAGGTCGTCCATAATACGTTGAGACGGCAATTCAGGCACCAACTCACGATGCTCAAACCCTGAGGAGGTGCCAGTATAGACATACTGTTCAGCGCCATCGTCATCCTCATCCTCATCCATGGCGATGTCATCAGCGACTAATGGAGGCTCCTCCTTACCCCGTCCACTATCACCCAACCCGACACCCGACGCTAATTGGGTAGGTGGAGTGTTGATGTTCATACCTTGCTGAGGCTGCGTGCTCGTGGGTGTGCTCCCGCCTGCCTCCGCACGGCAGAACTCTTTGGCCACAACAGGACCCACCCATTGCAACAATCACCAAGCCGCCGCGGGGTCTCGTCGTTATCCCCCACTAGTATAAGAGGTGGCAAATTCTTGTGGCCCGGTTTGACACTGGCCACGGAAACCTTGAAGATGTTTGGGCGGATCGACCGGCTGTGAAACAATGGTTCCTTCGGCTCCATTATCGTCGCCTTCCCCACGTCCACCTTCCGGTCGCCGATGGTGTACAATATGGTGCACAGGGTTTCGTCGGCCTACAAAGAAAAGTCTGCAACGTGAGACATCCGAAAGGCAACGAAAACGGGAGATTATACATTTATATTGAAGGGGGCCGGTGTGACACATACCGTGAGTGCCTCGAGCTCAGCCAAAGATGAAGCACCGCCGAGCACGTCCGGTGCGGGAGCCGGTGCGGGAGCAGGTGCGGGAGCCGGTGTGGCAGCAGGTGCTGGTGCAACGCTAGTCGAGCTGCTCCCCAAGAAGTCAGCAAGGGGAAAGTCCTCTGCATTTTTTTTCTGGATTTTGCCTTGACCAAGTGAAAACGGCCGGAACCAAGGAAGTAGACAAATCTGCAACCACCTGTTTTGCGGCAGCTACCGCTGTTGCGACTGTCTGAGATGATTTTTTCTCAACCACAATCTCAACCTTCTTGTCGATGTTTTCTTGATTAACCTCCGTCTTTCCTTTCTCTCCTCCGTGGTCTCACGGTAGTACTTCTTCCACGTGGCGCCGCCTCCGACACTGCACGCGTCCCATACGATGGTCGAGTATCCACCGGTTGTCGTTTCAATATGTTCAACGCCCGGTTGAATGGAGTGTCCCACTTGGGCCTCGCCAATGCCTCAGACGGCGAGTTGCTTTCGGCCGCAATCCTGTGCTGCTCTCTCTGCAAAAGGCACAAGGATCATTTAGAAATATGACTAACGTGTGCAGTCAAATTGATTAGAAACTAAAATTACCAGCAGTCTCATGAACTCCGTAATTATCGGTTTTGTCTCGTAAACCTTCTTCACTGGGTCCCAACGGTGAACTCCGCCAAGGGGTCTTGGATGCCCAGACTCCCAGCTTCCGCATCCTCCGTGGACCATTTGGACCTCTTTCCGCCGTAACCATGGCTTCCGAGGTGGTGGCTCCCAATGTTCCTCTCTTGAAGCCCCTTCACGTACTTAGACTTTTTTTTGGCAGCTTTTTCCTCACAAGCCTCCTTGAATATTTGAAACTGATCTTCCGTGATTGTCGGATTATCCTTTACATTCTCGGAGTAGGGTTCCTTATTGTCAATGATCTTTGCTTTCACTCGATTTTTCCAGGTGGCGAACGCGTCGCTAAACTTGGGCATGGTGTGTTTGTTTATCTTCTTCATTGCCGGGTCCTCATCTGGATCTTCATAATCCTTCTCATTCTGGCCCGGGAGCAAGAATATCTAGTGAAACTTCTTTAGGAGGGAGCACCTCATATTTTCTATCTTCTGTAGTTTCTCATCGTTGATGGTGGTGGTTGTCCGTACGATGCAGCCTATTTGATTGCCGTAGCACGAGCACGCTTCCTCGGGCGCCTTTGGCTCAAAATTGCCGTCGTCCACCTCCGTGACCACCAGTCTAGTAGTCCTGAGTTTGTTAGGAAGCCGTTGCCTATTTGCTTTCAGTTCTACACCGGCTCCGCTCCACGAGGCAATGTTGGTCTCAGTCTTAGCGCCGGTCTCGATGCCGGTCTAAGTCTCAGCGCCGGTCTCAGTCTCAGCACCAGTCTGCGTGTCGGTCTCAGTCCCCGATGCCACCGGTGGGCCCAACAACAACATCGGTTGATCGTCGGCAAGGCTAAAAAATTCGTCTGCTGCCCGGTACATGTCGTCGCAATCACCAGAACCCTGTCCTTCATCATTGCTAGCCATGTTTCCTATTATTAAATCTAGTCAATTAATTCTAGACCTAATAAATTGAATAATGACATAAAAAAGGCCTATTGTTTTGCAGGAACGTTGACTCCTTCCTGGTGCGGCAAATCCCGGGCACTCGATATGTCCTAGTTTGTAGCACAAGTCATGCCGAAATTCACGGAAAATTTCGGCATGACCTTTGCTAAAAAGTGGACAAATCGAGAACCTAAAATTTGCCGGAACAGAAATGAATCAACATTCTGGCAAAACATAGGCCACTCAGCATCATTCCTTGGAAACAACAAAGCCACTTGGGCACAATCGAAGCACTTCAATGAAAAGATATAACATGACCACTTCAATGAAAATATATAATCAACAATAAAAGTCTAGGAAGGGATCATCTTTAAACTAAAATTTGCCTAAATTCTTTTCCTTCAAAAATAGCGGTCTTTTCAAAAATCAAAAACCTTTGCAAAATGACCTCACTAAACACTTCTTTGCCTAGGACAGAACCCAAATTATGTTGATCTAGCTATTCCTCAATCTCACACAAACACACATTATTATCTCTGACCCTTCTCTGCCTAGGACAGAACCCAATTAAATTGCAAAGGAACTCCATTTCTCTAACCCTTCTGACCTAACGCTCTAAAATAAAATTTTCCTCTAACCTAGCCAACCTACTTAACCTAGCTTGTTAATCCAACAAACCTAATTAACCTACCTATTTAACCTAGTTAGTTAAACTAGTTTACCTAGATAATTAACCTAATTATACTAGTTAACGCAGCTAGTTCTCTGTCAAAGCCCTAAATAAAATTTCGCACTAATTAACCTAGAAAATTAACCTAATTAAACTAGTTAACCTGACTAGTTCTCTGTCAAAGCCCTAACTAAATTTTTGCACTAACCTAGATAATTAACATAAACTAGTTAACCTAACTACTTCTCTGTCAAAGCCCTAACTAGTTAACCTAGATAATTAACCTAATTAAACTAGCTAACCTATGCATGAGAGAGAGAGGAGGCGTGGGGGCTTACAGAGGATGGCTCCGGTGGTGGCGAGGGAGGCCGTGGTGGCGAGGGAGGCAGGGGCGTCTCCGGTGATAGCGAGGGAGGCAGTTGTGGCGAGGGAGGATCCGGTGGCGTCGACAACGGCTTCGGTGGCGTTGATGAGGCTGCGCGGCTCCCTGGCGTTGGGGCGGCTCCGGTGGCGTCGACGGCGTACGGCTCTGGTGGCGTCGATGTCGGCAGGAGACGGCGGCGAAGTGGGGCGATGACGAATCGGGGAGACGGCGGCGGGGTGGGTCGAGGGATTTGGGGGAGAAGTGGTGGCCGGGGGCAAACGGTTTTTTGGTTAAGTCAAACTTAGCGGTAGCGCGTTTTGTAAAACGCGCTATAGCTAAGATAGGTATTGCGGTTTTTATAAAACGCGATGCTGCTATAGCTATGTAATTTTCTACCATTTTTCAATTTCCTTTTCTGTTTCTACAGCGGGGGTCTTAGGACACGCGCGACAGCTACGTTAGCTATAACGCCTCTTATGAACACACGTTACTGCTATGCCTTCCTCCGTTTTTTCGCTTTTTCATTTATTTTGCTTTACATTTTATTTTTTCCTTTCTCCTTTTTCTATTTCTTTAATTTTCATTTAGTATTCTATTTGTTTTTCATCTTATTTATTTCCATTAGTAGTACCGCTCTTCGTAGGAAACACGCTACTACTTATGCCCTAGCGGTACCGCGCTTCGTCCAAGCCCGCTACTGCTATGTGAAGCCTATCGTTCTAGCAATGGGAATATTAGTCGTAGCGCTTTTGCCACTACACGCGCTACTGCTAATATTGTATTTGTAGCATGGTTTTTTCTCGATCGCTACTGCTATCTAGCACTAGCGCCCTTTTTTGACCCGTGCTGTTGCTAAATTTCTGCGTATAAGGTTTTCCCTAGTAGTGTTAGCATTATTCTGTTCATTACTCTCTATGTGTTACATTGCCAGCACATTCCATGTGCTGACCCGTTTTCGGGCTGCAACGTTCATGTTGCAGACTTTTCAGACAACGAGTAAGGTGCCTTAGGTCACGATCTTTCACTCAGTGATGCCGTTGGAGTTCATGGACTCGCTTTATCTTCCAAGCCTTCCGCTGTTATCGTATTTAGATGGCCTTAAGCCATACTTATTGTATAATTTCTCTTTTTTAGACATTCTTTGTAATAAGTGTGTGATTGCTACTCTGTTATAAATACTTCAAGTACTGTGTGTGTCAGCATTACCGATCTAGGGATGACACTGATGCACAGAGATCAGACTGTTTGAGGTCTGGTCGCTAAACTCATGCATGGTTTCATGCATGGCCATACTCGGTGGATAAGTCAAGATGAAGATGATGATGAGGACATCGATGGGGCAGGAAATAATGACACAAGGCTACTAGATGAAGAGATGATCGATTATCTACTCGAAGAGGAAGACGGCCTCAGAAATGTCGATGGCGAAGAGGCAGTTCAAGGTGGAGAAGACGCGGACACACCGCCGTCTTCGTCATTAATAAGTTAATCCATATGGGACCCGCATGTTCGAGACCTGCTTCGCAAGAATATGAGTAGCGACAGAGCTTCTTCCCGAGAGGAGGCCAAACTAGCGCCGGGATGAGCAATGGGAGATGATCAGCACCGGGAAGGATAGATCCATTGCAGCTCTCATCCAGGAGTTAAACCAGCACATTCGACGCCAGGAGAACCAGATGTGCGCAGGCATGATAGATCTGAAGAAGGCAATAACCAAGATCACAGAACTAGAATAAGAACTCAAGTCTACACGTGATGGATATGAGGAGGAAATAACGACACTCGTGGAAAAGAACGATGATCTGAAGAAGAAGCTAAAAGTATTCATGGGATTCCCCACGCCAGGAGGAGAAGACAACGATTGCACTTGGCCAGAGAACTACATCATCATCGACGACACCGACTCAGACCCTGACGATAGCGATGTTGACTATGTTGATGAAGCTAGAGCAGATATCATGGACTCCTCGACCGATCAATTTTTCTAGTCGACCACCATCACAGTAGTAGTATTCCCCCATGTATATAGCATAGTCCGAGCACTTTTGTAATGATAGTCAGACCGTTGTAAGCCCTTGTTTGAATTGATTGAAGTGATATGTTGGTGTTTGTCTCCTATGCATATGGGGAGTGTTTTCTCTCTAGACCTCTTTCTATTATGTATTCTCATCCTTTCTAAACCCTCAGATGCCTCCGAGACGCGACAATGGATTTGCTTTCCCACCAAAGCTCACTCAGTTGATCCAACAGCAGAATGCATTGATGCAGATACTAGTACAGAATCAGAATCAGGGAAACAACAACAACAACAACCCACCACCACCACCACCTGTTGATCACTTAGCCCGTTTCTTGAAGCTTAGTCCGCTGGTGTTCTCTAGTTGCATAGAGCCGATAGTTGCAGATGATTGGCTCCGCAAGATTGGAAGAGAGTTGACCACTGCAGGATGCACAGATGAGGAGAGAGTGTGCTTTGCCGCACATCAGCTTGATGGACCCGCAACATCATGGTGGGAGAATTTCACAGCCACTTACCCCATCGACACTGTCACATGGGATCAGTTTCAGCAGGCTTTCCGTACATCCCATGTCTCAGCGGGAGCTATGGACATGAAGAAGCGTGAGCTTCGCAACTTGCACCAAGGAGGACGTACAGTTGGCCAGTATGTGGATGCCTTTAGTAAGCTAGCACGTTATGCTCCAGATGACGTTGCTACGGATGCAGCTAAGCAGGAGAAGTTTCTGGAAGGACTGAATGATGAGCTAAGCATGCAGTTGATGGTGGCAACCTTCAACAACTACCAGGAGTTGGTAGATAGAGCTCTCATGATTGAAGAGAAGCAGCAGCAGATTGACAGACGCAAGAGGAAGTATGGACAAGGGAAGTACAATTCTGGAGCTCAGCAGAAGCCTCGTTTGACTCCAAACTTGGGAGGACATTTTCAGCATACCCATGGAGGCCACAGTCATAATGGAGGGAGTTCGCACAACCATAGTGGCACCAAGAATGGCAATGGTAATGGAGGAAACAACGGCCAGAACCGTTCCAACCCAGCCATCCCAGCTAAGAAGGACCTGAGCCACGTCACTTGCTACAAGTGCCAGAAGACTGGACATTATACCAATGAATGTCCTAAAGCTAAGAATGGAAATGGCAATGGAAGCTCTGGGAAGAAGCCGAACCCGTTCAACAGGGGACAGGTGAACCACGTTAGCGTGGAGGAGGTTGAAGCCCAGCCAGATGCAGTAATAGGTAAGTTTTTGGTTGAGTCATTTACTGCAATCGTTCTTTTTGATACTGGTGCATCGCATTCATATATATCAAGGGGATTTGTGGATGAGTATAAACTGCCAACCCAAGCCCTTAGATCACCCATGTTAGTAACCTCGCCAGGAGCTGAGTATATGGCTAGTCTATGGTGTGATCGGTTACTCTTAAGGATTTGTAACTACGTGTTCCCCTCAGACCTAATAGTATTGGAGTCACAAGGACTAGATGTGATATTAGGCATGGATTGGTTATCAAAGTATGGAGGGAACATTGAATGCGGCACTAAGTCGATTTTGCTTACCACCCCAGAAGGAAGAAGGATCAAGTATGTATCCCGGCATGTGCCGAGGAGGACTCAAGTAAATTCCTAATCAGGAGTTGTACGGGAGGAAGTACCAGTGGTGAAGGAATTCCCTTATGTATTTCCAGAGGAGTTGCCAGGCATGCCACCGGATAGGGACATTGAGATTTTGATTGAGCTTTTGCTGGGCACAGGGCCAATATCCAAGAGACCGTACAGGATGCTTGCAAAAGATCTAGAGGAAATTAAGAAGCAGATGAAGGAGTTACTGGATAAAGTCTATATTCTCCCAAGTCCGTCACCTTGGGGATCACCAGTGCTTCTAGTGGAGAAGAAGGATGGATCATTGAGGATGGTTGTTGACTATCGTGGATTGAATGAAGTGACAATCAGGAATAAGTACCCACTGCCGATGATCAACAATCTGTTTGACCAGTTGCAAGGAGCTACGGTATTTTCCAAGATCGATCTGCGATCAGGATACCACCAGCTGAAGATTCGAGAGCAGGATATACCTAAGACAACTTTTACCACGAGGTACGGGCTATATGAGTATACCGTTATGTCATTTGGTCTGACTAACGCACCTGCCTATTTTATGAACATGATGAACAAGGTGTTTATGGAGTTTTTGGATAAGTTCGTCATGGTGTTCATTGATGATATTTTGGTCTACTCGAAGAACAAAGAGGAGCATAAGGAGCATTTGCGTTTGGTACTTGGGAAGCTCAGAGAACATCAGCTATATGCCAAGTTTAGCATGTGTGAGTTTTGGTTGAAGGAAGTTGGATTCGTCGGACATGTTATATCCGGAGAAGGAATAGAAGTATACCCCACCAAAGTTGTCATTGTGACAAATTGGGATGGAGGAGATGGTGGTTGTAGGCGGCATCGGCCTGCGCCTCCTAGAGCTGCTCCTCAGGCTTCTGCCTCACCATGTACATTTATTGGGCACGGTCCTCGCTAATGGTCATGGTTCAATGCACCGGAGAGGATGGCGCAGAGGAGGGGGTTGGCGCCGGATCATGGACTACCATGTTCTCCATTGGGACGTCGTTGTCCTCCGGCTGCCTGCCAGCCAGCCAGTTGGCAGCAATGGCTACCATCTCCTTGTGGTCTGTCGTCCGCCCATCCTGAAGATCGCCGGAGCGCGAGGAAACAATGGTGGGCAGTAGTGGTGTGGACAGGAGAAAGGGAACAAATGCGAATGACTGTTGCTATGGCTGGTGCGGCAGTTTATATAGCAATGGTTAGCGGCGGAGGGACAGACGTGTTGCGCCGGAGTAGCCACCTCGGCAACTGCATATCATTAATGTGGGCGGCAGACGGACGGACGGACGACACTTGTGTCATTTGAAGGCGGAGCAATCGCCTGCACAAGGAAGCGGGGCGGGCGGCGCTGACCGTTTCGGACAAAAAGTGCACGCGGGCGAGGGAGGCGGTCTTGGTGGCCAGGGTAGTCAGACTCGTGCTTGGCAGCGGGTCGGTCCAGCAACCGGATATGCTGGCTCTCCAGCGAGCACGCCGAGCTGAGCGACGACAATCAGACGATGGACGTAGCTTCTGACCAGGAGCCGGCGCCACCATCCAAGCCGATTCATGTCGTGTTCACCATAGGGCAGGTGCGGACGCACTTCGACGCCCTAATGGCGGAAGAGTTACCAGCGCAGGAGGACCTCTGCTGTAACCTCCATCTCCTCAACAAGCGCCGGTGAACAAGCGAATGACAATGCCATCGTCGACATGTGGCCCGGTGATCCTGGCTTCCTGAATGAGCAGCGGGTGCTGTATCAGACCATCCGTAGGGTCCGCGAGGCCCTCTCCGTCATTCTGCGAGTTGTTGCGCTCACTGTGGCACCGCCGTTTCGCGTTCTCAACATGGTCCACGGACATGAGGAATGCGGAGATGACTTTACTTGCAGAGGGTGACAGTGGGGACCCACCAGGGCCATAGCTGCACGTACGCAAGTGCATCCTTATTATATAAAACTACAAATTTTTTTGCTTCCTCCTGGTTTCCTGAAATCACGGTCCCACACCATTGTCAACCTATGTAGTCAATAAACAAGAGAATTGCAGAAGGAGCGGCCGGCAGCTGGGACCAAGCAGCTCGAGCAGTATTTGTGTTTTTGAGGTGTGAGCACTGTAGAGTTTTTCTTGAGTGATGTTTTCGTTGTTGTTCAGAAGAGAGAGCAGGGTATTAACTTGGCGGGATATGGCCCATCTAGCCCAGGCTAGCACTACTAGGGAAAAGCCTATACACAGAATCTTACCAGCAGCACTCCTCAAAATACAATACTACTGCTACTTAGCAGCAGCGTGTGATAGCAAAACACGCTGCTGAAAGGAAAATAGCAGTAGCGCTTCCACGCCAAACAACGCTACTACTCTAATTGACATGACCTCGCAACCCAGCTAGTTATAGCAGTGGCGCTTCTTTATCGAATCAAGGCCATCGCTATAGAAGTTAGCAAGAAGCGCTTGTTATAAGAAAAATCGCCATCGCTACGATCAGCCCACAAGTTTAGTCCCACCTCGCCTCCGCTGAATGTGGTGTTTACCACCTTAAATATGTTACTTCTGAAACTATCACAATCAGTTGGTCTTCACTGAACTCTATGTGTAGAATTTGTGGCGCAATATGAGTCCTCTCTAGTTCCTACCAGAGTGGACTCATATTGACAATTCAGATTGTAGACAAAAAGATAATTGATGGCCAATGTATTTTTTGATGCGTGCTTAGACTTAGCAGTAGCATTTTTCCGTAAAATGCGATGTAGCTAATTTATCTATAGCGCGGTTCCTAATGTGCGCTGCAGCTAGTTCGACTTAACCCCACTCAAAATTTCACTAAGTCCTCCTCCCCCTGTCCCCCTACTTCTCTATCGCCGCCGCCCGAGCCCGAGCCTGCCCTCACCGCCGCCCGAGGCCGCCTCAACCTCACCGCTGCCGCTGCCGCCTCGACCTCACCGCCGCCGCCTCCCCACCCCCTCCGCCTCGACCTCACCACGCTCTCGACCTCACCATCGTCCGACGCCGCCGCCGCCGTCCTCCATCCGCCACTGTGGTACTCCCACCGTGCCCTCCTCCCTCCGCCTGCGGCCGCCCCCTCCTCCCTCCTTCGCCAGCAGCCCTCCTCGCACTGCCCCTCCCTCCTCCTCCGGCCGCCCGCTCCCCCTCCTCTCTCCTACCTCCCTCCCTTGTCTCTGTTCTTGCAAATCGTAGGTGTTTTGAATAAAATAGAAGTAAGAAAATTTAGGGTAGAACTAGGGTAGTAGAATTTTAGCAAGTGTTTAATAGAAAAAAGTTTATTTAGTAAGTGATTAATATAACTTGTTTATTTATATTAGGTACTCAATAGAACTAGTTTATTTGGTCAGTGCTTAATAGAACTAGTTTATTTATAGTAAGTGCTTAATAGCACTAGTTTATTTAGTAAGTAGTTAATAAAACTAGTTTATTTAGTGTTAGGATTATATATAAGATATTTTCAAATGTTTTTTTTTCATATTACTAGTAGTGATGGTATTAGTTAACTAGGGTAGTAAGATTAATAGTAGTTGTAGTTGAACTACTTTAGTTGTAGTTGAACTAGTTTAGTAAGTAAATTAATAAACTAGTTGAACTAGTTGAATTAGTAGAACTAATGTATTTTTAGTAAGATAATTATTATAACTAGTTGAACCACATATTCTATTTATAGTAAGTTTATATTTAGTAAGAACTAGTTGAATTAATAAAACTAGTTGAACATGTCATATTTGTTGTTGTTTTTTAGTTTAAGCAATTATTCGGGATGTATTAGTGATAACTTATACGGTTTTTTTGCTTTTGCAGAAATCAAGGAGCCCCTCCATCATCCCGTCGTCGTCCCCGTCACCGACCCCCTCCGACATCGAGGTGAGACCAGCCAAATATCCATGTATATCTTTTGTTGCTCAAATAGGATATGTGGTTTCCCAAGTGGCCGTTCATGTTTAGTTTACACCTCCGAGTGGCCTATGTTTTGCCGGAGTGTTGATTAATTTCCGCTCCGCAAATTTCAGGTGCTCGATATGTCCTTTTTAGCAAACGTCATGCCGGATTTTTCCGTGAATTCGCATGACTTGTGCTAGAATATGTAGGAAATATTGAGAGGCCTGGATTTTCTCGAAAATAATGATCCACTTTAGGTTTTTTAGTACATATATTTAATTGTACAAGTTTAATCTTTGAATTATGAACGTAGGAAATGTCGTACTCGGACGCATTTACGCCTCCTCGGGAGTGCAGCTGGTGCCACGACGATCGAGGTATGTGCGACAGGTTTGTTGAGCTGGACGAAGATCGGCGCTTCAGCATTAAGCTCGAGAAGACCTTCGATGTTGAAACGGTACGCAACAACGATAAGAGTTTTTTTTCATAATTAAGCATGACTTCAACTATTTCAACGTCTAATTTTCATCTTTTACAATTCGACTAGCTTATCCCATGCCATGCAAGACGCTATGTCTTGGAGAGGATGGGTTTTGAAGACCATGAAAATTTTGAAACAAAGAAAATACACCTAAGGACCCATCATGATATGGATATTGAAGTAAATCTGTACAATGCTCAGAGCGTAACCCATTTTGGTTGCCAAAATTGGGAATCACTTTGCAAAATGTATGGTTTTTATGAGGGTATGATTGTCACCATGGATCTTGGTGATCCTGACATCGAGCAAGACAATATGGAAATTTGGGTCCTTGTTGATACGCCCGATTCTACCGCAATGTGAGTTTCTCAAACATAGTTATTAACTAATTTATATTGTTTATTTCAAAATAGTTGATAACTTATTTAGATTGACATGACTTATTTTGAATCTTTAAAGAATGTGCGAAGATGGTAGACAAAACCCACTACAATCGATGGCTCTGAATTAACTTATAAGGAGAAAAGTCATCCGATTGCTTATTGTACTTTCTTTGAGAATTACAATACCTATTATCGAACTCCTCCAAATTATGGTGAATACGTGCCACTAGTGCACGTGTTGAACCACGATAACTTCTATGGAGATACCCTGGTAACATATTTTACTATTACGACATCCGTGCATATTTTGCATTCTTCCAAAACTAGTACATCATTGCTAACTACGGTTATTACTATGTTTTTCAACAGTAAAATCCCAATGGATTGTGTGCCTCATCCGATGTATTACAATGGTCACCTTGAAGTTACGAACATACAACCAGGTCATCCTATGGATCTCACCTGTGCATATCGGATTTCTAAAACCGTGAACACATGCTAATCAAAGAATGGAAAAATGTTTGGACGCTCGCAAGGAGGTTCTTGGAATTAACATTGCTTAAAGGAAAGAATTGGAGACAGGATAATCTCCATTCTCCATAATGGAGAGTCAGGGGCTATCTTGTTTTTTGCTATTTTACCTTAGAGAATATAGTAGGTCCTAAGAGAAAGTAGTAGGTCCTATGAGGTCCTAAGAGAATGTAGTAGGCCCTATGTGATGTCTCATTGATGAAAACGATGATCTTGAGGAGGTGTTATATGACAATGATGTATTATGATGATAAGTTGTTTTTTGATGTAAAGACTGTAAGGGAACCCCTTACAGTATAATTGATGCAACAAACCCAAATTGCAAGTACCGTGCCTTGAACCTGGGTGGGTGGGAAGGCATCATCCCCTTCCTACCACTAGGCTATGCCTTAGTCTGCATGATGATAAGTTGTTAATGATATGATATGATATTTATTATATCATTGGGTGAAAGAACCGCGGATTAGTTTCGAGTGGATGTCCATCCACTTGAAACTAGTCCACCGTTGTTTCACCTACTCATTATGATGTAAAAACAGTCTCTAAATTCCTGTTGTATGAAAAATTGTGTAAAGGTGTATGATATAAAACATGAAATAAAAAATAAATAAAATACTAAATAATAGTAGTAGCGCGGGCAAGGAGGAGCGCTACTACTAATTACCAAAGAAGCGCTTGCTCGAGAAGCGCTACTACTAGATCATTTTAGCAAGCAGGCTGGTCCAGCCCGCTGCTAAGCTTTAGTCAGAAGGGCTTATCGAAGAGCGCCCTTCCCGCGCCATCGATAGGCCTAAAACTGCTGCTGCTAGGCTTTTCCCTAGTAGTGTAGATATCCAGCCCAGGTATTAACTTTATTAAAGCTGAAAATGGCTAGCCCAGCTATACTTTTTTAAGGAATATCCTGGCAAGGTCAAGTTGTTATTCTCCGCCCCGCCAGGCTGCAAAACTTTCCTAGCAGGGATGCATTAGGCTTAACAAGAAAACGGGCTTTAAGAAATAATAAATGGGATGTAATTAAAAAAACATGGTAGTAACTATTAAAAAATGCACCAAACATGTAATTACTTTATAAAACATGCAATATTTCGTTGGATTTTTACGTAATATAAATTTATATTGAAATTGTATTTAATCTCACTAGAAATTTCGGGATAAAAATATTTCCGATCCCATCAACATGTGGGAAATTTTATTGAATTTTGTTTGAACGGTTGGTTGAAATTATTAATCGTTGTCCTAGCTAGAAAATGGGTTGTACTTTTAAAAAACTATAAATGGGCTGTAGTAAAATCCATTAGAATTCAAAAATGGGCTGCACATTCTTACAAATCTCAAATGGGCTATAAGTTCTCTACCACACACTTGTGGCCTTACTAAGTTGACGCGTCCCCTCAAAAAAATTTGACGCGTATGCAAGGCTTTGTCAACTTATGGTCAACACATGGTTCTAGCAGCAGTCGCCGTTGGATGTCCATCCAACGGATGCCGTGCTTCTTCTTCAATCTCGGACATTCACCCGCCCAAAAAATGATTCCTACCCCTGACATCTAGGGCACACCGCTCGTAAGCTGACTCAGGCCTACTAAGTTGACGCGTACCACGGGCTTTGTCAACTTAGTCAATATAAACGATTCTAGCTGCAGTGACTGTACGATGTCCATCCGATGGCCGTCGAGTTTCTTCAACCTCTGGTCTTCTCACTAGTAGAAAACAGGGCTTTCGGCCCGTGCCGCTTTAGCCCATTAGTCCCGTTCAATCCGTAACCGGGACCAATGGAGCTATTTGCCCTGGTTCGTGAGCCCAGGGGCCGGCCGGGCCACGTGGGCCATTGGTCCCGGTTCGTCCGGACCTTTTGGTCCCGGTTTGAGGGACGAACCGGGACCAACGGTCCTGGCTCCTGGCCCACCACCATTAGCCCCGGTTGGTGGCATGAACCGGGACCAAAGGCTTCCCTTTAGTCCCGGTGCAAGCCACCAACCGGGACTAATGGTGCTGCCTATATATAGCCCTCACAAGAGCAGAGCACACCGCCTGCTTTTTTCCGCCGAGGGGGAGAGGGCTTGGTGCTGCTCTAGCTCACCTTCTATGCACACAAGGTGTTCGATGGAATGCCCGAGCCACACTACTTAAGGTTTCTCCTCTCCAAGCTCGGCCGCCAAGCTCCATTTTCCTCAATATTTATCTAGGTTTAGCGGTCCGTCACGCCTGCCCCTGCCTTTCATCGCCGTCGATCACCCGCGCCGATCTCATCGCCGGCACCACCGTGGTGAGCCTCTTGTTCTTATCTTCTTTCTAAAAGGAAAAATATTATTACTTGTTTGTTTAGATAGATACTTGTATTATTTTCTTACTTTTATTATTGCATCTTATATAGTGCGATGGTTTTGGTATCCGCCTCGCCGGCCCTCTTCCTATCTATGATTCGGATGTGGTATATATTATCTTTTCATAACTATTGGTTCATTTATTGTTTATGAAAATTGTGCCACCAACGTGACATAGATTTTATTTATCTAGGAGGTTGTTGAACCGAAATTCCAACCGACCCTATTGTCGAGAGGTTAAATTTAGTTGAAGAAGAAAACAATTTCTTGAAGGAAAAAATAAAAAACTTGAGGAGGAGAAGATGATATTGAGTTGCATGTTGCGGCTTGGTATCATTATGCCGCTTTGATCAGTTGTTACCTTGGTTGCGATTATGATCGTATTTGTTTTCGCATTGAAATGTTTTACATAGTTTCAATGTATGGTTTAATTAATTTAGATGCTCTGCAGAGCTTTATGTTGTTCGATGAGAACTATGTATGTACTTTGGTTTTATGTGATGATGAACTTCTATTAATTTGGTCACTTAATTATCTATTCATGATGTTCTGTAATGATTCTTGACACACTTAATTATATATAATGCACATGATGAACCGGCAATGGATGTTCGGTGACAGACACATCTCCGAGTACATTAAGGGCGTGCATGATTTTCTCGAAATGGCTGAGGCAAACAAGCAGAATGGTTTTATGTGTTGTCCATGCCCTATATGTGGGACTACGAAGTCTTACTCTGACCGGAAAATCCTTCACACCCACCTGCTTTACAAGGGTTTCATGCCACACTATAATGTTTGGACGAGGCACGGAGAAATAGGGGTTATGTTGGAAGACGGCGAGGAAGAAGAGTACGATGACAACTATGTGCCCCCTGAATACGGTGATGCTATCGAACATCAAGATGCACTGCACGATGTGCACGATGGTGCCGGAACGGGCGAAGCTGCTGAAGATCAAGAGGAACCAGACGATGTGCCTGATGATGATGATCTCCGCCGGGTCATTGTCGATGCAAGGACACAATGCAAAACTCAAAAGGAGAAGCTGAAGTTCGATCGCATGTTAGAGGATCACAAAAGGGTTGTACCCCAATTGCGAAGATGGCAACACAAAGCTCGGTACCGTACTCGAATTGCTGCAGTGGAAGGCGAGAGAATGCTGTGCTCGATAAAGGATTTGAGAAGCTACCGAAAATAATGAAGAAGAAGCTTCCAAAGGATAACGAATTGCCCGACAAGACATACGCAGCAAAGAAGGTCGATGCCCTCTAGGATTGGAGGTGGAGAAGATACATGCATGCCCTAATGATCGCATCCTCTACCGTGGTGCCTACAAGGATCTGAACGCATGCCCGGTATGCGATGCATTGCGGTATAAGATCGACGAGATGACCTCGGTGATGTTGATAATGAGCCTCCCAGAAGTGGGTTCCTGCGAAGGTGATGTGGTATGCTCCTATAATACCACGGTTGAAACGTCTGCTCGTAAACGGAGAGCATGCCAAGTTGATGCGATGGCATGTTGAGGACCGTAAGAAAGACGGGAAGTTGAGAGCACCCGCTGACGGGTCGCAGTGGAGAAAAATCGAGAGAAAGTACAGGGATGAGTTTGCAAAGGACCCAAGGAACGTATGATTTTCTTTAAGCGCGGATGGCATTAATCCTTTCGTGGAGCAGAGCAGCAATCACAGCACCTGGCCCGTGACTCTATGTATGTATAACCTTCCTCCTTGGATGTGCATGAAGCGGAAGTTCATTATGATGCCAGTTCTCATCCAAGGCCCTAAGCAACCCGACAACGACATTGATGTGTACCTAAGGCCATTAGTTGAAGAACTTTACAGCTCGGGAATGGAAACGGTGTACGATGTGGGATGAGCACAAACAGGAGGAATTTGACCTAAAGGCGTTGTTGTTCGTGACCATCAACGATTGGCCCGCTCTCAAGAACCTTTCGTGACAGACAAACAAGGGATACCACGCATGCACGCACTGCTTACTTGACACCGATAGTATATACCGGGAAGCTGCGGGAAGAATGTGTACCTGGGCCATCGCCGATTTCTTCCGACCAACCATCAATGTCGAAATAATGGCAAGCATTTCAAAGGCGAGGCAGATCACCGGAAGAAGCCCGCCATGCGCATCGGTGATCACGCATTTGCTATGGTCAATGATTTACACGTAATCTTTGGAAAGGGTCCCGACGGACTAGTTGTTCCGAATGATGCCGAGAATCACGCACCCATGTGGAAGAAGAAATCTATATTTTGGGACCTACCCTACCGAAAGACCTAGAGGTCCGCTCTTCGATCGACGATGCACGTGACAATGAACCTTTGCGTGAACTCGCTAGGCTTCTTGGGCGTGTATGGGAAGACAAAAGATACACACGAGGCACGAGAGGACCTGCAACGCTTGCACCAAAAAGAGGGCATGCCTCCAAGCAAAGATGAAGGTCCCGCCACCTACGCTCTTACGAAAGAAGAGAAAGAAATATTCTTTCAATGCCCGATCAAGATGAAGGTCCCGACCGGCTTCTCGTCGAATATAAAGGGAATAATAAATATGCGGAGAAAAAGTTCCAAAACCTAAAGTCTCATGATCGCCACGTGATTATGACGCAATCGCTTCCGGTTGCATTGAGGGGCTTCTACCGAAAACGTCCGATTAGCCATTGTGAAGCTATGTGCATTCCTCAATGCAATATCTCGGAAGGTGATCGATCCAGAAATCAGATCAACGCTTAAGGAGTGATGTGGCGCAATGTCTTGTCGGGCTTCGAAATGGTGTTCCCACCATCCTTCTTCAATATCATGACGCACGCCCTAGTTCATCTAGGCGATTTAGATTGTCATTCTAGGGCCCGTATTTCTACACAATATGTACCCCTTTGAGAGGTTCATGGGAGTCCTAAAAATATGTTCAGAATCGCTTAGGCCAGAAGGAAGCATCTCCATGGGCCATCAAACAGAGGATGTCATCGGGTTTTGTGTTGACTTCATTCCTGGCCTTAAGAAGATAGGTCTCCCTAAATCGCGGTATGAGGCACGCTTGGAAGCGACTCAATAATATGCAGGGACGGATATTCTTGGTCTCAAGCACACTACACGCTTCTCCGTAACTCTACCTTGGTGACCCGTATGTCGATGAACACAAGAACGATCTGCGCTCCAAACACCCGGAGCAGTGCGACGACTGGATTACATGTGAACACATCAGGATTTTCAGGAGTTGGTTGGAAACACGTCTCTGAGGTGACAGCACTGTTTGTGATGAGCTGTACTTGTTGTCCAGGGGACCATCTTCGACTGTAATGATTTGGAAAGGATACGAGATAAATGGGAATACATTTTACACGATTGACCAAGATGAAAAGAGCACCAACCAAAACAGCGGTGTCCGCTTTGACGCAGCAACCGACAAGGGAAATGACACATATTATGGGTACATAGTAGACATATGGGAACTTGACTACGGAGTAGATTTTAAGGTCCCTTTGTTTAAGTGCAAGTGGCTCAATCTGTCAGGAGGCGGTGCGGTGTAGACCCACAAAGACGGAATGACAACAAGTGGATCTGAAAAATCTTGGGTACACCGACGAACCGCTCATTCTAGCCAATGATGTGGCACAGGTTATCTATGTGAAGGACATGTCTACTGCAGACCGAGGAAATGAAAAGATAAGGAAGCGAATACATCATACAATGAGCCAAAGCGCCACATAGTTCTTTTCAGGAAAAAGGGACATCCACGGGAGTGGAGGGCAAGATGCATATGTCTCGAAGAGTATGAAAAGTTTCATGAAATTCCCCCCCTTCAAAGTCAAGGCTGACCCAAGCATCCTGATAAACGATGAAGATTATCCATGGTTACGGCGCAATAAGCAAACGACACAAGGGAAGAAAAAGTGAAGACTTTCTCCCGCAACTATTATGATGATACCATGCCAACTTTGTAATAGACGAGTATGATACCATTGTCCGTTTTGTACATGAACATGCTATGCCAACTTTTTCACAGTTCATTTGAAAACTATGAATTTGAAAACCTCGCCAACCGAAGGGCGCCACACCGGTTTATAAGCCCGCCCTCTACACACCGCTTTGTTGTAAGCGTAAACAAAATAAAATAAATAAAGCAACAAAGAAAACAAAAAAGTGTTTTCAAATTTGAAAACTAATGGCACTAATAGAAAGTTTATAATTTTTCTAAAACTAAAAGCAAAAAGAATTAAAAAATAAAGAAAAAACAACAAAAAATAAATAATGCGTAAAATGTAACAAAAACTGGAAAAAATAAAAAACAACAATAAGTATTTTGTTGTAAGTAGAAACAAAATAAAATAAATAAAGCAACAAAGAAAACAAAAAAAGAGTTTTCAAATTTGAAAACTAATGGCACTAAAAGAAAGTTTATAATTTTTCTAAAACTAAAAGCAAAAAGAATTAAAAAATAAAGCAAAAAACAAAAAAATCTAAATAATGCAGAAAAGCAGAACAAAAAACTGAAAAAAATAAAAATAGCAACAATAAGTATTTTGTTGTAAGTAGAAACAAAATAAAATAAATAAAGCAACAAAGAAAACAAAAAGAGTTTTCAAATTTGAAAACTAATGGCACTAATGAAAAGTTTATAATTTTTCTAAAACTAAAAGAAAAAAGAATTAAAAAATAAAGCAAAAGACAAAAAAAATAAACCAAAATAAACTAAATAAAGCAACAAATAAAACAAAAAAACAAAAAAAAAGTGCCACCTACTGGGCACCCACGGCCTGAATACGACTAGAAACCCTACCATGGGCCAGGATTCAGGCCCGCGGGAGGCCCAGTAGGCCGACAGGCACATATTGCATGTTTAATCCCGAATGCTTGCTTTAGAGAGGAGCTCGAGAGGGAAGCCGCACCGCACCTTATAAACTGGTGCGGCTCCCTCTCAACTAGCGAGGTGGGACTAAACATTTCGCGCGGGGCAGCACAAGGCCTTTGGTCCCGGTTGGAGGCACCAACCGGGACTAAAAGTATTAGTCGGTTAGTGGCACCAGCAGGGCTAATGCCCTCTTTAGTCCCGGTTGGTGCCACCAAACGGGACCAAAGGCCGCCGCTTCCCGCCCTTTGGGCTGCTGAAAATTGGCCTTTGGTCCCGGTTGGTGGCACCAACCGGGACTAAAGAGGGGCATGAGCCCCGGGTGGTGCCACGAACCGGGACGAATTCCCGTGCGATATAAGCAAACACTTAGAGTTTTCACTTCATCTCTGCGGTTACTGCGCCCGCCGCCGCCGCCAGCTGCCGATTCACACCCCGCCGACACTGCCGCCTTCGCCGCTTGCCAGCTGTCACCACCAACGCCGACGCCGTCGCCGCCACACAGCTGTGATGGTCATCTCCCGATGCCACCTCGACGCCGTCGCCGCCCCACATCGCGCCCGACGCCGTCGCCGACGCCGTCGCCGCCACTCTCCGCGCCTCGCCGCCTGACGCCGCCTCGCCTGCCTGACGACGCCTTGAGCACTTGTGAGCCCACCACTGGCACGCCGCTTTTTTTAGATATATGTATTTTTTAGATATATGTATTTCTTATGTATGCTCATATATGCATTTTTTAGATATATGTATTTCTTATGTATGTTCATATATGTATTTATGTATTTTTTACATGTTTTTTGTATGAATGTATGTATTTTAGGTTAGTTTCATTGTTAGAAAAGTTTTATATATTTAGGAAGAAGGAACAGAAGGAAGAAGGAAGAAGAAGAAAAAGTTTTATATATGCAAAAGTTATATTTCTAGAAAAGTTTTATATATCTAGCTAGAAAGAAGGAAGAAGAAGAAAAAGAAGGAGAGGAAAAAGGAAAATCAGAATAGGAAGAAAGGAGTAGAAGAGGAGAGGAAGAAGAGGAAAAATAAATAAGAAGAGGAAAGAAGAAGAAAAAGAAGAGGAGAAGAAGAAAGAAATAGAGGAGAAGAAGAAAAAATAGAAAATATTCTATTTTTTCTTCTTCTCCTCTATTCCTTTCTTCTTCTCCTCTTTTTTTTCTTCGATCTTCTCCTCTGACATCATCGATATACCCCACCCGATAACTTCAACACGAGGGGGGGGGTCCATATACCCCCTCCCGATAACTTCAATACGTGGGGGGGGGGGGTCGACGATATACCCCCTCCCTGATAACATTAATTTCCCATGTATGTATATCGTCATTGTCGATATTACCCCCTTGAAGCGTTGTCGAGGATCGAGGGTTCTAGGGTTGAGGGATCGAGGTTCCAGGTCGCCTAGGGTCGAGGGTTCAGGTCGTCGAGGTTCAAGAAATTCGAGGATCGCCGAGGGTCGAGAGGGTTCCTAGTGTTAAAGTATTGAAGAAATCCATGGCTTAATCATTAGCTGAAGTAACCATGGCATGATGGTGCGAAGTCCTCCAAAGTTATTACGGAATGGAGTCCCGGATAGGATAATTTGCCTTTTGTACCTAATTTCAGCAAAGGCCTTTCAAATAACGATATTAAGAAGGTTCTTGCTGAACTTTGTACCGTAATGTGAGTTATCCTATCCGGGACTCCGCTCCAAAAATAACTTTGGAGAGCTTGCACCATCATGCACATGTTACTTTCGCCTAATGATGAAGACATGGTTTTGTTGAATCCTGACACTAGGCAACCTCCCGCCTCGGCGATCCTCGACCCCTGACCTCGACCACTCAACAATCCACGACCCTCTACCCCATCATGGCGTCGATGCCCACGTCACTTGTGGGACATAGATGTAGTGTTCAACGCCGACCCCTCTCGATAGCTTCAACACGTGGGGGGGTCGATATTACCCCCTCCTTGAAGCGTTCTCGAGGCCACCCCCTAACCCTTGAAGCGTTGTCGAGGCCACCCCAAACCCTAGAGAAGCAGCGTCGAGGCCACTAATATGATTCCTTATTGTGATTAGCTATCTAGTTCTACGTTTGCCACTAATATATCCATATCTGTCATGTTTGAATAATAATTTCCATGTTGTAAATATTTGTAGAAACTATGGACAGCCCCCGAGACGAAGCACAAGAAGCGTTGTTGAGGGACATAATCGCACAAGGAAGTGATGTCGTCTGCTCGTTGATGTTTCTCAACGACAACGATGGTCTGGAAGGAGAGGGTGAAGAAGCAGCTGGCTATGATTTACATGGCTCCGATGACCCAATGCCGGTGCAAGAAGGAGAGGGTGAAGAAGTAGACCGTGAGGATGGATCCGGTGATCACCAAACCGAGTCCGGCCAGGTATATATATTAGTTAAGACTATGCTGACTAGCTCTCGTCTTTGTTTTGGTATGTACACATATTAATTAACTCTCGTCTTTGTTCTTTTTTCTAGTCCTCCGGATCGAGCACAACATCAGGAGGTTGGCCACAAACGAATCGCCGTCAAAGTTCGGATCCATAGTCGCCATTACCACTGCCGCCTAGGGATAAAGAGGAGAGAGCTCGAGGGAGAGAGATGTCGTTCGGCCGGTCAGTCGGCTGTTTTGACCTGGCTAGTTCCGACTGGGCCAGGGCACTAACGGCCGAGAGTAGGGCGCCGTTAGCCATTAGGGCACGCATGGGCTTGCCATGTGGGCTAGCCATGTTAGGAAAGCGGTTAAACTGGCTAAAACAACGATCAACACGATTTGGTAGTTTTTTGGCACAAAATATGAAATTTTTGGTAGCTATCGGTCACTTTTTTGAAAGTGGTAGTTTAGATGCGATGATAACCCCTAATGTGGTAGTTTTTGTCAAATACTCTCCCACACCGATCCCCCTCCGTCTTGAAATCGCTTGTCCCCAACATGATGGGGCAGACCATGATGCACATAGTGCAGCCTTGCTTCAAGCCCTCGCTGCCCGACGACACGCAGGTCATCAACATTGGCGCTAGCATGTGGGCGATACTAGGGAGGGTCTACTCTGTTACAAGGACGCCACTCGACACTCCTGCCGGAATTTCTCCATGGCAGTCGTGCATCCGGGTGGACAACATGGGCGGATTTCTGGCCTGCTTGTGGCCCGTTTGGTCCCTTAGATCGGTCCTGGCCCGCTCAAAAAAATAGCCACACCATCTATGAAATATGGACCGAAAAATCTTCGGTCTCGTCCAGTTAAAGCTCGGTCGGACAGAAGAAGAAGCCCAGGTGGACGAGGTAGAACCTATAGATCGTGCTCACGCGGTCATCATCCTCCTCCGATCCACGCGATGGCTATTGGGAAGAGATAGATGAAGACCCACATTACGCGCTTCCTTTTTTCTTTCCTTTTATTCCATACGAGAAATAGAAAGTACTAGAGAAACAAGGATATCACGTAATCACGGCTCCATCCTAGGATTATTTGCTGCCATATATGAAAATAACAACGTCTCCTTCCACTGAAAAAGCATCACCGGAAATCCTGAAATAAAAGCAGAAATAATGCAAGCACTAGAACTTGAATCCTGGTGGACTGGTGATACCACTGTCCCTCTAAGCATCCAACCACAGATTGCTTCGTTTCCTTTTACTTTTCAATCCAAATCTTTCCCTTTGTTTCCAATCTATTTGTTTTGTATGGACTCCACACCGTTCTTTCCTTTTAATCGCGACTAACGCAAGAAACAGGTTTGATTCGAGAATCAAGGCGTCATGCCACAATTAACTCCGCGTCCAATTTGACCCACTCATCATGACAAGGTTGTACATGGATAATTGTGGGCTCATGCACCGTTATAGATTGCTTGCATGCATCATAGGAGAATGCTAAGAGCATCTCCTATAGATGCGATAGCACGGGCATGATTAAAAAGTTTTACACCGTTGAAATAGTGTTTTTCTTGTGAGAGGTTTACCAGACACACAAAATACGGAGCCCAACCAGGCGGCTCCATATGCAGCAGCCCACGCGCACAAGCCAGCGCCTGAAATCAGTAGCCCTGCAGACCGTGGTGCGCTAAATTTACAGCTCCTTTTGTGTGTGCTACACTTTAAACCTTCTGCTGGAGTGCTATTTTTGGCCGCACGCGCTATATAGGCATCTTTTCCAGTGTGCGGCTTATATAGCGTTCACATTGGAGATGCTCTAAGTACTAATAAATATGAACGTGTTCACTTCATAGCTAACATCACTTTCCACAACATGTCGTCTACCTCTCACCACCGGCTCCCTCACACGTTTTCCAGCTTGCCACAACACCCTCTCCCCTCTCTCCCTTGAACGGCCACACAGCTCCTTCTCTCCCCCGCGCCCTTTTTCCCCTGCTGGCGCTGTGATACCTCTCTCCCCTGCGCCTCTCCCTCACGCCACCGCACATGAGGTGCATCTTCTTTGGCTCCAGCCACCATGCTGATTCTCCAACCACCTCTCTGGCATCATGGGCCCACATGGCAGTGACTGAACATCATCGGGATCGTGAGGACCGCCGGTCCGCATCGAAGCTTCACATTCGCCAGTCAGGTCCCAGCAATCAGGCCCACTGCACTGCTCGGTCCGGTCCGGACCGGACCGCCGCGACGATCCAAACAACGGCTTGGACCACCGGTCCAGACCATGTCCACCCTTAGCTACCATGTCCGAGCAATTCCGCAACGGTCGCCATACACCAGAGCTTGACCTCACACCCACGACGAGTCCCGCGCACTCGACCATGCTCCGGCCACGCACCGCACATGCATGCGAGCCCTGCCGCAGCTCCACCCGGCTTGCGCTCCTGCCAACACGCTCCGGCATGCAAGCCTCTCCGCCATGCGCGAGGCCAACTTGACTCCTCGATCTACAACTGCAGCTGCTCCTGCACGCGTGTGCAGCAGCCCCACCGTCCTTCTGTAGCCGTCGCCTAACTCGTCTCCACCGTTGACGGGTTTCTGTTGACTTGGTTGACATAGAGCACGACCCACCTGTCATTGATAGTGGTTACCCAGCTTCGAGTAGGAAATGTTTCGGAGGCAGATGTTTGGTATATGGAGACACATGTCCCCGGAATCCACATAGTGTGTAAGTGTGTTGTGATCCGCAGCTAAAGTAGCGAATTGGGAAATACGGGCAGGCTCCTGTTGTGCCAAAACGAGTTATACACAGGTGGCTGCTAAAGTGATATATTGTCGGAAGGACAGTATTGGACAACACCTGGTATAGTGTTTTCACGCAATAATCCATTATGTCGATTGATAAATGCTATTCTACTGACACACGCCTCGTCCTATTCGAAGGTTGCTACAGGGGCGTGTCCCTCCGAATTCGGAACGTTGATAAGATAAAACAAACTTTTAAAGCTCAATTAAATCATTTTTTGTAGTAAAGCTATCTCAAAATGGTTACTTGTTGATGGGATTTTTCTAAATATTTCTTGTCTATAATTGGGTCCCAACAATGTAATTTATCTATATTTTTTAAGCGGTGCGGTTGGCAGTTATCTATTTGGTGATTACCAATAAAGTAAAAAAAAATCTGAAACTTTTTTGAAATAATCTTGACTTTCGTTCACACTCGTATAAATATATTCAAGAAGGAAAAACAACCATTGACTTCAGTGAAACAAAATTCAAGGACAAAAAGTGTGAATAGTAACTTGTATATATTCAGATATTCAAGAGTTGTTCATTTAAAGTGTATAAACATGTGAAGTGGAAATTTTTTTAGTAACCGAAAAAGTCAAAAAAATCTGAAACATTTTTAAAATAAACATGACCTTCATTCACTCGTACAAAAAGTTTCGTGAAGGAAAAGCTCTCATCGACATTAGAGAAAAAAATTAATATTTCTAGGACAGAACGTGTGAATGGTAACTTGTATATTGTGTTAAATTTGTTTTGTTCCACCAAGAATATCATGAAAAGCTATTCCAGCAAATATATTTTGTGATACCAATTTTTTTTAAAATATTACGAAAACTAAATATTCAAATATCCAAATAATAATAACTAAAAGTGAAGCTTTTTTGAAGAGTGCCATCTCCTTCATGGTATCCCAATCAAGTTTGTCTTGGGATGGGAAGAACAAAGAGAATCGCAAGGCAGGATCGAGTTATGCCAGTAATCCAGTCATGTAATATATCCTTGAATTAAGTCAGGTAATAATGTCTAGAAATATAATCACAAAAGAATGTCTAAAAAACAGGAGTGGTAAAAAGACTTGGCTGCTTAGAGAATTGAGTGAGTGTGAATGTTGTAGTTAAGCCACTAATCGAGACATGTAATACATGCATCCATTTTAGGACAGTAAAAATGAGCCTAATTCCTTCCCTCACAACGATTTGCGTTTTTGGCCGTCTGTTTTCACGATCTGCTCTTCCTGGACGTCAGATCTCCTGTGTAATCCGTAACTGGCATAGATGTCCTATGGCTGCTACTCCAGAGGCCGAAACACCAGTAGGAAAATGATCATTAGTCCCGGTTCCAGAGGGCTATTAGTCCCGGTTCTCCAACGAGACTAAAAGATCGAGAATAAAGCCTCCCACTTTTAGTCCCGGGTCGATTACGAACCGGGACTAAAGAGGCTTCACGTGGCCACTGTCTGGAGTAGGGGTAGGAGAACTTTTAGTCTGGGTTGGTAATACCAACCGGGACTAACAAGCCGCCACGCATCAGCACCAGCCAGGCGCTGTGGTTTTTGTTTTTTTGAAGGAAGGGTTTAGCGGTTTTGGAGGGTTTAGGGTTTCATATTGTGTTTCCTCGTTTCTTTGTCCATCCATCATCTTCGGTTCCTTATGCCCTGTTGGTTTGTTCTTGGCCGGTGCCATTATTGAGCTCCATTCAACTAGCAAGTACGTACATATAGCAATGAAGGGAACCGTTACATGACATCTCATGAATATAGAGAGAATGACCTCTCTTTCTCTCCGTGCTTGGTCGGACAACAAGTTTTCGTATATCTATTCGATGCTGTCACATATACTACACATTCATGCATATATACAATACATAACATCTCTTGCGATCCCTAACTAGCTAATATCTATCCACCAACATCAAGAAGGAAATTCTCATTGTATTCTTCATTTGTAGGTATGACATGCTCAACAAAGAATGCCGCCAATTCCTCTTGAATTGCTCGGATGCGATCAGTTTGTAGGAGTTGGTCCCGCTTCTCAATGATCTAATTTAAAGATGGAGGTCAATATATATAAATGAATGAAACTAAACACAATTAATGGTAATAAAATAAATATGTGAATATTTTTACTTACTTCATATTGTCGAAGAGATCCCCTCGAGAGGTCATCTGTTGAATCCACTCGCAAACGTAGTATCCACATAAACTGTTCCCGTCTTCCTGCCTCAAGATGTACTTTACGAGAATAGATCTCAATCAAAATAATAATGAAGCATGAAAATGGTATTGAAACTAGAATGAATGAGAAATGCATGAAACTAGCTATAGTACTACTTACGTTCTCGTGTGTAAATAGCAGCTCCTTTCTCTAGTCACCCGTGGTTGTAGGGGTGCGGATGTACATTTTCCAAAGCCTACATGGCAAAGAAAATGATTGCTTGATATCTGAAATGAACAGAAGTTGTCGATATGGTGCGGTAATGATTGAACTTACTTACGGAGCATTTCACTCATCGTCGCCCACTCTTTATGGTCTTTATGTTTCGAGTCCAAGAAAATTATAACTCCCTCGTCAAGACGAATGATTAGTAGAATAAAGTGAAACCTACGCACGCATAACTCATCGGTTAAAATTAACCTCAAGTAAGTGAAACAGAATATGCACAAGAGAGTAACACTCACTTGAAGTTGTAAGAAAATAGTATTGCCCTTCTGTCATGTTGACAAATTATTGCATCTAGCAAGTTTTTCTCTGTATCCACAGGACTTTCCTCAATGTTATATTCATTTACTTGATCTGGGTTAATGAACCCAATGTCATATATTTGTCTTCTTTTGCATTTGAGGATCTTCAATCTGCATAAGATAGCGAGGACAATTAGTTGTACATGCAATGAATGAGCTGAGCTAGAGACTTAATTATAGAAATAATACTTACGGACAATAGGAACTGATGAGCGTCGTCGGTGTCAAAACCGGCGGATCTCGGGTAGGGGGTCCCGAACTGTGCGTCTAAGGCGGATGGTAACAGGAGATGGGGAACACGATGTTTACCCAGGTTTGGGCCCTCTCTATGGAGGTAATACCCTACTTCTGCTTGATTGATCTTGACGATATGAGTATTACAAGAGTTGATCTACCACGAGATCATAGAGGCTAAACCCTAGAAGCTAGCCTATGGTATGATTGTTGTATATTGTCTATTTGTCGACTAGCCTGGCCCTGGTTTATATAATGCACCAGAGGCCTAGGATAACAAGAGTCCTAGCCGAATACGCCGGTGGGGGAGGAGTCCTTGTCTTGATCACCAAGTCTTGTGGAATCTTCCTTGGATGCGGCACCTGTCCGGACTGGCCCATGAGTATGCGGCCCTGGGGGTCCTCGACCCAATCTAACCGATTGGGGCGGCGTGGTGAGTACCCCTAGTCCGGGACACCGTCAAGAGCCCCTGAACCGGTCTTCAAGTTAGGGACGCTCCTCGATTCTTCGAACTGTTCTTCATCTTGGTTGCCGGTCTTGAAAACTGGTTCAACAAATCTTCTCATCTTCGATCTTGAGGATCGCCGAAATGCATTCGACGAGTTTACACGTCGGGTATCCGAGGAGCCCCTTTAAGTTTCCGGCCTTTATCAATGCCTTGTTATTTTTATGCCACACCTCGGGTTTGAAGTTGTTCCCGGGCGGCAGCGTCCTCTTGTGTCCGAGCTCCAACGCCGGACTGCATTCGAGGTATCTTTTGCAGCCGAGCACCAATGCCGGACCGCCTCCCAGCTCTAATGCCGGAATGTATCCGAGCTCCAACGCCGGACTGTATCCGAGCTCCAACGTCGGAATGTATCCGAGCTCCAACGCCGGACTATATCCGAGCTCCAACACCGGACTATGTGTCCGAGCTCCAACGCCGGACTATGTATCCGAGACCCAACACCGGACTATGTATCCGAGGTGTTGTAAATCACCTTGGTTCAAAGAAGTTTGAAGTAGTTTAACCGAGCTTAATGCCGGAAATGCCCTCTATGGAGCCAGCCACTAGCGCCCGAGCTTTATGCCGGAATCCTTCCGAGGTGGTGCACCACCCCGAATGTGGGCCGATTTTTGTCAATATTTATGATTGGTGCAATTTATTCTCTGACGAGATATATAGCCAGTAGCCCTCAAGGTGTGTATCGTTCTAAAACCCGAGATGCACATGAAGGATGACATAAGATCGCTGATCCCCTTAGCCGCTGAGACTCAGGTTGATTTGCAAAATCGGTCTGAGGATCAAGTCCTAGCTTCAGAGAATACTTGGGACACAAAAGGCGGCGTGCTCAGTCCTCAAGACTCAGGTTGGGTGCGGCCGACCAACCCGAGGATCAAAATCTCCTCGAAAGCTGTATTGCACTTAAAATTTTCTGCATAGAATGCAGACAATGCAGCAGCCCCCGAGTCACGGGTCGGGTGGCAACACCGGATCAGGGGATCGATGTGCCCCTTTAATATTTGTAAATAATAAGCCCGAAGCCCAGTATCCCCCGAGCCTTAATGCGGGCACGGGTGGCCGAATTAAGGATCGATATCCATAGTAAAATCACAAATTATGTGTAATGACTCAATGTATCCAATTACTTTATGTCATTAATGCTCGGATCCGCATTGTCCAAAACTTTGTTGACCGACCATCGGCTTCAATCTCCTCGGCCAGTAGCCGAGGAGTGTTTGTCCTACTTTATAAAGCCTTTATGAGGGCAGAGATTTACGACAAACAAGGCAATCTGGCCATATGGTTTTATAAACAAAGGTACGCAGAGAGATATGTTATATTACTGTTTAACAGACAAAATGTCTTCCAAAGAAAATAGTCCCGCTATCGGTTCCTTTCTTTGGGTTGTCATGCTGAGCATGATCATGAAACCTCAGCTCCAATGTAAGAGCAAAATATTGAGGATTTAGTTTGGGAGGCCAGTTACTAGCCCCCGGTAGTGTTCGGCGAAAGTCGAGGTCAAGCCGGAAACACTTCGGCCAATGTTATGAATGGCCCGTCGTTTAATATAGTCATCGGACGGCTGACCAGTTTACGCCTATTGTGACAGTCAGTCTTCGGCTTTCTCCACTGAGGTGCTTGACCATGCGAGCTGGAAGCGCAATCGCAGTGGTTCTCCCTTTGCACACCTAGCCGAACAAAGCGGAACGTAGGAGGCAAGCGGGAGCAGGGCAACCCAACTATTGACCAAGACACAATTCAAAACTGATGCATATATAGCAATATCCGAGAATGTTTTTGCCGAATCTCTAAAGGTGTCCGGTGTTGCACTGTGAGACTTGTGCTGAAAACACACAAATAGTTTAAAAGTTCCAAAAGCTTGGAAAACCAAAAACGTCAGTAAAAACACGACGTCCGAACAAGATCAAGTGTTCGATGCCAATCGGAAAATTGGACTTTAGAAAAAAATGCTTCTGCCATGTTTAACATGACACATCCTATCTCAAGACTTCAAGCGGGTCAGCCTACGGCTTCAGTCTCCCATCCCGAAGGCGGAGTACTTCTCATTAGGCCAGTTTAGCAAACTAAACTCTAGCGGCTTTGAGAGAGAAATTAGGCTCCCCGGCTAGTGACCACACGCTCGTGTCGAAAAAAGGAGTGATAAATAAAAACTTTGCAACGACTAAGAAGAAAAATACTTAGTATAAAACGGCTCAAATAAACATAAGAGCCCCCAAGTGACTTGGGTAAAAGTTGACAATATAATGTAAAATGCCTTCTAGCCGGATTGTAGATCTTTTGTCATAGCGGACCTTTTTCGCTTCAACCTCTGGACCCAATAGTCCGGAGTGTGTCCGAATACCCTCGCGGTTATAAAAACCGGCATGCGTGGAGACCAGGCGTAGGGTCATTAGTGCTTTATCGGACAAGTGCCCAACTAGTTATGTTATATTACATGGTTAGTGAGGAGTCTGGATTAGGGGTGTCCGGATAGCGGACTACCATCATCGACCGAACTATCATTGGCGGACTATCATCATCGACCGGACTCCAAGACTATGAAGATACAAGATTGAAGACTTCGCCCGTGTCCGGATGGGACTTTCCTTGGCGTGGAAGGCAAGCTTGGCGATACGGATATGTAGATCTCCTACCATTGTAACCGACTCTATGTAACCCTAGCCCTCTCCGGTGTCTATATAAATCGGATGGCTCTAGTCCGTAGGACAGGACAACAACCCTTTACAATCATACCATAGGCTAGCTTCTAGGGTTTAGCCTCCTTGATCTTGTGGTAGATCCACTCTTGTAAACATCCATAACATCAATATCAATCAAGCAGGACGTAGGGTTTTACCTCCATCAAGAGGGCCCGAACCTGGGTAAAACATCGTGTCCCTCGTCTCCTGTTACCATCCGCCTAGACGCACGCGATTCGGGACCCCCTACCGAGATCCGCCGGTTTTGACACCGACATTGGTGCTTTCATTGAGAGTTCCTACGTCGCCACCGATAGGCTTGATGGCCTCTTCAATCAACAACGACGCAGTCCTGGGTGAGACTTTTCTCCCGGACAGATCTTCAGATTCGGCGGCTTCGCATCGGGACAACTCACTTGGCCATCTGGAGCAGATCGAAAGCTGCGCCCGACCGCCGTCGAGTCAGGTTTGGAAGCCTAAACTTCACGGCCGATATCCGCGGGGACTTGATCTTCGATGGATCTGAGCCACAGCCGAGCGTGCCGCGCTGTCACGATGGGCATGACCTAACTCTGCCGCCGGACATTACGTTGGAGGCCGCACATGAATCCGCTCCGACTCATAGTCCGGAGCCGATCGCTCGGATCGAGGACGGATGGCTAGACACTGCCTCGAGAGCTGCAACTTCTATGGCGATGGGGCAGAACACTTACCTTATCCCGCATAAAGCTCATGACTCGAGGTGTCGGACTCTGCCGGACTCGAACCTCCTGCGCCCTGCCGATCCGAATCCGATTAGGCGCCGATCATGGAATTCACCACGGCGGACATCTTTCAAAGACTCGCCCTTCGGGCGCTATCATAAATTCACTAAAGCATCTCTCGCTATCCAGGAGAGCCCTGGCGAACTTCACGGCCGGGATGGTTGGGACAGCGGACGACGAAGAAATTCAGAGCCCACCCACCACCCACTTCGTGAGCCACCGTCGATGATTTAACCGACGTACTCGACTACGACTCGAAGACATCGACGGTATGGGCGACGATGCGGAGACTACCAAGAACCAGCGCCTACAGGACCTTTGGAAGACCACCTCGTCATCGACATATACATGGTGGACACCCCAAAGGGAAGCGATAACAAGGAACAACGGACGCGGCAGAGGATAATCCCGCCGATAAACAACCAAAACGGCGACGTAGACGCCGCCCTAAGTCCCGCCTCGATCAAAGCAGCCTTCCTAACGACCCAGCAATAGAGCAGGGCAAACCAGCGGAGGACGAACAGGACGAGCCGGATAATCAACCCCTTCACGGAGCAATCAACAGTCCGGACACAACACCGGAGCATAAGAACATATACAAAAGACTCGTCGCCACTGCAAGAAGTTTGAAGAAGGAGAAACGGAAGCTCAAAACAGCAGAAGACACGCTCAGAATGAAGTGGAGCAAAGTATTCAAGACTGCAGACAAATATGGCAATGGCCATCAAACAAAGAGCTACCCGAAGCGCAAGTTGCTGCTAGAATTTGACGAGGAAGCCATAGAGCCTTCACAGTCAAAAATAAAGAGGCCACTGGCGGATAGACGGCCAGATGATGAGGCCAAAAGCGACAAGCGGGCCGCCAAGACAAGCTGAATTATAATCCTGGGAAAACGGAAGGCCCAACTAGGTCCATCTACGGGCCAAAAAAGAGGGCCACAGGAAGTAACACAACACAACAAGTGTTCGAAGACAGCGGCACACCCAAATACGAGGCGCCAAGACACCCGCTATATGTTTTACCAATGAGGTCTGGATCATGAATTTCAGCAGGGTTCAAACCCATGAACATAGAGGCATACGACGGCACAATGACTTTGAGTCCGGATAGAAGATTACATACTACACATACACATGGCTAGAGGATATGATCTCCACGCCATAAAATACCTACCCCTCAAGCTCAAAGGGCAAGCTCGACACTGGCTCAGAGGCCTCCCAGAAAACACTGTTGGAAGTTGGGAAGACCTTGAGGACGCGTTTAGAGCAAATTTTCAAGGGACTTATGTCCGCCCTCAGGATCTGAGACGATCTGAGTCATATAACCCAACAGCCCGGAGAGTCGGTAGCATAATTCTGGAACAGGTTCCTTACCAAAAGAACCAAATAGTCGATCGTCCGGACGCTTGAAGCCTTAGCATCTTTTAAACACAACGTCCGAGACGAATGGCTTGCCAGACACCTCGGCCAAGAGAAGCCAAGAACAATGGCCGCGCTAACAAGCCTCATGACGCGCTTTTGCGCAGGAGAAGACAGCTGGCTAGCAAGATGCAGCACCAGCGACCCGAGTACATCCGAGATCAGAGATGGAAACGGAAAGTCACGGCGCAGGAAAGATCAGCGCCGGAATAAAGAAAAAAGCCCAAAGGGCACGGCGGTCAACGCCGGATTCAAAAGCTCGCGGCCAAACAATAAAACACGACCTCTTAAGGACAACAGAGACGAGCTATCAAATTTAAACAAAATTTTAGATCGGATATGTCAAATCCACGATACCTCGGAAGGCCTGCAAACCCGTACCAACCGAAATTGTTGGGTTTTTAAACAGTCCGCAGACTCAACGCCCGGACACAAGGGGCTCGATCGCCAAGCGAGGGCGATGTGAACCCCACCAGCAGAGCACGGAAGTCAAAAGACTTTCCCACAAGAAGTCAAAACAGTAAACTCGCTTCACGTGATAGTACGGAAAACCAACACAGCACTCGCTAAGACAAGTGTCGCACGGTCCACCCCAGTGGAACATCGAGATTGGATGTCAAAACCAATCACTTTCGACCATATGGATTAGTCCATAAGTATCCGGAACGCAGGATAGACTGCCCTGATATTGGATCCCATAATAGACGGACTGCAATTCACGCAGGTTTTGATGGAAAGCGGCGGTGACTTAAACCTGCTAACTCCGGACACAATCCGCAAGTTGGGATAGACCATACTGCAATTCGGCATAGCCGCACTTCCTTCAAAGGAATGGCGCCAGGCCCTTACGCCAGGTGCACAGTTTCATTATTACTAGAAGTTGTGCTCGGGTCACCTGACAACTTCCGACGAGAAAAGCTAACCTTTCATGTCGCCCCATTTCAAAGTAGCTATCAAGCATCACTGGGACGGGAAGCTTTCGTCCGCTTCAATGCAACACCACATTACGCGCCTCTTACGCTTAAAATGCCCGGTCCACGTGGCATCATTTCATTAAAAGGTCGCCTGAGACCCCGGACACGGCTGGGCGAGTCCGGAATAAAATAAGCTAGGGGCTACCTAGCCTCACACCCCTTCACAAGGGTTTGCACATATAAGCCATAATGAGCTAGCATAGGCTCAACTCTATTAACCTATATTTCAATTTTTTATGCACTTTCTCGCACGATTTCTTTTCCAACAAAGTTCCTCTCTTTTTACTGATGAACCGCGTGCACACCCGTCCAGGATACGGCACAACGGAGACACAGCGCATGAGCGCAGAGGGGACCCGTTGCAAGGACTCTTTTCGGACTAAGACCCTACGTAAACCTTTCTTCTGTCTCTTGTTGCTATAATCCCTGGTTTATCATTATAACCAGAGTGGAGACTCGGCGTTTTGGCATCGGCAGCGCCCGAAGAACCTGCCCATACCGGACACAAGGGGCTTAGGGCTTTGTTTTGCTGCTATTATAAAGACCGAACACCTTCGGGAGTGTTCGGCGTCTCGAGTTAGGCCTTATATGCATCAGCTCGAATCATGTCTTTGGTCAAATGTTGGGTTTGCGGCTCCCGTGTTTTGCTGCCTTACGTTCCGTATCATCGACTAACGCGGCTCCGGAGAACTCTTGCGATTGTGCCCCATTTCGGTGGCGAGCACCTCGAGAGAAAGCCAAAACTGATCATTATGATACAGCGAGAGACTGGTCAACCGCTCGATCGACCATAGGAATGTTTAGGATTCCTCCGCTTTGACGAAGGGCCGTTTCCCGGCCAGGCACATACGCGCCCCAAATTCGGAGAGTGCGGTGCCCCCAGGGGCTATGTCGTAGCACCACCCTCGAACTCCATGGCTGAGTATAAGTGATAAAGAATTATAGTCCGGTTGCCTCGTTTGTGTCAGGACCCCGATCCTAAGTCACACCGATCTAGCATGTAACCCATCATATCACTTTGCGGCCTCACGCACGGTATTCCCACGGGTGTCGCATTACCATGGCCCGGGACCGTTTGCGCCTTTTGGCTCACGTATATGATAGTGTCGCTAGCATCCATATGACAAAGAACCCGGGCCGACATGGCTAGTCGTGAACCCAAAGCGGCGCTAACCCATGGGGACAGGCATACATGAATCACATCGAGCATGTCGGTCATCAACGTATAAATTCAGGCTGTAGCACTGGGCTAACAGGACTCCGGTATCACGGCTGTAGCAGAGCTAGGCAGGACTCGAATACCACCGCGTGACATTTCCCGAAGGAGACGGACATAGGAATGAAGTGAAACACATGCCGGCTAGTCAAGTGTCCAAGCAGTAGTCTTTGGGCTAGCAGGACTCCGGTGAACCGGGCTGTAGCGGACTACTATCGCTCGGAAGCACGAGACTACATTTCCCCATATGAGAGGCTGCCAAGGATAAACAACTAGTTTGTCGGATCCCACACATACCAAGCATTTCAAACATACACACAATATGCTCAATATGTGTAGATACAACATGGCATCATAACATAACTCTACGACTCAAATATTTATTCATTAGGCTCCGCAGAGCGAGATATTACAAACATGGGTCTCATGACCCAACACTCAGAGCATACAAGTCAAAGCACAAGCGGAAGCTAATCATGTCTGAGTACAGACAACTATAAATGAAAAAGGCTGAGAAGCCTGACTATCTACCAGATCCTGCCGAGGCACAAGATCGTAGCTGAGGTATCAAGCTAACCGTCGAAGTCCAAGCGGAACTACTAGCGAGACTGAAGTCTCTCTGCAAAACGTAAAATAAGCAAACGTGAGTACAAACGTACTCAGCAAGGCTTACATCGGAACTAGCTACATATGCATCATTATCAAAAGGGGTGGTGGAGTTTGACTGCAGCAAGCCAGCTTTGACTCGGTGGCTATCCTGAACTACGACTGCAATTAACTCTTTTGAGGTGGCGCACACGAGTCCACATATTCTCCATATCAATACACCACTATGGACCCGCTCCCGTCTCCCTACGAGAACGCCATCCATAGCACTCACGCTTATCTTGCGCATTTTAGAGTATCCACTTTCACTTGTCTATGAACTGATATAGGCAACCCGTAAGTCCTTCTCCGTGGACACGACTATTGAATAGATTATATTAACCTGCAGGGTGTACTTCTTCACACGCTCTCACCACTTATCGCCGTTTACGACATGTACTCGGCAACCTTCAAGCGGAAGCCCAACGTGGGTGTCGGCCACGGCCTACCTAAACACTCAAGTCCCAAGTCCAGGTTTATCGCCTATTCGGGTTCCATCCATGAGGAGTCCGGCCGAGGTTTCCCATACAGCCCCGAACGATGTGTACAGGTTCCCGAGACACCAAGCAGGCGAATCGGTACAAGACCACGGTGCCTACCGCAACACAACCCACCCCAAGGTCAGCGCTATGCGGCCCCCAAAGATGCTACAAACACCGAAACTACTTGCAACTCCGGATGAGGACAAGGGTGGTTAAGAAGCCGAGAGGGTCAATTAAGGATCCCAATGCGTGGTAGTAACTGTTTCATGGATCACAAACACAGAACTCAGTTTCTGAGGACGGCTTCAATGAGACAACCCACCATGTACTCCTACATGGCCTCTCACCGCTACCTTTACCAAATTGTGTTCACACACTTAGCTCACACACGATGGGACATGTTCACAAAACCATTCCAATTCATTCCCGATGAATCAGACTGACTCAACTCTAAGCGATGTGAGGCATGACAACAAGCATGAATGAGTAGGCACAACATGGCTCAAACAACTCCTACTCATGCTAGTGGGTTTCATCTAATTCTTGTGGAATGACAGGTCATCACGAGAGGATAAAGGGGTTCAACTACCGCAGCAAGTAACAGTTGAATCGATGTTGTCCTAATGCAATAAAAGAGAGCAGGAGCGAGAGGGTGGGATTGTATCGGAATGAACAAGGGGGTTTTGCTTGCCTGGCACTTCTGAAGATAATATAGTTCTTCATCGGTGTTATCGAACAATCGCTTTAACGTCGTCTCATCGAGAGGGGCAATTACCGCAAACAAGAGAGAACACAATTAATGCAATGCACATTCACATGAATGACATGTCATGTTAAGGTACTGAATTCACCTAATGCAATATCTAGCCAAGTTAATTGAAGTGGAATTCAAACAAGGTTAAACTCCAACTCCAAATGTTATTTCATAATTTGCCCTAATCATGATTCATCCTATTCAGTGAGGTTAACTTGTTCAAACATGCATGATCATGGCATAAACAGATTCTTCATATTTTCTGATCATTTTTCATATATAATTTATTTAATTTGGAGTTACAGATTAAAAGTTATGAATATTTGAAGTTTGGGGTATTTTTTGAAATTTCCTGAATTAAATTAAATCCAGAAAAGGGTTTACTGCGTCAGCATGACGTTGGCATGACGTCAGCAGGTCAACTGGGCGCCCCAGGTCAAACCTGACCTGGGACCCATACGTCGGCGTCTCGAGCTGGTTTAGGTGGATGACATGTGGGACCGATCAAAGTGACTTGGCTAAGGTCAAACCGCACGTGGGGTCCACGGTATTAACACTAAATTAACAGAGAAAATAAACTAATCCTAATTAGCGAGGGCCCACATGTCGGTGGGTGTGGGTTGTTGGTTAGCTGGGTTAGCTCATAATGACGGCCACGCCGACGTCACGGAGCATGGCCGGCGACGACCACAGCCGACGGCGGAGGCACACCGGAAATCCGTTGCGGGGCTCGGTTTTGCGTGTGGTTTACATCTATGGGACGCTGGTAGTGAGGCGCATCCGGGGTGGCAACAGCTCGAGCTGGGGTGGCCGGAGCTCACCGGAATGGAGCTTCATGGGCGGCGCCAGCGTTCGGGTGAACTGGTTTCGGGTTAGGGAGCACGGCAAGAGGCAAAGAGGGTGCTACGACCTCACGGGGGCACTAAGCACGGTGACGCTCTCAGATGCGGCGGAGGTGGGCTCTAGCCACGGCGGCGACGAAGCGCAACGGCGGCGAGCTTCGGTCGGGGTGGCCACAGGGGCTAGAGGAGGAAATCGATAGAGGGAATAGAGGGGTTGGGAGAAGGGGCTCACGACGAGTCAGACGAGCGGGTCGGAGGAGTCGGGGACGAGCCGGAGCAAGCGGGGCGGCGTGAGGGATCTCCGGCGGCCAATGACGGAGATGAAGACGACGGCGCTGCTTCAGGTCTCCCGCGGGCGCGTGCTTCGTCCTGGTGCTCCATGGCGTCGAGGCGGAGCGCCTGGGCATGGCTGGGAGAAGAGGGGTGGCCGGTGAGCGTGGCTATGGCGAACGGCGGCGGCGGTCGCTCTCGGTGAGCTCGAGAGAGCGAGACAGAGGAGGGAACGAGGGAGAGGAAGAGAGCGAGGGGGTCCAGGGGGTCGCGTGGCGCTCGGGGAGGCGTCCAGAGCGTCGGGGGGTGAAGCAGGCAGGGTGGAGGTGGCGCGGCGCGGCGGTGCGCGCGTCGGGCACGCGCCCGTCCTCCTGGCAGAGGAGGAAGGCGACAGGAAGGAGGCGGTGGTGGGCTGGGCATTTGGAGTTGGCTGTGGGCTGAGAGGTGAGCGCCAGGTAGTCCCTCTCTCTCTCTCTTTATTTGTTTTAGTTTTCTATTTTTCTGTAGATATGTTTGGCTTTAATAAAAATGCCAGGGCATTTCCAAAAATCATGAAACTGGTCAATGTCACTGTTTGGAATATTTCCAACAACAAACATTTCAGTTTATGATTATTTGAACATTTAAACTATTTTATAGCATTTAAATGCCCAAATGCAAATACTTAATGAATTAATCCAGTGACCAAATATAACATGAAAAATGTGCAACACCTCTGGTTATGGTTTCGGCATTTTTCCAAAAATGGTGAACATTTTTGAAGGCCATTTGGTTCATTGAAAAATATTTCTTAGTTGAACCTATTTGAATTGTTTTTGGTGCTAGGGCTTGGCCATCCCCATTTCAAATTTAAAAGAAATTTAGACATGATGCATGGATGCAAGAAAATCAAGCTAGGGCTGATCTGGGGCTGTGACAGCTCACCCCCACTAAACAAGAATCTCGCCCCGAGATTCAAGACGTGAGGTAAGAGGAAAAAGGCGTCACAAAACTATCACAATCTTCATGATCCATTTGCCCTTCTCGAAGATGTTGATTCACTCCATCATCTTGGTCTTGACGTCTTGCTTTCGAGATCTTCACTCGACACGACAATGGGAAAAGAGGGAGGTCCTACATGATTCGATCTTCACGAAGATCAAGTAAACATGATCGACTCACGGACTAGGATGGTGACACATCTCGAGTTGAGACACAAAACACATCGAAAGGGATGGAAGAACAAACGACGGGGTTTGATTGGTGGCAACAATTCCACGCTTTGAAAGATGGTGGATGGTGTCAAGGTGGCGAGGAAATAATTGTCATGATTCAATAGCGGGGCACCTCAGGGGAGGTGAGCGAGGAACCATTCCCTTAAGTGGCAAAAGAATTACTTTTGATACAAAGATCATTGAAACTCTTCATACCAGCCTAAGGCAATTCACAACGATCGTTTGGCGGAGTGCAAAGGAATGGTACACCCGGACTAGAATGGATGATGTGGACTACCTTGTTGAAGACAACGCAATGGATGATTTTTGCTTATCATCGGAGGTGGAGGGGACCCATGGTAAGTCCACTTTTGAGGATGATCCTAGACAAGCATTACTAAGAAGGCAGCCCATAGTGAAATGGCACAAGGACGGTGTAAGCTGGGAACGAAATACAACTATTGGAATGTTCCAACCATCATATCTGCCTGAGATTCAGATCCGATTGGTGATAGGATACTTCAGACTCAGCATGTCCGAAAAGGAAAGGTTGCAACACAAATCGACGAGATGATGTTGCGAGATTCTCGGGAGATGGACTATGGTAGTGAGCTCCAAAACATGGGCTGGTTCTGCTACAAACAAGTGAACACGTTGTCCAAGACAAGAATGACCACATGGTAGTCTTACAACAAAACACTACCGAGTTCAGGTGGGGAACCATCATCGAGGATATCGAAGTCTTTACGCAAGTCCATGGATTAGATCCCAAGCATAGACTTCTTTTCCTTGAACAAGTCAATCAGTGGCTTAGTGTGCTATGGGATTCATATGTAATGAAGATGATCGGTCTATCATACCATAGAATACTTCGCACGTGCATGACTGACTTGGGAAGATTCCAAAGGAAACAAAACAAACCTTTCTCAAATTCATGGCGGCAACTTACACCTAAAGCACATGAATTCGAGGAAGTCACTCTTTCCATCCAAACATATGCTTCATGAACGAAACACGAAGACATTGCTTATAAAGTTTCCAACACTAGATTGATGTTCAACATGACTCATGGGGGGAGACAAAATGCTACTGATGGGCTCAACAGCAACTCATCGGAATTTCCATATCCTTTGGACTTCCACCATCATGTGAACACGGTGATAGCACCGGTCGGACCAAAAGAGGTAATGGGGTATGCTCGAGGGATCAACCACGAGTAAGACAACATTACGAATATCGTTGGTACTGATTTGATTTGACGATAGCCCATACTCAAATCAAAGGATTGATGAGACAATAGGTCCAGCAACTGATCACAGGGACCAATCGATGAAGATATCATCTTGCTTCAACACACACTACACGAGAATATCCCTTTGGAATGAACTAAGTTATGCAAGCTTTTATCTTCCAACTCTCCAAGTTGTTGTCTAGCTTAACCAACTAGCTCAGGGATATCCAACACAGATTCTTGGGGAAATGATGGTTCACAAGGAACCAACTTGATCACGAGCCCAACATAACAGTCAGGAAAACAACCCGGTAACACTTCCAGGAAGATATTTGAAAAGTCACGAACCACCGGTATGTTACTAAGCTCGAGAACAACCTTGCTTTTGAGGGCAAGACGATATGATCAAATGAGTGAGGACTTGATATAATCCTAACTCATCAATCGAAGTGTGCACCAGAATAAGGACTAGGTAGCACGATCAATCTTAGTATGATGATTTAATAACCAACACGCTAAGAATGAAAATATTGTCCATTAACTACCAAGCAACGAGGTTGCTAGGAGTATCGATTTCACACATCACAATTCACTTGTCGGCATTCCGGTTGCATCAACACGGGACCGAGGAATGAACAATGATGGCGAGAAGTATCACTACATCAAGAATTCATAAGAGAAGGTGCATTTCTCATGACATTCTTGACATAAGATGGTAACACTCTAGGTGGAACAGCATCAAAAGCTGAATTGGCATTTTGATCTGCGGGATACAACTACTTTGACCCAATCCTGGAAATGGATGAGGTACTGGAGTTTGTTTCTCCTAGTCATTCCAGAACAGAATGGCTTGACGGACCACAAGGATAATTGACATCGATAAACGAATGCACACGTACTCTTGGTTATCAACTGATAGAGGATGGTCGGGATACAACTAAAGAGAGCAACTCAAAGGAACATATAATTTTTCGAGTTGTGGAAGCATGGATTAGTATATCGAGCAAGGCTCAACATTTCTCCGGATAACCCATGCAGAAAGTAGAATTGGCAGATTCAGAATATGGAATGGAGAACTCCTCAAGAGTACTCTGATTGTGATCTTTTGGTTCAAAAGAACTTCTGCCATAAATAGTTCATGGCATTTGGAAGAAGGAAATACCATGGACCTCGAGGACTATCGCAAAGTTACTAATATCCTAAAGGAACTAGCAAATACTATCAACATGAAGTAGGATGAATCTCGGGTTCAAGAACCCAGGAATAGAGTACCTACTACTAAATGGAATCACGGGATGCTCTCGAAAATGATGGCCAGAATCATCACACTAGGGATGCAAAGCATTGCTAGATTGCTAGGTGACTTACTAAACACCTAGGGTCATAATAATAGTTCCAACATATATGTCGAGGCAACAGGGTACCTCGTCCGACTGGTTAGTGTGCTTATTCTGACCAAAAAGGACATCGGAAACGGAAGGAAAGGATTTGCAAATGCATCAGACTATTTAGAGACCTGGGATGACTCGGACAGCATAACGGCTGTAAATGCTCAAAATGATTTGAGACATCCTGCAAAAATGGTGGCATAACCACTCAACAACATCATAATAAGATTCTGAGATCAACAGTTATCATACTGAAATAGTAGGAACTGAACTGAGGATTAAAACCAACAATCTCAAAGGTCTATGGATTAGCAACACGTCATCCTGATAGATAGATGAGAAGCCTAGTTCTTAAACCCCGTAGAAGAGAAGAGGTTGACTCAGATCAGAAGGCCATGAGGTATAAGGAGTAAAAAGAGCCTTACGTTCCTTCCACAATCAATTCCCTTACATAACTAAAGCATTTCTAGACACAACTTGACCAGTTTGGCTTGGTAATCCTACAGCAACAGCTCGATACCAACGCTGTCAGGACCCCAATCCTAAGTCACACCGATCTAGCATGTAACCCATCATATCACTTTGCGGCCTCACGCACGGTATTCCCACGGGTGTCGCCTTACCATGGCCCGGGACCGTTTGCGCCTTTTGGCTCACGTATATGATAGTGTCGCTAGCATCCATATGACAAAGAACCCGGGCCGACATGGCTAGTCGTGAACCCAAAGCGGCGCTAACCCATGGGGACAGAGCATACATGAATCACATCGAGCATGTCGGTCATCAACGTATAAATTGGGCTGTAGCACTTTGGGCTAACAGGACTCGGTATCCCGGGCTATAGCAGGCTAGGCAGGACTCGAATACCACCGCGTGACATTTCCCGAAGGACGGACATAAGAACGAAGTGAAACACATGCCGGCCAGATCAAGTGTCCAAGCAGTAGTGCTGGGCTAGCAGGACTCCGATGAACCGGGCTGTAGCGGACTACTATCGCTCAGAAGCACGAGACTACATTTCCCCATATGAGAGGCTGCCAAGGATAAACAAGTAGTTTGTTGGATCCCACACATACCAAGCATTTCAAACATACACACAATATGCTCAATATGTGTAGATACAACATGGCATCACAACATAACTCTCTGACTCAAATATTTATTCATTAGGCTCGCATGAGCGAGATATTACAAACATGGGTCTCATGACCCAACACTCAGAGCATACAAGTCAAAGCACAAGCGGAAGCTAATCATGTCTGAGTACAGACAACTATAAATGAAAAAAAAGGCTGAGAAGCCTGACGATCTACCATATCCTGCCGAGGCACAAGATCGTAGCTGAGGTATCAAGCTAACCGTCGAAGTCCAAGCGGAACTACTAGCGAGACTGAAGTCTCTCTGCAAAACATAAAATAAGCAAACGTGAGTACAAACGTACTTAGCAAGACTTAAATCAGAACTAGCTACATATGCATCATTATCAAAAGGGGGTGGTGGAGTTTGACTGCAGCAAGCCAGCTTTGACTCGGTGGCTATCCTGAACTACGACTGCAATTAACTCTTTTGAGGTGGCGCACGAGTCCACATATTCTCCATATCAATACACCACTATGGACCCGCTCCCGTCTCCCTACGAGAACGCCATCCATAGCACTCACGCTTATCTTGCGCATTTTAGAGTATCCACTTTCACTTGTTTAGGAACTGATATAGGCAACCCAGAAGTCCTTCTCCGTGGACACGGCTATTCGAATAGATTATATTAACCCTCCAGGGGTGTACTTCTTCACACACGCTCTCACCACTTATCGCCGTTTACACGACATGTACTCGGCAACCTTCAAGCGGAAACCCAACGTGGGTGTCGGCCACGGCCTACCTAAACACTCAAGTCCCAAGTCCAGGTTTATCGCCTATTCGGGTTCCATCCGCAGGGAGTCGGCCGAGGTTTCCCATACAGCCCCGAACGATGTGTACAGGGTTCCCGAGACACCAAGCAGGCGAATCGGTATACTGGGCCATGGTGCCTACATAACACAACCCACCCCAAGGTCAGCGTTGCGTGCGGCCCCCAGCATGCTACAAACACCAGAAACTACTTGCAACTCCCGGACTGAGGACAAGGGTGGTTAAGAAGCCTAGAGGGTCAATTAAGGATCCCAATGCGTGGTAGTAACTGTTTCATGGATCACAAACACAGAACTCAGTTCACGAGGGCGGCTGCAATGAGACAACCCACCATGTACTCCTACATGGCCTCTCACCGCTACCTTTACCAAATCGTGTTCACACACTTAGCTCACACAGTAGGGACATGTTAACACAACCATTCCAATTCATTCCCGATGAATCAGACCTGACTCAACTCTAAGCGATGGCAGGCATGACAACAAGCATGAATGAGTAGGCACAACATGGCTCAAACAACTCCTACTCATGCTAGTGGGTTTCATCTAATTACTGTGGAATGACAGGTCATGCAGAGGATAAAGGGGTTCAACTACCGCAGCAAGTAACAGTTGAATCGATGTTGTCCTAATGCAATAAAAGAGAGCAGGAGCGAGAGGGTGGGATTGTATCGGAATGAACAAGGATTTTTGCTTGCCTGGCACTTCTGAAGATAATATAGTTCTTCATCGGTGTCATCGAACAATCGTTTAACGTCGTCATCGAGAGGGGCAATTACCGCAAACAAGAGAGAACACAATTAATGCAATGCACATTCACATGAATGACATGTCATGTTAAGGTACTGAATTCACCTAATGCAATATCTAGCCAAGTTAATTGAAGTGGAATTCAAACAAGGTTAAACTCAACTCCAAATGTTATTTCATAATTTGCCCTAGTCATGATTCATCCTATTCAGTGAGGTTAACTTGTTCAAACATGCATGATCATGGCATAAACAGATTCTTCATATTTTTCTGATCATTTTTCATATATAATTTATTTAATTTGGAGTTGCTGATTAAAAGTTATGAATATTTGAAGTTTGGGGTATTTTCGAAATTTCCTGAATTAAATTAAATCCAGAAAAGGGTTTATCGCGTCGAAGATGACGTTGGCATGACGTCAAGAGGTCAACTGGCGCCCCAGTCAAACCTGACTGTGGGACCCATACGTCAGCGTCTCGAGCTGGTTTAGGTGGATGACATGTGGGACCGATCCAAAGGCGACTTGGCTAAGGTCAAACTGGCACGTGGGGTCCACGGTATTAACACTAAATTAACAGAGAAAATAAACTAATCCTAATTAAGCGCAGGGGCCCACATGTCAGTGGGTGTGGGTTGTTGGTTAGCTGGGTTAGCTCATAATGACGGCCACGTCGACGCTCGCCGGAGCATGGCCAGCGACGACCACAGCCGACGGCGGAGGCACACCGGAAATCCGCTGCGGGGCTCGGTTTATGCGTGTGGTTTACGTCTTCACGGACGCCGGTAGTGAGGCGCATCCGGGGTGGCAACAATGAGCTGGGGTGGCCGGAGCTCACCGAATGGAGCTCGCGACGGCGCCTGCTGCTCGGGTGAACTGGGTTTCGGGGTTAGGGAGCACGGCAGAGGCAAAGAGGGTGCTACGACCTCTGGGGGCACTGAGCACGGTGACGCCTCTCGACGCGGCGGAGGTGGGCTCTAGCCACGGCGACGGCGCAACGGCCATGAAGCTTGGTCGGGGTGTCCAAAGGGGCTAGAGGAGGAAATCGATAGAGGAATAGAGGGGTTGGGAGACGGGGCTCACGACGAGTCAGACGAGCGGGTCGGAGGAGTCGGGGACGAGCCGGAGCAAGCGGGGCGGCGTGAGGGATCTCCGGCGGCCGATGACGGAGATGAAGACGACGGCGCTGCATCAGGTCTCCAAGGGCGTTGCTTGGCCCTGGTGCTCCATGGCGTCGAGGCGGAGCGCCTGGGCATGGCTGGGAGAAGAGGGGTGGCGGTGGCGTGGCTATGGCGAACGGCGGCGGCGGTCGCTCTCGGTGAGCTCGAGAGAGCGAGACAGAGGAGAGAACGAGGGAGAGGAAGAGAGCGAGGGGGTCCAGGGGTCGCGTGGCGCTCGGGGAGGCGTCCAGAGCGTCGGGGGTGAAGCAGGCAGGGTGGAGGTGGCGCGGCGCGGCGGTGCGCGCGTCGGGCACGCGCCCGTCCTCCTGGCAGAGGAGGAAGGCGACAGGAAGGAGGCGGTGGTGGGCTGGGCCGCTGGAGTTGGCCAGGTGGGCTGAGAGGTGAGCGCCAGGTAGTCCCTCTCTCTCTCTCTTTATTTGTTTTAGTTTTCTATTTTTCTGTAGATATGTTTGGCTTTAATAAAAATGACAGGGCATTTCCAAAAATCATGAAACTGGTCAATGTCACTGTTTGGAATATTTCCAACAACAAACATTTCAGTTTATGATTATTTGAACATTTAAACTATTTTATAGCATTTAAATGCCCAAATGCAAATACTTAATGAATTAATCCGGTGACCAAATATGTCATGAAAATGTGCAACACCTCTGGTTATGGTTTCGGCATTTTTCCAAAAATGGTGAACATTTTTGAAGGCCATTTGGTTCATTGAAAAATATTTCTTAGTTGAACCTATTTGAATTGTTTTTGGTGCTAGGGCTTGGCCATCCCCATTTCAAATTTAAAAGAAATTTAGACATGATGCATGGAAGCAAGAAAATCAAGCTAGGGCTGATCTGGGGCTGTGACAGTTTGCTACGCTACCACCTACTTTACAGGACCGAGACGTCGGATTAAGTGTGAAAACGCGCTATTTTTTGCAAACACCCCCGCACCTTGTGCGTGGGGGCTGAAGCCGACGACTGCCATCTTTCAGGTTATACACACGTATACATGAACGGCCGCATAGGAGATATTCTATTACTTGAACGCACAAGTATAAAAGGCGCTTACATCATAAATATCGTTTTACATCATATAAATGTTCATTCGAACGTAACATTTTTTGAGCACTGCGACTCTATTACACGAGCACCACGCAGCACTTCGCCAAAATAGTGCTCGGCGGGTAACCGGTTATCATCCGAACCCGGGGTCGCAACAGCGGTGGCATCCATTCTCTGTCCAATGTGTCTTCACACGGGCGAGCGCCATCCGCGCACCCTCTATGCAGGCCGACCGCTTCATCGCCTTGATATGCGGCACCGCCCCAAGAAATTGCTGCAATAAGCCAAAGTAACTCTTCGGCTGGGGCCTATCCGGCCGGATATGGGACACTATATCCGTCATAGCAAGCCCGGACAACCTATTTAGCTCAGCCCACTCGGCCAAACGGTCGGTCAGCGGAAGTGAACGCTCCGGACTATGGAATTGAGACCAAAACAGCTCTTCCGTCTTGTGATCCTTCTGGCTTCGAAAATGCACAACGGCATCCGCCGCACTCGCTGCTAAGTCCATTTAAGGGTCCTCTGAACCCCACAGTTGGCCCAACTGAGCATATATTGGATCCGTAAACCTTCGGCGCAGCAGAAAAGGCTTGCCAGCTACAACATCTCCGGCCTGGCGCAGCTCTTCCTTTATAGCCCGCATTGCAGAGCGGGCATCCTTGGCTTCGGCGGTGGCCTTCCGCAGGTCTTCTTGCCCCGCTAGGCGCTCCTTCCCAAGAGCCTCATTGCGGTCGGTAGCATCTTTTAACTTCAGAGCCATTTCGGCCATCTCTTCCCTGCTCCGGTAGTGTGCGACCCTTTCGGCCGCTAACTCCTCGCCGCCCTCGAGGCCGCCGCATTACTCCTTCTGGCCTGCTCCTTGGCTTGAGCAAGTTCGGCCTGAAGGCTCTCCACAGCAGCGGCACTATCTGCATTTCACGCACATATTGTAAGGAGCTGGCGGCTCCCTTACTAAGTGACCGCCAAGATGACACTTACCTTGCGACTCATCAAGTCGCTGTTGACCAGCGTGATGTCGCATCCGCAACATCGAGTTGCCGCTTTAGTTCAGCAACTCCATCAGTCCCCTGGCCCTCGACGACCCGCCACCTGCATCGGCACGACGGGAATTTAAACCTACGATTTTGATCCTCGGCACGCTGTCGATTTCGACAACCTACCGAGTCTCAGGGGCTACTATCTATACAAGGCGCATTCTATATGCAAAACTGTTCAAAGGTGTGACATTTTTACGTACCTCAAACCCCTTGACAAACTCCTCGACGACATCATGCAACCCGCCTTGGTGACGAAATCCTTTCAATCACCATGCTCATCAATGCGTGGTGATCTTACGAGATAGACGCCTTCTCAAGCAGATCCTTCAGCCGTACACCAGCTGGCGCCGAACTATCCGGCTTAGCCAAACCCGGGGGCTCCCTCTGTGACGACACTTCAGGCTCGTTCGCCCTATCCGACGGCGCCCCGGACGGAGGCGTCTCGCTCTCTATCATCTCCGGACGAAGGTCCCCCGAAGACAAGCTCATTTGCAAAGGACGGAGATCCGAACTACAAGGTAAAAACTTTAGTTATTCTACGAACCACAAATCGGCATGCCCCTTATTATAAAACTCCTTCCTTTCTCCCACCGGCTCGTTGGAGGGCTGACTCTTTAAGGGAGATTGTGCGGCCGGGGCCTCCCCGGACGCAGGACCCTCTGGCGAAGATTTCTTCCCCCGTTTAGGGGCTTTAGCCCCCGGGTCCTCGGAAGCAATCCTCTTCTCCCCTTGGAGGGAGGGATTCTCGATCCCCCCTCTTTCAAGAGCCTCCTTAGGTGAGGCAGTAGCTTTCCTGCTTTCCCCTTCATCTTCCTCTGAAGGCGCAACCTCAAGCATCTGGACCAGCACGAGATCCGGCACGGTCTCGGGGAGGGGGGCCGGACACCATATCAATTTTGCTTCCGCTATCCACTCCTGTGTAAAAGGAAGTTGGTCATAAGGCGAATCATCGAAAGGCAAACAAATGGTATGTCCGGACTCAGAACTACTTACTTGCGTATCCGGGCGATTGCAGCTTAGGCCAGCATCCTCGGTCAATTCCGGACGCACCTCTTGCGATCCGAAGAATAATTTGTACATCTCCAGGGGTGTCATACCCATGAAGTGTTGAAGAATCCGTGGGCCCTCGGATTAAACTCCCATAGCCGGAGAGGGCGGCGTTGCAGGCAGGAGACGCCTAATCGGCATAACCTGCATCACCACCACCATATCGACCTCCCTCGTTTGGAGATCTCGAATCCGGCCCTGCAGTAGGGGCACGCCCTTGACGGCCCCAGTTGAGCCTTGGTTGACCCACGACATCAACCGTCGTGGAGGTCCCGGCGGAATAAGGGCGGCTTTGTCTGCGGCCCCTCGAACGGTAATATAGAACCACTCTCGCTGCCACGGGCCGAGCTCCTCTTGGAACGAGCCAGCGAGCCACGGGGCATCGGCCCTCTTACTTATGGCCGCCCGCCACACTCCGCTTAGCGCCCCGATCATCTTGGCGCCACATTGAAGGTCTTGACCACAGGCGAAGTGAGGGGTGACGCGGAGGAAGGCTTCGCATGAGCGACAATAAGCGGAAATATGGAGGATGGACTCGAGCCAAATCGTGGAATTCCAACCCATAGTAAAACATGAGCCCCTCACAAAAGGATCCATCGAAGCCTAAACCCCGACGGAGGTGGGATCTGAAAATGACATACTCGCCGGGCTCGGGGTGGGGATGGCCTGCCCTTTGGCAGCAACCTGTCGCGAAATCTCATAAGCGGTGCACTTGGCCTCCGCAGCCAAGACGTCCTCCTCCGTGGCGGAGGAGGGCATCCACCGGCCCTGGAGGTCGGAACCGGACATCGTTGAAAGTCCGTAGCGCTCGAATCTGGAGCTCTAGGTGCTGGAACTTGGAGCAGGAAGAGGATTCGATGGAGGATTGAAGAAAAGGAACGAGCCTTGGCCCCGTTATAAAGAGGGAGAATACCAAGAGCCGTCTCCGTGACCGTTTGGGACTCGCCGATAGAGGCGTGGCGAGCGAACGGACGCGGTTGGGTTACCCACGTCCGTATTATTGAGAATCCCGGATTAAGGGGAAACACGATCTCTGCTTCGACAAGACGTGCCAAGGAAACCGCTTCGCTAAATGCGCTAAGGTGGTAGAGTAAAAAACGATTTAAATAATGGGTTGGTAGTGGCGTGATGTCATGCCGCAGAAAACGTCAGCAGATTGAACTTGTGTATATATTATTCTCTCTACGGTGGAACGTGGAATTTATTTTGCAGAGCCGGACACTATCCTGGTGTTCACAATCTTCTATCATTTGGAGGAGGAACCCGCCTTGCAATGCCAAGCAATATACGCGCCGGCCTTATCGTCATTGAAGCCTAGTTCAGGGGCTACTGAGGGAGTCCTGGATTAGGGGGTGTCCGGATAGCCGGACTACCATCATCCGCCGAACTATCATTGTCCGGACTATCATCATCGACCGGACTCCAAGACTATGAAGATACAAGATTGAAGACTTCGCCCCGTGTCCGGATGGGACTTTCCTTGGCGTGGAAGGCAAGCTTGGCGATACGGATATGTAGATCTCCTACCATTGTAACCGACTCTATGTAACCCTAGCCCTCTCCGGTGTCTATATAAACCGGATGGCTCTAGTCCGTAGGACAGGACAACAACCCTTACAATCATACCATAGGCTAGCTTCTAGGGTTTAGCCTCCTTGATCTCGTGGTAGATCAAATCTTGTAAACATCCACAACATCAATATCAATCAAGAAGGACGTAGGGTTTTACCTCCATCAAGAGGGCCCGAACCTGGGTAAAACATCGTGTCCCTCGTCTCCTGTTACCATCCGCCTAGACGCATACGATTGGGACCCCCTACCGAGATCCGCCGGTTTTGGCACCGGCGATTAGTAAGAAACATCTTCCAGGGAGAATAGTTCCGTTAAGGGTTCCTTTCTCGGGAGGCATGCCCTAAAGTGCATGTCAGGACTGTGAAAAGAGCAGAAAAAACATCTGGGGCAGGTAAATGAATAGGTAAGAAATCATCTTTAGTTCACCGACCGAGTATTCCCTTAAGGACGCTTAGCTTTCGGCTTCACCCAGTCGAGGTACACATCCGGCTGACCCGGCAGTAACAATCGCAGAGGTGCTCCCTTTACCACCTAGCCGAACAATCGGGAACGTAGGGGTAAGCACAGGAGCCAGGCAAACCAGCTTGGCCAAAACTTAAGTCATACCGATGCATATAATGGTGTATAAAAGATACATGCGGAAGTGTGACACATGTGTTGGGCATAAAGCCCGAATTAATAAGCTTCTGTTAAAGAAGCTCACAGGTATAATGAGCGGGTAGCGCGTCAAGTGTCTTGAACAAAGTTTCGACAAGGAAAATTTTTACAAGCAACTTTTTTCCAAAAAAGTATAATGCTTGGTCGAACCGAACACAAGTTAGAAATTTAAAACTTTGAGCATGAAGGCATCTTAGCTGGTTAATGTGCTCGGTATTGACGATGCGGTCCGAGCTTGATGCGGGACAAGGTTCCATCCCCCAAGTCGGTCCCGAGGTGGCGGAGCAAAGAGCTCGGCACCCTGAAGTGGTGACATAGCACGGTCAATGCAGGACGACAAAGTGATGCCGGAGTCCGTGGCATGGGGTAATGAAGTGTTGATGAAGCCCCCCGTCCAGCCGAGGTGACGTCAAAGGATATAGTCCGGCTGGATGATTTTCCTGTGCACAAAAAATAGTCCAAACCAGAGATAATAGTAATAAAAAAATCGTTGCATAATAAATAATTTATGCAAAGTGAGTAATAAAAGAAATATGGCCTGGAGCCGAAGTCAATGTCGATGCAGGACGGCGGCGTGATGCGGTAAAGGCATGGCAAGGCCTGAATTCACAGGTCGGTTCGAGTTCCGGATGCGGTGTTCGCCGGACTACGTACGGAAACTGACCGAACCACCATGCGACTGTCATTAATGCGGCCACCATTTGATAGACCTGCGTACATATGATGGACAAACCAGAGTAATAATTCGTTGGGAAAAATGAATCCAAACAAGCAAAAAATACTAGGATTAATAGCACCTGGTTCCTTTGTTGTAGCAATCCGAAGGAAGGTGATTCCCAAAATTGGGACTCGATCCGCACACCCATTGCCTGGTCGGCTAGTGACGTCGAAGTGTCCGGAGTAGGTCGATGAAGAGATGGAGAAGCCCCCGGTCTAGCCGAGATGTCGAAGTAGGTCGGCGTGATGGATACCGGCTTGAAGAAGCAATAGTGCGGCCCTGCCGATGCAGGTCGTGACGTGGTCGATGCCGGCTTGATGAAGCGACCGTGCGGCGATGCCGGTATGCCCGCTCCGTGTAATCCTTTGGGCGGCGATGTTGGTGATGATTTATCCTTCGCGATGCCGGACTTTTGTTCGGCTTGCCGAGATGATGATCCGAAGAAGTTGAGCTCGGCTCAACAAAGTGACGACGTGTATAGCGCAGGTCGGCAACCGTGGAGCAATATTGCCGGACTGGTTTGACACTAGCATGATGTTGAAGATCATGTTCAAAAGATCTTAAAATTAGTGGGATGTGTCCGGAAATAAAACACAATACCCCACACAAAACTTCCTTCAAAAAGGATGTCTGAAATTCGGTTCATAAAAAAGACGTACTCGGGTCGGATTCGTTTTCGTGTAGAAAACAGATCCGAAAAGTGATGCACTAATCGGAAGGTTCCCGGAGTTTGGACGGTCGGATCGAGCTGAAATTTCGAGGGGTGGTAGATATAGGAATTCCGCAGCCGATCAACGGTTGGATCTTCCAAAGGAAGTCCGAGCTAGAAGCTGGACACCACGCACTAAACTCGTCCGGATTCTCGTCCAGATTCAATGCGGCTCCAGATATCGAGATTGCCGTAGATTCCTCCATCGGAACTCGACGAAATTTTCCAGGGTTGTTGCAGACTTAATTCCGCACAATTCCACCGAAGCAATCATTAAAACAACGCTTGACGAGGCGGTGGTGGCGGACACAAGTCCGTTGTTCAGAAAAATAGTGCGGTCGCCCGAGGGCAATGTTGACGTCGAGCCCCCGGGCTCCCTCGATGATTCCTCCATGATCTTGATAGAGATTGGAGCTGATGTTGATGAAGGCCCTTATCCGAACATGTCGATCGGAGATAGGGCGCAGTCCTTGGTCAAACCAAGGTGACCAGTCAAGCTGGTGACGAAGATGCCGAAGTCGTAGTTGATCTGCAGGTGAGCCATCGACCTTTTGCCGAACACACAGAGGAACTCTCAATGAAAGCACCAATGTCGGTGTCAAAACCAGCAGATCTCGGGTAGGGGGTCCCGAACTGTGCGTCTAAGGCGGATGGTAACAGGAGACAGGGGACACGATGTTTACCCAGGTTCGGGCCCTCTCTATGGAGGTAATACCCTACTTCCTGCTTGATTGATCTTGACGATATGAGTATTACAAGAGTTGATCTACCACGAGATCGTAGAGGCTAAACCCTAGAAGCTAGCCTATGGTATGATTGTTGTATATTGTCTATCTGCCGACTAGCCTGGCCCTGGTTTATATAATGCACCAGAGGCCTAGGATAACAAGTCCTAACCGAATACGCCGGTGGGGGAGGAGTCCTTGTCTTGATCACCAAGTCTTGTGGAATCTTCCTTGTATGCGGCACCTGTCCGGACTGGACCATGAGTATGCGGCCCTGGGGGTCCTCGACCCAATCTAACCGATTGGGGGACGACGTGGTGAGTACCCCCTAGTCCAGGGCACCGTCAAGCGTTTTATCGAGTGCGTCTTGATTGTATAACATAAATATTTCTTCAAATTCAACGTACAACGACTAGTCTCAAGTGTAGTAGTGCTCATGTCTAATTACCACGTAGATAATGGCGGTCCCATACTTGCAGGTTGCTAGGTACCAGTCATGGAATCTTCGGATCATCATTGATAGTTTCCTCATATTCTTAGGATTGACGAAAGGATTCCCGTGGTCATATTTATAGACTTTCTTAGCCGTTTCGAACTGTACATCATCGCTTAAATAATCACCAGGATTATAGCCGAGATTAGCGGCCACTACCCTCGGATCAATTTTAGGGATATCGGTTAACACCTTGAGCAGGGGCACGATTGTTCTTCCTGTTGGACGAGCTTGGGAACTGTTTTCCCACTTCTTCTTGTAGCACTGCTAGTACTTCCCGCCTTCTTAGCTTCATCATATATCTTTAGAATACTGCGGTCATAGTGTGATAGCGGCGCCGACGGTGGTGGTCGCTTAAGGGCTTACAGACAGCGCTTCACTTTTACCGGATCTATTTCCTCCTTTGGAGGTGGACGTTTTGGTGCAAAATGTACTTTCACTTTGGCTCTGGAGATTTTCGCATTTTCCTTCGGTGTCCTGTTATAGGCTCTCTTGGGACGAGGCTTGAGACTTGGACCATATGCATCTCTGGATTTCTTCATTGATGATGTATGGCCAGTCGCCGGAGCGGCGGCGGCTCTCTTCCGCCGTTGTTGAGGCTGCAGAGGAGGCGGGTGTCGGTGTCAAAACCGGCAGATCTCGGGTAGGGGGTCCCGAACTGTGCGTCTAAGGCGGATGGTAACAGGAGGCAGGGGACTCGATGTTTTACCTAGGTTCGGGCCCTCTCGATGGAGGTAATACCCTTCTTCCTGCTTGATTGATCTTGATGATACGAGTATTACAAGAGTTGATCTACCACGAGATCGTAGAGGCTAAACCCTAGAAGCTATCCTATGGTATGATTGTTGTTGTCCTACGGACTAAACCCTCCGGTTTGTATAGACACCGGAGGGGGCTAGGGTTACACAGAGTCGGTTACAGAGAAGGAGATCTAACATCCAAATCGCCAAGCTTGCCTTCCACGCAAAGGAGAGTCCCATCCGGATACGTGACGAGATCTTCAATCTTGTATCTTCATAGTCCAACAGTCCAGCCAAAGTACATAGTCCGGTTTTCTGGACACCCCCTAATCTTGGACTCCCTCAGTAGCCCCTGAACCAGGCTTCAATGATGATGAGTCCGACGCGCAGATTGTCTTCGGTATTCCAAGGCGGGTTCCATCTCCGAATACTTCAAGAGAAATTCCAAACACAAGGATCGTGTCCGGCTCTGCACGACAAATTTCACATACCTCCGTAGAGAGATAAATATTTTACAAATCAAATCTGCTGACAACTCTTCATAGCGTGACATCACGCCACATCCCGACCATTATTCGAACCATTTTTTACAACCAGCTACTTCACACATTGCGAGGTGGTTTCCTTGGCACGTCTTGTCAAAGTAGATATCGTGTCCCCATTATTGCGGGATGCCTATCAATACGAGTATGGGTAACCCCACCACGCCTCTTGGAATGACTCCGTGTTTTTAGGCAAGTCCTGAACGGTTATGCTGGGGACGCTTGATATCCGCCCCCTTTATAGAGGGGTCAAGGCCTATCCCCTTCTTACCACGGTTGCGCCTTTCTGCCTCTCGAGTTCCAACACCCGAAGCTCAAGCTTAGGCACTTCGTATCTTCAATCATGTCTGGATCCAACCTTCAAGGTCGGTGGATGGCCTCCTCTGTCATAGAGGAGGACATTGCGAAGCTCAGGGAGGCCAGATATTTGACTGCCGACGTTAAGCACAAACTTCCCGCCCCTGGGCAGGTCATCCCCACTCCCGAACCCAACGAGAGTGTCATATTTGTTTCTCACTTCCTCCGAGCACTACTAGGGAAAAGCCTATACACAGAATCTTATTAGCAGCGTGCTTTAAAATAAGGCGATGCTGCTAATTAGCAGTAGCGAGCTCAAGATTAACACGCTGCTGAAATAAATATAGCAGTAGCGCGCCTGCTCAAAGACGCGCTACTGCTATAATTCCCACGAGGCCGCCGCGAGGCTAGTTATAGCAGCAACACGTTATATCGACGGGCGCTACTTCTACGTAGCATAGTAGCAGCGTTTTTCGCCAATAAGCGCTACTACTAAGTTTACTACAAAATTTAGTCCCACCTCGCTCCGTGAATAGAGTTTCTACAACCTTAAATATGTCACTTCTCAAACTTTGACAAGCACTTGGTCTTCATTGAACTCTATGTGTAGAATTTGTGGCTGCAATATGAGTCTTTACCTGTTCCTAAACCGGTGAGGACTCATATTGACAAATCAGATTGTACACAAAAAGATCGTTGCTGACCAATGTTGTTTTGATACATTGAACTAAGTCTATTTTTACATGCTGACACATATCAGGAGCGCTTCTTTGTGAAAGGCGCTGCTGCTAGGTTGTTTAGCAGTAGCATCTTTCTCTATAGCGTGCTACTGCTAAGCCATTCCATCTCCCACCCCCGCCCATCTCCTCTATCTTATCCACTCACAGTCACACACTCACTGGATCCCCTCTCAATCCCCCGCGCCGGTCCTTCCCCGTAACCCCTCCTCCCTCTGCGCCGCCGTCACCTCCTCCTCCTTGCTGGACTCGGTACCGGCCTCCGCCTCCGTCCTCCCTCACCACTCGCCGCTGGCCGGCCCCTCCTCGCTCCGCCTTCCTCCTCCGTCCTCCCTCCACTGGTCGCCGGCCGACCCCTCCTCGCTCCGTCTTCCTCCTCCGTCCTACTCTCTTCTCCCTCCTCGGGTCGCCTCTCCTTCTCCCTCCTGCCTGCTACATTTTGATTTAGTAGGCTAGTCCATATGCAACATTTTGATTTAGTTGATATGATTTAGTTGATTTAGTAGGCTAGTTGATTTAGTTGATTTAGTAGGGTAGTTGATTTAGTTATTTTAGAACATTTTGATTCAGTTGATTTAGTAGGGTAGTTGATTTAGTTGATTTAGAAAATTTTGATTTAGTTGATTTAGTAGGCTAGTTGATTTAGATGATTTAGTAGGGTAGTTGATTTAGAACATTTTGATTTAGTTGATTTAGTAGGCTAGTTGATTTAGTTGATTTAGAACAGTTTGATTTAGTTGATTTAGTAGGCTCGTTCATATTGTTGATTTAGAACATTTTGATTTAGTTGATTGTCCATCAAATTGCTTCTCGCGGAACAACCAAAAATATCACATGCTACTGTTTTTCTTTCCTATGAAGTGGATCGTTAATTCTTTTCTCATATTGCTTTAGAAAAAATGGCGCCACCACCACCACCACTATGTCGACTGTGCAAGTCAAGGTGCGCCAGCAGCCTTGCAACTGGCAAGCTGTTTGGCATCTACTTCTAGCCGAGTTTTCATCATGCGGCGGTAAGAAATTAGATGAAATGGGATAACTATTTTATTTTTTGTGTTGGCATTACTGCATTGTGTCATTTTACTTATTTTACACAGATCGTCCCATGCAATGTGAGGTTGAAATTCAACAAGCTGACAGGAGACACTGTGACATTTGGGGCTCCTGGGGGGCGTACAATATAAAGGTCGAGAAAGGACGCAATATGTCGCAGATTGTAGGAGATGGATGGGCCCATTTAAATGGCTTCGCATGCGTATTCTTGGTGGTGAGTTGATCAGCTTCTCCTTCGTGAGCGTAAAGACCCAAGCTGGCTGTCATTTATCTCAACCTGGTGGAAGATGATGAAGATGACGAAGAAGATGAAGATGATGAAGCTAATGAGGACCCACTCGATGAAGATGATGAGGGCCCACTTCATGAAGCCATCGTAGCTCAAAGAACAAGGCTGAGTGAGGGAGTCCTGGACTAAGGGGTGTCCGGATAGCCGAACTATCATCTTTGGCCGGACTCCTGGACTATGAAGATACAAGATTGAAGACTTCGTCCCTTGTCCAGATAGGACTTTCCTTGGCGTGGAAGGCAAGCTTGGCGATACGGATATGTAGATTTCCTACCATTGTAACCGACTCTGTGTAACCCTAACCCTATTCGGTGTCTATATAAACCGAAGGGTTTTAGTCCGTAGGACGAACAACAATCATACCATAGGCTAGCTTCTAAGGTTTAGCCTCTACGATCTCGTGGTAGATCTACTCTTGTACTACCCATATCATGAATATTAATCAAGCAGTGAGTAGGGTATTACCTCCATCGAGAGGGCCCGAACCTGGGTAAAAACATCGTGTCCCTTGTCTCCTGTTACCATCCGCCTAGACGCACAGTTCGGGACCCCCTACTCGAGATCCGCCGGTTTTGACACCGACATTGGTGCTTTCATTAAGAGTTCCTCTGTGTCGTTACCTATAGGCCCGATGGCTCCTTCAATCATCAGCAACAACGCAGTCCAGGGTGAGACTTTTCTCCCCGGACAGATCTTCATATTCGGCGGCTTTGCGCTGCGGGCCAATTCGCTAGGCCATCTGGAGCAGATTGAAAGCTACGCCCCTGGCCATCAGGTCAGATTTGGAAGCCTGAACTATACGGCTGATGTCTGCGGAGATTTGATCTTCGACGGATTCAAACCATAGCCGAGCGCGCCGCACTGTCTCGATGGGTACGATCTAGCTCTGCCACCGAACAGCGCCCTGGAGGCCGCACCAGTATCCGCTCCGACCCTTAATACGGAGCCGGTTTCGCCGATCGAGGACGGTTGGTTGGACACAGCCTCGGGGGCTGACATCTCCACGGCGATTGAGCCGAACACCATCCCTGTCCTTTGCGAAGCTCGTGACTCCTGTGTGCCTCGACTTTTCTCGACTCCGAACCTCCTGCGCCTCTACAAGTCGAATCCGATTGGCGCCCGATTATGGAGTTCACCGCCCTGAACATCTTTCAAAGACTCGCCCTTTGGCGATATCCACGAACTCATTAAAGTCTCTCTCTTTGTCGGGAGCCTGGCCGAACTATGGTCAGGAAGGTTGGGATTCGGACGACGCAGAAATTCAACGCCCACCCACCACCCACTTTGTAGCCACTGTCGATGATTTAACCGACATGCTCGACTTCGACTCCGAAGACATCGACGTATGGACGACGGTGCCGGAAGGCCACCTCGTCATATGACATATACATGGTGGACATCCCAAAAGATGGGAATGGCGATGGAACGGCGGAGGATGACCCCTCCAAGAAACAACCCAAGCGTTGCCGACGTCGCCGGGCGCTCTAAATCCCGCCACAAGAAAAGCGGCGATTCCGCACGGGAGACAATAATACCGGACGGTCAAGACGACAGCAGCGGCAGAAAGAGAGGTAGAGGACGATAATTATGCGCTTCCCCTCAAGACGAGGCAAGCCTCGACGACGCATTTAATCGTCGTGCTAGAGGACCCCGTCGAACAAGAGCATTTTAAACGCAGGCTCATGGCCACGGCAAGCAGCCTCAAGAAAAAGTAGCAACAGCTTAGAGCTGACCAAGACCTGCTAGCTGACAGATGGACTGAAGTCCTTGCAGCCGAAGAGTATGAACTTGAACGCCCCTCCAAAAGCTACCCCAAACGCAGGCCGTTCCCTCGATCAGAGGAGGAAGCACCCATGTCACCAGCGCACGACATGGCAGACCGACCACCTCGTGGCCGCGACAGAGAAGCCTCTCGGCCCTCCGCTCAAGCCACGCCCCTACGCCGCTCAAAAAGTACCAAGGCACGGGAAAACGCGCCGGACTTGCGAGATATATTGGAGGATAAGGCAAAGCATACAAGATCGATCTACAAATCGCGTGGGCGCCTAACGACTGGGATGATTACCGCCACGCCGGATCTGACAAACCCGGCCGGGCCGAACACGATGAGACAAAGCTCATATGAGCTACATCGTGATATAGCCCAATACAGAGGCGCAGCACACCCACTATGCTTCATAGATGAAGTAATGGATCAACAAATCCCTGAGGGCTTCAAACCCGTAAACATCGAATCATACGATGGTACCACAGATCCAGTGATGCGGATCGAGGACTATCTCCTCCATATCCACATGGCCTGCGGTGATGATCTACATGCCATCAAATACCTCCCACTCAAGCTTAGAGGACCAGCTCGGCATTGGCTCAACAACTTGCCAGCAGAGTCAGTCGGTTTATGGGAGGACCTGGAAGCCGCATTCCTTGAGAACTTCCAGGGCACATATGTGCGACCACCAGACGCCGTTGACCTTAGCCATATAATTAAGCAGCCAGAAGAATCGGCCAGACAATTCTAGACGCAGTTCCTAACAAAGAAAAATCAGATTGTCGACTGTCCGGATGCAGAGGCGCTAGCAGCCTTCAAACACAACATCCGCGACGAGTGGCTAGCCCGGCACCTAGGATAGGAAAAGCCGAAATCCATGGCAGGCCTCACCACACTCATGACCCGCTTATGCTGGAGAGGACAGCTGGCTAGCTCGAAGCAACAACTTGGCCAAACACCCTGGTAGTTCGGATACCAAGGACAGCAATGGAAGGTCGCCTCACAACAAGCATAAACGCCGCATTAACGGTGATAATGCTGAAGATACGACAGTAAATGCCGGATTCAGAGGCTCTAAACCCGGTCAGCGGAAGAAGCCATTCAAAAGAAATACGCAGGGCCCGTCCAACTTGGACCGAATACTCGATGGCTTGTGCGGAATCGTGGCACCCGAAACACCAATAACCACACCAACAGGGATTGTTGGGTGTTCAAGCAAGCAGGCAAGCTAAGCGCCGAAAACAACGACAAGGGGCTGCATAGCGATGACGAGGAAGAGCCCCGGCCGCCGAACAATAGAGGACAAAAGGGCTTTCCCACACAAGTGCAGACGGTGAACATGATATACGCAACCCACATACCCAAAAGGGAGCGGAAGCGCGCACTAAGGGACGTATACGTGATGGAGCCAGTCGCCCCGAAGTTCAACCCATGGTCTTCCTGCCCGATCACCTTCGATCGAAGGGACCACCCCACTAGCATCCGTCACGGCGGTTTTGCTGCATTGGTTCTTGACCCAATTATTGACGGTTTTCACCTCACGAGTCACGATGGGCCGGTGGCAGCAGCCTGAACCTGATTTATCAGGATACAGTGCGCAAAATGGGCATAGACCCGTCAAGGATCAAATCCACAAAGACGACCTTTAAAGGCGTCATTCCAGGTGTAGAGGCCAACTGCACCGGCTCCGTTACACTTGAAGTGGTCTTCGGATCCCCGGATAACTTCCGGAGTGAGGAGTTAATCTTCGATAAAGCCACGTTCCGCAACGGCTATCACGCACTCCTCGGACGAACCGCATTCGAAAAATTCAATGCGGTGCCGCACTACGCGTACCTCAAACTCAAGATGCCAGGCCCTCGAGGCGTAATCACGGTCAATGGAAACACCGAGCGCTCCCTTCGAACGGAGGAGCATACGGCCGCCCTTGCGGCAGAAGTGCAGAACAACATCTTAAGGCAATTCTCCAGTCCGGCCAATAAACAATCGGACACCGCTGCCGCGCCCGAGTAACCTACAGGCAAGACCGCCCGCACGCTCCGAACAAGCGTAGTAATGCAGCCCCAACCCTAGCCCTCGCAAACTCGCGAAGCCAGTACTACACGCACGTAATTGCGCTCTGAAGCACCATGGGCATAGGGGACGGGCCAAGACCACGGCACGTCCAGAATGCGGCTAGACCGCACTAGGGGCTCCCGTTTGTGTCATTCCTTTTTTTCTTTTTCTTCCTTTTCCTTTCAGGACTCTATTCTCCGAAGCCTGTCCGCATTCGCGCCAAATACACGATGCAACAGCCAGGGAAGAAGAAAACTGCGACGAGTGTCCAGGTGGTCTCTATTACGAGCAGTATACCTGTTTTACATACCACACCGCAAACTTACCCCTGGAAGGGGGACATGTCAAAAGTCCCGTACCTTGCTTATCACACAATTTGTATCGTTCTGCTTTTATTTGCAATTTCTTTTGAATAACCAATATATAGCTCTTGCCTATTATTGTATTCTTTCCCATTATATATGTTCATTTATGACATTGTGCAACCGTACAATTTGGTACGACCAATACACCAGGGGCTTATGTACCCCAAATACATGGTGTGAAAAGTCCGAACACTTTCACAAGTGCGGCACCCCGAACTTATAGCATTATATGCATCGGCTCCGAATCATGTCTTGGGTCAATAGTTGGGTTTGCCCGACTCCCATGTTTTGGTACCTTATGTTCCGTTATATCGGCTAAGGTAGCTCTAGGAGAACCACTGCGATTGTGCCCCGGCTGAGCTCGGTTGAGCACCTCAGTGGAGAAAGCTAAAACTGACCATCATGATAAGGCGAGAGCCGGTAGCTGTTCGAGAGGTTTCTTCGAGTCCCTAAAGACTTATGCCGCTTAGAGCGAGGAACCGGCATTGTCCGGCCAAGGCGTGGATAGCGGCCCGAACTCGATCTTCCGAATACTAGGGGCTTCGCCGAAATTTAAAATTATAGAATTCTATGGCTAAGTGAGAGTGTTCAACCATTATAGTCCGGTTGCCTGGTTCGTTGCGTTGAGCGCCTCCCTCGAAGGACCCAAGAATGGGAACAGGAGCGCTCAAGTTTATCCCGAACACCCCAAAGACTTTCGTGGCATGGGGGCTGAAGCCAACGACTCGCCATCTCTCAAATTTTATAAACGGCCGCACGAAGGTAATATTTTAAATTCAAAAGCGTTGCTTTAGCGCATATGAAAAAGTTTTCAGCGACAGGATAACAAATGCGAGTCTACTCAAATATTACATCTTTGGAGCATTTACCGCTATAAGACGGGCACCCTTCAGGATGCCCTCATAATACTTCTCGGGCTTGCGATGTTCTTTGCCCGGCGGCCTGTCGTCACGACTTCTCTCAAGCGTCCAGCTTGCCCCAAAGTGCACCTTGGCACGGGCAAGGCCTCTACGAGCACCTTCAATACAGACGGAGCGCTTGATGACTTCGATCCATGGACAGGCATCCACCAGCCGCGACTAGCCCGGTAGCTCCTGTGCATGGCCTCATTTGGCCACACCCGAGCTATAAGGCCCTTCATGGCCTGTTCGGCGACCTTGTGGAGTTCGACCAATTGCTTCAGTTGGTTGCAAAAGGGCACCGGGTGTTCGGCCTCAGCATACTGAGACCAAAACACCTTTTCCGTCGAGCTCCCTTCTTCGGCTCGGTAGAAAGCGGCGGCATCGGAGACACTCCACGGCAGATCTGTGAAAGCTCCTGGAGAGCTCCCGATTCGGGTAAGTACTAGATAATTGACTTTTACATTCTTGCTCTACATAAAGAATGCCTTACCCGCCGCGATCTTCTTTATTGCCTCAATCTCCTGGAGGGCTTTTTTGGGTATCGGCCTTAGCAGCTTTGGCACTCTCAATAGCCGAGCCAAGCTCGGACTCTCGGGTCTTCGAGTCACGCTCCAAACCCTCGTGTTTTTCCATGAGAGCCTGGAGCTCTTGCCGTACCTCCGCCAGCTGCGCCTCCCACTTCTCTCGCTCGGTTCGCTCCGCGGCCGCTTTGTTTTTGGCAGCGGACACCGCCTCCTTTAGGGTCGCCACCTCGCTCGTGGACCCTGCAGTACCCATGTTATTCCTGTTATCTTTTGCAACCACATTTTTTAAATTCCATAAGGTATTACTTTCCTTCCTTGTCCTCGAGCTGCTTCTTGGCTTGGCCGAGCTCGTTCTCGGGCCGCTCGAGGCTCTCCTTCAATGCATTGACCTCTGTAGTCAGTGCGGGAGAGGTCAGCAGGGCAGCCTGCATTCCCATATTGACATAATTATGTTAAACTCCTGCGTATATCTTTTTAGATCCTTAGTCCGGCTTTTCTTTCTGAACACCGAACTAAGCATCAGGGGCTACTGTCTATGCGGTATTCTTCTTACATATATTGAAAACTTACCTCAAAGCCTCGTTAGAAGGCCGTTGCAGAAGCTTGATCGGCCCGCTCTTGGCGGACTGAACTTTCTGGATCACCACACTCATAACAGTGCGGTGCTCCTCCTTGATTGAGGCGATGTTAAGCGCCTCCAGTAAGCTATCCAGTGCCTCCGATTGGACGGAGGACACTGGCGTCTTACCCTTCCTACGAAGGGGCCGCTTGCCGGACTTCGGAACCGCTGAAGGTTCCTGTATGGAGTCCGGACAAGGGTCGGGCTTAGAGCCCCTGGGGGTCTCGCTCCCCTCGCGCCGGGAGTCCGGGAGGCTGCCTTGTGCGCCACCTCCTCTTGACCAGGCCCCCCTTGGGGCCCCACCTCGGCGTCGTCCGCAGCGTGAGGTGAGGAGGCGGCCGGAAGTGAAGTACTCTCCACTTCCGACGAATTCAGGGACCCGCTCGACGAAGCGGCGAGCTCGTCCTTGGGCGGGCTGCATGATTGTTCGGCATTCGAGAACACTATGCAATGAAAAAAAAAGCCATGGGTATCCGGACACTTATGATCTCGCTAGGGGCTTGGCCCTCGAGGGCCACTCCTCCTCGCCGTCGTTGGCGTTGGTGGAGACGTCCGGAGGAAGGGTTCTTCCCTTCTTGAACCCTCCGGCCTCCCCACCTGGGGCAGCCTTTCTTTTCTTCTCTCCCCCCGTTGGGGGAGAGGCTTCTGTTCCTCCTCCTCGCTTTCACGGGAGGGGTCCGCCTCCGAGTCGTCCGACGATGAATCCGACAACACCTGGCGCCGGGCACTCCTTCGAGTCCCCGTGGCCTTCTTCTTGGCCTTCTTCTCCGGCACCACGTAAGGCACCGGAGCCAGCAGCCCCGCCAAGCGGGCGTCTACTGGGTCTTTTGGCAAAGGAGCCGGATAGTTAACCTGCCCGGATGAGCTCCGCCAGTCCTGTCAAAGGCAAGGGAGTTTAGATCCCGCATAGAGTCAAACTATGAAGGCAAGATTCCCGTGAAGAGCAAAATACCTTACCTCGGTAGCTTGACGCTGCGAGCTGAATCCGCGATCTTCTGTAGCGGATGAGGGAGCCTCGGCACCCTTGAACAGCACCTTCCAGGCATCTTCGTACGTAGTGTCGAAGAGCCTCTTCAGGGTTGGATGCTGTGCCGGATCGAACTCCCACAATTTGAAGGCCCGTTGTTGGCATGGGAGGATCCGGCGGATGAGCATAACCTGGACCACATTGACGAGCCTAAGATTCTTGTTCACCAAGGTCCGCATGCAGGTTTGGAGTCCGGTCAGCTCTTCCGAATTACCCCACGCCAGGCCAGTCTCCTTCCAAGAAGTGAGCCGCGTGGGAATACCAGACCAAAATTCGGGGGCCGCCGCCCATTTAGGGCGCGCAGCTCGGTGATGTAGAACCACCCCGATTGCCACCCCTTCACGATCTCCACAATGGAGCCATCGAGCCATAAGACGTTGGCGATCCTACCGACCATGGCGCCTCCGCACTCCACCTGGCGGCCGCCCACAACCTTTGGCTTGACATTGAAGGTCTTCAGCCATAAGCCGAAGTGGGGCTGGATGCAGAGGAAAGCCTCGCACACGATGATGAATGCCGAGATGTTGAGGATAAAATTCAGGGCCAGATCGTGGAGGTCTAGGCCGTAGTAGAACATGAGCCCCCGGACGAATGGGTGAAGTGGAAAACCCAGTTCGCGGAGGTAGTGGGCAAGAAATACGACCCGCTCATGGGGCTCAGGGGTGGGGATGAGCTGCCCTTCATCGGGCAGCCGATGTGCGACGTCGCCGGACAAGTATCCGGCCTTCCGCAGTCTTTTTACTTGGCCCTCCATGACGGAGGAGACCATCCACCTGCCTCCCGCTCCGGACATGGCTGGAGATGGTTGAGGAAGGATGTGCGGACTTGGGCGCTGGAGCTCAGAGTGCGCGGAAATGGATGAGCAAGGGAGGAGGAAGGCGTAGGTGAAAAGGGTGGATCCTTATCCCCTTAAATGGACGGATGAGGTTATGCGTCCCCCACCAGCCTGATAAAACTCGCTTATCTCCCAAGCGCCGCAATCAATGGCGCGGATGGGTTACCCACGTCCGTATTGATCAGAATCCCGAAATAAGGGGGCACGATCTACGCTTTGACAAGACGTGCCAAGGAAACCGCCTCGCTAAACGCGCTGAGGTGGGACAGTAAAAAACGATTCGAATAAAGGCCTGGCCGTGGTGTGATGTCACGCCGCGGAATACGTCAGCAGATCTGTTCAAAAAATTATTCTCTCTACGGTGGTATGTGGAACTTTTTTTGCAGAGCCGGTGTCACGACCGACTTTTTCAATAAATAAATATTGTGAAAATCCATCTTTAAATCCCAGTATAGGAAAAAGCCATCCTTTCTGGTAGACAATTGCTTGATAAACAGAGAACCAGTAGCATCAAATATAATACAAGGTTGAGCTGAGGCTGCTCAACAATTTAGTACAAACCCGCCAATAGCGTACGTGTGGGCGGTCATGACATGAGGTGTGGTGGCATGCTACTAGCTCGAGGAAAAAGTGGTGGATAACTTGACTCTAATCGGCAACTCATCGAGCGTCGGGGGAGGCTCGATGAATTTATTCGGGGTTGCGGAAGCGGGTAATACAATGACCAAAACAGGATCGCACGGGACTGACTAGGACTCCTCTAGGCGTCGGACTCGCTATCAAACTCTTCATCCATGAGATCGCCTTCTTCAACATCTGGCCATATCGACAAGCCAGGTGAGTACTTTGAAAGTACTCGTAAGACAGTTCGGACAAAAGATATAATCAATGAATGCATGAATGCGTCATGAATAAAGGATGATGCTCATATAACAACGATATTATTGCAGGACTTGATAAATAAAATAAATAACTGAAAACCGATCGGGTGTCTGGAGCGACGCCTCGAAAGGTAAATAAATAAAATGCATGCCGCAGTCGGGCGTCTAAGCGACACCACATAAGGGCTTAAAAGAAATGCCGCAGTCGGACGTCTGAGCGACATCACATAAAGGGCTGTAAAAGAAATGCCTTAGTCGGACGTCTGAGCGACATCACATAAAGGGCTTTAAAAGAAATGCCACAGTCGGACGTCTAAGCGACATCACATAAAGGGCTGTAAAAGAAATGCCACAGTCGTACGTTTGAGCGACATCACATAAAGGGCTGTAAAATAAATGTAAATAACAAGATTAGTCCATCCACAAGAATAATCTTTTAACCGGATTTATCACACATAAATCCCACCGGAGTTTTGTCACTGAGGCTGATACCTGACAAGATAAGATGAATATAGTACTTGAACAAAGTACAAGATAATTGAAAGATTTGAGACTCTGCAGAGTTTGGATGAACTGACCACAGCCAACGGATTTCCGTAGTCACGAAGGACTAGTTCCGTTTACGGTATTTCAATAGAAACACATTTAACTAGTACACATCCATTTCACCCCACGATGCCAGGAATCACCCTGGACAACGTCCAAGAAAAACTTTGAGACGGGGAGGCCACAACCTCGAAAAGCATGGGATCAAATTTCTATACGCGCGCTCTAAGGGGTGCCCCCCTCTCGGTCCCAACCGGAAACACCCATGCTCCCTGACCGGATGACGGGCTTTAATCCAGGGCCATGGAACCCTAATCCCGGCCTCTCTATTTGGTGTGTACCAGGAAAACGATTTGCAACTTACTATGCCATATTCCTTTCGGAAAACATGTGACAAAAGATAGGAAGGAATGAATGGAAATGTGATTTGTTTCACGATGACACGGAAGTCAAATAATCTGGCATAAGACTAGCATGTCGCAACACTGCCATCTTACCCATCCTCATGCCAACACATGGCTATGCAAATATGTATCCAACAACATAATGCTTTCCAAACTTACTTTCCGCTTATGTGCATGAAATATAACATTCAAAGTGATGTTCATAAACATGCCATGACTATACCAAAATGCAAACATGCAACAACACTCATCATATCAAGAGTTCAAACATGCTTGCCTGGTTCGGAGTAGTCGGAGTTTAACCGTGAAGTTTGCAGCTCCGTCACCTCCTCCGGTATCTACGGTATAAGAAAAATACGACGCATAGCGTAAATACTGTGAGTGTACAGAAAATTGTTCCAAATATTTTTCAAAAAATATGACAAAAACTAGACAGAAAATAAAGATGACAGAAAAGGAATCAATCAAAAATCATTTTCTGTTTAAAAGTTATAAGAGTTTTGGTCCAAGGACCCTTCTGTAATGAAACAGAAAGTTTCCGGGGGGCTCTGTGGAAAAGTCCAGGATAACGTTTCGTTCAAAAGAAACGGCTGTGAGGCTGACAGGTGGGCTCCACCTGTCGGGTTTGAAATTTCAAACGGAGAAAATAGAGCGCGACGATGCCCGAGAGGTGCGGTGGTCGCCGGCGGCGATCCACGGCGAGGCAAGGTGATCGGGGGTTACCTTTGAGATCAGTGCACCGTTCCGCGTCTGTGGGTGGTGGTGGTGGTCGCCGAGCATCAGGTCGACGGCGGCCCTTGCTCTGGCGGACGGGCGGTTCGGGCAGTCGTGGATCTCACGAGGGAGCTGCGGGATCAAATAGGAGTGGGGTTAGTCTCCTAGTTGCTCGAGAGGGTTCTTGTGACGGTTAGGCGTCGGAGACGGCCTCACCGGGAGCGAATCGAGGTGGAGGCCGAGGCGGAGCGGGCGGCCGGAGTCGGGGAAGAAGGGGCCTCGAGGCTCTCCCAGTGGCTAGGCGGGGTCTAGTGAGGTGGTGGAGTCGTGCGGGGGTGAGAGCAGGCTTGGGGTTGCTATATATAGCCGGCCCGAGTCGGCTGCCTTGAACGGATAAGTCCGGCGAGTTGATTACGGCGGCGCTGTGGCTGGACGGTTGGCTTAGGAGCTTGAGCATCGCCTAGGTGGAGTAGTGGTGCCATTTTAGGGTCCAGCTCAGCACGGGAGGGAGGTTTACGGCCTGCCCTCGACGGAACGGCCTGACGTCGTCGACGGCAGAGAACGCTTCTGCTGCGTGCCAAGCCACGGGCGACGCAGTGCTGCATGCGTCTTGGCAAGGAGATGGCCACGCGGAGCCACCAGGCGGTTTGGGCGGCGCCGAACGGCGTTGAGCTGCCGTTTTGCTCCCTGTCGGCCGTTACGGTGTTTCGGCCGGCGCAGGCGGGCCAGGGTGCCACCGACGCCAGGAAGGCGCCAAGCGCGCGTGTGGAGCTCCGGACAAGCAGGCCAGGCTGCGAGCATCGAGCCAAACGCACAGTGGGCATGTGACTGAAGTTCTGTCGGAGAAACGACACTGAACTTTCTGAATTTACTGAATATGAACAAAACAGTGCATGCCAGGTGTTCGACAAAATGATTCTGGTATCCAGGGATTTTTCCTTGAGCTGATTTTTGGTGGAGTGGTCTCTCATTGCAACTAGAGGTTGCCTGAATTTTGGTGGAATTTTTGGAGAAGTGTAGATATGAATTTCACCAAATTTGTAATCTGGTCCAAACTTGTAGTGAGTGAAATTTGAAATATTTGAAAAGAAGAAGACTGGATCAAGATGGTTCTGGGTTGTGGGTACAAAGGACTATCCAAGGGTGTTGAGTTGAGGTCAAAAATCAAAAGCATTAGGGTACTTGCTTTGCAAATCACCTAGGCTCAAAAGAAAAGACAGAATTATTTTGGGAGGAGAAACAATTGGAATAAAATCCAAAAATGGATTTTATTAGTTTGGACAGAATGTTTGGGTTGTACCAAAGTGGGAGGAGGGGTTTTTGGGGGAGTTTTACCATAGGAGGCATGGTAAACCAGAGTGGATCAAAATCAAATGAAAGACCAAAAATCAAAAAGGTTTTGTTTTTAAAAGAAACTAAATCCAAGAAAAAAAAGATTTTTGAGAGGGCAAATTCAGGAGATGGTTTTTAGGAAGGGTTTAAATGACCTTCTTTCAAACCAAGCAAGGCTCTTTCTGAAAACAAAAATCACAAAAAAAAATTTGGAGTGTCACAACACCTACCCCCTTAGGAAAAATCTCGTCCCCGAGATTTCAGCTGATCTTTAAACAGGTGTGGGTGCTCTGTCCGAAGGAAATCCTCGCTCTCCCAAGTTGCTTCATTCTCGGTGTGATTACTCCACTGAACTCTGAAAAACATAATGGTTTTCTGTCGGGTCCTCCTCTTAGACTCTTCTAATATTTTTATTGGGTGCTCCCGGTAAGTGAGGTCCGGTTGCACGTCAATATTCTCATGTGAAACTTGCTTCTCTGGGTTGCTCACATATTTTCTCAACTGCGAGATGTGAAACACGTTGTGGATACCAGATAAGTCTCCGGGTAGGTCTAGCTGGTAGGCTACCGTGCCTCTTCGGGCCAATATATGAAATGGTCCGATGAATCTTGGTGCTAGTTTCCCCTTAATCTTGAATCGTTGCAGACCCTTCATAGGAGAAACTCTCAGGTATACCAATTCTCCGGGTTCAAAACTGATTTCCCGATGCTTTCGGTCGTAATAACTCTTTTGCCGACATTGAGCTATTTTGAGTCGATCTCTAATTGTCTTAACTTTCTCCCCGGCCTCCTTGAGCATATCTGGGCCAAAGATATGGCTGTCTCCGGTCTCTGACCAATTTAGCGGGGTACGACATCTTCTCCCCTATAGAGCTTCAAAGGGTGACATTTGCAAGCTGGCTTGATAGTTGTTGTTGTATGCGAACTCTGCATATGGCAAACTTTCTTCCCAACTGTTCCCGTAGGTGAGGACACAGGCTCTTAGCATGTCTTCTAGGATTTGGTTTACGCGTTCTGTCTGCCCATCAGTCTGGGGATGGTATGCGATACTGAAGGCTAGTTGGGTTCCTAGTGCCTGTTGTAGGTGATCCCAAAATATAGAGACGAACTGTGTGCCTCTATTGGAGATGATAGTCTTAGGGACTCCATGCAGGCAGACGATACGGGCAAGATAAAGTCTGGCCAGTCTCTGAGTGGTGTAAGTTGTCTTTACCGGAATAAAATGTGCCACCTTGGTTAATCTTTTGGTTATGACCCATATGGCATCGTTTCCGTGCCGTGACCGTGGCAGTCCAACGATAAAGTCCATTCCAATCTCGTCCCATTTCCACTCGGGTATCTTATTTGGCTGTAATAGTCCGGCTGGTTTCTGGTGCTCGGCCTTGATACGTTGACAAGAGTCACAGCATGCAATGAACGTGGCTATATATCTCTTCATACCGTGCCACCAAAAAATTTCCTGAAGGTCTTTGTACATTTTTGTCCCTCCAGGATGGATTGAATACGGAGCTGTGTGACTTTCAGTCAATATCTGCGGTTTCAGGTCCTTGACATTGGGTACGCATAGCCTCTCTCCGTACCACAATATTCCTTGCTCATCTACGTTGAATTCTGAGGCTCTTCCCAAACTCACTTTTCTCTTTATGCCCTCAATGCTGGGGTGTCCGTGCTGGGCCTCCTTGATCCTTTCCATCAGGGTAGGCTGTATTTCTATATTCAACACACGCCTTCGGTAACCATTGTTAGATTGAGTCGGGCAAATTCCTGCTGAAATTCTGGCCTCAACTTTGGTATCTTGTCGTCCGTGCTGGGATTTCTACTAAGTGCATCTGCCACAACATTTGCTTTTCCGGGATGATAGTGGATTCCAACATCATAATCCTTTACCAACTCTAACCAGCGTCATTGCCGTGAATTTAACTCTGGCTGTGTGAAAATATACTTAAGACTCTTATGGTCTGTGTATATCTCACAATGATTCCCAAGTAGGAAGTGTCTCCATTCCTTGAGTGCATGGATGACCGCTGCTAATTCCAAGTCATGAGTGGGATAATTCTCCTCATGCTTGCGTAGTTGTCTAGAGACATACGCAACTACCTTGCCTTCTTGCATCAATACTCATCCGAGGCCTTTCCGGGATGCGTCACAATATACCTAAAAATTCTTGTGTATATCTGGCACAATTAGTACTGGTGCCGTTGTTAATTTGCTTTTTAGCTCTTGGAAGCTTTTCTCACATGCTTCTGTCCATTCAAACTTCTTGCCTTTCTTGAGAAATTGTGTCATAGCCTTTGCTATAGTGGAGAATCCTTCAATAAATCTTCGATAATAGCCTGCCATTCCCAAGAAACTCCGTACATCTGTTACGTTAGCTGGTGGTTTCCATCCAAGTACGGCCTTGACTTTTTCCGGGTCTACTGCAATACCTTCTTGGGTTAGCACGTGGCCCAGAAAACCCACCTGCCTTAGCCAAAATTCACATTTGCTGAATTTGGTGTACAGTTGATGTTTCCTGAGTTCTCCGAGTACAATCCTGAGATGTTCGGGGTGCTCTACTGGTGTTTCGGAATATATCAGAATATCATCGATGAATACCACAACAAACTTGTCCATATACTTCATAAATACTTTGTTCATGAGCTGAACAAAATATGCGGGGGCGTTGGTTAGCCCGAATGGCATCACTGTGAACTCATACAACCCATATCCGGAGGTGAAGGCAGTCTTGGGAATATCTTCTGTTCGTACTTTTAATTGGTGGTATCCTGATCTCAAGTCAATTTTTGAGAAGACTTTGGCCTATGCGAGCTGATCGAATAAATCATTTATTCGGGGCATTGGGTATTTGTTCTTGATTGTGACCATGTTGAGAGCTCGATAATCAATACACAACCTCATTGTTCCATCCTTCTTCTTGGCAAATAAAATTGGAGAACCCCAAGGTGAGGAGCTGGCTCGTATGTATCCTTTCTCCAACAATTCTTTTATTTGCTTCTTCAACTCTACCAATTCGGATGGTGCCATTCTATAAGGTTTCTTGCAAATAGGAGCGGTTCCGAGTGCTAGCTCAATGCTGAATTCTATCTCTCGGTCCGGTGGCATGCCTGGTAGTTCTTCTGGAAACACGTCTGGGAATTCACATACTACTGGAACCTTGTTCAGCTCAGAAACGTCCACCTTGTTTAATCTAGGTTGCCGAGGTATTTGTCTCTCTTTGGCTGAAACTTTTATTTTCTTCCCATGATGGTGTGTGAGAATCACAGTGCGGTTGAAGCAGTCAATAAAACCTTTGTTGGTGGTTAACCAATCCATTCCTAGGATGACATCCAGTCCTTTGCTTTCCAAGTACAATAAGGTTGGCGTAAAACTTCAATCCTTCAAATTCAATAACCACACCTTGACGGTAACTCCGGGTCACTTGCTTAATTCCAGGGGACTTGATGATCATTGATTTTTCCAAGGGAAGCATCGAAAAATTATTTTGCAAAGCAAAACTTTTCGAAACGAATGAGTGAGAAGCTCCAAAATCAAACAAAACCATGGCAGGTATTATGTTGACGGGGTACGTACCGAGTACGATATCTGGGGCGTTCTGTGCTTCCTGTTGGGTCACGTGGTTCAAGTGACCTTTCCGGTGGTTGTGGTTGGCGTTGAAATTGCTTCGCTTTGGTGCTGAATTATTGGCACCATTATTGAGCTTCGGGGTTGAGCTCCTTGGCTTGGGGCACTGCTTGGCATAGTGCCCTTCTTCTCCACAAGCATAACAGGTAACGCTTTGGGCGATAGGTGAACTCTTTGTCTCTTGCATGGAAATTCTTGATTGGACGTGAATTTTCCGTCGGGGTTTTGTGTGTTCTACCGTTCTGAATTTCTGTCTTGTTTCTAGGGTTGCGAGCAAAAGTAGTCTGGTCCCTTTTGCGTTTGAGGAAATCTTCGAGGCTACGTCGCTCATTTTCCAGAGTAATGGCCTTATCCACCAGTGTTTTAAAATCTAGAAAGGTATGCACAACTAGCTGGCACTTAAGGGCGGGTGCCAGGCCTTCCAAGAATTTTTCCATCTTCTTGCTCTCGGTCATGCTTTCTTCATTGGCGTAGCAAGACAGCAGAGTGAATTGGCTGTTGTATTCTGACACTGTCATGGCCCTTTGCTTGAGTTCATCAAATTCTCTCTTCTTGATTTTCATGACGCTCTTAGGAATATGTGCCCCACGAAAACCTTCTTTGAAATTCTCCCAGGTGATTTCATTTTCGTTGGGGTGCATGTGCAGGAAATTTTCCCACCACTATGCAGCTGCTCCTGTGAGATAATGTGGCGCATACAATACTTTTTCACGGTCTGAACACTGTGCGATAATTAATTTTCTCTCCATGTCTCGAAGCCAGTCATCGGCCTCAAGAGGTTTGTCAGTATGAGAAAATGTTGGAGGACGCATCTTTTGTAACTCAGATAATTTGGATTGCGGTTGATACTGTCCACGGTGACTTCCCATATTGATGAATTGGTTCATCATTTCCTGGTGTTGCTGCTGACTCTGTTCATACAAATGACAAACTTGTGTAAAAGCTGTTTCAACATCTGTTGACTTGTCTCGACCCTCGAGTGAAATTGTGGTTCTGCAGTGTGCCATAATTTTCTTACGGCTGAGTTGGCATGGAAGCGCGTCCAAGGACGAGACATCTTTCACTCTGGGGATATATTTTGTGAACTCTTAAGATAAGAAAGAGAGTCGCAAAAGTCAATAAAATCACACACAAAGAACATTTTTAAACTCCAGGATATTTTTGGAAACACAGGGTTGCGCGCGGAGAAGGACTATTACATATCTTACACGCGGGCATAATTATACATTACATCGCTCAGGATATGCGTACATAATCCTGACATGTTATTTAAACTAGTGCACTCCTCCAGGTCCTACATGATGCGCAAACAGGCTACTTCTCACAACCTATGTACATATAAACATATTACACAAGTCGATACATTGCATGGCGTCTACGCGTACTCAGTCGGAGATGGTGAGGATCTCCCTTGTCCTGCCGAGGGTGAGACGCAGTGATGTTGGGGAATCAACTTCCTCCTCGCTAATAGGTTCTAGACGAGGAACGCCGCGCTGAGCTGATGGAGCAGGTGCCGTAGGCGGAGTACCCTGAATAAGAGTGGGCGGAATAGGTGGAGTAGCACGTATGGGAGTGGGTGCAAAAAGTGGTACAGCGCGAACGGGAGTGGGTGCAATAGCATGGTTGAATTCCTCAGTGGTAGGCGGGGCGGCGTGCGATGGCGAGAATGGTAGGCGTATGAGAAGCTGAGGACGAGATAAAGGTCAGCGGTGGAGCGGTGTGTTGGAGTTCCCTCCTGTTAGCAGCACAGCCATGAACTGAGTCCATGCGGGCAGCTACGAGGTCGTCCACCATGCTGTCGAAGGCTGCCTCCAGGGCTCGGAGGTACTCGACAAGCATCTCAAAGGCCTCGTCTTGCTCTCCTCTGGGGCAAGAGAATGAGTAGTGACAGGTGTAAGGCACATGGCATGGAAGGTAGCGATAGCAACGGGTCTTCATTGCAGGAAGGACATCCTTAAGATGAGCTATCGCCTCGCGGGCTACCATCTGCATAACATGCCTCTCTGTAGGCATGGCTCTCCCCAAGAAACGGAGGCGGCGCATCTCAACACGCCCTCCCCTGAATTGCACCGCGGCTTGGTGCATGGTCAGACTGTCGTTGATCTTGTGTGGATAAAGTGTGAAGACCTGAACGATAAAGGAGAGGAGTTTGACGAACCCCTCTGGCACGTTGGCGAACATTTGAGACTCGCAGTCGCTGCTGGCCATCTACAAAAGTAGGCAAAAATTCTGAGTGATCAGATCATAAATTTTTATGCTGACTGTCAGAAAGATGACTACATTTCGTAAAAACAAGAATAAACACTGTCATGCTAATAATTAAATTAGCAATCGCACCTAGTGGCTTCCTACAGTCAGCCTAGCTCTGGTACCAAGTCTGTCACGACCGACTTTTTCAATAAATAAATATTGAGAAAATCGATCTTTAAATCCCAGTATAGGAAAAAGTCATCCTTTCTAGTAGACAATTGCTTGATAAACAGAGAACCAGTAGCATCAAATATAATACAAGGTTGAGTTGAGGCTGCTCAACAATTTATTACAAACCTGCCAATATCTTACATATGGGCGGTCATGACACAGGGGTGTGGTGGCATGCTACTAGCTCGAGGAAGAAGTGGTGGATAACTTGACTCCTAACTGGCAGCTCATCGAGCGTCGGGGGAGGCTCGATGAATTTATTCGGGGTTGCGGAAGTGGATAATACAATGACCAAAACAGGATCGCACGGGACTGACTAGGACTCCTCTAGGCGTCGGACTCGCTATCAAACTCTTCATCCATGAGATCGCCTACTTCAACATCTGGCCAAATCAACAAGCCAGGTGAGTACTTTGAAAGTACTCGCAAGACAGTTCGGACAAAAGATATAATCAATGAATGCATGAATGTGTCATGAATAAAGGATGATGCTCATATAACAATGATATTATTGCAGGACTTGATAAATAAAATAAATAACTGAAAACCGATCAGGTGTCTGGAGCGACGCCTCGAAAGGTAAATAAATAAAATGCATGCCGCAGTCGGGCGTCTAAGCGACACCACATAAAGGGCTGAAAAGAAATGCCATAGTCGGACGTCTGAGCGACATCACATAAAGGGCTGTAAAAGAAATGCCACAGTCGGACGTCTGAGCGACATCACATAAAGGGCTTTAAAAGAAATGCCACAGTCGAACGTCTGAGCGACATCATATAAAGGGCTGTAAAAGAAATGCCACAGTCGGACGTCTGAGCGACATCACATAAAGGGCTGTAAAATAAATGTAAATAACAAGATTAGTACAACCACAAGAATAATCTTTTAACCGGATTTATCACACACAAATCCCACCGGAGTTTTGTCACTGAGGCTGGTACCTGACAAGATAAGATGAATATAGTACTTGAACAAAGTACAAGATAATTGAAAGATTTGAGACTCTGCAGAGTTTGGATGAACTAACCACAGCCAACGGATTTCCGTAGTCACGAAGGACTAGTTCCGTTTACGGTATTTCAGTAGAAACACATTTAACTAGTACACATCCATTTCACCTCACGATGCCAGGAATCACCACGGACAACGCCCAAGAAAAACTTTGAGACGGGGAGGTCACAACCTCGAATAGCATGGGATCAAATTTCTATACGCGCGCTCTAAGGGGTGCCCCCCTCTCAGTCCCAACCTGAAACACCCATGCCCCCTGTACGGATGACGGGCTTTAATCCAGGGCCATGGAACCCTCATCCCGGCCTCTCTATTTGGTGTGTACCAGGAAAGCGATTTGCAACTTACTATGCCATATTCCATTCGGAAAACATGTGACAAGATAGGAAGGAATGAATGGAAATGTGATTTGTTTCACGATGACACGGAAGTCAAATAATCTGGCATAAGACTAGCATGTCGCAACACCGCCATCTTACCCATCCTCATGCCAACACATGGCTATGCAAATATGTATCCAACAACATAATGCTTTCCAAACTTACTTTCCGCTTATGTGCATGAAATATAACATTCAAAGTGATGTTCATAAACATGCCATGACTATACTAAAATGCAAACATGCAACAACACTCATCATATCAAGAGTTCAAACATGCTTGCCTGGTTCGGAGTAGTCGGAGTTTAACTGTGTGAAGTTTGCAGCTCCGTCACCTCCTCCGGTATCTACGGTATAAGAAAAAATACGTACGCAACGTAAATACCGTGAGTGTACAGAAAAGTGTTCCAAATATTTTTCAAAAAAAATATGACAAAAAACTAGACAGATTTATAAAGATGACAGAAAAGGAATCAATCAAAAATCATTTTCTTTTTAAAAGTTATAAGAGTTTTGGTCAAAGGACCCATCTGTAATGAAACAGAAAGTTTCCAGGAGGCTCTGTGGAAAAGTCCAGGATAACATTTCGTTTAAAAGAAACGGCTGTGAGGCTGACAGGTGGGCTCCACCTGTCGGGTTTGAAATTTCAAACGGAGAAAACAGAGCGCGACGGCGCCCGAGAGGTGCGGTGGTCGCCGGCGGCGATCCACGGCGAGGCAAGGTGATCGGGGGTTATCTTCGAGATCAGTGCACCGTTCCGCGTGTGTGGGTGGTGGTGGTGGTCGCCGGCGAGCACTGTGTCGACGGCGGACCTTGCTCCGGCGGACGGCGGTTCGGGCAGTCGTGGATCTCGCCGGAGGGAGCTGCGGGGATCAAATAGGAGTGGGGGTTAGTCTCCTAGTTGCTCGAGAGGGTTGCTAACGAAGTTAGGGCGTCGGATACGGCCTCACCGAAGCGAATCGAGGTGGAGGCCGAGGCGGAGCGGGGCGGCCGGAGTCGGGGAAGAAGGGCCCCTCGAGGCTCTCCTAGTGGCTAGGCGGGGTCTAGTGAGGTGTTGGAGTTGTGCGGGGGTGAGAGCAGGCTCGGGGTTGCTATATATAGCCGGCCCGAGTCGGTTGCCGTGAATGGATAAGTCCGACGAGTTGATTACGGCGGTGCTGTGGCTGGACGGTCGGCTTAAGAGCTTGAGCATCGCCTAGGTGGAGTAGTGGTGCCATTTTAGGGTCCAGCTCAGCACGGGAGGGAGGTTTACGGCCTGCCCTCGACGGAGCAACCGCCTGACGGCCCGTCGACGGCAGAGAACGCGCTCTGCGCGTGCCAAACCACGGCGACGGTGCTGCATGCGTGCGGTGGGAAGGAGATGGCCACGCGGAGCCACCAGGCGGTTTGGGCGGCGCCGAACGGCGTTGAGCCGCCGTTTTGCTCCCTGTCGGCCGTTACGGTGTTTCGCCGCAAAAGCATCTGGGCCTAGGTGAGCAGTGCCACCGACGCCAGAAGGCGCCAAGCGCTGAAAGTGGAGCTCCGGACAAGCAGGCCAGGCTGCGAGCATCGAACCAAACGCACAAGTGGGCATGTGACTGAAGTTCTGCCGAGAAACGACCTTAATGAACTTTCTAAATTTACTGAATATGAACAAAAGCGATTGCATGTCGGTGTTCGACAAAATGATTCTGGTATCCAGGGATTTTTCCTTGAGCTGATTTTTGGTGGAGTGGTCTCTCATTGCAACTAGAGGTTGCCTGAATTTTGGTGGAATTTTTGGAGAAGCGTAGATATGAATTTCACCAAATTTGGCAAATCTGGTCCAAAGTTGCAGTGAGTGAAATTGGAAATATTTGAAAAGAAGAAGAGTGGATCAAGATGGTTCTGGGTTGTGGGTACAAAGGACTATCCAAGGGTGTTGAGTTGAGGTCAAAAATCAAAAGCATTAGGGTACTTGCTTTGCAAATCACCTAGGCTCAAAAGAAAAGACAGAATTATTTTGGTAGGAGTAATACTTTGAATAAACTCCAAAAATGGATTTTATTAGTTTGGACAGAATGTTTGGGTTGTACCAAAGTGGGAGGAGGGGTTTTCGGGGGAGTTTTACTATAGGAGGCATGGTAAACCAGAGTGGATCAAAATCAAATGAAAGACCAAAAATCAAAAAGGTTTTCTTTTTAAAAGAAACTAAATCCAAGAAAAAAAGATTTTTGAGAGGGCAAACTCAGGAGATGGTTTTTAGGAAGGGTTTAAATGACCTTCTTTCAAACCAAGCAAGGCTCTTTCTGAAAACAAAAATCACAAAAAAAAATTTGGAGTGTCACAGCCGGACACTATCCTTGTGTTCGAAACCTTCTATGAAGTATTCGGAGGAGGAACCCGCCTTGCAATGCCGAATACAATATGCGGGCCGGACTCGTCGTCATTGAAGCCTGGTTCAGGGGCTACTGAGGGAGTCCTAGACTAGGGGGTGTCCGGATAGCCGAACTATCATCTTTGGCCGGACTCCTGGACTATGAAGATACAAGATTTAAGACTTCGTCCCGTGTTCGGATGGGACTTTCCTTGGCATGGAAGGCAAGCTTGGCGTCTGGATATGTAGATTTCCTACCATTGTAACCGACTCTGTAACCCTAACCCTATTTGGTGTCTATATAAACCGAAGGGTTTTAGTCCGTGGGGACGAACAACAATCATACCATAGGCTAGTTTCTAGGGTTTAGCCTCTACGATCTCGTGGTTGATCTACTCTTGTACTACCCATATCATCAATATTAATCAAGCAGGAGTAGGGTATTACCTCCATCGAGAGGGCCCGAACCTGGGTAAAAACATCGTGTCCCTTGTCTCCTGTTACCATCCGCCTAGACGCACAATTCGGGACACCGTACCCGAGATCCGCCGGTTTTGACACCGACACTGAGCGAGGAGGAGGTTCCAACCTATGGGACATAATTCCTCCACGTGCTGACTTTGTCGGGGTGCCATTCCTGACCCGCCTGACAAATACCATGGTTGATCGACATGATATGGTATGTTATACTTACAAATGCAAATTATCCATGAAATACATAGAGTACAGTCCAATGATATGGTATGTTGTGTGGAATCTAGTCGATGATATGTTTTAGTGCAGAGTTTGATCACATGCTTATTATTGTAGAATATAAGGAAACTATTAATATTGTAGATAAATCCATATGTACTTATTTGCGAGGCTATTTATTTATTGATATGTTTTTCTTATTCAGAAATTGGCGAAGAGCATATGTGTGAGTTATGGTATCGAGCCTGATGAAGAAGGCTCAGCTGGACTAAGCCTTACTGCAAGGGGCTCCGTCACAACCTGTACTTACCGCATGGACACGGACGGTCAGACACACTTAAACTCGGTTGGGTGGAAGAAATTCCTCGATGGCAAGAATCTTCGTGTTGGACAAGCCATCCTAATTACTATCAGGAACACCAACCGCCCAGGCTTGAGGATGATGATTGTCTTCGATATCATCTAGAACAACATATGTGTGTGTGTGGCTATATCATCTAGAACTACATATGTGTGTGTGGCTATATCATCTAGAACTACATATGATGATCATCGTCGATATCATGTAGAAGTACATATGATGATCGCCGTTGATATGACCTTGTACTGCTTGAGGATGCATGTTGACTATGCATGAAATTGTCATCTAGTACTCCCTTAGTTCCAAATTACTCGTCGTGGTTTGAACTAAAACCACGACGAGTAATTTGGAACGAATGGAGTACTACCCAGTAATGGTTTTATGAATTTGATATCTACTAGCAGTACCTAGTATCTAGTATCTGAAAGGGAAACTGAAAGGGAAAGGGGTACAGGGGAAATGATGAAAGATATAGTAGTAGCGAGGGAATGCAAAATCGCTACAGCTAAGTAATAGTAGTGCGTTCATAAAAAGCACTGCTGATATCATCAACAATAGTAGCGCGGGTACGGACCGCGCTACTACTATAAGTTAGCTCTAGCGCCTAATTAGTAGCGCGGCCACCCGCGCTGCTGCTAGCCCCAAAACCCGCACTACTACTAGGTTTTCCCTAGTAGTGGAGGCTTTGGCCTTACTCTTGATCCCTTCGTGAGAGGGATCATGTTTTATTACGGGCTATATTTTCACGATTTAGCTCCGGATTCCATCCTCCACATCTCGTCGTTTATCATCGTGTGTGAAGCCTTCCTCCACATCACCCCACACTTCGGCCTATGGCTCAAGACCATCAATGTGAAGCCGAAGGTGATTGAGGGGCGACACGCGGAATGCGGAGATGCCGCAACAAGCAGAAACTCCGATGTACCATGGCCAGAAGGTTCTGTCCCGGAGGTGTCTGATCTGTGGCAACGAAGGTGGTTTTACGTCACAGCTCCCTGACGCACAACATGGGTGGCTAACCCTGCCTTCCATCCGGGCCCTCCGCCTCAACTGGCGTTTTGGGCCAATGTGGGACTAGACTGGGGGCCTGCTAATGACGTACCGACATTGCAGAGCCGTATTCGGGAGCTTCTTGAGAGGGATATCGACTTTGTCAAAATCATTCAGGTAATGCTAGTTCGGCGGATCCTGCCGTGCAAACGTCGGCCTCTCTGGATGTGGGAGTTCAATCCGGAAGGTCCGCGAACCATTCAGCACTTCTTCGGCCTGACGCTCGAAGGGATGTATAAGTTATTCCTCGAACCACAAGTTGTCCGGACACCACCGAGGATGCGGGCCTGAGCTGCAACCACCGAGATACCCAAGTATGTAACCCTGTAACTGAACACTTCGCTGATGTTTAATACAACATTATTCTGAAAACTTGTCCGCGGCCAGGATTGGCTCAGCAAGGCGGAGAGGATCAGGTGTTCGGCCCCACTTCCCGAAGGCTCGCCTAGTCCTGCAATAGCCAGGATGCTTAGACGCGCATTAAGCCAAGTGCCCTCGGGGAAAGGGGAAGAGAAGAATAGAGAAGCCGAACTCCACACATTGCACATCCAAACCTAGGGAATTACTGCCTCCATGAAGGAGGATAATCGGGGAGGTCTCTCCAAGGTTTCCTCCCCCGCGGGAAGAAAAGGGTTGCTTCCGAGGACTTGGAGACGGAGGAGCCTAAGCAAGGGAAGAGAGCTTCACCAGGGGGCCCTGCCCCGAAGGGCGTCCCCACCGCACTGTGCCTGCAAACGGGCCAGCCCTCCACCAAGCTGTAAGTTAATAAACTAGAAGCTATTGCTTTTTCCTCTGAGAACAATAACCAGGATATATTTTTTCTGTAGTCCGGCTAGTAGCTCGTCTCAACAGGGTTCGTCTTCGGGGGATCTTATTCCGGAGATGATGGAGAGTGAAACCCCACCTGCCTCTCCGCCCCATGGGGCAGGCGACCCGGAGGTGTCGTCACGGTGGAGTCCAGATCCGCTGAGGCCGGAAGTTAACACTTCAGCCGCCCCGAGCCCGACGCGTTCGGCTCCCTTGGAGAGCAATGAGAAGGGTCCGTGACAGTCCGGTGCCTGGCCGAACATACTAACGGGCCTCCTGGAGCAAACTGCTCTCTCGGAGGAGCACCGTACGCTAATGGGTACAGTATTGTGGAAGATTTTGTCCGCCACCAGTGGGTTAAATGAAGCTTTTGGAAGCTTGCTCAAAGGCTTCGAGGTACGCAATAAAATACACAATTTTTGGTTGTACCGCACATGCTAGGTGTGCTTCATATATATGGTAGCCCCTGGGACTCTGGTTGCCAGCCCTAGGCGGCAAACGAGGATCACACTCTCAGGTAACGATCATACTGCATTCATGCGCAGGTTTCTAAGGGTCCGGCGGTAGACCGGACCTTCGCCGAATTGAGGCGACAGATTGATGTGGTGGATGCCGAGATCACGCTTATAAACAAGCGGCTTGACGAGTCATAGAGTATGCGCTCATTTTTTTCTCATTTGTTTACGAAATATTAAGAGGATTGTAATATTGATATGGTATGATGTGGCTGCAGGCGGAGCTGCTGCCATTGGGGACCTGAGGGCGGAACTTGCCCTAGCCAAGGAACAAGCCCGAGCTAGGAATGTGGCTGCCCTAAAGGCAGCTGAAGACTTGAGAGACGAATAGGCTGCTCATCGCCGAAGCGAATAAAAGATAGCCGAGATGGCTGTAGAGCTGAGGGATGCCGCCGGCCGGTATGAACTCCTTGAAAAGGAGCATCATACGAAAGCGGCTGACCTGAAGAAGGCCCTTGATGCAGCCAAGGAGACATGCTCTAAAGTTATAGACGCGCGGGAGGAACTTCGACAAGCCGGAGAAATCGCAGCTGGAAGCCCCTATTTGTTGCGGATGAAGTTCTTAGATCCAAAGTATGCTCCTTTGGATCGGCTTTGGAGCGCTGCAGATGAGTACGCGGACTTGGCGAAAAGTACGGCTGATGCAACCAAGTTATTCAAGGATCATAAAGATAATGAAATAGAAATGCTCTTCTAGTCGCAATTTAGCGCTCCAACGCGCTCATTTCCATTGTGTGAGAGGATGGCCGCTATAGCCGAGCTCCATAGGTTGGCCGGTCTTGCAATGAGGTATGTAATAGACCGTCTATTGACAAAGAGACCGAGGCCGTACAATTACTTTGGTTTAGTGCAACAAGTATTTGGCGCCGGATCGCAAATCGATGCCGTTAAAAGGTCGGCGTGCATAGAGGGTGCGTGGATGGCTCTTGCCCGTGTTAAGACCTACTGGGCAGATATGGAAGCCACCAGCATTGCAACCCAGAGTCCGGTAGAAAGCCAGGGCCTAGTCGAGCACTATTTCGAGCAGGTCATAGAAGTAGCCCGTATAATAGAGGCTTGGTGCTCGAAGAATGTCATGTTCGAGTGACAAGTAGATTTATTGTAAACAATTATGTGTCAAATATAGAGGCTGCGTTTATACTTTTGCTTGTAAGTGCTATAATGCCTCATGCGCGGCCGTTTATGTATTCATATAACTTGAAAGTTAGCAATCGTTGGCTTCAGCCCCCACGCATATAATGCGGGGTGTTCGAAAAAATATGCGTAATCACACTTGATCCAACGTCTTGGTCCATTAAGGAGGTGATCGCACGTTGAACCAGGCAACCGGACTATATAGCTGTAACACTTTAACTTAGCCATAGGAGTTTAATGATGGGGCTAATATGTAGCCCCTAGTACTTCTGCGTGCATCCGGATAGGGTCGCGTATGTACGTGACCGGGAAATGGTCCTTCGTTAATGCGGAGGAATCCTATAGATTCCGAAGAGTCTTCGAGTGGTTGATCAGTCTCTCGCTGTATCATGACAGTTAGTTTTCGGCTCTCTCTACTGTGGTGCTCATCCGGAATAACCAGTGCACAATCGCAGTAGTTCTCCTTTGGCCGACTTAGCCGATAAAACAGAACGTAAGGCAGCAAATCCAGGAGCCGGGCAAACCCAACATTTGACCAAAGACATGATTCGGAGCTGATGCATATAAGGCCAAACTCGCGACGCCGAACACTCCAGAAGGTATTCGGACTTTATAACATATACTGGGCTGAGCAACTCCCTTGAATATGAACCCTGTATTTCCAAGTATGTGTATTGATCTGTCATGGCGAAATGCCTATAACGCCAGTATCTGCTGTGGGTGTATTGAATACCCACGGGATGTCAAGCAACAAAAGACAGTAAAGAAGGTTTACACATGGGCTTAATCTAAAGAGAAACCTTTGAGCGGGGCCCTGCTGCACGTCTGCGCCTTTGTCTCCATTGTGCCGTACCCTGGAAGGGTGTCGCACGAATAGTGTCTGTAAAAACGAAAAATCATGTAAAAGAGTAAGCGTGCGAGAAGTTGGTTATTGTCAATGGATGTTAGAAATATGAGATATTGGACTATTAATAAGGCAAGCCGAATTGTGGGTTTTATTGCATGTTTGTAGCCCCTGGTACCATTTATGGGGATATATGTATGGCACCCACCTCAGGTTTATCCGGGCTGTTGTTGACGGTGGTGCACTGGACTCATCTAACCGTGTCCGTGGTCTTAACGACCGATCATGCGTTCTGATGGGAGAGGCCGCTTAGTGTCCGGCTACGAGAGCCGCCGCATACTGCTCTGTGTTTCCACTAACAATTATGACGCCACGTGGACCGGGCATCTTAAATTTAAGGCAGGCGTAGTTTGGTACTACATTAAAGCAAGCGAAGGCCATTCTTCCGAATAATGCATGATAACTGCTGTCGAAGAGTAGTTCCTCGCTTCTGAAGTTGTCAGGAGAACTGAATGCCACCTCTAATACGAGGGAGCCCCAGCAGCGGGCCTCAATGCCTGGTATCGCTCCTTTAAAGGTGGTGTTACTTTGGCTTATTCTTGATGGGTCTATCCACATCTTGCGGACGGTGTCCTGATATACCAGATTAAGACTACTGTCGCCGTCCATTAGGACTCGAGTGAGATGGTATCCGTCGATTATTGAGTCGAGCACCAAGGCAGCCGATCCTCCATGCCGGATACTGGCCGGGTGGTCCCTATGATCAAAGTTGATCGGCCAGGCCGACCAGGTGCTGAATTTGGTGGCAACGGACTCTATTTGAGTTGCGTGGACCATGTTTACTGTTTTGACTTCTGGTGGTAATTTTTTCTGTCCCCCGGTGTTCGGCTGGCGAGGCTCATCCTCGTATTCACTTGGTGTTTCCCTTCCCTTTGTGTTCGGTGTTTAACTTGTCGGCCTGCTTGAAGACCCAACATTCTCTGTGAGTATGATTTGCAGGTTTTTCTGGGGTGCCATGGATTTGGCACAATCTGTCCAGGACTTTATTCAGGCCAGACGGTCCTTCTTTGCTACCCTTAAATGGATTATTTCTTTGACCGGGTTGAGAGCCCCTGAATCCGCGTTGACCGCCGTGTTGTCCGGACTTTCTTCATTGTTCTGAAGCTTGTTCTTATTGCTCCGTGGCTTCCCGTTGCCATCTCGAATTTCGGATGTGCCTGGGTCACCAGTGCCTCTACGGGCCAACCAGCTGTCTTCACCCGCACAGAAGCGGGTCATAAGGCTTGTTAAGGCCGCCATCGTCCTTGGCTTTTCTTGGCCGAGGTGTCTGGCCAGCCACTCGTCCCGGATACTGTTCATAAAGGCCGCCAGAGCTTCGACATCTGGACAGTCGACAATTTGACTCTTCTTAGTGAGAAATCTGTTCCAAAGCTTGCTGGCTGACTCTCCGGGTCGTTGTGTTATGTGACTTAAATCGTCTGCGTCTGGAGGTCGGACATAGGTCCCTTGAAAATTTGCCCTAAAAGCGTCCTCAAGTTCCTCCCAGCTTCCGATTGAATTTTCGGGGTGGCTTTTCAACCAGTGCCGAGCTAGCCCTTTCAACTTAAGGGGAAGGTACTTGATGGCGTGGAGGTCATCCGCACGAGCCATGTGGATGTGGAGGATAAAATCTTCAATCCAGACACCAGGGTCTGTCATTCCTTCATATGCATCTATGTTCACGGGTTTGAATCCTTCCGGAAATTCGTGATCCAGCACCTCATCGGTGAAGCACAGAGGGTGCACATTCCCTCTGTATCTGGACATGTCGCGGCATGTTGTCAGCTGTTGTTGCGTCCGGTGTTGATTCCGAACCGGTATTCGATCAGTGTGGTTGTTTTGGTGACCATAATCCCACACCGGAGCATGTCCTATGGATCCGTAGATGGACCTGGCGGCACCGTCCTTTTTCTCCAGGAGCTCACGTAAATCGTGTGCAGCATCAGTGGTTGTTCTATCGCGGCTATGAAGTGGTTGGTCCGGCGGAATGGGTGTATTGTTCTTTGGCGGAATGGGCTCTGCAGCCTCATCGTCGAATTTGGGCAGCAGCTTGCGTTTTGGGTAGTTCTTTGTGTGGCGATCGACGCCACATTTTACTTATGTGTCTAGCACCTTGTTCCATCTGCGACTGAGCGTATCCTGTGCGGCTTTAAGCCTTTGCTTCTACTTCTTTAGGCTCCTCGCGATGGCCATAAGCCTTCTGCAAAGGTTATCTTGTTCCAAACATTTTTCCGGTATGATGAATGCATCGTCAACCGGTCCGTCCTCCTCTCCGGAGGCAGTTTGATGAGTTCGGCCCTCGGGATCGCTGTGATCGGGCATCTGTTCAGCGTGGTCTGGCTCTTCTTGCTCCATCGCTGGGTTCATACTGTTGCCTTTGGAGTCAACTGGAGTGTCATTTTTTCGTGTGCTGTTATCGCTATTTTTACTGTGACTGGACTTAGAGCGGCGCCTGCACCGTCGTTTTGGCTTTTGTCCAGAGGGTTTATCCTCCGTTATGTCCTTTTTGTCACCGTTGTCCTCGTTAGGCGTGTCGACCATGTAGATGTCGTATGATGAAGTGGCGTTCCAGTGCCCCGTGGGCGGTGGTTCTAGATCGTCCCCTGCATCTGCGTCCATACCGTCGATGTCGTCGGAGTCGAAATCAAGCATGTCTGTTAGGTCATCGACGGTGGCTATGAAGTGGGTGGTGGGTGGGTAAAGAATTTCTTCGTCGCCTGCTTCCCACTCGAGCCGGACATAGTTCGGCCAGGAATCTCCTGTCAGAGAGAGAGAGACCTTAATGAATTTAGCACATTGCCAAAGGGGGAGTGCTGAAAGATATCCGCGGCGGTGAACTCCATTACTGGAGTCCAATCGGATTCGATGGGCCCGGGCGCGCGCGGTTCGGGATCCACAGCCGGACATAGGTCCGGGGGTCCGGTGACGCAGATTCCCTTAGCGGCAGAGTTTGCATTCGGGTCTACCGCCGAAGATTATGCGGCCTCTAAGGCGGGGTCCATCCACCCGCCCTCGGACGATGCGGTCTGCCCGGGATTTAGGTCTGGAGCAGCTGCAGGGGCGATATCCCGAATACCGTCCGACAGCAGATTTAAATCGTGCTCATCGTGACTGTTCGGCGTTCCTGATATGGGCCCAAATCCGTCGAAGATCAAGTCTCCACGGATATCTGCCGTGTAATTCAAGTTGCCGAACCTGACCGGATGGCCAGGGGCGTAGCTGTCGATCAGCTCCAGATGGCCAAGCGAGTTGGCCCGCAGTGCGAAGCTGCCGAACACGAAGATCTGTCCGGGGAGAAAAGTCTCGCCCTGGACTGTGTTGTTGAAGGTTGAGGGAGCCATCAAGCCTTACAACAACGACACAGAGGAACTCTCAATGAAAGCACCAATGTCGGTGTCCAAACCGGCGGGTCCTGGGTAGGGGGTCCCGAACTATGCGTCTAAGGCGGATGGTAACAAGAGGCAGGGGACATGATGTTTTACCCAGGTTCGGGCCCTCTCGATGGAGGTAATACCCTACTTCCTGCTTGATTGATCTTGATGATACGAGTATTACAAGTGTTGATCTACCACGAGATCATAGAGGCTAAACCCTAGAAGCTAGCCTATGGTATAATTGTTGTTGTCCTACGGACTAAACCCTCCTATTTATATAGACACCGAAGGGGGCTAGGGCTACACAGGGTCGGAAACAGAGAAGCAGATCTAACATCTGAATCGCCAAGCTTGCCTTCCACGCAAAGGAGAGTCCCATCCGGACACGGGACAAAGTCTTCAATCTTGTATCTTCAAGGTCCAACAGTCCAGCCAAAGTACATAGTCCGGCTGTCCGGACACCCCCTAATCCAGGACTACCTCAGCAGGTTCGCCAATGCGGCAGATATAGCTGAGGTGGTGGAGGATTCTACTGAGGGGCCTCCTCCGTCGGAGTCCGCTGAGGAGGCGGAGATGGTTGAGGCGGCGATGATGGCTGACGCGTAGGAGACAACTCAGGCAACGGAGATAGCGGAGCTGGACTGTGAGGAGCCTACTGAGCGCCCTCCTTCAGCTGAGTCTGCTGAGGCGGTGCCTGTTTGGAAGCAGGATGTTTTCCTTTCTCCATAGACAGGGACTCCTTGAGGAATTTTCCAATAATGTCTCCCCGTCACCTGTACGGTACTCAAGCTCCAGCCCCTCAAATCCGTCCATTATTTCATCCACCCCGACAATATGGGAAAGCCATGTGGAATCGGACAGCAATGGATAGTTACCTCAGGGCGAGGAGGTAAGACATTTCGCAATTAGCTCACAAGGTTTCTTCTCGGTGAGGCCATCCATGGGGTAGCGTGGAGCTGTGCTATCAGCCTTAGTGGAAGCCACGCTGCTTTTCCGCTGAGACGGTGGGGTAGCTTCATTGGTAGTGTTGAATGAAGGATCTTCGTTGGCAGTAGCTCACTAGCTAAGTACCTATAGTTTTGATATTCTTTCTTCCATACTCTTCATCTAGTCTGATCCCTCTTTCTTCTTTCTCCCCCTGCTTCTATAAGTGGCACTGCTGTTTGGAAACCCATACTTCGACGGAACGGAGCCTGGTGTGCATCGTGTCTGTCCAGGATGTTCAACATTCCAGAGGGCCTGTATCAGCGCATCCTTCTCTTTGTCGAGAAAGAACCTCCCTTCCTACACATCCTTGATTGCTTCCTTAATCTTTGTAAGTGGCATTTCAAGTTGATGTTTCATGAATATGCACATCCCTGTTTCTGGGTCCAAAATTCCCCCAACCCCGAAGAACCATGTCCTTGACTGACGAGGCCAGTTTATTATCTCTGGTTCGATCCCATTAGCAAGAAGGTCGTTCTCAAGTTTGTCCCACAAAGGCTGTGCTTTAATGAAGCCACCTGACCCCATTGTATGGTGACACTTCTTCTTTGAAGCATTTAGCTTGTTTGTCTATGACCTCTGCTTGGCTTTCTCGGATTTCTTGTACGCCACAAATGCAGGCCACTGATTTTTTATCTTTTATCTGTACTTAAACCAACCCATATGTTCCTTGCGTCACCTGCAAAGTCCCCCCACTTTCTATCGAGTTGTCTCCACTGCGAGCCATCAGCGGGTGCTCTCAACTTCCCGTCTTTCTTACGGTTTTCCTTGTGCCATCGCGTCAACTTGGCATCCTCTTTGTTTCTGAAAAATGGTTTCAACCATGGTATTATAGGAGCATACCCTCTTCCTGGGGCGCTCACCTTCAACATCACCAGGGTCATCTCGTTTGATCATATGCCGCAATGCACCGCATACCGGGCATGCGTTCAAATCCTCGTACTCCAAGCGGTAGAGGATGCAGTCATTAGGTCATTGATACGTCCATTTGGCATCATGTTTTTCTATTGTTATTTATGTTGTTTTATTGTATAATAATTCTTTTCGGAGTAATTCTAATGCATTTTCTCTCCTAATATGCAAGGGAAGAACTCAGGCAGCTGGAAATCTGGACCTGAAAAGGCTACATCAAGTTACCTATTCTGCACAACTCCAGATGAGCTGAAACTTCCCGGGGATTTTTTATGGAATATTTAATAAATATTCAAGCAAATAAGTACTAGAGGAGGGCCACTGTCGGTGTAAAAACCGGGATCTCGGGTAGGGGGTCCCGAACTGTGCGTCTAGGCGGATGGTAACAGGAGACAAGGGACACGATGTTTTTACCCAGGTTCGGGCCCTCTCGATGGAGGTAATACCCTACTCCTGCTTGATTAATATTGATGATATGGGTAGTACAAGAGTAGATCTACCACGAGATCGAGAGGCTAAACCCTAGAAGCTAGCCTATGGTATGATTGTTGTTCGTCCACGGACTAAAACCCTTCGGTTTATATTGACACGAATAGGGTTTGGGTTACTGAGTCGGTTACAATGGTAGGAAATCTACATATCCGTAGACGCCAATCTTGCCTTCCAAGCCAAGGAAAGTCCTATCCGGACAAGGGGCGAAGTCTTCAATCTTGTATCTTCATAGTCCAGAGTCCGCCAAAGATGATAGTTCGGCTATCCGGACACCCCTAGTCCAGGACTCCCTCGGTAGCCCCTAAACCAGGCTTCAATGACGTCGAGTCCGGCGCGCATATTGTCTTCGGCATTGCAAGGCGGGTTCCTCCTCCCAAGACTTAGAAGGTTTTGAACACAAGGATAGTGTCGGGCTTTCTTGTGAATATCGCGCTTCTCGGCTTCCACTCCCAATAATGGCCATCTTCCACGTGTCGAACGAATGTGAAAAGTCAGGGTATCTTTACATTTACCCCCCTTGCTGTGCAAATGAGCCGTCTATAAAAGAGTCGGGGATCCAGATCCGGATCACACCATACTCCCTTCGCGAGCCTTCATCAGAGCGCCTTTGACAAAAAACCACTCCACCATGGACAGTCGACGCGGCTCCTCCTCTCGCGTTCCCAGCCCTCGGCCGGAGATTGGGGAGATGCTCGATCCTTACAGTGGTGGTGGTGCTCCAAACCAAGGGATTCCTTCCCCCGGCCTTCATGGTTCCGGTGCGTTCCGGACTCGCCACTTATAAGGGTGGGAAGCAGGCGGAGAGCATCCCCGATCCCTCTAAGGGAGAGCGGGTATGCTTCGTCTCTTACCTAATGAGAGGACTCGGATATCCAATCCATCCGTTTCTCTGGGGGCTTCTGGAGTTCTACGGCCTCCAGCTGCACAACCTTACGGAGCCGAAATATGGCGCATCACCGGGACCGGATACTTATCTGGAACCCCAAAGAAGGCGTCCGAGGACTGGCCCTTGGAATGGTTTTACATGGAGGACGTCCCGCTGCCGGATCCTGTTTGGATCGGCCTTCCGGAGTTTAGCAGCGCTCCTCTGAAGAAGTGCCTAAGCTGGCGCCCGCGGAGCCCCCTGAGGGAAAATGACCGGGACGTCCTTTACTTGGTGAGCCGAATAAGATTACTGGCTCATGCCGGATTGACCATGATTGGAGTCATGGCAATCTGCATTATGAGGGGAGTGCAGCCGCTCCAATATAGGGGCCACCGTATGTGGGACTTCAACGGGGAGGACGATGCCACCCGCCATGGCCGCAAAGGGCCGGGATCGGTGACAGAACTGGTGAAGACCTTGTCCGCCATGTACAAAGGGGAATAGGAGGATTTTCTCCGTGTCAGTCCACTGAACGGGTTTTCTTCGAATAATCCTCGAAGTTGGGTAAGCAAATACCTTTGTGGCCTGTCCGATCCATGTTCCCGTGGCTAAATATCTCATTTCATGGTTTCTACGCAGGAGGCTGCCGGGCCGTGGAGAAGATACAGCCCGCCCCACAACCCAAGGATCCGGAGCGGTCCCTCGATCCGCATCCTAAGAGGACCCGGATATAAAGGTGGAGCTGATCGTGGGGTGTTCCACCAACTTAGCATCGACAATGCTTTGGTTGCCATTACGGCCGACTACCCTGGATTATTCCCGGCCTCCCAGGTAACCGTGACCGAAGTTCGGATACCATGACCCACCCGTGATTAACTTCTAATCACCACGTATTTGATGGTGTTTCGCAGGGGGTGCCTTCAGAACGGGAAGCCGAGCCTCCCGCGGCCGTCCAACAAGGGGCAACTCGGCCTAGCATGCGGAAAAGAAGTATAGTACGACTCGAGACGTCGCCGCAACGGTATGATGTGCCATCGTGTTTTAAGGAGAGGTTCCTGGAAGGCACACTGACGCTCGTGGTTTTTTCAGGAAAAAGAGCGCTCGCCGGACTGAGTCCGGAGAAGTTGCAATCGGACCTCCGCCAACCAGGCTCAAAAGCCGAGTCCAGAAGGGGGTACAAACATGAGGCGTGCGTCGGATGCTCCTCCAACGGAGGATGCCGACAGACTGTCCGCCACCAAGTCGGAGGTGGAGAGCGCCATGAACCATAGGCGCCGCTGGACTATTCTACGTGACGCATGTTTCTCCCAAGAGGCGTTGGACGCCTTTAGTTCGGGAGAAGCGCACCTCCGTGCCGCTCAAGATGGCCTATTCAGAGCCACGGAGCAGTATGTGAAAGACATACGGGTAAGGAATTTTGACAGTTATATATGCCAGTAGCCCCCGAGACTTAAAATAGTTAGGATAACTGATTTAAGGATCATTTGGAATGCAGGTTCTTACCGAAAAGAATACCCGTTTGTCCCAGGAGCTTGAAGAGTGCAAGGCCCAACTTGAGGCCGCATTGGACGCGACCGGGGAAGCCAGGAAGACTCCCTCTGGTAATATATGCCCTTCAAAGTAGAAGTAGCTTCGCAAAGTGCGGCGTGTGCATAAATCTGACATTAACATTGCAGATAGCGCCGGGATGGATCCGGAAAAGCAACAGCTCCTGCGCTAGCTAAAGGCCGGCGAGAGAGTGCTTACGAGGGTGCGGCAGGAGAAAAATAACCTCCAAGATGCCAACACCCAACTGGGTGAGGAACTAAAGGATGTTCGTGCCCAGTTGTCTGACTCCGTAAAGGAGAATCGACGGCTTCGTTGCGGCATTTTCAGTAAGTGCTTAAACGAACTTTGAAAGAGTTCGGCGAGGAAGGCGACTAACATAAACATGTATGTAGGTTTGCTCACAGGTCGTCCTAAGGAGGAGATGCCTAGTTCTTCGGGTGACCTTCTTCCCAAACTGCGTCAGCTGCCTGAACGAGTTCGGCAGGTGATGAAAGGCGTCGCCCAGGCCTTGTGGCCATCTATCTCCCTGCCCGAAGGCATTGGGGAGCTGGCAGAGCGGCTTCAAGGAGCACGGCGGCGCTTCCAACTATGGAAGATATCGGCCTGCCGTCAAGGCGCCAGGGAGGCCTGGGCCATGGTAAAGACGCGGTACACGGTTGTTGACCCAAACCACATGGCGAGATCGGACTGTGGGGCTGATGGGAAGGAGATCCCTGTAAGGTTAGTGTACGACCAAGTAGAATTGGCCGCCAAGTATTCCCAGCAAGATTGTAAATTAGATAGCCTATTAGATGGCATTGAGGAGGAATACAATTAGTCGAGTTGACTATGTAATTTAATATGACATGAAAAATGTCTTCTAGCCAGATTGTAGATCGTTTGTCATAGCGGACCTTTTTGCTTCGACCTCGGGACCCAATAGTCCGGAGTGTGTCCGAATACCCTCGCGATTATGTAAGAACCGGGGCATGCATGGAGACAAGGCGTAGGGGTCATTATTGCTGTATCAGACAAGTGCCCAACTAGTTATGTGATATTACATGGATATTAAGAAACATCTTCCAGTGAGAATAGTTCCGTTAAGGGTTCCTTTCCCTGGGAGGCATGCCCTAAAGTGCATGTCCAAACTGCTAAGCAAGCAGAAAATCATCTGGGGGCAGATGGATAAATAGTTAAAAATCATCGTTCAGTTCACCGACCGAATATTCCCTTAAGAATGCTAGCTTCGGCTTCACCCGGTCCGAGGTACACATCCGGCCGACACGGCAATAACAATCATAGAGGTGCTCCTTTACCACCTAGCCGATCAATCGGGAACGTAGGGGTAAGCAGTGAGCCGTGCAACCCAGCTTGGCCAAAACTTAAGTCATATCGATGCATATAATGGTGAGTAAAAGGTACATGCTGAAGTTTGACACATGTGTTGGACATGAAGCCCATATAAATAAGCTTCTGTTAAAGAAGCCCCCAGGTATAATGAGCGCGGACAGCGCATCAAGTATGTGTGAACAAAGCGCAAACGAGCCTCTAAAGGCTTCAAGAAGAAGGAGGAGGAAGGAGAGAGAAATAAAAGACAGCAAAAATAGAAAATGTGGATGGAGGAAGGAGACGAACTCGGAGTCCGGCGCTTAGGCATAGAATCTTCATAGACGGGCTGCGTTCCACGGGTTCGGCTCGAGCCGGTTATCCGATGCGTTTTGCACACGGTATGCTCCGCCGGTCAGGACCTGGTCGATGATGATGGGACCTTCCCATTTGGGCTTGAGTTTGTCCTTTTTCTTGTCCGGCAGGCGTAGAACTAGTTCGCCAACGTTGTAAGCTTTGGCCCGTGCATTTCCCTGCTTTGATATCTTGAGCCTGCTATTGATAAAATGCGGAACGAAGCTTTTGCCACGCCGCGCTCCTCCTCCTATGCATCCAAACTGTCCCGCCGATCGAGCTCGGCTTCTCTTTCTTCATACATGCGCACGCGAGGTGAGTCATGGATTATGTCGCAGGCAAGATCTGCCTCTGCGCCGCATACACCATAAAAATGGTGTGAATCCGGTAGTACGATTCGGCGTGGTCCGCAGCCCCCAGTCTGGTCGAGCTCCTCAAACCAGTGCGTGTTAGATTCCTTGAGGGACCGCACTAGTCTGGGTTTAATGCTGCTCATGTTTAGACCGTTTGCTCGCTCGACTTGACCGTTGGTTTGAGGGTGATAGACTAAGGCGTAATCGAGCTTGATGCCCATGTTTTTGCACCATAATTTGACCTCATCGGCCGTGAAGTTGGTGCCGTTATCAGTGATGATACTGTGGGGGACGTCGTAACGGTGCACTACCCCGATATGAAGTCTATCACCGACCGGATTCGGCCGTTTTAACAGGCTTGGCCTCTATCCATTTGGTGAATTTATCCACCATGACGAATAGGTGTTTTTGCTTGTGGTTTCCTCCTTAAGGGGTCCAACCATGTCAAGCCCCTGCATCATGAACGCCGGTGATGGGTATAGTTTTGTGGGCGGTGGGTGGCATGTGGCTTTGGTTAGCAAAAAGCTGGCAACCGATGCATCGTTGGACTAAATCCTGCGCATCTGCATCGTCGGCCAATAAAATCATGTACGGAAGGCCTTGCCTACAAGTGCCCGGGCTGCGGCGTGGTGCCCACCCAGTCCGGCATGAATTTCAACCACGAGGTTTCGCCCTTCCTCTTTGGAGATACACCTTTGAAGGACTCCTGTTGTGCTTTTCTTATAGAGCTCTCCCTCATGGACTTCATAGGCTTTGGATCGCAGTACTATGCAGCGAGCCTCATTTTGGTCTTCGGGGAGTTCCTGCCTAGTTTGGTAGGCTAGGAATGGTTCCGTCCACGGGGCGATAGCCGCCATTATTTCGTGGGCGGAGGGTGTTATCTCGTTGGCAGAGCCTCCGATTGTGTCAGAGTGTTCGGTGTCGAGCGATGCGGTTGGGTCCGGATTGTTATTTCCGGACTCCCCTTCCCATAGTACGGATGGCTTGAACAGCCGTTCCAGGAAGATGTTGGGAGGGACGGCATCGCGTTTTGCGCCGATGTTTGCCAATACGTCCGCCGCCTGGTTGTTATCCCGGGCTATATGATGAAATTCGAGCCCTTCGAACCGTGTTGACATTTTTAGGACCGCATAGCGGTACGCTGCCATTTTCGGATCTTTGGCATCAAAGTCTCCGTTTATTTGAGATATCGCGAGGTTCGAATCCCCGTGCACCTCTAGGCGTTTAATGCCCATGGAGACTGCCATCCAGAGGCCGTGCAGAAGGGCCTCATATTCGGCTGCGTTGTTGGAGTCCGTATAAATTATCTGAAGGACATATTGGACTGTGTCCCCGGTTGAGGACGACTGGACGACGCCAACCCCCAGGCCGGCCAACATTTTGGAGCCGTCAAAGTGCATGATCCATTTGGAGTATGCGCCGTACTCTTTAGGGAGTTCGGCTTCGGTCCATTCGGCCACGAAGTCGGCCAAAACCTGCGACTTAATAGGTCGTCGGGGCTTATAGGTTATGTCGAATGGAAGGAGCTCTATGGCCCATTTAGCAATCCGGCCCGTCACGTCGCGGTTGTTTATAATGTCGTTAAGAGGTACTTCGGAGGCTACCTTTATCGAACAGTCTTGAAAGTAGTGTCGCAGCTTCCGGGATGCCATGAACACCGCGTATTCTATCTTTTGATAATGTGGGTACCGGGACTGGCATGGAGTTAGGACAGTGGAAACGTAGTAAACCGGTCTTTGAAGAGGGAACATGTGTCCGTCCGTTTCTCGTTCGACGACGAGCACCGTGCTAACAACTTGATGTGTTGCGGCGATATATAATAGCATTGGTTCGCCCATGTTGGGCGCGGCCAGGACCGGATTTGTTGCCAATATGGCTTTTATTTCTTCGAGTCCGGCCGTGGCGGCATCTGTCCACTCGAAGTGTTCGGTGCGCCGGAGGAGGCGGTAAAGGGGTAACGCCTTTTCTCCCAAACGGGAAATAAAGCGGCTTAGAGCCGCTACGCATCCAGTCAATTTTTGTATTTGCTTGAGGTCTTTTGGAATATCCAATTGTGACAAAGCTCGGATCTTGGCTGGGTTTGCTTCAGTTCCTCTACCGGACACAATGAAGCCAAAGAGCTTTCCGGCTGGAACGCCGAAGAGGCATTTTTCCGGATTGAGCTTAATGTCATATTTTCGGAGATTGTCGAATGTGAGCCTCAAGTCGTCTACTAGAGTTTCGACATGCTTGGATTTGACGACCACGTCATCTACATATGCTTCCACTCTTTTGCCGATCTGGTTTGCTAGACATGTCTGAATCATGCGCTGATATGTTGCGCCGGCGTTTTTGAGCCCGAAGGGCATTGTGTTGAAACAGAATGGGCCGTATGGAGTGATGAATGCTGTTATGGCTTTGGTCAGTTCCGCCATCTTGATTTGGTGGTAGCCGGATGCTGCGTCGAGGAAGCACAATGAGTCGTGTCCTGCTGTAGCATCGATAATTTGATCAATGCGAAGGAGGGGGAAGGTATCCTTTGGGCAAGCCTTATTAAGGTCTTTGAAATCAACACATAGGCGCCAGGATTTATCCTTCTTTGGTACCATCACCAGATTTGCTAGCCAGTCCGGATGTTTTATATCTCTGATGAATCCGGCTTCCAGAAGTTTGGCTAGCTCCTCTCCCATGGCCTATCTCTTGGGTTCGGAAAAGCGCCGAAGAGCCTGTTTGACTGGCTTGAATCCTTTTAGGGTATTTAGGCTGTGCTCGGCCAGCCGACGTGGGATTCCTGGCATGTCTGAAGGGTGCCTGCAGGCAAAAATGTCCCAGTTTTCTCGTAGAAATTCTCGTAGTGCGGCGTCTACATCAGGGTTTAATTGTGCCCCAATGGATGCCGTCTTTGCAGGGTCCGTTGGGTGGACTTGGAATTTGACTATTTCATCCGCTGGTTTAAAATAGGTGGACATGGATCTTTTATCAAGTATCACATCGTCCCTGTTCACCGTGGAGCGCATCGCAGTGAGTTCCTCGGCCGCTAGGGCTTCGGATAGTGCCTCGAGGGCTAGTGCGGCTGTCTTGTTTTCGGCGCGGAGTGCTATGTCCGGATCACTAGCGAGGGTGATGATTCCGTTAGGTCCGGGCATTTTAAGCTTCATGTACCCTTAATGGGGTATAGCTTGAAAAATTGTGAATGCCTCTCGCCCTCATAAAACGTGATATCCGCTGCTGAACGGGGCCACTTGAAATGTGTCCTCCTCAGACCTGTAATTGTCCGTGAGCGAACACTAACACTACGCCCAAAGGTGATTTTTCCTATGCAGCATGCTTCCCGGCTAGGGATTATTCCTCTAAAGGTTGTGCTGCTTCGCTCAATGCGGTTCCAGTCTATTTCCATTTTTCGGAGGGTTTCTTCGTAGATGAGGTTTAGTCCGCTGCCGCCATCCATGAGTACCTTAGTAAGGCGAAAACCGTCCACTATTGGACTGAGGACCAATGCGGCTGGTGCTCGGGCTGTTCGGAATTTGGGTTTGTCACTGGCAGTAAAGGTAATAGCCGTGTCACTCCATGGATTTATTGTTGCTACTTGGTAGACTTCGGCAAGGTTGCGGAGTGTTCGTTTCCGCATGTTATTTGATGCGAAAGTCTCGAAGACTGTTAATACCATACTGGTGTTGCTGGGCTGGGATTCTGAGGCTAGAAGCTCTTCGCCACTTTTGGCCACCTGCCGTAGTATCCAACATGCTCGAAGGCTATGAGTTGGAGTGGCGTCCTACGTGCTATGAATTTTGCAGGGTCCGTTAAGCCAACCCTCCAGTACGGTTCCGTGCCCTTTAGGGGGTTTTTGTTTTTTGATGTTTAACCCAGGTGCTTGGTGATGATGCACCCTTTTATTTCGAACTAGGGCTGTATTCGGGGCCGGATTATCCCAAAATTTACTTTCGGTTTTCCAAGCACTCTCCATCACACAGTACTTTTGTACTATGGTCACCAAGTTGTAGGGGAACGTAGCAGAAATTCAAAATTTTCCTACGTGTCACCGAGATCTATCTATGGAGAAACTAGCAACAAGGGGAAGGAGAGTGCATCTACATACCCTCGTAGATCGCTAAGCGGAAGCGTTCAAGAGAACGGGGTTGAAGGAGTCGTACTCGTCGTGATCCAAATCACCGGAGATCCTAGTGCCGAACGGACGGCACCTCCGCGTTCAACAAACGTACAGCCCGGTGACGTCTCCCATGCCTTGATCCAGCAAGGAGAGAGGGAGAGATTGGGGAAGACTCCATCCAGCAGCTGCACGATGGTGTGGTGGTGATGGAGGAGCGTGGCAATCCTGCAGGGCTTCGCCAAGCACCGCGGGAGAGGAGGAGGACTTGGGAGAGGGGGAGGGCTGCGCCAGGGGCAAGGGTGTAGCTCCCATGCGCCTCCCCACTATATATAGGGGTCGAGGGGGTTTATTTCTTGCCCTCCAAGTCCATTGGGGCGTTGGCAAAGGTGGGAGGAGAGAAATCCCATCCTTTCCTTTCCCCACCGATTGTTATCACCTTTTTTAGGGATCTTGATCTTATCCCATCGGGATATGATCTTATTCCTTCTAAGGGGGGATCTTGGTGCGCCTTGACCAGGGGTGTGGGGCCTTGCCCCCACTACCCACGTTCATGTGGGTCCCCCCATGCAGGTGGGCCCTACTCTGGAACCTTCTAGAACCTTCCCGGTACGATACCGAAAAATCCCGAACATTTTCCGGTGGCCAAAATAGGACTTCCCATATATAAATCTTTACCTCCGGACCATTCCGGAACTCCTCGTGACGTCCGGGATCTCATCCGGGACTCCGAACAACATTCGGTAACCACGTATATCTATTACCTATAACCTAGCGTCATTGAACCTTAAGCGTGTAGACCCTACGGGTTCGGGAACCATGCAGACATGACCGAGACGTTCTCCGGTCAATAACCAACAGCAGGATCTGGATACCCATGTTGGCTCCCACATGTTCCACGATGATCTCATCGGATGAACCACGATGTCAAGGACTCAATCGACCCCGTATACAATTCCCTTTGTCTAACGGTATTGTACTTGCCCGAGATTCGATCGTCGGTATACCGATACCTTGTTCAATCTTGTTACCGGCAAGTCTCTTTACTCGTTCCGTAACATATCATCCCGTGATCAACCCCTTGGTCACATTGTGCACATTATGATGATGTCCTAGCGAGTGGGCCCAGAGATACCTCTCCGTTTACACAGAGTGACAAATCCAGTCTCGATTCGTACCAACCCAATGCAGACACTTTCGGAGATACCTGTAGTGCACCTTTATAGCCACCTAGTTATGTTGTGACGTTTGGTACACCCAAAGCATTCCTACGCTATCCGGGAGTTGCACAATCTCATGGTCTAAGGAAAAGATACTTGACATTAGAAAAGCTTTAGCATACGAACTACAACGATCTTTGTGCTAGCCTTAGGATTGGGTCTTGTCCATCACATCATTCTCCAAATGATGTGATCCCGTTATCAACGACATCCAATGTACATGGTCAGGAAACCGTAACCATCTATTGATCAACGAGCTAGTCAACTAGAGGTCCCTTGGTTTAAGTGCAAGTGGGTCAATCTGTCAGGAGGCGGGGTACAGGTAGACCCAAAGTACGGAATGACAACAGTGGATCTAAAAAATCTTGGGTACACTGACGAACCGTTCGTCCTAGCCAATGATGTGGCACAGGTTATCTATGTGAAGGACATGTCTACCAGACCGAGGAAAAGAAAAGATAAGGAAGCGAATACATCATACAATGAGCCAAAGCGCCACATAGTTCTTTTCAGGGAAAAAGGTACATCCACAGGAGTGGAGGGCAAGATGACATGTACGAAGAGTATGAAAAGTTTCATGAAATTCCCTTCAAAGTCAAGGCTGACCCAAGCATCACGATAAGCGATGAAGATTATCCATGGTTACTGGCGCAATAAGAAAAGCGAAACAAGCGAAGAAAAAGTGAAGACTTTCTCCTGCAACTATTATGATGATACCATGCCAACTTTGTAATGCATTTAGTATGATACCATTGTCCGTTTTGTACATGCACATGCTATGCCAACTTTTTCAGAGTTCATTTGAAAACTATGAATTTGAAAACCTCGCCAAGCGAAGGGTGCTCACACCGGTTTATAAGCCCGTCCCTCTACACACCGTTTTGTTGTAAGCAGAAACAAAATAAAATAAATAAAGCAACAAAGAAAACAAAAAAGTGTTTTCAAATTTGAAAACTAATGGCACTAACAGAAAGTATATAATTTTTCTAAAACTAAAAGCAAAAAGAATTAAAAAATAAAGAAAAAAAAATCAAAAAATAAATAACGCAGAAAAGCAGAACAAAAACTGAAAAAAATAAAAATAGCAACAATAAGTATTTTGTTGTAAGTAGAAACAAAATAAAATAAATAAAGCAACAAAGAAAACAAAAAAGAGTTTTCAAATTTGAAAACTAATGGCACTAACAGAAAGTTTATAATTTTTCTAAAACTAAAAGCAAAAAGAATTAAAAATAAAGCAAAAACAACAAAAACTAAATAATGCGTAAAAGTAACAAAAAACTGAAAAAAAATAAAAATAGCAACAATAAGTATTTTGTTGTAAGTAGAAACAAAATAAAATAAATAAAGCAACAAAAAACAAAAAAAAAGTTTTCAAATTTGAAAACTAATGGCACTAACAGAAAGTTTATAATTTTTCTAAAACTAAAAGCAAAAAGAATTAAAAAAATAAAGAAAAAACAACAAAAAATAAATAATAATGCAGAAAACAAAACAAAAAAGCTGGAAAAAATAGTGCCGCCATCTGGGCCCCCACGTCTGAATACGACTACAAACCCTACATGGGCCAGGAATCAGGCCCTTGAGGAGGCCAAGTAGGCCCACAGGCACATAGCTAGTGATGATTAGGCCCGAAAGCACATGGTTGAGAGGAGCTCGAGAGGGTGGGCGCAGCAGCGCTTATAAACCACTCTCGAGGCTCTCTCAACTAGCGAGGTGGGACTAAACTTTGGGCGTGAGGCAGCACAAGGCCTTTGGTCCCGGTTGGTGGCACCAACCGGGACTAGTGCAGGATTGGTCCGGTTGGTGGCACCAACCGGGACTAATGCCCTATAGTCCCGGTTGGTGCCACCAACCGGGACCAGCGCCGCTTCCCGCCCTTTGGGCTGCTGAAAATTGGCCTTTGGTCGGTTGGTGGCACCAACCGGGACTAAAGCGCATTAGTCCCGGTTGGTTCCACAAACCGGGACTAATGCCCTTGCTATATAAGAAAACACTTGGGAAATTTCAGATTTCCCAGCTGATTCCCGACGACGCCGAGCACATCGACGCCGCCACCTGCCCGACGCGCTCCACCCGGCCCACCACCGTCGCCCGTCGCCCATGACCCTGCCCGGCCGCCTGCCCGCCTCGCCATCATCCGCGCCTCTGCCCTGACCCTGCCATCCTCGCGCCAGCTTGGTCCGGCCAGCGCCTCCTTTTTCATATTTTTTCATATATATATGCTTGTTTTATATATTTTTTGTATGAATGTATGTATTTTTCAATTGTAATATGCATGGTGTTTTCAATTGTTCTCTGATTTAGTACATTAATTTTAGGTTAGTTTCATTTTTAGAAAAGTTTTATATATTTAGGAAGAAGGAAGAGAAGGAAGAAGGAAGAAGAAGAAAAAGTTTTATATATGCAAAAGTTACATTTTTAGAAAAGTTTTATATATCTAGCTAGAAAGAAGGAAGCAGAAGAAAAAGAAGGAGAGGAAAAAGAAAAATAAGAAGAGGAAGAAAGGAGAAGAAGAGGAGAGGAAGAAGAGGAGAAATAAAGAAGAAGAGGAAAAAAGAAGAAAAAGAAGAGGAGAAGAAGAAAGAAATAAAGGAGAAGAAGAAAAAATAGAAAATATTCTATTTTTTCTTCTTCTCCTCTATTCCTTTCTTCTTCTCCTCTTTTTTTTCTTCTTTTTTTTCTTTGATCTTCTCCTATGTCATCGTCGATATACCCCTCCCGATAACTTCAACACGAGGGGGGGGGTCCATATACCCCCTCCCGATAACTTCAATACGTGGGGGGGGGTCGATATACCCCCTCCCCGATAACATTAATTTCTCTCGTGTATTTATCTCGTCGTTGTCGATATTACCCACTTGAAGCGTTGTCGATATTATCCCGGGTCGAGGGTTCTAGGGTCGAGGGATCGAGGGTTCCAGGGTCGTCTAGAATTCGAGGGTTCCGGGGTCATCGAGGTTCAAGGGGTCGAGGATCGCCGAGGTCGAGAGGGTTCCTAGTGTCAAAGTATTGAAGAAATCCATGGCTTCATCATTGGACGGAAGTAACCAGGGCATGATGGTACGAAGTCCTCCAAAGTTATTCTGGAATGGAGTCCCGGATAGGATAATTTGCCTTTTTGTACGAATTTCAGCAATGGCCTTCCAAATAACGATATTCGGAAGGTTCTTGCTGAACTTTGTAACAAAAAGCAAATTATCCTATCTGGGACTCCGTTCCAAAATAACTTTGGAGAGCTTGCACCATCATGCACCTATTTTCGCCTAATGATGAAGACATGGTTTTGTTGAATCCTTTGACACTAGGCAACCTCCCGACCCCTCGGCGATCCTCGACCCCTTGACCCTCGACCGCTCGGCGATCCACGACCCTCTACCCTACCGCGGCCGTCGATGCCCACGTCACTGGTGGGACATAGATGTAGTGTTCAACGCCGACCCCCTCCCGATAGCTTCAACACGTGGGGGGGGGGGGTCGATATTACCCCCTCCTAGCTTGAAGCGTTCTCGAGGCCACCGCCTAAGCCTTGAAGCGTTGTCAAGGCCACCCCAAACCCTAGAGAAGCAGCGTCGAGGCCACTAATATCACTCCTTATTGTGATTAGCTAGCTAGTTCTACGTTTGCCACTAATATATCCATATCTTTCATGTTTGAATAATAATTGCCATGTTGTAAATATTTGTAGAAACTATGGACACCCCCCGAGACGAAGCACAAGAAGCGTTGTTGAGGGACATAATCGCACAAGGAAGTGATGCCGTCTGCTCGTTGATGTTTCTCAATGATAACGATGGTCTAGAAGGAGAGGGTGAAGAAGCAGCTAGCTATGATTTACATGGCTCCGATGACCCAATGCCGGTGCAAGAAGGAGAGGGTGAAGAAGTAGACCGTGAGGACGGCTCCGGTGATCACCAAACCGAGTCCGGCCAGGTATATATATTAGTTAAGCCTGTGCTGACTAGCTCTCTTCTTTGTTTTGGTATGTACACATATTAATTAACTCTCGTCTTTGTTCTTTTTTCTAGCCCTCAGGATTGAGCACAACTTCGGTAAAGAGACGAGGCCCGAAGAAAAAGTTGAGCTCGGATGAAAAGTTTGAGATCATACAAATCGTTCGCGACGGCCAACCGATTGAACCCTACCGGACAAAGAAGGCATTTGTTGCTCGGTCACGGAGTTACGGTTAGGGACAAGATCCCGATCAGCATCCACCACTGGTATAAGCCTAAGAAAGAAGACCCTGAGGTGTCTTGTGTCAATGATATGCAGAAAAATGATCTTTGGACTGAGCTGAAGTCATATTTTACCCTACCGCTAGAGGATGATCCGGAGAAGCCAGTAATAGAGCCATTAATCAAGTCTTTTGCTCTTAAGAAGATGGCAGAACTATTCAGGAATTGGAAGAAAGAACTCAATACGTATGTCGAAAAAAATGAGACACCAGAATTCAAGGGCAAATATGAGAAGATCAGAGATGACTGGCCCGCATTTGTGGCCTACAAGACATCGGAAAAGAGTAAAAGGATGTCGGGGACAAACAAGAGAAATGCTGCGAAGAAGAAGCTTCACCATTGCACGGGGTCAGGTGGCTACCTCGTAGCCCGGCCTAAGTGGGCCAAGGCTGAGAATGATCTGCTTGATAAAGGGATCGAACCAGAGACAATGAACTAGCAGACCGTTGCGGACTTGGTTCTTCAGGGCGGCGGATCCTTGGACCCTATAACAGGGAAGTGCATTTGGGCGGATGAACAATTGGACATACCGGTCAAGAGGCTTCAACAATATATCGAAGCGCAGCAAGGGAAGTTCGTTCGACGGGGAAGAAGGACGAGCTCACAATGGCCCTCGGGAATCCTGAGCACCCTGGATGGACACGAGGCACGCCAGGCTCCGTTTCGTGGAAGGTTGGATTTCCGAACGCAGGGGGTTACAAAACCCATGAGAGGAGGAAGAAACTGGAGTAGAGCAGTAGAGGCTAGAGGAACGAGAAGAGGAACAAGAAGCAGCAGATCACAACAAACGACCTGCCGAAGCTTCCCCCGAAGCTACCCCGCCATCTCAGCGGAGAAGCAGCGTGGCTTCCACCGAGCTGCTTCAGCTAGAGCAGCATGCCTTGACGGCTCCTGCCAGCTATCCCGTGGATGCTATCAGGGATGCTGAAAATTGCCACCTTATGGCGCAATGGAGCAATTTGAAGGTCAAGGCGGCCGTTAGCTCCGTTTATCCTACTAAACCCGACTCAACTTTTCACTGCCGGTCGATTCCAGAAGGATATGCTAAGGTGATGGTCGATGAAATAACGGAGGGATTTGAGGACCTCCGGCTTGACCACCCTACCGGTGAAGGGGAGTATCGGCTGGGTTCTGCTCTGAAGACTCCATGCCTATGGCGGAAGGATCTCATCAACCTTCCGAACTGGACGCCTCCGCCTCCTCCTCCTCCTCCGGCGAGTCAGGGCACTCCGCCTCCTCCACCGCCTCCTCCTCCGGCGAGTGTCGATCAGGGCACTCGGTCGGCTCCTTCTCCGGCGCGTGGCGGCACTACGCCTCCTTTTCCGCCTGCACCGGCGCGCCCGAGCAGCCAGCCTCCTCCTTCTCCGCCTTGTCAGCAAGGGCGGAAGAGACCCGCCGCTGCTCCGGCTGCTCCCGCGCGTCGTAGTCCTTCTCCTCCGCCTCGTAAGCAAGGAAAGAAGACATCCGCTCCGTCTGCTCTGCCCGCGTCTAGCAGTACAGCAAAAGGCGGGAGGAGATACAGATTCGGTCCTTCTCTGAAGACTCCAGAGAAGTTACCGTATGAGAGGAGCGAGGACGGAAACGCGAAGATCGCGCGGACGAAAGTGGATGACTGGTTTCAAGGGTTGAAAGCAAAGAGACATCCACCTCCGGAGGAGAAGGTAGATCCGGTGAAAGCGAAGCGCACTCTGGCTGCCCTGACAAAACCACCCCAGTCTCCGCCGAAAGGCAACTATGAGCGCATTATTGGAAAGGCATTTGCCGAAGCGGAGAGGTCGGGAAGTACTATCAGTGATCAAAGGGTGAAAGAACGACGAGCTGGGAAAAGAATTGCCCAGCTCGGCGAACAATGTTAAGCAATCGTGCCCCCGCTCAAGGTGCACGCTAGCGACATCGTCGATCCGAGGATGGTGCCCGGTTATGGCAATCCTGCAGATTACCTGCCCGACGATGTACATTATGATTTCTTGGAGATGCAGATACAAAGATACGAGTACGGGAAGCCTCTCGTCAAAGATGAAAGTTATCTATCAACGATGATCACGAAGATTGCATGATTGGTACATGAAAACCTGCAAAGAGTCCGAGGGAGGAGTACTTTGTATGTGAGAGTTAAAGGAGCATGACCTCCTTGGAATTGAACTATTGCCTATTCCATTTGAGGAGTTCTATCATTTTTTCAATCAATTGGCCCTCGATAAAGCAACGGTCACCTGCTCACGTCTGTAAGTAGTACTACTTACATCATTAAGTCTCTCTATATAACTCAGCCCTTTCATTGCATGTATTTATAATTATCCTCACTATATTATGCAGATTGAAGATCGCGAATTGAAGAAAACACAAGTGGGTGATATTGGGTTCATTAACACATATCTCATAGATGCAACTGAGGTTAAATTTCGTGCGAAGATACCGAGGCCAACTTGCTACAATCGTTGGTAATAAATGAACACAAAGATATAATACTCTTTCCTTACAACTTCAAGTGAGTGTTACTGTCTTGTGGCATATTCGGTTTCCTTATTAGTCCATGTTATAGTAATGTAATATTGATGAGTTATGCATGTGTGCGCAGCTACCACTATATTCTCCTAGAGATTAAGCTTGAGAAGGAGTAGTAACTGTCTTAGACTCCAAGCGAAAAGATCCCAAGGAGTATGCGGACATGACTGAAATGCTCGAGAAGTAAGTTAAATCGATCATTATCCACCATATGAGCAACTTTGTTCACTTCTGATATCAAGTAATTGTTTTCTTTGTATGGCAGGGCTTGGAGAAAATTCACCAAAAAGCTCGGGACTACCGAAGAAGCTGCAATTTAGACACCGAAAGTAAGTACTATATAGTAGCATATTCCACGTGCATCTACTAGTGATTCAAGCGCTAGTTTCATCAATACCATTTAGCATGCTTGCTAATTATCAGTTTGATTGACCTCTGCTTTCTTGTAAAGTGGTTGTGGCAGGAACAAGGGAATGATTTCTGTGGATACTACGTTTACAGTCCATCCGCCACACGACTGTGAGAGGGCGGGCTACTCCGACAAACAATATGAAGTGCGTAAATAAAAATATTCACAATTTTATTTTATTACCATCATTTGTGTTGAGTTTCATTCATTCATATATATATATATATATATATATATATATATACATATATATATATATATATATATGTATGTATGTATGTATTGACCCCTTTCTTAAAATTAGATGTTTCGGAAGCGGGATGAACTCCTAGCACCAGATCGCATGCGAGCAATTCAAGAGGAATTTGCGGCATTCTTTCTTGACCACGTGATCGCTGAAGACGGAGAATACTATGTGGACCACGCGTCCGTATTGTAAAAGATAATTATTGTATATATGTAGCCGGTAGTGTCGGATAGATATACGAGAACTTGTGTTCGACCAATCTCTCGGAGAAGGAGAGGTGGTCGATATCACTTCTCTCTGTATGCATATATGTAGCTAGTCCTCTCTATACGTATGTATAGTACGTAGCATCGACCAAGCACGGACAAAAGAGAGGGACACTTTTCTCTATTAATTAGCTAGCTATAGCACAATATATGAAACACCTAAATTAACCCCCCAAAACCCCCCAACCCCCCCCCCCCTTTCAAAAAAAAACAAAAACCACATCCATAGAAATGCTGACGCGTGGATGCCTATTGGTCCCGGTTGGTGCCACCAACCGGGACCAAAGGCCCTCCTGCCTGGGCTCGGCGGACAGGCCACGTGGAGGCCCATCAGTCCCGGTTCTGGATTGAACCGGGACTAAAGGGCCAGGGTATTAGTACCGACCCTTTAGTCCCGGTTCATGACCCGGGACTAAAGGCCCTCACCAACCGGGTCAATAGGCCCCTTTTCTACTAGTGCTTGTGTTCGGTGTTTAACTTGTCGGCCTGCTTGAAGACACAACATTCTCTGTGAGTATGATTTGCAGGTTTTTCTGGGGTGCCATGGATTTGGCACAATCTGTCCAGGATTTTATTCAGGCCAGACGGTCCTTCTTTGCTACCCTTAAATGGATTATTTCTTTGACCGGGTTGAGAGCCCCTGAATCCGCGTTGACCGCCGTGTTGTCCGGACTTTCTTCATTGTTCCGAAGCTTGTTCTTATTGCTCTGTGGCTTCCCGTTGCCATCTCGAATTTCGGATGTGCCTGGGTCACCAGTGCCTCTATGGGCCAACCAGCTGTCTTCACCCGCACAGAAGTGGGTCATAAGGCTTGTTAAGGCCGCCATCATCCTTGGCTTTTCTTGGCCGAGGTGTCTGGCCGGCCACTCTTCCCGGATACTGTTCATAAAGGCCGCCAGGGCTTCGACATCTGGACAATCGACAATTTGACTCTTCTTAGTGAGAAATCTGTTCCAAAGCTTGCGGGCTGACTCTCCGGGTTGTTGTGTTATGTGACTTAAATCGTCTACGTCTGGAGGTCGGACATAGGTCCCTTGAAAATTTGCCCTGAAAGCGTCCTCAACTTCCTCCCAGCTTCCGATTGAATTTTCGGGGAGGCTTTTCAACCAGTGCCGAGCTAGCCCTTTCATCTTAAGGGGAAGGTATTTGATGGCTTGGAGGTCATCCCCACGAGCCATGTGGATGTGGAGGATAAAATCTTCAATCCAGAGACCAGGGTCTGTCGTTCCGTCATATGCATCTATGTTCACGGGTTTGAATCCTTCTGGAAATTCATGATCCAGCACATCATCGGTGAAGCACAGAGGGTGCGCAGTCCCTCTGTATCTGGACATGTCGCGGCATGTTGTCAGCTGTTGTTGCGTCCGGTGTTGATTCCGAACCGGTATTCGATCAGTGTGGTTGTTTTGGTGACCATAATCCCGCACCGGAGCATGTCCTCTGGATCCGTAGATGGACCTGGCCGCACCGGCCTTTTTTCCAGGAGCTCACGTAAATCGTGTGCGGCATCAGTGGTTGTTCTATCACGTCTATGAAGTGGTTGGTCCGGCGGAATGGGTGTATTGTTATTTGGCGGAATGGGCTCTGCAGCCTCATCGTCGAATTTGGGCAGCAGCTTGCGTTTTGGGTAGTTCTTTGTGTGACGATCGACGCCACATTTTACTTCTGTGTCTAGCACCTTATTCCATCTGCGGTTGAGCGTATCCTGCGCGGCTTTAAGCCTTTGCTTCTACTTCTCTAGGCTCCTCGCGATGGCCATAAGCCTTCTGCAAAGGTTATCTTGTTCCAAACATTTTTCCGGGATGATGAATGCATCGTCAACCGGTCTGTCCTCCTCTCCGGAGGCAGTTTGATGAGTTCGGCCCTCGGGATCGCTGTGATCGGGCATCTGTTCAGCGTGGCCTGGCTCTTCTTGCTCCATAGGTGGGTTCATAATGTTGCCTTTGGAGTCAACTGGAGTGTCATTTTTCCGTGTGCTGTTATCGCTATTTTTACTGTGACTAGACTTAGAGCGGCGCCTGCACCGTCGTTTTGGCTTTTTTCCAGAGGGTTTATCCTCCGTTGTGTCCTTTTTGTCACCGTTGTCCTCCTTAGGCGTGTCCACCATGTAGATGTCGTATGATGAAGTGGCGGTCCAGTGCCCCGTGGGCGGTGGTTCTAGATCGTCCCCTGCATCGGCGTCCATACCGTCGATGTCGTCGGAGTCGAAATCAAGCATGTCTGTTAGGTCATCGACGGTGGCTATGAAGTGGGTGGTGGGTGGGTAAAGAATTTCTTCGTCGCCTGCTTCCCACTCGAGCCGGACATAGTTCGGCCAGGAATCTCCTGTCAGAGAGAGAGAGACCTTAGTGAATTTAGCACATCGCCAAAGGGGGAGTGCTGAAAGATATCCGCGGCGGTGAACTCCATTACTGGAGCCCAATCGGATTCGATGGGCCCGGGCGCGCGCGGTTCGGGACCCACAACCGGACACAGGTCCGGGGGTCCGGTGACGCAGATTCCCTTAACGGCAGAGTTTGCATTCGGGTCTACCGCCGAAGAGTATGCGGCCTCTAAGGCGGGGTCCATCCACCCGCCCTCGGACGACGCGGGCTGCCCTGGATTTAGGTCTGGAGCAGCTGCAGGGGCGATATCCCGAATACCGTCCGATAGCAGATTTAAATCATGCTCATCGTGACTGTTCGGCGCTCCTGATGTGGGCCCGAATCCGTCGAAGATCAAGTCTCCACGAATATCTGCCATGTAATTCAAGTTGCCGAACCTGACCGGATGGCCAGGGGCGTAGCTGTCGATCTGCTCCAGATCGCCAAGCGAGTTGGCCCGCAGTGCGAAGCTGCCGAACACGAAGATCTGTCCGGGGAGAAAAGTCTCGCCCTGGACTGTGTTGTTGAAGGTTGAGGGAGCCATCAAGCCTTACAACAACGACACGGAGGAACTCTCAATGAAAGCACCAATGTCGGTGTCAAAACCGGCGGATCTCGGGTAGGGGGTCCCGAACTATGCGTCTAAGGCGGATGGTAACAAGAGGCGGGGGACATGGTGTTTTACCCAGGTTCGGTCCCTCTCGATGGAGGTAATACCGTACTTCCTACTTGATTGATCTTGATGATACGAGTATTACAAGTGTTGATCTACCAGAGATCAAAGAGGCTAAACCCTAGAAGCTAGCCAATGGTATAATTGTTGTTGTCCGACGGACTAAACACTCCGATTTATATAGACACCGAAGGGTGCTAGGGCTACACAGAGTCGGAAACAGAGAAGGAGATCTAACATCTGAATCGCCAAGCTTGCCTTCCACGGAAAGGAGAGTCCCATCCGGACACGGGACAAAGTCTTCAATCTTGTATCTTCAAGGTCCAACAGTCCAGCCAAAGTACATAGTCCGGCTGTCCGGACACCCCCTAATCCAGGACTACCTCAGCAGGTTCGCCAATGCGGCAGATATAGCTGAGGTGGTGGAGGATTCTACTGAGGGGCCTCCTCCGTCGGAGTCTACTGAGGAGGCGAAGATGGTTGACGCGGCGAAGATGGCTGACGCGTAGGAGACGACTCAGGCAGCGGAGAGAGCGGAGCTGGACTGTGAGGAGCCTACTGAGCGGCCTCCTTCGGCTGAGTCTGCTGAGGCGGTGCCTGTTTGGAAGAAGGATGTTTTCCTTTCTCCATAGACAGGGACTCCTTGAGGAATTTTCCAATAATGTCTCCCCGTCACCTGTACGGTACTCAAGCTCCAGCCCCTCAAATCCGTCCATTATTTCATCCACCCCGACAATATGGCAAAGCCATGTGGAATCAGACAGCAATGGATAGTTACCTCAGGGCGAGGAGGTAAGACATTTCGCCATTAGCTCACAAGGTTTCTTCTCTGTGAGGCCATCCATGGGGTAGCGTGGAGCTGTGCTATCAGCCTTAGTGGAAGCCACGCTGCTTTTCCGCTGAGACGGTGGGGTAGCTTCATTGGTAGTGTTGAATGAAGGATCTTCGTTGGTAGTAGCTCGCTAGCTAAGTAACTATTGTTTTGATATTCTTTCTTCCATACTCTTCATCTAGTCTGATCCCTCTTTCTTCTTTCTCCCCCTGCTTCTATAAGTGGCACTGCTGTTTGGAAACCCATACTTCGACGGAACGGAGCCTGGTGTGCATCGTGTGTGTCCAGGATGTTCAACATTCCAGGGGGCTTGTATCAGCTCATCCTTCTCTTTGTCGAGAAAGAACCTCCCTTCCTACACATCCTTGATTGCTTCCTTAATCTTTGTAAGTGGCATTTCAAGTTGATGTTTCATGAATATGCACATCCCTGTTTCTGGGTCCAAAATTCCCCCAACCCCGAAGAACCATGTCCTTGACTGAGGTGGCCAGTTTATTATCTCTGGTTCGACCCCATTAGCAAGAAGGTCGTTCTCAAGTTTGTCCCACAAAGGCTGTGCTTTAATGAAGCCACCTGACCCAATTGTATGGTGGCACTTCTTCTTTGAAGCATTTAGCTTGTTTGTCTATGACCTCTGCTTGGCTTTCTCGGATTTCTTGTACGCCACAAATGCAGGCCACTGATTTTTTATCTTTTATCTGTACTTAAACCAACCCATATGTTCCTTGCGTCACCTGCAAAGTCCCCCCACTTTCTCTCGAGTTGTCTCCACTGCAAGCCATCAGCGGGTGCTCTCAACTTCCCGTCTTTCTTACGGTCTTCCTTGTGCCATCGCGTCAACTTGGCATCCTCTTTGTTTCTGAACAAACGTTTCAACCGTGGTATTATAGGAGCATACCCTCTTCCTGGGGCGCTCACCTTCAACATCACCAGGGTCATCTCGTCTGATCATATGCCGCAATGCACCGCATACCGGGCATGCGTTCAAATCCTCGTACTCCAAGCGGTAGAGGATGCAGTCATTAGGGCATTGATACGTCCATTTGGCATCTTGTTTTCCTATTGTTACTTATGTTGTTTTATTGTATAATAATTCTTTTCGGAGTAATTCTAATGCATTTTCTCTCCTAATATGCAAGGGAAGAACTCAGGCAGCTGGAAATCTGGACCTGAAAAGGCTACATCGAGTTACCTATTCTGCACAACTCCAGATGAGCTGAAACTTCCCGGGGATTTTTTATGGAATATTTAATAAATATTCGAGCAAATAAGTACTAGAGGAGGGCCACTGTCGGTGTCAAAACCGGGATCTCGGGTAGGGGGTCCCGAACTGTGCGTCTAGGCGGATGGTAACATGAGACAAGGGACACGATGTTTTTACCCAGGTTCGGGCCCTCTCGATGGAGGTAATACCCTACTCCTGCTTGATTAATATTGATGATATGGGTAGTACAAGATTAGATCTACCACGAGATCAGAGAGGCTAAATCCTAGAAGCTAGCCTATGGTATGATTGTTGTTCGTTCTACGGACTAAAACCCTTCGGTTTATATTGACACCGAATAGGGTTAGGGTTACACAGAGTCGGTTACAATGGTAGGAAATCTACATATCCGTATCACCAAGCTTGCCTTCCAAGCCAAGGAAAGTCCTATCCGGACAAGGGACGAAGTCTTCAATCTTGTATCTTCATAGTCCAGGAGTCCGGCCAAAGATGATAGTTCGGCTATCCGGACACCCCCTAGTCCAGGACTCCCTCAGTAGCCCCTGAACCAGGCTTCAATGACGACGAGTCCGGCACGCATATTGTCTTCGGCATTGCAAGGCGGGTTCCTCCTCCCAAGACTTAGAAGGTTTTGAACACAAGGATAGTGTCGGGCTTTCTTGTGAATATCGCGCTTCTCGGCTTCGACTCCCAATAATGGCCATCTTCCACGGGTCGAACGAATGTGAAAAGTCAGGGTATCTTTACATTTACCCCCCTTGCTGTGCAAATGAGCCGTCTACAAGAGACGGGGATCCAGATCCGGATCACACCATCCTCCCTTCGCGAGCCTTCATCAGAGCGCCTTTGACAAAAAAAACCACTCCACCATGGACAGTCGACGTGGCTCCTCCTCTCGCGTTCCCAACCCTCAGCCCGGAGATTGGGGGAGATGCTCAGTCCCGCACAGCGAATTGGTGGTGCTCCAAACCAAGCGATTCCTTCCCCCGGCCTTCATGGTTCCGGTGCGTTTCGGACTCGCCACTTATAAGGGCGGGAAGTAGGCGGAGAGCGTCCCCGATCCCTCTAAGGGAGAGCGGGTATGCTTCGTCTCTTACCTAATGAGAGGACTCAGATTTCCAATCCATCCGTTTCTCTGGGGGCTTCTGGAGTTCTACGGCCTCCAGCTGCACAACCTTACGGAGCCGAAATATGGCGCATCGCCGGGACCGGATACTTATCCGGAACCCCAAAGAAGGCGTCCGAGGACTGGCCCTCGGAATGGTTTTACATGGAGGACGTCTCGCTACCGGATCCTGTTCGGATCGGCCTTCCGGAGTTTAGCAGCGCTCCTCTGAAGAAGTGCCTAAGTTGGCGCCCGCAGAACCCCCAGAGGGAAAATGACCGGGACGTCCTTTACTTGATGAGCCGAATAAGATTACTGGCTCATGTCGGATTGACCATGATTGGAGTCATGGCAATCTGCATTATGAGGGGAGTGCAGCCGCTCCAATATAGGCGCCACCCTATGTGGGACTTCAACGGGGAGGACGATGCCAGCCGCCCTGGCCGCAAAGGGCCGGGATCGGTGACCGAACTGGTGAAGACCTTGTCCGCCATGTACAAAGGGGAAGAGGAGGATTTTCTCCGCGTCAGTCCACTGAACGGGTTTTCTTCGAATAATCCTCGAAGTTGGGTAAGGAAGTACCTTTGTGGCCTGTCCGATCCATGTTCCCGTGGCTAAATATCTCATTTCATGGTTTCTACGCAGGAACTGCGCCGGGCCGTGGAGAAGATACACAGCCCGCCCCCACAACCCAAGGATCCGGAACGGTCCCTCGATCCGGCATCCTAAGAGGACCCGGATATAAAGGTGGAGCTGATCGACGGGGTGTTCCACCAACTTAGCATCGACAATGCTTTGGTTGCCATTACGGCCGACTACCCTGGATTATTTCCGGCCTCCCAGGTAACCGTGACCGAAGTCCGGATACCATGACCTACCCATGCTTTACTTCTTATCACCATGTATTTGATGGTGTTTCGCAGGGGGTGCCTTCAGAACGGGAAGCCGAGCCTGCTGCGGCCGTCCAACAAGGGGCAGCTTGGCCTAGGAGGCGGAAAAGAAGTGTGGTACGACTCGAGACGTCGCCGCAACGGTATGATGTGCCATCGTGTTTTAAGGAGAGGTTCCTGGGAGGCACACTGACGCTCGTGGTTTTTTCAGGAAAAAGAGCGCTCGCCGGACTGAGTCCGGAGAAGTTGCCAATCGAACCTCCGCCAACCAGGCTCAAAAGCCGAGTCCAGAAGGGGGTACAAACACGAGGCGTGCGTCGGATGCTCCTCCAACGGAGGATGCCGACAGACTGTCCGCCACCAAGTCGGAGGTGGAGAGCACCATGAATCATAGGCGCCACCGGACTATTCTACGTGACGCATGTTTCTCCCAAGAGGCGTTGGGCGCCTTTAGTTCGGGAGAAGCGCACCTCCGTGCCGCTCAAGATGGCCTATCCAGAGCCACGAGCAGTATGTGAAAGACATACGGGTAAGGAATTTTGATGATTATATATGCCAAGAGCCCCGAGACTTAAAATAGTTAGGAAAACTGATTTAAGGATCATTTGGAATGCAGTTTCTTAAAGAAAAGAATACAAGTTTGTCACAGGATCTTGAAGAGTGCAAGGACCAACTTGAGGCCAAGACTGGCCATGACCGGGAAGCCATGAAGAATCCCTCTGGTAATATATGCCCTTCAAAGTAGAAGTAGTTTCGCAAAGTGCGGCGTGTGCATAAATCTGACATTAACATTGCAGATAGCGCCGGGATGGATCCATACAAGCAACAACTCCTGCCCCAGCTAAAGGCCGGCGAGAGCGTGCTTACGAGGGTGCGGCAGGAGAAAAATAACCTCCAAGATGCCAACACCCAACTGGGTGAGGAACTAAAGGATGTTTGTGCGGTTATGCGACTCCGTAAAAGGAGAATCGACGGCTTCGTTGCGGCATTTTCAGTAAGTGCTTAAACGAACTTTGAAAGAGTTCGGCGAGGAAGGTGACTAACATAAACATGTATGTAGGTTTGCTCACAGGTCGTTCTGAGGAGGAGATGCCTAGTTCTTCGGGTGATCTTCTTCCCGAATCGCGGTACCTGCACGAACGAGTTCGGCAGGTGATGAAAGGTGTCGCCCAGGCCTTGTGGCCATCTATCTCCCTGCCTTAAGGCACTGGGGAGCTGGCAGAGCGGCTTCAAGGAGCACGGCGGTGCTTCCGACTATGGAAGATATCGGCCTGCCGTCAAGGCGCCAGGGAGGCCTGGGCCATGGTAAAGACGCTGTACACGGTTGTCGACCCAAACCACATGGCCGAGATCGGACCTGTGGGGCCTGATGGGAAGGAGATACCTTAAGCTTAGTGTATGCGACCAAGTAGAATTGGCCGCCAAGTATTCCCAGCAAGATTGTAAATTAGATAGCCTATTAGATGGCATTGAGGAGGAATACAATTAGTCGAATTGACTATGTAATTGAATATGACATGAAAAATGTCTTCTAGCCAGATTGTAGATCGGTTGTCATAGCGGACCTTTTTGCTTCGACATCGGGACCCAATAGTCCGGAGTGTGTCCGAATACCCTCGCGGTTATGTAAGAACCGGGGCATGCATGGAGACAAGGCGTAGGGGTCATTATTGCTGTATCAGACAAGTGCCCAACTAGTTATGTTATATTACATGGATAGTAAGAAACATCTTCCAGGGAGAATAGTTCCGTTAAGGGTTCCTTTCCCTGGGAGGCATGCCCTAAAGTGCATGTCCAAACTGCTAAGAAAGCAGAAAATCATCTGGGGGCAGATGGATAAATAGTTAAAAATCATCTTTCAGTTCACCGACCGAATATTCCCTTAAGAACGCTAGCTTCGGCTTCACCCGGTCTGAGGTACACATCCGCCGACTGGATGTAACAATCATAGAGGTGCTCCCTTTACCACCTAGCCGAACAATCGGGAGCGTAGGGGTAAGCATGAGCCAGCAACCCAGCTTGGCCAAAACTTAAGTCATATCGATGCATATAATGGTGAGTAAAAGGTACATGCGGAAGTTTGACACATGTGTTGGGCATGAAGCCCGTATAAGTAAGCTTCTATTAAAGAAGCCCCCAGGTATAATGAGCGCGGACAGCACATCAAGTATGTGTGAACAAAGCGCAAACGAGCCTCTAAAGGCTTCAAGAAGGAGGAGGAGGAAGGAGAGAGAAATAAAAGACAGCAAAAATAGAAAATGTGGATGGAGGAAGGAGACGAACTCGGAGTCCGGCGCTTAGGCGTAGAATCTTCGTAGACGGGCTGCGTTCCATGGGTTCGGCTCGAGCCGGTTATCCGATGTGTTTTGCAGACGGTATGCTCCGCCGGTCAGGACCTGGTCGATGATGATGGGACCTTCCCATTTGGGCTTGAGTTTGTCCTTTTTCTTGTCCAGCAGGCGTAGAACTAGTTCGCCAACGTTGTAAGCTTTGGCCCGTACTTCCCTGCTTTGATATCTTTGAGCCCGTTGTTGATAAAATGCGGAACGAGCTTTTGCCACGTCGCGCTCCTCCTCCTATGCGTCCAAACTGTCCTGCCGATCGAGCTCGGCTTCTCTTTCTTCATACATGCGCACGCGAGGTGAGTCTTGCATTATGTCGCAGGGCAAGACTGCCTCTGCGCCGTACACCATAAAAATGGTGTGAATCCGGTAGTACGATTCGGCGTGGTCCGCAGCCCCAGAGTACGGAGTCGAGCTCCTCAACCCAAAGGCGTGTTAGATTCCTTGAGGGACCGCAATAGTCCGGGTTTAATGCTGCTCATGATTAGACCGCTTTGCTCGCTTCGACTTGACCGTTGGTTTGAGGGTGATAGATCGAGGCGTAATCGAGCTTGACGCCCATGTTTTTGCACCATAATTTGACCTCATCGGCCGTGAAGTTGGTGCCATTATCGCGATGATACCGTGGGGACGCCGTAACGGTGCACTACCCACGATATGAAGTCTACCGCGACCGGATTCGCCGCTTTTAACAGGCTTGGCCTCTATCCATTTGGTGAATTTATCCACCATGACCAATAGGTATTTTTGCTTGTGGTTTCCTCCCTTAAGGGGTCCAACCATGTCGAGCCCCCAGACCGCGAACTGCCAGGTGATGGGTATAGTTTTGAGGGCGGTGGGTGGCATGTGGCTTTGGTTAGCAAAAAGCTGGCAACCGACGCATCGTTGGACTAAATCCTGCTTGATCTGCCGCGGGCCGTCGGCCAATAAAATCCTGTACGGAAGGCCTTGCCTACAAGGGCCCGGGCTGCGGCGTGGTGCCCACCCAGTCCGGCATGAATTTCAGCCACGAGGTTTCACCCTTCCTCTTTGGAGATACACCTTTGAAGGACTCCTGTTGTGCTTTTCTTATAGAGCTCTCCCTCATGGACTTTATAGGCTTTGGATCGCCGTACTATGTAGCGAGCCTCATTTTGGTCTTCGGGGAGTTCCTGCCTAGTTAGGTAGGCTAGGAATGGTTCCGTCCACGGGGCGATAACCGCCATTATTTCGTGGGCGGAGGGTGTTATCTCGTTGGCAGAGCCTCCGATTGTGTCAGAGTGTTCGGTGTCAGGCAGTGCGGTTGGGTCCGGATTGTTATTTCCGGACTCCCCTTCCCATAGTATGGATGGCTTGAACAGCCATTCCAGGAAGATGTTGGGCGGGACGGCATCGGTTTTTGCGCCAATGTTTGCCAATACGTCCGCCGCCTGGTTGTTATCCCGGGATATATGATGAAATTCGAGCGCTTCAAACCGTGCTGACATTTTTAGGACCGCATTGCGGTACGCTGCCATTTTCGGATCTTTGGCATCAAAGTATCCGTTTATTTGAGATATCGCGAGGTTCGAATCCCCGCGCACCTCTAGGCGTTTAATGCCCATGGAGACTGCCATCCAGAGGCCGTGCAGAAGGGCCTCATATTCGGCTGCGTTGTTGGAGTCCGTATACATTATCTGAAGGACGTATTGGACTGTGTCCCCAGTTGGGGACGTCAGGATGACGCCAACCCCCAGGCCGGCCAACATTTTGGAGCCTTCAAAGTGCATGATCCAATTGGAGTATGCGCCATACTCTTTAGGGAGTTCGGCTTCGGTCCATTTGGCCATGAAGTCGGCCAAAACCTGCGACTTAATAGCTCGTCATGGCTTATAGGTTATGTCGAATGGAAGGAGCTCTATGGCCCATTTAGCAATCTGGCCCGTCGCGTCGCGGTTGTTTATAATGTCGTTAAGAGGTACTTCGGAGGCTACCCTTATCGAACACTCTTGAAAGTAGTGTTGCAGATTCCGGGATGCCATGAACACCGTGTATGCTATCTTTTGATAATGTGGGTACCAGGACTTGCATGGAGTTAGGACAGTGGACACGTAGTAAACCGGTCTTTGAAGAGGGAACATGTGTCCGTCCGTTTCTCGTTCGACGACGAGCACCGCGCTAACAACTTGATGTGTTGCGGCGATATATAATAGCATTGGTTCGCCCATGTTGGGCACGCCAGACCGGATTTGTTGCCAATATGGCTTTTATTTCTTCGAGTCCGCCGTGGCAGCATCATCCCACTCGAAGTATTCTGCGGCGGAGGAGGCGGTAAAGGGTAACGCCTTTTCTCCCAAGCGGAAATAAAGCGGCTTAGAGCCACTACGCATCCAGTGAATTTTTGTATTTGCTTGAGGTCTTTTGGAATATCCAATTGTGACAGAGCTCGGATCTTGGCTGGGTTTGCTTCAATTCCTCTACCGGACACAATGAAGCCAAAGAGGTTTCCGACTGGAACGCCGAAGACGCATTTTTCCGGATTGAGCTTAATGTAATATTTTCGGAGATTGTCGAATGTGAGCCTCAAGTGGTCTACTAGAGTTTCGACATGCTTGGATTTGACGACAACGTCATCTACATATGCTTCCACTCTTTTGTCGATCTGGTTTGCCAGACATGTCTGAATCATGCGCTGATATGTTGCGCCGGCGTTTTTGAGCCCGAAGGGCATTGTGTTGAAGCAGAATGGGCCGTATGAAGTGATGAGTGCTGTTGCGGCTTGGTCAGGCTCTGCCATCTTGATTTAGTGGTAGCCGGAGTACGCGTCGAGGAAGCACAATGAGTCGTGTCCTGTTGTAGCGTCGATAATTTGATCAATGCGAAGGAGGGGGAAGGGATCCTTTGGGCAAGCCTTATGAAGGTCTTTGAAATCAACACATAGGCGCTAGGATTTATCCTTCTTTGGTACCATCACCAGATTTGCTAGCTAGTCCAGATGTTTTATATCTCTGATGGATCCGGCTTCCAGAAGTTTGGCTAGCTCCTCTCCCATGGCCTGTCTCTTGGGTTCGGAAAAGCGCCAAGAGCCTGTTTGATCGGCTTGAATCCTTTTAGGGTATTTAGGCTGTGCTCGGCCAGCCGACGTGGGATTCTGGCATGTCCGAAGGGTGCCAGGCAAAAATGTCCCAGTTTTCTCGTAGAAATTCTCGTAGTGCGGCGTCTACATCAGGGTTTAATTGTGCCCCAATGGAGGCCTCTTTGCAGGGTCCGTTGGGTGGACTTGGAATTTGACTATTTCATCCGCTGGTTTAAAAGAGGTGGACTTGGATCTTTTATCAAGTATCACCTCGTCCCTGTTCACCGTGGAGCGCATCGCAGTGAGTTCCTCGGCCGCTAGGGCTTCGGATAGTGCCTCGAGGGCTAGTGCGGCTGTCTTGTTTTCGGCGCGGAGTGCTATGTTCGGATCACTAGCGAGGGTGATGATTCCGTTAGGTCCGGGCATTTTAAGCTTCATGTACCCATAATGGGGTATAGCTTGAAAAATTGTGAATGCCTCTCGCCCTAATAAAACGTGATATCCGCTGCTGAACGGGGCCACTTGAAATGTGTCCTCCTCGGACCTGTAATTGTCCGGCGAGCCGAACACTACGTCCAGTGTGATTTTTCCTGTGCAGCATGCTTCCCGGCTAGGGATTATTCCTCTAAAGGTTGTGCTGCTTCGCTCAATGCGATTCCAGTCTATTTCCATTTTTCGGAGGGTTTCCTCGTAGATGAGGTTTAGTCCGCTGCCGCCATCCATGAGTACCTTAGTAAGGCGAAAGCCGTCCACTATTGGACTGAGGACCAATGCGTCTGGTGCTTGGGCTGTTCGGAATTTGGGTTCGTCACAGGGAGTAAAGGTAATAGCCGTGTCACTCCATGGATTTATTTTTGCTACTTGGTAGACTTCGTTAAGGTTGCGGAGTGTTTATTTACGCATGTTATTTGATGCGAAAGTCTCGAAGAATGTTAATACCATACTGGTGTTGCTGGGCTGGTATTCTGAGGCTACAAGCTCTTCGCCACTTTTGGCCACCTGCCGTAGTATCCAACATGCTCGAAGGCTTTGAGTTGGAGTGGCGCCCTCTGTGCTATGAATTTTGCAGGGTCCGTTTAGCCAACCCTCCAGTACGGTTCCGTGCCCTTTAGGGGTTTTTGTTTTTGATGTTTAACCCAGGTGCTTGGTGATGATGCACCTTTTTATTTCGTACTAGGGCTTTATTCGGGGCCGGATTATCCCAAAATTTACTTTTGGTTTTCCAGGCACTCTCCATCGCACAGTACTTTTGTACTATGGTCACCAAGTTGTAGGGGAACGTAGCAAAAATTCAAAATTTTCCTACGTGTCACCAAGATCTATCTATGGAGAAACTAGCAACGAGGGGAAGGAGAGTGCATCTACATACCCTCGTAGATCGCTAAGCGGAAGCGTTCAAGAGAACGGGGTTGAAGGAGTCGTACTCGTCGTGATCCAAATCACCGGAGATCCTAGTGCCGAACGGACGGCACCTCCGCGTTCAACAAACGTACAGCCCAGTGACGTCTCCCATGCCTTGATCCAGCAAGGAGAGAGGGAGAGGTTGGGGAAGACTCCATCCAGCAGCAGCACGATGGTGTGGTGGTGATGGAGGAGCGTGGCAATCCTGCAGGGCTTCGCCAAGCACCGCGGGAGAGGAGGAGGACTTGGGAGAGGGGGAGGGCTGTGCCAGGGGCAAGGGTGTAGCTCCCATGCGCCTCCCCACTATATATAGGGGTGGAGGGGGATTATTTCTTGCCCACCAAGTCCATTGGGGCGTTGGCAAAGGTGGGAGGAAAGAAATCCCATCCTTTCCTTTCCCCACCGATTGTTATCCCCCTTTTTAGGGATCTTGATCTTATCCCTTGGGGATATGATCTTATTCCTTCTAAGGGGCATCTTGGTGCGCCTTGAACAGGGGTGTGGGGCCTTGCCCCCACTACCCACGTTCATGTGGGTCCCCCCATGCAGGTGGGCCCTACTCTGGAACCTTCTAGAAACTTCCCGGTACAATACCGAAAAATCCCGAAAATTTTCCGGTGCCAAAATAGGACTTCCCATATATAAATCTTTACCTCCGGACCATTCCGGACCTCCTCGTGACGTCCGGGATCTCATCCGGGACTCCGAACAACATTAGGTAACCACGTATATCTATTCCCTATAACCCTAGCGTCATTGAACCTTAAGCGTGTAGACCCTACGGGTTCGGGAACCATGCAGACATGACCGAGACGTTCTCCGGTCAATAACCAACAGCGGGATCTGGATACCCATGTTGGCTCCCACATGTTCCACGATGATCTCATCGGATGAACCACGATGTCAAGGACTCAATCGATCCCGTATACAATTCCCTTTGTCTAACGGTATTGTACTTGCCCGAGATTCGATCGTCGGTATACCGATACCTTGTTCAATCTCATTACCGACAAGTCTCTTTACTCGTTCCGTAACTCATCATCCCGTGATCAACCCCTTGGTCACATTGTGCACATTATGATGATGTCCTACCGAGTGGGCCCAGAGATACCTCTCCGTTTACACAAAGTGACAAATCCCAGTCTCGATTCGTGCCAACCCAACAGACACTTTCGGAGATACCTGTAGTGCACCTTTATAGCCACCTAGTTACGTTGTGACGTTTGGTACACCCAAAGCATTCCGACGGTATCCGGGAGTTGCACAATCTCATGGTCTAAGGAAAAGATACTTGACATTAGAAAAGCTTTAGCATACGGACTACACGATCTTTGTGCTAGGCTTAGGATTGGGTCTTGTCCATCACGTCATTCTCCAAATGATGTGATCCCGTTATCAACGACATCCAATGTACATGGTCAGGAAACCGTAACCATCTGTTGATCAACGAGCTAGTCAACTAGAGGCTTACTAGGGACATGGTGTTGTCTATGTATCCACACATGTATCTGAGTTTCCTATCAATACAATTATAGCATGGATAATAAACGATTATCATGAACAAGGAAATATAATAATAACTAATTTATTATTGCCTCTAGGGCATATTTCCAATAGTCTCCCACTTGCACTAGAGTCAATAATCTAGTTCGCATCGCCATGTGATTAACACTCACAGGTCACATCGCCATGTGACTAACATCCAAAAGAGTTTACTAGTGTCACTAAACTAGTTCACATCATCATGTAATTAAGACTCAATGAGTTCTGGGGTTTGATCATGTTTTGCTTGTGAGAGAGGTTTTAGTCAACGGGTCTGCAACATTCAGATCCGTATGTATTTCACAATTCTCTATGTCATATTGTAAATGCTACTTCCACGCTCTACTTGGAGCTATTCCAAATGGTTGCTCCACTATACGTATCCGGTTTGCTACTCAGAGTCATTCGGATAGGTGTTAAAGCTTGCATCGACGTAACCCTTTACGTCGAGCTCTTTATCACCTCCATAATCGAGAAACATATCCTTATTCCTCTAAGGATAATTTGACCGCTATCTGGTGATCCACTCCTTGATCACCTTTGTACCCTCTTGCCTAATATGTAGCAAGGCACACATCAGGTGCGGTACACAGCATAGCATACTATAGAGCCTGCGTCTAAGGCATAGGGGACGACCTTCGTCCTTTCTCTCTCTTCTGCCGTGGTCGAGCTTTTGGTCTTAACTTCATACCTTACAACTCAGGCAAGAACTCCTTCTTTGACTGATTCATCGTGAACACCTTCAAGATTATGTCAAGGTATGTGCTCATTTGAAAGTATTATTAATAATTTTGATCTATCTTATAGATCTTGATGCTTATTGTTCAAGTAGCCTAATCCAGGTTTTCCATTGAAAAACACTTTTCAAACAACCCTATATGCTTTCTAGAAATTCTACATCATTTCTGATCAAAAATATGTCAACGACATATACTCATCAGAAATTCTATAGTGCTCCCACTCTCTTCTTTGGAAATACAAGTTTCTCATAAACTTTGTATAGACCCAAAATCTTTGAACATCTCATCAAAGCGTACATTTCAACTCCGAGATGCTTACTCCAGTCCTTAGGAGGATAGCTGGAGCTTTGCATACTTGTTTGCGTCTATCAGGATTGTCAAAAACCTTCTGGTTGTATCACATACAACCTTTCCTCAAGAAAACTGTCAAGGAAACAATGTTTTGACATCCTATATGCAAGATTTCATAAATAATGCAATCGCTAATCCAATTCCAACAGACTCTTAGCATCACTACGAGTGAGAAAGCCTCACCGTAGTCAACTCCTTGAACTTGTCGGAAAATATCTTTAACGACAAGTCGAGCTTTCTTGATGGTGATACTTACCATCATTATCAGTCTTCTTTTTAAAATCCATCTTTACCCAACGTCCTTACGACCATCAAGTATTTCTTCCAAAGTCATGGATCCTCTCTCGGATGTTATGGCCTCGAGCCATTCGTCGGAATCCGGGCCCACCATCGCTTCTCCATAGCTCGTAGGTTCATTGTTGTCTAGCAACATGACCTCTAAGAGAGGATTGCGTACCACTCTGAAGTAGTACGCGTCCTTGTCGACCTACCAGGTCCGGTAGTGACTTGATCCGAAGCATCATGATCACTATCATCAGATTCCACTTCAATTGGTGTAGGTGGCACATGAACAACTTCCTGTGCCCTGATACACACTGGTTGAAGTGATGGTTTAATAACCTCATTAAGTCTCACCATCCTCCCACTCAATTCTTTCGAGAGAAACTTTTCCTCGAGAAAGGACCCATTTCTAGAAACAATTACTTTTGCTTCCGGATCTGAGATAGGAGGTGTACCCAATTGTTTTGGGTGTCCTATGAAGATTCATTTTTATCCGCTTTGGGTTCGAGCTCATCAACTTGAAACTTTTTCACATAAGCATCGCAACCCCAAACTTTTAAGAAACGACAACTTAGGTTTCTCCAAACCATAGTTCAAACGGTGTCGTCTCAACAGAATTACGTGGTGCCCTATTAAAGTGAGTGCGGTTGTCTCTAATGCCTAACCCATGAATGATAGTGGTAATTCGATAAGAGACATCATGGTACGCATCATATTCAATAGGGTGCAACTATGATGTTCGGACACACCATCACACTATGGTGTTCCAGCGGTATTTATTGTGAAACAATTTCCACAATGTCTTAATTAGTGCCAAAGCTCGTAACTCAGATACTCATCTCTATGATCATATCATAGACATTTTATCCTCTTGTCACAATGATCTTTAACTTCACTCTGAAATTACTTGAACCATTCAATAATTCAGATTTGTGTTTCATCAAGTAAATATACTCAACATCTACTCGAATCATCTGTGAAGTAAGAACATAAAGATATTCACTGCATGCCTCAACACTCATTAGACTGCACACATCAAAATGTATCACTTCCAACAAGTTGCTATCTTGTTCCATCTTACTGAAAACGAGGCTTTTCAGTCATCTTGCTCATGTGGTATGATTTGCATATCTCAAGTGATTCAAAATCAAGTGAGTCCAAACGATCCATCTGCATGGAGTTTCTTCATGTGTATACACCAATAGAAATGGTTCGCATGTCTCAAACTTTTCAAAAGCGAGTGAGTCCAAAGATCCATCAACATGGAGCTTCTTCATGCGTTTACACCAATATGACTTACATGGCGGTGCCACAAGCAAGTGGTACTATCATTATTATCTTATATCTTTTGGCATGAAAATGTGTATCACTACGATCAAGATTCAATAAACCATTCTTTTAGGTGCAAGACCATTGAAGGTTTTATTCAAATAAATAGAGTAACCATTATTCTCCTTAAATGAATGACTTTATTGCGATAGACATAACCCAATCATGTCTATGCTCAACGCAAACACCAAATAACAATTATTTAGGTTTAACACAAATCTCGATGGTAGAGGGAGCAGGCGATGCTTGATCACATTAACCTTTGGAAACACTTCCAACACATATCGTCAGCTCACCTTTAGCTAGTCTCCGTTTATTCCGTAGCTTTTATTTCGAGTTACTAACACTTAGCAATCGAACCGGTATCTAATACCCTGGTGCTGCTAGGAGTACTAGTAAAGTACACATTAACGTAATGTATATCCAATATACTTCTATCGACCTTGCCAGCCTTCTCATCTACCAAGTATCTAGGGTAATCCTGCTTCAGTGTCCCTTCCTCTCATTACAGAAGCACTTAGTCTTGGGTTTGGGTTCAACCACAGGTTTCTTCCTTTGGAGCAGCAACTGATTTGCCGTTTCATGAAGTACCCCTTCTTGCCCTTGCCCTGCTTGAAACTAGTGGTTTCACTAACCATCAACACTTGATGCTCCTTCTTGATTTCTACATTCGCGGTGTCGAACATTGCGAATAGCTCAAGGATCATCATACCTATCCCTGATATGTTATAGTTCATCACGAAGCGTCTAGCAGCTTGGTGGCAATGACTTTGGAGAAACATCACTATCTCATCAGGAAGATCAACTCCCACTCGATTCAAGTGATTGTTGGACTCAGACAATCTGAGCACAAGGTCAACAATTGAGCTTTTCTCCCTTAGTTTGCAGGCTAAGAAAACCGTCAGAGATCTTATACCTCTTGACATGGGCACGAACTTGAAATCCCAATTTCAGCCCTCGAAACATCTCATATGTTCCGCGACGTTTCAAAATCGTCTTTGGCGCCTCAACTCTAAACCGTTTAACTGAACTATCACGTAGTTACCAAGACGTGTATGTCAGATGTTCGCAACATCCACAGACGACGTTCGAGGTTCAACACACCGAGTGGTGCATTAAGGACATAAGCCTTCTACTGTCCGCATAATTGCTACTGTCAACTTTCAACTATATTTTCTCTAGGAACATATCTAAAACAGTAGAACTGAAGCGCGAGCTATGACATAATTTGCAAAGGGTTTTTGACTATGTTCAGGATAATTAAGTTCATCTTATGAACTCCCACTCAGATAGACATCCCTCTAGTCATCTAAGTGATTACATGATCCGAGTCAACTAGGTCGTGGTCCGATCATCACGTGAGACGGACTAGTCATCATCGGTGAACATCTTCATGTTGATCGTATCTACCATACGACTCATGCTCGACCTTTCGGTCTCTTGTGTTCCGAGGCCATGTTTGTACATGCTAGGCTCGTCAAGTCAACCTAAGTGTTTCGCGTGTGTAAATCTGGCTTACACCCGTTGTATGTGAACGTAAGAATCTATCACACCTGATCATCACATGGTGCTTCAAGCATTTAACTTTACAACGGTGCATAGTTAGGGGAACACTTTCTTGAAATTTTAATGAGGATCATCTTATTTACTACCGTCGTTCTAAGCAAATTAGATGCATAAACATGATAAACATCACATGCAATCAAATAGTGACATGATATGGCCAATATCATTTTGCTCCTTTTGATCTCCATCTTCGGGGCTCCATGATCATCATCGTCAACGGCATGACACCATGATCTGCATCATCGTGTCTTCATGAAGTTGTATCGCCAACTATTACTTATACTACTATGGCTAACGGTTAACAATAAACTAAAGTAATTACATGGTGTTGTTCAATGACACGCAGGTCATATAATAAATAAAGACAACTCCTATGGCTCCTGCCGGTTGTCATACTCATCGACATGCAAGTCGTGATTCTTATTACAAGAACATGATCAATCTCATACATCACATATCATTCATCACATTCCTTTTTGGCCATATCACATCACATAGCATACCTGCAAAAACAAGTTAGGCGTCCTCTAATTGTTGTTTGCATGTTTCTGTGCTGCTATGGGTTTCTAGCAAGAAAGTTTCTTACCTACATAAAAGCCACAACGTGATATGTCAATTGCTATTTACCCTTCATAAGGACCCTTTTCATCGAATCCGATCCGATGAAGTGGGAGAGACTGGCACCCGCTAGCCACCTTATGCACCAAGTGCATGTCAGTCAGTGGAACCTGTCTCACGTAAGTGTACGTGTAAGGTCGGTCCGGGCCGCTTCATCCCACAATACCGTCGAAACAAGATTGGACTAGTAACGGTAAGCATATTGAACAAAATCAACGCCCACAACTACTTTGTGTTCTACTCGTGCAAAGAATCTACGCAATAGACCTAGCTCATGATGCCACTTTAGGGGAACGTAGCAGAAATTCAAAATTTTCCTACGTGTCACCAACATCTATCTATGGAGAAACTAGCAACGAGGGGAAGGAGAGTGCATCTACATACCCTTGTAGATTGCTAAGTGGAAGCGTTCAAGAGAACGGGGTTGAAGGAGTCGTACTCATCGTGATCCAAATCACCCGAGATCCTAGTGCCGAACGGACGGCACCTCCGCGTTGAACACATGTAAAGCCCGGTGACGTCTACCATGCCTTGATCCAGCAAGGAGAGAGGAAGAGGTTGGGGAAGACTCCATCCAGCAGCAGCACGATGGTGTGGTGGTGATGGAGGAGCGTGGCAATCCTGCAGGGCTTCACCAAGCACCGCGGGAGAGGAGGAGGACTTGGGAGAGGGGGAGGGCTGCGCCAGGGGCAAGGGTGTAGCTCCCATGCACCTCCCCACTATATATAGTGGTGGAGGGGGATTATTTCTTTCCCTCCAAGTCCATTGGGACGTTGGCAAAGGTGGGAAGAAAGAAATCCCATCCTTTCCTTTTCCCACCGATTGTTATCGCCCTTTTTTAGGGATCTTGATCTTATCCCTTCTGGATATGATCTTATTCCTTCTAAGAGGGGATCTTGGTGCGCCTTGACCAGGGGTGTGGGGCCTTGCCCCCACTACCCACGTTCATGTGGGTCCCCCCATGCAGGTGGGCCCCACTCCGGAACCTTCTAGAACCTTCCCGGTATAATACGAAAGATCCGAACATTTTCCGGTGGCCAAAATAGGACTTCCCATATATAAATCTTTACCTCCGGACCATTCCGGAACTCCTCGTGACGTCCGGGATCTCATCCGGACTCCGAACAACATTCGGTAACCATGTATATCTATTCCCTATAACCCTAAGCGCCATCGAACCTTAAGTGTGTAGACCCTACGGGTTCGGGAACCATGCTTGAACATGACCGAGACGTTCTCTGGTCAATAACCAACAGCGGGATCTGGATACCCATGTTGGCTCCCACATGTTCCACGATGATCTCATCGGATGAACCACGATGTCAAGGACTCAATCGATCCCGTATACAATTCCCTTTATCCAACGGTATTGTACTTGCCCGAGATTCGATCGTCGGTATACCGATACCTTGTTCAATCTTGTTACCGGCAAGTCTCTTTACTCGTTCCGTAACACATCATCCCGTGATCAAACCCTTGGTCACATTGTGCACATTATGATGATGTCCTACCGAGTGGGCAGAGATACCTCTCCGTTTACACAGAGTGACAAATCCAGTCTCGATTCGTGCCAACCCAACAGACACTTTGGGAGATACCGTAGTGCACCTTTATAGCCACCCGATTCACGTTGTGACGTTTGGTACACCCAAAGCATTCCTACGGTATCCGGTAGTTTCACAATCTCATGGTCTAAGGAAAAGATACTTGACATTAGAAAAGCTTTAGCATACGAACTACACGATCTTTGTGCTAGGCTTAGGATTGGGTCTTGTCCATCACATCATTCTCCAAATGATGTGATCCAGTTATCAACGACATCCAATGTCCATGGTCAGGAAACCATCACCATCTATTGATCAACGAGCTAGTCAACTAGAGGCTTACTAGGGACATGGTGTTGTCTATGTATCCACACATGTATCTGAGTTTCCTATCAATACAATTATAGCATGGATAATAAACGATTATCATGAACAAGGAAATATAATAATAACTAATTTATTATTGCCTCGAGGGCATATTTCCAACACAAGTCAGCAAAGCGTGTAATTTCGCGAAGACTTATGGCATTTAGGATTCCCTTGTCCGTGCAATTATTGCAGAAAAGTGAGATTGTGTCCTCCTCTCGGCAGTCCTTTATCCTGTCCATAACCAGGAGGAATCTTGCCCAGTAATGATGTACTGTTTCAGCGGGCTCTTGCCGAATTCGGGATAGATCGCTAATGTTTGGGTGGGCGGGTGGAACTAGATCCGAACCCCGTCCAATTTAAGACTCAGGGCCAAGAAGTTTCCGAACTTGGAAGTTTGGATTTTGAATGCTATCCAATGAATCCAACCCGCTACCGACTTTAAGTTCAGGGCTTGATCGACATCCGTCCCTCTGCGGGGAATCCGGCATGGAGGGATCGGGAATCCGGACGTAGCTAGTCCTTAAGATAGAAGAAGAATCGCCGTATTGCTCCTCTACCACCGCAACATGATGGGTAGCCTGGGGAGAGTTGATCTCTCTCAGATCGGTTTTAGGCCCGATCTGGTCGTAGTCTGTGGCGACTCCCAGGGCGGCGATGCGATCCAAGAGCTCGTTTACGAAGGAGAGCTCGATCGGATCTAACTGCTCGGCAAGTTCCGAGTTAACGTGAAGATTGGTTTCGATGACTCGAGAAGTCATCGTCGGCGTGATGACCGAAGAGGCGGTCATAAGAAAACCACCTAACCGAAGAGTCTGACCAGTGGCCAAGGCTCCTTTGGTGATAGTATCATCTTTTAAGACGGGATGAGGCATCCTTCCTGACGGCGACGGCACAGAGGAACTCTCAATGAAAGCACCAATGTCGGTATGAAAACCGGTGGAGCTCGGTTAGGGGGTCCCGAACTGTGCGTCTAGGCGGATGGTAACAGGAGACAAGGGACACGATGTTTTTACCCAGGTTCGGGCCCTCTCGATGGAGGTAATACCCTACTCCTGCTTGATTAATATTGATGATATGGGTAGTACAAGAGTAGATCTACCACGAGATCAAGGAGGCTAAACCCTAGAAGCTAGCCTATGGTATGATTGTTGTTCGTCCTATGGACTAAAACCCTCCGGTTTATATAGACACCGGGTAGGTTAGGGTTACACAGAGTCGGTTACAATGGTAGGAGATCTACATATCCGTATCGCCAAGCTTGCCTTCCAGGCCAAGGAAAGTCCCATCCGGACACGGGAAGAAGTCTTCAATCTTGTATCTTCATAGTCTTGGAGTCCCGCCGTGATGATAGTTCGGCTATCCGGACACCCCCTAGTCCAGGACTCCCTCTGTAGCCCCTGAACCAGGCTTCAATGACGACGAGTCCGGCGCGCATATTGTCTTCGGCATTGCAAGGCGGGTTCCTCCTCCGAATACTTCATAGAAGGTTTTGAACACAAGGATAGTGTCCGGCTCTGCAAAACAAGTTGCACATACAACCGTAGAGAGAATAACTTTTCGCACAGATCTGCTGACGTGTTCCGCGGCGTGACATCACACCACGGCCAAGCCTTTATACGAATCGTTTTTACTGTTCCACCTCAGCTCGTTTTAGCGAGGCAGTTTCCTTGGCACGTCTTATCAAAGCATAGATCGTGCCCCCTTATCCCGGGATTCTCATCAATACGGACGTGGGTAACCCATCCGCGCCATTGATTGCGGCGCTTGGGAGATAAGCGAGTTTTACCAGGCTGGTGGGGGACGCATAGCTTCGTCCGTCCATATAAGGGGATAAGGATCCGCCTTTTCACCTACGCCTTCTTCCTCCTTTGCTTATCCATTTCCGCAAGACTTCGAGCTCCAAATACCAAGTCCGCACACCCCACCTCAACCTTCTCCAACTATGTCCGGAGCAGGAGGCAGGTGGATGGCCTGCTCCATCACGGAGGGGCATATCACAAAGCTGCGGGAGGCCGGGTACTTGTCCGGCGACATCGTGCACCGGCTGCCCGACGCGGGGCAGCTCATTCCAACCCCCAGGCCCCATGAGAGGGTGGAGTTTCTCCCGCACTTCCTCTATGGACTGGTTTTCCACTTCACCCATTTGTCCGGGGGCTCATGTTCTACTATGGCCTGGACTTCCACGATCTGGCCCCGAATTTCATCCTCAACATCTCGGCGTTCATCGTCGTGTGCGAGGCCTTCCTCTGCATCCAGCCTCACTTCGGCTTATGGCTGAAGATCTTCAACGTCCGGCCGAAGGTAGTGGGCGGCCGTCAAGCGGAGTGCGGAGGCGCCATGGCCGGCAAGATGGCCAAAGTCCTATGGCTCGAGGGCTCCTTCGTGGAGACAATAAAGGGGGGGCAATCGGGGTGGTTCTATATCACCGAGCCGCGCGACCCCAAATGGGCGGCGGCCCCCGAGTTCAGATTTGGCTTCCCCACACGGCTCTCATCATGGAAAGAGACGGGCCTGACATGGGGGAATTCAGACGAGCTATCCGGACTCCAATCATGCGTCCGAAACCTGGTGGACAAGAATCTCAGGCTTATCAACGTAATCCAGGTGATGCTCATCCGCCGGATGCTACCATGCCAACAACGGGCCTTCAAATTGTGGGAGTTCGATCCGGCACAGCACTCGACTCTAAAAAGGCTCTTCGACACTATGTACGAAGATGCCTGGAAGGTGCTGTTCAAGAGCACCGAGGCTCCCTCATCTGCTACTGAAGATCGCGGATATAGATCGCAGCGTCAAGCCGGCGAGGTAAGTTATTTTACCCTTTACGGGACTCTTTTTTCATAGATTGACTCTACGTGGGATCTAAAAACTCCCCAATCTTCGACAAAACTTGCTGAAGACGTCCGGACAGATTAATTGTTCGGCTCCTTTGCCGGAAGACCCAGCGGACGCCCGATTGACGGGGCTGCTGGCTCCGGTACCCCATGTGGTGCCGGAGAAGAAGGCCAAGAAGGAGGCCACGGGAACTCGAAGGAGCTCCCGACGCCAGGTGTTGTCAGATTCTGAAGAAGAATCTTCTCCTGAGGACGAGGAGGAGGAAAAAGAAGCCTCTCCTCGGCCGGGAGGAAAAGGAAGGCGCCCCACCGGGGAGGCGGAGGGTCTAAGAAGGGAAGGACCCTTCCTCCGGACTTCTCCACCAACGTCGACGACGACGAGGAGGAGTGGCCAACGAGGGCCAAGCCCCTGGCAAGATCGTAAGTGTCCGGATACCCATGGCTTTTTCATTGCAAAGTGTCTTCTAATGCCGAATAATCATGCAGCCCGCCCAAGGGCGAGTTTGTCGCTTCGTCGAGCGGGTCCCTGGGTTCGTCGGAAATGGAGAGTACTTCACTTCCGGCTGCTTCCTCGCCTCACGCTGCGGACGACGCCGAGGTGGTGCCCCAAGGGGGGCCTGGTCAAGAGGAGGTGGCGCAGGAGGCGCCGCAAGGCAACCTCCCGGAGTCCAGGCTCGAGGGGGGCAAGACCCCTAGGGGCTCTAAGCCCGACCCTCGTCCGGATTTCATGCCGGAACCTTCAGCGGTTCCGGAGTCCAGCAAGCGGTCCCTTTGCAAGAAGGGTAAGTCGCCGGTGTCCTTCGTCCAACCGGAGGCACCGGATAGCTTACTGGAGGCGCTTAACAGCGCCTCCATCAAGGAGGAACACCGCACTGTTATGAGTGCGGTGATCCGGACAGTTCAGTCCGCCAAGAGCGGGCTGACTAACAGGCTTTGAGGTAAATTTAGAATATGTAAAAATATTACCGCATAGACAGTAGCCCCTGATTCTTAGTTTGGTGTTTGGAAAGAAAAGCCGGACTAAGGATCTAAAAAGATATACGCAGGAGTCTAACATAAGTATGTCAATATGGGAATGCAATTTGCTGCTTGACCTCTGCCAGACCGGGACTGCAGAGGTCGATGCATTGAAGTAGAGCCTCGAGCGGTCCGAGAACGAGCTCGGCTTTGCCAAGAAGCGGCTCGAGGACAAGGAGGGTAAGGAATACCTTATTAAAGAAATACCTTATAGAACGGTTTTGGTTGCAAAAAATAATAGGAATAACATGGGTACTGCAGGGGCCACGAACGAGGTAGCGACCCTGAAGGAAGCGGTGTCCGTGGCCGAAAACAAAGCGGCCACGGAGCGCACTGAGCGAGAGAAGGGGGAGGCGCAGCTGGCGGAGGTGCGGCAAGAGCTCCAGACTCTCGTGAAGAAACACGAGGGTCTGGAGCGTGACTCGAAGACCCGAGAGTCCGAGCTTTCCTCAGCTCTTGAGAGTGCCAAAGCTGCTAAGGCCGAGGCCCAAAAAGCCCTCCAGGAAATTGAATCATTAAAGAAGATAGCGGCGGGTAAGGCATTCTTTATGCAAAGCAAGCATGTAAAAGTGAATTACCTATTACTTACCCGGATTCGGAGCTCTCCGGAGCATTCGCAGATCTGCCCGTGAGTGTGTCCGACCCGCGCGTTCTACCGTGCCAAGGAGGGGAGCTCGATGGAGAAGGTGTTCGGTCTCGATATCTTTGAGGCTGAACGTCCGGTGCCCCTGAGCGACCAGCTAAAGCAGCTGGTCGAGCTCCACAAGGTCACCGAACAGGCCATGAAGGGCCTCATAGTTCGGCTGTGGCCATTGGAGGCCATGCCTGGGAGCTACTTCGGCTTAGTGCGGCGGTGGGCCTTTGTCCACGGATTGAAGTCATCAAGCGCTCCGTCTGCATTGAAGGTGCCCGTCGGGCCCTTTCCCGTGCCAAAGTGCACTGGGGCAAGCTGGATGCGGAGAAGCTTGTGACGGACGGGCCACCGAATGGCAAGGAGCATCGCACGCCTGAAATGTACTATGAGGGCCTCCTGAAGGGTGCCCGCCGTATAGCGGATGAGTGCTCCAAAGATGTAATTTTTGAATGGACTCGCATTTGTTATCCTGTACGCTGAAAACTTGTTCATATGCGCTAAGCAACGCTTGTTAATTTAAAATATTACCTTCATGCGGCCGTTTATCAAATTTAAGAGATGGCAAGTCGTTGGCTTCAGCCCCCATGCCACGAGTGCTAGGGTGTTCGGGATAAACTTGAGCACTCTTGTTCCCATTCTTGGGTCCATCTAGGGAGGCGCTCAACGCAACGAACAAGGCAACCGGACTTATAATGCTTGAACACTCTCACTTAGCCATAGAATTCTATAATTTTAAATTTCGAAGCCCCTAGTATTCGGAAGACCGAGTTCGGGCGCTATCCACGCCTTGGCGGACAATTCCGGTTCCTCGCTCTAAGCGGCATAAGTCTTTAGGGACCGAAAAAACCTCTCGAACATCGACCAGCTCTCGCCCTATCATGACGGTCAGTTTTAGCTTTCTCCTTTGAGGTGCTCAACCCAGCTCAACCGGGGCACAATCGCGGTGGTTCTCCGGTGCTACCTTAGCCGATATAACGGAACGTAAGGTACCAAAACACGGGAGCCGGGCAAACCCAACTATTGACCCAAGACATGATTCAGAGCCAATTCATATAATGCTATAAGTTCGGGGTGCCGCACTTGTGAAAGTGTTCGGACTTATCACACCATAATTTTTGGGTACTTAAGCCCCTGGTGTATTGGCCATACCAAAGTGTACGGGTGCAACATGTCATGAAATGAACATATATATAGATAAAGAAAGGAGTGCAATAATAAGCAAGAGCTATGTATTGTTTATTCAAAAAGGTACTGCAATGAAAGCAGAACGATACAAATAGTGCGATCAGCAAGGGATGGGATTATTTAACATGTCCCCCTCCAGGGGTAAGCTGCGGGATGGTATGTAAAACAGGTATAATGCTCATAATAGAGATGACCTGAACACTCGACGTAGCTTTCTGCTTCCCTGGCTGTTGCATTGTGAGTTCGGCGATTCTAGTGCCGGACAGGACGTCTGGAAAACGGAGTCCTGAAAAAATAAAAAAGAAAAAAGAAAAAGAATGACACAATTGGGAGCCCCTGGTGCGGTTAAGCCGCATTCTGGGCATACCATGGTCGTGCCCCTCCCCTTATGCCCATGGTATCTCCAGAGCGTAGTTATGTAATGCTGTAGTAATCCGCTTCGCAATTTTGCGAGGGCTGGGGTTTGGGCCGGATTGCTACGGGTGCTTGAATCGTGCCAGGCGGTCTTGTTGTAGGTTACTCCGGGCGCGCTTGACAGTGTCCGGATGCTTAGTGGCCGGACTCAAGAATTGTTGTGAGAGGCTGCTTTGCACCTCCGCCGTGAGGGCCGCCGTGTGATCCTCCGTTCGGAGAGAGCGTTCGGTGTTTCCATTGACCGTGATTACTCCTCGAGGGCCTGGCATCTTGAGCTTGAGGTATGCGTAGTGCGGCACCGCATTGAACTTTGCAAATGCGTTTCGTCCAAGCAGTGCGTGATAGCCGCTGCGGAACGGGACTATGTCGAAGATTAACTCTTTGCTTCGGAAGTTATCCGGGGATCCGAAGACCACTTCGAGTGTAACTGAGCCTGTACAATTGGCCTCTACACCCGGTATGATGCCTTTAAAGGTCGTCTCTGTAGGTTTAATCCTTGAGGGGTCTATGCCCATTTTGGCGACCTTGTATCACGATAAAGCAGGTTCAGGCTGCTACCGCCAAATCCATCAAGACTCGGTGAGGTGAAATCCGTCAATAATTGGGTCAAGAATCAATGCGTGAAACCTCCATGACGAATGCTAGTGGGGTGGTCGCCGATCGAAGGTGATCGGGCAGGAAGACCATGGGTTGAACTTTGGGGCGACTGGCTCCATCGCATATACGTCCCTTAGTGCACGCTTCCGCTCCCTTTTGGGTATGTGGGTTGCGTATATCATGTTCACCGTCCGCACTTGTGTGGGAAAGCCCTTCTGTCCTCTATTGTTCGGCGGCCAGGGCTCTTCCTCGTCGTCGCTATGCAGCCCCTTGTCATTGAGTTCGGCACTTAACTTGCCTGCTTGCTTCAACACCCAACAATCCCTATTGGTGTGATTGGCTGGTTTTTCGGGGGTGCCATGTATCTGGCACAAGCAATCGAGTATTCGGTCCAAGTTGGACGGGCCCTGGGTATTTCTTTTGAATGGCTTCTTCCGCTGACCGGGTTTAGAGCCTCTGAATCCGGCATTGACGGCTGTATCTACAGCATTATCGCCGTTAATGCGACGCTTGTTCTTGTTGCGACGCGACCTGCCGTTGTTGTCCTTGGTATCCGAACTATCAGGGTGTTTGGCCAAGTTGTTGCTTCGAGCTAGCCAGCTGTCCTCTCCCGCACAAAAGCGGGTCATGAGTGTTGTGAGGGCTGCCATGGATTTCGCTTTCTGTCCAAGGTGCGGGCTAGCCATTAAATCGCGGATGTTGTGTTTGAAGGCTGCTAAGCGCCCTACGCATCCGGACGGTCGACGATTTGATTTTTCTTTGTTAAGAACCGCGTCCGTAATTGTCCGCCGATTCTTCCGCTCTTGAATTATATGGCTAAGGTCATCGGGCGTCTGTGGTCGCACATATGTGCCTGGAAGTTATCAAGGAATGCGGCTTCCGTGTCCTCCCAAAAACCAATTGATTCTGCTGGCAAGCTGTTGAGCCAATGCCGAGCTGGTCCTTTAAGCTTGAGTGGGAGGTATTTGATGGCATGTAGATCATCACCGCGGGCCATGTGGATATGTAGGAGATAGTCCTCGATCCAGACCGCAGGACCTGTGGTACCATCATATGATTCGATGTTTACGGGTTTGAAGCCCTCAGGGATTTGATGATCCATTACTTCATCTGTGAAGCATAGTGGGTGTGCGGCGCCTCTGTATTGGGCTATATCACGACATAGCTCATATGAGCTTTGTCTACTGTGTTCGGCCCGACCGGGTTTACTGTATCTGGCGTGACGGTTATCATCACGTGTCGTGGGGCGCCCACGCGATCCATAGATTGATCTTGTATGTTTTACCTTATCCTCCAATATATCTCGCAAGTCCGGCGCGTTTTCCCTTGCCTTTGAACTTTTTGAGTGGCGTCAGCGCGTGGCATGAGCGGAGGGCCGAGAGGCTTCTTTGTCGCTGACCACGGGTGGCAGTCTGCCATGTCGTCGGCGCTGGTGACTTGGGTGCTTCCTCCTCTAATCGAGGCAACGGCCTGCGTTTGGGGTAGCTTTTGGAGGGCGTTCGAGTTCATACTCTTCGGCTGCAACGACTTCACCCATCTGTCACCAAAGAGGTCTTGGTCAGCTCTAAGCTGTTGCTGCTTTTTCTTGAGGCTGCTTGCCGTGGCCATAAGCCTGCGTTTGAAACGCTCATGTTCAGCGGGATCCTCTGGCACGACAAATTCGTCGTCGTCGAGGCTTGCCTCATCTTCTGAGGGAGGCGCATAATTATCATCCTCTACCTCTCTTTCTGCCCACTGTCGTGCGGACTTGCTTCTCCCTCCTCCTGCGTTGAGTCCTGCTGGAGGGGGTTGTCTTCGGCACTGTGCGGAGTGTTATTATCTCCCATGCCGGAATCACCGTTTTTGCTGTGGCGGGATTTAGAGCGGCGCCGCTGACGTCGGCGCTTCGGTTGCTTCTTGGAGGGGTCATCCTCCGTTGTTCCATCGCTGTTCCCATCCTTTGGGATGTCCACCATGTATATGTCGTATGACGAGGTGGCCTTCCAATGCCCTGTAGGCGCTGGGTCTTGGTCGTCTCTGGCATCGTCGTCCATACCTCGATGTCTTCGGAGTCGAAGTCGAGCATGTCGGTTAAATCATCGACAGTGGCTACCAAGTGGGTGGTGGGTGAGCGTTGGATTTCTTCGTCGTCCGCATACCAACTTTCCTGACCGTAGTCCGGCCAGGGCTCTCCGGATAAAGAGAGAGACTTTAGTGAATTCAGGATGTCTCCAAAGGGCGAGTGCTGAAAGATGTCCGCGGCAGTGAACTCCATGACCGGCGCCCAATCGGATTCGATTGGCAGGGGCGCGGAGGGTTTGGAGTCCGGAGAGGAGTCCGGCACCCTGGAGTCAAGGTCTTCTGAAAGGACAGGGATGGAGTTCGGCTCAATCACCGTAGAGATCGTAGCCCCCGAGGCGGTGTCCAACCACTCGTCCTCGATCGAGGAATCTGGCTCCGGATTGAGGGTCGGAGCGGATGCTGGTGCAGCCTCCAGGGCACTGTTCGGCGGTAGAGCTAGATCATACCCATCGAGACAGTGCGGCATGCTCGGCTGCGGCTCGAATCCGTCGAAGATCAAGTCTCCGCGGAAATCGGCCGTGTAGTTCAATCTTCCAAATCTGACCTGATGGCCAGGAGCGTAGCTTTTGATCTCGCTCGGATGGCTGCGAATTGGCCCTTGATGCAAAGCCGTGAATCACGAAGAGCTGTCCGGGGGAAAAGTCTCACCCTGGACCATCGGGCCTATAGGTGACGACACAGAGGAACTCTCAATGAAAGCACCAATGTCGGTGTCAAAACCGGCGGATCTTGGGTAGGGGGTCCCGAACTATGCGTCTAGGCGGATGGTAACAAGAGACAAGGGACATGAGGTTTTTACCCAGGTTCGGGCCCTCTCGATGGAGGTAATACCCTACTCCTGCTTGATTAATATTGATGATATGGGTAGTACAAGAGTAGATCTACCACGAGATCAAGGAGGCTAAACCCTAGAAGCTAGCCTATGGTATGATTGTTGTTCGTCCCCACGGACTAAAACCCTCCGGTTTATATAGACACCGGGTAGGTTAGGGTTACATGTAGTCGGTTACAATGGTAGGAGATCTACATATCCGTATCGCCAAGCTTGCCTTCCACGCCAAGGAAAGTCCCATCCGGACACGGGACGAAGTCTTCAATCTTGTATCTTCATAGTCTTGGAGTCAGGCCGTGATGATAGTTCGGCTATCCGGACACCCCCTAGTCCAGGACTCCCTTAGTTAGGGTTACACACAGTCGGTTACAATGGTAGGAAATCTACATATCCGTATCGCCAAGCTTGCCTTCCACGCCAAGGAAAGTCCTATCCGGTCAAGGTACGAAGTCTTCAATCTTGTATCTTCATATTCCAGGAGTCCAGCCAAAGATGATAGTTCGGCTATCCGGACACCCCCTAGTCCAGGACTCCCTCAGCCACCACGTGGGCACAACCCACCTGGCGCGCTAGGAGGCCCAGGCGCGCCCTGGTGGGTGCTGCCCTCCTTGGCCCACCTCCGGTGCCCATCTTCTGTTATATAAGTCATTTTGACCTAAAATAATTAAGGAGTGGACTTTCAAGACAAAGCGCCGCTGTCTCGAGGCGGAACCTGGGCAGGAGCACTTTTGCACTTCGGGGGAGCGATTTCGCCGGGGGAACTTCCCTCCCAGAGGGGGAAATCATCGTCATCATCATCATCACCAACAACTCTCCCATCTTGGGGAGGGCTATCTTTATCAACATCTTCAACAACACCAACTCCTCTCAAACCCTAGTCTATCTCTTGTGTACAATCTTGTATCAGAACTATAGATTGGTGCTGGTGGGTGACTAGTAGTGTTGATTACATCTTGTAGTTGATTACTATATGGTTTATTTGGTGAAAGATTATATGTTTAGATCCATTATGCTTTTTAATACGCCTCTGGTCTTGAGCATGTTTATCATTTGTGAGTCATTACTTTCATAATTGAGGTCACGGGAGAAATCATGTTTGAAGTCATCATGTGAACTTGGTATGTGTTCGATATTTTTATGATATGTATGTTCTCATTCTCTTAGTGGTGTCATGTGAACGTCGACTACATGACACTTCACCATATTTGGGCCTAAGGGAATGAATTGCGGAGTAGTTATTAGATGATGGGTTGCGAGAGTGACAAAAGCTTAAAACCCACTTTATGCACTATTCCGTAAGGGACCGATTGGATCCAAAAGTTTAATGCTATGGTTAGAATTTATTCCTAATACTTTTCTCGTAGTTGTGGATGATTGTGAGAGAGTTAATCATAAGTAGGAGGTTTGTTCAAGTAAGAACAGCACCTAAGCACCGGTCCACCGACATATCAAATTATCAAAGTAGCGAACATGAATTAAGCCAAAATGATGAAAGTGACTAGATGAAATTCCCGTGTACCCTCAAGAACACTTTGCTTATCATAAGAGACCGTTTTGGCCTTTCCTTTGCCTCAAAAAGATTGGGCTACCTTGATGCACTTTTTTTACTACTATCGTTACTTTCCCATTACAAATTATCTTGCTATCAAACTACTCTGCTACTCATAATTTTAGCACTTGCAGACATCACCTTGCTGAAAACCACTTGTCATTTTCTTCTGCTCCACATTGGATTCGACACTCTAACTTATCGAAAAGCTACAATTGACCCCATATACTTGTGGTTCATAAAGGCTATTTTCTGGCGCCGTTGCCGGGGAGTGAAGCACTCTTGGTAAGTGGAAATTGGTAAGGAACCATTATTACTATGTGCTGAAATTTGTTGTCACTTGCTACTATGGAAAACAATCCTTTGAAGGCTTTGTTCGAAGTATATTCACCTCAATCGGAACCACAATTAGTTGCCCCTCAACCTACTGCACCTACTGAAAAGTTTGAATATGAAATTCCTTGGGGTATGTTAGAACAACTACAAGCATTCCCTATGCAGGAGATGGAACCGAACATCCTGATATGCAGTTAATATATGTGGATTATTTAAGCATGTAGGTTTACCTGAAGATGAAGCTAAGAAGAAGGTTTTCCCTTTATCTTTGAAGGGAAAAGCATTGACATGTTATAGACTATGCAATGATATTGGATCCTGTAATTGGAATCGCTTGAAATTGGAATTTCATCAAAAAAACTTATCCTATGCATCTAGTTCATCGTGATCAGAATTATATATATAATTTTTGGCCTCGTGAAGGAGAAAGTATCACTCTAGCTTGGGGAGGCTTAAGTCAATGTTATATTCATGCCCCAATCATGAGCTCTCAATAGAAATTATTACTCAAAAAAATTATGCTCGGCTTTCTTGTAATGATCAATCCATGCTTGATACTTCTTATACTGGTTCTTTTATGAAGAAGACTATTAAATTCCGGTGGGATCTTTTGGAAATAATTAAACACAACTCTGAAGATTGGGAACTCGACGAAGCTAAAGAGTCTGGTATTGAGCCTAAGTTTGATTGTGTTAAATATTTCATGAATATCGATGATTTTCGAAATTTTACACTAAATATGGACTTGACTCTTATAGTAGCTTCCTGATGTGAATCTTTTGCAACTCATGTTGATCTCCCTAAGGAGAAGTGGTTCAAATATCACCCACCTATTAAAGAATAAATTAAGGAACTGGTAAAAGTTAAAGAGGAAACTATCATTTACAATGTTGATCCAGTTGTTCCCACTGCCTATATTGAAAAACCACCTTTCCCTGTTAGGTTAAGGGAACATGCTAAAGTCTCGACCGTGGTCAACAAAAGTTATATTAGAACACCAAAAACAGATGAACAAATTAAAGTTGAACCTAGTGTTGCCATGGTTACAAATCTCTTAGTTGATAATATTGATGGGCATGTTATTTACTTCTGTGATGAAGCTTCTAGAATTGCTAAGCTAGATAAAAAGGATAAACATAGACCAGTTGTTGGCAGGCATGATGTCTCAGTTATGATAGTAGATCATTGTTATCAGGGGTTATGTGACCTAGGTTGTAGTGTGAGTGCTATTCCTTTTTCCCGATATGAAGAAATTAAGAATCAAATAGCACCTGCTGAAATAGAAGACATAGATGTTACTATTAAACTTACCAATAGAGATACTATATCACCAATTGGGATTCTTAGAGATGTTGAAGTCTTGTGTGGGAAAATAAAATACCCTGCTGATTTTCTTGTTCTTGGTTCACCACAAGATGACTTTTGTCCCATTATTTTTGGTAGACCTTTCTTGAACACCGTCAATGCCAGAATAGATTGTGGGAAACAAACTGTCGATGTTAGCTTTGGTGATGAATCTCATGAATCTAATTTTTCCAAGTTTAGTAGACAAGCTCATAAAAAAGATTTTCCTAGGAGGATGTAATTATTGGTCTTGCTTCTATTGTTGTACCTCCTACTGACCCTTAGAACAATATTTGTGAGAGCATGAAAATGATTTGCATGTGCGTGAAAGAAATGAAATAGGTAGAATTTTTTTGACCGACAACCTCTGCTTAAACACAATTTTCCTATTGAAACTCTAGGAGGGCCTCCTCCACCTAAAGGTGATCCTGTGTTTGAATTAAAACAGTTGCCAGACACTTTGAAATATGCTTATCTTTATGAAAAGAAGATATATCATGTTATTATTAGTGCTAACCTTTCATAACATGAAGAAGAAAGATTATTGAAAGTTCTAAGGAAGCACCGAGCTACTATTGGATATACTCTTGATGATCTTAAGGGCATTAGTCCCACTCTATGTCAGCACAAGGTTAATATTGAACCTGATGCTAAACCTGTTGTTGATCCCCAATGTTGGTTAAGTCTGGAGATGAAAGAAGTGGTAAGAACGGAAATATTGAATCTTCTGGAAGCGGGTATAATCTATCCTATAGCTGATAGTAGATGGGTAAGTCTTGTTCATTGTGTCCCTAAGAAAGTAGGTATAACTATTGTTCCTAATGATAAGAATGAACTTATTACACAAACAATTGTTACAGATTATAGGATGGTAAATGATCATAGAAAATTAAACAAAGGAACTAGAAAAGATCATTACCCTCTGCCTTTTATTTATCAAATGTTAGAAAGATTATCTAAGAACACACATTTTTGCTTCCTTGATGGATATTCTGGTTTTTCACCAATACATGTTTGACAACCTGTCGGTGTACAAAAGTAGGGGATCTACTTTTGACCCCTTTACTTGTGCACGGGATGTCAGAGCCACCCACCATGGCCACGCATAACATGGCAGGAAAGGGAAGCCGGAGAGAAGCCGAAGGCACAAGACAAACAAAGGAACGACAAGGACCAAGGCGACAAATATCAGATGGACAAAGCAGGTTTCCCTGGCAAGGACCCTTCCCGGGGCAGCCTCAGCGGCCCCGGCTAGACCCGTGCCGGGGCATCCCGTCCACACCAGCTGAGCGAGCCACCTTTGAGTCCACCAACTCTAGACAAACGCATTGGGGCAGGGCTCGGGAGGCAACTCGTGGTGGCATGCAGATCTTTGTGAAGACAAAGAATAGTCCAGATCAAATGAGGATAGGAAGGCAACAATCCTCGGCAGGGTTCTTACCGAGGAAGCCCACGAGACCCCTGACAAGGTCCTTGCCGGGGCCGACAACATGCTGCGGCGAGACCCTTGCCGGGCCACCCGGCAAGGCCCTCATCAAGCACGCCAGCAGGGCCACTGCCAGGCCCACGCCAGCCAAGTCTCCGCTGTCATTCGCATGCAGCTGCCGACCCAACCAGCTGGGCAGGCACCTGCGTGGCAACATGCAGCCCTTCGTGGAGGCTCCACCACCGCGCCACCTCAGCTGCCTACCTGCCTACATGGCACCGCATGCATTGCTGGCCAGGGCGCGTGTCGAAGCAAGGAGGAGCGGCGACGGACGGGACGGGCCTCGCTCCTGTCCCCGATAAATTGAAGGGACACCTAAGCCTCGCATTAAATGCACTTTGTCCTGTAATACCAGCGATAAGCTCACATCACTGTAGCACTTTCCACCTCCTGTGTGCCACTGTGGCAGCCCCTTTCGCCTATAAAAGGAGGCCCATGGCGCAATGGAGAGGGATTCGACTCTTTTTAACCTGGCAGCACCCAGAGCTAGTTCAAGAGCTCAAGCACACTAAATATATACACCAAAGCAGGATCGTAGGGTTTTACGCATCTTTGCGGCCCAAACCTGGGTAAATCCCCTTTGTGTTGTCTACTAGTCCCGCTCTTCTCACGATCCCGTGCCCCGCAACCGTACTAGGGATTCTAGTGATCCCATAGGTGTCGTTTCCCACCGACATCTTTGGCGCACCAGGTAGGGGTGCGCGATTGTGAGAATCCGGTCTAGCAGTTGACCTAGCTGTTCTTCATCGCCATGGCTCCTAAGAATAAGACGACCATGGTGATCGGTTCGTCTGGGAACGGATTGCCAGTACCGGTGCAGACCAGCAGCGGGCCAGTCATGGAGAGAACCCGTGACGCTGCCGGCAAACATCAACATCACCCTGGCGGTTCAGGCCTGGCGAGTGGCGTCATTCGCGCGCCAGGCGACGAGCCACCAGTCACGGGCTCCAGAGACAGAGTTGGGCCACCCGCAGGTGGCGCGGGGCCCTCCAGGGGCGCCGCCATCCTGCCAGATGGCGGCACAGTGACCTCCAAGACGCCAACACCAGCGCCCATGGTGCGCACTTCTCAGGTTGTGCGTGATGAGCAGCGTCACCCTGCCGGTCACCCTACGCACCGCCCTAGGAAGAGTCCCGTGCGCCCATCACATGATGAGGAGGGCCAGCATGCGCGCCGAGGTGCTGATGGAGGTGGCGAACGGCTGCGGGGCCATGGCGCAACTCCTTCTAACATGGTTAGAAGTCGAGGCGCATCACGGACCTCCCCGCTTTCGCCGCCACCCATGCCAGCGGAAGCTCTAGCACGCGCGCAGCTGCTCCTCGATTTTCCTCCCGCCGCGGAGAAGCTCGACGAATGGAGGGACACCGTCCGTAGCCTCGTCGGCATCACGAACAACGATGAATTGCGGCGAGCGAGACCCGTAGGCCGTCGCTCCGCCTGGCCACCGCATGCCTGCGGAGGCCGTGCCGGAGGCGATGCGGCCATGGTGCACTCCCCTCCTCCATCCCCGTCGTCCCGGGCGTCGGTGCTTCACGACGACGCTCGTGATGATATCTCCATCGCGTCGTCCAGCCCGCGAACCAACCGCAATCAGCGTCAAATCCTTCGCGAGCGGGTTCATGAGGACGCTCGAACTACCATCGAGCGCCGACGTGATGCGCGCCACCAGTTGGACAGGCAGGCAGTTCCCGCTATGGACCACCCAACGCCGGGAGGCCATAGTGGCCTACACTACGAGGTGGGTTGTCCGGCTTTCACCCGTGAGCTGTGGCAGTTCCAGTGGCCCTCCCACCGTACGTTCAAGCCCGACGTTGGCGAGAAGTTCAACGGCAAGACTCACACGTCAGAGTTCCTCAGCATCTACAACATCGCGATGCAAGCTGCTGGGGCCCGCGACGATAAGGTGCTTCCCAACTACTTCCCGTTGGCACTCAAGCCTAATGTTATGTCATGGTTGATGCACTTGCCAATGGATTCCATTTCTTCTTGGGCGGATCTGTGGCATGAGTTTGTTGGCGCCTTTACCGGAGGTCACGAAGCTCATGGCCAGGCGAGTGATTTAGACATCATCCCCCAGAAGCAAGTACATCCAAAGGTTCCGCCGGGTGCAGTACAACATCCCCGATGTTCATCCAACCGCCGTGATCAGTGCGTTCCACCAGAATGTGCGCAATCGCAAGATGCGCGAAGAGCTGGCGATGAACAAGGTCAATGATGTGGCTGAGCTTTATGTCCTAGCCGATCGATGCGCTCGCGCTGAAGAGGGAAGGAAGTACCCCGTCGAAGATGTTGGCGCGGAAACCGACTCCACTGGCGACACCGCCACCCCAGCGAAGAAGGGTCGGCACCGTAACAGGAAGGACAAGGGCAAGGCCATGCTTGCCGTCGAGGGATCCGACGACACCGGCGCCACCAAGAAGACCAAGGCGAGGGACCCCGGCAAGGAGGTTGCCGGGTGTGTCGCTTGCCGGGCCATGGCGGCTGCCGACAAGCCCGGGGGCTCCGACAAGCAGTACTGCAAGATCCACCGCACCAAGGGCCATGACCTCCAAAACTGCCGACAGGTAGAACTGCTCGCCGAGAAGCAGAAAGCGGAGTATGAGCGGCGGGACAAGGAGAAAGGCCAAGATGGTGACGAGGGATCCGGCAAGAAACGTGGCGGCCAAGGAGGCCGCCGCGGCAAGGATAATTAGCAGGAGAGGCCTGCCCGGGGCCGCGACAAGAAGCAGGAAGACGATGATCATGACGAAGACGACGAGTCCGGCAACCATGAGTTTCAGAAAGCAACAGAGGCCATGTGCATCGATGGTGGCGCCTCGCTGCATACGTACCACTGCCAAATCAAGCAGTGGGCGCGTGAGATCACGGCGGTGGAGCCATCGTTCGACGCATGGAAGCCGCTGAAATGGTCCAGCACGCCCATCATCTTCGACACCGAGGACCACCCTGACCGCACTACTGCGGTCGGGTGCTTGCCATTGTTGGTTTCACCAACAACCCGCAACCTCAAGGTGACAAAGATGTTGGTTGACGGCCGGGCCGTCCTGAACGTGATCTCGCCTATTGTGGTCAAAAGGCTGCAGATCCCTGATCGAGACCTCGAGGAGATGGGCACGTTCCAAGGGGTTAACCCGGGGAGGAGCCAGCCAAAGGGAAAGGTCACGCTGCCCGTGACATTCGGAGGCGATCTGAACCACAGGATGGAAAGGATTGTTTTTTATGTAGCCGAGATCCCCTTGCCTTAAACGGGATCCTCGGCCGCCCGACACTATCCAAGTTCATGGCGGCTTCACACTACGCCTACAACATGCTGAAGATGCCTAGGCCGATGAACATCATCACCGTCCCCTCCGACAAGAAAGATGCGTTGATCTGCGACGACCAACTCTACCGGGAAGTAGTTGCAGCAGCTGCCGCTAAGGCACCTGCTCCTGTCGACGGAGCCCCGAGGGGGAAGAAGACTGGCGAGACCCCTCGCACCCACTCCAGCAAGCGCACCTCTTCGGGGTGTTGCGCTCCCGTTGAGGACGTGCTAGAGAGCTCCGCCGGCAAGAGCAAGAAGTCCAGAGCCACACCACTAGAGACCAAGAAGGTGCCCGTCGAGGAGGACGGCACGGGGGGTGCTTTTACCATAAGCTCCACCCTCAACGGCAAAGAGGAAAGCGAGCTCGTCACCTTCCTGCGGGCGAATGTCGATGTGTTTGCATGGCAAGCCTCCGACATCCCCGGCGTTCCCAGGGAGGTGATGGAGCACCACCTTGTTATCTGTCCTCATGCATGGCCCGTCAAGCAGAAGGTCAGGAAGCAAGCTCTGGAGAGGGAGGAGTTCATCATGAAGGAAATCACAAAGCTAGAGGCGCCAGGCTTGGTGAGAGGAGTGCTCCATCCGACGTTGTTGGCCAATCCGGTAGTAGTGCGCAAGGCGAATGGGAAGTGGAGGCTGTGTATTGCTTACACAGACATCAATAAGGCTTGTCCAAAGGATCCCTTCCCGTTGCCACGCATCGACCAGATTGTTGACTCCATGGCTGGGTGTGACCTGTTATCATTCCGTGACGCCTACTCAGGGTACCACCAGATCTTCATGACAAAAGAGGACGAGGAAAAGACAACATTCATCACCCCATGTGGTACGTACTGCTTTTTACGGATGCCTTTCGGGTTGAACAGTGCTGGTTCAACCTTTGCAAGAGTGGTCCAAATTTGTTTTGAACCCCAGCTACATAGAAATATGGAAGCTTATATGGATGATATAGTGGTGAAAACTAAGGACAAAGCAACACTTGTGCAAGATCTGGAGGAAACATTCGGAAACCTGCGCAAGATCAACCCCAAATTGAACCCTGAGAAGTGTGTCTTCGGTGTCCCATCCGGAAAGCTTCTTGGGTTCTTTGTGTCGCAGCGCGGGATTGAGGCAAACCTAGACAAGATTACGGCCATCAAGTAGATTGAGGCACCCAAACGGAACAAGGACGTGCCTCGGCTCACTGGCTACGTTGCCGCCATGAGCAAATTCATCTCCAAATCGGCGGAGCCTGCCCTCCCCTTTTTCAAGATCTTAAAGAAGACGGGCCCAGTGGAGTGGACCCCAGAGGCCGAGGCGGCATTGCAAGACTTGAAGAGGTACCTCTCCTCACTAGTATAAAAACACCTATTAGTCTCGGTTCTTAAGGGCCTTTAGTCCCGGTTCATGAACCGTGACTAATGGGTCGTTACTAATACCTCCTCCCTTTAGTCCCGGTTCTAACACGAACCGGGACAGATGGTCCTCCACGTGTTGCCATCTTCGCAATTGGGGTACAACACTTTTTTGTGGTCCTCTAACATGCGATCGAACTTCAGCTTCTCCTTTTGACTTTCGCATTGTGTCCTTGCATCGACAATGACCCGGTGGAGATCATCATCATCGGGCACATTGTCTGGTTCCTCTTGATCTTCAGCAACATCACCCGTTGCAGCATCATCGTGCACATCGTCTGGTTCCTCTTCATGTTCAGTAGCATCACTGTATTCAGGGGGCACATAGTTGTCATCGTACTCTTCTTCTTCGCCGTCCTCCATCATAACCCCTATTTCTCCGTGCCTCGTCCAAACATTATAGTGTGGCATGAAACCCTTGTAAAGCAGGTGGGTGTGAAGGATTTTCCGTCGAGTAAGACTTCGTATTCCCACATATAGGGCATGGACAACACATAAAACCATTCTGCTTGTTTGCCTCAGCCCTTCGAGAAAATCATGCACGCCCTTAATGTACACGGAGGTGTGTCTTGAACCGCATACATCCATTGCGGTTCATCTGCATGCATTATATATAATTAAGTGTGTCAAAAATCATTACAGAACATCATGAATAGATAATTAAGTGACCAAATTAATAGAAGTTCATCATCACATTAAAACCAAAGTACATACATAGTTCTCATCTAACAACATAAAGTTCTGCAGAGCATCTAAATTAATTAAACCATACTCTGAAACTATGTAAAACATTTCAACGCGAAAACAAATGCGATCATAATCACAACCAATGTAACAACTGATCCAACGGCATAATGATACCAACCCTCGGTATGAATGGCATATTTTCTAATCTTTCTAATCTTCAAGGGCATTCCATCCATCTTGATCTTGTGATCATCGACGACATCCGCAACATGCAACTCCAATATCATCTTCTCCTCCTCAATTTTTCTAATTTTTTCCTTCAACAAATTGTTTTCTTCTTCAACTAAATTTAACCTCTCGACAATAGGGTCAGTTTGAATTTCCGGTTCAAGAACCTCCTAGATAAATAAAATATATGTCACGTTGGTCGGCATAATTGTCATAAACAATAAATGAACCACTAGTTATGAAAAGATAATATATATATACCACATCTGAATCATAAACAGGACGAGGGCCGATGGGGGCGGATAGCAAAACCATCGCACTATATAAGATGCAATAATAAAAGTAAGAAAATTATACAAGTATCTATATAAACATACAATTAAGAATTTTTTTTCCTTTCAGAAAAAAGATAAGAACAAGAGGCTCTCCATGGTGGTGCCGGCGACGAGATCGGCGCGGGCGATCGACAGCGGTGAAGACGGGGACGGGACGTGACCGACCGCTAAACCTAGACAAATATTAAGGAAAATGGAGCTTGGAGGTCGAGCTTGGAGAGGAGAAAGCTTAAGTAGTGTGGCTCGGGCATTCCATCGAACACCTCGTGTGCATAGGAGGTGAGCTAGAGCACCACAAAGCTCTCCCTCGCCCGGCCACGAAAAACTGAAACCTTTGGAGTGCTCTGCTCGCGGGCGAGGGGTATATATAGGCAACTAATTGGTCCCGGTTGGTGACTTGAACAGGGACTAAAGGGCCGCCTTTGGTCCCGGTTCAAGCCACCAACTGGGACCAATGGTGGTGGGCCAGGAGCGAGGCCCATTGGTCCCGGTTCGTCCCACCAACCGGGACCAAAAGGTCCGGACGAACCGGGACCAATGGCCCACGTGGCCCGGCCGGCCCCCGGGGCTCACGAACCGGGTCCAATGCCCCCATTGGTCCCGGTTCTGGATTTAACCGGGACTAGTGGGCTGGACCGGCCTGGACCATTGGCCCCTTTTCTACTAGTGCCTGTGTGCCGGTGCTGGTTGCGCCGAAACCACAAGAACCATTGCTGCTATATCTAGCGGCAACAAACCAAGTGGTTAGCGCCGCCTTGGTGGTGCAGAGAGAGGTCGACAAGGAGACAGCAGCAGCGGCAGAGTCAATGGTTGGCGGGTCCGCACCCTCCCCGGCAGGGCTCGGTCCCGGCAAGACTGAGTCCCCGACAGGGATCGGTCCAGCAAGGCCGAGTCCCAGCGGGGGTTCGATCAGCGAGGCCAGCGCTTGACGGCAGGACCAGCGTCCGGAGAAGTGGCGCAAAGGGAGAAGATGGTGCAGCACCCGGTTTACTTCGTCGGCTCCCTCTTGCAGGGAGCTAGGTCGAGGTACTCAGGTGTGCAAAAATTGCTCTTGGGCCTCCTTATGGCCTCGAGGAACCTGCACCACTACTTCCAAGCGCACGAGATCACCGTGGTTACCCGCCTCCCGTTGCAAAGGATATTGCATAACCCAGATGCAACAGGTAGGATCGTGGAATGGGCCCTGGAGCTGTCGAGTTTCGGTTTAAAATTTGAAAGTACCTCGACGATTCAGAGCAGAGTCTTGGCGGAGTTTATTGCGGAATGAACCTCGACGCAGGACGAAGAGGTATAGGAGACCACTCTCCCCGGCAAGGAAATGAGCTGCAACTGGATCATGCACTACTAGCAAAAGGCCTACTAGTGGCGCACCAGTTTTGCCTACTAATGGCGCACTACTGGTGCGCCACTACTACCATGCCACTAGTATTTTTTACTAATGGCGCGACACTGGTACCATTAGTATGCCTAGAGGTGCGCCATTACTATCTCACTTAGTAATGGCGCACCACATAGGAGTGCGCCATTAGTAACCATTTTTTTCAAATTTTTTTTTGATTTTTTTGATTTTTTCTTCTTAATCTCGGGTCGCTATGGCTTAATCTCGTGTCAATATGCTTACTCTTAGGTCAAATCACACTCCTTGGTCAAACTTCCCAAAAGGTCACCCATCCTCACACTACTCCAGCCCAAGCATGCTTAACTTCAGAGTTCTATCCAACCCCAACACAAGCTCACTTCACAGGGCACTTGTTGATATATCTAGCATATCAATCCTATTAAACCTTGTTGATGTTTAGGACTTTGTTCATATTCATGAGTGTGATGAAATTATGAAAAATTATTTCAAACTTCCGTTCATATTACGTATCATATTTTGAAATAAAATTCCCGAAAAAAAATTCGAAACTAAATTTTTTTTCTGTTACTAGTGGTGCACCTAGCAAACGGTGCGCCACTAGTAAGTTTGAAATTTTTTGAATTTTTTTGCCTCCAGATCTTAAAGGCCCCGTAACTTTTTTTCTGTTAGGTTTTTGAGGATTTTGAAAATGTTTAAATTCGGATGTAACTTTTCGAGTAGATGATTTTTCATATAAAAACTTTTTAATCCGAGTTCGTATGCAAAAGTTATGCCCATTTTACAATTCTAGAGAGATGTTGCAAATAAAGTCGAAATTCATATTTGTAAATTTTCCCAAGTAGACCACATATCACGTGGGAAACTTATTTTCTTTTATTTTTTTGACATTTCCATCATTTTCTTTTATTTTTTTGAAATACTGAAAAGGCGGTCCACGAGGGGGGGGGGGTGTGCATTCGGTGAATTTTTGGGGCCAAGTTAGTAATGGCGCACCATGGGAGTGGTGCGCCATTACTAGTTTAACTAGGAATGGCGCAATATCCACTGGTGCGCCATTACTAGTTTTGAAAAAAAATATAAAAAAATTTGAAAAAAATTTACTAGTGGCGTACCGTGGGTGTGGTGCGCCATTACTAGTTTAACTAGTAATGACACATCATACCCTGGTGCTCCATTACTAGTTTTGAAAAAAAAATTGTTACTAATGGTGCACCGTGGATGTGGTGCAACATTAGTATTTGGACACTAATGGCACACCAACACATGGTGCGCCATTAGTATATAGTAGTGGCGCACCACATGTGTGGTGCGAAATTAGTGTCCATATCATCTATAGCCCTTTTCCTAGTAGTGATGTACTTTGATGGGGCCTTTTCGCTGCAAGGCGCCGATGCTGGTTTACTGCTTGTCGCACCCACCGGAGAGCACCTCAAGTACGTCATCCAAATGCACTTTCCCCGGGAGATGTCGACCAATAACACCGTCGAGTACGAGGGTTTGCTTGCCGGTCTCAGGATCGCGGCGGACCTCGGAGTCAAAAAGCTCATCGTCAGGGGGGACTGGCAACTCGTCGTCAGGCAGCTCAACAAAGATTATCAAAGCCCGTTGATGGAAGCTGACGTAGATGAGGTGAGGAAACTGGAGGAGCGCTTTGACGGTATACAAGCGGAGCATGTCCACGGACGGAGAACGACATCGCCGACTACCTGTCAAAGCGTGCTGCCCTCAAGCTACCTGTGGAACCATGTACTTTTGTGCTTCAGTTAACTCAACCATCCACTGAGCCGTCAACCGGGCAGAACAAGCGGAGGAAGCTAGGCTCCGGCAAGTACTTCCCCACCGAGCTCCCCGGAGCCGCCGGGGAAGATATTGCCGTGGATGCCATCCTGCCGTGGGATAACCGACTCCGGCAGGACCTCAGGTCATGGCTGTAGAGGTGGCCGCTCCCATGGCAAAATAGATGCCTTTCGTCCTTGTCGTCGAGCCACAAGCTACGGCATGGGCGCAGCACACTGTCCGATTCCTCCAAAAAGGAGGGCTCCCTGAGGAGCAGGAAGAGGCAGAAAGAGTAGCCCGCCAGCCTGCTCTGTACCAATTCGTTGATAACGTATTGTACAGAAAAAGACCGAATGGGGTGAAGTTGAAGTGCATCTCCTGGGAGGAAGGACTAAAGCTGTTGGCAGAGATACATGGAGGCATATGTGGCTCCCACATAGGGTCGAGGGCCCTTACCGGCAAGGCTTTCCGGCAAGGTTTCTTCTGGCCCACCGCCCTCCAGGATGCGACGACACTAGTAACCATGTGTGAAGTTTGCCGGTTCCATTCGAAGAAGCTTCATCAACCAGCTCAAGCCCTTCAAACTATCCCTCTCTCCTGGCCCTTCTCAGTCCGGGGGATCGACATATTGGGCCCCTTCCCCCGTGCTGTCGGGGGCTTTGAGTACTTGTACGTCACAATCGACAAGTCCAAAAAGTGGCCAGAGGTAGAGGCAGTGAGGAAGGTGACGGTGCAGTCAGCCATCAAGTTCTTCAAGGGACTAGTGTGCCATTTTGGGATACCCAACAGGATCATCACCGACAATGGCACACAGTTCACAAGCCACGCCTTCATGCAATACATTGAGGATCTCGGCAAAAGGGTCTGTTTTGCCTCCGTGGTACATCCACGAAGCAACGGCCAAGTGGAGAGAGCAAATGTTCAAGTCCTGCGGGGCTTAAGAACGAAGATTTTTGACAAGCTGCACAAAAGTGGAAGACGCTGGATTGATGAGTTGCCAACGGTTCTTTGGTCGATCAGAACGACGCCAAATCGAGCCAACGGCCAGACACCCTTTGCCCTGGTCTACGAGGCCGAAGAAGTTCTCCGCACAGAACTCATATACGGGTCACCTCGAGTGCTCGCTTAGGATGAGCTTGAGCAAGAGCGATTGCGGCAAGATGACGCAATGCTCCTTGAGCAAGATCGTCTCCGGGCGGCTGTGAGAGCAGCACGTTACAAGCAAGCCTTGCACCGCTACCATAGCCGCAACGTTCATGCCCGGAGCTTTGAGGAAGGCGACCTTGTTCTTCAGCATGTTCAGTCAGCCAAGAATTCCAACAAGTTGACGCCGAAGTGGGAGGGCCCTTATCGGGCAACACGAGTCACCAGGCCTGGTGGAGTCCGGCTAGAGACCGAAGATGCCATTCCAGTGAGCAACTCCTCGAACATCTAGCATCTCCACAAGTTTTACCCATAAGGCGCGGCTGCGGGCCTCTCGGCAAGCCACCCTTTTGTACAAGCCTTGTCGGCAAGGCATGTACCCCTTTGTACAAAGCCGGGCGTAGACCCTGAGCGTAAATAAATGAAGCGCTGGCGCCCTAAGTTATAGCATGCATGCTAGGTCGAGTCTCCTCCTCGGTTGGGGTTGATAGTGCTTGGCAGCGGCTAACCCCTAGCTTAGAGGTCGAGTGTGCATCTCTATGTTTCTTCCCTGTCCTTTTTTGTTTGTAGGACGCGTAAGTATTTCTGCCGAGCTGTCTGGAAGAGAGGAACAGACCGGTGCCCCGACCCCGGCAAGCAAAGGTTGCCGGGGGCTGCAAATACAAGGATCCGTCCACGGCAAGCCAAGGTTGCTGGGGGCTGCAGGTCCGGATAACTCGTTTATCCTCTATCATGCATTTTGTTACGAACTGGGGTATGTGAAACCACGTTTTATATCCAAGCTACCATGCTCCCCTCTTTCCGAACCCAAGGATTATCTCCTGGGTCCGAAATTGGTCACAGTCGCGGCAGCAAGGAGATAGAACGTGGAGCCAAAACTAATCTAAACCCTGCCTCCGCCAAGAGTGTGAGAAAAGTTGAGCGAGATGGGGGAACAACGAGGCCTGTTGTCGGGCGAAAAACATTTACTTTATATGGCAACAAGGATTCGATCCAGGCCGTGGGTTTCACCCACGAACGAAAAGCCCGGCAAACATCCTTTTTCATTAAAAACATCCCGTACAGGTACACTTCATACGGAATGAAAAACATGAGCAGGGGGATTACAAGTTCTGAATCTAACAAAGGCCCGAAGGCTTACAGGACTAAAAAGAGATAAGGTGCCCGTAATCCCTTTCTTGTCCCTCTCCTCAGGAAATGGAACAAGAAGGCAAAAGGGCAAAAGAGGCGCCTAGGCGAAATACGAGCAGCGGAAGAACACCTCGGCGCCGCCCCAAGGAGAGACTGGTGATGATGATGACGGTGGAAGAGCTGGAAGACGAGGCGGTAGGACCGTCAATGCGCTACGAAGTCGTCGATGCCCGCGTACTCCAACTTGACAGCATTGCCACCCGCCCTCTTCCTCTTCCACAGCCCCCTCCCCCCCCCCCCGACACCAGTCGCCCCGGGAGGCAACCCCAAGAAGTTCAAGGAGCCGTCGACACGGATGGTGGGGTCGCCGGTGCCACCCCGGGCGACGCGCCCGACGCCTAGTTGGACCAGTCATGCTGCCGCCCGCTACCCTCGTCGTCGCTGCCGCTGTCCTGCTCGTTACTCTCGCTCGAGGAGGAATGTTCGTCGTAGCAAGAGCTCTCCATGCAGCACTTTAGACGAGTGCCAAGGTCTCCAAAAACCTTGACGGAGAGCACGCTATCCTCCATCAACTTGAAGAGAAGGACGAGCCCCAGCGTCAGGCTGTGGACGCGGGCGAAGGTCTTCCATCCTCGACGAAGGTACATAACGTGAGGGGCGGGGAACTCGACATCGGTCCATATTGCGCTGTTCCCACAACCCCTCATATCTAACCATAATTCCTGCAGTGGATCCAGCTCCATCGCCCAGGCAAACGGGGTCGGGAGACAGAGACGACGGCGCGCCGGCCGGCGCAACCTGACAAAGAACTCGAAGGGGTTGTCCCCGACGTGGCCCTCCATCGGAGGAGGGGCCGCTGGCGGAGGCGAGGCCGATCTGCCGCGCCGTCCTCCTCTCCCTCGAGAACCACTACGGCCTCGACCTCGCCCCCTCCCCCTCCCTCTCGCGACCGGCTCCACCACTACCAGCTCTTGGGGAGGGGCGATGCATTGTCGAGCCGAGACCATCGCCGCCACCGATGAAGCGTCGCCATGCCCCCCTCGCCATGCCAGAAGAAAGGAGGAAGCAGGAATGGGGAGAGGCAGATGGCGAAGGGTTGAGAGGCACCGTTCCTCCAGCTCCCCTCTTTATGAAGGGGCAGGTGTCGGTGTCAAAACCGGCGGATCTCGGGTAGGGGGTCCCGAACTGTGCGTCTAGGCGGATGGTAACAGGAGACAAGGGACACGATGTTTTTACCAAAGTTCGGGCCCTCTCGATGGAAGTAATACCCTACTCCTGCTTGATTAATATTGATGATATGGGTAGTACAAGAGTAGATCTACCACGAGATCAAGGAGGCTAAACCCTAGAAGCTAGCCTATGGTATGATTGCTGTTCGTCCTACGGACTTAAACCCCCCGGTTTATATAGACACCGGATAGGTTAGGGTTACACAGAGTCGGTTACAATGGTAGGAGATCTACATATCCGTATCGCCAAGCTTGCCTTCCACGCCAAGGAAAGTCCATCCGGACACGGGACGAAGTCTTCAATCTTGTATCTTGATAGTCCAGGAGTCCGGCCAACGGTGATAGTTCGTCTATTCGGAAAACCCCTAATTGGAGACTCCCTCAGTAGCCCCCGAACCAGGCTTCAATGAAAATGAGTCCGGCGAGTTGATTGTCTTCGGCATTGCGAGGCAGGTTATTCTCCAAATTCCATATACTTGTCGAATAGTGTCCGGCTTCTGATAAATGATGCGCTCCTTGGCTTCTACGCCCAATAATGGCCATCTTCCACGTATTTGAACGAATGCGAAAAGCCAGGGTATTTTTACACTTACCCCCCTAGCTGCGCAAATGAGCCGCCTATAAAAGGGGCGAGGATCTAGATCTGAGTAACACCATCCCCCCTTCGCGAGCTTTCATCGGAGCGCCTCTGACCAAAGCCCATTCCATCATGGGCCAGTCGACGGCTCCTCCTCTCGCGCTCCCAGCCCTCAGCCTGGAAATTGGGAGAGATGCTCAGTCCCGCATAGCGAGCTAGTTATACTCCAAACCAAGGGATTTCTTCCCCCGGCCTTCATGGTTCCGATTCGAGCCGGACTCGCCACCTACAAGGGCGGAAAGCAAGCGGAGAGTGTCCCCGATCCCTCTAAAGGAGAGCGGGTATGCTTCATCTCTAATCAAGTAAGAGGACTCGGATTCCCAATCCATCCGTTTCTCCGGGGGCTCTTGGAGTTCTACGGCCTCCAGTTGCACCACCTTACGCCTGCCTCCATTTTGCACATCGCGGGCTTCGTGGCCCTTTGCGAGCTGTTCTTGGGCGTCGAAGCTCATTTCGCGCTGTGGAAGAGATTATTCTGCCTAGTACCCTGTTCTCATGAGGGGTCAATATATCAAGTGGGCGGAGCCGAACTATGGCGCATCGCCGGGACCGGATATCTATCCGGAACCCCGAAGAAGGCGTCCGAAGACTGGCCTTCGGAATGGTTTTACATGGAGGACGTCCCGCTGCCGGACCCTGTTCGGATCGGCCTTCCAGAATTTAGCAATGCTCCTCTGAAGAAGCGCCTAAGTTGGCGCCCGTGGAGCCCCCATAGGGAAAATGACCGGGACATCCTTTACTTGATGAGCCGAATAAGATTACTAGCTCATGCCGGATTGACCATGCCGGGAGTCATGGCAATCTGCATTATGAGGGGAGTGCAGCAGCTGCAATATAGGGGCCACCCCATGTGGGATTTCAATGGGGAGGACGATGCCACCAGCCATGGCCGCAAAGGGCCGGGATCGGTCACCGAACTAGTGAAGACCTTGTCTGCCATGTATAAAGGGGAGGAGGAGGATTTTCTCCGCGTCAATCCGCTGAACGAGATTTCTTCGAATAATCCTCGAAGTTAGGTAAGCAAACACCTTAGTGGCCTGTCTGATCCATGTTCCCGTGGTTAAATATCTCATTTCATGGTTTCTATGCAGGAACTGCGCCGGGCCGTGGAGAAGATACACAGCCCGCCCCTACAACCCGAGGATCCGGAACGGTCCCTCGATCCGGCCTCCGAAGAGGATCTGGATATAAAGGTGGAGTTGATCGACGGGGTGTTCCACCAACTTAGCATCGACAATGCTTTGGTTGCCATTACGGCCGATTACCCGGAATACTTCCAGCCTCACAGCTAACTGAGACCAAGGTCCCAATACTCTGATAACGACCCATCCGTGCTAATTTCTTGATCACCATATACCAATGGTGTTTCGAAGGGGGTACCTTTGAGGCAGGAAGCCGAGCCCGCGACGGCTGGCCAACAAGGCGTCTGGCCTTGCAGTTAAAAAGAAGTGCGGTCCGGATCGAAACTCCGCCGCAACGGTATGGCGTGTCACCATATTCCCAGCATTGATTCCTGGAAGGTGTACTAACGCTGGTGCTTTTTTCAGGAAAAAGAGCGCTTGCCGGACTGAGTCCGGAGAGGTTGCCCATCGAGCCTCCGCCGGCTAGGCTCTAAAGCCGGGTCCGGAAGCGGAGGAGAGCACGAGGCGTGCGTCGGATGCTCCTCCGACAGAGGATGCCGACAAATTGTCCGCCGCCAACTCCCAGGTGGAGAGCGCCATGAATCACAAAGCGCCACGGACAGTTCTTCGTGACGCATGTTTCTCCCAAGAGGCCTTGAATGCCTTCAATTCGGGAGATGCGCACCTCCGTGCCGCTTAAGATGGTCTAGCCAGAGCCACGGAGCAGTATGTAAAGGACATACAGGTAAGGAAATCTGACAGTTATATATGCCAGTAGCCCAACTTGAGGCCGCATTAGCCGCTATAGGGGGAGCCACAGAGACCCCCTCTGGTAATATATGCTTTAAAAGATAAATAGTTTATGAAGTGCGGCGGGTGTGTAACTCTGACAAAAATATTGCAGATGGCGCCGGACTAGATCCGGACAAGCAACAGCACTTGCGCCAGCTAAAGGCCGGCGAGAGCGTGCTTACGAGGTTGCGGCAGGAGAAAAATAACCTCCAAGATGCCAACACCAGACTGGGTGAGGAACTAAAAGATGTTCGTGCCCAGTTGTCTGACTCCGTAAAGGAGAATCAACGGCTTCGTCGCGGCATTTTTAGTAAGTGCTTGAGCGAACTTTGAAAGAGTTCGGCGAGGAAGGCGACTAACATAAACATGTATATAGGTTTGCTCACAGGTCGTCCTGAAGAGGAGATGCCCAATTCTTCGGGTGACCTTCTTCTCTGCGTCAGCTGGACGAACGAGTTCGGCAGGTGATGAAAGGCGTCGGCCAGGCCTTGTGGCCATCTATCTCCCTGCCAGAAGGCATTGGGGAGCTGGCAGAGCGGCTTCAAGGAGCACGGCGGCGCTTCCGACTGTGCAAGATATCGGCCTGCCGTCAAGGCACCAAGGAGGCCTGGGCCCTGGTAAAGACGCGGTACACGAAGGCTGACCCAAACCACATGGCCGAGGTCGTACCTGTGGGGCCTGATGGGAAGGAGATCCCTGTAAGCTTAGTGTACGGCCAAGTAGAATTGGCCGCCAGGTATTCCCAGCAAGATTGTAAATTAGATAGCCTATTAGATGGCATTGAGGAGGAATACAATGAGTCGAGTTGACTATGTAATTAAATATGACATTAAAAATGTCTTCTAGCCGGATTGTAGATCGTTTGTCATAGCGGACCTTTTCGCTTCGACCTCAGGACCCAATAGTCCGGAGTGTGTCTGAATACCTTTGTGGTTATGTAAGAACCGGGGTATGCATGGAGACAAGGCGTAGGGGTCGTTATTGATGTATCAGACAAGTGCCCAACTAGTTACGTTATATTACATGGATAGTAACACTACTAGGAAAAGGCCTACTAATGGCGCACCAGTTTTGCCTACTAATGGCGCATCACTGGTGCGCAATTACTAGCACGCCATTAGTAATTTTTACTAATGGCGCACCACTGATGCGCCATTAGTATCTGGTATACTAATGGCGCACCACTAATGCGCCATTAGTATAGGCCATGATCGCCATTAGTATAGGCCACTGGTGCGCCATTAGTATAAACAGCAGTGCGCCATTAGTATTTTTGAATTTTGAAGGCGGGAAGATAGTAGTGGCGCACCGTCTAACCCCCACCGTGCGCCATTGCTATTTTTGAATTTTGAATTTGGATCTGGATCGTGATTTTTTTGCCCATTTTTTGCTAGTTTTTTTGCTCGTTTTTTGGCATGATATTATTTCAAATTTTGTTCCTGTTTTTGGATCTTGTACGTTCTTTTGCCGTGTTCTTTTGTCGGAGAGGAGGAGGAGGAGGTCACCGGAGAGGCGCTCGCCTACATCGCCAGAGCGGAGGAGGAGGTCGCCGGAGAGGAGTTCACCGAAGCATCGGAGAGGAGGAAGGAGAAACCATGAGGGAATGGGAGGAGAGGAGGGAGGAGGAGCTCACCGGAGAGGAGGGAGGAGAAGCCGTGAGGGGAGGGAGGGAGGAGAGGAGGGAGGAGGAGGTTCCCGGAGAGGAGGAGGTCGCGGAGAGGAGGAGGAGGTCACGGGAGAGGAGGAGGAGGTCGCCGGAGAGGAGAAGGAGGTCGCGGAGAGGAGGAGGAGGTCATGGGAGAGGAGAAGGAGGTCGCTGGAGAGGAGGAGAAGGAGTGGAGGAGAGGAGAGGAGGAGATGGAGTGGAGGAGAGGAGAGGAGGAGATGGAGTGGAGGAGGTGCGCCCAGCCATATATAAGACATACTAATGGCGCATCATGGGCCGGTGCGCCATTAGTAACTTTTTTTTTGACTTATTTTGAATTTTGAAGGCGGGAAGATACTAATGGCGCACCATGGGCCGGTGCGCCATTAGCAACTTTTTTTTATTTTTTTGACTTATTTTGAATTTTGAAGGCGGGAAGATACTAATGGCGCACCATGGGCAGGTGCGCCATTAGTAACTTTTTTTTATTTTTTTGACTTATTTTAAATTTTGAAGGCGGGAAGATACTAATGGCGCACCATGGGCAGGTGCACCATGGGCAGATGGGTAAATAGTTAAAAATCATCTTTCAGTTCACCGACCGAATATTCCCTTAAGAACGCTAGCTTTCGGCTTCACCCAGTCTGAGGTACACATCCGGCTGACCCGGCAGTAACAATCGCAGAGGTGCTCCCTTTACCACCTAGCCGAACAATCGGGAACGTAGGGGTAAGCACAGGAGCCAGGCAACCCAGCTTGGCCAAAACTTAAGTCATATCGACGCATATAATGGTGAATAAAAGGTACATGCGGAAGCTTGACGCATGTATTGGGCATAATGCCCGTATAAATAAGCTTCTGGTAAAGAAGCCCCCAGGTATAATGTAGCGTCTAGCGTCAAGTATGTCTTGAATAAAGCGCAAACGAGCCTCTAAAGGCTTCAAGAAGAAGGAGGAGGAAGGAGAGAAGTAAAAGACAGCAAAAATAAAAATGTGGGCGGAGGAAGGAGACGAACTTGGAGTCCGGCGCTTAGGCGTAGAATCTTCGTAGACGGGCTACGTTCCATGGGTTCGGCTCGAGTCGGTTATCCGATGCGCTTCGCAGATGGTATGCTCCGCCGGTCAGGACCTGGTCGATGATGAAGGGACCTTCCCATTTGGGCTTGAGTTTGTCCTTTTTCTTGTCCGGCAGGCGTAGAACTAGTTCGCCAATGTTATAAGCTTTGGCCCGTACTTCCCTGCTTTGATATCTTTGAGCCTACTGTTGATAGAATGAGGAACGAGCTTTTGCCACATCGCGCTCCTCCTCCAATGCGTCCAAACTGTCCTGCCGATCGAGCTCGGCTTCTCTTTCTTCACACATGCGCACGCGAGGCAAGTCATGTATTATGTCGCAGGGCAAGACTGCCTCTGCGCCGTACACCATAAAAAATGGTGTGAATCCGGTTGTACGATTTGGCGTGGTCCGCAGCACCCAGAGTACGGAGTCGAGCTCCTCAACCCAGTGCATGTTAGATTCCTTGAGGGACCGCACTAGTCTGGGTTTAATGCTGCTCATGATTAGACCGTTTGCTCGCTCGACTTGACCGTTGGTTTGAGGGTGATATCTTGGCGTGTCGAGCTTGATGCCCATGTTTTTGCACCATAATTTGACCTCATCGGCCGTGAAGTTGGTGCCGTTATCAGTGATGATACTGTGGGGGACACCGTAACGGTGCACTACCCCTGATATGAAGTCTATCACCAGTCCGGATTCGGCCGTTTTAACAGGCTTGGCCTCTATCCATTTGGTGAATTTATCCACCATGACCAATAGGTATTTTTGCTTGTGGGTTCCTCCCTTAAGGGGTCCAACCATGTCAAGCCCCGGACCATGAACGGCCAGGTGATGGGTATAGTTTTGAGGCGGTGGGTGGCATGTAGCTTTAGTTAGCAAAAAGCTGGCAACCGACGCATCGTTGGACTAAGTCCTGCGCAGATCTGCCGGGCCGTCGGCCAATAAAATCCTGTCTGGAAGGCCTTGCCTACAAGGGCCGGGGCTGCGGCATGGTGCCCACCCAGTCCGGCATGAATTTCAGCCAGGAGGTTTCGCCCTTCCTCTTCGGAGATACACCTGTGAAGGACTCCGGTAGTGCTTTTCTTATAAAGCTCTCCCTCATGGATTTTATAGGCTTTAGATCATCGTACTATGCAGCGGGCCTCATTTTGGTCTTCGGGGAGTTCCTGCCTAGTTAGGTAGGCTAGGAATGGTTCCGTCCACGGGGCGATGACCGCCATTATTTTGTGGGTGGAGGGTGTTATCTCGGTGGCAGAGCCTCTGATTGTGTTAGAGTGTTCGGCGTTAGGCAGTGCGGTTGGGTCCGGATTGTTATTGCCGGACTCCCCTTCCCATAGTACGGATGGCTTGAACAGTCGTTCCAGAAAGATGTTGGGCGGGACGGCATCGCGTTTTGCATCGATGCATGCCAATATGTCCGCCGCCTGGTTGTTATCCCAGGCTATATGTCGAGCCCTTCGAACCGTGCTGACATTTTTAGGACCGCATTGCGGTATGCTGCCATTTTCGGATCTTTGGCATCAAAGTCTCCGTTTATTTGAGATATCGCGAGGTTCGAATCCCTGTGCACCTCTAGGCGTTTAATGCCCATGGAGACTGCCATCCGGAGGCCGTGCAGAAGGGCCTCATATTCGGCTGCATTGTTGGAGTCCGTATACATTATCTGAAGGACGTACTGGACTGTGTCCCCGGTTGGGGACGTCAAGACGACGCCAGCCCCCAGGCCGGCCAACATTTTGGAGCCGTCAAAGTGCATGATCCAATTGTAGTATGCGCCGTACTCTTTAGGGAGTTCGGCTTTGGTCCATTCGGCCACGAAGTCGCCCAAAACCTGCGACTTGATAGCTCGTCATGGCTTGTAGGTTATGTCGAATGGAAGGAGCTCTATGGCCCATTTAGCAATCTGGCCCATCGCGTCGCGGTTGTTTATAATGTCATTAAGAGGTACTTCGGAGGCTACCGTTATCGAGCACTCTTGAAAGTAGTGTCGCAGCTTCCGGGATGCCATGAACACCGCGTATGCTATCTTTTGATAATGTGGGTACCGGGACTTGCACGCAGTGAGGACAGTGGACACATAATAAACCGGTCTTTGAAGAGGTAACCGGTGTCCGTCCGTTTCTCGTTCGACGAGGAGCACCGCGCTAACAACTTGATGTGTTGCAGCGATATATAATAGCATTGGTTCGCCCATGTTGGGCGCGACCAGGACCGGATTTGTTGCCAATATGGCTTTTATTTCTTCGAGTCCGGCCATGGCTACATCCGTCCACTCAAAGTGATCGGTGCGCCGGAGGAGGCGGTAAAGGGGTAACGCCTTTTCTCCCAAACGGGAAATAAAGCGGCTTAGAGCCGCTATGCATCCAGTCAATTTTTGTATTTGCTTGAGGTCTTTTGGAATATCCAATTGTGACAGAGCTCGGATCTTGGCTGGGTTTGCTTCAATTCCTCTACCGGACACAATGAAGCCCAAGAGCTTTCCGGCTGGGACGCCGAAGACTCATTTTTCCGGATTGAGCTTAATGTCATATTTACGGAGATTGTCGAATGTGAGCCTCAAGTCGTCTACTAGAGTTTTGACATGCTTGGATTTGACGACCAAGTCATCTACATATGCTTCTACTGTTTTGCTAATCTGGTTTGCCAGACATGAATGAATCTTGCGCTGATATGTAGCGCCAGCGTTTTTGAGCCCGAAGGGCATTGTGTTGAAGCAGAATGGGCTGTATAGAGTGATGAATGTTGTTGAAGCTTGGTCTGGCTCAGCCATCTTGATTTGGTGGTAGCCGGAGTACGCGTCGAGGAAGCACAATGAGTCGTGTCCTGCTGTGGCGTCGATAATTTGATCAATTTGAGGGAGGGGGAAGGGATCCTTTGGGCAAGCCTTATTAAGGTCTTTGAAATCAACACATAGGCGCCAGGATTTATCCTTCTTTGGTACCATCACCAGATTTGCTAGCCAGTCCGGATGTTTTATATCTCTGATGAATCCGACTTCCAGGAGTTTGGCTAGCTCCTCTCCCATGGCATGTCTCTTGGGTTCGGAAAAGCGCCGAAGAGCCTGTTTGTTGGCTTGAATCCTTTTAGGATATTTAGGCTGTGCTCGGCCAGCCGACGTGGGATTCCTGGCATGTCCGAAGGGTGCCAGGCGAAAATGTCCCAGTTTTCTTGTATAAATTCTCGTAGTGCGGCGTCTACATCAGGGTTTAATAGTGCCCCAATGGAGTTTGGCTAGCTCCTCTCCCATCCCCTCTCAATGAAAGCACCAATGTCGGTGTCAAAACCGGAGGATCTCGGATAGGGGGTCCCGAACTGTGCGTCTAGGCGGATGGTAAATTGAGACAAGGGACACGATGTTTTTACCCAGGTTCGGGCCCTCTCGATGGAGGTAATACCCTACTCCTGCTTGATTAATATTGATGATATGGGTAGTACAAGAGTAGATCTACCACGAGATCAAGGAGGCTAAACCCTAGAAACTAGCCTATGGTATGATTGTTGTTAGTCCTACGGACTAAAACCCTCCAGTTTATATAGACACCGTATAGGTTAGGGTTACACAGAGTCGGTTACAATGGTAGGAGATCTACATATCCGTATCGCCAAGCTTGCCTTCCACACCAAGGAAAGTCCATCCGGACACGGGACGAAGTCTTCAATCTTGTATCTTCATAGTCCAGGAGTCCGGCCAACAGTGATAGTTCGGCTAACCGGACACCCCCTAATCCGGGACTCCCTCAGTAGGTGCGAGGCTCGGCCGCCCCCTCTCGGCCAATCCGGCCCATTGAAGTGACAGCAAGCGGGGCCGTCGACCGCCCTCCCTACTCCATCGAAGGCGCGTGGGAATCAACCCACACACGCACACAATTTCCCACATCCCGCACGCCTGTCATTCGCCCTGCATCGTGCATGCGGCGAACGTGGCGCAAGGGATAGGCGCAGTGGGACGCGTGGAGCGACGGCTCCCAAGCGAGGGCAGTAAATGAGCAGCGGCCCTGTGGTCTGAAAGAGACAAGCAAGCCTCCTCTTTACTGTCCACCACGGGATGACGCTAGCATGCTTCCGTCATGTACGCGCACGACCCCCACGTCGGGCGTTCAACGCAGGTCATGGGGGAGCGAAGTGGATGGAGCAGTTACCGCGGTGAAATATGCCCCAACTGCCTGCACACCGTTCTGGCCCTGGCCCAACAACGTGCTGCGGTTATGTTTGCCCCAGGCCTGGGGGCTCCTGCGGTGTACAAAAGTAGGGGCTCTGCTTTTGACCCCTTTACTTGTGCACGGGCAGTCAGAGCCACCCGCCACGACCACGCATAACAGTCCAGGAAAGGGAAGACGAAGGCACAAGACAAACAAAGCAACGACAAGGACCAAGACCACAAAGATCGGATGGACGAAGCAGGTTTCGCCGGCAAGGAACCTTGCCTGGGCAACCTCAGCGGCCCCGACAAGACCCGTGGCGGGCAGCCCGCCCACACCAGCTGAGTGAGCCACCTTTGAGCCCACCAACGCTAGACAAACGCATTGGGACAAGGCTCGGGAGGCACCTCCATGGTGGCATGCAGATCTTTGTGAAGAAAAAGAATAGTCAAGATCAAATGAGGATAGGAAGGCAACAATCCTCGGCAGGGTTCTTACCAAGGAAGCCCACAAGACCCCCGGCAAGGTCCTTGCTGGGGATGACGGCGTGCCGAGGCGAGACCCTTGCCGGGCCACCCGGCAAGGCCCTCGCCAAGCGCGCCAGCAGGGCCCCTGCCAGGCCCACGCCAGCCAAGTCTCCGCCATCGTTCGCATGCAGCTGCCAACCCAACTAGCTGGGCAGGCACCTGCGTGGCAACATGCATCCCTTCGTGGAGGCTCCACCATCGTGCCACCTCAGTTGCCTGCCTGCCTACATGGCAACGCATGCATCGCTGGCCAGGGCGCATGTCGAAGCAAGGAGGAGGGGCGACGGACGGGACGAGCCTCGCTCCCATCCCCGACAAACTGAAGGGACACCTAAGCCTCGCATTAAATGTGCTTTGTCCTATAATTCCAGCGATAAGCTCACAGCACTGATACGTCTCCAACATATCTATAATTTATGAAGCATTCTTGCTATTTTATTATCTGTTTTGAATGATAATGGGCTTTATTATACACTTTTATATTACTTTTGGGACAAACCTATTAACCGGAGGCCCAACCCATATTGCTGTTTTATTGCCTGTTTCAGTATTTCGAAGAAAAGGAATATCAGACGGAGTCCAAACAGAATGAAACCTTCGGCAACCTGATTTTTTGGAAGATTATCATCCTGGAGACTTGGAGTTCATGTCAGAAGATACTCGCGGAGCCCAGGAGATAGGGGGGCGCCCCCCTACTGGGCGCGCCCCCTGTATCGTGGACCCCTCGAGCACCTCGCGACCGACTTCTTTCGCCTATATAAGCCTACGTACCCTAAAACCATATTATATCAAGATAGATCGGGAGTTCCGCCACCGCGAAGCCTCTGTAGCCACCAAAAACCTCCTGGAGCCCGATCCGGCACACTGCCGGAGGGGGAACCCATCACCGGTGGCCATCTTCGTCATCCTGAAGCTATCCATGACAAGGAAGGAGTAGTTCACCCTCGAGGCTGAGGGTATGTACCAGTAGCTATGTGTTTGATCTCTCTCTCTCTCTCTCTCGTGTTCTCTCTCGTGTTCCCTCTATGGCGCGATCTTGATGTATCCCGAGCTTTGCTATTATAGTTGGATCTTATGATGTTTCTCCCCCTCTACTCTCTTGTGATGAATTGAGTTTCCCTCTTGAAGTTATCTTATTGGATTGAGTCTTTATGATGAGAACACTTGATGTATGTCTTGCCATGTTTATTTGTGGTGACAATGGGATATCACGCGCCACTTGATGTATGTTTTGTTGACCAACTTGCGTGTTCCGCCCATGAACCTATGCATAGGGGTTGGCACACGTTTTCTTGAATCTCCGGTAGAAACTTTGGGGCACTCTTTGAAGTACTTTGTGTTGGTTGGATGAATCTGAGATTGTGTGATGCATATCGTATAATCATGCCCACGGAGACTTGAGGTGACAATGGAGTATCTAGGTGACATTAGGGGTTTGGTTGATTTGTGTCTTAAGGTGTTATTCTAGTATGAACTCTTTAATAGATCGACCCGAAAGTATAACTTTGAGGTGGTTTCGTACCCTACGATAATCTCTACTTTTGTTATCCGCTATTAGTGGCTTTGGAGTGACTCTTTGTGGCATGTTGAGGGCTTGTTATATGATCTATCTATGTTATTATTGTTGAGGGAACTTGCACTAGTGAAAGTATGAACCCTAGGCCTTGTTTCCTATCATTGCAATACCATTTACGCTCACTTTTATCACTTGCTACCTTGCTGTTTTTATAATTGCAGATTACAAATAACTCTATCTACCATCTAATTTGCACTCGTATCACCATCTCTTCGCCGAACTAGTGCGCCTATACAATTGACCATTGTACTGGGTGTGTTGGGGACACAAGAGACTCTTTGTTATTTGGTTGCAGGGCTGCTTGAGAGAGACCATCTTCATCCTACGCCTCCTACGGATTGATAAACATTAGGTCATCCACTTGAGGGAAATTTGCTACTGTCCTACAAACCTGTGCACTTGCAGGCCCAACAACGTCTACAAGAAGAAGGTTGTGTAGTAGACATCAAGCTCTTTTAAAGCGCCGTTGCTGTGGAGGTGAGTGCTTGAAGGTATATCTTTAGATCTTGCAATTGAATCTTTTTGTTTCTTGTTTTATCACTAGTTTAGTTTATAAAAGAAAACTACACAAAAAATGGAGTTAAGTTTGTCTCATACGCTTCGTCTTTTTAATATCTTTCGTGAGAATGACGGAAAGGAAAATTGTGCTCAAGTGCGAGAAGAAGAATTACATAGAATGCTTGGCATGAAATATATGAATGATGAGCATGATTGCAATGTTGTTAGTATGAATTCCTTGAATATCCATGATGCTAATGATATGCAAAGCCACAAGCTTGGGGAAGCTATGTTTGATGAATATGATATTTTTGTCCCCAAGTTTTGATGAGAATATTTATTATGATGAAAGCATGCCTCCTATTTATGATGATTATATTGATGTAAGTGGGTTTGGAAGAGTGTCAACTTTAGGAATTAGTGATCCCACTATTTTGGAGGATGTTGAATCTTATTGTGTTGAACATGAAAGTGGAATTGGAAGAGTGTCAACTTTATTTAGTGATGATTCCACTATTTTGGAAGAGGTTCCAATTGATTATGAGAACAAAGTTGCTATCTATGATGATTATTGTTATGACTTGTATGCTATTAGGAATAATGATAACCATGAAACTTGTCATCATGATTTTAGTATTCAATTGGATTATGCCTCAAATGATAATTATTTTGTTGATTTTGCTCCCACTATTCCGAATAAGAAGAATTTTGCTTATGTGGAGAGTAGTAAATTTTCTATGCTTGTAGACCATGAAAAGAATGCTTTAGGTGCTGGTTATATTGTTGAATTCATTCATGATGCTACTGAAAATTATTATGAGGGAGGAACATATGCTTGTTGAAATTGCAATAATGTCAGGTTTCCTCTCTATGTGCTTAAAATCTTGAAGCTATGCTTGTTTTACCTTCCTATGCCTATTGATTATTGTTCCCATAAGTTGTTTGCTCACAAAATCCCTATGCATATGAAGTGGGTTAGACTTAAATGTGCTAGTCATATGCTTCATGATGCTCCCGTTATGTTTCAATTCTTATCTCTTATGTGAGCATCATTTCATCATGCCTAGCTAGGGGCGTTAAACGATAAATTTATTTTTGTTTCTTACTTTTTGTTCATGTTTAGTAATAAATAATTCATCTATCCTCTTGTTATATGTGGTCTCATGTTTTAATTAGTGTTTGTGCCAAGTAGAACCTTTGGGAAGACTTGGGTGAAGTTTATATGATCTTGCTGTAAAAAACAGAAACTTTAGCGCTCACGAGATTAGCTGCCTTTTTTTACTGGAGAGTACTTTTAGGTTGATTCTTTTTGCAGATGATTAATAGACAAATTAGTCAGGTCCAGAAATTTATTTCAGAATTGTTTGAGTTCCAGAAGTATACGTTTGATACAGATTACTACAGACTGTTCTGTTTTTGACAGATTCTGTTTTCATTGTGTTGTTTGCTTATTTTGATGAATCTATGAGTAGTACCGGAGGGTATGAACCATAGAAAAGTTAGAATACAGTAGATATTACACCAATACGAATTTAGAATGAGTTCATTACAGTACCTAAGTGTTGGTTTTATTTTCTTATACTAAAGGAGCTTACGAGTTTTGTGTTGAGTTTTGTGTGGTTGAAGTTTTCAAGTTTTGGGTGAAGTTTCGATGGACTACGGAATAAGGAGTGGCAAGAGCCTAATACTGGGGATGCCCAAGGCACCTCAAGGTAATATTCGAGGACAACCAAGAGCCTAAGCTTGGGGATGCCCCGAAAGGCATCCCCTCTTTCGTCTTCGTTCATCGGTAACCTTACTTGGAGCTATATTTTTATTCGCCACACGATATGTGTTTCTCTTGGAGAGTCATTTTATTTTGTTAGTATTTGCTTTCTGTTAGTTAGAATAATGTTTTGCATCTTTATTTTCAATAAAAAAAGTCAAGGATAGCCTTTACCATGCTTGTTTTGCTAGTATGCATGTTGCTGTTTGAAAACAGAAAGTTTACCGCTGTTACAAAAATTCCCTAGAAAATTCAGAGAATGGTATAATGTTGAATCTTTTTGCATATTAAGCTCTGATAAATTTATTACAGCGTAGTATTTTTCTTATAATTTTTGGAGTTAGGGAACTATTGATACTCTTGCATCCTTTACAGATTGTACTGTGTTGGCAGATTGCTGTTATGTTTGGATTGTTTGCATATGTTTGCTTGTTTAATGATTCTATTTGAGGATAGGAGTATTAAATATGCAGAGACAATTAGTATGCAATGTTGAATAATAATTTTAGTGATTTGTTATAGTAGAAAATGATAAGGTTTTGCATTGGTTTATACTAACCTATCTCACGAGTTCTTGTTGAGTTTGTTGTGGATGAAGCCTTTGATAAAAAAAGAAACCATGACATGAGAGGAATTAAGGAGACATAAAAGCTCAAGCTTGGGGATGCCCAAGGCACCCCAAGATAATATTTCAATAAGTCTCAAGCATATAAGCTTGGGGATGCCCCGGTAGGCATCCCACCTTTCTTCTTCAACAATCATCGGTTAGTATCGGTTGAGCCTAAGTTTTTGCTTCTTCACATGAGTTGTGCTATCCTTGCAATGTCATTTTATTTTGTTTTTCTTGCTACTTGAATACAATACCAAGATCTGAAATTCATAAATGAGAGAGAGAGTCTTCATATAGTTACACAATTATTTAGCTACTCATTGATCTTCACTTATATCTTTTTGGAGTAGTTTGTCATTTACTCGTGTGCTTCACTTATATCCCATGAGTAAATGGTTGAAGGAGTTGAATGTCATAAATATGAATTTATATATGCCTCATTTGCTTATCCCATGGGTAGAAATGACTTCACATCCAAGAAGTAGAGGTTGTAAATTTATTGACGGTTAGCAAGCATTGTATTAGTCATTTGAACAATTCATGAAAGAATATTGAAGGAAGAGAGATTTCACATATAAATATATTATCATAGACATCTTTTATAATTGTAAGCACTCATATTAAGTATGACATGCTAAAGAGTTGATGTTGGACAAGGAAGACAACGTAATGGGTTATGTTTTCTCACATCTCAGTTAAAGTATATTGTCATGGATCATTCAAACATGTTGAGCTTGCTTTTCCCCCTCATGCTAGACAAAAATTCCAAGCACAAAGTAGAGATACTACTTGTGCTTCCAAATATCCTTAAACCCAGTTTTTGCCATGAGAGTCCACCATACCTACCTATGGATTGAGTAAGATCCTTCAAGTAAGTTGTCATCGGTGCAAGCAATAAAAATTGCTCTGTAAATATGCATGAATTATTAGTGCGGAGAAAATAAGCTTTGTACGAACTTGTTATGGAAGCAATAAAAGCGACGCCAACGGGGATCCCCCATTCCGAAAGGTAACGGGACCAGCCCTTAGGTGATTGCATAATAAAGGTCCATATACAAGCGGCAATATAAAGTGACATTCTTTCACATTAAGATTTTGTGTATCCAACCCTAAAAGCGCATGACAACCTCTGCTTCCCTCTGCAAAGGGCCTATATTTTACTTTATGTCTTTTACTTTATGCAAGAGTCAAGGTGATCTTCACCTTTCCCTTTTTCATTTTATCCTTTGGCAAGCAATTCGTGTTAGGGTGATCCTGATATATATATCCAATCGGATGTACATTAGCATGAACTATTATTGTTGACATCACCCAAAGGTGAATACATTTGGAGGCAACACTATAAGCCCCTATCTTTCTCTGTGTTCAATTAAAACTTCATAACCACAAGTATTGCGTGAGTGTTAGCAATGGTAGAAGACTATATGATAGTTGAGTATGTGAAGTTTGCTAAATTAAAGCTCTGACATAGACCCTTCCTGAAAATAGGATGAATTGCAATTGTTTTGATGACTAAGAATGAAGTTTGCTAGTTTTCAAGAAAGTTTATGGTCTATGCTTTAACATGTGAATTGCTTGTTACTTGATCATGAAAAGTTTTATGAGATGAACTACTGTTATGACATATAATGATGCTAGTAAAGGTGATGGAAATTATCATTGATCAAACTTGTGCACCTTCTAGCATCCACACTTGATAAATTCTTTCTTTATCAGTTACCTACTCGAGGACGAGTAGGAATTAAGCTTCGGGATGCTGATACGTCTCCAACGAAACCAACGTATCTATAATTTATGAAGCATTCATGCTATTTTATTATCTGTTTTGAATGATTATGGGATTTATTATACACTTTTATATTACTTTTGGGACTAACCTATTAACCGGAGGCCCAGCCCATATTTGTTGTTTTATTGCCTGTTTCAGTATTTGGAAGAAAAGGAATATCAAATGGAGTCCAAACGGAATGAAACCTTCGGCAATGTAATTTTTTGGAACATTATCATCCTGGAGACTTGGAGTTCACGTCAGAAGATACTCGAGGAGCCCAGGATATAGGGGGGAGTGGCCCCCCCTACTGGGCGCGCCCCCTATCTCTAGGACCCCTCGAGCACCTCCCGACTGACTTCTTTCGCCTATATAAGCCTACGTACCCTAAAACCATCGAATATCAAGATAGATCGGGAGTTCCACCGCCACAAGCCTCTGTAGCCACCAAAAACCTCTCGGGAGCCCGTTCTGGCACCCTACCGAAGGTGGAACCGATCACCGATGGCCATCTTCATCACCCCGGTGCTATCCATGACAAGGAGGGAGTAGTTCACCCTCGAGGCTGAGGGTATGTACCAGTAGTTATGTGTTTGATCTCTCTCTCTCTCTCGTGTTCTCTCTCGTGTTCCCTCTATGGCACGATCTTGATGTATCCTGAGCTTTGCTATTATAGTTGGATCTATTGATGTTTCTCCCCCTCTATTCTCTTGTGATGAATTGAGTTTCCCTCTTGAAGTTATCTTATTTGATTGAGTCTTTATGATGAGAACACTTGATGTATGTCTTGCCGTGTTTATCTGTGGTGACAATGGGATATCATGTGCCACTTGATGTATGTTTTGGTGACCAACTTGAGGGTTCCGCCCATGAACCTATGCATAGGGGTTGGCACACATTTTCTTGACTCTCCGGTAGAAACTTTGGGGCAATCTTTGAATTACTTTGTGTTGGTTGGATGAATCCGAGATTGTGTCATGCATATCGTATAATCATGCCCATGGATACTTGAGGTGACAATGGAGTATCTAGGGGACATTAGGGTTTTGGTTGATTTGTGTCTTAAGGTGTTATTCTAGTACGAACTCTTTAATAGATCGATCCAAAAGAATAACTTTGAGGTGGTTTCGTACCCTACCATAATCTCTATGTTTGTTCTCCGCTATTAGTGGCTTTGGAGTGACTCTTTGTTGCATGTTGAGGGCTTGTTATATGATCTATCTATGTTATTATTGTTGAGAGAACTTGCACTAGTGAAAGTATGAACCCTAGGCCTTGTTTCCTATCATTGCAATACCGTTTACGCTCACTTTTATCACTTGCTACCTTGCTGTTTTTATAATTTCAGATTACAAATACCATTATCTACCATCTATTTTGCACTTGTATCACCATCTCTTTGCCGAACTAGTGCGCCTATAGAGTTAAACATTGTATTGGGTGTGTTGGGGACACAAGAGACTCTTTGTAATGTGGTTGCAGGGTTGCTTGAGAGAGACCTTCTTCATCCTACGCCTCCTACGGATTGATAAACCTTAGGTCATCCACTTGAGGGAAATTTGCTACTGTCCTACAAATCTGTGCACTTGCAGTCCCAACAACGTCTACAAGAATAAGGTTGTGTAGTAGACATCAAGCACTCTAGCACTTTCCACCTCCTGTGTGCCACTTTCGCAGCCCCTTTCGCCTATAAAAGGAGGCCCATGTTGCACTGGAGAGGGATTCGGCTCTTTCTAACCTGGCAGCACCCAGAGCTAGTTCAAGATCTCAAGAACACTAAATACATCCACAAAAGCAGGATTGTAGGGTTTTACGCATCTTTGCGGCCCGAACCTGGGTAAATCCCCTTTGTTATGTCTACTAGTCCCGCTCTTCTCACGATCCCACGCCCCGCAACTGTAGTAGAGATTCTAGTGATCCCATAGGTGTCGTTTCCCACTGACACAACCTAACCAAGAAAATACTATTTTCACTTGTCCGTTTGGAACGTATGCTTATAGACGTATGCCTTTTGGTTTTTGTAATGCACCTGCTACCTTTCAAAGATGTATGACTGCTATATTCTCTGATTTTTGTGAAAAGATTGTTAAGGTTTTCATGGATGACTTTTCTGTTTATGGGAAGTCTTTTGATGATTCTTTACGCAATCTTGATCGAGTTTTGCAGAGATGTGAGCAAACTAATCTTGTCTTGAATTGGAAGAAGTGCCACTTCATGGTTAACGAAGGTATTGTTTTGGGCCATAAAATTTCTAAAAAGGGCATTGAGGTGGACGAAGCCAAAGTTGATGCTATTGAGAAAAGGTCATGTCCTAAAGATATCAAAGGTATTCATATTTTCCTTGGTCATGCTGGTTTCTATAGGACGTTTATCAAAGACTTTTCTAAAATTTCTAGGCCTCTTACAAATCTTCTGTAAAAGGATATTCCCTTTGTGTGGTGATTGCTTGGAAGCCTCTCAAACACTAAAGAAAGTCTTAATTACTGCACATGTTGTTCAACCACTTGATTGGAACATGCCTTTGGAGATTATGTGTTGTGACGACCCTGATTCAATTATACACTAATCATGCACGCAAATGTGTACGGTCAAGATCAGGGACTCACAGAAAGATATCACAACACAACTCTAAAAGTAAATTAAGTCATACACGCATCATATTACAAGCCAGGGGCCTTGAGGGATCGAATACAAGTTCTCGAACATAAACGAGTCAGTGAAAGCAACCATATCTGAGTACAGACATAAGTTAAACAACTTGCCATAAGATGGCTAGTGCAAACTGGGACACAGATCAAAAGAGGCGCAGGCCTCCTGCATGGGATTCTCCTAAACTACTCCTTGTCATTATCAGCGGCTTGCACGTAGTAGTAGGCACCTCTAGTGTAGTAGGGGTCCTCGTCGACGGTGGCGTCTGGCTCCTAGGCTCCAAAGTCTGGTTGCGGCATCCGGGAAGAAGAGGAAAAAGGGGGAAAGAGGGAGCAAAGCAACCGTGAGTACTTATCCAAAGTATTTGCAAGCAAGGATCTATACAACATATGCATGGGTATCTATGTAAAGAGGCAATATCGGTGGTCCTATCGAAGACTACACTTCTGGCAACCTCCGTCTTGTAGCATGTAGAAGAGAGTAGATTGAAGTCCTCCAAGTAGCATCGCATAGCATAATCATACCCGACGATCCTCCCCTCGTCGCCCTGTGGGAAAGCGATCACCGGGTTGTCTCTGGAACTTTTCTGGGTGTGTTTTATTAAGTATCTGGTTCTAGTTTTCATAAGGTCAAGGTACAACTTCGGGTAGTTCTTTTATGGAGGGACACGGCTATTCCAATAGATAAACTTCCTTGCAGGGGTGCACCACATAACCCAACACGCTCGATCGCCTTTGGTAGGACACACTTTCCTGGGTCATGCCCGGCCTCGGAAGATCAACATGTCGCCGCCCTACCTAGGCACAACAGAGAGGTCAGCACGCCGGTATAAATCCTATGCGCGTAGGGGTTAGGGCCCATCACCCATTGCACACCTACACGTTGCGTACGAAACCTCCATTACAAAGGAAGTTGCGTTACGCGGTCCAACCCGGCGCGCGCCTATCAGTCGCTGACGTCAAGAAGGCTTCGGCTAATACCACGACGTCGAGGGCCCATAACTGTTCCCGCGTAGTTGGTTAGTGCTTATAGGCCAGTGGGCAGACTCGGATCAATTACCAAGATCTCGTTAAACGTGTTATTTTGAAGTAACCGCAGACGCCGACCAGGGTCAGGCCCACCTCTCGCCTAGGTAGTCTCAGCCTGCCCTGTCGCTCCGCAACAAAATAATAGTTGGGGGCCATCGGGAACCCAGGCCCACCTCTACCAGGATGGAGCCACCTATCCTTTCAGCCCCCATAATGGAATCACTTGCGGGTACTCAACGAGCCGACCTGACTTTAGTCACCATCTGTATAGTATGTACATATGTATAGTATATACCCGTGATCACCTCCTGAGTGATCACGGCTCGATAGTATAGAAAGGCATACTGACCACAATGTAGGGCCAATGATGATAAACTATCATTCTATACTGAGTATTTAGGATTGCCGGTAAGGTATTAATGACTATAGCAACAATGACAGGCTATGCAACAGAATAGGAGTAACCGAATAGTAACATGCTACACTACTCTAATGCAGGCAATAGAGAGAAGAATAGGCGATATCTGGTGATCAAGGTGGGGGCTTGCCTGGTTGCTCTGGCAAGAAGGAGGGGTCGTCAATTCCGTAGTCGAACTGGGTATCAGTACAGTCGGTCTCGTAGTCTACCGGAGAGAAGAGGGGGAAGAAACAGTAAATACAATGCAGACATAAGCATGACGATGCATGACATGACAATGAGCGGTGCTAAGTGTGCCCTAACACCGCAATAGGTGGTACCGGAAAAAGGGGGAAACATCCGGGAAGTTATCCCCGGTGTTTCGCATTTTCAGACAGATGAACCGGAGGTGAAATGTCGCAGGTTCGTTATGCTAGGGATGCGTGGCGGACGAACGGGCTGCATATTCATGTACAAAGTTTTCCCATCCGAGTTACGGGTTATTTTATATTAATTTTCTAAGTTTTAAATCACATTTAGAATTAACAGAATTAATTTAATTTGGAAACGTTTATTGTGTTACCATGACGTCAGCGTGACGTCAGCGGTCAGCGTTGACCGTTTACCGGTCAAATAGGGCAGTGGGGCCCGTCTGATATTGACAGATCCTAACTAATCAGGTTTTAAATTATCTAACCTAGTTAATTAAGCTAATTTAAGTAAAGTTAATAATGTTAATTAATTATATTACTAATTAATTCAGTATTTTATTATTATTTTTTTAACATCTTTTTTAAACCAGCGGTACTGGGCCCCGACTGTCATAGGCCAGGCATGCGGTTAGGCGGTTGCAGGCCCAGGGCGACAGGTTACGCGCATGGCCCGTGCGGGCGCTGTGGGTAGGCAGGGGTGCAGCGGCGCGGGCACGCAGCGGCAACGCGAGGTGAGCGCGGGTCCGGCTATGGCGCGCCGGAGGGGAGGAGGCGCGCGCCGGGGCGCCGTTCCAGGTGCGGTGCGGGAGGTGGTGGAGTAGGGGCTTGAGAGCGAGCAGGGAGTAGGTTCGTGCGTGCGTGTGAGTGGCCTCGGCAAGCGGAGCGGCAGAGCTCCGGTAAGGGCTACGGTGGCCAGGGAACATGAACGACGACACAAACATGGGGGATATGCGAGGTGCTCACATCAAAGCTCGTGGAGTGGTCGACGAGGGCGAAGAAGCAGTGGTCGCGACGAATCGACGGTGATGACCAGTCGGGCAGAGAGGGGAGACGAGGACGATCCAGCAAGGTAGGGGTCCCGGGCTTGATCCCGTGGTCGAAGACAATGAAGAGGAGGTCGAAGTAGCGGATGGCCACGGCGGTTCGCGACGGCGAGTGGTAGCCATGTAAGGCGCTTGGGCACGTGGACGAGCACGCGTGCGGGGTCACATGCAAGGCGCTGGAGCCGAGCAAGAGTCGGAGAAGAGGACCAAGGGCATGGAGGCCCGAGGCGGTCGCTGGAAACCATGGGGATCTGGGCGAGGAGATCCTCTCCTGTGTGTGTGTTGCATGCTGGCGGCGGGTGAGGGAGACGAGGGGAGAGGTGGGGATCGTGCGGGGGAAGTTGGGTGAGGGCTATGTCACGAGTGGAGTGGGGTGGTTATGGGAGGCTAGCCGTTGGGTCGGCCTGGCTGGGCCATGGCCTAGTTGGACCAAGGGGTCCACTAGGGGAGGTGGGTTTTTGTCTCCTTTTTTAAAAAAAATTGACTGTTGTTTTATTTCTTTTCTTTTTTAATTTTATATTTTAAATACCTTAGTTTTATAAAATACATTAGTTGTACCTAAATTAGCAACAACAAATATGCCACCACCTCAACTAACTTGGCACGTAAAATTAAATAGTTTGTAATTGTTTATTATTTTAAAAGCTTTTAAATAATTGGTTTTGTTACTGTTTTGTTCATTTTAGAGTTTTACACACTTCATAAAAGTATGGTTTCTCCACCAACATTTCGTATCGATTATTTGCCACAAACCGAACATTTTAGTTTCAATTTTTGAAAACTTTTGTTGGTTGCCAATTTTTGAATTTGAATTCATATCGGTTTCAAACTAACGCGCGATTAGCAAAAGTAATCGAGGTGACATGGCATCATTAGCAGAGGTTCACTATAGCTTAATTACCCGTGCGTTACAATTCTGCTCCACTACAACAAATCTCGTCCCGAGATTTAAGAGGGAGATTAAGGGGGAAAGGATTTGGTTATGAAATTATAACCAATCTTCTCGGTCTTGGTTGCTCTCCTTGAAGTGGTCGATCCAAAATGCTGATGTCTTCATACTTCTGCTTGAGGCCATCATGATGAAGTTGGCATCCTTTCTTCAGGGACTCATCATACTTACGAAAAGGATAAGGGGTAGCTTCGGAACAACGGAACTCTACAAGGTCGCTATCCGGTGTATAACTCAGGGAATGTGGTAGAAAGTAACTCTCAAGTTGAAACTTAAGAAAATATCGAGAACAAAGTATGAAGGTACCATGAGAAGTTCCAAACGGATAGGCAATCATTTGATTCCTAACCAGAAGGTAAAAGGGTTTCAGGGCAACGAGAATAAGTATTGCGTCTGATACCAGCATAGATCACTAGGAAGGTAACCCGTCAATTACATAGGTAGCCAGGCTCGAGAAATAACTTTGGAGACAGGGATATATAGAAGAGTGAGGTTTTGATCCTGTGGATCCGTGGGTTATGGGAGACCATGTGGGTTAAAGTAAGAGGGGCAGTGACATCTTGCATGTTCATGATAGCAAGGCATGTCAGGGAAAGCCTGCCAGTTATGTCGGCATCAACATCGGTACCAATAGCGAGGGACGAGGAGAGCCATTTTCGTGCTTGTTGAACGAGGCGGACCAATAGGCAAGGTTCTCGTCCATCAGTGGTTACCGAAATGTCATCAACAATAGAGAGAGGGTCTTGCTGACAGAATTATACACCAAGGTGTTTACAGAAGCAGGAGAATAATACTGCTCAGATCATATAGGTCACAAGAAAGGTTAAACCAAACAATGGAAAGGAAAATATGAATATCAGATTAAACAGAATAATGGAAAGGAAATGTTTTTAAACACATATTTCAGGGGAGTAACCTTCCGAAGGACAAGCAGAGCATGATATCCATGGCAGGATATAATGTAGAAAACCCTTTAGGTAAGGGGAGAGAAATTTCATGACATTATCCATACAATGGTGTTTGGATAATTGATAAGGAAATTTTTGTATTGTGCTTCAAATGTTCTTATTGAAGATTGGAGTGCCACAGACATGCTTCGAAATAGCATTGATATGGTCTTCAAGCAAGGTTAGACTTTGGATACATGAAGGATCCATCAGGAACAACTTGTAGAATAGGTCTTACAATTTCCTCATGGAAGAACAACTAACCTTGCGAAAAAAGGAAATTAAAACAATAGGTCCTCCGGCCAGGTGTGCTAGGCATGACATCACCTTACCCGGTCATATAAGGACCAATGTTATAACTCTTGAAAATATGTTCCAACCATCATATCCGACCGAGATTCAGATCTGATTGGTATCAGAATACCTTAGACTCGGGATGTCCGAGAAGAAAAGGTGCGACACGAACCGACGAAAAGATATTGCAAAATTCTCGTGAAATGAACTATGGGAGCGGGTTCCTAAAGCAATAGTTCATCATTAAACCAAGGAGGGGATGAGGAGTTGGCTGGCGGGCTCAATGACAATTCATCAAGAATTCCAAACGGATGGATTTCCACAATAATGTGAACAAGAACATGACACTTCTCAATTCAAATGATATAATGTTGTATGCTCAAGGAAAACATACACCATCAATCATTAGTTGAAAGGTGTGCCCAAAATATGACCTTAGGCAGCAAGATCAATGTTAGAGTGATGATTCAATAACCAACAATCTAAGAATGAACTTTCGATCGTTAACTTCAAAGCAATAGGGTTGCTAGAAGTCCAGAACTCAAGCAGCATCATTCACTTGTTGATATTCCCGGTTAGTCAATACGGGGACCAATAAAGAATGGTTCTTGTAAGACATATCACTATACCTAGAATCCTTAAGAAGTGGAGCAATCCTTGCAACATCCTTGACATAAAGGACCATAATACTTCAAGGTAGAACACAATATAAGTTGGATAGCAAGGAACTCAAGTTACAACGCAAAACATGAACAAGTTTGTGTTGGAGGGAAGGCAACGATGTTGTCGATGATAACCAAAATCGTCGAGGGTAAGGATGGTATTTCTCATCATGAATTCGATTGATATCCAGAAGGAGTTAAATTGTTGATGGTGATTACGAGACAATTAACCGAGAGGTTTCATGAGATTGCCATCGGACAGCGACGACATCAAGCAAAAGGAATGGTGAAGCAAAAGACCACTGGAACCACGGATACGACACAAACTCGGAATACATTTTGTTGTTCAAGGCAATACGATATGACGAGGGAGATCGACGTAAGCTTAGCTCACCGTCAAAAATTTGTGCTCCGGGAGGACCGGATAGCATAGTTAAAATTTAGCATGATAATGATATAGATGATCAGGCTAGGAATGACTTGAAGGATTATTACACTCGTAAGAAACAAAAATTTACATAGAGTTATTGAATCAGAATGCGAAATCGGTTCACTTATCGGTATTCTTGGTTGACAAAGAACCCAGATCCCATGAAGTTACAATGACTGGGAAAGGTAGTACTTCATCAAAAGTTCATAAGATGGAGTTCAATGGCATGATATCCTTGAGATACCAAGGGTAATACTCGAAGGTAGATCATAATAAAGGTTGGGTGGGCGCATTGATCTGTACAAGACAAGTGCTTTAACTTGTCCGAGAAATGGATCTAAGAAGAACAATCATGGTCGGAACCACGGTTACGAAGGATCAATTCATAGGTATCAAATGATATTTATCAAGGAAATAGTTATTATTACAAGAAGCTTCCATGATAGGATCTACATCGTATCCATGGGCATGAACACAAAGTTTAAGGTCGACTCCCACTTCTTTAATGCATATCATTTCATTCACATCTCGCATTCATATAACTGTAGTGTTGGGATTTTATCTGGTAGAACACTGGAAGAGTATGACTTGTGAAAATTTTTGGGTTCTCACGGATTAGGGGAAGGCATAAGTTCAACCCATCGGGCATCTTAGTAACATATACCACAAGTTTCAAAGTAAATACACAAGATCAAAAGCATAGCATGGTTGCCCAAGCAGAGGATACAAATTACCAAAGGCATTATGTATCAGGGGAAGAACTCACAAGGTGATTGAATATGAAGGACACTGTCGGATAAATATCTAACAATGGATCGGGCGATCCACAACGGAGCTGATGTGAGTATCGATACTCACTCACAGGAATAAAGAATGCAGAGGCATCAGATTTGAGAATCACCTGAATAGTATGATGCTTAAATAGAAAGAAATTATGGTTTCTAAAATGAAGGATTAGAAGCAGACGCACTGATCAAGGATGGATAAGTTGAAAACACTTAGTTGGACAATCAATAAAGGTTTGAATTGCTGAGAACCAACTCATGTCCGGAATGACGTCTGAGTCAGAAGGAAAATTTAAAAAAGGATAACCTGATGACTGCGTGCGTACGCACATATTGAATCAATAGGCTCAAAATGACTAAGACAGGGGATGTTATCGAGGACTACTAGTCATATGGAATTAACCATAAATGCAAGCAGGGAAGAATTTCAAGAATAACAGGCTGTAGAGGATTTTCGAAAGATCGAAAAGTATTCCGAAGAATTTTGTGAGTCACATGAACAATTGAGAAGAATGGATACCCGATAAATGTGAGGAAAAAAACCGTAATGGTTTTCATGGGAAATAAAACTACAAGACAGTAAACCCAAAGGATTCTCGGGACAACGGAGAATAGTTCAAGGCATCTTGTAACAACAAGAGCGATGAGAAATAATCATGAGAATTACAAGTGCATGCAGATATCCATATGGATATATCGGTGGCAATGAATTGTAAAGGCGATGAGCACAAGGGTCTCGGGAAAATATTGAGGGATATCCTCAGAATCTTTTGACGAAGTAGGTGATCTTCTGGAATGAGGACTCTTCGGAAGAAATAGTTATGAGAACCTAGAGTTAGAGTTAGCAAAATCATTTAACCCGAATAGAAGAGAGATCAGAGTCCCAGAGTATATACGAGGAGTAAAAGATCCTAATACCACCCAATGGCAACGTGGGCCCGTAAGCCGCACAACAAAGTTAGTAAAAACTTTTTCAATGATTAGACTCAACTTTGACCAAGGAGTTTGGAAGGGGGATTCCTACAGGCAGTCGGATCCGATACCAACTTGTGATGCCCCCGTTTCAATTGTACACTAATCATGCACGCAAATGTGTACGATCAAGATCAGGGACTCACGGGAAGATATCACAATACAACTCTAAAAGTAAAATAAGACATACAAGCATCATATTACAGGCCAGGGGCCTCGAGGGCTCGAATACAAGTTCTTGAATATAAATGAGTCAGCAAAAGCAACCGTATCTGAGTACAGACATAAGTTAAACAGATCGAAAGAGGAGCATGCCTCCTGCCTGGGATTCTCCTAAACTACTCCTGGTCATCGTCAGCGGCTTGCACGTAGTAGTAGGCACCTCCAGTGTAGTAGGGGTCATCGTCGACGGTGGCGTCTGGCTCCTGGATCCAACGTCTGTTTATGGCATTCGGGAAGAAGAGGAAAAAGGGGGAAAAGAGGGAGCAAAGCAACCGTGAGTACTCATCCAAAGTACTAGCAAGCAAGGATCTATTGTACATATGCATTTGTATATGTGTAAAGAGGCAATATCGATGGACTGAACTGCAGAATGCCAGAATAAGAGGGGGATAACTAGTCCTATCAAAGACTACACTTCTGGCAGCCTCCGTCTTGCAGCATATAGAAGAGAGTAGATTGAAGTCCTCCAAGTAGCATAGCGTAGCATAATCCTACCCGGTGATTCTCCCCTCGTCGCCATGCGGGAAAGCAATCACCGGGTTGTCTCTGGAACTTGTCTGGGTATGTTTTATTAAGTATCCGGTTTTAGTTGTCATAAGGTCAAGGTACAACTTCCGGTAGTCCTCTTACCAAGGGACACGGCTATTCGAATAGATAAACTTCCCTGCAGGGGTGCACCACATAACCCAACACGCTCGATCCCCTTTGGCCGAACACACTTTCTTGGGTCATGCCCGGCCTCGAAAGATCAACACGTCGTCGCCCTACCTAGGCACAACAGAGAGGTCAGCACGCTGGTCTAAATCCTATACGCGCAGAGGTCTGGGCCCATCGCCCATTGCACACCTGCACATTGCGTACGCGGCCGGTGAGCACACCTAGAAACCTGCATTACAAAGGAAGTTCCGTTACACGGTCCAACCCGGTGCGCACCGCTCAGTCGCTGACGTCAAGAAGGCTTCAGATGATATCACGACGTCGAGTGCCCATAACTGTTCCCACGTAGTTGGTTAGTGCGTATAGGCTAATAGCTAGACTCAGATCAAATACCAAGATCTTGTTAAGCATGTTATTTTGAAGTAACCGCAGACGCCGACCAGGGCCAGGCCCACCTCACGACTAGGTGGTATCAACCTGCCCTGTCGCTCTGCCTCAAAGTAACAGTCGGGGGCCGTCGGGAACCCAGGCCCACCCCGGGATGGAGCCACCAGTCCTTTCAGCCCACATAACAGAAGGACTTGCGGGTACTCAATGAGCCGACCCGACTTTAGTCACCATCTCTATAGTATGTATATATGTATAGTATATACCCGTGATCACCTCCCGAGTAATCACGACCCAATAGTATAGCAAGGCGGACTGACTAGAATGTAGGGCCAATGATGATAAACTAGCATCCTATACTAAGTATTTAGGATTGCGGGTAAGGTATCAACGACTGTAGCAACAATGACAGGCTATGCAACATAATAGGAGTAACCAAATAGTAACATGCTACACTACTCTAATGCAATCAGTAGGTAGAAGAATAGGAGATATCTGGTGATCAAGGGGGGGGCTTGCCTGGTTGCTCTGGCAAGAAGGACGGGTCGTCAACTCCGTCGTCGAACTGGGTAGCAATAGCGTCGATCTCGTAGTCTACAAGAGAAAAGAGGGGGAAGAAACAATAAATACACTGCAAACACAAGCATGACGATGCATGAAATGACAATGAGCGGTGCTAGGTGTGCCCTAATGCGACAATAGGTGGTACCAGAAAAAGGGGGAAACATCCGGAAAAGTATCCCCGGTGTTTCGCGTATCCAGACAGATGAACTGGAGGTGAAATGTTGCAGGTTAGCTATGCTAGCTACGCATGGCGGATGAACGGGCTGCGTATTCGGATTAGTCTCGTCGTTCTGAGCAACTTTCACGTACAAAGTTTTCCCATCCGAGTTACGGATTACTTTATATTAATTTTGAAATTTTAAATCACATTTAGAATTAACAGAATTAATTTAATTCGGAAACGTTTATTGTGTCATCATGACATCAACATGACATCAGCGGTCAGCGTTGACCGTTGGCCGGTCAAACAGGGCAGTGGGGCCCGTCTGTCATTGACACATCCTAACTAATCAGGTTTTAAATTATCTAACCTAGTTAATCAAGCTATTTTAAGTATAGTCAATAATGTTAATTAATTATATTACTGATTAATTCAGTATTTTATTTTTATTTTTTAACCTATTTTTTAAACCTGGGGGACTGGGCCCCAGCTGTCATAGGCCAGGGGCCTTAGCGGGCATGCGGTTAGGCGGTTGCGGGCGAAGGGCGACGGGTTACGGGCATTGCCCATGCGGGCACTGCGGGTAGGCGCCAGCGGCTACGGCCGCAGCTGGAGCAGGGCGGCGCTGGCCGGAGCGCAGGGAGGCACAGGGGAGTGCGCATGGCGCGTTTGGGGCGCGGGCGCGCAGCGGTAGCACGAGGCTAGCGCGGGTCAGGCGATGGCACGCCGCAGGGGAGGAGGCGCGCGCCGGGGCGCCGTTCTAGGCGCGGCTCGGGGAGGCGATGGAGTAGGGGCTTGCGACTGAGCAGGGAGGATGGGCGCGCGTGCGTGCGGGTGGCCACGGTGAGCGGAGCGGCAGAGCTTCGGTAATGGCTATGGTGGCAGGGAATAGGAACGACGGCATAAACATGGGGGATATGCGAGGTGCTCACATCGAAGCTCATGGAGTGATTGACGAGGGCGAAGAAGCAGTGGTGGCGATGAATCGATAGTGATGACCAGTCGGGCAGGGAGAGGAGACGAGGACGATCCAGCAAGGTAGTGGTCCCGGGCTTGATCCCGTGGTCGAAGACGATGAAGAGGAGGTCGGAGTAGCGGATGGGCACAGTGGTGCGGCGAATGGAGGCCGATGGCCACGGCGGTTCGCGAAAGCGAGCGGCGGCCATGGAAGATGCTTGGACGCGAGGACAAGCACGTGTGCGGGGTCGCGTGCGAGGCACTGGAGCCGAGTGAGAGTCGGAGAAGAGGACCAGGGGCACGGAGGCCCGAGGCAGTTGCATGCAACCATGGTGATCGGGGCCAGGAGCTCCTCTCCGGTGTGTGCATTGCATGGTGGTTGCGGGTGAGGGAGACGAGGGGAGAGGTGGGGATCGTGCGGAGGAAGTTGGGTGAGGGCTAGGTCACGAGTGGAGTGGGGTCGGCCTAGCTGGGCCATGGCCCAGTTGGGCCAAGGGGTCCAGTGGGGGAAGGGGGGTCTTTCTCCTTTTTTAAAAAAATTGACTTTTGTTTTATTTATTTTCTTTCCTATTTTAATTTTATATTTAAATACCTTAGTTTTATAAAATACATTAGTTGTACCTAAATTAGCAACAAAAAATATGCCACCACCTCAACAAACTTGGCACCTAATTAAAATAAAATAGTTTTTAATTGTTTATTATTTTCTAAAGTTTTAAATAATTGGTTTTGTTACTGTTTTGTTCATTTTAGAGTTTTACACACTTCATAAAAGTGGGGTTTCTCGACCAACATTTAGTATGGATTATTTGCCACAAACCGAACATTTTAGTTTTAATTTTTGAAATTTTCTTTTGGTTGCCATTTTTTGAATTTCAATTCGTATCGGTTTCAAACTAACACGTGATTAGAAACAGTAATCGAGGTGACGTGGCATCATTAGCAGAGGTTCACTGTAGCTTAATTACCCGGGCGTCACATGTGTGATGCTAGTGATTATGTTGTTGGTGCTATTCTAGGGCAAAGAGTTGATAAGAAATTAAATGTTATTCATTATGCTAGTAAAACTCTAGACAGTGCTTAACGAAATTATGCTACTACTGAAAAAGAATTCTTAGTAGTGGTGTTTGCTTGTGATAAATTCAGATCTTATATTGTTGCTATAAAATATCTTATGGAAAAGAAAGATGCTAAACCTAGACTCATGATACGTCTCCACCGTATCTACTTTTCCAAACACTTTTGCCCTTGTTTTGGACTCTAACTTACATGATTTGAATGGAACTAACCCGGACTAACGCTATTTTCAGCATAACTGCCATGGTGTTATTTTTGTGCAGAAATAAAAGTTCTCGTAATGACCTGAAACTCCACATAAGTTATTTTTGGAATTAATAAAAACTATTGGCGAAAGAATCAAGGCCAGGGGCCCACACCCTGTCCACGAGGGTGGAGGCGCGCCCTACCCTCCTGGGCATGCCCCTGCCTCGTGGGCCCCCTGGTGCTCCACCGACCTCAACTCCAACTCCATATATTCACGTTCAGGGAGAAAAAATTAGAGAGAAGGATTCATCGCGTTTTACGATACAGAGCCGCCGCCAAGCCCTAATCTCTCTCGGGAATGATGATCTAGAGTCCGTTCGGGGCTCCGGAGAGGGGAACCTGTCACTGTCATCATCATCAACCATCCTCCATAACCAATTCCATGACGCTCACCGCCGTGCGTGAGTAATTCCATTGTAGGCTTGCTGGACGGTGATGGGTTGGATGAGAATTACCATGTAATTGAGTTAGTTCTGTTATGGTTTGATCCCTAGTATCCATTATGTTCTGAGATTGATGTTGCTATGACTTTGCTATGCTTAATGCTTGTCACTATGGCTCGAGTACCATGATTTCAGATCTGAACCTATTATGTTTTCATGAATATATGTGACTTCTTGATCCTATATTGCAAGTCAATAGTCACCTACTATGTATTATGATCCAGTAACCCCGAAGTGACAATAATCAGGACCACTCCCGGTGATAACGGTAGTTTGAGGAGTTCATGTATTCACTAAGTGTTAATGCTTTGGTCCGGTACTCTATTAAAAGGAGGCCTTAATATCCCTTATTTTCCAATAGGACCCCGCTGCCACGGGAGAGTAGGACAAAAGATGTCATGCAAGTTCTTTTCCATAAGCACATATGACTATATTCGGAATACATGCCTACATTACATTGATGAACTGGAGCTAGTTCTGTGTCACCCTATGTTATAACTATTGCATGAGGAATCGCATCCGACATAATTATCCATCATTGATCCAATGCCTACGAGCTTTTCACATATTGATCTTTTCTTAGTTACTCCACCGTTGCCACTGTAACAATTACTACAAAACTGCTACTGTTACTTTTGCCAATGTTACCGTTAGTTCCATATTACTTTGCTACTAAATACTTTGCTGCAGATATTAAGTTATCCATGTGTGGTTGATTGACAACTGGACTGCTAATACTTGAGAATATTCCTTGCCTCCCCTTGTGTCGAATCAATAAATTTGGGTTGAATACTCTATCCTGGACCACTGTTGCGATCCCCTATACTTGTGGGTTATCAAGACTATTTTCTGGCGCCGTTGCCGGGGACCATAGCTCTATTCTTTGAGTCACCTGGGATTTATATCTGCTGATCACTATGATCAACTTGAAAGACGAAAGAACTAAGATATTTCCCTCAACTACGAGGGGAGGTAACGAACTGCCATCTAGCTCTGCACTTGATTCACCTTCTTTTTTGAGTAAGCTTGCGACACCTAAACCTGTTTCTGCTATTAATTCTGATATGTCGCATGTTATTGATGATGCCACTTCTAATATGCATGATACTTATGATGAAACTACTTCTATGCTTGATAATACTGTGCCATTGGGTTAATTTCTTGATGAACAACTTGCTAGTGCTAGAGAGAATGAAACTATTGAAACTGATAATATTGATGAAAGTGATGATGAAGATTCTCCCCCTAAATATTAATTGCATGTTGTTCCTAAGGTTTATGTTATGGATGAAGAAACTGCTAGATATTTTCTTGCTTGCAATGATAGATCTGATTTTAAGAAATTATTAGCTAAGCTGAAAGAAAACTCTCTGAATGCTAGAATGAAAAATGACCCTGCTTTTGCTACTTCACCTATCTTTATTACTGATAAGAGTTATGATTTCTCTATCGATCCTGAGATAAATAATTTGGTTGAATCTGATCCTTTTTATGGCTATGAATTTGAAACTGTTGTGGCACATCTTAGTAAACTGAATGATATAGCCACCCTATTAACTAATGATGAGAAAATTTGTTACTACTATATCCTCAAGTTATGTCCATTCTCATTAAAGGGTGATGTTAAAACATGGTTTAATTCTCTTGATCCTAGTTGTCTGCGTAGTCCCCAGGATATGATTTATTACTTCTCTGCCAAATATTTCCCCGCTCATAAGAAACAAGCTACTTTAAGGGAAATATATAATTTCGTGCAAATTGAAGAAGAGAGTCTCCCACAAGCTTGGAGGAGGCTTCTCCGATTACTTAATGCTTTGCCTGATCATCCTCTCAAGAAAAATGAAATACTTGATATCTTTTATAATGGACTAACCGATGCTTCCAGAGACCACTTGGATAGTTGTGCTGGTTGTGTTTTCAGGGAAAGAACTGTTGATAAAGCTGAATTGTTATTGAATAATATGTGGACTAATGAAAACAATTGGACACTTCCTGAACCAACTCCCAAGAAAACTCCGAAGAAAAGGGGTATTCTATTTCTCAGTCTTGAAGATATGCAAGAGGCAAAGAAATCTATGAAAGAAAAAGGTATTAAAGCTGAAGATGTTAAGAATTTACCTACTGTTGAAGAAATACATGGCCTTAATTTACAACTTATTGAAGAAATACATGGTCTTGATAACCCGACATGGGTAGTAAAGGTAAATTCTCTGTATAGGTACGATAAAGGTGAAATCCCATCTACTAAATTTGCTAGCCAATTCTTAGATGAGTTTGATGACTTTATGGCTATACAAGAAGACTTCAATGCTTATGTTCGTAGAAAATTGAAATGCAATACTTATATGATTGAACACTTGAGTGATTATATGTCTAGAGTTAAAGGTGAACTTAAACTTATTAGTAAACATGCTCCTATGGTTACCACTCAACTAGAACAAGTGCTTAAAGCTCAAAATGATTTGCTCAATGAATTAAATAATAAGAAAAATGATAATGATGTTAGAATTATGACTAGAGGTGGTAGAATGACTTAGGAACCTTTGTATCCTGAGGGACACCCTAGAGAATTGAGCAAGATTCTCAGAGAAATAATATTGATGCAACTAGTCCTTCTGAAAAGAAGAAGCAGAAAAATAAATAGGACTTTGTGTAAGTGCATCTAGTGCAACCCCTAGTTAGTTTTGGAGTATTGACGACAAACCTTGTTGAGCGACTAATGTGTTTGTGAGAATTGCAGGATAACCCAGGCAGTAGTCCCTCATTGATTCAGTTTGCCTACCAGAGATGACCCTTAAAAATGTGTGAAGACATTGAAGACAATGGTGGTCTGTGAAGGTATTCACATTGAAGACTATGACATGAGAAGACATCGCGTGAAGATTGTGGAGCGCGAAGACTTAGTTGTTTCGCTGTTTCCTTTTCTTCTTTGTTGTGTCATAGGAACCACCATACTGTTAAGTGTGGTCCAAGTGAAGAAAGTCAGAGTGACTGAAGTGATGCTCAACCAAATCCTATGTCTTCGAGCGAAGACAATGAGAGCAAATCTTATCCAGAGTCGGATGAGTCAGCTTTACTTGTAGCCCAAGTCAAGCTGTCGCGTGTGTTTGAAATCTGACCGTTCGAAACGTGTCAGTTCCTTAGTGACCCAGGGTCATTTCGGACAAATCACGTCGGGTTGCCTAGTGGCTATAAATAGCCCACCCCCTACACCATAAATTGGTGGATGCTCAGAGTTTGTGCACGGCTTTTGTCATTTGAGAGCAACCCACCTCCGAAGCATTTGAGAGAGAATCCTTGCAAGGAAAAAGCCCAAACCACCTACAGCCCAAAGTGTGTTTAGCATCACTGAAGTTTTTCTGTACGCGTGATCTGAAGACTTGTTACACTTGAGGACTGTGAATCCTCTAGCCGGTTAGGCGTCACGTTCTATGCATCCAATAGTCATTGTGGATTGGCGGTGAACGAAGTCTATGAAGGTTTGGAACTCTACCTTAAAGACTTACTAGAGTGATTGGGCGGGGACTAGGTGTCCTTAGCTCAAGGGGAATAAGGAGAAGACGCGGTCTTCTGAGTTTAATCTCAGCCTCCCTAACCAGATGTACAATTGTCACAGCAACTGGAACTGGTCGAACAAATCTCTGTCCTCCCCAAGCTACAGGTTATATCTCTCACTTCTCCTTACTTACTATTTGTCTTCGTGAAGTCCTTGCCTGCTTGCATTATCTGTTTGACTTCACTGTGTGACTACTTGGTCTGATTGGCTTCATACCATCTTCCATCCTGATCCTTACTACCTAGCTGCTGATAGTCTTCGTGCTTTCACTTCATTGAATACTTGACTATGGCTTGCGTAGTGTAGTCTACCTTCCACTACATACGAATAGTGTCATTTCTATGTTTGTCTTCGAAAGTCCCATGTTTTGAAGACTTTCATAAAAATCGCATATTCACCCCCCTCCCTCTATTCGATAACTAGCCCTTTCACTTTGCATGCTTCTAGTGAACCTGTTGTTGACACACCTGAGAATCCCAATGATATTTCTATTTTTGATGCTGAACCACAATTTGGTGATGAACATGAACCTACTAATAATGTTCATGATGATGTTCATGTTGATGCTCAACCTAGCAATAAAGATGATGTAGAGATTGAACCTGCTGTTGATCTTGATAACTCACAATCAAAGAATCAACGTTATGATAAAAGAGACTTCGTTGCTAGGAAGCACGGTAAAGAAACAGAACCATGGGTTCAGAAACCCATGCCTTTTCCTCCTATACCATCCAAGAAAAAGGATGATGAAGATTTTGAGCTCTTTGCTGAAATGATTAGACCTATCTTCTTGCATATGCGTTTGATTGATATGCTTAAAATGAATCCTTATGCTAAGTACTTGAAAGATATTGTTACAAATAAAAGAAAGATACCGGAAGCTGAAATTTCCACCATGCTCAATTAAAAGAAACTATGATAAAACTGCTCTATGTGATCTTGGAGCCGGTGTTAGTGTTATGCCTCTCTCTTTATATCGTAGACTTGAATTCAATAAGTTGAGATCTACTGAAATATCTTTGCAACTAGACAATAAATCAACCGCTATACCTGTCGGTATTTGAGAGGATGTGCATGTTGTGGTTGCAAATGTTACTATCGTAATGGACTTTGTTATTCTTGGTATTCCTGAGGACGATAGTTTGTCGATTATCCTTGGAAGACCCTTTTTGAATACTGCAGGGGTTGTTATTGATTGCACCAAAGGCAATGTCATTTTTCATGTAATGGTAATGAGCATACGGTACACTTTCCGAGGAAACAACCTCAAGTTCACATTATCAATTCTATTGAAAAAAGTCCAACTATTACTATTGGAGGTTTTGAATTTCCTCTTCCTACCATGAAGAAGAAATATGATATTATTATTATTGGGGATGTGCATATCCCCGTTGAAGTAACCTAGTGCTATTCGAAAATTCTCCGGTTTCATGCGATTTGGAATGAGTTTGTTAACAAGACTTGATCAACCTTGTTAGTGGATTCCTTTTGATGAGCATGAGATGGATGAAGTTAGAAAGCACAACCTTCTATACCCTACTTTTACTTTATGTTATTTAGATTAAATAAAAAATATAGTATTTTCTGTCTGTTTCCTGAATTATCCTTGCAATGATAAAATACCCCGAAAATAAAAGTTCTCCAAATGTCCCGAAAATGAAATATGATTTTTTTCTAGAATATTTAAGAATTATTGGCACTGGGAACACATCAGGGGGAGCCAGCACCTGGCCACGAGGGTCCAAAGCGCGCCCACCCCTATGGGGTGCGCCCCCTGCCTCTTGGGCCCTTGGTGGGCCCCCTCCACTTATTCCTACACCCACACACTCCTTGTTCCTCCCGAAAAATCACCAACCAGCTCAAGCACGAGTTCTAGCTCATCTTGCTGCCCTTTTCAATCTTCTTGCTCAAAGCTCCATTCACAGAACTAGTTTGGGCGATTCTTCTTTGCTATGTGACTCCTCAAATGGTCCAACTAGTTTTTGTTCTAGTGCTTTATTCATTGCAAATTTTTGATGCTAAGATGACCCTGTTCTTGAGCTTGAATGTGAAATTTATTTGGTCCCACGTAGTTCTAATGCCTGATATAGTCTCTAGGCACTTGGTGGAGTAGTTGCTATCAATTTTATTGAGTTTGGTTCACTTTTATTTTGAGGTAATAAAAATTTCAGAAATTTTCAGAAAATGATGAAGAGATTTTTGAGGGGCTCTTCGAGCCAAAGCTCGAAGGATAAACAAAACAAGGAGAATAAAAAGCCCAAGTATAATCTCCCTTGAATCACGGAGGTTCGGCCGTGTGAATGGCCTTGTGGTGGGTTCTTGAGAGCAGCCGTGATTCATGATGATTTTTATTCTTTGGCAGATAATGCAGGCCTCACCAACTTCCTCCAAGACCAGGTCGATCAGTATCTTCTAATCACTAATACTTTCGTGCAGAATTTTTTCATTCATGCTAAGAAATCACCACCTGCAGTGGAGTTTCATTTATATGATGAGGTTAGGGAGGTGAGACTATTTGATTTTTGTGGGGTTTGCAAGGTACCCTTCGAGGGCAACATAAAGGAACCACATCATAGTGATGTAGATGGATTTATTGATATGGTTGTTGTAGGGAAAACGAGGAAGGTTTCCCATGCAAGAATCACTAGCATAAACTTTCCTGTTCTACGTTACTTTGCAATATTTGCTAGTAGATGCTTAATTGGTCACGGGAACTATGGAAACCTTAGTGCCCCTGATATAGTTATTTTGTGCCATGCTTTGTTTCGCGATAACACTTTTAGTTTAGGAGCTATTATTGCTAAACGATTAAGTCTAAACCTTACAAAGAGCCCCATCTTCGGAGGCATCTTTGCTTCACGCCTTGCTAAACACTTTAGGATACCTATTAGGCATTATGAGAAAGAGGAAAATTTGCTGCCCCCTATTTTTCTAGATTATAAGAGTATGGTAGCACATGAATTTATTGTTAAAAATAATGAGATGATGATTAAGAATAATTTGAGATTTAATAAAACTCACAGTTACTGTTATCTTGCCTGCACCCTCTTTGTTTAAAATACTTTCAGGCACATACCTCATCTTGCCGGAGGTCGTTTATGCATAACGGAGCCAGACACCAGTTCCAGAGCTTGAGCCGGAACCACCACTTGACTCTTATCAACACTCCTTTTATCAGTGAGATTCGGAGGAGATCGCCAACCAGTGGCACTCAGATGACACGCCTCAGTACACCGGAGAGAGTAGCTCTGACCCATGGTCATAGACCAACTTAGGCCAAAAGCCTTAGCTTGGGGGAGTACGTATTTCTCGCCGACATTACATTCATGTTCACACACTCATTATAGTTGTCGGTGCTCATACTTTTTTCATTGTACAATCCATGCTAGTTTATTTTGTTTTTCTTGCTTTCTTCTTGTGTGTCTAATAATACCATCTTCTCCTTCTTTATAAAGATGTGGGTTATCCCATAAGCTTCAGAGTGAAATTTACGTAGGTTATTTGATATCAGCTCATTAGATGAATGGAGAAACCAAGCTTATGAAAATGCAAAGTTATTTAAAGAAAAGTAAAAAGATGTCAAGACAAAACAATCCAAAAGCGTGAGTTCAAAGTTGGAGAATATGTTCTTTTGTACAACTTCATTTCATATTCTCTGCAGGAAAACTCCTCTCTAAATGGGAAGGACCATATGTCATCAAGTAGGTGTATCGATCCGGGGCTATCAAAATAAGTAATGATGAAGGCACTTAGCCTTAGGTTGTCAATGGGCAACGGATAAAACATTATATCTCAGGTACACCCATTAATGATGAAAGAAATATAATCCAAACTATGACACCGGAGGAACACATAAGAGAGACCTTCGGGAACACTCCCGTATCGTGAAAAAAAGAACGTACTTGATACGGTAAGTAAACAAGCTCCGAAAAATCCGCAAAAATATTTTTTATTAGTTTTGGAATATTTAAAAAATTAGGAAAACAAGAAACTTCCAGAAAAGTGCCCCTGGTGGGGACCAGGGCACGCCTGGCATGCCAGGCACGCCCAGGTGGGTTGTGCCTACCTCGGGTACAGTCCGGGCTCCATTTTTCTTCCGTTTTGTTTGTTCTCCAAGATAAAAAAATTATATACCTCCCGAACCTGTTGACCTCCTACCGCGGAGAAACTCTTGTTTTCTTTTCTCGCTGTTTTCTGTCAGATCTTTTAAGCCAGGCATCATGTCTGCTTCTCCCCCTGACCATATGGAAGAGGATGCCTGGTTGATGAAGAGCGAGCTGAAGAGGGAGGATCCCATTGGAGCAGCCAAGTAGGACAAGGGAAAGGAAGCCACCGGAGATCAAGTCCCGATGGTCGAGCAAGCTTTTCCCGCCGAGGAGGAAGAGGAAGATATCCTTAAACCCTACTATGATCATCTTACCCCCGCTGAGATTGCAGCATTCAAGTTCATTGAAACGGTTCGTAGACAAAATAAGTATCTCGTTCGCGAAAATATTCTGCATCTCGAGCACACTGCATCCCTCCGGAACGTCATCCGAAGATTGGAGAGTCTCTTGGCCCTCAAGAACAATATTGCTTCTACTTCACCACCACCACCCCCTTCTTCAGCACCAAAAGAAAACTGAGTATCGGGTATGGGCACTCCCATTGGCTTTCGCCAAGCTTGGGGGAGGTGCCAAGGTATCATATCACCTTACATATCATTTGCCTTTACTTTCCTAATTCGATCCATTGCTATCTTTTGCTTTACATGAATAAAAGTTTAGTTCGACCCTTTCTTTTCTAGAGTTTGCTTAGTGATCTATCTTTGTAATCGTGTGCAAGATATATAATAAAATTTAGTTTGAGTTTTGCCTCTTTTACTTTCATGTTTTAATAAAAAGAAAGGAAATAAATGGAAAAGATCATATGCTAATCTTATGGTGAGTAATGACATTACACAAGGAAAAGTATAAGTAGTAAATTTTATTGTAGATTGACAAACATAGCATTAGTCAATGATGCAAGTCATGAAAGAATTAATAAGGGAAGAGAAGATTCACATATAAATGTACTATCCTGGAAACCTTTTATATTGTGAGCAACCATCAAAATATTATATGCCAAATTTTTTGACGTTAGATAAGGAATACAATGTAATGATTTATGTTTACTCATATTCACATAGAAGTTATATTGTCATAGATCCTTCAACGTGTGGTGCTTTCCCCTATCTTTGCTAGCCTAACATTCCGCACTAAGTAGAGATACTACTTGTGCATCCAAAACCCTTAAACCCAAATCTTGTGAGTCCACCATACCTACCTATGGATTGAGCAAGATCCTTCAAGTAAGTTGTCATCGGTGCAAAAAGGCAATAAAAATTGCTTCGAAAAGTGTAAGATCATTTAGTGTAAGGGAAAAATGAGCGTTGTACGAACTTGTGATGGTGAAGAATAAAAGCGACACACTACATAATAAAGGTTGCCATCTCCAGGGGCAATATAACGTAACGTTCTCTTGGACTAAGGGGTTGAGCATAGAAACAAAAAGCACATGGAAACCTCTACCTCCCTCTATGAAGGGCCTATCTTTTACCGTTATATGTTTACTTTAATGCAAGAGTCAAAGTTTTCTCTCTATTCCTTTTTATTTTCTCCTTTGGAAAGCAACATGTGGTGAGGAAAGATCTAGGCACATATATCCAGTTAAATGTGGATGACATGAGTAATTATTCTTGACATCACCCTTGAGGTGAATATGTTGGGAGGTGAAACTATAAGCCCCTATCTTTCTATGTGTCCGATTGAAACGTTTTGCTCATGTGTACACAGTGAGTGTTAGCAATCATAGAAGACTAAATGATGGTTGACTATGTGGACTTTCCTAAAGGCTCAGATACGTGACCCTTCCTGAAAAGATGATGAATTGTAGTTGCAAAGCTGACTGAGAACATAGTTTGTTGGCTTACAATAGAGTTTGTGCTTTATACTTCGATGTTGTGATGAATTGTTACTTGTTCATGAGAAGTCTATGATAAAATTACTATGATAAAAACTTTAGGTTAAAGTTTGTTGCTGTTATAATAAGTTACATGATGCTGCTATGTCCGTATTTTTGTTTTTATCGATACCTCCGATGACCCACAAGTGTATGGGGTCAATTGTAGCTCTTTTCGATAAGTAAGAGTGTCGAAACCAACGAGGAGCAGAAGGAAATGACAAGTGGTTTTCAACAAGGTATTGTCTGCAAGCGCTAAAATTGTAAGTAGCGGAGTAGTTTCATAGCAAGATAATTTGTAATGAGCAAGAAACGATAGTAGTAATAAAAGTGCAGCAAGGTAGCCCAATCCTTTTTAGGCAAAGGACAGGCCAAAACGGTTTCTTATGATAAGCAAAGTGTTCTTGAGGGTACATGGAAATTTCATCTAGTCACTTTCATCATGTTGGCTTAATTCGTGTTCACTACTTTGATAATTTGATATGTGGGTGGACCGGTGCTTAGGTGTTGTTCTTACTTGAACAAACCTCCTACTTATGATTGCCCTCTCACAAGCATCTGCAACTATGAGAAAAGTATTAAGAACAAATTCTAACCGTAGCATTATACTTTTGGATCCAATCGGTCCCTTAAAGAATAGCACATAAACTGGGGTTTAAGCTTCTATCACTCTCGCAACCCACCATCTAATAAATACTCCACAATGCATTCCCTTAGGCCCAAATATAGTGAAGTGTCATGTAGTCGACGTTCACACACTACTGCAGGATGCTGCTAACGTGACACTACAACCAGAGACCCTTCGAGAAACTGTGTGCAATGCAATAATCGCAAACGGTGGTCTAAGAAAACCGTCAAAATGTGCAAAACGTTTGCGATGGCAGATGCATCAAACACGGTTCAGATTTTAGTTGTGTGTGCGATGAAGGGCATAAGGTTCAGTTCAATTAACTGTTTGTGATGAAGAGGAACAAAAGAAATGGGCATCCAGATGAATGCGTGTGCGATACACAGCATACGGTTCACTCAGCTAAACTGTTTGTGATGAGGCGGAACAACATAAACAGACAAGTAAATGAAGGTGTGTGCGATTGAGGGCATACACTTCAGAAGTATTAACTGTTTACGATTAGGCAGCAGAGTAGAAACGGTCAGCCATATCAAAGGTGAGTGTGATTGATGGCATACACTTCACACAGATGAATTGGTTGCGATTAGCCACAACAAACAGAAACAATTAGACAGATTAACGTGTGTGCGCTAGGCGGGCACACATTCTAATTAAAAGAAGCATGCGCGATGATAATAATGAGCGCACACAGTTCTTGGAACAAGACGTGTCCTGACATTGCCTATTGGAGTGCGCCAAACGCCACGTACGCGGCCGAGAAAGCGTGCCCACGTTACGCCATCCGAGAATAGTGTTGTACTTAGAAATTATAGAACCGTCAATAAATTTTTAAGCCTGCGTCCCGTCACCTTCCAAATTGCAAACTTGTTGACACCGATCAAAACCTAAACGGTTTCCCACTTTGGAGCGTATTAGTACTCAGTTATCAATAGTACTACTCCAAGATGACTTCAAATTCCTCCATAACTCGTCATCCACGAAAAACAAACAAGTCATTCATCATCGTTCCCTTCCATCTGCCATGGCCAGTGTGAGTTCTGGGTCAAGAGAATGCCACCAGGGAGAGGCAAGCAATGGAAGCGGAAGCATGAGAGATGTCCCGCCTCACCGTGAAAACAGCCGACATGTCCCGCCGCACGGCCCTAGCAGCACGGAGGTCCCGCCGAGCCACCCTAGCAGCACGGAGGTCCCACCGCACCGTCGATGCAGCAGACTGGTACAGCCGTGCCTTGGAAGCAACAGAGATGTTCTCCCACGCTGCGGCTTCTTGAAAAAATGTCTCGCGGGTGGGCGAGGACTCTTACAGGCGCATGCAAGCGATCGTCCATAGCCAGATGGATCAGATCTCTTGATAGGCGAGATTGCAGGACGACATGAAAGCCTCGTTTGAATAGGCTACCGGCGTCATTCGACAACTAAGGTAGAGCAATGAGAAGCTCTAGGCCGAGCGCGACCTACTGAGGACAAAGATCATCGGAAGTGCGTTGCAGCACGAGGAGACCACTGCCTTGTTGAAGACGACCAGTGTCATCATCGAGAAACTTATGACGAGAAAGTTTTGTTGCGCATGAAGCGCAAAAGGCTGGTGGAGGAATCTGTGGATGCTCTCAAGCAGCATACTGAGGATAGGAAAGAGCTTATTGCCGCTCATCGTAGAGACTAGTTCCCGCAGCCTACATCAACGCATCAAGAAAGTAGATATCAGCGAGCTAGATCGTTGTCTTCCTTCTTCTTTTGCCCTTGTGCATTTCGGGCATAGCGCATGTGCCTTTTTTTAATTATGTTCCTAAATATGTAAGACAATCATTATCCACTATCATCGTCCTATATTCATCATGCTTTCTATAACTCACAGTCGATGCTATATTGGTCCATCGGATCTTACATCAAGATCCGTGCAAAACTTTCTTTTTAGATTTTTATTTTTCTCTCTTAAATCTCAGTCCAGTGAGACATAGCTACACCGTGAAACAGGGGCTCAGGCGCCATTAATGGAGACATTGGGAGGGAGGTGCGTGCCGGATAGAAGTCAAAGGGCTCTCCTCCCGATGAGCACGCGCAGGGGTCTGATTGCACGCATCCCGTACTCAAATAGCTACCCTGCACGGCACCGCCTAGCCAATAAAAAAGGGACGCGTGGTGGCACGTAATTGGTAAGTAGAACGCCCACAGTTTCAATAATAGTTGTGTTTCCAATTTGTAATGTGACAACACTTGTTCCAAAATGACTTTGTTGATTTTTAATGTGTGCGCCTTCGCAAATCGGAAAGAAAAATTACCACAGCATCTTGGTGCCATGTCATGAGACCATGGCAAATTTCATAATTTTCAGGCATGTTTTGGATTTACAGGAATTAAAAAACAAAGTTTCTCAATCTTTCCGGCCGAGCAACAACGCCCAGATGTTTGAATTTCATCCCCAGTTCTTGCATGGGACCTAGAAATTCACCCAAGGAAACACATGTGATTTTTTAACCAAGTTTTGTGCACTGGAGCATGTGCTTGTAGTTCAAATTTGAATTATGCACATTAAATGCCCAGAAATTCAATTAATGTATAGAAAAGGCCAAATGAACCCAGAATAATTCTGAAATTTGGCACAATACTTCTATTTGGTCTAATCTCCTTATGTAAACAAATTAAGGCGGGAGAAGGTAGTGTACGTATGTCGTTCCGCATAAGGAGGTCTACGTATGTCTCAGAACCACAAGCCTTCTTGAGAGAAGCTCCGGTATGCAAGAATCTTATACCAAAGCTTGTCCCAATTCAGCCAAAAAAATTACCGCAACATGTTGGTGCCATGTCTTGACACCATGCCAAGTGTCATGATATTCAAGCGTGTTTTGGATTTACATGTATTAAAAACCAAGTTTCTCAATTTTTCCGGCCCAGCCACGACGCCCAGATGTTTGAATTTCATTCCAATTTATTGCATGGGACCTAGAAATTCACCCAAGGGCAGACATGTGATTTTTCAAGCAACTTTGGTGCACTTGAGCATGTGCTTGTAGTTCAAATTTGAATTATGCACATTAAATGCCCAGAAATTCAATTGATGTATAAAAAAGTCCAAACGAACCCGGAATAATTCCAAAATTTAGCATGATACTTCTATTTGGTCTAAGCTGCCAGTGTAAAAAAAATAAGGCGGGAAAAGGCAGTGTTCGTGTGTGGTATGGCACACGGAGGTGACACGTTCCCTCTCGGAACCATGAGCCTTCTTTAGAGAAGCTCCGGTTTGCAAGAAGTTTATACCAAAGCTTGTCGCAATTCGGCCAAAAAAATTAATGCATCATACTGGTGCCATGTCAAGACACCATGCTAAGTTTCATGATTTTGATCGTGTTTTGGATTTACATGAATTAAAACCTAGTTTCTCAATCCTTCGGTAGAACCATGACGTCTAGATGTTTGAATTTCATTCCCATTTCTTACATGGGACCTAGAAATTCACCCAAGGACACACATGTGATTTTTCATCCAACTTTGGTGCCTTTGGAGCATGTGCTTGTAGTTCAAATTTTAATTATGCACATTAAAGGCCCGGAAATTCAATTAATGTATAAAAAGTCCAAACGAACCCGGAATAATTCCAAAATTTAGCATGATACTTCTATTTGGTCTAAGCTGCCAGTGTAAAAAAATTAAGGCGAGAAAAGGCAGTGTTCGTGTGTGGTATCGCACACGGAGGTGACACGTTCCCTCTCGGAACCATGAGCCTTCTTGAGAGAAGCTCCGGTTTGCAAGAAGTTTATACCAAAGCTTGTCCCAATTCGGCCAAAAAATTTAATGCATCATACTGGTGCCATGTCATGACACCATGCTAAGATTCATGATTTTCAGTCGTGTTTTGGATTTACATTAATTAAAAACCTAGTTTCTCAATCCTTCCGGCCGAACCATGGCTTCTATAGATGTTTGAATTTCATTCCCATTTCTTACATGGGTCCTAGAAATTCAACCAAAGACACACATGTGATTTTTCATCCAACTTAGGTGCACTGGAGCATGTGCTTGTAGTTCAAATTTGAATTATGCACATTAAATGCCCGGAAATTCAATTAAAGTATAAAAAGTCCAAACAAACCCAAAATTCCAAATTTTAGCATGATACTTCTATTTGGTCTAATCTGCCCGAGTAAAAAAAATTAAGGTGCGAGAAGGCAGTGTACGTATGTCGTTTTGCACACGGAGGTGGCACTTTCCTCCGCTTTCCAAGAAGCTTATACCAAAGCTTGTCCCAATTCGGCCAAAAAAATTACCGCAACATGTTGGTGCCATGTCATGACACCAAGCCAAGTTTCATGATTTTCAGGCGTGTTTTGGCTTTACATCAACTAAAAACAAAGTATCTCAATCTTTCCGGCCGAGCCACGATGCCCAGATGTTTGAATTTCATTCCCATTTCTTGCATGGGAGCTAGAAATTCACCCAAGGACACACATGTGATTTTTCAGCCAACTTTTGTGCATTGGAGCATGGGCTTGTACTACAAATTTGAATTATGTACATTAAATACCAGGAAATTCAATTAATGTATAAAAAAGTCCAAATGAACCCGGAATAATTCCAAAACTTAGGATGATACTTCTATTTGGTCTAATCTGCTCGTGTAAAAAATTAAGGCGTGAGAAGGTAACGTACGTCGTTTCTCACACAGAGGTGACACGTTCCTCTCGGAACCACGAGCCTTCTTGAGAGAAGCTTCGGCTTGCAAGAATCTTATACCAAAGATTGTCCCAATTCAGCCAAAAAATTTACCGCAGCATATTGGTCTTTGTGGCGACCAGGACCTCAAGCAGTCGATCTACGTGCTCGGTGTCATCCTCGGATCGATGTCACGACACCACACGATTACTCGAAGGATTTATAACAGAGTAGCAATCACACACTTATTACAATCGGATGTCTCAAGAGAGAACTTAATAAAATAAATATGGCTTAAGGCCATCTAATAACGATAACTTCGGAAGGCTTGGAAGTATAAGCGAGTCCATCATCTCCAACGGCTTCACTGAGTATAGGACCACGACCTATGCACCTTACTGTAAATGCGAAAAGTCTGCAACATGAAACGTTGCAGCCCAAAAACGGGTTAGCACATGGAACATGCTGGCAATGTAACACATAGATAAATAATGGAATGACAATCCTATACTACATGCATATATGGCTGGTGGAAAGCTCTTTGGTTACAGTTTTGCATAAAGCCAATTTTTCCCTACTGCAAAGGAATAAATTTGTTTAACTATCATGGTGGTTGTGAAACATTGAGAATGGTTGACAGCATTCTCAATCCCAATTAAAAGTACTCATTAACAAACCCAACAATATTAACTTAGAAGTAACATGATGAGATTCACATGATATCCAAGTACTAGATACTCAAGATGTCCATAACCGGGGACACGGCTAACCATGATGAGTTTATACACTCTGCAGAGGTTTGCGCACTTTTCCCCACAAGACTCGATCACCTCCGTTGGATTTATCGCACTACATGATGTTTGAGAAACGGATGACCGAGACATCGTCTTTCAGAAGCACTAGCACCTTACTTGTGGGTAGACCGGTACACCTACTTTCCCCTACATCTGCTAGTCTACCCGTAAGAGTTCGCACAACTTAATCAACTATGCCAGAGCCCATAATGGCTTGTGGCTGCACACGGAAGTTTCCAGTTTGAATAATCTCATGATCCCTTTGGGCCTGAGTGGCGGTCAGAAGAAATACAGGCAAGTCCTGATAGAAACCAGGTGCCTCAATCCACCCAGATGTGTGTTTAAGTTGCCACCTTAAATAAACCATTAATTAACACTCTAACATCTGTCATGGAATACACTCACCCAATCCACGTCTACTATCATAGCATGGCATCATAAGCAACGTAGAAGTAACTCCCAAAGGTTTATAACAAAACAGGTAATAGGTACTACCTCATCTACTTCCCATAACCCACAATTTAATTTAGATCCTAATCATGCAAGTGTTTGAGGATAGATCTAATGCATAAAAACTAGGTATGAGAAGAGGTATGATCAAAGTGTTACTTGCCTTGCTGATGATCCACAAAACCTAGAGACTCGAAGTAACAGGCGGCGCACTCCGGGTAATCTATCACAGACAAACAAACAAGCATACAATAAATAGTCATCTAATGCACAGGTAAAACATGAATAGATCTAACCAGATATTTAACCTTAGGAACTCCAGTTTGCAAAAAGAATCAAATCAAACGAAGCAACGAAAGTCAAACGGCGGAAGAAAACAGCTTCATTTTACTAATCTGGATCTAAGTCAAATTTTACAGAACCAGAAAGTTGTTTAAGTAGATTATTCGGAAAGAGGGTTTCGAGACGAAACTCCAGGCGCTTGAATCGCCTGATTCCGATAAACGAGCGAAAAGTTATACTAAAACGAAAATCGGATCTGGAATCGCGATCAGAAAAATCGCGGATTAAATGCGAGAAAAAGAAAAACGACGAACGGATTAACGAACGAACGTTCGTTAACTAAACTAATCTGACGAACGCGTTCGTTTAAACGAACTAACGGACGACAGTCCGCTAATTAGCCTAAACCGAAAAAAAAACCGAAACTAATAAAAAACTAAAATAAAAAAACCGAGAAAAAACGAATAAAAACCACTCGGTTTTTATAAAAAAACCGGCGCGGAAAACGAGGCGGCGGCGAACCTCGGCCAGCGGGTGACGGCGGCGGCGGGCGGTTCCGGCGGGCGGGCGTGAGGCGGATAGGGCGGGGCTAGGGTTTCGGCGGGGCGGGCCGGGTGGGCTGGGGAGAGCCGGGTGGCCGCGCTTATAAAGGCGCCCCCGAGCGGAGTCCCGCTCGGGCACGGCCCAAAAGGCGGTTAGTTTTTTTAAATAATTACGCGCAGAAAAAAATAATAAAAAGAAATACTAAACGGACTCCAAAAATCCCAAAATATATTATCCCCCGCTTCTAAAATCAAGCCGGATTTAACGAACATTTATTTGGGGCCTAAATGCAATTTTGAAAAACGCGTATTTTTTCCTAAATTCAAATAAAAAGGCGAAAAACTCCTAAATAAAATCTTATTTGATTTTATTATTAAATCTTCATTATTTCTTTATTTTGGAAAAGTCATTTTATTCCCTCTCTCATATTTTGATAGTACAACTAATTGAAGATAAAATAATTAAAATCAAATGATCCTATTTTGAAAATTTGAGAAAACTCAAATATGAAAATAACGAAATCCCCAACTCTCTCCGTGGGTCCTTGAGTTGTGTAGAATTTCTAGGAACGAGCGAAAATGCAATGAAAAAAATATGATATGCAATGATGCTCTATGTATAACATACCAAATTGAAAATTTGGGATGTTACAGGTGCCATGTCTTGAAACCATGCCAAGTTCCATGATTTTCAGTCATGTTTTGGATTTACATGAATTAAAAAACCAAGTTCCTCAATCTTTCCGGTCGAGCCATGATGTCTAGATGTTTGAATTTCATTCCTATTTCTTGCATGGGACCTAGAAATTCACCCAAGGACAGACATGTGATTTTTCATCCAACTTTGGTGCACTTGAGCATGTGCTTGTAGTTCAAATTTGAATTATGCACATTAAATGCCCGGAAATTCAACTAATGTATAAAAAGTCCAAACAAACCCGAAATTCCAAAATTTAGCATGATACTTCTATTTGGTCTAATCTGCCCATGAAAAAAAATTAAGGCGAGAGAAGGCAGTGTACGTATGTCATCTCGCACACGGTGGTGACACTTTCCTCTCGGAACCACGAGCCTTCTTGAGAGAAGCTCCGCTTTGCAAGAAGCTTATACCAAAGTTTGTCCCAATTCGGCCAAACAATTTACCGCAGCATGTTGGTGCCATGTCATGACACCATGCCATGTTTCATGATTTTCAGCCGTGTTTTGGCTTTACATCAACTAAAAAAGATAGTTTCTCAATCTTTCTGGCCCGGCCACGACGCCTAGATGTTTGAATGTCATTCCCAGTTCTTGCATGGGACCTAAAAATTCACCCAAGGACACACATATGATTTTTCAACCAACTTTGGTGCATTGGAGCATGTGCTTGTAGTTCAAATTTGAATTATGCACATTAAATACCCAGAAATTCAATTAATGTATAAGAAAGTCCAAACGAACCCGGAATAATTCCAAAATTTAGGATGATACTTCTATTTCGTCTAATATGTCCGTGTAAAAAAATTAAGGCGAGAGAAGGTAACGTACGTCGTTTCGCACACGGAGGCGACACGTTCCTCTCAGAACCACGAGCCTTCTTGAGAGAAGCTCCGGCTTGCAAGAAGCTTATACCAAAGCTTTTCCCAATTCGGCCAGAAAATTTACCGGAGCATATTGGTGCCAAGTCATGACACCATGCCAAGTTTCATGATTTTCAGGCGCGTTTTTGATTTACATCAATTAAAAAACCAATTTTCTCAATCTTCCCGGCCGAGCCACGGCGCCCAGATGTTTGAATGTCATTCCCATTTCTTGCATGGGACCTACAAATTCACCCAAGGACACACGTGTGATTTTTCAACCAACTTTGTCACATTGGAGCTTGTGCTTGTAGTTCAAATTTGAATTATGCATATTAAATGACCAGAAATTCAATTAATGTATAAGAACGTCCAAATGAACCCGGAATAATTCCAAATTTTAACACGACACTCATATACTTCTATGTTGCCTCTATAAAAAAAATAAGTGGGGAGGCCGCGTATATCATTTTGAACACAAAGGTGACATGTCCCCCTCGAGAACCACGAGTCTTCTCGAGAGAATCTCCGGTTTGCAAGAAGCTTATACCAAAATTTTGTCCAAATGCGGCCAATTTTTTTACCACAACATGTTGGTGCCATGAAATGACACCATGCCAAGTTTCATGATTTTTAGGCGAGTTTTGAATTTACAGGAATTTAAAAACCTAGTTTCTCAATGTTCCCGAGCCGAAACCCACGGCCTTGATTTTGAATTTCATTGCCATTTCTTGCGTGGGACCTATGAATTCACCCAAAGACACTCATCTGATTTTTCAACAAACTTTGAGGCACTTGAGCATGTGCTTGTAGTTCAAATATGAATTATGCACATTAAATGCCGAGAAACTCAATTAATCCATAAAAAGCCAAACGAACCCAGAATAGTTCCAAATTTAAACACGACACTCATGTAATTGCATGTTCATTGTACATAAATGTTCTAGCAATTCAAACACCCTTCTTTCCCTCCGTAACAGCATTTTTTCTTGCAAAACATAATGAAAAAATAAGGTATACCACAAACAGTTTATTAGAAAGCATCATGTGGGATGCGACATAAAATATCTTGGCGCACTGTCTTGTCTGGCTTATGCAGGAAGCTTCGTCGTCTAAAGTCCACCACCCCCGCTTGAACCACACTTGTGCGCCAGTTTCTCGAGGCACCGAGCGAATTTTTTTGCCACCAGGAAAATATCTATCTCCCGCCCCCTCCCTCCCACCAAAAGCCACATTTCCACTGTTCCTCCTTGCTTTCCAAGTTCAAACCTTCGCTGCTGCTTACTGGCAGCTCAGCCTTCTCGCCGGCTACCCTTTTTCTTGCAGCGCCACCTCCTCGCCGGCGACCATTCTTCCTGCAGCGCCGCCTCCTTGCCGGCGACCCTCCTTCTTGCTGCGCGGCCTCCTCGCTGCCGACCCTTCTTTGTGCTGCGTGGCCTCGTCGATATTGTCAGGTAATCCACACCCCACCCACACCATCCTCCTCCTTTCCCGTCCCACATGCCCCGACCGACGGTGTGACACCTTCCGCCGAAATCACTGTCCCCCTCCTCCAATTAAGCGTTGCCCACAGCCATGTTGCCTGTAGTATAACGTGGAGCTCAGTAGCATCTGGCAGCGCAAAAGCAAATCGCGGCCGCACGGGCGCATGAGGTCGCTATAGCTGCCATGCGTGTCGACCACCGGTTCTTGGAGGAGCACCTCATCTTCGAGGCCACCGTCGACACCTCCACACGGTTGTCTACTTTAAGATACAGTTCGTGCTATTTTCTCGAGGCCACCGCCAATGCCTGCTAGTGATCTGTCCTCTGTAATGTTAATATGCAATCTGATGTTCAGTTTATAGTTTGGTCCTCTAAAATGTAATGTTTAGGTAACACTTTGGTTCTCTAAAATGTAATGTTCAGTTAACAGTTTGGTCCAACAAGTGCTACATTTGGTATTAGTGTTCTCAAGCATTCTTTGTTTTGTTAACTTTCTTATCTTCTAGTACATGTTTCTATTCTGCAATGTCGTGCTTAGTTAACTATTTTGGTTCATTTGCTCTACTGTCCATATAACTGTTTGTTCAGTTCTGTAATTTGATTTTCATTTGCTGTGGGTACAATTTTGTATTGTTACACATGTGAAATAAATTGAATTTGGCTGTACTCAATACATATTCTATTGATTGTATGACAACTCTTAGTTAACCTCATCAAGATCTTCCTTACGTGTGTTGCAGGGAAACAATAGGAGACACTGCGGTTTACTATCGAGGTTTGTTCAAGCATGGTCCTTTGGCTAATAGCACACTATTGTGCAGTTGCAGGAATCGTTCTAATATTTAGGTTTCTTACAATTTGGTCTTGCACATGTAGGTCCTGCTATCAGAGGCTTAGGCCCACTGTTCGTCCCATTTTGCATATGGGGAAATGAGATGTCCATGAATATCAGTCAAGTTAAGAAACTTCGGAAAGATTGTTAGGATGAAGAAACTTGCGAAGAATAATAGCAAGATCTTTGTTTGCACAATGAAGAAGACATCAGTCAACTATAGGATGGTACTAACTCTTTTACCTTGTTTTTACCCCTTGCGCCATCAGTCAACTATAGGATGGTACTAACTCTTTTACCTTGTTTGCATATCTTTTATTCAATACTTTTCAAAGCAGTTCACCGAAGATTACCTCTCAAACCACCTGCATGGTCAAGATGCGAGGAATGTATTCATTCAACACCACGGTACAATATTGATGTCTTGCTGAAGAGGACGAAGGTTGGGCGGGCAATTATCCATAGCCAATGGCCTAAAGTTGCAAGGACATTCAACATCACTGAAGGCTCAACATTTGCCTTCCGCTTCTTCAGTTTCCTAGATGAGATTCATCTGTCTATTTACTGTGTATGATGCTACTTTCCAAAGGTTTTTGATGTTGCATGTGAAACTTGGTGCTGTTGTGTAATGCCAGCACTGAGGGCCGAAGCTATCTTATGTAATTCGATTATGAAATCCTGGTTGTTGTTATATGGATATGAAATATCTGGTGTGTTTTTATAAGAAATATAAATTTTAATAGTACATGGATTATTAATAATAGGCTTACTGGGGTTTCCTATTGTAGACGGTTACTCAGATAGCACCGTGTGCGACAAACTCAAACAACACACACGGTTTCTAGAAAGTAGGCGTGTTTGATCAACTAATAATCACACACGGGTTCCGGTAGAGAACTGTTTGTGTTAGGCCACCTTGCACAAACGTTTCCACACGAAAAACTGTGTCTGATATGCATACGAGCGGAAATGTTTTTTCTGGGATTCACCATGTGGGATGTAAATACGAACGAAAACAATTGGGTTTCAATGCCTCGCCAGATCGCAAACAAAATCATTTTGTCGAACGTCCGTGCCAGGAGGGCCTATGCATGATGGTTTCTGGGTCGTGTGGGAAGGACCCCCCTATCGCCCACACTCACTTGGCGACGGTGGAAAGGGGTTAAAAACCGTTTGTATAATAGGTATCTTCACAAGTGACATGACACCACTAAGAGAATGGCAACATACCACTATTAGGGAAAAGCCTAGCAGTAGCGCGGGTGCCCGCGCTACTGATACGACGCTACAGCTAAGTTGTAGTAGTAGCGCGGGTGCCACCCGCGCTACTACTACGTCCGTTAGTAGTAGCGTGGATACCATCCATGCTACTACCAACTAGTAGTAGTGTGGTTCTGGACCCTCGCTACTGCTAACTAATTAGGAAATAAAAAAAATTCCAGCCATGGCTGCTGCTGCTAGGCGTCATTGCCCTCTTCATCCATGGTCAATGCTGATCCTAGAGGGCATGAAGTCGTCCATGGAGATGGTCTTCCCCATCCATCCCTTTTCCACACCTCTCCTTTGCTGCTGCTACAAAAAAAGAGACAAGGATTAGAAGAGGAAGAGAGAGATAGAGACGAGTATGTGCAGCAACTCACCAGTGGCCGCCGGAGTTGGATCCGAAACCCTAGATGACTCCATGGGTTGCGTCCATCAGAGATCTGACCATCGTCATGGGCGGCGCTCTGCTAGATCTTCCTCTCCTTCCAGCAGCGGAGAAGGAGGAGGAGGAGGAAGCAGGTGCTACGGTGGAAGAGGAGGTCGCCGGATTTGAGGGAGACACCAAAGTGCAAGGCCGGTAGTTGCGGTGGGCGAGGAAGGGCATCACAGGTGGGAGGGAGAAGTGAAATCGAGAGAGTGTGCGTCTGGGATTGGGCCTCCGTGTGCTATGTTTATACATGTGGTCGGTGGGTTGATATTAGTAGCGCTGGGTTTATACCTATGCTACTACTATGGCATGTCCCGGGGTGCACGGTGGAGACCATTTAGTAGTAGCGTCAGGTTTATAACCCGCACTACTACTATCAACTTACTAGTAGTGTGGGTTTATAACCCGCGCTACTACTACGGCTGGTCCCGGAAGACACGGTGGAAATCACTTAGTAGTAGCAAGGGGTAAAAACCCGCGCTACTACTATCAACTTAGTAGTAGCGTGGGTTTATAATCTGCGCTACTAGTAATTAGCAGTAGCGAGGGTTATAAACCCGCGCTACTAGTAAGAGTCTTCCTATAAGCTTTTCGGTAGTAGTGTACATATCATAAAAATATAGAACACATATCAAGTTCACATGATTAGCTGCAACATGATTTCTCCCGTGACCTGAACAACGAAAGTAACTACTCACAAATGATAAACATGCTCAAGATCAGAGGGGTATTAAATAGCATAATGGATCTGAACATATAATCTTCCACCAAGTAAACCATATAGTAATCAACTACAAGATGTAATCAACACTACTAATCACCCACAAGCACCAACCTATAGTTTTGATACAAAGATTGAACACAAGAGATGAACTGGGGTTTGAGAGGAGCTGGTGTTGTGAAGATCTTGATGAAGATAGCCCTCCTCAAGATGGAAGAGTTGTTGGTGATGATGATGACGATGATTTCCCCCTCCGGGAGGGAAGTTCCCCTGGCGGAACCGCTCCGCTAGAGGGCAAAAGTGCTCCTGCCCAAGTTCCGCCTCAAGGCGGTGGAGCTTCGTCCCAATAGTCCTCCTCTAATTTTTTTTAGGTCAAAATGACATATATACCAGAATATGGGCACCGGAGGTGGGACGTGAAGGAAATATGCCGTAGAGGCAATAATAAAGTTGTTATTTTTTATTTCCTTATATGATGATAAATATTTATTATTCATGCCAGAATTGTATTAACCGGAAACTTATTACATGTGTGAATACATAGACAAAACATATGGTCCCTAGTATGCCTCTACTAGACTAGCTTGTTAATAAAACATGGTTATGTTTCCTAACCATAGACATGTGTTGTCATTTTATGAACGGGATCACATCGTCAGAGAATGATGTGATGGACATCACCCATGCGTTACCTTAGCATTTTGATCGTTGAGTTTATTGCTATTGCTTTCTTCATGATTTATAAATGTTCCTATGACTATGAGATTATGCAACTCACGAATACCGGAGGAACACCTTGTGTGCTATCAAATGTCACAAAGTAAATGGGTGATTATAAATATGCACTATAGGTGTCTCCGAAGGTGTTTGTTGAGTTGGCATAGATAGAGATTAGGATATGTCACTCCGTGTATTGGAGAGGTTCTTTGGGCCCTCTCGGTAACGCTCATCACTATAAGCCTTGCAAGCAATGTGACTAATGAGTTAGTTGCTGGATGAAGCATTACAGAATGAGTAAAGAGACTTGCCGGTAACAAGATGGAACTAGGTATGAAGATACCGATGATCCAATCTTGGGCAAGTAACATACCGATGACAAAGGGAACAATGTATGTTGTTATGCGGTTTGACCCATAAATATATTCGTAGAATATGTAGGAGCCAATATGAGCATCCAGGTTCCGCTATTGGTTATTGATCGGAGATGAGTCTCGATCATGTCTACATAGTCCTCGAACCCGTAAGGTCTGCACGCTTAAAGTTCGATGACGATATGTATTATGAGTTATGTGTTTTAATGACTGAAGGTTGTTCGGAGTCACGGATGAGATCACAGACGTCATGAGGAGTATCGTAATGGTCGAGTCATAAAGATTGATATATTGGACCATGTTATTCGGACACCGGAAGAGTTCCGAATGGTACCGGTTAAAAACAGAGTGTCGGAGGGGTTACCGGAACCCCACAGGGATTTGATGGGATTTAGTGGGCCTTAGTGGGGAAGAGGAGACAACGGCCAGGAGGTGCCCCCCCAAGCCCAGTCCAAATTGGACAAGGGTTGAAGCGCCCCTGCCTCTCCTTCCTTTTCCCCTTTTCCTTAGGTGGTAACCTACTAGGACTTGCAGTCCTAGTAGGATTCCCCTTCTCCCGGCGCGCCTAGCTTGGCCGGCCGGCCTCCCCTCCCTCCTTTATATACAGGGGCAGGGGAACCTTAGAACACACCATGTTTTCCCTTAGTCGTGTGCGGTTCCCCCTCCACAGTTACACACCTCGATCATATCATCATAGTGCTTAGGCGAAGCCCCGCTCCGGTCACATCATCATCACCGTCGCCACGCCATCACTAAGCGCTTCCTCTTTCGGTCTATGAGGGTACGTGGACACACTCCCCCCTCTCATTGCTATGCATCACATAGATAGATCTTGCATGATCGTAGGAATTTTTTTGAAATACTACGTTCCCAACTGTGGTATCGAGCCAGGTCTATGCGTAGATGTTATATGCACGAGTAGAACACAAAGAGTTGTGGGTGATAATAGTCATACTGCTTACCACCAACATCTTACTTTGATTTGGCGGTATTACTGGATGAAGCGGCCCGAACCGTCATTACATGACTGCGTTCATGTGACTGGTTCTACCGACGTGCTTTGCACATAGGTGGCTGGCGCGTGTCTGTTTCACCAACTTTAGTTGAATCGAGTTTGACTACGGACAGTCCTTGTTGAAGGTTAAAACATCACACTTGACAAAAAATCATTGTGGTTTTGATGCATAGGTAAGAACGGTTCTTGCTAGAAGCCTGTAGCAGCCACGTAAAATTTGCAACAACAAAGTAGAGGAAATTTAACTTGTTTTTGCAGGGCTTGTTGTGATGTGATATTTAAGACATGATGTCATATAAATTGTTGTATGAGATGATCATGTCTTGTAACAAACTTATCAGCAACTGGCACGAGCCATATGGTTGTCACTTTATTGTATGAAGTGCAATCGCCGTGTAATTGCTTTACTTTATCACTAAGAGGTAGAGATAGTCGTAGAAGCAATAGTTGGCGAGACGACAACGATGGTACGATGGAGATCAAGGTCTCGCGCCGGTGATGATGGAGATCATTAAGATGCTTTGGTGATGGAGATCATGAGCACAAGATGATGATGGCAATATCATGTCACATATTTTGATTGCATGTGATGTTTATCTTTTATGCACCTTTTTTTTCTTAGTATGGCGGTAGCATTATAAGATGACCCCTTACTAAATTTCAAGGTATAAGTGTTCTCCCTGAGTATGCATCGTTGCTACAGTCTGTTGTGCCGAGACACCACGTGATGATCGGGTGTGATAATCTCTACGTTCATATACAACAGGTGCAAGCCAGTTTTGCACGTGTAGATTACACGGGTTAAACTTGACGAGCCTAGCATATGCAGATATGTTTTCGGAACACTGAGACTGAAAGGTCAAACGTGAATCATATAGTAGATATGATCAACATAGTGATGTTCACCTTTGAAAACTACTCCATCTCATGTGATGATCAGACATGGTTTAGTTGACTTAGATCACGTGATCTTTTAGATGACTAGAGGGATGTCTATCTACGTGGGAGTTCTTAAGTAATATGATTAATTGAACTTTAATTTATCATGAACATAGTCCTAGCAGTATTTTGCAAATTATGTTGTATAGATCAATAGCTCGCGTTTTGCTTCCCTATGTTTTTTATGTTCGTAGAGAAAACTAAGTTGAAAGATGATAGTAGCAATGATGCAGACTTGGTCCCTACTCTGAGGTTTATCGTCATTGCTCCATAGAAAAATTATGTCCTTGATGCACCGCTAGGTGACAGACCTATTGCAGGAGCGGATGCTGAGCGTCATGAACGTTTGGCTAGCTCAATATGATGACTACTTGATAGTTTAATTGTCGGATTTGGGTTCCGGCAGACCCTTAAGGTTCGAACTCTGGGGTGCGCGCGGAGATCCAACCCTCCACCATCTCGTACCTCACCGAATCGCAGGGACCTAAACTACTGACAAGAACAGCACAAGAGACGCAAGATTTATACTGGTTCAGGCCACCATCGTGGTCTAATACCCTACTCCAGTGTGTGGTGTGGATTGCCTTTGGGGCTGATGAAGAACAAGACATGGGGGAACCGCCATGAGGGTCTGTTCTTAGTGGGTGCTATGAACTGCTAAGTGGTGTCCCGTCGCTCTAGCTTGAGGACCGGGTCTCTCTCTCTCTCTCTCTCTCTCTCTCTCTCTCTCTCTCTCTCTCTCTCTCTCTCTCTCTCTCTCTCTCTCTCTCTCTCTTCGGGTGCTTTCGAATGGCGGATCCTTCCTCCCCCTACTGTGGTGGCTAGCTCTACTTATATAGGCGAAGGCCCTGGGCCTCATCCCAAATATTGAGCGGGAAGGGCACCAACAATTGGCCATTTTGAAGGGGAACAACGAGTACACTTATCCTGACTAAAGTTGGTCCTCGCCTGCGAAAGGCTCTGGTGATGACGCCTGCTTGGGCTCCACGATGACCGTGTTCCAGCCGTTGGGGCTGGTCTTGGTCTTGTTGCACCGAAACGGATTCCTTTGCTTGATGCTCTTGCCTGCGCTTGCTCCCTTTGTACCAAAGAGGAAAGGGGGACACTGCACGGCTGGCGCCCGACTGGCGCCCCTGGTCGTCATGGCTTGCGTCATGGGCACCTCGCGAGGTACCTTGCCTTGAACTCTCCGCCTCCTTGTGAGCCGGCCTGACGAGGCCGTGCCTGAGGGAGCTCTTGGTCATCCGCCCCGCGAGGCTTGGCCCCTCGCGAGGGTCTTGAGCTTGTGTAGATGAAGATGGGCTGTCTGGGCCTCCTTTGAGCCACGCCCAGGCCGCAGTGAGCAAGTCTGGGACCCCTGTTCCTTAACGCCGACAAGAGCCCGGCCCACGGCGCGCCCGACCTGGGCCGAACAGAGAGGCGAAAGGGCAAGTGCGAAGCATCGTGGGTCCTAACAGCCTGCGGCCTTGGGCGCCGCGTGGCTGTTGATTGGACGTGGGCGACACTGTTCCCCCACGCCTCCTTATTTCGTGCCTTGCTAGGCGGACACGCTGCTGCACACATCTGTTCCCTTCTCTGCTGCTTGTGCGCTCGAGTCCTTCCCCCTCTCGAACTCTAGCTTCCATTTCCAATCCAATCTCAAATCCCCCCTTCCCCCTTTCGATCGCCATGGCTCCGATGAAGAAGGGGAAAGGGAAGAAACCTTCGCCTTCGCCTTTCTCGCCGACGCCGGCGGCCTCCGCCGTCGACCCGTCGATTATACTCAATCTGGAGGGCTTGGGCAAGGTCAGTTCGGCTCTGGCCACCTCCTTCAACGAATGCGGGAGGACGACGGTCCGCCCGCGTCCCACTTCGCCATCGACAGGATAGTCACCGAGGTCCGTATTTCGCCGACGCCTGCGGGCGGACTGGTTCCCCTTCTGATTTCTTCAATGCCGTGCTTTCCCACTATCAGATCCACATGATGCATCTGGGTCCTGAGTCCATTACTCTCCTCTCGGTCTTCGCTTTTGTTTGTGAGGCGATGATGGGCATCCTTCCCTCGGTTGCCTTGCTGTGCCACTTCCGGAATAGGGGCGATTTGATGAACCAGATGCCTATCTTCGATGAATGGGGGCTGCGCCCCGCTGGTCTCCAGGGGCCTCGCGAGAATCCAGTGGTGGTGACAGCCCTTCCAGTCGGCCAAGGCGGCTCCTCCTCAAGTGGCGGAGCAGGGAGGCACGAACTGCCAGAGGCCGAAGGGACACCCGCCGGGGTGACAGCGCCGGGTGACGCTCGTGAGGGGGCAGCTCCTGAGGCTCATGCCGCCGTGGCTGAGGGCGGCAGGCAGACACCCGCAACGCCTGCGGATGAAGCCCCCGAGGCCCCTGCTGCTTCTCATGGTGAGGCGATCAGCAGCGCGCGTCAGGCGAACGCCCCTTTCGCGGGTCGCCTTGATGCTTCTCCCTCGCCGCAGGCTGATCCCTGCGCTCAAATCTTGGGTCGTTTCTGAGTGAACTTCGAGGCCCTCCGGAAGAGAAGGGAGGCCCTGGGCGATGATTACCCTTGTCGCCTGCTGAAGCGCAGGAAGTACTTTGCCACTGACGAGTAAGCCTTCTCCTTATCCAGCTCTTGATTCTTCTGCTGCTTGTACTGACCCCTGCCCTGCAGGCCCCTTCCTGCCGAGCTCATGGAGACGGGTGAGGAGCCGTCCTCCCCGGCTTCGCCCCCTCCCCAGTCCTCGAGTGCTCCAAGCGGTGGAGCCCTTGTGGTTAGGGCGACCGGGGAGGTGAACCGTCCCGAGGCGCGTCGTGGCCCTGCGCACCTCGCGATCCTTCCTCGCGAGCCTTCCCGAGGCATAGCTAGTCTGCTGTGGGCTTCTCGCCTGGTCGTGGACGGCGATTGGTGGCGCTTCCTGCGCCCCTCGTCTGGATGGGCTGGCCCAGTGCCGGGCTTGTCGCGGTGCGCCCGGCCGTCATGAAGGTGCCAGCCCCAGCCCCGCCCGGAGGGAAAGTGTTGATTCTTGGCTCCGGCGCCCGTCTGGGGTGGTCGATGGTGTGGAGGACGCGTGCGTGGCGCAGGGAGCGCCGCGCTCTTCGCCAAGGATTTCTTGAAGGCGGCCGACGCGGTGAGCCTTCTTGGTGAAGAGCTTCCGACGGAGACGCGCGCTTGAGGCCGAGGGCATGCGCTGGTCGCAGAGAGGCGCTGAGCTGGAGGGCGCCGCCGCTTTGCGCGCTGCCGCCAGCGAGCTTGATGATGAAGAGGCCAAGGCATCGCTGGCAGCCTCTCGAGAGGCCTGTTCTCGCCGCCGAGGAGGCCCGGCAGCTGACAAAGCGGCGAAGCGGCGGAGGAGGGTCACGGAAGCCTGGTCCGGTGCCACTCGTTGGAGGAGCAAGCGGAGCTACGCTGGGGCAGCCCTTGCGTCGATGAAGGTGGCCTCTGGCGACTCGGAGCTCGAAGCGTGAAGAGGCGCCGACGCTGAAGCCGCCAACGCGCGAAAGTCTGAACGCTTGGAGACGAGGGAGCGCCTGGCGACGCGGGCAGAGGATGAGGTTGCAGCACGGCAAGCCCGCGTCATGGAGGAGGTCGGACGCCGAGTGGCGGCGGCGCGCTCGACCTCGAGCGCGAGTTTGAGGAGCGGTTGGGGTTGATCAAGGCCGAGGCTGAGGGCAGGACTGCTGCCTTGAGGGCCAAACTGGAGGAGGCGACGCGGCGAGCCGATGCTGTTAGGTCTGCCCTCGAGGTGGCGCAGAGGGAGTCCACCACCTCTCAGGCCGAGGTGCTCCTTCTTCGCCAGCGGGTGGAGGAGGCCGAGGCTGTTGCGCGCCAGAAAGCAGACAACATGCGTCAGCGGCGAATCTTGGAGCACAAGCACCGTCCCATGCTCGCCACACTCCGGGAAAGAGCTAACGTAGCCTTGGATAATATCTGCGAGGCGGCCGTAGGCCAGCCGCACACGGTTAACTACGCCGGCAACCTTCAGTTCTTCACTGACGTGGTGGCGCGGCTGGAGGCGCGGTCGGCCAGGGCCGACAGGTTGGTGGAGGAGAGGAGCCGCGCGCTGCTCGGGCGTGCCTTCTCTCGTGTCTTCAGCCATCTTCGGGACATGGACCCTCACTTCGATTTTGACGCAGCCATCGCCCCAGTTCCCCAGGCCGTCCGGGGTGACCTGGCGCACTGGGTGGAAGACAACGTGGATGCCCTCGTTCGCGCCTTTGCTTTAGACGACGATGGTGTGGTCGTGGCCGCCGACGAGGGCGGCGTGGTGAACGGCCCAGACGCCGCCAACAATCACGCAGACGGCGAGGGCGAGGCCAGCGACGCCAGCAACGGCTCGGGAGGTGCTCCTGAGGATGCATTGGGGGATTTGTCCGACTGATTATGTATTGTCCCTGTTCCATTAACCTGCATGAATAGAACTCAGGTTTTGGCCTAATGGAGGTGAGAGCATTTTGGGAGGGGGAGCCCCTCATGTAAGACTAGTGTTCTACGTATTAGCTGGTGTTACATCGCCAGTACGCCCGTGCCAAGTGGTTGGGTAAGCGGCGCGCTAGTTCGATGGTTTACCTTTGTTTCGTACGAGCCTCGAGATAGCCTGTGGGTGGCTGCGGCGATCTGAGTGTCCATCGATTGATCCCGTAGGACCTGCAGCAAAAACCCTCCGGAGAGGACGCGGCGGCGACAGGCTGGGCTGTGCGCGAGCTCGGCCTGGCCCGGCTCGTGAGGGGCTCGCGAGGGGAGGCAGCTGAGGCGTAGTTGTAACCGAAACGCGAGAGATTTGCTCGAACGAGACTAAGCACCCCTTCCCCGAATACACGCAAATCTTCAAGCTCAAATTCAACTTAAATCCAACAGGGGAAAATGACAGCGGAGGGAAAACCAAATGAAAGCGAGAAGAAGGCCGCGTCCGCACCTAGTCTAGTCTTGGGCGTCTTCTCACCAGCGTGGAGCTAAGTGCTGCTCTTTGGGCGTGGGAGGGAGCCCCAAGGCCTGAGGCCGGCACCCCTGAGACTCTGGGGCGTGTACAGCCCCACTCATTATTACGTGAGAGTGTCACGGGGCGGCGAGCTTCACAGGAACTGGGCCTTCTTCATAGGTACCGGCCTTGCTTCATATCGCCAGACGAGGGCCCCGCCTTGCGCCACACTCTAGTGCCATCAACGTCGACCGGAAACTGTGGCGCCGGGTGGGTAGAGCGTCGCCAGCCAGTTCCCCTGACGACCACGAGTCCTCCGCAAGGGCAGGACTCGAGGCACCTCCCAGCAGAGGGCCTACCTCCTGAGAACGCCTTGCTCAACGCCGCGGTGGTGATGCGGATCTCTGCCTCTCCGGCAGCCCTCGCGCCCTCCCGAGGGATAGGAGGCTGCGGGAGGCGGGCAGCCGCTCGTCGTGGCGACCTGTACCTCCTGCGACCTACGGTTAGCGTATGTTTGCTCTTGAGGAAGTAGCGGTACCCGATGATCGTCGCCCCCGGCGTGACCAGTGGGACCATCTCGTGACTCCTGGAAGAGCGCGGCTTCTGGCGCCTCATCCCCCCAGATTGGGCTGAGGAGCGAGTCTTGTTCTCCCTCATGCGGGTGCCCCTGGTCCATCGTGTGGGGCACGTATTCCTCCGGCGCCGTCATCCCGAAGGCCACGCCGTAGTACTGAGTGTGCCTTGCTGCTCTGTTTGATGCGCCAGCCGTGGGGTGGTGGCGCGGCGGTCCACCACGGCCGTGAGTTGCGTCGAGTCCTTCTTCTCCGCGGGCCGAGGGCGGGGGCAACGCCGCCGCCGGCCCGGCGCTGACAGCTTCGCCGGTGTTGGAGTAGCTTTGGAGCCCGCAGGCGCGCGTGGAGCCCCCGTGCGGGCTACCCTCGGCCTGAGGTGGGAGTTGGGTGCAGAATGGGTGAGCCCCGCGCGGCGAAGCCCAGGAGTTCCGCCACTCGCTCCAAAGAAGACGTCATGCCGCTCTCCAACAGCCTGCGACAGCAGCTCGGGCCACGATGAGCGCTGCCTCGACTTCGCCTTTGCTCCCGGCGGGTGTACGGTGATGTGGTCGCGGCGTGGTTGGAGGCTCTTGCTGCCGACCGCGCTGTCGCGGTGTGAGAGCCGTCGAGGCCTGTCCGCGTCGCCGCCCGCAGCGCCTCGTGGACCGCGAGCCTGGGCACGGGTCGCCCGAGGCGAGCGACTCTGCGTGGGCGGGCCACGCCGCCCAAGGGTCGGGGTTGCCCGCTTGGTCGCCGGTCATGGCGATGACGATGCGACAGGACACGAGGTGGTAGAAGGCGGATCCCGGCGCACCCCTACCTGGCGTGCCAAATGTCGGATTTCGGGTTCCGGTAGACCCTTAAGGTTCGAACTCTGGGGTGCGCGCGGAGATCCAACCCTCCACCGTCTCGTACCTCACCAAATCGCAGGGACCTAAACTACTAACAAGAACAGCACAAGAGACGCAAGATTTATCTTGGTTGAGGCCACCATCATGGTGTAATACCCTACTCCAAAGGTGTGGTGTGTGGATTGCCTCTGGGGCTGATGAAGAACAGTACAGGTGGGGGAACAGCCTCGCGAGGGTCTGTTCTTAGTGGTGCGATGAACTGCTAAGTGGTGTCCCGTCGCTCTAGCTTGAGGACCGGGTCTCTCTCTCTCTCTATTCGGGTGCTTCCGAATGGCGGATCCTTCGTCCCCCTACTGTGGTGGCTAGCTCTACTTATATAGGAGAAGGCCCTGAGCCTCTTCCCAAATATTGAGCGGGAAGGGCGCCAACAATTGGCCATTTTGAAGGGGAACAGCGGGTAAACTTATCCTGACTAAAGTTGGTCCTCGCCTGCGAAAGGCTCTGGTGATGACGCCTGCTTGGGATCCACGATGACTGTGTTCCAGCCGTTTGCTTGATGCTCTTGCCTGCGCTTTCTCCCTTTGCACCAAAGAGGAAAGGGGGACGCTGCGCGGCTGGCGCTCGACTGGTGCCCCTGGTCGTCATGGCTTGCGTCATGGGCACCTCGCTAGGTACCCTGCCTTGAACTCTCCGCCTCCTCGTGAGCCGGCTCGACGAGGCCGTGCTCGAGGAGCTCTTGGTCGTCCGCCCGTGAGGCTTGGCCTCGCGAGGGTCTTGAGCTTGTGTAGATGAAGATGGGCTGTCCTGGGCCTCCTTCGAGCCACGCCGCAGGCCGCAGGCAGGCAAGTCTGGGGACCCCCGTTACCAGAACGCCGACATTAGTGCACCATGCTTTACGGCTTAGAACCGGGACTTCAAAAATGTTTTGAATGCCATGGAGCATATGAGATGTTCCAAGAGCTTAAATTGGTATTTTAGACTCCTGCCCTTGTCGAGAGGTATGAGACCTCTAACTAGTACTTTGCCTAAAAGATGGAGGAGAATTGCTTAGCTAGTGAGCATGTACTCAGAATGTCTAGGTACTACAATCGCTTGAATCGAGTGGGAGTTAATCTTCCAAATAATATAGTGATTGATAGAGTTCTCTAGTCACCATCACCAAGTTAGTGCAACTTCGTGATGAATTATAATATGCAAAGGATGATGAAAACAATTCCCGAGTTCTTCGTGATGCTGAAATCGACGAAGGTAGAATTCAAGAAAGAGCATCAACTGCTGATGATTGAACAAGACCACTAGTTTCAAGAAAAGGGCGAAGGGAAAGAAAGGGAACTTTAAGAAGAATGGCAAGCAAGTTGTCACTCCCATGAAGAAGCCCAAAGTTGGACCCAAGCATGAAACTAACTCCTTCTACTACAAAGGAAATGGTCACTTGAAACGGAACTACCCCAAATATTTGGCGGATAAGAAGGATGGCAAAGTTAACAAAGGTATATCTGATATACAGATTATTGATGTGTACCTTACTAGTGTTCGTAGTAGCTCCTGGGTATTTTATATTTGTTCGGTTGCTATGATTAGTAAATCGAAACAAGAGTTATAGAATAAACAAAAACTAGTTGAGGATGAAGTGACGATGTGTGTTGGAAGTGGGTCCAAGATAGATATGATCATCATCGCACACTCTCTATACTTTCGGGATTAGTGTTTAACCTAAATAAATGTTATTTGGTGTTTGCGTTGAGCATGAATATGATTAGATCATGTTTATTGCAATGTGGTTATTCATTTAAGACAGAGAATATTTGTTATTCTTTTTACATGAATAAAACCTTTTATGGCCATACACCCGTGTTGATGGCTTATTGAATCTCGATCGTGGTAATACACATATTCGTAATATTGATGCCAAAAGATGCAAAGTTGATAATGATAGTGCAACTTCTTTGTGGCACTACCATTTGGTTCATATCGGTGTAAAGAGCATGAAGAAACTCAATAAAGATGGACATTTTGAATCACTTGACTATGAATCATTTGATACTTGCGAACCGTGCCTTATGGGCAAGATGACGAAAAATCCGTTCTGCGGAACAATGGAGCGAGCAACTGACTTATTGGAAATAATACATACCGATGTCTGCGGTCCAATGAGTGTTGATGCTCGTGGCAGGTATCGTTATTTTCTAACTTCCACAGATGATTTGAGCATATATGGGTATATCCACTTAATGAAACATTTGAAAAGTTCAAAGAATTTTAGAGTGAAGTGGAGAATCATCGTGACAAGAAAATAAAGTTTCTCTGATTTGATCGTGGAGGAGAATATTTGAGTTACAAGTTGGGCCTTCATTTAAAACAATGTGGAATAGTTTCATAGCTCAAGCCACCTGGAACACCACAGCGTAATGGTGTGTCCGAACGTCGTAACCACACTTTATCGGATATGGTACGATCCATGATGTCTCTTACCGATTTAACACTATCGTTTTGGGGTTATGCATTAGAGACAACTGCATTCACGTTAAATAGGGCATCATCAAAATCCGTTGAAATGACACCATATGAACTGTGGTTCGGCAAGAAACCCAAGTTGTCGTTACTTAAAGTTTGGGGTTGCGATGCTTATGTGAAAAAGTTTCAACATGATAAGCTCGAGCCCAAATCAGAAAAGTGCGTCTTCATAGGATACCGAAAAGGAAACTGTTGGGTACACCTTCTATCACAGATCCGAAGGCAAGATATTCGTTGCTAATAATGGATCTTTTCTAGAGAAGGAGTTTCTCTCGAAAGAAGTGAGTGGGAGGAAAGTAGAACTTGATGAGGTAATTGTACCTTCTCACGAATTGGAAAGTAGTTCATCACCGAAATCAGTTATGGTGAATCCTACACCAATTAGTGAGGAAGCTAATAATGATGATCATGACACTTCAGATCAAGTTACTACCAAACCTTGTGGGTCAACTAGAGTACGATTACGCACGAAGTGGTACGGTAATCCTAATACGGAAGTCATGTTACTAGACCATGGCGAACCTACAAACTATGAGGAAGCGATGATGAGCCCAGATTCATGAAATGTCTTGAGTCCATGAAATGTGAGATGGAATTCATGTATGAGAACAAAGTGTGGACTTTGGTGGACTTGCCCGATGATCGGCAAGCCATATAAAATAAATGGATCTTCGGTAGGAAGATAGATGCTGATAGTAGTGTTACTATGTACAAAGCTCGACTAGTCGCAAAACGGTTTTTTCGACAAGTTCAAGGAGTTGACTACGATGAGACTTTCTCTCCCATAGAGATGCTTAAAGTCTGTAGAATCATGTTAGAAATTGCCATATTTTATGGAATCTAGCAAATGGATGTCAAAAACTTCTTTCCTTAATGGATTTATTAAAGAAGTGTTGTATATGATACAACCAGAAGGTTTTGTCAATCCTAAAGGTGCTAACAAAGTGTGCGAGCTCCAGCGATCCATCTGTCGACTTGTGCAAGCATCTCCGAGTTGGAATATATTCTTTGATGAGTTGATCAAAGCATGTAGTTTTATACATAGTTTCAGAGAAGCCTGTATTTACAAGAAAGTGAGTGGGAGCACTACAACCTTTCTGATAAGTATATATGAATGACATATTGTCGATCGGAAATGATGTAGAATTTTCTGGAAAGCATAAAGGGGATTCTGAAAGGAGTTTTTTCAAAGAAAGACCTCGGTAAAGCTGCTTACATATTGGGCATCAAGATCTATACAGATAGATCTAGACACTCAATAAGATTTTTCAATGAGTACATACCTTGACAAGATTTTGAAAGAGTTCAAAATGGATCAGTCAAAGAAGGAGTTCTCGCATGTATTACAAGGTGTAAAATTGAGTAAGACTCAAAATCCGACCATGCCAAAAGATAGAAATATAATGAAAGTCATTCCGTGTGCCTCAGTCATAGGTTCTATGAAGTATGCCATGCTATGTACCAAACCAGTTGTGTGCTTTGCTATGAGTTTAGCAAGGAGAATGCGATAGTGATCCAAGAGTGGACCACTTGATGGTGGTCAAAGTTATCCTTAGTTACCTAAGAGAACTAAGAAATTATTTCTCGGTTATGGAGGTGATAAAAGAGTTCGTTGTAAAGAGTTACGTCAATGCAAGCTTTTACACCAATCCAGATGACTCTAAATCTCAACCTGGATACATATTAAAAGTGGGAGCAATTAGCTAGAGTAGCTCATGCAGAGCATTGTAGACATAGAAATTTTGCAAATTACATACGGATCTGACTGTGACATATCCGTTGACTAAACTTCCCTCACGAGCCGAACATGATCAAACCTTAGTACTCTTTGGGTGTTAATCACATAGCGATGTGAACTAGATTATTGACTCTATTAAACCCTTTGGGCGTTGGTCACATGGCGATGTGAACTATTGGTGTTAAATCACATGGCGATGTGAACTAGATAATTGACTCTAGTGCAAGTGGGAGACTAAAGGAACTATGCCCTAGAGGCAATAATAAAGTCATTATTTTATATTTCCTTATATCATGAGAAATATTTATTATTCATGCTAGAATTGTATTAGCGGAAACTTAGTACATGTGTGAATACATAAACAAAACATATGGTCCCTATGCCTCTACTGGACTAGCTCGTTAATCAAACATGGTTATGTTTGCTAACCATAGACACGTGTTATCATTTGATGAATGGGATCACATCATTAGAGAATGATGTGATGGACATGACCCATCCGTTAGCTTAGCATTATGATTGTCGACTTTATTGCTATTGCTTTCTTCATGACTTATACATGTTCCTCTGACTATGAGATTATGAAGCTCCTGAATACTGGAGGAACACCTTGTGTGCTATCAAATGTCACAACGTAAATGGGTGATTATAAAGATATACTACAGGTGTCTACGAAGGTGTTTGTTGAGTTGGCATAGATCAAGATTACGATTCGTCACTCCGTGTATCGGAGAGGTATCTTTGGGCCCTCTCAGTAATGCTCATCACTATGATCCTTGCAAGCAATGTGACTAATGAGTTAGTTGCGGGATGAAGCATTCTGGAACAAGTAAAGAGACTTGCACTGTAACGAGATTGAACTAGGTATGAAGATACTGATGATTGAATCTCGGGAAAGTAACATACCGGTGACAAATGGAACAACGTATGTTGTTATGCGGTTTGACCGATAAAGATATTCGTAGAATATGTAGGAGCCAATATGAGCAACCAATTTACGTTATCGGTTATTGATTGGAGATGAGTCTCGGTCATGTCTACATAGTTCTCAAACCCGTAGGGTCCATACGCTAACGTTCGATTACGATATGTATTATGAGTTATGTGTTTTGATGACCGAAGGTTGTTGAGTCCGGATGAGATCACGGATGTGAAGAGGAGTCTCTAAATGGACCGAGACATAAACATTGATATATTGGACAATGTTACAATCCTATTGGAAATTTTATTCCGAATGGTATGGGGTAAAAATAGTGCCGGAGGGGTTACCGGAACCCCCCGGGGAGTTGATGGGCCTTAGTGGGCTGATAATCCCCAAGTGTAGGGAATCATCGTAGCAATTCCCAAAGGTGGAAGTGATAAGTATGGAGTGTCGAACCCAAAAGGAGCTAAAATATAAAAGTAGGTGTTGTTATCATGGGGTTAGAATATATTACTTAAGTATTATAAATAGCGAGTGTGGAGTAATGATGGGTTGGTGTGCGGTACTATCCTAGGCAATTGTTAACAAGAACGGTAATCACTATTGCAATTTGATATGAGGGAGAGGCATAAGCTAACATACTTTCTCTTCTTGGATCGTGTGCACTTATGATTGGAACTCTAGCAAGCATCTGCAACTACTAAAGATCAATAAGGTAAAACCCAACCATAGCATTAATATATCGAGTCCCCTTTATCCCATTCGCAACATCCTCTTTGCTCGGGTTTATGCTTCTGTCACTCAAGCAACCCACAATAAGCGAATCATGAACGCATTACAACACACTACATCAAGAATCCCTCACGCTTGCGTGACACGGAGGGCACAATAGGACAGCACCAAAATAAAACATACAACTCATACCAATCTAGATCATCAATCAACCCAAAGACAAAGGATATCTACTCAAAACATCATAGGATGGCAACACATCATTGGATCATAATATGTGGCATAAAGCACCATATTCAAGTAGGGATTACAGCGGGTGCGGGAGAGTGGACCGCGTAAAAAGAGATGAGGATGGTGATGATGATGGTGATGTTGATGAAGACGATCACCGTGGCGATGATTCCCCTCCTGATGGCACTTCGGCGCCACCGAGAGAGAGGAGGAGAGGTTCTCCCCCTTGTGCTTCCTCCTCCATAGCCTACCCCCTGTATGGGCAGAGGTTCCCCCTCTGGTCCTTGGACTTCATGGCGATGATGGCCCCTCTGAGATCCTTCCCCATGGCCTCCGGTGATGATAGCCCCCTCCGTCAGGGTGCCAGAGAGAGCCTAGATTGATTTTTCGTTGCTACAGAGGCTTGCGGCGGCGGAACTTCCTATCTAGGTTATGTTCTAGAGGTTTGGGTACTTATAGGAGAGTTTGGCGTCGAGAACAAGTCAGGGGCCCCACGTAAAGTCCACGAGCCAGGGGGCGCGCCCTAGGGGGTGGGGGGCCCTCCACCCTCATTGTGCCCTCGAGACCCCCCTCCGGTAGATTTTCATTCCAGTATTTTTTATATTTTCCAAAAAAAATCTCCGTAGATTTTCAGCGCATTCCGAGAATTTTTATTTCTGCACAAAAACAACAACATGGTAGTTCTGCTGAAAACAGGGTCAGCCCGGGTTAGTTCTAATCAAATCATACCAAAATCATATAAAATTATTGTAAACATGGCATGAATACTTCATAAATTATAGATACGTTGGAGACGTATCAGCATCCCCAAGTTTAATTCCTGCTCGTCCATGAGTAGGTAAATGATAAAAGAAATAATTTATGAAGTGTGAATGCTAGAAAGTGCATAAGTTTCATCAATCATAGTTTCAATCACTTTTTCTAGCATCATTATATATCATAACAGTGGCTCAACTCATAAAACTTCTCATGATCTAGTAACAAGCTATTCACATGTTAAAGTATAGATCATAAACTTAGTTCAAAACTAACAAACCATGCTCTTAGTCATCAATGAATTGCTATTCATCTTATTTTCGGGAAGGGTCTATGTAAGATCTTTGATTCAGTAAATTCCACATACTCAAGTATCATATAATCATTCACAATTGCTAACACTCATGTGATATTTATGGGTTCAAAGTTTCAATGGGACACGAGAGAGAAAGATAGGGTCTTATAGTTTTGCCTCCCAACATTTTACCTCAAGGGTAATGTCAACAATAATAATTCTCGAAAACCTACTCCAAGTGGATATATATATATATCCCAATCGCTCCAACACAAAGTTCTTGCCAAAGGAGAAAGCGTAAAAATGAAAGGTGATGATCACCATGACTCTTGTATAAGGGTAGAGGATAAAAAGTAAAAGATAAGCCCTTCGTAGAGGGAAGATGAGGTTGTCATGCGCTTTTATGGTTGGATGCACAAAATCTTAATGCAAAAGAACATCACTTTATATTGCCGCTTATGATAAAGACCTTTATTATGCAGTCCATCGCTTTTATTTCTTCCCTATCACAAGTTCGTATAAAGCTTATTTTCTTCGCACTAAGAGATAATACATATTTAAGGAGCAATTTTTATTGCTTGCACCGATGACAACTTACTTGAAGGATCTTACTCAATCCATAGGTAGGTATGGTGGACTCTCATGGCAAAACTGGTTTAAGGGATGTGGAAGAACAAGTAGTATTTCTAATTGGTGCAAAGAAATCGGCTAGCATGAGAGGGAAAGGCAAGCTCAACATGTTGGATGATCCAAGAAAATATAATTTCTATTTGGATATAATAAAACATAACCCATTAAGTTGTCTTCCTTGTCCAATAACAACTTTTTAGCATGTCATATTTTAATGAGTGCTCACAATTAAAAAGATGTCCAAGATAGTATATTTATATGTGAAATCTCTCTTCCTTCAATATTCTTTCGTGAATTGTTCAAGTGACCAATAATGCGTTTGGTAACTTTCAATAAATTTACCACCTTATTTGTGTGAAGTCATTACTCCCCATGGTACATGCATATGAATCATATATAATTTCAGGTTTATGATATTCAATTCATTCAATCATTTACTCATAGGATATAAGTGAAGCATGAGAGTAAATGTCAAACTACTCCAAAAAGATATAAGTGAAGGACAATGAGTAGTCAACTAATTAACTAGACATGGGAGGATTATTTTTCATTTAAGATTTTGGATACAATGATTTTATTCAAACAGAAAGTAAAATTTAAAATACGCTCCAAGCAAAACACATATGATGTGATGAATAAAAATATAGCATCGAGTAAGGTATACCGATAGTTTTGAACAGGAAATAGGGGATGCCTTGCGGGGCATCGCCAAGCTTAGGCGCTTGAGTCTTCCTAGAATATTACCTTGGAGTGCCTTGGGAATCCCCAAGCTTAGGGTCTTTCCACTCATTATTCTCCTCATATCAATATCTCACTCAAAGCTTGAAAACTTCAATCACACAAAACTTAACGGAACTTCGTGAGATGGGTTAGTATGATAAAGAGTAAACCATTCACTTTGGTACTATCAAAGACAAGATTCATAATTGTTCTCACACAATGCCTACTGTACCATATCATTTATAAAATTTATATTGAGAAATATAAGCCATAGAAAATAGAAAACAATCAAACTATGAAATGAAAACAGAATCTATCAGAAACAGAACAGTCTATAATGATCTGAACATAAACCATACTTCTGCTACTCCAAAAATTATTATATAAATTTGAGGACCTTAGGAATTTGTCTATTAATCTTCTTCAAAAAGAATCAACTCAAAATCACTCTTCTGTAAAAAATGAGAGCAAATCTCGTGAGCGCAAACTTTCTGTTTTTACCGCAAGATCACGTTACCTTTCAACCAAGTTTTCCCAAAGGTCTTACTTGGCACTTTATTGAAACAAAAGATATAATACATGATTACTACAGTATCTTAATCATGTGAAAACACAAAAATAATAAGGTTAAATATTGGTTTGTCTCCCAACAAGCGCTTTTCTTCAATGCCTTTTAGCTAGGCATGATGATTTCAATGATGCTCACATAAAAGATAAGAATTGAAACATAAAGAGAGCATCATGAAGAATATGACTAGAACATTTAAACCTAACACACTTCCTATGCCAAGAGATTTTGTGAGCACGCAATTGATAGGAACAAGGATCAACTAGCTTAGGAAGGCAAAACAAGTATAACTTCAAAACTTTAAGCACATAAAGGCGAAACTTGATATTATTGCAACTCCTACAAGCATATATTCCTCCCTCATAATATTTTTCAGTAGCATCATGAATGAATTCAACAATATAACCATCACGTAAAGTATTCTTTTCATGATCTACAAGCATAGAAATTTTACTACTCTCCACACAAGAAAAATTCTTCTCATTCAGAATAGTGGGAGCAAACTCAACAAAAAAACTGTCATGTGAGGCACAATCCAATTGAAAATTAAAATGATGATGACAAGTTTCATGATAATAAGGAGCGCACACAGTTCTTGGAACAAGAAGTGTCCTGACATTGCCTATTGGAGTGCGCCAAACGCCACGTACGCGGCCGAGAAAGCGTGCCCACGTTACGCCATCCGAGAATAGTGTTGTACTTAGAAATTATAGAACCATCAATAAAATTTTAAGCCTGCATCCCGTCACCTTCCAAATTGCAAACTTGTTGACACCGATCAAAACCTAAACGGTTTCCCACTTTGGAGCTTATTAGTGCTCAGTTATCAATAGTACTACTCCAAGATGACTACAAATTCCTCCATAACTCGTCATCCACGAAAAAAAAACAAGTCATTCATCATCGTTCCCTTCCATACGCCATGGCGGTGTGAGTTCTCGGTCAAGAGATTGCCACCAGGGAGAGGCAAGCATGGAAGCGGAAGCACGAGAGATGTCCCGCCTCACCGTGAAAACAGCCGACATGTCCCACCGCACGGCCCTAGCAGCACAGAGGTCCCGCCGAGCCACCCTAGCAGCACAGAGGTCCCACCGCACCGTCGATGCAGCAGACTCGTGCGGCCGCGCCTTGGAAGCAGCAGAGATGTTCTCCCACACCGCGGATGCTTGAAAAAATGTCTCGCGGGTGAGCGAGGACTCTTACAGGCACATGCAAGCGATCGTCCATAGCCAAATGGATCAGATCTCTTGATAGGCGAGATTGCAGGACGACATGAAAGCCTCGTTTGAACAAGCTACCGGCGTCATCCGACAACTAAGGTAGAGTAATGAGAAGCTCTAGGCGAGCATGACCTCACGAGGACAAAGATCATCGGAAGTGCGTTGCAGCACGAGGAGACCACTGCCTTGTTGAAGACGACCAGTGTCATCATCGAGAAACTTATGGACAAGAATGCTTTGCTGCCCATGAAGTGCAAAAGGCTGGTGGAGGAATCTGTGGATGCTCTCAAGCAGCATATTGAGGATAGGAAAGAGCTTATTGCCGCTCATCGTAGAGACTAGTTCCCGCAGCCTACATCAACGCATCAAGAAAGTAGATATCAGCGAGATAGATCGTTGTCTTCCTTCTTCTTTTCCCCTTGTGCATTTCGGGCATTGCGCATGTGCCTTTTTTTAATTATGTTCCTAAATATGTAAGACAATCATTATCCACTATCATCGTCCTATATTCATCATGCTTTCTATAACTCACAGTCGATGCTATATTGGTCCATCGGATCTTACATCAAGATCCGTGCAAAACTTTATTTTCAGATTTTTATTTTTCTCTCTTAAATCTCGATCCGGTGAGACATAGCTACACCGTGAAACAGGGGCTCGGCGCCATTAATGGAGACATTGGGAGGGAGGTGCGTGCGGATAGAAGTCAAAGGGCTCTCCTCCCGATGAGCAGCATGAGGTGCGATTGCACGCCTCCCGTACTCAAATAGCTACCCTGCACGGCACCACCTAGCCAATAAAAAAGGGGCCAGCGGTGGCACGTAATTGGTAAGTAGAACGCCCACAGTTTCAATAATAGTTGTGTTTCCGATTTGTAATGTGACAACACTTGTTCCAACTGTGTGCGCCTTCGCAAATCGGAAAGAAAAATTACCACAGCATATTGGTGCCATGTCATCAGACCATGCCAAATTTCATGATTTTCAGGCATGTTTTGGATTCTGAGGAATTAAAGGCGAAGTTTCTCAATCTTTCCGGCGAGCAACAACGCCCGGATGTTTGAATTTCATCCCAGTTCTTGCATGGGACCTAGAAATTCACCCAAGGAAACACATGTGATTTTCAACCAACTTTTGTGCCTTTGGAGCATGTGCTTGTAGTTCAAACTTGAATTATGGACATTAAATGCCCGAAATTCAATTAATGTATAGAAAAGGCCAAATGAACCCAGAATAATTCCGAAATTTAGCACAATACTTCTATTTGGTCTAATCTGCCTATGTAAACAAATTAAGGCGGGAGAAGGTAGTGTACGTATGTCGTTCCGCATAAGGAGGTGACACGTGCCCTCTCAGAACCACAAGCCTTCTTGAGAGAAGCTCCGGTATGCAAGAAGCTTATACCAAAGCTTGTCCAAATTCAGCCAAAAAAATTACTGCAACATGTTGGTGCCATGTCATGACACCATGCCAAGTGTCATGATTTTCAAGCGTGTTTTGGATTTACATGAATTAAAAAACCAAGTTTCTCAATTTTTCCGGCCCAGCCACGGCCTTGAGATGTTTGAATTTCATTCCAATTTCTTGCATGGGACCTAGAAATTCACCCAAGAGGCGGACATGTGATTTTCAAGCAACTTTGGTGCACTTGAGCATGTGCTTGTAGTTCAAATTTGAATTATGCACATTAAATGCCCGAAATTCAATTGATGTATAAAAAGTCCAAACGAACCGGAATAATTCCAAAATTTAGCATGACACTTCTATTTGGTCTAAGCTGCGGTGTAAAAAAAAAAATAAAGGCGGGAAAAGCGGGTGTTCGTGTGGTATGGCACACGGAGGTGACACGTTCCCTCTCGGAACCATGAGCCTTCTTTAGAGAAGCTCCGGTTTGCAAGAAGTTTATACCAAAGCTTGTCGCAATTCGGCCAAAAAAATTAATGCATCATACTGGTGCCATGTCAAGACACCATGCTAAGTTTCATGATTTTCAGTCGTGTTTTGGATTTACATGAATTAAAAACCTAGTTTCTCAATCCTTCCAGCCGAACCATGACGTCTAGATGTTTGAATTTCATTCCCATTTCTTACATGGGACCTAGAAATTCACCCAAGGACACACATGTGATTTTTCATCCAACTTTGGTGCCTTTGGAGCATGTGCTTGTAGTTCAAATTTTAATTATGCACATTAAAGGCCCGGAAATTCAATTAATGTATAAAAAGTCCAAACAAACCAAAAATTCCAAATATTAGCATGATACTTCTATTTGGTCTAATCTGCCCGAGTAAAAAAATTAAGGTGCGAGAAGGCAGTGTACGTATGTCGTTTTCCACACGGAGGTGGCACTTTCCTCTCAGAACCACGAGCCTTCTTGAGAGAAGTTCCGCTTTCCAAGAAGCTTATATCAAAGCTTGTCCCAATTCGACCAAATAAATTACCGCAGCATGTTGGTGCCATGTCATGACACCAAGCCAAGTTTCATGATTTTCTGGCGTGTTTTGGCTTTACATCAACTAAAAACAAAGTTTCTCAATCTTTCCGGCCCAGCCACGATGCCCAGATGTTTGAATTTCATTCCCATTTCTTGCATGGGACCTAGAAATTCACACAAGGACACACATGTGATTTATCAGCCAACTTTGGTGCATTGGAGCATGGGCTTGTACTACAAATTTGAATTATGTACATTAAATACGGAAAATTCAATTAATGTATAAAAAGTCCAAATGAACCCGGAATAATTCCAAAATTAGGATGATACTTCTATTTGGTCTAATCTTCTCGTGTAAAAAATTAAAGGCGAGAGAAGGTAACATACGTCGTTTCTCACACGGAGGTGACACGTTCCTCTCGGAACCACGAGCCTTCTTGAGAGAAGATCCGGCTTGCAAGAAGCTTATATCAAAGCTTGTCCCAATTCAGCCAAAAAATTTACCGCAGCATATTGGTGCTGTAGCGACCAGACCTCAAACAGTCTGATCTCTGTGCTCAGTGTCATCCCCGGATCAAGAATGCTGACACCACACAGTACTCGAAGGATTTATAACAGAGTAGCAATCACACACTTATTACAATCGAATGTCTCAAGAGAGAACTTAATAAAATAAATATGGCTTAAGGCCATCTAATAATGATAACAGCGGGCGCTTGGAAGAATAAGCGAGTCCATCAACTCCAACGGCATCCTTGAGTATAGAACCACGACCTATGCACCTTACTCGTAAATGCGAAAAGTCTGCAACATGAAACGTTGCAGCCCGAAAACGGGTCAGCACATGGAATATGCTGGCAATGTAACACATAGAGAAATAATGGAATGACAATCCTATACTACATGCATATATGGCTGGTGGAAAGCTCTATGATTACAGTTTTGCATAAAGCCAATTTTTCCTTACTGCAAAGGAATAAATTTGTTTAACTATCATGGTGGTTGTGAAACATTGAGAATGGTTGACAGCATTCTCAATCCCAATTAAAAGTACTCATTAACAAACCCAACAATATTAACTTAGAAGTAACATGATGAGATTCACATGATATCCAAGTACTAGATACTCAAGATGTCCATAACCGGGGACACGGCTAACCATGATTAGTTTATACACTCTGCAGAGGTTTGCGCACTTTTCCCCACAAGACTCGATCGCATCCGTTGGATTTCTCGCACTACATGATGTTTGAGAAACGGATGACCGAGCCATAGTCTTTCAGAAGCACTAGCACCTTACTTGTGGGTAGACCGGTACACCTACTTTCCCCAACATCTGCTAGTCTATCCGTAAGAGTTCGCACAACTTAATCAACTGTGCCAGAGCCCATAATGGCTTGTGGCTGCACACGGAAGTTTCTAGTTTGAATAATCTCATGATCCCTTTGAGCCTGGGTGGCGGTCCGAAGAAATACAGGCAAGTCCTGATAGAAACTAGGTGCCTCAATCCACCCATATGTGTGTTTAAGTTGCCACCTTAAATAAACCATTAATTAACACTCTCACATCTTTCATGGAATACACTCACCCAATTCACGTCTACTAGCATAGCATGGCATCATAAGCAACATAGAAGTAACTCCCAAAGGTTTATAATAAAACAGGTAATAGGTACTACCTCATCTACTTCCCATAACCCACAATTTAATTTAGATCCTAATCATGCAAGTGTTTGAGGATAGATCTAATGCATAAAAACTGGGTATGAGAAGACGTATGATCAAAGTGTTACTTGCCTTGCTGATGATCCACGAAACCTAGAGACTCGAAGTAACAGGCGGCGCACTCCGGGTAATCTATCGCAGACAAACAAACAAGTATACAATAAATACTCATCTAATGCATAGGTAAAACTCAAATAGATCTAACCAGATAGTTCAACTTAGGAACTCCGGTTTGCAAAAAGAATCAAATCAAACGAAGCAACGAAAGTCAAACGGCGGAAGATAACAGCTTCGTTTTACTAATCTGGATCTAAGTCAAATTTTACGTAAGCAAATTTTTTTTTAAGTAGATTATTCGGAAAGAGGGTTTCGAGACGAAACTCTAGGCGCTTGAATCGCCTGATTCTGATAAACGAGCGAAAAGTTATACAAAAACGAAAATCGGATCTGGAATCACGATCAGAAAAATCGCGGATCAAATCCGAGAAAAAGAAAAACGGCGAACGGATTAACGAACGAACGTTTGTTAACTAAACTAATCTGACGAACGCGTTCGTTTAAACGAACTAACGGACGAACGTCCGCTAATTAGCCTAAACCGAAAAAAAACTGAAACTAATAAAAAACGAAAATAAAAAAACCGAAATAAAACCGAAATAAAACCAATGAAAAACCGCTCGGTTTTTATTAAAAAAAACGGCACGGAAAACGAGGCGGCAGCGAACCTCGGGCGGCGGGTCACGGCGGCAGCGGGCGGCTCCGGCGGCGGCGACTCGGGTCGAGGCGGGGCTAGGGTTTCGTGAGGCGGGCGGGTGGGGAGGCGCCGGGTGGCCGCGCTTATAAAGGCGCCCCCGAGCGGAGTCCCGCTCAGGCACGGCCCAAAAGGCGGTTTTTTTTATAATTACGTGCAGAAAAAAATAAAAAGAAATACTAAACGGACTCCTAAAATCCCGAAATAAATTTTCCCCGGCTTCTAAAATCAAGCTGGATTTTATGAACATTTATTTGGGGCCTAAATGCAATTTGAGAAACGCGCATTTTTTCCTAAATTCAAATAAAAGGCAAAAAACTCCAAAATAAAATCTTATTTGATTTTATTATTAAATCTTCATTATTTCTTTATTTTGGGAAAGTCATTTTATTCCCTCTCTCATATTTTGATAGTAGAAATAATTGAAGATAAAATAATTAAAATCAAATGATCCTATTTTCAAAATTTGAGAAAACTCAAATATGAAAATAACGAAATCCCCAACTCTCTCCGAGGGTCCTTGAGTTGTGTAGAATTTCTAGGATCGAGTGAAAATGCAATGAAAAAAATATGATATGCAATGATGCTCTATGTATAACATTCCAAATTGAAAATTTGGGATGTTACAAACCTACCCCCTTAAGATGAATCTCGCCCTCGAGATTCGGGTTGGCTAGAAAATAGGTGAGGGTGGTCCTTACATAAATCTTCCTCTCGCTCCCGGTGGCTTCATCCTACGTGTGGTGGCTCCACTAAACTTTGCAAAACTTAATGACCTTCTTTGCGGGTGACTCTGCTGGCATACTCCAAAATCTTAACTGGTTTCTCCTCACAGGTCAAATCATCATTCAAGTGAATCGCTTCCAGTGGCACGGTATCTCTCAGTGGTATATCAGCCATCTCTGCGTGACACTTCTTCAACTGAGAAACATGAAACACATCATGAACACCTGATGTCATTCGGGCAATTCCAACTTGTACGCAACTTCTCCCATGCGTTCCAAAACACGATAAGGTCCTACAAATCGGGGTGCTAACTTCCCTTTAACTCCAAAACGCTTAACTCCTCGAAGCGGCGATACTCGAAGATAAACTCTGTCTCCGACTTCGTATTCCGTCTCCTTGCGTTTTGAATCCGCATAGCCTTTCTGTCTCGACTGGGCTACCTTGAGCCTATCGCGAATCAACTATACTTTCTGTTCAGACTCCTTAATCAAATCCGGTCCAAACAACTGGCGGTCTCCAACTTCATCCCACAACAATGGGGTCCTTCACCTCCTTCCGTACAAGGCTTCGAAAGGGGCCATCTTCGAACTGGATTGATAACTGTTGTTGTAAGAAAACTCTGCATATGGCAAGTTATCATCCCAACTTGATCCATAATCCAAAGCACAAGCTCTAAGCATATCCTCCAAAATCTGGTTGACTCTCTCGATTTGTCCATCTGTTTGTGGATGAAAAGTTGTGCTAAACTCCAGCCTGGTTCCCAAAGTCTCGTGCAACTGCTTCCAGAACTTTGAGGTAAATTGGGTTCCTCTATCTGATACGATATTCCTCGGAACTCCATGCAAACATACAATCCTTGTCATGTATATCTTAGCCAATTTAGCGCTTCTTGTAGGTAGTCTTTCTTTGGAATGAAATGAGCCACCTTAGTCAAGCGGTCGACTACAACCCAAATCGAGTCATAGCTTGAGCGAGTCCGAGGTAATCCGTGATGAAATCCATACCTAGTTTATCCCACTTCCATTCGGGTATAGGTAATGGCTGTAACAATCCTGCTGGCTTCTGATGTTGTGCCTTCACCCTCTGACATACATCACAAACTGCTACGTACTCCGCAATATCCTTCTTCATTCCGGCCCACCAGAAAGTATTCATCAAATCCAAATACATCTTGGTATTTCCTGGGTGAATCGAATATGGTGAACCATGTGCCTCTTGTAGAATCAACTTCCTGATCTCCGGGTCATTGGGCACATAAACACGGTCCTCAAACCATAGGGTATCATGCTCATCCTCACGAAATCCCTTAGCCTTTCCTTCACTCATTTTATCTTTTATGGAGGCAATCGTTTTGTCACTCTTCTGAGCTTCCCTGATTTTATCCATCAAAGTTGACTGAATCTCCAATGCTGCTACATAGCCTCTCGGAACTATTTCCAAACATAGCTCTCGAAGATCCTCGGCTAACTCCTTTGGTATTTCTCCGTCATTAGTGTGTTGGCGTGACTCTAACGGCTCAACACGTGCGCTACAACGTTAGCCTTTCCGGGTGATAATGCAATCTCATATCATAATCTTTGATGAGCTCCAACCATCTCCTCTGCCTAAGATTTAGCTCGTTCTGTGTGAAGATGTACTTCAAACTCTTGTGATCCGTATATACCTCACAATGATTTCCAAAGAGGAAATGTCTCCATGTTTTCAATGCATGCACTACGGCTGCTAACTCCAAATCATGCGTAGCATAATTTAGCTCATGAGGCTTAAGCTGTCGTGAAGCATACGAAACAACTCTCCCCTCCTGCATAAGCACTGCTCTAAGTCCTCGACGTGAAGCGTCGCAATATACCTCATAATCCTTGGTCTGATCTGGCAGAATTAACACTGGTGAGGTAACCAAACGTTTCTTCAACTCTTGGAAACGAGCTTCGCACTCCTCAGTCCAAATGAACTTGGTATCCTTCTTCAATAATTCTGTCATAGGTTTCGCAATCCTTGAGAAATTCTCAATGAATCTCCGTTAGTATCCTGCTAGTCCAAGGAAACTCCGGATCTCTCCAACTTTTGTTGGCGCTTCCCAGTTTGTTACAGTGACAACTTTAGTGGGGTCTCTTGCTATACCTTCTCCGGATATAACATGTCCAAGAAACCCAACTTCCTTCAACCAAAACTCACACTTCTGAACTTGGCATACAACCGATGTTCTCTCGAGCTTTTCGGTACCAAGCGCAAATGCTCCTTATGTTCCTCTTCATTCTTGAGTAAACCAAAATATCATCAATGAACACCACGACGAACTTATCCAAAAACTCCATAAACACTTTATTCATCATGTTCATAAAATAGGCAGGTCGTTAGTCGGACCAAATGACATAACGATTGTACTCATACAGCCCGTGCACGGTGGTAAAAGCCGTCTTAGGTATATCCTGCTCTCGAATCTTCAAGCGATGGTACCACGATCGCAAATCAATCTTGGAAAACACCTTAGCTCCTTGCAATTGGTCAAACAAGTCATTGATCATCGACAGCGGGTATTTGTTCTTAATGGTCACTTCATTCAATCCTCGATAATCAACCACCATTCTTAATGATCCATCCTTCTTCTCCACTAAATCTTTGGTGATCCCCAAGGCGAAGAACTTGGGAGAATAAAACCTTTATCCAGTAACTCCTTAATTTGCTTCTTAATTTCCTCCAAATCTTGAGCTGGCATCCTATATGGTCTCTTAGATACCGGCCCAGTGCCTGGCAGTAGTTCAATCAGAAACTCAATTTCTCTATCCGGTGGCATGCATGGCAACTCTTCCGGAAACACGTCCGGGTAATCCCTTACCACTGGTACTTCTTCCTGCACAACTCCTGATAAGGAATTTACATGTGCTCTCCTCGGCTCATGCCGTGATACATACTTGATTCTCCTTCCTTCTGGGGTGGTAAGAAAAATTGTCTTACTGGCGCAATCGATGTTTCCTCCATACATCGACAACCAATCCATACCCAGAATTACATCCAAACATTGGGATTCCAATATAATAAAATCCGTTGGGAAAACATGCCTCCCAATATTTAATGGCACTTGAAAACATCCTTGACTGGCCATATACTCCGCTCCTGGTGAGCTTACTAGCATGGGTGTCTTAAGAGTTCTAGTGGGTAGGCTAAACTTATCCATAAATCCTTGATATTAATGAATGTGATGCACGGTATCAAAAGAACAAGCTGCAGTAAATGACTTAACCAAAAACTTACCTATTACGCATCGGCGAAGCTTCAACCTCCTCCACGGTAACGTGGTTCACTTGTCCTTTGTTGAAAGGATTCGGCTTCTTTCCTGAGCTTCCATTGCCATTTCCATTCCGGCCTTCTGGACAATCGTTTGCATAATGCCCAGTCTTGCGGCACTTACAGCAAGTGATGTGGCTCAGGTCTACCTTGGATGGTGTTTACGGGTTGGTGCGGTTCTGTCCATTGCTTCCTCCATTCCCGTTCCCATTCTTGGTGCCATTATGGTTGTGCGAGCTACCTCCTCCATGGGTATGCTGAAATTGTCCTCCTGGCTTGGGGTGGCGAAGTTTCTGCTGAGCTCCGGAGTTATTCTTCCCTTGTCCATACTTCCTCTTGCGATTGTCAATCTGCTGCTGCTTCCCTTCTATCATGAGAGCACGATCTACTAACTCCTGGTAGTTATTGAAGGTGGCTACCATCAACTGCATGCTCAGCTCATCATTCAGTCCTTCTAGAAACTTCTCCTGCTTAGCTGCGTCCGTAGCAATGTCATCTGGGGCATAACGTGCTAACTTGCTAAAATCATCTACATACTGGCCAACTGTCCGTCCTCCTTCGCGCAAGTTGCGAAAATCACGCTTCTTCATGGCCATAGCTCCTGCTGAAAGATGGGCAATACGGAAAGCTTGCTGAAACTGATCCCATCTGACAGTGTCTACAGGCTAAGTGGTTGTAAAATTCTCCCACCATGCTGTTGCGGGTCGTTCAAGCTGATGTGCGGCAAATTTCACACTTTCTCCATCTGTACATCCTACAGTGGTAAACTCCCTCCCTATCTTATGGAGCCAATCATCTGCAACAATCGGCTCGGTGCTACTGGAAAACACCGGTGGATTCAGCCTTAAGAAACGGGTCAAGTGGTCAACAGGTGGTGGTGGCGGTGGGTTGTTGTTGTTGTTGTTGTTGTTGTTGTTGTTGCCTTGGTTCTGTACCAATGTTTAAATCAAGGCATTCTGCTGCTGAATCAACTGAGTGATCTCTGGCGGGAAGACAAATTGGGGGTCGCATCTCGGAGGCATCTGAGGGGTTTAAAGAAAAGGCGAGAATTTAGAATAGAATGAGGTCTAGAGAGAAACACTACCCATATGAACATGAGACAAATCACACAATATCACTCCAATCAATTCAAACAAGGGCATACAACGGTCTATCTATCGTCACAAAGTGTTGAAACTAAAACTAATATAACATGGGGGTAATCTACTACTGTTATGGTGGTCAACTAGAAAAACTGCTCCGATGAAGACTCCATGATATCTGCTCCAGCTTCATCTTCATAATCATCATCAGTAGGATCAGAATCGGTGTCGTCGATGATGATGTAGTCCTCTGGACAGGTGCTATCTTCATCTTCTCCTCCGGGTGCTGAATTGCCCATGAGTTCTTCAATCTTCTCCTTAAGATCGCTGTTTTGTCCCACTGGAGCTACAATCTCCTCCATGTAGTCCTTGCGAGTGGCCTTCAGTTATCGTTCTAGTTCGATAATCTTGGCTTTTGCTGTCTTCAACTCCAACATGTCTGCGCACATCTGGTTCTCCTGGCGTCGAATGTGCTGATTTAACTCCTGGATGAAAGCTGCAATGGATCGGTCCTTCTTAGTGCCAACTATCTCCCATTGTTCATCTCGGCGCCCGCAAATCTGGTAGATAGTATCCTTGAGGTCTTCTTTGTAAACTTCTCCAATGCGCCCCATGGTTATGTAAGCTGCCATGCTCTTTCCCAGACTCCAGGTTGGTGCATTGAAAACACACTCTATAGGCTCCGTGATTGGCGCAAACGTCCTTTCGGGAACTTGAGCTTGAATCTTCCAACGCCCCTCTTCAGATAAAGTGGAATTGTAAGTCCCGGTGAAGCTTGGTAATCCGATGTTAAGGTACTTAGTGACTTCCTTCAGGTGTCGTCCAAAGGGTGTATCCTCATCCAGCTGAGTGAACTTGATCCACGCTTCCGTCATCCTAAAAGAGTAGAAAAGATGAGGAGTTAGAAATGAGAAGAGAGAGTAGTGATCTAGGGTTTTTATCTTAATGGTCGTGTCCTACAGTCAGCGTGTGCTCTGATACCATCTTTGTAGCGACAGGACCTCAAGCAGTCGATCTACGTGCTCGGTGTCATCCTGGATCGATGTCTTGACACCACACAGTACTCGAAGGATTTATAACAGAGTAGCAATCACACACTTATTACAATCGAATGTCTCAAGAGAGAACTTAATAAAATAAATATGGCTTAAGGCCATCTAATAACGATAACAGCGGAAGTCTTGGAAGATTAAGCGAGTCCATCAACTCCAACGGCATCACTGAGTATAGAACCACGACCTATGCACCTTACTCGTAAATGCGAAAAGTACGCAACATGAAGCGTTGCAGCCAGCATGACACATGGAATATCCTGGCAATGTAACACATAGAGAAATAATGGAATGACAATCCTATACTACATGCATATATGGCTGGTGGAAAGCTCTATGGTTATAGTTTTGCATAAAGCTAATTTTTCCCTACTGCAGAGGAATAAATTTGTTTAACTATCATGGTGGTTGTGAAACATTGAGAATGGTTGACAGCATTCTCAATCCCAACTAAAAGTACTCATTAACAAGCCCAACAATATTAACTTGGAAGTAACATGATGAGATTCACATGATATCCAAGTACTAGATACTCAAGATGTCCATAACCGGGGACACGACTAACCATGATTAGTTTATACACTCTGCAGAGGTTTGCGCACTTTTCCCCACAAGCCTCGATCGCCTCCGTTGGATTTCTCGCATTACATGATGTTTGAGAAACGGATGACCGAGACATAGTCTTTCAGAAGAACTAGCACCTTACTTGTGGGTAGACCGGTACACCTACTTTCCCCTACATCTGCTAGTCTACCCGTAAGAGTTCGCACAACTTAATCAACTATGCCAGCCCATAATGGCTTGTGGCTGCACACGGAAGTTTCTAGTTTGAATAATCTCATGATCCCTTTGAGCACAGGTGGCGGTCGAAGACAAACAAACAAGCATACAATAAATACTCATCTAATGCACAGGTAAAACTCGAATAGATCTAACCAGATAGGTCAACTTAGGAACTTCAGTTTGCAAAAAGAATCAAATCAAGCGAAACAGCGAAAGTCAAACAATGGAAGAAACCAGCTCCGTATTACTAATCTGGATCTAAGTCAAATTTTACATAAGCAAAAACTTGTTTAAGTAGATTATTCGGAAAGAGGGTTTGAGGCGAAACTCCAAGCGCTTGAATCGCCTGATTCCGATAAACGGCGAAAAGTTATACTAAAAGCGAAAATCGGATGCGGAATCGCGATCAAAAAATCGTGGACTAAATCCGAGAAAAGAAAAAGCGACGAGCGGATTAACGAGCGAGCGTTAGTTAACTAAAATAACCTGACGAATGCGTTCTTTTAAACGAACTAACGGACGACAGTCCACTAAGTAGACTAAACCGAAAAAAACCGAAACAATTAAAAAAATGAAAATAAAAAAACCCGAAAAAAACACGAAGAAAAACCGCTCGGTTTTTATAAAAAAAACGGCCTTGGAAAAGCAGTGGCGAACCTCGGGCGGCGGAGTCACGGCGTGGCGTGGTCGGCGAGGCTAGGAATTCGGTGAGGCGTGCAGGTGGGCTGGGGAGGCCGGGTGGCCGCGCTTATAAAGGCGTCCCCGAGCGGAGTCCCGCTCGGGCACGGCCCAAAAGGCGGTTCATTTTTTAAGTAATTACGCGCAGAAAAAAATAAAAAGAAATACTAAACGGACTCCAAAAATCCCGAAATAAATTATTTCCGGCTACTAAAATCAAGCCGGATTTAATGAACATTTATTTGGGGCCTAAATGCAATTTAGAAAACGCAGCATTTTTCCTAAATTCAAATAAAAAGCGAAAAACTCCAAAATAAAATCTTATTTGATTTTATTATTAAATCTTCATTATTTCTTTATTTTGGGAAAGTCATTTTATTCCCTCTCTCATATTTTGATATTAGAAATAATTAAAGATAAAATAATTAAAATCAAATGATCCTATTTTCAATATTTGAGAAAACTCAAATATGAAAATAATGAAATCCCCAACACTCTCCGTGGGTCCTTGAGTTGTGTAGAATTTCTAGGATCGAGCAAAAATGCAATGAGAAAATATGATATGCAATGATGCTATATGTATAACATTCCAAATTGAAAATTTGGGATATTCTGAGTGCCTTGTCATGAAACCATGCCAAGTTTCATGATTTTAAATCATGTTTTGGATTTACATGAATTAAAAAACCAAGTTCCTCAATCTTTCCGGTCGAGCCATGACGTCTAGATGTTTGAATTTCATTCCTATTTCTTGCATGGGACCTAGAAATTCACCCAAGGACACACATGTGATTTTCATCCAACTTTGGTGCCTTTGGAGCATGTGCTTGTAGTTCAAATTTGAATTATGCACATTAAATGCCGGAAATTCAACTAATGTATAAAAAGTCCAAACAAACCCGAAATTCCAAAATTTAGCATGATAGTTCTATTTGGTCTAATCTGCCCGTGAAAAAAAATTAAAGGCGGGAGAAGGCGGGTGTCGTATGTCATTTCGCTGCAGTGGTGACACTTTCCTCTCGGAACCACGAGCCTTCTTGAGAGAAGCTCCGCTTTGCAAGAAGCTTATACCAAAGTTTGTCCCAATTCGGCCAAACAATTTACCGCAACATGTTGGTGCCATATCATGACACCATGCCAAGTTTCATGATTTTCAGGCGTGTTTCGGCTTTACATCAACTAAAAAAGATAGTTTCTCAATCTTTCCGGCCCAGCCACGACGCCCAGATGTTTGAATTTCATTCCCAGTTCTTGCATGGGACGTAAAAATTCACCCAAGGACACACATATGATTTTTCAACCAACTTTGGTGCATTGGAGCATGTGCTTGTAGTTCAAATTTGAATTATGCACATTAAATACCCAGAAATTCAATTAATGTATAAGAAAGTCCAAATGAACAAGGAATAATTCCAAAATTTAGGATGATACTTCTATTTAAGTCTAATATGTTCGAGTAAAAAAATAAAGGCGAGAGAAGGTAACGTACGTCGTTTCGCACACGGAGGCGACATGTTCCTCTCAGAAACACGAGCCTTCTTGAGAGAAGCTCCGGCTTGTAAGAAGCTTATACCAAAGCTTGTCCCAATTCGGCCAGAAAATTTACCGGAGCATATTGGTGCCATGTCATGACACCATGCCAAGTTTCATGATTTTCAGGCGTGTTTTGGATTTACATCAATTAAAAACCAATTTTCTCAATCTTTCCGGTAGAGCCACCTTGAGATGTTTGAATGTCATTCCCATTTCTTCCATGGGACCTACAAATTCACCCAAGGACACACGTGTGATTTTTCAACCAACTTTGTCACATTGGAGCTTGTGCTTGTAGTTCAAATTTGAATTATGCATATTAAATGACCAGAAATTCAATTAATGTATAAGCACGTCCAAATGAACCGGAATAATTCCAAATTTTAACACGACACTCATATACTTCTATGTTTCCTCTATAAAAATAAGTGGGGAGGCCGCGTATATCATTTTGAACACAAAGGTGACACGTCCCCCCTCGAGAACCACGAGTCTTCTCGAGAGAATCTCCGGTTTGCAAGAAGCTTATACCAATATTTTGTCCAAATGCGGCCAATTTTTTTACCACAACATGTTGGTGCCATGAAATGACACCATGCCAATTTTCATGATTTTTAGGCGAGTTTTGAATTGACAGGAATTTAAAAACCTAGTTTCTCAATGTTCCCGACCGAGCCACGACGCCCAGATTTTGAATTTCATTGCCATTTCTTGCGTGGGACCTATGAATTCACCCAAAGACACTCATGTGATTTTTCAACAAACTTTGGGGCACTGGAGCATGTGCTTGTAGTTCAAATTTGAATTATGCACATTAAATGCCGAGAAACTCAATTAATCCATAAAAAGCCAAACGAACCCAGAATAGTTCCAAATTTAAACACGAAACTCATGTAATTGCATGTTCATTGTACATAAATGTTCTAGCAATTCAAACACCCTTCTTTCCCTCCGTAACAGCAATGTTTATTGCAAAAAATAATGAAAAAATAAGGTATACCACAAACAGTTTATTAGAAAGCATCGTGTGGGAAGCTTCGTCGTCTACAGTCCACCGCCCCCTCTTGAACCACCCTTGTGCGCCAGTTTCTCGTGGCACCGAGCGAATTTTGTTGCCACCAGGGAAATATCTATCTCCCGCCCCCTCCTTCCCACCAAAAGCCAGATTTCCACTGTTCCTCCTTGTTTTCCAACTTCAAACCTTCACTGCTGCTTACTGGCAGCTCAGCCTCCTCGCCGGCTACCCTTTTTCTTGCAGCGCCGCCTCCTCGTCGGCGACCATTCTTCCTGCAGCGAAGCCTCCTCGCCGGCGACCCTCCTTCTTGCTGCGCGGCCTCCTCGCCGCCGACCCTTCTTTGTGCTGCGTGGCGTCGTCAATATTGTCAGGTAATCCACACCCCACCCACACCATCCTCCTCCTTTCCCGTCCCACATGCCCCGACCGATGGTGTGACACCTTCCGTGAAATCACTGTCCCCCTCCTCCCATTAAGCATTGCCCACATCCATTTTGCCCGTAGTATAACGTGGAGCTCAGTAGCATCTGGCAGCGCAGAAGAAAATCGCGACAAGACGGGTGCATGAGGTCGCTATAGCTGCCATGCGTGTCGACCACCGGTTCTTGGAGGAGCACCTCATCTCCGAGGCCACCGTCGACACCGCCACACGGTTGTCTACTTTAAGATACGATTCGTGCTTTGTTCTCGAGGCCACCGCCTAGGCCTGCGAGTGATCCGTCCTCTTTAATGTTAATATGCAAGGTGTTGTTCAGTTTACAGTTTGGTCCTCTAAAATGTATGTAATGTTTAGGTAACACTTTGGTTCTCTGAAATGTAATGTTAGATTAACGATTTGGTCCAACAAGTGCTATATTTGGTATTAGTGTTCTCAAGCATTCTTTTTTTGTTAACTTTCTTATCTTCTAGTACATGTTTCTATTACGCAATGTAGGTAGCTTAGTTAACTATTTTGGTTCATTTGCTCTGCTTGTCCATGTATTTATTTGGTTCAGTTCTGCAATTTGATTTTCATTTCTTTGTGGGTACAATTTTGTATTGTTACACATGTGAAATAAATTGAATTTGGCTGTACTCAATACATATTCTATTGATTGTATGACAACTCTTAGTTAACCTCATCAAGATCTTCCTTACGTGTGTTGCAGGGAAACAACAGGAGACACTGCGGTTTACTATCGAGGTTTGTTCAAGCATGGTCCTTTGTCTAATAGCACATTATTGTGCGATTGCGAGAATCGTTCTAATATTTAGGTTTCTTACAATTTGGTCTTGCACATGTAGGTCCTGCTATCAGAGGCTTAGGCCTACTGTTCGTCCCATTTTGCATATGGGGAAATGAGATGTCCATGAATATCAGTCAAGTTAAGAAACTCAGAAAGATTGTTAGGATGAAGAAACTTGCGAAGAATAATAGCAAGATCTTTGTTTGCACAATGAAGAAGACATCAGTCAACGATAGGATGGTACTAACTCTTTTACCTTGTTTTTACCCCTTGCACCATCAGTAAACTATAGGATGGTACTAACTCTTTTACCTTGTTTGGATATCTTTTATTCAATACTTTTCAAAGCAGTTCACCAAAGATTACCTTTCAAACCACCTGCATGGTCAAGATGCAAGGAATGTATTCATTCAACACCACGGTACAATATTGATGTCTTCTTTGAAGAGGGCGAAGGTTGGGCGGGCAATTATCCATAGCCAATGGCCTAAAGTTGCAAGGACATTCAACATCCTTTGAAGGCTCAACATTTGCCTTCCGCTTCTGCGATTTCCTAGATGAGATTCATCTGTCTATTTACTTGTGTATGATGCTACTTTCCAAAGGGTTTTGATGTTGCATGTGAAACTTGGTGCTTTGTTGTGTAATGGCAGACTTGAGGGCGAAGCTATCTCGATATAATTCGATTATGAAATCCTGGTTGTTGTTATATGGATATGAAATATCTGGTGTGTTTTTATAAGAAATATCAATTTTAATAGTACATGGATTATCAATAATAAGCTTACTGGGGTTTCCTATTGTAGACGGTTACTCAGATAGCACCGTGTGCGACAAACTCAAACAACACGCACGGTTTCTAGAAAGTAGGCGTGTTTGATCAACTAACAATCACACACGGGTTCCAGTAGAGAACTGTTTGTGTTAGGCCACCTTGCACAAATGTTTCCACACAAAAAACTATGTCTGATATGCATCTGGCGGAAATGTTTTTCCGGGATTCACCATGTGGGATGTAAATACGAACAGAAACAATTGGGTTTCAATGCCTCACCAGATCGCAAACGAACTCATTGTGTCGAACGTCTGTGCCAGGAGGGCCTATGCCTGATGGTTTCTGGGTCGTGTGGGAAGGGCCCCCCTATCGCCCACACTCACTTGGCGACGGTGGAAAGGGGTTAAAAACCGTTTGTATAATAGGTCTCTTCACCAGTGACGTGACACCACTAAGAGAATGGCAGCATACCACTATTAGGGAAAAGCCTAGCAGTAGCGCGGGTGCCCGCGCTACTGATACGATGCTACAGCTAAGTTGTAGTAGTAGCGCGGGTGCCACCCGCGCTACTACTACGTCCGTTAGTAGTAGCGTGGATACCATCCATCTTACTACCAACTAGTAGTAGTGTGGTTCTGGACCCTCGCTACTACTAACTAATTAGGAAATAAAAAAAATTCCAGCCATGGCTGCTGCTGCTAGGCGTCATTGCCCTCTTCATCCATGGTCAATGCTGATCCTAGAGGGCATGAAGTCGTCCATGGAGATGGTCTTCCCCATCCATCCCTTTTCCACACCTCTCCTTTGCTGCTGCTACAAAAAAAGAGACAAGGATTAGAAGAGGAAGAGAGAGATAGAGGCAGTATGTGCGACAACTCACGGTGGCCGCGGAGTTGGATCCGAAACCCTAGATGACTCCATGGGTTGCGTCCATCGGAGATCTGGCCATCGTCATGGGCGGCTCTGCTAGATCTTCCTCTCCTTCCGGCAGCGGAGAAGGAGGAGGAGGAGGAAGCAGGTGCTACGGTGGAAGAGGAGGTCGCGGATTTGAGGGAGACACCAAAGTGCAAGGCAGTAGTTGCGGTGGGCGAGGAAGGGCATCACAGGTGGGAGGGAGAAGTGAAATCGAGAGAGTGTGCGTCTGGGATTGGGCCTCCGTGTGCTATGTTTATACATGTGGTCGGTGGGTTGATATTAGTAGCGCTGGGTTTATACCTACGCTACTACTATGGCATGTCCCGGGGTGCACGGTGGAGACCATTTAGTAGTAGCGTCAGGTTTATAACCCGCACTACTACTATCAACTTACTAGTAGTGTGGGTTTATAACCCGCGCTACTACTACGGCTGGTCCCGGAAGACACGGTGGAAATCACTTAGTAGTAGCAAGGGGTAAAAACCCGCGCTACTCCTATCAACTTAGTAGTAGCGTGGGTTTATAATCTGCGCTACTAGTAATTAGCAGTAGCGAGGGTTATAAACCCGCGCTACTAGTAAGAGTCTTCCTATAAGCTTTTCGGTAGTAGTGTACATATCATAAAAATATAGAACACATATCAAGTTCACATGATTAGTTGCAACATGATTTCTCCCGTGACCTGAACAACGAAAGTAACTACTCACAAATGATAAACATGCTCAAGATCAGAGGGGTATTAAATAGCATAATGGATCTGAACATATAATCTTCCACCAAGTAAACCATATAGTAATCAACTACAAGATGTAATCAACACTACTAATCACCCACAAGCACCAACCTATAGTTTTGATACAAAGATTGAACACAAGAGATGAACTGGGGTTTGAGAGGAGCTGGTGTTGTGAAGATCTTGATGAAGATAGCCCTCCTCAAGATGGAAGAGTTGTTGGTGATGATGATGACGATGATTTCCCCCTCCGGGAGGGAAGTTCCCCTGGCAGAACCGCTCCGCTAGAGGGCAAAAGTGCTCCTGCCCAAGTTCCGCCTCAAGGCGGTGGAGCTTCGTCCCAATAGTCCTCCTCTAATTTTTTTTAGGTCAAAATGACATATATACCAGAATATGGGCACCGGAGGTGGGGCGTGAAGGAAATATGCCGTAGAGGCAATAATAAAGTTGTTATTTTTTATTTCCTTATATGATGATAAATATTTATTATTCATGCCGAATTGTATTAACCGGAAACTTATTACATGTGTGAATACATAGACAAAACATATGGTCCCTAGTATGCCTCTACTAGACTAGCTTGTTAATAAAACATGGTTATGTTTCCTAACCATAGACATGTGTTGTCATTTTATGAGCAGGATCACATCCTCGAGAGAATGATGTGATGGACATCACCCATGCGTTACCTTAGCATTATGATCGTTGAGTTTATTGCTATTGCTTTCTTCATGATTTATAAATGTTCCTATGACTATGAGATTATGCAACTCACGAATACGGAGGAACACCTTGTGTGCTATCAAATGTCACAAAGTAAATGGGTGATTATAAATATGCACTATAGGTGTCTCCGAAGGTGTTTGTTGAGTTGGCATAGATAGAGATTAGGATATGTCACTCCGTGTATTGGAGAGGTATCTTTGGGCCCTCTCGGTAACGCTCATCACTATAAGCCTTGCAAGCAATGTGACTAATGAGTTAGTTGCTGGATGAAGCATTACAGAATGAGTAAAGAGACTTGTCGGTAACAAGATGGAACTAGGTATGAAGATACCGATGATCCAATCTTGGGCAAGTAACATACCGATGACAAAGGGAACAATGTATGTTGTTATGCGGTTTGACCCATAAATATATTCGTAGAATATGTAGGAGCCAATATGAGCATCCAGGTTCCGCTATTGGTTATTGATCGGAGATGAGTCTCGATCATGTCTACATAGTCCTCGAACCCGTAAGGTCTGCACGCTTAAAGTTCGATGACGATATGTATTATGAGTTATGTGTTTTAATGACTGAAGGTTGTTCGGAGTCACGGATGAGATCACAGACGTCATGAGGAGTATCGTAATGGTCGAGTCATAAAGATTGATATATTGGACCATGTTATTCGGACACGGAAGAGTTCCGAATGGTACCGGTTAAAAACAGAGTGTCGGAGGGGTTACCGGAACCCCACAGGGAGTTGATGGGATTTAGTGGGCCTTAGTGGGGAAGAGGAGACAACGGCCAGGAGGTGCCCCCCCAAGCCCAGTCCAAATTGGACAAGGGGTTGGGGGCGCGGCCCCGTCTCCCTTCCTTTTCCCCTTTTCCTTAGGTGGTAACCTACTAGGACTTGCAGTCCTAGTAGGATTCCCCTTCTCCCGGCGCGCCTAGCTTGGCCGGCCGGCCTCCCCTCCCTCCTTTATATACAGGGGCAGGGGAACCTTAGAACACACCATGTTTTCCCTTAGTCGTATGCGGTTCCCCTCCACGATTACACACCTCGATCATATCATCATAGTGCTTAAGCGAAGCCCGCTCCGGTCACATCATCATCACCGTCGCCACGCCATCACTAAGCGCTTCCTCTTTCGGTCTATGAGGGTACGTGGACACACTCCCCCCTCTCATTGCTATGCATCACATAGATAGATCTTGCATGATCGTAGGAATTTTTTTGAAATACTACGTTCCCCAACAGTGGTATCAGAGCCAGGTCTATGCGTAGATGTTATATGCACGAGTAGAACACAAAGAGTTGTGGGTGATAATAGTCATACTGCTTACCACCAACATCTTACTTTGATTTGGCGGTATTATTGGATGAAGCGGCGCGAACCGTCATTACATGACTGCGTTCATGTGACTGGTTCTACCGACGTGCTTTGCACATAGGTGGCTGGCGCGTGTCTGTTTCACCAACTTTAGTTGAATCGAGTTTGACTACGGACAGTCCTTGTTGAAGGTTAAAACATCACACTTGACAAAAAAATCATTGTGGTTTTGATGCATAGGTAAGAACGGTTCTTGCTAGAAGCCTGTAGCAGCCACGTAAAATTTGCAACAACAAAGTAGAGGAAATTTAACTTGTTTTTGCAGGGCTTGTTGTGATGTGATATTTAAGACATGATGTCATATAAATTGTTGTATGAGATGATCATGTCTTGTAACAAACTTATCAGCAACTGGCACGAGCCATATGGTTGTCACTTTATTGTATGAAGTGCAATCGCCGTGTAATTGCTTTACTTTATCACTAAGAGGTAGAGATAGTCGTAGAAGCAATAGTTGGCGAGACGACAACGATGGTACGATGGAGATCAAGGTCTCGCGCCGGTGATGATGGAGATCATGAAGATGCTTTGGTGATGGAGATCATGAGCACAAGATGATGATGGCAATATCATGTCACATATTTTGATTGCATGTGATGTTTATCTTTTATGCACCTTTTTTTTCTTAGTATGGCGGTAGCATTATAAGATGACCCTTACTAAATTTCAAGGTATAAGTGTTCTCCTGAGTATGCATCGTTGCTACTGATCTGTTGTGCCGAGACACCACGTGATGATCGGGTGTGATAATCTCTACGTTCATATACAACAGGTGCAAGCCAGTTTTGCACGTGTAGATTACACGGGTTAAACTTGACGAGCCTAGCATATGCAGATATGTTTGAACACTTTGAGACTGAAAGGTCAAACGTGAATCATATAGTAGATATGATCAACATAGTGATGTTCACCTTTGAAAACTACTCCATCTCATGTGATGATCAGACATGGTTTAGTTGACTTAGATCACGTGATCTTTTAGATGACTAGAGGGATGTCTATCTACGTGGGAGTTCTTAAGTAATATGATTAATTGAACTTTAATTTATCATGAACATAGTCCTAGCAGTATTTTGCAAATTATGTTGTATAGATCAATAGCTCGCGTTGTTGCTTCCCTATGTTTTTTATGTTCGTAGAGAAAACTAAGTTGAAAGATGATAGTAGCAATGATGCAGACTTGGTCCCTAGTCTGAGGTTTATCGTCATTGCTCCATAGAAAAATTATGTCCTTGATGCACCGCTAGGTGACAGACCTATTGCAGGAGCAGATGCAGACGTCATGAACGTTTGGCTAGCTCAATATGATGACTACTTGATAGTTTAATTGTCGGATTTCGGGTTCCGGCAGACCCTTAAGGTTCGAACTCTGGGGTGCGCTCGGAGATCCAACCCTCCACCATCTCGTACCTCACCGAATCGCAGGGACCTAAACTACTGACAAGAACAGCACAAGAGACGCAAGATTTATACTGGTTCAGGCCACCATCGTGGTCTAATACCCTACTCCAGTGTGTGGTGTGTGGATTGCCTTTGGGGCTGATGAAGAACAGTACAGGGGGGAACCGCCTCGCGAGGGTCTGTTCTTAGTGGGTGCGATGAACTGCTAAGTGGTGTCCCGTCGCTCTAGCTTGAGGACCGGGTCTCTCTCTCTCTCTCTCTCTCTCTCTCTCTCTCTCTCTCTCTCTCTCTATCTTCGGGTGCTTCCGAATGGCGGATCCTTCCTCCCCCTACTGTGGTGGCTAGCTCTACTTATATAGGCGAAGGCCCTGGGCCTCATCCCAAATATTGAGCGGGAAGGGCACCAACAATTGGCCATTTTGAAGGGGAACAGCGAGTACACTTATCCTGACTAAAGTTGGTCCTCGCCTGCGAAAGGCTCTGGTGATGACGCCTGCTTGGGCTCCACGATGACCGTGTTCCAGCCGTTGGGGCTGGTCTTGGTCTTGTTGCACCGAAACGGATGCCTTTGCTTGATGCTCTTGCCTGCGCTTGCTCCCTTTGTACCAAAGAGGAAAGGGGGACACTGCACGGCTGGCGCCCGACTGGCGCCCCTGGTCGTCATGGCTTGCGTCATGGGCACCTCGCGAGGTACCTTGCCTTGAACTCTCCGCCTCCTTGTGAGCCGGCCTGACGAGGCCGTGCCTGAGGGAGCTCTTGGTCATCCGCCCCGCGAGGCTTGGCCCCTCGCGAGGGTCTTGAGCTTGTGTAGATGAAGATGGGCTGTCCTGGGCCTCCTTTGAGCCACGCCGCAGGCCGCAGGCAGGCAAGTCTGGGGACCCCCGTTCCCAGAACGCCGACAGTAGCCCCCGGGCCCACGGCGCGCCCGAACTTGGCCGAACAGAGAGGCGAAAGGGCAAGTGCGAAGCATCGTGGGTCCTAACAGCCTGCGGCTTTGGGCGCCGCGTGGCTGTTGATTGGACGTGGGCGACACTGTTCCCCCACGCCTCCTTATTTCGTGCCTTGCTAGGCGGACACGCTGCTGCACACATCTGTTCTTCGCTGCTTGCAGCGCCGAGTCCTTCCCCCTCTCGAACTCCAGCTTCCATTTCCAATCCAATCTCAAATCCCCCTTCCCCCTTTCGATCGCCATGGCTCCGATGAAGAAGGGGAAAGGGAAGAAACCTTCGCCTTCGCCTTGCTCGCCGACGCCGGCGGCCTCCGCCGTCGACCCGTCGATTATACTCAATCTGGAGGGCTTGGGCAAGGTCAGTTCGGCTCTGGCCACCTCCTTCAACGAATGCGGGAGGACGACGGTCTGGCCCGCGTCCCACTTCGCCATCGACAGGATAGTCACCGAGGTCCGGTATTTCGCTGACGCCCTGTGGGCGGGACTGGTTCCCCCCTTCTCTGATTTCTTCAATGCCGTGCTTTCCCACTATCGGATCCACATGATGCATCCGGGTCTGAGTCCATTACTCTCCTCTCGGTCTTCGCTTTTGTTTGTGAGGCGATGATGGGCATCCTTCCCTCGGTTGCCTTGCTGTGCCACTTCCGGAATAGGGGCGATTTGATGAACCAGATGCCTATCTTCGATGAATGGGGGATGCGCCCCGCTGGTCTCCAGGGGCCTCGCGAGAATCCAGTGGTGGTGACAGCCCTTCCAGTCGGCCAAGGCGGCTCCTCCTCAAGTGGCGGAGCAGGGAGGCACGAACCGCCAGAGGCCGAAGGGACACCCGCCGGGGTGACAGCGCCGGGTGACGCTCGTGAGGGGGCAGCTCCTGAGGCTCATGCCGCCGTGGCTGAGGGCGGCAGGCAGCCACCCGCAACGCCTGCGGATGAAGCCCCCGAGGCCCCTGCTGCTTCTCATGGTGAGGCGATCAGCAGCGCGCGTCAGGCGAACGCCCCTTTCGCGGGTCGCCTTGATGCTTCTCCCTCGCCGCAGGCTGATCCCTGCGCTCAAATCTTGGGTCGTTTCTGAGTGAACTTCGAGGCCCTCCGGAAGAGAAGGGAGGCCCTGGGCGATGATTACCCTTGTCGCCTGTTGAAGCGCAGGAAGTACTTTGCCACTGACGAGTAAGCCTTCTCCTTATCCAGCTCATGATTCTTCTGCTGCTTGTACTGACCCCTGCCCTGCAGGCCCCTTCCTGCCGAGCTCATGGAGACGGGTGAGGAGCCGTCCTCCCCGGCTTCGCCTCCCTCAGCCCCTCGAGTGCTCCAAGCGGTGGAGCCCTTGTGGTTAGGGCGACCGGGGAGGTGAACCGTCCCGAGGCGCGTCGTGGCCCTGCGCACCTCGCGATCCTTCCTCGCGAGCCTTCCCGAGGCATAGCTAGTCTGCTGTGGGCTTCTCGCCTGGTCGTGGACGGCGATTGGCTGAGGCGCTTCCTGCGCCCCTCGTCTGCGGATGGGCTGGCCCCAGGCCGGGCTTCTGTCGCGGTGCGCCCGGCCATCGCGAAGGTGCCAGCCCCCAGCCCCCTGCCCGGAGGGAAAGTGTTGATTCTTGGCTCCCGGCGCCCGTCTGGGGTGGTCGATGGTGTGGAGGACGTGCGTGAGCGCACCCGGGAGCGTCGCGCCCTTCGCCAAGGATTTCTTCGAAGGGCGGCCGACGCGGTGAGCCTTCTTGGTGAAGAGCTTGCTGACGGAGACGCGCGCCTTGAGGCCGAGGGCATGCGCCTGGTCGCAGAGAGGCGCGAGCTGGAGGGCGCTGCCGCCCTTGCGCGTCGCCAGCGCGAGCTTGATGATGAAGAGGCCAAGGCATCGCTGGCAGCCTCTCGAGAGGCCTGTTCTCGGGCCGTCGAGGAGGCCCGGGCAGCTGACAGGCGGCGAGAAGCGGCGGAGGAGGGGTCACGGGAAGCCCTGGTCCGGTGCCACTCGTTGGAGGAGCAAGCGGAGCTACGCGGGGCAGCCCTTGCGTCGATGAAGGTGGCCTCTGGTGACTCAGCGGAGCTCCAGAAGCGTGAAGAGGCGCTGACGCTTGAAGCCGCCGAACGCGCGCGCGAGTACGAGCGCTTGGAGACGAGGGAGCGCCTGGCGACGCGGGCAGAGGATGAAGTTGCAGCACGGCAAGCCCGCGTCATGGAGGAGGTCGGACGCCGAGTGGCGGCGGCGCGCTCGAACCTCGAGCGCGAGTTTGAGGAGCGGTTGGGGTTGATCATGGCCGAGGCTCAGGGCAGGACTGCTGCCTTGAGGGCCAAACTGGAGGAGGCGACGCGGCGAGCCGATGCTGTTAGGTCCGCCCTCGAGGTGGCGCAGAGGGAGTCCACCACCTCTCAGGCCGAGGTGCTCCTTCTTCGCCAGCGGGTGGAGGAGGCCGAGGCTGTTGCGCGCCAGAAAGCGGACAAGATGCGTCAGCGGCGAATCTTGGAGCACAAGCACCGTCCCATGCTCGCCACACTCCGGGAAAGAGCTAACATAGCCTTGGATAATATCTGCGAGGCGGCAGTAGGCCAGCCGCACGCGGTTAACTACGCCGGCAACCTTCAGTTCTTCACTGACGTGGTGGCGCGGCTGGAGGCACGGTCGGTCAGGGCCGACAGGTTGGTGGAGGAGAGGAGCCGCGCGCTGCTTGGGCGCGCCTTCTCTCGTGTCTTCAGCCATCTTCAGGACATGGACCCTCACTTCGATTTTGACGCAGCCATCGCCCCGATTCCCTGTGCCGTCCGGGTGACTGGCGACCGGGTGGAAGACAACGTGGATGCCCTCGTTCGCGCTTTTGCTTTAGACGACGATGGTGTGGTCGTGGCCGCCGACGCAGGGCGGCGTGGTGAACGCCCAGACGCCGCCAACAATCACGCAGACGGGCGAGGGCGAGGCCAGCGACGCCAAGAACGGCTCGGGAGGTGCTCACGAGGATGCATTGGGGATTTGTCCGACTGATTATGTATTGTCCCTGTTCCATTAACCTGCATGAATAGAACTCAGGTTTTGGCCTAATGGAGGTGAGAGCATTTTGGGAGGGAGCCCTCATGTAAGACTAGTGTTCTACGTATTAGCTGGTGTTACATCGCCAGTACGCCCGTGCCAAGTGGTTGGGTAAGCGGCGCGCTAGTTCGATGGTTTACCTTTGTTTCGTACGAGCCTCGAGATAGCCTGTGGGTGGCTGCGGCGATCTGAGTGTCCATCGATTGATCCCGTAGGACCTGCAGCAAAAACCCTCCGGAGAGGACGCGGCGGCGACAGGCTGGGCTGTGCGCGAGCTTGGCCTGGCCCGGCTCGTGAGGGGCTCGCGAGGGGAGGCAGCTGAGGCGGAGTTGTAACCGAAACGCCAGAGATTTTCTCAAACGAGACTAAGCACCCCTTCCCCGAATACGCGCAAATATTCAAGCTCAAATTCAACTTAAATCCAACAGGGGGAAATGACAGCCAGAGGGAAAACCAAATGAAAGCACAAAAAGGCCGCGTCCGGCACCTAGTCTAGTCTTGGACGTCTTCTCACCAGCGTGGAGCTAAGTGCTGCTCTTGGGCGAGGAGGGAGCCCAGGGGCTCGAGGCCGGCACCCCGAGACTACAGGGCGTGTACAGCCCCACTCATTATTACGTGAGAGTGTCACGGGGCGGCGAGCTTCACAGGAACTGGGCCTTCTTCATAGGTACCGGCCTTGCTTCATATCGCAAGACGAGGGCCCCGCCTTGCGCCACACTCTAGTGCCACCAACGACGACCGGAAACCAGGGCGCCGCCGGTGGGGTAGAGCGGTCGCCAGCGGTTCCCCCGACGACCACGGGTCCTCCGCAAGGGGCAGGCCCTGAGGCACCTCCCCAGCAGAGGGCCTACCTCCTGAGAACGCCTTGCTCCGAACGCCGCGGTGGTGATGCCGGATCTCTGCCCCTCTCCGGCAGCCCCCTGCGCCCCCCTCCCGAGGGATAGGAGACTGCGGGAGCGGGGCAGCCGCTCGTCGTGGCGACCTGTACCTCCTGCGACCTACGGTTAGCGTATGTTTGCTCTTGAGGAAGTAGCGGTACCCGATGATCGTCGCCCCCGGCGTGACCAGTGGGACCATCTCGAGACTCTGGAAGAGCGGCTTCTCGGGCGCCTCATCCCCCCAGATTGGGCTGAGGAGCGAGTCTTGTTCTCCCTCATGCGGGTGCCCCTGGTCCATCGTGTGGGGCACGTATTCCTCCGGCGCCGTCATCCCGAAGGCCACGCCGTAGTACTGAGTGTGCCTTGCTGCTCTGCTTGATGCGCCAGCCGTGGGGTGGTGGCGCGGCGGTCCACCACGGCCGTGAGTTGCGTCGAGTCCTTCTTCTCCGCGGGCCGAGGGCGGGGGCAACGCCGCCGGCCCGGCGCTGACAGCTTCGCCGGTGTTGGAGTAGCTTTGGAGCCCGCAGGCGCGCGTGGAGCCCCCGTGCGGGCTACCCTCGGCCTGAGGTGGGAGTTGGGTGCAGAATGGGTGAGCCCCCGATGCGGCGAAGCCCAGGAGTTCCGCCACTCGCTCCAGCAGCACGTCGCGGCCGCTCTCCAACAGCCTGTACAGCAGCAGCTCTTGGGCCACAGTGAGCGCGGCCCTCGACTTCGCCTGCTCCCGGCGGGTGTACGGTGATGTGGTCGCGGCGTGGTTGGAGGCTCTTGCTGCCGACCGCGCCTGTCGCGGTGTGAGAGCCGTCGAGGCCTGTCCGCGTCGCCCGCGGCCCGCAGCGCCCTGTGGACCGCGAGCTGCCTGGGGCACGGGGTCGCCCGAGGCGAGCGGCTCTGCGTGGGCGGGCCACGCCGCCCAAGGGTCGGGGTTGCCCGCTTGGTCGCCGGTCATGGCGATGACGATGCGACGGGACACGAGGTGGCAGAAGGCGGATCGGCGCACTTTACTGGCGTGCCAAATGTCGGATTTCGGGTTCCGTGAGACCCTTAAGGTTCGAACTCAGGGGTGCGCGGAGATCCAACCTCCACCGCCTCGTACCTCACCAAATCGCAGGGACCTAAACTACTAACAAGAACAGCACAAGAGACGCAAGATTTATACTGGTTCAGGCCACCATCATGGTGTAATACCCTACTCCAGTGTGTGGTGTGTGGATTGCCTCTGGGGCTGATGAAGAACAGTACAGGGGGGGGGGAACAGCCTCGCGAGGGTCTGTTCTTAGTGGTGCGATGAACTGCTAAGTGGTGTCCCGTCGCTCTAGCTTGAGGACCGGGTCTCTCTCTCTCTCTCTTCGGGTGCTTCCGAATGGCGGATCCTTCGTCCCCCTACTGTGGTGGCTAGCTCTACTTATATAGGAGAAGGCCCTGAGCCTCTTCCCAAATATTGAGCGGGAAGGGCGCCAACAATTGGCCATTTTGAAGGGGAACAGCGGGTAAACTTATCCTGACTAAAGTTGGTCCTCGCCTGCGAAAGGCTCTGGTGATGACGCCTGCTTGGGATCCAAGATGACTGTGTTCCAGCCGTTTGCTTGATGCTCTTGCCTGCGCTTTCTCCCTTTGCACCAAAGAGGAAAGGGGGACGCTGCGCGGCTGGCGCTCGACTGGTGCCCCTGGTCGTCATGGCTTGCGTCATGGGCACCTCGCTAGGTACCCTGCCTTGAACTCTCCGCCTCCTCGTGAGCCGGCCTGACGAGGCCGTGCCTGAGGGAGCTCTTGGTCGTCCGCCCCGCGAGGCTTGGCCCCTCGCGAGGGTCTTGAGCTTGTGTAGATGAAGATGGGCTGTCCTGGGCCTCCTTCGAGCCACGCCGCAGGCCGCAGGCAGGCAAGTCTGGGGACCCCCGTTACCAGAACGCCGACATTAGTGCACCATGCTTTACGGCTTAGAACCGGGACTTCAAAAACATTTTGAATGCCATGGAGCATATGAGATGTTCCAAGAGCTTAAATTGGTATTTTAGACTCCTGCCCGTGTCGAGAGGTATGAGACCTCTAACTAGTACTTTGCCTAAAAGATGGAGGAGAATTGCTTAGCTAGTGAGCATGTGCTCAGAATGTCTAGGTACTACAATCGCTTGAATCGAGTGGGAGTTAATCTTCCAAATAATATAGTGATTGATAGAGTTCTCTAGTCACCATCACCAAGTTAGTGCAACTTCGTGATGAATTATAATATGCAAAGGATGATGAAAACAATTCCCGAGTTCTTCGTGATGCTGAAATCGACGAAGGTAGAATTCAAGAAAGAGCATCAACTGCTGATGATTGAACAAGACCACTAGTTTCAAGAAAAAGGCAAAGGGAAAGAAAGGGAACTTTAAGAAGAATGGCAAGCAAGTTGTCACTCCCATGAAGAAGCCCAAAGTTGGACCCAAGCATGAAACTAACTCCTTCTACTACAAAGGAAATGGTCACTTGAAACGGAACTACCCCAAATATTTGGCGGATAAGAAGGATGGCAAAGTTAACAAAGGTATATCTGATATACAGATTATTGATGTGTACCTTACTAGTGTTCGTAGTAGCCCCTGGGTATTTTATATTTGTTCGGTTGCTATGATTAGTAAATAGAAACAAGAGTTATAGAATAAACAGAAACTAGTTGAGGATGAAGTGACGATGTGTGTTGGAAGTGGGTCCAAGATAGATATGATCATCATCGCACACTCTCTATACTTTCGTGATTAGTGTTTAACCTAAATAAATGTTATTTGGTGTTTGCGTTGAGCATGAATATGATTAGATCATGTTTATTGCAATGTGGTTATTCATTTAAGACAGAGAATATTTGTTATTCTTTTTACATGAATAAAACCTTTTATGGCCATACACCCAGTGTTGATGGCTTATTGAATCTCGATCGTGGTAATACACATATTCGTAATATTGATGCCAAAAGATGCAAAGTTGATAATGATAGTGCAACTTCTTTGTGGCACTACCATTTGGTTCATATCGGTGTAAAGAGCATGCAGAAACTCAATAAAGATGGACTTTTTGAATCACTTGACTATGAATCATTTGATACTTGCGAACCGTGCCTTATGGGCAAGATGACGAAAAATCCGTTCTCTGGAACAATGGAACGAGCAACTGACTTATTGGAAATAATACATACCGATGTCTGCGGTCCAATGAGTGTTGATGCTCGTGGTAGGTATCGTTATTTTCTAACTTCCACAGATGATTTGAGCATATATGGGTATAACCACTTAATGAAACATTTGAAAAGTTCAAAGAATTTTAGAGTGAAGTGGAGAATCATCGTGACAAGAAAATAAAGTTTCTACGATTTGATCGTGGAGGAGAATATTTGAGTTACAAGTTGGGCCTTCATTTAAAACAATGTGGAATAGTTTCATAGCTCAAGCCACCTGGAACACCACAGCGTAATGGTGTGTCCGAATGTCGTAACCACACTTTATCGGATATGGTACGATCCATGATGTCTCTTACCGATTTAACACTATCGTTTTGGGGTTATGCATTAGAGACAACTGCATTCACGTTAAATAGGGCATCATCAAAATCCGTTGAAATGACACCATATGAACTGTGGTTCGGCAAGAAACCCAAGTTGTCGTTACTTAAAGTTTGGGGTTGCGATGCTTATGTGAAAAAGTTTCAACCTGATAAGCTCGAGCCCAAATCAGAAAAGTGCGTCTTCATAGGATACCGAAAAGGAAACTGTTGGGTACACCTTCTATCACAGATCCGAAGGCAAGATATTCGTTGCTAATAATGGATCTTTTCTAGAGAAGGAGTTTCTCTCGAAAGAAGTGAGTGGGAGGAAAGTAGAACTTGATGAGGTAATTGTACCTTCTCACGAATTGGAAAGTAGTTCATCACCGAAATCAGTTATGGTGAATCCTACACCAATTAGTGAGGAAGCTAATAATGATGATCATGACACTTCAGATCAAGTTACTACCAAACCTTGTGGGTCAACTAGAGTACGATTCGCACCGAAGTGGTACGGTAATCCTATTCTGGAAGTCATGTTACTAGACCATGACGAACCTACAAACTATGAGGAAGCGATGATGAGCCCAGATTCCGCGAAATGTCTTGAGTCCATGAAATGTGAGATGGAATTCATGTATGAGAACAAAGTGTGGACTTTGGTGGACTTGCCCTGATGATCGGCAAGCCATATAAAATAAATGGATCTTCGGTAGGAAGATAGATGCTGATAGTAGTGTTACTATGTACAAAGCTCGACTAGTCGCAAAACGATTTTTTCGACAAGTTCAAGGAGTTGACTACGATGAGACTTTCTCTCCCATAGAGATGCTTAAAGTCTGTCCGAATCATGTTAGAAATTGCCATATTTTATGGAATCTAGCAAATGGATGTCAAAAACTTCTTTCCTTAATGGATTTATTAAAGAAGTGTTGTATATGATACAACCAGAAGGTTTTGTCAATCCTAAAGGTGCTAACAAAGTGTGCGAGCTCCAGCGACCCATCTGTGGACTTGTGCAAGCATCTCCGAGTTGGAATATATTCTTTGATGAGTTGATCAAAGCATGTAGTTTTATACATAGTTTCAGAGAAGCCTGTATTTACAAGAAAGTGAGTGGGAGCACTACAACCTTTCTGATAAGTATATATGAATGACATATTGTCGATCGGAAATGATGTAGAATTTTCTGGAAAGCATAAAGGGGATTCTGAAAGGAGTTTTTTCAAAGAAAGACCTCAGTAAAGCTGCTTACATATTGGGCATCAAGATCTATACAGATAGATCTAGACACTCAATAAGATTTTTCAATGAGTACATACCTTGACAAGATTTTGAAAGAGTTCAAAATGGATCAGTCAAAGAAGGAGTTCTCGCATGTATTACAAGGTGTAAAATTGAGTAAGACTCAAAATCCGACCATGCCAAAAGATAGAAATATAATGAAAGTCATTCCGTGTGCCTCAGTCATAGGTTCTATGAAGTATGCCATGCTATGTACCAAACCAGTTGTGTGCTTTGCTATGAGTTTAGCAAGGAAGTACGATAGTGATCCAAGAGTGGACCACTTGATGGCGGTCAAAGTTATCCTTAGTTACCTAAGAGAACTAAGAAATTATTTCTCGGTTATGGAGGTGATAAAAGAGTTCGTTGTAAAGAGTTACGTCAATGCAAGCTTTTACACCAATCCAGATGACTCTAAATCTCAACCTGGATACATATTAAAAGTGGGAGCAATTAGCTAGAGTAGCTCATGCAGAGCATTGTAGACATAGAAATTTTGCAAATTACATACGGATCTGACTGTGACATATCCGTTGACTAAACTTCCCTCACGAGCCGAACATGATCAAACCTTAGTACTCTTTGGGTGTTAATCACATAGCGATGTGAACTAGATTATTGACTCTATTAAACCCTTTGGGCGTTGGTCACATGGCGATGTGAACTATTGGTGTTAAATCACATGGCGATGTGAACTAGATAATTGACTCTAGTGCAAGTGGGAGACTAAAGGAACTATGCCCTAGAGGCAATAATAAAGTCATTATTTTATATTTCCTTATATCATGAGAAATATTTATTATTCATGCTAGAATTGTATTAGCCGGAAACTTAGTACATGTGTGAATACATAAACAAAACATATGGTCCCTATGCCTCTACTGGACTAGCTCGTTAATCAAACATGGTTATGTTTGCTAACCATAGACACGTGTTATAATTTGATGAATGGGATCACATCATTAGAGAATGATGTGATGGACATGACCCATCCGTTAGCTTAGCATTATGATTGTCGACTTTATTGCTATTGCTTTCTTCATGACTTATACATGTTCCTCTGACTATGAGATTATGAAGCTCCTGAATACTGGAGGAACACCTTGTGTGCTATCAAATGTCACAACGTAAATGGGTGATTATAAAGATATACTACAGGTGTCTACGAAGGTGTTTGTTGAGTTGGCATAGATCAAGATTACGATTCGTCACTCCGTGTATCGGAGAGGTATCTTTGGGCCCTCTCAGTAATGCTCATCACTATGATCCTTGCAAGCAATGTGACTAATGAGTTAGTTGCGGGATGAAGCATTACGGAACAAGTAAAGAGACTTGCCTGTAACGAGATTGAACTAGGTATGAAGATACTGATGATTGAATCTCGGGAAAGTAACATACCGGTGACAAATGGAACAACGTATGTTGTTATGCGGTTTGACCGATAAAGATATTCGTAGAATATGTAGGAGCCAATATGAGCAACCAATTTACGTTATCGGTTATTGATTGGAGATGAGTCTCGGTCATGTCTACATAGTTCTCAAACCCGTAGGGTCCGCACGCTTAACGTTCGATTACGATATGTATTATGAGTTATGTGTTTTGATGACCGAAGGTTGTTCGGAGTCCCGGATGAGATCCTGGATGTGAAGAGGAGTCTCTAAATGGACGAGACATAAACATTGATATATTGGACAATGTTACAATCCTATTGGAAATTTTATTCCGAATGGTATGGGGTAAAAATAGTGCCGGAGGGGTTACCGGAACCCCCCGGGGAGTTGATGGGCCTTAGTGGGCTGATAATCCCCAAGTGTAGGGAATCATCGTAGCAATTCCCAAAGGTGGAAGTGATAAGTATGGAGTGTCGAACCCAAAAGGAGCTAAAATATAAAAGTAGGTGTTGTTATCATGGGGTTAGAATATATTACTTAAGTATTATAAATAGCGAGTGTGGAGTAATGATGGGTTGGTGTGCGGTACTATCCTAGGCAATTGTTAACAAGAACGGTAATCACTATTGCAATTTGATATGAGGGAGAGGCATAAGCTAACATACTTTCTCTTCTTGGATCGTGTGCACTTATGATTGGAACTCTAGCAAGCATCCGCAACTACTAAAGATCAATAAGGTAAAACCCAACCATAGCATTAATATATCGAGTCCCCTTTATCCCATTCGCAACATCCTCTTTTCTCGGGTTTATGCTTCTGTCACTCAAGCAACCCACAATAAGCGAATCATGAACGACATTACAACACACTACATCAAGAATCCCTCACGCTATGCGTGACACGGAGGGCACAATAGGACAGCACCAAAATAAAACATACAACTCATACCAATCTAGATCATCAATCAACCCAAAGACAAAGGATATCTACTCAAAACATCATAGGATGGCAACACATCATTGGATCATAATATGTGGCATAAAGCACCATATTCAAGTAGGGATTACAGCGGGGTGCGGGAGAGTGGACCGCGTAAAAGAGATGAGGATGGTGATGATGATGGTGATGTTGATGAAGACGATCACCGTGGCGATGATTCCCCTCCTGATGGCACTTCGGCGCCACCGAGAGAGAGGAGGAGAGGTTCTCCCCCTTGTGCTTCCTCCTCCATTGCCTACCCCCTGTATGGGCAGAGGTTCCCCCTCTGGTCCTTGGACTTCATGGCGATGATGGCCCCTCTGAGATCCTTCCCCATGGCCTCCGGTGATGATGGCCCGCTCCGTCAGGTGCGGAGAGAGCCTAGATTGATTTTTCGTCACAGAGGCTTCCGGTGCGGAACTTCCTATCTAGGTTATGTTCTAGAGGTTTGGGTACTTATAGGAGAGTTTGGCCGAGAACAAGTCAGGGGCCCCACGTAAAGTCCACGAGCTGTGGGCGCCCTAGGGGTGGGGAGCCTCCACCCTCATTGTGCCCTCGAGACCCCCTCCGGTAGATTTTCATTCCAAAGATTTTTTATATTTTCCAAAAAATCTCCGTAGATTTTCAGCGCATTCCGAGAATTTTTATTTCTGCACAAAAACAACAACATGGTAGTTCTGCTGAAAACAGGGTCAGCCCGGGTTAGTTCTAATCAAATCATACCAAAATCATATAAAATTATTGTAAACATGGCATGAATACTTCATAAATTATAGATACGTTGGAGACGTATCAGCATCCCCAAGTTTAATTCCTGCTCGTCCATGAGTAGGTAAATGATAAAAGAAATAATTTATGAAGTGTGAATGCTAGAAAGTGCAAAAGTTTCATCAATCATAGTTTCAATCACTTTTTCTAGCATCATTATATATCATAACAGTGGCTCAACTCATAAAACTTCTCATGATCAAGTAACAAGCTATTCACATGTTAAAGTATAGATCATAAACTTAGTTCAAAACTAACAAACCATGCTCTTAGTCATCAAAGAATTGCTATTCATCTTATTTTCGGGAAGGGTCTATGTAAGATCTTTGATTCAGTAAATTCCACATACTCAAGTATCATATAATCATTCACAATTGCTAACACTCATGTGATATTTATGGGTTCAAAGTTTCAATCGGACACAGAGAAAGATAGGGTCTTATAGTTTTGCCTCCCAACATTTTACCTCAAGGGTAATGTCAACAATAATAATTCTCGAAAACCTACTCCAAGTGGATATATATATATATCCCAATCGCTCCAACACAAAGTTCTTGCCAAAGGAGAAAGCGTAAAAATGAAAGGTGATGATCACCATGACTCTTGTATAAGGGTAGAGGATAAAAGTAAAAGATAAGCCCTTCGTAGAGGGAAGAAGAGGTTGTCATGCGCTTTTATGGTTGGATGCACAAAATCTTAATGCAAAAGAACATCACTTTATATTGCCGCTTATGATAAAGACCTTTATTATGCAGTCCATCGCTTTTATTTCTTCCCTATCACAAGTTCGTATAAAGCTTATTTTCTTCGCACTAAGAGATAATACATATTTAAGGAGCAATTTTTATTGCTTGCACCGATGACAACTTACTTGAAGGATCTTACTCAATCCATAGGTAGGTATGGTGGACTCTCATGGCAAAACTGGTTTAAGGGATGTGGAAGAACAAGTAGTATTTCTAATTGGTGCAAAGAAATTGGCTAGCATGAGAGGGAAAGGCAAGCTCAACATGTTGGATGATCCAAGAAAATATAATTTCTATTTGGATATAATAAAACATGACCCATTAAGTTGTCTTCCTTGTCCAATAACAACTTTTTAGCATGTCATATTTTAATGAGTGCTCACAATTAAAAAAGATGTCCAAGATAGTATATTTATATGTGAAATCTCTCTTCCTTCAATATTCTTTCGTGAATTGTTCAAGTGACCAATAATGCGTTTGGTAACTTTCAATAAATTTACCACCTTATTTGTGTGAAGTCATTACTCCCCATGGTACATGCATATGAATCATATATAATTTCAGGTTTATGATATTCAATTCATTCAATCATTTACTCATAGGATATAAGTGAAGCATGAGAGTAAATGTCAAACTACTCCAAAAAGATATAAGTGAAGGACAATGAGTAGTCAACTAATTAACTAGACATGGGAGGATTCTTTTTAATTTAAGATTTTGGATACAATGATTTTATTCAAACAGAAAGTAAAATTTAAAATATGCTCCAAGCAAAACACATATGATGTGATGAATAAAAATATAGCATCGAGTAAGGTATACCGATAGTTTTGAAGAGGAAATAGGGGATGCCTTGCGGGGCATCGCCAAGCTTAGGCGCTTGAGTCTTCCTAGAATATTACCTTGGAGTGCCTTGGGAATCCCCAAGCTTAGGGTCTTTCCACTCCTTATTCTCCTCATATCAATATCTCACTCAAAGCTTGAAAACTTCAATCACACAAAACTTAACGGAACTTCGTGAGATGGGTTAGTATGATAAAGAGTAAACCATTCACTTTGGTACTATCAAAGACAAGATTCATAATTGCTCTCACACAATGCCTATTGTACCATATCATTTATACAATTTATATTGAGAAATATAAGCCATAGAAAATAGAAAACAATCAAACTATGAAATGAAAACAGAATCTATCAGAAACAGAACAGTCTATAATGATCTGAACATAAACCATACTTCTGCTACTCCAAAAATTATTATATAAATTTGAGGACCTTAGGAATTTGTCTATTAATCTTCTTCAAAAAGAATCAACTCAAAATCACTCTTCTGTAAAAAATGAGAGCAAATCTCGTGAGCGCAAAGTTTCTGTTTTTACAGCAAGATCACGTTACCTTTCAACCAAGTTTTCCCAAAGGTCTTACTTGGCACTTTATTGAAACAAAAGATATAATACATGATTACTACAGTATCTTAATCATGTGAAAACACAAAAATAATAAGGTTAAATATTGGTTTGTCTCCCAACAAGCGCTTTTCTTCAATGCCTTTTAGCTAGGCATGATGATTTCAATGATGCTCACATAAAAGATAAGAATTGAAACATAAAGAGAGCATCATGAAGAATATGACTAGAACATTTAAACCTAACACACTTCCTATGCCAAGAGATTTTGTGAGCACGCAATTGATAGGAACAAGGATCAACTAGCTTAGGAAGGCAAAACAAGTATAACTTCAAAACTTTAAGCACATAAAGACGAAACTTGATATTATTGCAACTCCTACAAGCATATATTCCTCCCTCATAATATTTTTCAGTAGCATCATGAATGAATTCAACAATATAACCATCACGTAAAGTATTCTTTTCATGATCTACAAGCATAGAAATTTTACTACTCTCCACACAAGAAAAATTCTTCTCATTCAGAATAGTGGGAGCAAACTCAACAAAAAAACTGTCATGTGAGGCACAATCCAATTGAAAATTAAAATGATGATGACAAGTTTCATGATAATAAGGAGCGCACGCAGTTCTTGGAACGAGAAGTGTCCTGACATTGCCTATTGGAGTGCGCCAAACGCCACGTACGCGGCCGAGAAAGCGTGCCCACGTTACGCCATCCGAGAATAGTGTTGTACTTAGAAATTATAGAACCATCAATAAAATTTTAAGCCTGCATCCCGTCACCTTCCAAATTGCAAACTTGTTGACACCGATCAAAACCTAAACAGTTTCCCACTTTGGAGCGTATTAGTGCTCAGTTATCAATAGTAATACTCCAAGATGACTACAAATTCCTCCATAACTCGTCATCCACGAAAAAAAAACAAGTCATTCATCATCGTTCCCTTCCATCTGCCATGGCCAGTGTGAGTTCTCGGTCAAGAGATTGCCACCAGGGAGAGGCAAGCATGGAAGCGGAAGCACGAGAGATGTCCCGCCTCACCGTGAAAACAGCCGACATGTCCCACCGCACGGCCCTAGCAGCACAGAGGTCCCGCCGAGCGACCCTAGCAGCACAGAGGTCCCACCGCACCGTCGATGCAGCAGAGACTGCGGCCGCGCCTTGGAAGCAGCAGAGATGTTCTCCCACACCGCGGATGCTTGAAAAAATGTCTCGCGGGTGAGCGAGGACTCTTACAGGCACATGCAAGCGATCGTCCATAGCCAAATGGATCAGATCTCTTGATAGGCGAGATTGCAGGACGACATGAAAGCCTCGTTTGAACAAGCTACCGGCGTCATCCGACAACTAAGGTAGAGTAATGAGAAGCTCTAGGCCGAGCATGACCTACTGAGGACAAAGATCATCGGAAGTGCGTTGCAGCACGAGGAGACCACTGCCTTGTTGAAGACGACCAGTGTCATCATCGAGAAACTTATGGACAAGAATGCTTTGCTGCCCATGAAGTGCAAAAGGCTGGTGGAGGAATCTGTGGATGCTCTCAAGCAGCATATTGAGGATAGGAAAGAGCTTATTGCCGCTCATCGTAGAGACTAGTTCCCGCAGCCTACATCAACGCATCAAGAAAGTAGATATCAGCGAGCTAGATCGTTGTCTTCCTTCTTCTTTTCCCCTTGTGCATTTCGGGCATTGCGCATGTGCCTTTTTTTAATTATGTTCCTAAATATGTAAGACAATCATTATCCACTATCATCGTCCTATATTCATCATGCTTTCTATAACTCACAGTCGATGCTATATTGGTCCATCGGATCTTACATCAAGATCCGTGCAAAACTTTATTTTCAGATTTTTATTTTTCTCTCTTAAATCTCAGTCCAGTGAGACATAGCTACACCGTGAAACAGGGGCTCAGGCGCCATTAATGGAGACATTGGGAGGGAGGTGCGTGCCGGATAGAAGTCAAAGGGCTCTCCTCCCGATGAGCACGCGCAGGGGTCTGATTGCACGCCTCCCGTACTCAAATAGCTACCCTGCACGGCACCACCTAGCCAATAAAAAAAGGGACGCGCGGTGGCACGTAATTGGTAAGTAGAACGCCCACAGTTTCAATAATAGTTGTGTTTCCGATTTGTAATGTGACAACACTTGTTCCAACTGTGTGCGCCTTCGCAAATCGGAAAGAAAAATTACCACAGCATATTGGTGCCATGTCATCAGACCATGCCAAATTTCATGATTTTCAGGCATGTTTTGGATTTACAGGAATTAAAAGACGAAGTTTCTCAATCTTTCCGGCCGAGCAACAACGCCCAGATGTTTGAATTTCATCCCCAGTTCTTGCATGGGACCTAGAAATTCACCCAAGGAAACACATGTGATTTTTCAACCAACTTTTGTGCACTGGAGCATGTGCTTGTAGTTCAAACTTGAATTATGGACATTAAATGCCCAGAAATTCAATTAATGTATAGAAAAGGCCAAATGAACCCAGAATAATTCCGAAATTTAGCACAATACTTCTATTTGGTCTAATCTGCCTATGTAAACAAATTAAGGCGGGAGAAGGTAGTGTACGTATGTCGTTCCGCATAAGGAGGTGACACGTGCCCTCTCGTAACCACAAGCCTTCTTGAGAGAAGCTCGGTATGCAAGAAGCTTATACCAAAGCTTGTCCAAATTCAGCCAAAAAAATTACTGCAACATGTTGGTGCCATGTCATGACACCATGCCAAGTGTCATGATTTTCAAGCGTGTTTTGGATTTACATGAATTAAAAAACCAAGTTTCTCAATTTTTCCGGCCCAGCCACGACGCCCAGATGTTTGAATTTCATTCCAATTTCTTGCATGGGACCTAGAAATTCACCCAAGGGCAGACATGTGATTTTCAAGCAACTTTGGTGCACTTGAGCATGTGCTTGTAGTTCAAATTTGAATTATGCACATTAAATGCCCAGAAATTCAATTGATGTATAAAAAAGTCCAAACGAACCCGGAATAATTCCAAAATTTAGCATGATACTTCTATTTGGTCTAAGCTGCCATGTAAAAAAAAAAAAATAAGGCGGGAAAAGGCGGTGTTCGTGTGTGGTATGGCACACGGAGGTGACACGTTCCCTCTCGGAACCATGAGCCTTCTTTAGAGAAGCTCCGGTTTGCAAGAAGTTTATACCAAAGCTTGTCGCAATTCGGCCAAAAAAATTAATGCATCATACTGGTGCCATGTCAAGACACCATGCTAAGTTTCATGATTTTCAGTCGTGTTTTGGATTTACATGAATTAAAAACCTAGTTTCTCAATCCTTCCAGCCGAACCATGACGTCTAGATGTTTGAATTTCATTCCCATTTCTTACATGGGACCTAGAAATTCACCCAAGGACACACATGTGATTTTTCATCCAACTTTGGTGCACTGGAGCATGTGCTTGTAGTTCAAATTTTAATTATGCACATTAAAGGCCCGGAAATTCAATTAATGTATAAAAAGTCCAAACAAACCAAAAATTCCAAATATTAGCATGATACTTCTATTTGGTCTAATCTGCCCGAGTAAAAAAATTAAGGTGCGAGAAGGCAGTGTACGATGTCGTTTTCCACACGGAGGTGGCACTTTCCACTCAGAACCACGAGCCTTCTTGAGAGAAGTTCCGCTTTCCAAGAAGCTTATATCAAAGCTTGTCCCAATTCGACCAAATAAATTACCGCAGCATGTTGGTGCCATGTCATGACACCAAGCCAAGTTTCATGATTTTCTCATGGTTTTGGCTTTACATCAACTAAAACAAAGTTTCTCAATCTTTCCGCCCAGCCACGATGCCCAGATGTTTGAATTTCATTCCCATTTCTTGCATGGGACCTAGAAATTCACACAAGGACACACATGTGATTTATCAGCCAACTTTGGTGCATTGGAGCATGGGCTTGTACTACAAATTTGAATTATGTACATTAAATACCGGAAAATTCAATTAATGTATAAAAAAGTCCAAATGAACCCGGAATAATTCCAAAATTTAGGATGATACTTCTATTTGGTCTAATCTTCTCGTGTAAAAAAATTAAGGCGAGAGAAGGTAACATACGTCGTTTCTCACACGGAGGTGACACGTTCCTCTCGGAACCACGAGCCTTCTTGAGAGAAGATACGGCTTGCAAGAAGCTTATATCAAAGCTTGTCCCAATTCAGCCAAAAAATTTACCGCAGCATATTGGTGTCAGAGCGACCAGACCTCAAGCGATCGATCTACGTGCTCAAAGGTCATCCCGGATCAAGAATGCCGACACCACACAAGACTCAAGGATTTATAACAGAGTAGCAATCACACACTTATTACAATCGAATGTCTCAAGAGAGAACTTAATAAAATAAATATGGCTTAAGGCCATCTAATAATGATAACAATGAACGCTTGGAAGAATAAGCGAGTCCATCAACCGCAACGGCATCATCGAGTATAGAACCACGACCTATGCACCTTACTCGTCGTTCGAAAAGTGCGCAACATGAAACGTTGCAGCCAAAACGGTCAAGACATGGAATATGCCGCAATGTAACACATAGAGAAATAATGGAATGACAATCCTATACTACATGCATATATGGCTGGTGGAAAGCTCTATGATTACAGCTTTTGCATAAAGCCAATTTTTCCTCATCGCAAAGGAATAAATTTGTTTAACTATCATGGTGGTTAGAAACATTGAGAATGGTTGATGATTCTCAATCCCAATTAAAAGTACTCATTAACAAACCCAACAATATTAACTTAGAAGTAACATGATGAGATTCACATGATATCCAAGTACTAGATACTCAAGATGTCCATAACCGGGGACACGGCTAACCATGATTAGTTTATACACTCGCAGAGGTTTCATGACTTTTCCCCATTAAGACTCGATCGCATCCGTTGGATTTCTCGACTACATGATGTTTGAGAAACGGATGACCGAGCCATAGTCTTCGTAAGCACTAGCACCTTACTTGTGGGTAGACCGCACACCTACTTTCCCCAACATCTCGCTAGTCTATCCGTAAGAGTTCGCACAACTTAATCAATCGTGCTGTGAGCCCATAATGGCTTGTGGCTGCACACGGAAGTTTCTAGTTTGAATAATCTCATGATCCCTTTGAGCCTGGGTGGCGGTCCGAAGAAATACAGGCAAGTCCTGATAGAAACTAGGTGCCTCAATCCACCCATATGTGTGTTTAAGTTGCCACCTTAAATAAACCATTAATTAACACTATCACAACTTTCATGGAAAAAACTCACCCAATTCACGAATACTAGAATATCAAGGCATCATAAGCAACATAGAAGTAACTCCCAAAGGTTTATAATAAAACAGGTAATAGGTACTACCTCATCTACTTCCCATAACCCACAATTTAATTTAGATCCTAATCATGCAAGTGTTTGAGGATAGATCTAATGCATAAAAACTGGGTATGAGAAGAGGTATGATCAAAGTGTTACTTGCCTTGCTGATGATCCACGTAAACCTAGAGACTCAAGTAACAAAGCGGCGACTGGGTAATCTATCGCAGACAAACAAACAAGCATACAATAAATACTCATCTAATGCATAGGTAAAACTCAAATAGATCTAACCAGATAGTTCAACTTAGGAACTCCGGTTTGCAAAAAGAATCAAATCAAACGAAGCAACGAAAGTCAAACGGCGGAAGATAACAGCTTCGTTTTACTAATCTGGATCTAAGTCAAATTTTACGTAAGCAAAATTTTTTTAAGTAGATTATTCCGAAAGAGGGTTTCGAGACGAAACTCTAGGCGCTTGAATCGCCTGATTCTGATAAACGAGCGAAAAGTTATACAAAAACGAAAATCGGATCTGGAATCACGATCAGAAAAATCGCGGATCAAATCCGAGAAAAAGAAAAACGGCGAACGGATTAACGAATCTAACGCTTGTTAACTAAACTAATCGACGAACGTTCGTTTAACGAACTAACGGATTTAACGTCCGCTAATTAGCCTAAACCGAAAAAAACTGAAACTAATAAAAACGAAAATAAAAAACCGAAATAAACCCGAAATAAACCCAATGAAAAACCGCTCGGTTTTTATTAAAAAAAACGGCACGGAAAACGAGGCGGCAGCGAACCTCGGGCGGCGGGTCACGGCGGCAGCGGGCGGCTCGGCTGGCGGCGTCTCGGCTCAAGCGGGGCTAGGGTTTCAAGGGCGGGCGGTGGGCTGGGAGCCGGGTGGTCAGCTTATAAGGCGCCTGAGCGGAGTCCCGCTGTGCACGGCCCAAAAGGCGTGTTTTTTTATAATTACGCAGAAAAAATAAAAAGAAATACTAAACGGACTCCTAAAATCCCGAAATAAATTTTCCCCGGCTTCTAAAATCAAGCTGGATTTTATGAACATTTATTTGGGGCCTAAATGCAATTTGAGAAACGCGCATTTTTTCCTAAATTCAAATAAAAGGCAAAAACCTCCAAAATAAAATCTTATTTGATTTTATTATTAAATCTTCATTATTTCTTTATTTTGGGAAAGTCATTTTATTCCCTCTCTCATATTTTGATAGTAGAAATAATTGAAGATAAAATAATTAAAATCAAATGATCCTATTTTCAAAATTTGAGAAAACTCAAATATGAAAATAACGAAATCCCCAACTCTCTCCGAGGGTCCTTGAGTTGTGTAGAATTTCTAGGATCGAGTGAAAATGCAATGAAAAAATATGATATGCAAGGATGTTCTATGTATAACATTCCAAATTGAAAATTTGGGATGTTACAAACCTACCCCCTTAAGATGAATCTCGCCCTCGAGATTCGGGTTGGCTAGAAAATAGGTGAGGGTGGTCCTTACGCAAATCTTCCTCTCGCTCCCAGGTGGCTTCATCCTCTGTGTGGTGGCTCCACTAAACTTTGCAAAACTTAATGACCTTGCTGCGGGTGACTCTGCTGGCATACTCCAAAATCTTAACTGGTTTCTCCTCATAGGTCAAATCATCATTCAAGTGAATCGCTTCCAGTGGCACGGTATCTCTCAGTGGTATATCAGCCATCTCTGCGTGACACTTCTTCAACTGAGAAACATGAAACACATCATGAACACCTGACAAACCTTCGGGCAATTCCAACTTGTATGCAACTTCTCCCATGCGTTCCAAAACACGATAAGGTCCTACAAATCGGGGTGCTAACTTCCCTTTAACTCCAAAACGCTTAACTCCTCGAAGCGGCGATATCAAGATAAACTCGCTCCGACTTCAGATTCCGCCTCCTTGCGCTTTTGAATCCGCATAGCCTTTCTGTCTCGACTGGGCTACCTTGAGCCTATCGCGAATCAACTATACTTTCTGTTCAGACTCCTTAATCAAATCCGGTCCAAACAACTGGCGGTCTCCAACTTCATCCCACAACAATGGGGTCCTTCACCTCCTTCCGCATAAGGCTTCGAAGGGGCCATCTTCGAATCGGATTGATAACTGTTGTTGTAAGAAAACTCTGCATATGGCAAGTTATCATCCCAACTTGATCCATAATCCAAAGCACAAGCTCTAAGCATATCCTCCAAAATCTGGTTGACTCTCTCGATTTGTCCATCTGTTTGTGGATGAAAAGTTGTGCTAAACTCCAGCCTGGTTCCCAAAGTCTCGTGCAACCGCCTGTAACTTTGAGGTAAATTGGGTTCCTCTATCTCGATACGATATTCCTAACTCCATGCAAACATACAATCCTTGTCATGTATATCTTAGCCAATTTGGCACTGCTGTAGGTAGTCTTTACTGGAATGAAATGAGCCACCTTCGTCAAACGGTCGACTACAACCCAAATCGAGTCATAGCTTGAACGAGTCCAGGGTAATCCCGTGATGAAATCCATACCTAGTTTATCCCACTTCCATTCGGGTATAGGTAATGGCTGTAACAATCCTGCTGGCTTCTGATGTTGTGCCTTCACCCTCTGACATACATCACAAACTGCTACGTACTCCGCAATATCCTTCTTCATTCCGGCCCACCAGAAAGTATTCTTCAAATCCAAATACATCTTGGTATTTCCTGGGTGAATCGAATATGGTGAATCATCTGCCTCTTGTAGAATCAACTTCCTGATCTCCGGGTCATTAGGCACATAAACACGGTCCTCAAACCATAGGGTATCATGCTCATCCTCACGAAATCCCTTAGCCTTTCCTTCACTCATTTTATCTTTTATGGAGGCAATCGTTTTGTCACTCTTCCGAGCTTCCTGATTTTATCCATCAAAGTTGATCAATCTCCAATGCTGCTACATAGCCTCTCGGAACTATTTCCAAACATAGCTCTCGAAGATCCTCGGCTAACTCCTTTGGTATTTCTCCCGTCATTAGTGTGTTGACGTGACTCTAACGGCTCAACACGTCTGCTACAACGTTAGCCTTTCCGGGGTGATAATGCAATCTCATATCATAATCTTTGATGAGCTCCAACCATCTCCTCTGCCTAAGATTTAGCTCGTTCTGTGTGAAGATGTACTTCAAACTCTTGTGATCCGTATATACCTCACAATGATTTCCAAAGAGGAAATGTCTCCATGTTTTCAATGCATGCACTATGGCTGCTAACTCCAAATCATGCGTAGCATAATTTAGCTCATGAGGCTTAAGCTGTCGTGAAGCATACGAAACAACTCTCCCTCCCCGCATAAGCACCGCTCTAAGTCCTCGACGTGAAGCGCCGCAATATACCTCATAATCCTTGGTCCGATCCGGCAGAATTAACACCGGTGAGGTAACCAAACGCTTTCTTCAACTCTTGGAAACGAAGCCAGACTCCTCAAATTCAAATGAACTTGGTATCCTTCTTCAATAATTCTGTCATAGGCTTCGCAATCCTTGAGAAATTCTCAATGAATCTCCGTTAGTATCCTGCTAGTCCAAGGAAACTCCGGATCTCTCCAACTTTTGTTGGCGCTTCCCAGTTTGTTACAGTGACAACTTTAGTGGGGTCTACTGCTATACCTTCTCCAGATATAACATGTCCAAGAAACCCAACTTCCTTCAACCAAAACTCACACTTGCTGAACTTGGCATACAACTGATGTTCTCTGAGCTTTTCGAGTACCAAACGCAAATGCTCCTTATGTTCCTCTTCATTCTTCGAGTAAACCAAAATATCATCAATGAACACCACGCATTTAACTTATCCAATAACTCCATAAACACTTTATTCATCATGTTCATAAATAGGCAAAAGTGCGTTAGTCGGACCAAATGACATAACGGTGTACTCATACAGCCCGTGCACTGTGGTAAAAGCCGCCTTAGGTATATCCCGCCTCGAATCTTCAACTGATGGTACCCTGATCGCAAATCAATCTTGGAAAACACCTTAGCTCCTTGCAATTGGTCAAACAAGTCATTGATCATCGGCAACGGGTATTTGTTCTTAATGGTCACTTCATTCAATCCTCGATAATCAACCACCATTCTTAATGATCCATCCTTCTTCTCCACTAGAAGTTTGGTGATCCCCAAGGCGAAGAACTTGGGAGAATAAAACCTTTATCCAAAGAACTCCTTAATTTGCTTCTTTATTTCCTCCAAATCTTGAGCTGGCATCCTATATGGTCTCTTAGATACCGGCCCAGTGCCTGGCAGTAGTTCAATCAGAAACTCAATGTCTCTATCCGGTGGCATGCATGGCAACTCTTCCTTAAACACGTACGTGTAATCACTTAACAATGGTACTTCATCATGCACAACTACTGATAAGGAATTTACATGTGCTCTCCTCGGCTCATGCCGTGATACATACTTGATTCTCCTTCCTTCTGGGGTGGTAAGAAAAATTGTCTTACTGGCGCAATCGATGTTTCCTCCATACATCGACAACCAATCCATACCCAGAATTACATCCAAACATTGGGATTCCATTATAATAAAATCCGTCGGGAAAACATGCCTCCCAATACTTAATGGCACTTGAAAACATCCTTGACTGGCCATATACTCCGCTCCTGGTGAGCTTACTAGCATGGGTGTCTTAAGAGTTCTAGTGGGTAGGCTAAACTTATCCGCAAATCCCCTTGATATGAATGAATGTGATGCACCAGTATCAAAAAGAACAACTGCAGTAAATGACTTAACCAAAAACTTACCTATTACTGCATCTGGCCGAGCTTCAACCTCCTCCACGGTAACGTGGTTCACTTGTCCTTTGTTGAAAGGATTCGGCTTCTTTCCTGAGCTTCCATTGCCATTTCCATTCCGGCCTTCTGGACAATCGTTTGCATAATGCCCAGTCTTGCGGCACTTACAAAGAAGTGATGTGGCTCAGTCTACCTTGGATGGTGTTTACGGGTTGGTGCGGTTCGTCCATTGCTTCCTCCATTCCCTGCTCCCATTCTTGGTGCCATTATGGTTGTGCGAGCTACCTCCTCCATGGGTATGCTGAAATTGTCCTCCTGGCTTCGGGGTAAAGCGAAGTTTCTGCTGAGCTCCAGAGTTATTCTTCCCCTGTCCATACTTCCTCTTGCGATTGTCAATCTGCTGCTGCTTCCCTTCTATCATGAGAGCACGATCTACTAACTCCTGGTAGTTATTGAAGGTGGCTACCATCAATCGCATGCTCAGCTCATCATTCAGTCCTTCTAGAAACTTCTCCCGCTTAGCTGCGCCCGTAGTAGCAATGTCATCCGGGGCATAACGTGCTAACTTGCTAAAATCATCTACATATCGCCAACCGTCTGGCCCTCCTTCGCAAGTTGCGAAAATCACGCTTCTTCATGGCCATAGCTCCTGCCGAAAGATGGGCAATACGGAAAGCTTGCTCAAATCGATCCCATCTCGACAAAGGTTCATGTGCTAAGTGGTTGTAAAATTCTCCCACCATGCCGCTATGGGTCGCTCAAGCTGATGTGCGGCAAATTTCACACTTTCTCCATCTGTACATCCTACAGTGGTAAACTCCCTCCCTATCTTATGGAGCCAATCATCTGCAACAATCGGCTCGGTGCTACTGGAAAACACCGGCGGATTCAGCCTTAAGAAACGGGTCAAGTGGTCAACAGGTGGTGGTGGCGGTGGGTTGTTGTTGTTGTTGTTGTTGTTGTTGTTGCCTTGGTTTTGTACCAATGTTTAAATCAAGGCATTCTGCTGCTGAATCAACTGAGTGATCTCTGGCGGGAAGACAAATTGGGGGTCGCGTCTCGGAGGCAACAGAGGTGTTTAAAGAAAAGGCGAGAATTTAGAATAGAATGAGGTCTAGAGAGAAACACTACCCATATGAACATGAGACAAATCACACAATATCACTCCAATCAATTCAAACAAGGGCATACAACGGTCTATCTATCGTCACAAAGTGTTGAAACTAAAACTAATATAACATGGGGGTAATCTACTATCGTTATGGTGGTCAACTAGAAAAACTGCTCCGATGAAGACTCCATGATATCTGCTCCACTTCATCTTCATAATCATCATCGAGGGATCAGAATCGGTGTAAATGCCGATGATGATGTAGTCCTCCGGACAGGTGCTATCTTCATCTTCTCCTCCGGTGCTGAATTGCCCATGAGTTCTTCAATCTTCTCCTTAAGATCGCTGTTTTGTCCCAATCGAGCTACAATCTCCTCCATGTAGTCCTTGCGAGTGGCCTTCATTATCGCTCTAGTTCGATAATCTTGGCTTTTGCTGTCTTCAACTCCAACATGTCTCACAAGACATCCGGTTCTCTCAAGCGCCGAATGTGCTGATTTAACTCCTGGATGAAAGCTGCAATGGATCGGTCCTTCTTAGTGCCAACTATCTCCCATTGTTCATCTCGGCGCCCGCAAATCTGGTAGATAGTATCCTTGAGGTCTTCTTTGTAAACTTCTCCAATGCGCCCCATGGTTATGTGAGCTGCCATGCTCTTTCCTGCACTCTGTGTTGGTGCATTGAAAACACACTCTATAGGCTCCGTGATTGGCGCAAACGTCCTTTCGAACTTGAGCTTGAATCTTCCAGCGCCTCTTGAGATAAAGTGGAATTGTAAGTCCCGTGAAGCTTGGTAATCCGATGTTAAGGTACTTAGTGACTTCCTTCAGGTGTCGTCCAAAGGGTGTATCCTCATCCAGCTGAGTGAACTTGATCCACGCTTCCGTCATCCTAAAAGAGTAGAAAAGATGAGGAGTTAGAAATGAGAAGAGAGAGTAGTGATCTAGGGTTTTTATCTTAATGGTCGTGGTCTCATACCAACAGGTGCTCGATACCATCTTTGTAGCGACAGGACCTCAAATATCGATCTCTCGTGCTCGGTGTCATCCTCGGATCAAGAATGCCGACACCACACAAGACTCAAGGATTTATAACAGAGTAGCAATCACACACTTATTACAATCGAATGTCTCAAGAGAGAACTTAATAAAATAAATATGGCTTAAGGCCATCTAATAACGATAACAGCGGAAGTCTTGGAAGATTAAGCGAGTCCATCAACTCCAACGGCATCACTGAGTATAGAACCACGACCTATGCACCTTACTCGTCGTCTGAAAAGTCTGCAACATGAAACGTTGCAGCCCGAAAACGGGTCAGCACATGGAATATCCTGGCAATGTAACACATAGAGAAATAATGGAATGACAATCCTATACTACATGCATATATGGCTGGTGGAAAGCTCTATGGTTATAGTTTTGCATAAAGCTAATTTTTCCCTACTGCAGAGGAATAAATTTGTTTAACTATCATGGTGGTTGTGAAACATTGAGAATGGTTGACAGCATTCTCAATCCCAACTAAAAGTACTCATTAACAAACCCAACAATATTAACTTAGAAGTAACATGATGAGATTCACATGATATCCAAGTACTAGATACTCAAGATGTCCATAACCGGGGACACGACTAACCATGATTAGTTTATACACTCTGCAGAGGTTTATGACTTTTCCCCACAAGACTCGATCGCCTCCGTTGGATTTCTCGCATTACATGATGTTTGAGAAACGGATGACCGAGACATAGTCTTTCAGAAGAACTAGCACCTTACTTTTGGGTAGACCGGTACACCTACTTTCCCTACATCTGCTAGTCTACCCGTAAGAGTTCGCACAACTTAATCAACTATGCCAGAGCCCATAATGGCTTGTGGCTGCACACGGAAGTTTCTAGTTTGAATAATCTCATGATCCCTTTGAGCCTGGGTGGCGGTCCGAAGACAAACAAACAAGCATACAATAAATACTCATCTAATGCACAGGTAAAACTCGAATAGATCTAACCAGATAGGTCAACTTAGGAACTTCAGTTTGCAAAAAGAATCAAATCAAACGAAGCAACGAAAGTCAAACAGCGGAAGAAACCAGCTCCGTATTACTAATCTGGATCTAAGTCAAATTTTACATAAGCAAAAACTTGTTTAAGTAGATTATTCGGAAAGAGGGTTTCGAGACGAAACTCCAGGCGCTTGAATCGCCTGATTCCGATAAACGAGCGAAAAGTTATACTAAAACGAAAATCGGATCTGGAATCGCGATCAAAAAAATCGTGGACTAAATCCGAGAAAAAGAAAAACGACGAACGGATTAACGAACGAACGTTCGTTAACTAAACTAACCTGACGAATGCGTTTGTTTAAACGAACTAACGGACGACAGTCCACTAAGTAGCCTAAACCGAAAAAAACCGAAACAATTAAAAAAATGAAAATAAAAAAACCCGAAAAAAACACGAAGAAAAACCGCTCGGTTTTTATAAAAAAAGACGGCGCGGAAAACGAGGCGGCGGCGAACCTCGGGCGGCGGGTCACGGCGCGCGTGGTCGGGCGGGGCTAGGAATTCGGCGGGGCGTGCCGGGTGGGCTGGGGAGAGCCGGGTGGCCGCGCTTATAAAGGCGCCCCCGAGCGGAGTCCCGCTCGGGCACGGCCCAAAAGGCGGTTCATTTTTTAAGTAATTACGCGCAGAAAAAATAAAAAGAAATACTAAACGGACTCCAAAAATCCCGAAATAAATTATTTCCGGCTACTAAAATCAAGCCGGATTTAATGAACATTTATTTGGGGCCTAAATGCAATTTTGAAAAACGCGCATTTTTTCCTAAATTCAAATAAAAAGGCGAAAAACTCCAAAATAAAATCTTATTTGATTTTATTATTAAATCTTCATTATTTCTTTATTTTGGGAAAGTCATTTTATTCCCTCTCTCATATTTTGATATTAGAAATAATTAAAGATAAAATAATTAAAATCAAATGATCCTATTTTCAATATTTGAGAAAACTCAAATATGAAAATAATGAAATCCCCAACTCTCTCCGTGGGTCCTTGAGTTGTGTAGAATTTCTAGGATCGAGCAAAAATGCAATGAAAAAATATGATATGCAATGATGCTATATGTATAACATTCCAAATTGAAAATTTGGGATGTTACAGGTGCCTTGTCATGAAACCATGCCAAGTTTCATGATTTTAAATCATGTTTTGGATTTACATGAATTAAAAAACCAAGTTCCTCAATCTTTCCGGTCGAGCCATGACGTCTAGATGTTTGAATTTCATTCCTATTTCTTGCATGGGACCTAGAAATTCACCCAAGGACACACATGTGATTTTTCATCCAACTTTGGTGCACTGGAGCATGTGCTTGTAGTTCAAATTTGAATTATGCACATTAAATGCCCGGAAATTCAACTAATGTATAAAAAAGTCCAAACAAACCCGAAATTCCAAAATTTAGCATGATAGTTCTATTTGGTCTAATCTGCCCGTGAAAAAAAATTAAGGCGGGAGAAGGCAGTGTACGTATGTCATTTCGCACACGGTGGTGACACTTTCCTCTCGGAACCACGAGCCTTCTTGAGAGAAGCTCCGCTTTGCAAGAAGCTTATACCAAAGTTTGTCCCAATTCGGCCAAACAATTTACCGCAACATGTTGGTGCCATATCATGACACCATGCCAAGTTTCATGATTTTCAGGCATGTTTCGGCTTTACATCAACTAAAAAAGATAGTTTCTCAATCTTTCCGGCCCAGCCACGACGCCCAGATGTTTGAATTTCATTCCCAGTTCTTGCATGGGACGTAAAAATTCACCCAAGGACACACATATGATTTTTCAACCAACTTTGGTGCATTGGAGCATGTGCTTGTAGTTCAAATTTGAATTATGCACATTAAATACCCAGAAATTCAATTAATGTATAAGAAAGTCCAAATGAACCCGGAATAATTCCAAAATTTAGGATGATACTTCTATTTCGTCTAATATGTTCGAGTAAAAAAATTAAGGCGAGAGAAGGTAACGTACGTCGTTTCGCACACGGAGGCGACACGTTCCTCTCAGAACCACGAGCCTTCTTGAGAGAAGCTCCGGCTTGTAAGAAGCTTATACCAAAGCTTGTCCCAATTCGGCTAGAAAATTTACCGGAGCATATTGGTGCCATGTCATGACACCATGCCAAGTTTCATGATTTTCAGGCGTGTTTTGGATTTACATCAATTAAAAAACCAATTTTCTCAATCTTTCCGGCCGAGCCACGGCGCCCAGATGTTTGAATGTCATTCCCATTTCTTCCATGGGACCTACAAATTCACCCAAGGACACACGTGTGATTTTTCAACCAACTTTGTCACATTGGAGCTTGTGCTTGTAGTTCAAATTTGAATTATGCATATTAAATGACCAGAAATTCAATTAATGTATAAGCACGTCCAAATGAACCCGGAATAATTCCAAATTTTAACACGACACTCATATACTTCTATGTTTCCTCTATAAAAAATAAGTGGGGAGGCCGCGTATATCATTTTGAACACAAAGGTGACACGTCCCCCCTCGAGAACCACGAGTCTTCTCGAGAGAATCTCCGGTTTGCAAGAAGCTTATACCAATATTTTGTCCAAAAGCGGCCAATTTTTTTACCACAACATGTTGGTGCCATGAAATGACACCATGCCAATTTTCATGATTTTTAGGCGAGTTTTGAATTGACAGGAATTTAAAAACCTAGTTTCTCAATGTTCCCGACCGAGCCACGACGTCCAGATTTTGAATTTCATTGCCATTTCTTGCCTGGGACCTATGAATTCACCCAAAGACACTCATGTGATTTTTCAACAAACTTTGGGGCACTGGAGCATGTGCTTGTAGTTCAAATTTGAATTATGCACATTAAATGCAGAGAAACTCAATTAATCCATAAAAAGCCAAACGAACCCAGAATAGTTCCAAATTTAAACACGAAACTCATGTAATTGCATGTTCATTGTACATAAATGTTCTAGCAATTCAAACACCCTTCTTTCCCTCCGTAACAGCAATGTTTATTGCAAAAATAATGAAAAAATAAGGTATACCACAAACAGTTTATTAGAAAGCATCGTGTAGGGAAGCTTGTAGTCTCTGATCCACCGCCCCCTCTTGAACCACACTTGTGCGCCAGTTTCTCGTGGCACCGAGCGAATTTTGTTGCCACCAGGGAAATATCTATCTCCCGCCCCCTCCTTCCCACCAAAAGCCACATTTCCACTGTTCCTCCTTGTTTTCCAAGTTCAAACCTTCACTGCTGCTTACTGGCAGCTCAGCCTCCTCGCCGGCTACCCTTTTTCTTGCAGCGCCGCCTCCTCGTCGGCGACCATTCTTCCTGCAGCGAAGCCTCCTCGCCGGCGAACCTCCTTCTTGCTGCGCGGCCTCCTCGCCGCCGACCTTTCTTTGTGCTGCGTGGCGTCGTCAATATTGTCAGGTAATCCACACCCCACCCACACCATCCTCCTCCTTTCCCGTCCCACATGCCCCGACCGATGGTGTGACACCTTCCGTGAAATCACTGTCCCCCTCCTCCCATTAAGCATTGCCCACATCCATTTTGCCCGTAGTATAACGTGGAGCTCAGTAGCATCTGGCAGCGCAGAAGAAAATCGCGGCCGCACGGGTGCATGAGGTCGCTATAGCTGCCATGCGTGTCGACCACCGGTTCTTGGAGGAGCACCTCATCTCCGAGGCCACCGTCGACACCGCCACACGGTTGTCTACTTTAAGATAGAGTTCGTGCTTTTTTCTCGAGGCCACCGCCAATGCCTGCTAGTGATCCGTCCTCTTTAATGTTAATATGCAATGTGATGTTCAGTTTACAGTTTGGTCCTCTAAAATGTATGTAATGTTTAGGTAACACTTTGGTTCTCTGAAATGTAATGTTCAGTTAACAGTTTGGTCCAACAAGTGCTATATTTGGTATTAGTGTTCTCAAGCATTCTTTTTTTGTTAACTTTCTTATCTTCTAGTACATGTTTCTATTCTGCAATGTCGTGCTTAGTTAACTATTTTGGTTCATTTGCTCTGCTGTCCATGTAACTGTTTGGTTCAGTTCTGCAATTTGATTTTCATTTGCTGTGGGTACAATTTTGTATTGTTACACATGTGAAATAAATTGAATTTGGCTGTACTCAATACATATTCTATTGATTGTATGACAACTCTTAGTTAACCTCATCAAGATCTTCCTTACGTGTGTTGCAGGGAAACAACAGGAGACACTGCGGTTTACTATCGAGGTTTGTTCAAGCATGGTCCTTTGTCTAATAGCACATTATTGTGCAGTTGCAGGAATCGTTCTAATATTTAGGTTTCTTACAATTTGGTCTTGCACATGTAGGTCCTGCTATCAGAGGCTTAGGCCTACTGTTCGTCCCATTTTGCATATGGGGAAATGAGATGTCCATGAATATCAGTCAAGTTAAGAAACTCGGAAAGATTGTTAGGATGAAGAAACTTGCGAAGAATAATAGCAAGATCTTTGTTTGCACAATGAAGAAGACATCACCAACGATAGGATGGTACTAACTCTTTTACCTTGTTTTTACCCCTTGCACCATCAAGAAACTATAGGATGGTACTAACTCTTTTACCTTGTTTGGATATCTTTTATTCAATACTTTTCAAAGCAGTTCACCAAAGATTACCTTTCAAACCACCTGCATGGTCAAGATGCAAGGAATGTATTCATTCAACACCACGGTACAATATTGATGTCTTGCTGAAGAGGACGAAGGTTGGGCGGGCAATTATCCATAGCCAATGGCCTAAAGTTGCAAGGACATTCAACATCACTGAAGGCTCAACATTTGCCTTCCGCTTCTGCAGTTTCCTAGATGAGATTCATCTGTCTATTTACTGTGTATGATGCTACTTTCCAAAGGGTTTTGATGTTGCATGTGAAACTTGGTGCTGTTGTGTAATGGCAGCACTGAGGGCCGAAGCTATCTGATATAATTCGATTATGAAATCCTGGTTGTTGTTATATGGATATGAAATATCTGGTGTGTTTTTATAAGAAATATCAATTTTAATAGTACATGGATTATCAATAATAAGCTTACTGGGGTTTCCTATTGTAGACGGTTACTCAGATAGCACCGTGTGCGACAAACTCAAACAACACGCACGGTTTCTAGAAAGTAGGCGTGTTTGATCAACTAACAATCACACACGGGTTCCAGTAGAGAACTGTTTGTGTTAGGCCACCTTGCACAAATGTTTCCACACAAAAAACTATGTCTGATATGCATACGAGCGGAAATGTTTTTTCTGGGATTCACCATGTGGGATGTAAATACGAACAGAAACAATTGGGTTTCAATGCCTCACCAGATCGCAAACGAACTCATTGTGTCGAACGTCTGTGCCAGGAGGGCCTATGCCTGATGGTTTCTGGGTCGTGTGGGAAGGGCCCCCCTATCGCCCACACTCACTTGGCGACGGTGGAAAGGGGTTAAAACCGCTTTGTATAATAGGTCTCTTCACCAAAGGACGTGACACCACTAAGAGAATGGCAGCATACCACTATTAGGGAAAAGTTTAGCAGAAGCGGGTGCCCGCGCCATCGATACGATGTTGACTAAGTTGTAGTAGTAGCGCGGGTGCCACCGCCATTACTACGTCCGTTAGTAGTAGCGTGGATACCATCCATGCTACTACCAACTAGTAGTAGTGTGGTTACGGACCCTCGCCATCGCTAACTAATTAGGAAATAAAAAAAATTCCAGCCATGGCTGCTGCTGCTAGGCGTCATTGTCCTCTTCATCCATGGTCAATGCTGATCCTAGAGGGGATGAAGTCGTCCATGGAGATGGTTCTTCCCCATCCATCCCTTTTCCACACCTCTCCTTTGCTGCTGCTACAATAAAAGAGACAAGGATTAGAAGAGGAAGAGAGAGATAGAGATGAGTATGTGCAGCAAGTCACCAGTGGCCGCCGGAGTTGGATCGGAAACCCTAGATGACTCCATGGGTTGCGTCCATCACAGATCTGGCCATCGTCATGGGCGGCGCTCTGCTAGATCTTCCTCTCCTTCCAGCAGCGGAGAAGGAGGAGGAGGAGGAAGCAGGGGCTACGGTGGAAGAGGAGGTCGCCGGATTTGAGGGAGACGCCGAAGTGCAAGGCCGGTAGTTGCGGTGGGCGAGGAAGGGCATCACAGGTGGGAGGGAGAAGTGAAATCGAGAGAGTGTATGTCTGGGATTGGACCTCCGTGTGCTATGTTTATACATGTGGTCGGTGGGTTGATATTAGTAGCGTTGGGTTTATACCTACGCTAGTACTATGGCATGTCCCGGGGTGCACGGTGGAGACCATTTAGTAGTAGCGTCAGGTTTATAACCCGCACTACTACTATCAACTTAGTAGTAGTGTGGGTTTATAACCCGCGCTACTACTACGGCTGGTCCCGGAAGGCACGGTGGAAATCACTTAGTAGTAGCGAGGGGTAAAAACCCGCGCTACTACTATCAACTTAGTAGTAGCGTGGGTTTATAACCTCTGCTACTAGTAATTAGAAGTAGCGTGGGTTATAAACCAGCGCTACTAGTAAGTGTCTTCCTATAAGCTTTTCGGTAGTAGTGTACATGTCATAAAAATATAGAGCACATATCAAGTTCACATGATTAGTTGCAACATGATTTCTCCCGTGACCTGAACAACGAAAGTAACTACTCACAAATGATAAACATGCTCAAGATCAGAGGGGTATAAAATAGCATAATGGATCTGAACATATAATCTTCCACCAAGTAAACCATATAGTAATCAACTACAAGATGTAATCAACACTACTAATCACCCACAACCACCAACCTATAGTTTTGATACAAAGATTGAACACAAGAGATGAACTGGTGTTTGAGAGGAGCTGGTGTTGTGAAGATCTTGATGAAGATAGCCCTCCTCAAGATGGGAGAGTTGTTGGTGATGATGATGACGATGATTTCCCCCTCCGGGAGGGAAGTTCCCCTGGCGGAATCGCTCCGCTAGAGGGAAAAAGTGCTCCTGCCGAAGTTCCGCCTCAAGGCGGCGGAGCTTCGTCCCAAAAGTCCTCCTCTAATTTTTTTCTAGGTCAAAATGACATATATACCAGAAGATGGGCACCGGAGGTGGGACGTGAAGGAAATATGCCATAGAGGCAATAATAAAGTTGTTATTTTTTATTTCCTTATATGATGATAAATATTTATTATTCATGCCAGAATTGTATTAACCGGAAACTTATTACATGTGTGAATACATAGACAAAACATATGGTCCCTAGTATGCCTCTACTAGACTAGCTTGTTAATAAAACATGGTTATGTTTCCTAAATATAGACATGTGTTGTCATTTGATGAACAGGATCACATCATCAGAGAATGATGTGATGGACATCACCCATGCGTTACCTTAGCATTATGATCGTTGAGTTTATTGCTATTGCTTTCTTCATGATTTATAAATGTTCCTATGACTATGAGATTATGCAAATCACGAATACCGGAGGAACACCTTGTGTGCTATCAAATGTCACAAAGTAAATGGGTGATTATAAATATGCACTACAGGTGTCTCCGAAGGTGTTTGTGGAGTTGGCATAGATAGAGATTAGGATATGTCACTCCGTGTATTGGAGAGGTATCTTTGGGCCCTCTTGGTAATGCTCATCACTATCAGCCTTGCAAGCAATGTGACTAATGGGTTAGTTGCTGGATGAAGCATTACAGAATGAGTAAAGAGACTTGCCGGTAACAAGATGGAACTACGTATGAAGATACCGACGATCGAATCTCGGGCAAGTAACATACCGATGACAAAGGGAACAACGTATGTTGTTATGCGGTTTGACCGATAAAGATATTCGTAGAATATGTAGGAGCCAATATGAGCAACCAGGTTACGCTATCGGTTATTGATTGGAGATGAGTCTCGGTCATGTCTACATATTTCTCAAACCCGTAGGGTCCGCACGCTTAACGTTCGATTATGATATGTATTATGAGTTATGTGTTTTGATGACCGAAGGTTGTTCGGAGTCCCGGATGAGATCCAGGATGTGAAGAGGAGTCTCGAAATGGACGAGACATAAACATTGATATATTGGACAATGTTACAATGTTATTGGAAATGTTGTTCCGAATGGTATGGGGTAAAAACAGAGTGCCGGAGGGGTTACCGGAACCCCCCGGGGAGTTGATGGGCCTTAGTGGGCTGATAATCCCAAGTGTAGGGAATCATCGTAGCAATTCCGAAAGGTGGAAGTGATAAGTATGGAGTGTCGAACCCAAAAGGAGCTAAAATGTAAAAGTAGGTGTTGTTATCATGGGGTTAGAATATATTGCTTAAGTATTATAAATAGCGAGTGTGGAGTAATGATGGGTCGGTGTGCGGTACTATCCTGGGCAATTGTTAATAAGAACGGTAATCACTATTGCAATTTGATATGAGGGAGAGGCATAAGCTAACATACTTTCTCTTCTTGGATCGTGTGCACTTATGATTGGAACTCTAGCAAGCATCCGCAACTACTAAAGATCATTAAGGTAAAAACCCAACCATAGCATTAACATATCAAGTCCCCTTTATCCCATTCGCAACATCCTCTTTACTCGGGTTTATGCTTCTGTCACTCAAGCAACCCACAATAAGAGAATCATGAACGCATTACAACATCCTACATCAGGAATCCCTCACGCTTGCGTGACACGGAGGGCACAATAGGACAGCACCAAAATAAAACATACAACTCATACCAATCTAGATCATCAATCAACCCAAAGACAATTGATATCTACTCAAAACATCATAGGATGGCAACACATCATTGGATCATAATATGTGGTAGAAAGCACCATATTCAAGTAGGGATTACAGCGGGGTGCGGGAGAGTGGACCGCGTAAAAGAGATGAGGATGGTGATGATGATGGTGATGTTTATGAAGACGATCACCGTGGCGATGATTCCCCTCCCGATGGCACTTCGGCGCCACCGAGAGAGAGGAGGAGAGGTTCCCGCCCTTGTGCTTCCTCCTCCATAGCCTACCCCCTGTATGGGGAGAGGTTCCCCCTCTGGTCCTTGGCCTTCATGGCGATGATGGCCCCTCTAAGATCCTTCCCCATGGCCTCCGGTGATGATGGCCCCCTCCGTAAGGGTGCCAGAGAGGGCCTAGATTGATTTTTCATCGTTACAGAGGCTTGCGGCGGCGGAACTTCCTATCTAGGTTATGTTCTAGAGGTTTGGGTACTTATAAGAGAGTTTGGCGTCGAGAACAAGTCAGGGGCCCCACGTAGAGTCCACGAGGCAGGGGGCGCACCCTAGGGGGTGGGGGCGCCCTCCACCCTCATGGTGCCCTCGGGACCCCCCTTCGGTAGATTTTCATTCCAGTATTTTTTATATTTTCAAAAAAATCTCCGTAGATTTTCAGCGCATTCCGAGAATTTTTATTTCTGCACAAAAATAACACCATGGTAGTTCTGCTGAAAACAGGGTCAGCCCGGGATAGTTCTAATCAAATCATACCAAAATCATATAAAACTATTGTAAACATGGCATGAATACTTCATAAATTATAGATACGTTGGAGACGTATCAGCATCCCCAAGTTTATTTCCTGCTCGTCCACGAGTAGGTAAATGATAAAAGAAATAATTTATGAAGTGTGAATGCTAGAAAGTGCATAAGTTTGATCAATCATAGTTTCAATTACTTTTTCTAGCATCATTATATATCATAAGAGTGGCTCAACTCATAAAACTTCTCATGATCTATTAACAAGCTATTCACATGTTAAAGTATATATCATAAACTTAGTTGAAAACTAACAAACCATGCTCGTAGTCATCAAAGAATTGATATTCATCTTATTTTTGGGAAGGGTCTATGTAAGATCTTTGATCCAGCAAACTCCACATACTCAAGTATCATATAATCATTCACAATTGCTAACACTCATGTGATATTTATGGGTTCAAAGTTTCAATCGGACACAGAGAAAGATAGGGTCTTATAGTTTTGCCTCCCAACATTTTACCTCAGGGGTAATGTCAGCAGTAATAATTTTTGAAAACCTACTCCAAGTGGATATATATATCCCGATCGCTCAAACACAAAGTTCTTGCCAAAGAAAAAGCGTAAAAAGGAAAGGTGATGATCACCATGACTCTTGTATAAGGGTAGAGGTTAAAAGTAAAAGATAAGCCCTTCGTAGAGAGAAGCAGAGGTTGTCATGCGCTTTTATGGTTGGATGCACAAAATCTTAATGCAAAAGAACATCACTTTATATTGCCGCTTATGATAAAGACCTTTATTATGCAGTCCATCGCTTTTATTTCTTCCCTATCACAAGTTCGTATAAAGCTTATTTTCTTCGCACTAATAGATAATACATATTTAAGGAGCAATTTTTATTGCTTGCACCGATGACATCTTACGTGAAGGATCTTACTCAATCCGTAGGTAGGTATGGTGGACTCTCATGGCAAAACTGGTTTAAGGGATGTGGAAGCACAAGTAGTATTTCTAATTGGTGCAAAGAAATTGGCTAGCATGAGAGGGAAAGGCAAGCTCAACATGTTGGATGATCCAAGAAAATATAATTTCTATTTGGATATAATAAAACATAACACATTAAGTTGTCTTGCTTGTCCAATATCAACTTTTTAGCATGTCATGTTTTAATGAGTGATCACAATTAAAAAAGATGTCCAAGATAGTATATTTATGTGTGAAATCTCTCTTCCTTCAATATTCTTTCGTGAATTGTTCAAGTGACCAATAATGCGTTTGCTAACTTTCAATAAATTTACCACCTTATTTGTGTGAAGTCATTACTCCCCATGGTACACGCATATGAATCATATATAATTTCAGGTTTATGATATTCAATTCATTCAACCATTTACTCATAGGATATAAGTGAAGCATGAGAGTAAATGTCAAACTACTCCAAAAAGATATAATTGAAGGACAATGAGTAGTCAACTAATTAACTAGACATGGGAGGATTCTTTTTCATTTAAGATTTCAGATACAATGATTTTATTCAAACAGAAAGTAAAATTTAAAATACGCTCCAAGCAAAACACATATGATGTGATGAACAAAAATATAGCATCGAGTAAGGTATACCGATAGTTTTGAAGAGGAAATAGGGGATGCCTTGCGGGGCATCACCAAGCTTAGGCGCTTGAGTCTTCCTAGAATATTACCTTGGAGTGCCTTGGGAATCCCCAAGCTTAGGGTCTTTCCACTCCTTATTCTCCTCATATCAATATCTCACTCAAAGCTTGAAAACTGCAATCACACAAAACTTAACGGAACTTCGTGAGATGGGTTAGTATGATAAAGAGTAAACCATTCACTTTGGTACTATCAAAGACAAGATTCATAATTGTTCTCACACAATGCCTACTGTACCATATCATTTCTACAATTTATATTGAGAAATATAATCCATAGAAAATAGAAAAAAGTCAAACTATGAAATGAAAACAGAATCTATCAGAAACAGAACAGTCTATAATGATCTGAACATAAACCATACTTCTGATACTCCAAAAATTATTATATAAATTTAAGGACCTTAGGAATTTGTCTACTAATCTTCTTCAAAAAGAATCAACTCAAAATCACTCTTCTGTAAAAAATGAGGGAAAATCTCGTGAGCGCAAAGTTTCTGTTTTTATATCAAGATTACTACAGTATCTTAATCATGTGAAAACACAAAAATAATAAGTTTAAATATTGGTTTGTCTCCCAACAAGCGCTTTTCTTCAATGCCTTTTAGCTAGCCATGCTGATTTCAATGATGCTCACATAAAAGATAAGAATTGAAACATAAAGAGAGCATCATGAAGAATATGACTAGAACATTTAAACCTAACACACTTCCTATGCCTAGAGATTTTGTGAGCATGCAATTTATAGGAACAGGGATCAACTAGCATTGGAAGGCAAAACAAGTATAACTTCAAAACTTTAAGCACATAAAGACAAAACTTGATATTATTGCAACTACTACAAGCATATATTCCTCCCTCATAATAATTTTCAGTAGCATCATGAATGAATTCAAAAATATAACCATCACGTAAACTATTCTTTTCATGACCTACAAGCATAGAAATTTTACTACTCTCCCCACAAGAAAAATTCTTCTCATTCGGAATAGTGTGAGCAAACTCAACAAAAAAACTGTCATGTGAGGCACAATCCAATTGAAAATTAAAATGATGATGACAAGTTTCATGGTTAACATATTCCCTTATAGCATCCATGTCATCACAATAACAATCATAGGTAGAAACTTTGTTCTCATAATCAATTTGAGCCTCCTCCGAAATAGTGGAATCATTACTAACTAAAGTCAAGACCTCTCCATAAATACGACACTAAGATTCAACACCCTCCAAAATAGTGGGATCACTAATTCCTAAAGTTGACACTCTTCCAAACCCACTTTCGATGATAGTCTTATTCATACTCCAAGAGATATAAGTGAAGTTCATGGAGCATTCTACAACTTATATAGACTAACCAATATCCAAGCTCAAAATATATAAGAGAATCACACAAAGCATTCTATAAAACCATACTCAAAAGATTTAACTGAAGCACAAAGAGCATTCTATAAGATCATACTCAAAAGATATAAGTAAATCACATCAAGCATTCTATAAATAAATGAAGGGATATCTCATACTAGCATGGTTCTTAAAGAGAAAGAAAAACACAAATCATGTGAACAAAACAAATACCGAGGTATACCGATATTTGTTGAAGAAGAAAGATGGGATGCCAACCGGGACATCCCCAAGCTTAGATGCTTGAGTATCCTTGAAATATTTACTTGGGGTGCCTTGGGAATCCCCAAGATTGAACTCTTGCCTCTCTTTATTATTCTCACATCGGTAACTCCTCGTTCTTCGAACACTTCATCCACACAAAAACTTAACAAAAACTTTGTGAGATCCGTTAGTATAATAAAGAAAATCACTACATTTAGGTACTGTTGTAAGCTCATTCCAATTTCATCTGAGCATTATATCTACTGTATTCCAACTTCACCATGATTCCTACCCGCCGATACTATCCATAGATTCATCAAAATAAGCGAACAACACGCAGAAAACAGAATCTGGCAAAAACATGATAGTCTGTATTAATCTGGAAATTTTGTATACTTCTCTAAATCCAAAAATTCTAAAAAATATGAAACTTTAAAAAAATTGTAAAGAAGTACTTTGAAAAAAGTTTCTGACCCATTTGACTTTCCAATAAAAAATGTAAATTCCCGCGCTACAGCCAAAGTTTCTCTTTTTGCACTGCACATAGTAAACATGAAATCTAATCATCCTAAAACCAAAGCTTGGCACACTATTTTTATAATACAATGGATATATACAAGGTGATCTTTATTTATAGAGAAACTTCGATGAAAAATTCTACATTGTTTACATGAGCATGAAAACAAGTGTTCAAGGTCGACCCTCACTTCTCCACTGCATAACTTTCCAATCACTTCTCTTTTTGAAAAAACTTTTCAGGCATAGGAGCCAAGTGAATCTTGTTGTATTTTCGTTCTTTTAATTTTTTTGGTATGTTTCACCCACAACAAAGCAAAACAAAAAGGGAAAACAAAACTACTTAGTGAAGAAAGAAAATAAGCACACACGAGAATATCAACCACATGCTATTGCTCCCAAGTGCATGGAATCATCGTAGCAATTCCCTATGGTGGAAGTGATAAGTATGGAGTGTCGAACCCACACGGAGCTAAAGGCAAGATCATATTCTCTCAAGTCCTATCTTCCACCAATACGACTCTACGTACACCGAACGTTTGCTTCCAACTAGAAACGAGAAATAAAACTATGTTGTGGGTATGAAGATGATAACTTTCCATGGTATCGGAGAGCTAAAATATAAAAGTAGGTGCTATTATCATGGAGTTAGAATATATTACTTAAGTATTATAAATAGCGAGTGTGGAATAATGATGGGTCGGTGTGCGGAATTGTCCTAGGAAATTGTTAACAAGACTGGTAATCACTATTGCAATTTCATATGAGGCAGAGGCATAAGCTAGCATACTTTATCTTCTTGGATCATATGCACTTATGACAGGAACTCTAGAAAGCATCCACAACTACTAAAGATCATTAAGGTAAAAACCCAACCATAGCATTAACATATCAAGTCCCCTTTATCCCATACGCAACAAGTCCTTTACTCGGGTTTAGAATTCTGTCACTGAAGCAACCCACTATAAGAGAATCATGAACATATTGCAACACCATACAATGGGAATCCCTCACGCTTGCGCGACACGGAGGGCACAATCGGACAACACCAAAATAAAACTCATACCAATCTAGATCATCAATCGACCCAAAGACAAAGGTTATCTACTCAAAACATTGATGGCAACACATCATTGGATCGTAGTATGTGGCATAAAGCACCATGTTCAAGTAGGGATTATAGCAGGGTGTGGAGAGTGGACCGTGTAAAAGAGATGAGGATGGTGATGATGATGGTGATGTTGATGAAGACGATCACCGCGGCGATGATTCCCGTCCCGATGGCACTCCGGCGCCACCGAGAGAGAGGAGGAGAGGTTCTCCCCCTTGTGCTTCCTCCACCATGGGCTTCCCCTAGATGGGGAGAGGTTCCCCCTATGGTCCTTAGCCTTCATGCTGATGATGGACCCTCCGAGATCCTTCCCCATGGCCTCCTGTGATGATGGCCTCCGGTGAAATTTCAAACGGAGAAAACAGAGCGCGACGGCGCCCGAGAGGTGCGGTGGTCGCCGGCGGCGATTCACAGCGAGGCAAGGTGGTCGGGGGTTACCTTCGAGATCATGTTGGGTTATGCGATAGGGTGCGTTGACTGCAAATTTAAAGAATTCCTACGCGCAGAACATCCAGGAACATGCTACGGGAGATGGATCACAGTTCGTTACCACTAGACGCGCAGTGCCGTGCAGCGGAAGAAGAGTTGGGGCAGCACGTCTGCGTGGATCGTCTCCTCCTCGTTCGATCTCCCTCGAGCGCCCGGTCGTCCGATCCCACGTACGAGTTCGCCGGAGCGACGCAAGTGCACCGCCTCTAATGGTATCCGCGCATGCGGGAGGAACGTCGTGCGGCGGACTGCTAGGTCCGATCACACAGTCGGCGGCGAGTGGAGGTGGCTATTCGCAACACATGCAAACCCTAGTCGCAACACCGAAGCGATCAACCTCCTGAGGCCGAAGCGATCAACCTCCTGAGGCCGAAGTGATCTGCCTCCTGAGGCCGAAGCGTTCTACCTTCTTTGAGTGTGCTGCACCTCCACTTTATATAGGTGTCCATCGCGAGCTCAACACTTGGGCCTCGCACGGACCCTAAAGCCCAAAGTCTACTCGGTCACATTCCTAGTCCAGTTCGGATCACATCCGACCAGTGTCCTACGAACTGACCTCGTAGGTTCCTTCCCTTAAGCGCGCGACCCCTTAGGTTCAAGTCGGCTTGGTCACAGTTCTGATCACCTCCGACCTGTACGGTTGGTAGAAGCCTCTAGCAAGGCGTGCCGACCACCAAGCAGACGATGAAGCTGGTTAGGCGAACCTTTACAACGTGTCACACTTCTGTTCCCTTTGCCGCACGATATATGTTGTCGGGCTCAAGGCGAGACTGTCATCCTTGTGCTAACCCGACCTCTTTCTCGTTCGAGTGATACCGACCACAATCCGGATTATCTCATAATCCTTGTCGCATGGCCATGCTATTCCTGGTCGATCACACGAGGGGCCCAGAGTATATCTCTCGATCGGAGGGGCAATCCCATCTTGCTCGACTATGTCTCGCAGCATGGGATCGGACAAACCCGAAACCTACCTTCAGAATTCACTACCACGGAGTAGCGTTGGTCGGCCCAAAGCAAGTCTGTCACCATCCAGTACATGCGTCACCAGGTCTTAGGACATAGAACGTATGTTGTACTAGAGACTCACAGATGACATATCGCTGCGTCTCATAGTTGGGTCTGTCCGACTCAGACCTTATCTCGACTCGGATCCGACTATGTCGAATCCGACCAGACCTTTCCAAGTCCATATTATCCGGTTAGCATCCAATGCTCCATGGCTAGTGAGACCAAGCCATCAACCATGTCATATGCCAGTCTAGTCGGCTGCGCGTCCACACAACCCTTTTGACTATGGACCTTTTAGGACAGTCATCATATAATGCATAGTCCCACAAACAAGTCACATACTTGCTGATACACATCATTGATAATGTCCAAGGACTATCTTTATTCATAAACACATAGGAAATATCATCATACATGATTGCCTCTAGAGCATATCTCCAACAGATCAGTGCACCGTTCCGCGTCTGTGGGTGGTGGTGGTGGTCGCCGGCGAGCACTGTGTCGACGGCGGCCCTTGCTCCGGCGGACGGCGGTTCGGGCAGTCGTGGATCTCGCCGGAGGGAGCTGCGGGATCAAATAGGAGAGGGGTTAGTCTCCTAGTTGCTCGAGAGGGTTGCCGACGGGTTAGGGCGCGTGGAGACGGCCTCACCGAGCGAATCGAGGTGGAGGCCGAGGCGGAGCGGGGCGGCCGGAGTCGGGGAAGAAGGGCCCCTCGAGGCTCTCCCAATGTCTAGGCGGGGTCTAGTGAGGTGGTGGAGTCGTGCGGGGGTGAGAGCAGGCTCGGGGTTGCTATATATAGCCGGCCCGAGTCGGTTTCCGTGAATGGATAAGTCCGGCGAGTTGATTACGGCGGCGCTGTGGCTGGACGGTCGGCTTAGGAGCTTGAGCATCGCGTAGGTGGAGTAGTGGTGCCATTTTAGGGTCCAGCTCAGCACGGGAGGGAGGTTTACGGCCTGCACTCGACGGAACGGCCGCCTGCCCCGTCGACGGCAGAGAACGCGCTTCTGCGCGTGCCAAAGGCGACAGTCTTGGCAAGGAGATGGCTACGCGGAGCCACCAGCGGTTTGGGCGGCGCACAACGGCGTTGAGCCGCCGTTTTGCTCCTGTCGGCTATTACGGTGTTTCGCCGCCCGCCAAAAGCACGCCGGGCGTAGCGGGCCAAAGGTTGCCACCGACGCCAGGGAAGGTGCCAAGCGTGTGGAGCTCCGGACAAGCAGGCCAGGCTGCGAGCATCGAGCCAAACGCACGATGGGCATGTGACTGAAGTTCACGGAGAAACGACAATCGAACTTTCTGAATTTACTGAATATGAACAAAACAGCGCATGCCAGGTGTTCGACAAAATGATTCTGGTATCCAGGGATTTTTCCTTGAGCTGATTTTTTGTGGAGTGGTCTCTCATTGCAACTAGAGGTTGCCTGGATTTTGGTGGAATTTTTGGAGAAGTGTAGATATGAATTTCACCAAATTTGGCAAATCTGGTCCAAACTTGCAAAGTGAGTGAAATTTGAAATATTTGAAAAGAAGAAGGGTGGATCAAGATGGTTACGGGTTGTGGGTACAAAGGACTATCCAAGGGTGTTGAGTTGAGGTCAAAAATCAAAAGCATTAGGGTACTTGCTTTGCAAATCACCTAGGCTCAAAAGAAAAGACAGAATTATTTTGGGAGGAGAAATAATTGGAATAAAATCCAAAAAAGGATTTTATTAGTTTGGACAGAATGTTTGGGTTGTACCAAAGTGGGAGGAGGGGTTTTCGGGGGAGTTTTACCATAGGAGGCATGGTAAACCAGAGTGGATCAAAATCAAATGAAAGACCAAAAATCAAAAAGGCTTTCTTTTTAAAAGAAACTAAATCCGAGAAAAAAAAGATTTTTGAGAGGGCAAACTCAGGAGATGGTTTTGAAGAAGGGTTTAAATGGCCTTCTTTCAAACCAAGCAAGGCTCTTTCTGAAAACAAAAATCACAAAAAAAAATTTGGAGTGTCACAACACCTACCCCCTTAGGAAAAATATCGTCCCCGAGATTTCAGCTAATCTTTAAACAGGTGTGGGTGCTCTGTCCGAAGGAAATCCTCGCTCTCCCAAGTTGCTTCATTTTCGGTGTGATTACTCCACTGAACTCTGAAAAACTTAATGGTTTTCTGTCGGGTCCTCCTCTCAGACTCTTCTAATATTTTTATTGGGTGCTCCCGGTAAGTGAGGTCCGGTTGCACGTCAATATTCTCATGTGAAACTTGCTTCGGGGTTGCTCACGTATTTTCTCAACTGCGAGATGTGAAACACGTTGTGGATACCAGATAAGTCTCCGGGTAGGTCTAGCTGGTAGGCTACCGTGCCTCTTCGGGCCACTATATGAAATGGTCCGATGAATCTTGGTGCTAGTTTCCCCTTAATCTTGAATCGTTGCAGACCCTTCATAGGAGAAACTATCAGGTATACCAATTCTCCGGGTTCAAAACTGATTTCCCGATGCTTTCGGTCGTAATAACTCTTTTGCCGACATTAAGCTGTTTTGAGTCGATCCCTAATTGTCTTAACTTTCTCCTCGGCCTCCTTGAGCATATCCGGGCCAAAGATATGGCTGTCTCGATCTCTCGACCAATTTAGCGGGTACGACATCTTCTCCCATATAGAGCTTCAAAGGGTGCCATTTGCAAGCTGGCTTGATAGCTGTTGTTGTATGCGAACTCTGCATATGGCAAACTTTCTTCCCAACTGTTCCGTGAGGTGAGGACACATTCTCTTAGCATGTCTTCTAGGATTTGGTTTACGCTGCGTGCTACGCCCATCGATCAGGGGATGGTATGCAATCGAAGGCTAGTTGGGTTCCCAAAGTGCCTGTTGTAGGTGATCCCAAAATATAGATCTGAACTGTGTGCCTCTATCGGAGATGATAGTCTTAGGGACTCCATGCAGGCGTACGATACGGGCAAGATAAAGTCCGCCAGTCTCTCGAGTGGTGTAAGTTGTCTTTACCGGAATAAAATGTGCCACCTTGGTTAATCATCGGTTATGACCCATATGGCATCGCTTCCGTGCCGTGACCGTGGCAGTCCAACGATAAAGTCCATTCCAATCTCGTCCCATTTCCACTCGGGTATCTTATTTGGCTGTAACAGTCCGGCTGGTTTCTGGTGCTCGGCCTTGATACGTTGACAAGAGTCACAGCATGCAATGAACGTGGCTATATCTCTCTTCGTACCGTGCCACCAAAAAAATTCCTGAAGGTCTTTGTACATATTTTCCCTCCTGGATGGGTTGAATACGGAGTTGTGTGACTTTCAGTCAATATCTGGTGTTTGAGGTCCTTGACAGTGGTACGCATAGCCTCTCTTCGTACCACAATATTTCTTGCTCATCTACGTTGAATTCTGAGGCTCTTCCCAAACTCACTTTTCTCTTTATGCCCTCAATGCTGGGGTGTCCGTGCTGGGCTTCCTTGATCCTTTCCATCAGGGTAGGCTGTATTTCTATATTCGACACACTGCCTTCGGTAACCATTGTTAGATTGAGTCGGGCAAATTCCTGCTGAAATTCTGGCCTCAACTTTGGTATACTGTCGTCGTCCGTGCTGGGATTTCGACTAAGTGCATCTGCAACAACATTTGCTTTTCCGGGATGATAGTGGATTCCAACATCATAATCCTTTACCAACTCTAACCAGCGTCGTTGCCGTAAATTTTACTCTGGCTGTGTGAAAATATACTTAAGACTCTTATGGTCTGTGTATATCTCACAACGATTCCCAAGTAGGAAGTGTCTCCATTCCTTGAGTGCATGGATGACCGCAGCTAATTCCAAGTCATGAGTGGGATAATTCTGCTCATGCTTGCGTAGTTGTCTAGAGACATACGCAACTACCTTGCCTTCTTGCATCAATACGCATTCGAGGCCTTTCCGGGATGCGTCACAATATACCTCAAAATTCTTGTGTATATCTGGCACAATTAGTACTGGTGCCGTTGTTAATTTGATTTTTAGCTCTTGGAAGCTTTTCTCACATGCTTCTGTCCATTCAAACTTCTTGCCTTTCTTGAGCAATTGTGTCATGGGCTTTGCTATAGTGGACAATCCTTCAATAAATCTCCGATAATAGCCTGCCATTCCCAAGAAACTCTGTACGTATGTTACGTTAGCTGGTGGTTTCCAGCCAAGTATGGCCTTGACTCTTTCCGGGTCGACTGCAATACCTTCTTGGGTTAGCACGTGGCCCAGAAAACCGACCTGCCTTAGCCAAAATTCACATTTGCTGAATTTGGCGTACAGTTGATGTTTCCTGAGTTCTCCGAGTACAATCCTGAGATGTTCGGCGTGCTCTACTGGTGTTTTGGAATATATCAGAATATCATCGATGAATACCACAACAAACTTGTCCATATACTTCGTAAATACTTTGTTCATGAGGTGAACAAAATATGCGTGGGCGTTGGTTAGCCCGAATGGCATCACTGTCAACTCATACAGCCCATATCTAGAGGTGAAGGCGGTCTTGGGAATATCTTCTGTTCGTACTTTTAATTGGTGGTATCCTGATCTCAAGTCAATTTTGAGAAGACTTTGGCCTGTGCGAGCTGATCGAATAAATCATTTATTCGGGGCATTGGGTATTTGTTCTTGATTGTGACCATGTTGAGAGCTCGATAATAAATACACAACCTCATTGTTCCATCCTTCTTCTTGGCTCGTATGTATCCTTTCTCCAACAATTCTTTTATTTGCTTCTTCAACTCTACCAATTCGGATGGTGCCATTCTGTAAGGTTTCTTGTATATAGGAGCGGTTCCGGGTGCTAGCTCAATGCTCAATTCTATCTCTCGGTCTGGTGGCATGCCTGGTAGTTCTTCTGGAAACACGTCTGGGAATTCACATACTACTGGAACCTTGTTCAGCTCAGAAACATCCACCTTGTTTAATCTAGGTTGCCGAGGTATTTGTCTCTCTTTGGCTGAAACTTTTATTTTCTTCCCATGATGGTGTGTGAGAATCACGGTACGGTTGAAGCAGTCAATAAAACCTTTGTTGGTGGTTAACCAATCCATTCCTAGGATGACATCCAGTCCTTTGCTTTCCAGTACAATAAGGTTGGCGTAAAACTTCAATCCTTCAAATTCAATAACCACACCTTGACAGTAACTCTGGGTCAATTTCTTAATTCCAGGGGACTTGATGATCATTGATTTTTCCAAGGGAAGCATCGAAAAATTATTTTGCAAAGCAAAAATTTCAAACGGATGAGTGAGAAGCTCGAATCAAACAAAACCATGGCAGGTATTGTGTTGACGGGCACGCATCGAGTAATATATCCGGGCGCTCTGTGCTTCCTCTCGGGTCACGTGGTTCAAGTGACCTTTCCGGTGGTTGTGGTTGGGGTTGAAATTGCTTCGCTTTGGTGCTGAATTATTGCCACCATTATTGAGCTTCGGGGTTGAGCTCCTTGGCTTGGGGCACTACTTTGCATAGGGCCCTTCTTCTCCACAAGCATAACAGGTAACGCATGGGCGATAGGTGAACTCTTTGTCTCTTGCATGGAAATTCTTGATTGGACGTGAATTTTCCGTCGGGGTTTTGTGTGTTCTACCCTTCTGAATTTCTGTCTTGTTTACGGGCTTGCGGCAAAAGTAGTCTGGTCCCTTTTGCGTTTGCGGAAATCTTCCGTGCTACGCCGCTCATTTTCCGTAGTAATGGCCTTATCCACCAGTGTTTTAAAATCTGGAAAGGTATGCACAACTGGCTGGCACTTAAGGGCGGGTGCCAGGCCTTCCAAGAATTTTTCCATCTTCTTGCTCTCGGTCATGCTTTCTTCATTGGCCTAGCGAGACAGGAGAGTGAATTGGCTGTTGTATTCTGACACTGTCATGGCCCTTTGCTTGAGTTCATCAAATTCTTTCTTCTTGATTTTCATGACGCTCTTACGAATATGTGCCCCACGAGAACCTTCTTTGAAATTCTCCCAGGTGATTTCATTTTTGTTGGGGTGCATGTGTAGGAAGTTTTCCCACCATGATGCAGCTGCTCCTGTGAGATAATGTGGTGCATACAATACTTTTTCACGGTCTGAAGACTGTGCGATAATTAATTTTCTCTCCATGTCTCAAGCGTTACCATCGGCCTCAAGAGGCTTGTCAAGATGAGAAAATGTTGGAGGACGCGTCTTTTGTAACTTCAGATAATTTGGATTGCGGTTGATACTGGCCACGGTTACTTCCCATATTGATGAATTGGTTCATCATTTCCTGGTGTTGCTGCTGACTCTGTTCATACAAACGACAAACTTGTGTAAAAGCTGTTTCACCGTCTCTGTTGACTTGTCTCGACCACGAGTGAAATTGTGGTTCAAGGTGTGCCATAATTTTCTTCTTGCTGAGTTGGCATGGAGCGCGTCCAAGGACGAGACATCTTTCACTCTGGGGATATATTTTGTGAACTCGTAAGATAAGAAATAGAGTCGCAAAAGTCAATAAAATCACACACAAAGAACATTTTTAAACTCCAGGATATTTTTGGAAACACATGGTTGCGCGCGGAGAAGGACTATTACATATCTTACACGCGGGCATAATTATACATTACATCACTCAGGATATGCGTACATAGTCCTGACATGTTATTTAAACTAGTGCACTCCTCCAGATCCTACATGATGCGCAAACAGGCTACTTCTCACAACCTATGTACATATAAACATATTACACAAGTCGATACATCGCATGGCGTCTCTGGCGTACTTAGTCGGAGATGGTGAGGATCTCCCTTGGCCTGCCGAGGGTGAGACGCCTTGATGGCGTTGGGGAATCAACTTCCTCCTCGCTAATAGGTTCCAGACGAGGCAGCTGCTGAGCTGATGGAGCAGGTGCCGTGGGCGGAGTACCCTGAATAAGAGTGGGCGGAATAGGTGGAGTAGCACGTATGGGAGTGGGTGCAAAAAGTGGTGCAGCGAACAGGAGTGGGTGCAATAGCCTGGTTGAATTCCTCGGTGGTAGGCAGACGGCGTGCGATGGCGAGAATGGTAGGCGAATGAGAAGCCGAGGACGAGATAAAGGTCAGCGGTGGAGGCGGTGTAGGAGTTCCCTCTGTTAGCAGCACAGCCATGAACTGAGTCCATGCGGGCAACTACGAGGTCGTCCACCATGCTGTCAAAGGCTGCCTCCAGGGCTCACAGGTACTCGATAAGCATCTCAAAGGCCTCGTCTTGCTCTCCTCTGGGGCAAGAGAATGAGTAGTGACAGGTGTAAGGCACATGGCATGGAAGGTAGCGATAGCGACGGGTCTTCATTGCAGGAAGGACATCCCGAAGACGAGCTATCGCCTCGCGGGCTGCCATCTGCATATAATGCCTCTCTGTAGGCATGGCTCTCCCCAAGAAACGGAGACGGCGCATCTCAACAAACCCTCCCCTGAATTGCACCGCGGCTTGGTGCATGGTCAGACTGTCGTTGATCTTGTGTGGATAAAGTGTGAAGACTGGGTGCACGGATGGCCCCATCGCGACCTGAGCGATAAAGGAGAGGAGTTTGACGAACCCCTCCGCACGTTGGCGTAACATTTGAGACTCGCGATCGCTGCCGCCATCTACAAAAGTAGGCAAAAATTCTGAGTGATCAGATCATAAATTTTTATCTTGTTGTCGGAAAGATGACTACATTTTGTAAAAACAAGAATAAACACCGTCATGCTAATAATTAAATTAGCGATCGCACCTAGTGGCTTCCTAGGTCAACTGGCTCTAGTACCAAGTTCATCACGACCGACTTTTTCAATAAATAAATATTGAGAAAATCGATCTTTAAATCCAAGTATAGGAAAAAGTCATCCTTTCTGGTAGACAATTGCTTGATAAACAGAGAACCAGTAGCATCAAATATAATACAAGGTTGAGCTGAGGCTGCTCAACAATTAATTACAAACCCGCCAATATCTTACATATGGGCGGTCATGACACAGGGGTGTGGTGGCATGCTACTAGCTCGAGGAAAAAGTGGTGGATAACTTGACTCCTAACTGGCAGCTCATCGAGTGTCGGGGTAGGCTCGATGAATTTATTCGGGGTTGCGGAAGCGGATAATACAATGACCAAAACAGGATCGCATGCATCGACTAGGACTCCTCTAGGCGTCGGACTCGCTATCAAACTCTTCATCCATGAGATCGCCTTCTTCAACATCCGCCAAATCAACAAGCCGGTGAGTACTTTGAAAGTACTCGCAAGACAGTTCGGACAAAAGATATAATCAATGAATGCATGAATGCGTCATGAATAAAGGATGATGCTCATATAACAACGATATTATTGCAGGACTTGATAAATAAAATAAATAATTGAAAACCGATCGGGTGTCTGGAGCGACGCCTCGAAAGGTAAATAAATAAAATGCATGTTGCAGTCGGTCGTCTAAGCGACACCACATAAAGGGCTTAAAAGAAATGCCGCAGTCGGACGTCTGAGCGACATCACATAAAGGGATGTAAAAGAAATGCCACAGTCGGACGTCTGAGCGACATCACATAAAGGGCTTTAAAAGAAATGCCACAGTCGGACGTCTGAGCGACATCACATAAAGGGTTGTAAAAGAAATGCCACAGTCGGACGTCTGAGCGACATCACATAAAGGGCTGTAAAAAATGCCACAGTCCGACGTCTGAGCGACATCGCAGACAGGGCTTGCAACAAATGTAACTAAAAGATATGCCACCGTCGGACGTCTGAGCGACATCACAGATAGGGCCTATAACAAAAGTAAATAACAGGTATGCCACCCTCGGACGTCTGAGCGACATCGCAGACAGGGCTTGTAATAAATGTAAATAACAAGATTAGTCCATCCACAAGAATAATCTTTAAACCGGATTTATCACACATAAATCCCACCGGAGTTTTGTCACTATGGCTGATACCTGACAAGATAAGATGAATATAGTACTTGAACAAAGTACAAGATAATTGAAAGATTTGAGACTCTGCAGAGTTTGGATGAACTGACCACAGCCAACGGATTTCCGTAGTCATGAAGGACTAGTTCCGTTTACGGTATTTCAGTAGAAACACATTTAATTAGTACACATCCATTTCACCTCACGATGCCAGGAATCACCCTGGACAACGTCCAAGAAAAACTTTGAGACGGGGAGGCCACAACCTCGAATAGCATGGGATCAAATTTCTATATCGCAGCGCTCTAAGGGTGCCCCCTCTCGGTCCCAACCGGAAACACCCATGCCCCCTAATCGGATGACGGGCTTTAATCCAGGGCAATGGAACCCTCATCCCGGCCTCTCTATTTGGTGTGTACCAGGAAAACGATTTGCAACTTACTATGCCATATTCCTTTCGGAAAACATGTGACAGTATAGGAAGGAATGAATGGAAATGTGATTTGTTTCACGATGACACGGAAGTCAAATAATCTGGCATAAGACTAGCATGTCGCAACACTGCCATCTTACCCATCCTCATGCCAACACATGGCTATGCAAATATGTATCCAACAACATAATGCTTTCCGAATCTTAGTTTCCTCTTATGTGCATGAAATATAACATTCAAAGTGATGTTCATAAACATGCCATGACTATACTAAAATGCAAACATGCAACAAAACTCATCATATCAAGAGTTCAAACATGCTTTCCTGGTTCGAAGTAGTCGGAGTTTAACTTAGTGAAGTTTGCAGCTCCGTCACCTCCTCCGATATCTACGGTATAAGAAAAAATACGTACACAACGTAAATACCTTGAGTGTACAGAAAAGTGTTCCAAATTTTTTTCAAAAAATATGACAAAAAACTAGACAGAAAAATAAAGATGACAGAATAGGAATCAATCAAAAATCATTTTCTGTTTAAAAGTTATAAGAGTTTTGGTCCAAGGACCCATCTGTAATGAAACAGAAAGTTTCCAAGGGGCTCTGTGGAAAAGTCCAGGATAACGTTTCGCTTAAAAGAAACGGTTGTGAGGCTGACAGCGGGCTCCAATTGCCGGGTTTGAAATTTCAAACGGAGAAAACAGAGCGCGGCGCTACCGAGAGGTGCGGTGGTCAGCCGCGGCGATCCACGGCGAGGCAAGGTGATCGGGGTTACCTTGAGATCGGTGCACCGTTCAGCGTCTGTGGGTGGTGGTGGTGGTCGCCGGCGAAAGCAATGTCGACGACTGCCCTTGCTCCGGCGGACGGCGGTTCGGGCGTCGTGGATCTCTCGGAGGGAGCTGCGGGATCAAATAGGAGTGGGTGTTAGTCTCCTAGTTGCTCGAGAGGGTTCTTGGCACGGGTTAGGGCGTCGGAGACGGCCTCACCGGAGCGAATCGAGGTGGAGGCCGAGGCGGAGCGGGGCGGCCGGAGTCGGGGAAGAAGGGCCCCTCGAGGCTCTCCCAATGGCTAGGCGGGGTCTAGTGAGGTGGTGGAGTCGTGCGGGGGTGAGAGCAGGCTCGGGGTTGCTATATATAGCCGGCCCGAGTCGGTTGCCGTGAATGGATAAGTCCGGCGAGTTGATTACGGCGGCTCTGTGGCTGGACGGTCGGCTTAGGAGCTTGAGCATCGCCTAGGTGGAGTAGTGGTGCCATTTTAGGGTCCAGCTCGACGGGAGGGAGGTTTACGGCCTGCCCTCGACGGAACGGCCGCACGGCCCGTCGACGGCTGAGAACGCGCTCTGCACGTGCCAAGCCACGGCGACGGTGCTGCATGCGTGCGCTGGCAAGGAGATGGCCACGCGGAGCCACCAGGCGGTTTGAGCGGCGCCGAACGGCGTTGAGCCGCCGTTTTGCTCCCTGTCGGCCGTTAGGGTGTTTCGGCCGCCGCAAAGCACGCTAGCGCAGGCGGGCCAGGGTGCCACCGACGCCAGGAAGGCGCCAAGCGCGCGTGTGGAGCTCCGGACAAGCAGGCCAGGCTGCGAGCATCGATCCAAACGCACGGTGGGCATGTGGATCAAGTTCAGCCGGAGAAACGACGGTGAACTTTCTGAATTTCTTGAATATGAACAAAACAAAGTGCATGCCGTGTGTTCGACACAATGATTCTGGTATCCAGGGATTTTTCCTTGAGCTGATTTTTGGTGGAGTGGTCTCTCATTGCAACTAGAGGTTGCCTGAATTTTGGTGGAATTTTTGGAGAAGTGTACATATGAATTTCACCAAATTTGGCAAATCTGGTCCAAACTTGCAGTGAGTGAAATTTGAAATATTTGAAAAGAAGAAGAGTGGATCAAGATGGTACTGTGTTGTGGGTACAAAGGACTATCCAAGAGTGTTGAGTTGAGGTCAAAAATCAAAGGCATTAGGGTACTTGCTTTGCAAATCACCTAGGCTCAATAGAAAAGACAGAATTATTTTGGGAGGAGAAATAATTGGAATAAAATCCAAAAATGGATTTTATTAGTTTGGACAGAATGTTTGGGTTGTACCAAAGTGGGAGGAGGGGTCTTTGGGGGAGTTTTACCATAGGAGGCATGGTAAACCAGAGTGGATCAAAATCAAATGAAAGACCAAAAATCAAAAAGGTTTTCTTTTTAAAAGAAACTAAATCCAAGAAAAAAAGATTTTTGAGAGGGCAAACTCAGGAGATGGTTTTTAGGAAGGGTTTAAATGACCTTCTTTCAAACCAAGCAAGGCTCTTTCTGAAAACAAAAATCACAAAAAAAAAATTTGGAGTGTCACTCGACGATATGTGTTGGAAGTATTTCCAAGGTTGATTTGATCAAACATCGCATGCTCCGTCTACCATCGAGACTGGTGTTAAACCTAAATAAACTGTTATTTGGTGTTTGCGTTGAGCATAGACATGATTGGATTATGTCTATCGCAATACAGTTATTTATTTAAGGAGAATAATGGTTACTCTATTTATTTGAATAATACCTTCAATGGTCTTGCACCTAAAAGAATGGTTCATTGAATCTCGATCGTAGTGATACACATTTTCATGCCAAAAGATATAAGATAGTAATGATAGTACCACTTACTTGTGGCACTGCCATGTAAGTCATATTGGTATAAAGCATGAAGAAGCTCCATGTTGATGGATCTTTGGACTCACTCGGTTTTAAAAAGTTTGAGACATGCGAACCATGTCTATTGGTGTATACGCATGAAGAAACTCCATGCAGATGGATCATTTGGACTCACTTGATTTTGAATCACTTGAGATATGCAAATCATACCACATGGGCAAGATGACTGAAAAGCCTCGTTTCAAAGAAGATGGAACAAGAAAGCAACTTGTTGGAAGTAATACATTTTGATGTGTGCAGTCCAATGAGTGCTAAGGCACGCAGTGGATATCGTTATGTTCTTACTTCACGGATGATTTAAGTACATACTGAGTATATTTACTTGATGAAACACAAGTCTGAATTATTGAATGGTTCAAGTAATTTCAGAGTGAAGTTGAAGATCATCGTGACAAGAGGATAAAAATGTCTATGATATGATCATAGAGATGAGTATGTGAGTTGCGAGTTTGTTACACAATTAAGTCATTGTGGAAATTGTTTCACAACTAACACCGCCTGGAACACCATAGAGTGATGGTGTCTCCGAACGTCATAGTTGCACCCTATTGGATAAGGCGCATGCCATGACGTCTCTTATCGAGTTACCACTATCGTTTATGGGTTAGGCATTAGAGACAACCACATTCACTTTAATAGGGCACCATATAATTCCGTTGAGATGACACCGTATGAACTATGGTTTGGAGAAACCTATGCTGTCGTTTCTTGAAAGCTTGGGGCTGCGACGCTTATGTGAAAAAGTTTCAGGTTGATAAGCTCGAACCCAAAACGGATAAATGCATCTTCATAGGACACCAAAAACAGTTGGGTATACCTCCTATTTCAGACCCGGAAGCAAAAGTGATTGTTTATAGAAACGGGTCCTTTCTCGAGAAAAAGTTTCTCTCGAAAGAATTGAGTGGGAGGATGGTGGAGACTTGATGAGGTTATTGAAGCGTCACTTCAACTAGTGTGTAGCAGGGCACAGGTAGTTGTTCATGTGGCACCTACACCAATTGAAGTGGAAGCTTGTGATAGTGATCATGAAACTTCGGATCAAGTCACTGCCAAACCTCGTAGGTCGACAAGGATGCGCACTACTTCAGAGTGGTACTTAATTCTGTCTTGGAGGTCATGTTGCTTGTCAACAATGAACCTACGAGCTATGGAGAAGCGATGGTGGGCCCGGATTCCGACAAATGGCTCGAGGCCATAAAATCCGAGAGAGGATCCATGTATGAAAACAAAGTGTAGACTTCGGAAGAACCGCTTGATGGTCGTAAGGCTATTGGGCATGATGGATTTTAAAAGGAGGATGTATAATGATGGTAAGTATCACCATTAAGAAAGCTCGACTTGTCGTTAAGATGTTTTCCGACAAGATTCAAGGAGTTGACTACGGTGAGGCTTTCTCACTCATAGCGATGCTAAGAGTCTGTTGGAATTGGATTAGCGATTCTTGCATTATTTATGAAATCTTGCAGATAGGATGTCAAAACATTGTTTCCTCGACAATTTTCTTGAGGAAAGGTTGTATGTGATACAACTAGAAAGGTTTTGACAATCCTGAAAGACGCTAACAAGTATGCAAAGCTCCAACAATCCTTCTAAGGACTGGAGTAAGCATCTCGGAGTTGGAATGCACGCTTTGATGAGATGATCAAAGATTTTGGGTTTATACAAAGTTTATGAGAAACTTGTATTTCCAAAGAAGTGAGTGGGAAGACTATAGAATTTGTGATGAGTATATGTTGTTGACATATTGTTGATCAGAAATGATGTAGAATTTCTGGAAAGCATATAGGGTTATTTGAAAAGTGTTTTTCAATAGAAAACCTGGATTAAGCTGCTTGAACATTGAGCATCAAGATCTATGAGGATAGATCAAAAACCGCTAAATGGTACTTTCAAATGAGCACATACCTTGACATGATCTTGAAGGTGTTCAAGATGGATCAGTCAAAGAAGGAGTTCTTGCCCGAGTTGTAAGGTTTGAAGTTAAGAGTTAAAGCTCGACCACGGCAGAAGAGAGAGAAAGGACGAAGGTCGTCCCCTATGCTTCAGACGTAGGCTCTATAGTATGCTATGCTGTGTACCGCAACCGAAGTTTGCCTTGCCATGAGCCAGTCAAGGGGTACAAGAATGATCCAGGAATGGATCATTGGACAGCGGTCAAAATTGGCCTTCGAGTAAATAAGGACATGTTTCTCGATTATGGAGGAGATAAAGAGTTCGGCGTAAAGGGTTAGGTCGATGCAAGCTTTAACACCTAGCCGAGTGACTCTGAGTAGCAAACCGGATACGTATAGTGGAGCAACCATTTGGAATAGGTTCAAGTGGAGCGTGGAAGCAGCATTTACAATATGACCTAGAGATTTGCGAAGTACATACGGATCTGAATGTTGCGTAACCGCTGACTAAAACCTCTCTCACAAGCAAAACATGATCAAACCCCAGAACTCATTGAGTGTTAATCACATAGTGACGTGAACTAGATTATTGATTCTAGTAAACTCTTTGGATGTTGGTCACATGGCGATGTGACCTATGAGTGTTGATCACATGGCGATGTGAACTAGATTATTGGCTCTAGTGCAAGTGGGAGACTGTTGGAAATATGCCCTAGAGGCAATAATAAATTAGTTATTATTATTATATATCCTTGTTCATGATAATCGTTTATTATCCATGCTATAATTGTATTGATTGGAAACTCAGATACATGTGTGGGTACATAGACAACACCATGTCCCTAGTAAGCCTCTAGTTGACTAGCTCGTTGATCAATAGATGGTTACGGTTTCCTGACCGTGGACAATGGATGTCGTTGATAACGGGATCATATCATTAGGAGAATGATGTGATGGACAATACCCAATCCTAAGCCTAGCACAAAGATCGTGTAGTTCGTATGCTAAAGCTTTTCTAATGTTAAGTATCATTTCCTTAGACCATGAGATTGTGCAACTCCCGGATATCATAGGAATGCTTTGGGTGTACCAAACGTCACAATGTAACTGGAAGGCTATAAAGGTGCACTACGGGTATCTCCAAAAGTGTCTGTTGGGTTGGCACGAATCGAGACTGGGATTTGTCACTCTGTGTGACGGAGAGGTATCTCTGGGCCCACTCGATAGGACATCATCAAAATGTGCACAATATGACCAAGGGGTTGATCACGGGATGATGTGTTACGGAACGAGTAAAGAGACTTGCCGGTAACGAGATTGAACAAGGTATCGGCATACCGACGATCAAATCTCGGGAAAGTACAGTACCGCTAGACAAAGGGAATTGCATACGGGATTGCTTGAATCCTTACTATCGTGGTTCATACGATGAGATCATCATGGAACATGTGGGAGCCAACATGGGTATCCAGATCCCGAGGTTGGTTATTGACTGGAGAACGTCTCGCTCATGTTAGCATGGTTCCCGAACCCGTAGGGTCTACACACTTAAGGTTCGGTGACGCTACAGTTGTTATGGGCAATAGTATGTGGTTACCGAAGGTTGTTCGGAGTCCCGGATGAGATCCCGGACAAGACGAGGAGCTCTGGAATGGTCCGAAGGTGAAGATCGGTATATTGGACGAAGGGTATTGGTGTCCGGAATTGTTCCGGGGGTACCAGGTGATGACTAGCGTGTCCGAAAGGGGTTTCAGAGGCCCCGACAAGCTTTGGGGGGCCTTATGGGCCAAGGGGAGAGGGCACATCAGCCCACTAAGGGGCTGAGCGCCCTCCCACCCCATCTCACGTAACATGGAGAGTTGGGGCGCCACCCCTAGGGCAGCCACCCCTCCCGGCTTGGGGGCAAGTTTCCTAAGGGGTGGGGGCGCCAAAACCCATCTAGGGTTTCCCCTATGGCCGCCGCCCCTCCCCTAGAGAACCCTAGGGCGCCTCCCCCTCCTCCCTCCCCCCTATATATAGTGAGAGAGAGAGGGCAGCCGCACCCTTCCCCTAGCGCAGCCCTCTCCCTCCTCCAACACCTCCTCCTCCCTCGTAGTGCATGGCGAAGCCCTGCCGGAGAACCACGAGCTCCACCGCCACCACGCCATCATGTTGCTGGAGTTCTCCCTCAACTTCTCCTCTCCCCTTGCTGGATCAAGAAGGAGGAGACTTCCCCGGGCTGTACGTGTGTTGAACGCGGAGGCACCGTTGTTCGGTGCTTAGATCGGTATCAACCGCGATCTGAATCGCTGCGAGTATGACTCCTTCATCTGCGTTCTTGTAATGCTTCCGCTTAGCGATCTTCAAGGGTATGAAGATGCTCATCCTCTCCCTCTCTTGTTGCTAGAATCTCCATAGATTGATCTTTGTGATGCGTAGAAAATTTTGAATTTCTGCTACGTTCCCCAACAAGAACAGCTTCTCCGTCGAGCTCCCTTCTTCGGCTCAGTAGAACTCTGCGACATCAGATATGCTGAGCGGCAGATCTGCGAACACTCCTGGAGAGCTCCAAATTCGGGTAAGTAAAAGAAAAGTCTCCTTCACATGCTTGCTTTGCATAATGAATGCCTTACCCGCCGTTATCTTCTTAGCCGCTTGAATCTCCTGGAGGGCCTTTTGGGCTTCGGCCTTGGCGTCTCGCCCGCTCTGAGGGCCTTAGCAAGCTCGGACTCTTGTGTCTTAGAGTCACGCTCCAAAGTCTCGTATTTTGGGACGAAATCCTGGAGCTCTTGCTGGGCCTCGCTGGCCCGAGCCTCTTGCTTCTCGCGCTCGGAGCGCTCCTTGGTTGCTTTGTCTTCGGCCTAGGCCAGCGCTGTCCTAAGGGCCACCACTTCGGTCGTGGCCCCAAGTAAAATTCATGACGCTTTCATTAGCATAAATCATTCTTCCTTCTAAATATGCAAACGGGGTATTATGTACCTTTGCTCTCCTCGAGCTGCCTCTTCACGAGGCCGAGCTCTCCTTCGGCTCGCTCCAGGTCCCGCTTCAGTCCGGAGACCTCCGCAGTACGAGCGATAGCAGCTAGCAGCGACACCTGCTTATTCACATAGACATTTTCTGTTAGACTCCTGCAAATATTATTTGATCCTCTGTTCGGCATTTCTTTCCGAACACCAAACAGAGCATCAGGGGCTATCATCTATATGAGATATTTTCTTATAATTTTGTTACTTACCTCAAAGCCTGTTAGGAGGCTGGCACAGGCTTCGGTCAATCCGCTTTTGGCAGACCGAACATTCTCAATCACCGCACTCATAAGAGTACGGTGTTCATCGCCAATGGAAGTGCCGCGAAGCACTCCCAGCAAGTTATCTGATGCCTCTGGATGGACAGAGGTCATTGGCACAGGCGGATCGCCCTCCTTAGCGAGGGGCTGCCTGACTGAGTTCAGAACCACCTGGGGTTCCGGAATCGTATTCGGCTGGGGGCCAAACTCGCTGCGGCCCCCGTTATCAGAGTCAATTGGGGTCTTCCCCCCTGATGTGGCCCGCGATTGGGATCTCGCCTACGGGCGTCTCCAGAACTGTCTCCCCCTGGTCCCGCATCCTCTGGGACAACACTTCAGTGTCGTCCGCAGGCTTGGGGGAGGAGGCCGTCTAGAGTGACTCGCTGTTCATCGCCGACGGGTCCAGGGACTCCTCCAAAGAGGATACCTCGAAGAGGGATTTGGCCGGACTGCATACGCATGTTCCGCATTGAAAGAAGCAATGAAGCTAAACACACTTGAAGTACTACAGTGTCCGGATACTTACGACTTAGCCAGGGGCTTGTCCCTGGGCAACCACTCCTCGTCGCTGTAGGCGGCCATGGTGGAATAGTCCGGAAGGGATGTCTTTCCCTTATTGGATGTTCTGGCCTCCCCCTGTGGGGCGGCTGTCGGTGTCAAAACCGGCGGATCTCGGGTAGGGGGTCCCGAACTGTGTGTCTAAGGCGGATGGTAACAGGAGACAGGGGACACGATGTTTACCCAGGTTTGGGCCCTCTCTATGGAGGTAATACCCTACTTCCTGCTTGATTGATGTTGACGATATGAGTATTACAAGAGTTGATCTACCACGAGATCGTAGAGGCTAAACCCTAGAAGCTAGCCTATGGTATGATTGTTGTATATTGTCTATTTGTCGACTAGCCTGGCCCTGGTTTATATAATGCACCAGAGGCCTAGGATAACAAGAGTCCTAGCCGAATACGCCGGTGGGGAGGAGTCCTTGTCTTGATCACCAAGTCTTGTGGAATCTTCCTTGTATGCGGCACCTGTCCGGACTGGCCCATGAGTATGCGGCCCTGGGGGTCCTCGACCCAATCTAACCGATTGGGGGACGACGTGGTGAGTACCCCTAGTCCAGGACACCATCAGTAGCCCCCTGAACCGGTCTTCAAGTTAGGGACGCTCCTCCATTCTTCTGAACTGTTCTTCATCTTCAGTTGCCGGTCATGAAAACTGGTTCAACAAATCTTCTCATCTTCGATCTTGAGGATCGCCGAAATGCATTCGATGAGTTTACACGTCGGGTATCCGAGGAGCCCCTTTAAGTTTCCGGCCTTTATCAATGCCTTGTTATTTTTATGCCACACCTCGGGTTTGAAGATGTTCCCGGGAGGCAGCGTCCTCTTGCGTCCGAGCTCCAACGCCGGACTGCATTCGAGGTATCTTTTGCATCCGAGCAACAATGCCGGACCGCCTCCCAGCTCTAACGCCGGAATGTATCCGAGCTCCAACGCCGGACTGTATCCGAGCTCCAATGCCAGACTGTATCCGAGCTCCAACGCCGGAGTGTATCCGAGCTCCAACGCCGGACTATGTGTCCGAGCTCCAACGCCGGACTATGTATCCGAGCTCCAACGCCGGACTATGTATCTGAGGTGTCGTAAATCACCTTGGTTCAAAGAAGTTTGAAGGAGTTTAACCGAGCTTAATGCCGGAAATGCCCTCTATGGAGCCAGCCACTAGCGCCCGAGCTTTATGCCGGACTGCTTCCGAGGTGGTGCACCACCCCAAATGTGGGCCGATTTTTGTCAATATTTATGATTGGTGCAATTTATTCTCTGACGAGATATATAGCCAGTAGCCCTCAAGGTGTGTATCGGTCTAAAACCTGAGATGCACATGAAGGATGACACAAGACCGCTGATCCCCGTAGCCACTGAGACTCAGGTTGATTTGCAAAATCGGTCTGAGGATCAAGTCCTAGCTCGGCAGAATACTTCGACACAAAAGCGGCGTGCTCAGTCCTCAAGACTCAGGTTGGGTGCGGCCGACCAACCTGAGGATCAAAATCTCCTCGGAAACTGTATTGCACTTAAAATTTTCTGCATAGAACAGGCAATGCAGTAGCCCCCGAGACACTAGTCGGGTGGCAACACCAGATCAGGGGATTGATGTGCCCCTTTAATATTTGTAAATAATAAGCCCGAAGCCCAATAGCCCCCGAGCCTTAATGCGGGCACGGGTGGCCGAATTAAGGATCGACATCCATAGTAAAATCACAAATTATGTGTAATGACTCAATGTATCCAAGTACTTTATGTCATTAATGCTCGGATCCGCATTGTACAAAACTTTGTTGACCGACAATCGCCTTCAATCTCCTCGGCCAGTAGCCGAGGAGTGCTTGTCCTACTTTATAAAGCCTTTATGAGGGCAAAGATTTACGACAAACAAGGCAATCTGGCCATACGGTTTTATAAACAAAGGTACGCAGAGAGATATGTTATATTATTGTTTAATGTATTTAAATGTCTTCCAAAGAAAATAGTCCCGCTTATCGGTTCCTTTCTTTGGGTTGTCATCTTGAGCATGATCATGAAACCTCAGCTCAATGTAAGAGCAAAATATTGAGGATTTAGTTTGGGAGGCCGATTACTAGCCCCGGTAGTGTTCGGCGACAGTCGAGGTCAAGCCGGAAACACTTCGGCCAATGTTATGAATGGCCCGTCGTTTAATATAGTCATCGGACGGCTGACCAGTTTACGCCTATTGTGACAAATACCGGTCTTGACTTTCTCCATCGAGGTGCTTGACCATGCGAAATGGAAGCGCAATCGCAGTGGTTCTCCTTTGCACACCTAGCCGAACAAAGCGGAACGTAGGAGGCAAGCGCGAGCCAGCAACCCAACTATTGACCGAAGACACAATTGAAATCGATGCATATATAGCAATATCTGAGAATGTTTTTGCCGAATCTCTAAAGGTGTCGGCGTTGCCTTTGTGAGACTTGTGCTGAAAACACACAAATAGTTTAAAAGTGCCAAAAGCTTGGAAAACCAAAAAACGTCAGTAAAAGTATGACGTCCGAACAAGATCAAGTGTTCGATGCCAATCTGAAAATTGGACTTTAGAAAAAAAATGCTTCTGCCGTGCTTTAACATGAAACATCCTATCTCAAGACTTCAAGCGGGTCAGCCTACGGCTTCAGTCTCCCATCCCGAAGGCGGAGTGCTTCTCATTAGGCCAGTTTAGCAACTAAACTCTAGCGGTTTTGAGAGAGAAATTAGGCTCCCCGGCTAGTGACCGCACACTCGTGTCGAAAAAAGGAGTGATGAATAACAAACTTTGCGACGACTAAGAAGCAAAATACTTAGTATAAAACGGCTCAAATAAACATAAGAGCCCCCAAGTGACTTAGGTAAAAGTTGACTATATAATGTAAAATGTCTTCTAGCTGGATTGTAGATCGTTTGTCGTAGTGGACCTTTTTGCTTCAACCTCTGGACCCAATAGTTCGGAGTGTGTCCGAATACCCTCGCGGTTATAAAAACCGGGGCATGCGTGGAGACCAGGCGTAGGGGTCATTAGTGCTTTATCAGACAAGTGCCCAACTAGTTATGTTATATTACATGGTTAGTAAGAAACATCTTCCAGGAGAATAGTTCCGTTAAGGGTTCCTTTCCTCGGGAGGCATGCCCTAAAGTGCATGTCCGGACTGCGAAAAGAGCAGAAAAACATCTGGGGCAGGTAAATGAATAGGTAAGAAATCATTTTTAGTTCACCGACCGAGTATTCCCTTAAGAACGCTAGCTTTCGGCTTCACCTACCGAGGTACACATCCGGCTGACCCGGCAAGAATAATCGCAGAGGTGCTCCCTTTACCACCTAGCCGAACAATCGGGAACGTAGGGGTAAGCACAGGAGCCAGGCAACCCAGCTTGGCCAAAACTTAAGTTATATTGATGCATATAATGGTGAATAAAAGGTACATGCGGAAGTGTGACACATGTGTTGGGCATAAAGCCCGAATTAATAAGCTTCTGTTAAAGAAGCCCCCAGGTATAATGAGCGCGGGTAGCGCGTCAAGTGTGTGCGCACAAAGTTTCGACAAGGAAAATTTTTACAAGAAACTTTTTTCCAAAAAAGTATAATGCTTGGTCGAACCGAACACAAGTTAGAAATTTAAAACTTTGAGTATGAAGGCAACTTAGCTGGTTAATGTGCTCGGTATTGACGATGCGGTCCGAGCTTGATGCGGGACAAGGTTCCATCCCCCAAGCCGGTCCCGAGGTGGCGGAGCAAAGAGCTCGGCACCCTGAAGTGGTGACATAGCACGGTCAATGCAGGACGACTGAGTGATGCCGGAGTCCCTGGCATGAGGTAATGAAGTCTTGACGAAGCCCCCCGTCCAGCCGAGGTGACGTCAAAGGATATAGTCCGGCTGGATCATTTTCCTGTGCACAAAAAATAGTGCAAACCAGAGATAATAGTAATAAAAAATCGTTGCATAATAAATAATTTATGCAAAGTGAGTAATAAAAGAAATATGGCCTGGAGCCGAAGTCAATGTCGATGTAGGACGGCGGCGTGATGCGGTAAAGGCATGGCAAGGCCTGAATTCATAGGTCGGTTCGAGTTCCGGATGCACGGAAACTGACCGAACCACCATGCGACTGTCATTAATGCGGCCACCATTTGATAGACCTGCGTCCATATGATGGACAAACCAGAGTAATAGTTCGTTCGGAAAAATGAATCCAAACAAGCAAAAAATAGTAGGATTAATAGCACCTGGTTCCTTTGTTGTAGCAATCCGAAGGAAGGTGATTTCCAAAATTGGGACTCGATCCGCACACCCATTGCCTAGTCGGCTAGTGACGCCGAAGTGTCCAGAGTAGGTGGATGAAGAGATGGCGAAGCCCTCGGTCCAGCCAAGATGTCGAAGTAGGTCGGCGTGATGGATACCAGCTTGAAGAAGCAATAGTGCGGCCCTGCCGATGCAGGTCGTGACGTGGTCAATGCCGGCTTGATGAAGCGACCGTGCGGCGATGCCGGTATGCCCGCTCCGTGTAATCCGTGGGGCGGCGATGTTGGTGATGATTTATCCGTCGCGATGCCGGACTCTTGTCCGGCTTGCCGAGATGATGATCCGAAGAAGTTGAGCTCGGCTCAACAAAGTGACGACGTGTCTAGCGCAGGTCGGCAGCCATGAGCAATATTGCCGTACTGGTTTGACACCAGCATGATGTTGAAGATCATGTTCAAAAGATCTTAAAGTTAGTGGGATGTGTTCGGAAACAAAACACAATACCCCACACAAAACTTCCTTCAAAAAGGATGTCCGAAATCCCGTTCATAAAAAAGACGAACTCGGGTCGGATTCGTTTTCGCGTAGAAAACAGATCCAAAAAGTGATGCACTAATCGGAAGGTTCCCGGAGTTTGGACGGTCGGATCGATCTGAAATTTCGAGGGCTGGTACATATAGGAATTCCGCAGCCGATCAACGGTTGGATCTTCCGAGCTAGAAGCTGGACACCACGCACTAAACTCGTCCGGATTCTCGTCCAGATTCAATGCGGCTCCGGTATATCGGAGATTGCCAGAGAATCCTCCATCGGAACTCGATGAAATTTTCCAGGGTTATTGCGGACTCAATTCCGCACAATTCCACCGAAGAAATCATAAAAACAACGCTTGACGAGGCGGTGGTGGCGGACACAAGTCCGTTGTTCAGAAAAACAGTGCGGTCGCCCGAGGGCAAGGTTGACGTCGAGCCCCCGGGCTCCCTGGATGATTCCTCCACGATCTTGATAGAGATCGGAGCTGATGTTGATGAAGGCCCTTATCCGAACATGTCGATCGGAGATAGGGCGCAGTCCTTGGTCGAACCAAGGTGACCAGTCGAGCTGGTGACGAAGATGCCGAAGTCGTAGTTGATCTGCAGGCGAGCCATCGACCTTTTGCCGAACACACAGAGGAACTCTCAATGAAAGCACCAATGTCGGTGTCAAAACCGGCGGATCTCGGTAGGGGGGTCCCGAACTGTAAGGCGTCTAAGGCGGATGGTAACAGGAGACAGGGGACATGATGTTTACCCAGGTTCGGGCCCTCTCTATGGAGGTAATACCCTACTTCCTGCTTGATTGATCTTGACGATATGAGTATTACAAGAGTTGATCCACCACGAGATCGTAGAGGCTAAACCCTAGAAGCTGGCCTATGGTATGATTGTTGTATATTGTCTATCTGTCGACTAGCCTGGCCCTGGTTTATATAATGCACCAGAGGCCTAGGATAACAAGAGTCCTAGCTGAATACGCCGGTGGGGGAGGAGTCCTTGTCTTGATCACCACGTCTTGTGGAATATTCCTTGTATGCGGCACCTGTCCGGACTGGCCCATGAGTATGCGGCCCTGGGGGTCCTCGACCCAATCTAACCGATTGGGGGACGACGTGGTGAGTAACCCCTAGTCCAGGACACCGTCAGCGGCCTTCGTCTTCTTCTCCCCTCGGTTGGGGGGAGGGATTTCCTCTTCCTCCTCCTCGTCCTCGTGGGAGGAGCGCGTCTTGGTGTCATCGGACGACGAGTCTGATACAATCTTGCGCCGAAGACCTTTTCTGGTCCTCGAGGCCGTCTTCTTGGCCTTCTTCTCCGGCACCTCGTAGGGCGCCGGAAACAACATCCTCATTAGAAGCTTCGAATCCAGATCTTCCGGTAACGGAACGGGGCAGTCATTCCGCTCCGCTAATGCTACCCAATCCTGCAATAACAACGGTAAGGCTTAGGATCCTCCTCCAGATGTGCTGATAAAAAGCACGTCTTGTGAAACATATAAACTTACCGGATTTGCAGGGCGCTTTGCGTTGAGTCCGTGATCTTAGGTTATGGGTGGTGGTACCTCGGTGGTCTTGAACAACAACTTCCAGACATCTTCGTGCGTCGTGCCGAAGAGCTCTCATAGTGTCTGGTGTTCGGCCCGGTCGAATTCCCACAGATTGCAAACCCATCGTTGGCATGGAAGAATCCGGTGGAGGAGCATAACCTGTACTATGTTGACGAGCTTGATCTTCTTGCTTATCATATTCTAGACACAGGTATGAACTCCGGACAGCTTTACCGCAGAGCCCCAGGCTAAGCCCTTCTCTTTCTAGGAGGTGAGCCGCATGGTTGGCGTTGCGCGGCTCGGTGATGTACAACCACCCCGACTGCCACCTCTTTACAGTCTCCAAGAAGGAGCCCTTGGACAAGGTGGTATTGGGCAGCTTACCCACAATGGCGCCTCCGCACTCCGCTTGCTGACCGCCCACCACCTTTGGTTTCACATTGAAGGTCTTTAGCCATAGGCCAAAGTGGGGCGTGATACGGAGGAAAGCCTCGCACACGACGATGAACGCCGAGATGTTGAGGACGAAGTTGGGGGCCAGATCATGAAAGTCCAGCCCGTAGTAAAACATAAGCCCGCAGACGAATGGGTGGAGGGGAAACCCCAGTCCGCGGATGAAGTGAGAGAGGAACACTACCCTCCACTACTAGGGAAAAGGCTACTAGCAGCACGGGTTAATTGGCTACTAGTAGCGCGGGTACCTGCGCTACTAGTAGCGCGCTATAGCTAAAAGGTAGTAGTAGTGTGGGTGGCACCCGCTCTACTACTAAAAAGTTAGTAGTAGCGCGGATGCCACCCACGCTACTACTATTTGAAACCCGCGCTACTAATAACAGAATAGTAGCGCATCTATTATACCACACGCTACTAGTATCTTAAATACTAGTAGCACACATTTCCCCCCATGCTAATACTAACAAATTAAGAATTTAAAAAATAAAAAATTGATGCAGTATTCATGGATGAAGATCAGAGACACGTCCAGTGCAAAATAAATCAAGGTCATAGGACCATCTTAACACTTGCACCATTCATCAACTTCAAGAGATCACGTGATTCCATTTAACAGTAACCGCACACAACCAAAGGTGGGTACCTTTCCTAGTGTTCCACCAGCAGCCTAAACATACCACTTCTCTAGATGTATCTACCAAGGCTCGGAGTTCAGATGCTAGTGGACCCGAATCCTCCCTCCCCCCGAATGATGGTATCGAGGTCGTCCACCTCGGCGACCTCCGGCGTCGCGATCACCTGGATGATCATCTGTGCAATGCGGTCGCCGGGCTTCATGGTGAAGTCCACCTCCAAGTGGTTGAAGACCTCGACACCCACCAGGCAGCGGTAGTCCCCGTCGATCACCCCTGCAGCCACGTCGGGAAAGTGAAAACCTGTTAGTCCTCATCAGCGTAACCAACAGACTGCTCGACCCTGAAAACAAACATTTTTTGTGACTTTCCTTCTCCATTACTACAAAAGTCAGAGTAACAAACTTTTTTTGCGATTTTCATTTTCTTTTACTACAAAAGGCAGTAAAATAAACTTGAATTTCTTTTTATGTTTTTTCCTGCACTTCGAAAGGCAATACATAGAGCAAACAAACGGAATCCTCTCGAGATCTTTACTTCCTCTGTGGTGATTTGTGAACACCGCTACCAGCCAAAATATATGGAGTAATTCTCAGAAAATGTATACGTGGAGTATCAATCGTTACTGTTTAAAATGACGAGAAAGATATATGCCTTGTGCGTGCAGATTGGTAATTATTTTTTTTACAGTTGATTGGCAATTCCTGTTATTCAATCTAATCTTAAATGTGAAAAGACAAGGAGCATACGCACCTTGACTCCCACAGCTTGAGATACATGGCTAGCTTAGCTCAATCAGAATACTATGGTTTCTACAAAACTGTTGTTTTGTAAAATGTGAGGTGTTTGGCTAAACCAACAATAGTAGTTTCATAAACACTTGTATTCCTGATAGAGTGTTTTTCCTAGAATCCTACAACCATCAACAGAAAAGATATTCAATTAAAACTTAGGTCTCGCTGGGAAGGGCCGTATGAGACACGCATTTTAAGTACACAGATATTTCAGTTACAAAAAGATATTCAGTTACAAAAAGATATTCAGTTAAAAAGTGACAAATAACTGAATGAAACTCAGACTATATATTTCAGTTACAAAAAATAATTCAGCTTAGGAATGGAGTATATAAATCGGACTAGATAGATAACACTACTGAAGCTTACAAACAGATACATGGGCATACAAAGATGAAGAACATGCAGTCCTTCAAGTAAATATGAAGACAAAATGAATGATTAACTCGTTATTCTATTTTACCCCAGTATCTGTCATGCATACAAAATACATATGTGCATTCGACAAAATCTGCAGCTATGCATTATAGTTTCTATCAAAAAGATATTGTAAACCTATCTTGGCTGTAAATTACTTTGATGTAAGATGCCACCAAAAAAAGTATCTCCATCTTGAAATTTAGATTTTTATTGACACTATACATAGGTCAGACAAAACACTATAATTCAAGCAAAAACAGTAGCTTTTCTTAAGAACATGATACTGAGTACTTACAATTTATCTTAAAATTTCAGGATCAAGAAGCTGAAGCAAACAAAGGCAAAGTAAGAATGCGAGGATGAGTCATAACTGCAAGATGAAGAGCATGCATCCCTTCATGTAAGCCAAAAATAGCTTATTGTGAAAAAAAAACAAAGATCAGGTTGTTGTATCTAAATTGTCGGGGATATACCTCGCGGTGTAAACCGGCCGGAAGTTAACCCGGCCGGACTTGGCGGTTTATTTGAGGTCCTGCTGGCACTTGGCGATATTCATCTGGTGACCCGCCAGACCTGGCAATTTACCAGCAACCCGCCAGGATGTTGTAACTCACTGGTGACCCGGCGGACGGGTCAGAGGAGCGACAAGACCCGGTGACCCGTCTGGCGGTTCATGAAGGTCGGTTCAACTATTGTGGGCCGGTTTAAGAGGAAAGGCATAAGGAATATTTGTCTTACAAGGAGTTAAGACCTGGACTTGTATTCGGTTTGTATTAGAGATAGACTAGTCCTAATCCTAATAGGACTCCACATGTAACCCGCCCCTTTAACATATATAAGGAGGGGCATGGCTCCCCAAAGAGGGACAAGCTACAAGCAAGAAGAAACAATCTCTAGGGCTGGACACAAAGAGGAGAGCCGGTTTACGGCGACTCCCTCATGTTCATAATGAGACCTAGCCTCAAACGGCATGTAGGGTTGTTACCGAATGATGTTTCCCGGGGCCCGAAGCTGTCTAAATCCCTGTCTTGTGTTGCGTCTCTCAATTCCGCTCAACCCCTATCAAGCTACCACATAGATGCGTTGGCCTCGCGACTAAGTCCTGACACTAAGGACATCTGCCGTGACAAAGCCACGACAGTTGGCGCCCACCGTGGGGCTGGCGCACGGTGGTGATGAGTTCTTGAAGGGATTTCTTTCAGGGATCGAGAAGCTCGCAATTTTTCTGGTGAAGAAGAGCCGGTTTGAAAAAATCGACATCAGAGGTTAGGATTACATGGCGCGGCACGGCATGTGCTTGCGATCCGACGATCCGAAGCTAGATCAGTTTTTGGATGGATCAGTTTTGGAGCATGTTCCTGAGGCGAAGGAGTTTTTTCACTGGAGATCATATCCGTACATACGACTACGACTTGTGGTCTAATCGGAAGCAGCAATACCAATCCATCAAAACCTGCCGATTCGTACGGACGGCAACGTGTACACATGAGGAAAAGCTGCTGTTGCTCCACGCATCAAGGAACAGGAAGCGACATGTTAAAAAAAAGGGGGAGGAGTAGCTACGACCTGGAGAAGGACCGGAACAGGATTGGTCAAACCTCCACAATTTAGAGGAGGACTCGGCCATGGCTCGCGAGCGCCTCTGCCGCCTCTGGCCGCGGACTGGCCTGGTGCCCAGCCTTGCAGGCCTCCCACGCACTACTACAAAAAGGGCTATAGATGGAATGGCCACTAATGGCGCACCTGTGATGTGGTGCGCCATTACTATATTCTAATGGTGCACCATGTCTCGGTGCGCCATTAGTAATATATTACTAATGGCGCACCTGGTGTGTGGTGCGCCATTAGTAGTTTTGAAAAAAAACATAAAAATAAATTTTGCTACTAATGGCGCACCGTTGCATAGTGTGCCATTACTAATTGACATAGTAATGGCGCACCACATCCGTCGTGCGCCATTAGTAGTTTTGAAAAAAAAGTAAAAAAAAATAAAAAAAAATTTGTTACTACGCACCATGTCTCGGTGCGCCATTACTAGTTTTAACTAGTAATGGCGCACTTTCCACTGGTGCGCCATTACTAAGTTTTTTTCAAAAAAAAATCAAAAAAAATATCATTTTTTTTAATTTTTATCAAAACTACTAATGGCGCACCGTGGTAGTGGTGCGCCATTACTAGTTGAACTAGTGATGGCGCACCATGCCATGGTGCGCCATTAGTAACTTGGCCACCACTTCCACCGAATGCACCCCCCCCCTGTGGATCGCCTTTTCAGTTTTAAAAAAATAAAAGAAAATGATGGAAATGTCAAAAAAATAAAAGAAAATATGTTTCCCATGTGATATGTGCTCTAGTTTTGGGAAAAATTACAAATATGAATTTCGACTTTATTTGCAAAATGTCTCGAAATTTGTAAAATGGACATAACTTTTGCATACGAACTTCGGATGAAAAGTTTTTATATGAAAAATCATCTACTCGAAAAGTTACATCCAAATTTAACCGGGGGAACCCCGTTAAACATTTTCAAAATCCGCAAAAACCTAACAGAAAAAAAGTTACGGGGCTTTCAGGATCTAGCGGCAAAAAATTCAAAAAATTTTAAACTTACTAGTGGCGCACCGTTGCATGTGGTGCGCCACTAGTAACAGAAAAAAAATTGGTTTTGAATTGTTTTTTGAATTTTTTTTCAAAAAATGATACGTAATATGACCGGGAAGTTTGAAATATTTTTCAAAATTTCATCATATTCATGTACATGAACAAAGTCCTAGACATCAACAAGGTATAACAGAGTTGATATGCTAGATATATCAACAAGTGCCCGTGAAGTGAGCCGCTTTGGGGTTGGATAGAACTCTGAAGTTAAGCGTGCTTGTGCTGGAGTAGTGTGAGGATGGGTGACCTTTCGGGAAGTTTAACCATGGATTGCGATTTGACCTGAGATTAAGCATATTCACCCGAGATTAAGCCATAGTGAACTGAGATTAAGAAAAAATTGAAAAAAAATTCTGAAAAAAATTTGAAAAAAAATTTTGAAAAAAAAATGTTACTAATGGCGCACTTCTATGTGGTGCGCCATTAGTATACCAGATACTAATGGCGCACTCTTATGTGGTGCGCCATTAGTATCTGAATACTAATGGCGACCGTGGGCTATACTAATGGCGCACTACATGGTGCGCCATTAGTATATCAGATACTAATGGCGCAAGATGGTGCGCCATTAGTAAAAAATACTAATGGCGTGCTAGTAATGGCGCACCGGTAGTGCGTCATTAGTAGGCAAAACCGGTGCGCCATTAGTAGGCCTTTTTCTAGTAGTGACGCTGGCGTCTCCCCCGCCCTTTGCCTTCGCGCCTCCACTGCTACTACAGCCATGGCCTGTTTTGAGTCGCCGCCCACTACTTCCTCTAAAGCGACGGTCGCGCCTCCGACCTACTCTGCTGCGGCAGCCGCCACCACAAACCGCCCGCGCCGGGCCGGGTTCACCTTCACCGTGAGCCGCTGCACACACCTGCCCTCGAGCCGATGCTTCTGCCGGGTCCGAGTCACTGTTTTGTCCTCCGCCTCTATCGCTAAGCGCTTGAGACGCCTCTGCTGTTTCGTTCCGGATGCTGGCGCGCTAAGTCGCCTGCGAGCCCGACCTCGCGTCGCCTCTACAGTCCGGTCCATTGGCGCATATAACCCGTACAGGGCTTGGACAGAGAAAAAGATAGGCGTGATTTCACTTGTGAGAATTCAGTTTCATCAGGTTACACTAGTCTGTATTTCAGATCAACCATATCACGATCACGCCAGAAGAGCTGAAGGCAACATGGCGTTGTTTTTAGTCAAAACAAGGCAATAATGTAGTTGAAATCCGAAGAATGTCATTGCTGAAAGGAGTCAAAGCCCTATTTCATAGTTAAAAGGAATTGATGCCATTAATGTTTAAAATTGGTTGATGCTTTAAGAGGCAAGATCAACTGATGTGCTACCGCTGCTACCTCACCTTGCGTGAGACCCGCCCGCGCTGACACGACCAGCGACAGGCCTGAAGCCGCCCTCTTCTCCAAGTCGCCGAAGTCACGGGCTGGCCGCGTTTCCGCTGTCGCTCTGCGCCTTTGCGCGTCCTCACCGGCTCTCAAGCTGCGGCTGTTCCTGAGTTGTCGCAGACGCGACCCGCCGCCGGTTACACCTGCTGACCTCACCGCGGCGGTTCACCGCTACGCCTGCTGGCTTGCCTGCCTCTTTTGCCACGCTTCGCTCCCACTAGTGTTAAACCGCTCCCACAGCCAGGAACTGGTGTTAAAGAAAAGGAACTACGGCAGCATCTGCAAACCACTCATCATTAAAGTACTATATATCCACCTGATGGTCTATACAATTGTCAGTTTATTGACGGATATTTCATATGGATCATCTGCCATACGGAAAAATCAGGTGCTATTTTTCTAAACTTTTACTGGTATAATTAAGTATCATCCAAACCTTTTTTCACGGTATGCTATGCTATACTTGGTCCATTGACTCATGGCCAAGGTATGATCCGGTCGTCGTGCGCCGGCGTCGGAGGCGACGTATACATCTGCACCGCCCGTGCTGGGTGATTAAAGACCTGGCAAATAACCCGGAGGTTTTCTGCTTGAACCGCCGGGACCATATTGAGTTGCGGACCAGTCTAAATCGCCTTTGTCGCAGTGAACGGATCATCCGTTCGAACAAAAAAAAACATGAGGTGATGTCCGTCCGGTTTGTTTTCATAGCACATATTAATTTTTGTGTGAACAATTACTTTGGCATGTGATATTTTCGACGCAGGACAACTGTTCATTACAAATGAGGCGTTATATTACGGCACGCGAGCACGCGCTAGCAACGCTTCAGACCGGGCGTTTTCGTCCGTGTCATACCACCCATTGAATGAACATGAGCAAATCGCCGTCCCTGTGGCCCGGGTTACATCAGCTCGCCGGGACCGCACCCGTGATTAACTCGCCCGTCCGAACCGGTTTACAACACCGTGGCCGGTTCATCGGTCCAAGCCACCTCTAATACTGTGGACGTTTCTACCGTCCATTTATTGCGGCCTGGTCTACATCAACATACCAGCCGCATATGTTCCGCATGAGCAAGTCACAGCTTGGGTAGCCCGGTTTTCTTTCAAAATGGAGGCAAATTATCATATACTATCAACCGCCGTCTACACTGGATGGCTCAATGGGCAGGCGCACAAGTCGCCGCCACTACCGTTTGGTTAACTTCAAATCGCCAGTTGGAAGGAACCATTGGCCGAGTTGCTGACACGGCTCATACGGGATCAGTCATCACAACCTTCGGTGGATTCACATCGTGTTATCAACACCAATGAGATACAAGTTATGCCGGTTTATATCACGGTCAAATATGGAGAGTTTCAAGCCAACTCCTCGAGTCACCTTGAGACTCGGGGTCTATGATGACATGACTAAGCAAATCTTGCCAGTTTCAGCAAATTTAAGAACCCGGAGACGATGGAGGAAAGATAACCCATTGATCCGGAGGCTATCATTATTTGAAGACCGTCGAGAAAATTTCCGGCTTACTAAGTATATAGCGATTACAAAATCGGCTCAATGAAGAAGTTCCGGATCATCAGAAAGGATTTCGGTTTAAAATCCGGCTCAAGGGAAGTCAGTCTCACTGAAGCTCTCAAGTATCCAGTTTACAATCCGGTTCAAGGGAAATATATTCTCCTACAAACACTACAAGAAATAGATAATTTGTCGTCTATGGATCACAGACGGCAAAGACCTAAATCTAGACCGCAAATATTTTGCCATCAGGAAGCAGACGGCAAACTCAGACGGCAAAGATAAGTCGGCGAAGAATACTTTTCCGTCAGCTTTTTATCGGGAAGACGGCAAAGACTTTGCCGTCAGCCAACTATATATTTGCCGTCTACCGCAAAAATAACAGAGGCAAAAACGCATTCTTTGCCGTCAGTCAAAACTTGTTCTTTGCTGTCATCTAGACTAAAGTACAGACGGCAAAGACTGTTTTGCATTTTTTTTAGATGACGTCAGAGCAGAGCTTCTCGCCGGACACATGAACATCAAATCAAAGAGAGCAAGTTCAGCTCACATAGATTCTGGGTTCGACACGGCCATGCTACCTTTCATTCATTGTAGGTCGAGTTACAGAGAACCTGAAACTTTACACAAAGAACCCTCCGAAAACAACTAATTACAAGGCATAGGCAAAATCTTCACTTGCGTTTACTAGTAGTTTGACAATCAATCGTTCAATAATCTGACAATTATCTATGAACACAAAAATAACCAGATTACACAGGGCTGCCAAGTTCACCCAAAAGCTTGCGCAGCCACCTTCGAGCACGACGGGCAGAGGCTGATGCGGTCAGCGGCCGGTGGAGTGAGGCGTCGATGGGGAGGAGGCCTTCGGTGTGCTGCTGCTTGTCGTGTCACGAAGCGTCAATGGGAGGAGGCCTTGGCCTTCCGAGCATGACGGGGGACAGGACATACTCGTCAGGGGCGACGAGGATGGGTCCGGTCATGCCGGTGGCGCGAGGCATAGACAACGTTTCCTTCTGGCGCATAGAGGCCGCCCGTGTCAGCAGTGACCGGTGGCGCAGCGGGCGACGCGGGACCTGGCCGGCTGCAGTGAAGGCAATGGGGGACAAGCCGGCCGCGCCAAGGCGACTGGTGACAGGGCCGACCATGTCAGGGGGAAGGAGGAAAGGGGCCAGCCGTGCCGGAGGCGACAAGGGAAGAGGCCGGCCGTGCCGGATGCGATGGGGAAGGGGCCAGCTGCGCCGGAGGCGACAAGGGAAGGGGCCGGCCGTGCCGGATGCGATGGGGAAGGGGCTGACCGCGCCGGAGGCGATGGGGAAGGGGTCGGCCGCGCCGGAGGCGATGGGGAAGGGGCCGGCCGCGCCGGAGGCGATGGGGATGGGGCCGGCCGCGCCGGTGGCTAGTGGAATGGGGATGGGGCGGCCACACTGGGGACGACGGGGGACGTGGCTAGCGGCGCCGGCCGGCGGCCAGAGACGGGCGACGGGGGACGGAGATGGTGGCACAGGCGAGTAAATCGGGAGGTGGGCGAGGTGGTGGGGGTGGGCTGTGTGCGGGGATAAGGGAGAGAGAGAGAGATAATGTGCGATGAACGTGGTGGGGTCGCGGTGGGTGAGAAGACCAGGGAGAGATGACTGGTAGGGCGGCTGCGATGTGCCACCTCATCGATCCGTGGGATCGATCCGCGAGATGTGTTTTCTCTTTGCCGTCTGCGTTTTTATTTTACAGACGGCAAAGAGTTTATTTTGCTTTCTGTTAAAAAATGGCGCAGGCAAAGACCGTCTTATCTGTATTTTTTTTAACTGACGGTAAAATGACCTGTTTGCCGTCTATAAATAAAAATGCAGACGGCAAAGTTTGCGATTGTTGGGATGGGTCGGTGGGGCGTGCGTGGTGTGAAACAGATGCTGGTGGGGGCGCCCCAGATCATGCCACCTCATCGATCCGTGGGATCGATCCGTGTGCTGTGCTTTTTCTTTGCCGTCTGCGATTGTTTTTACAGACGGCAAAGAGCTCTTTGCCGTCAGTAAAAAAGAATCCCAGACAGCAAAGAATCTTTGTCGTCCGTGTTTTTTTTACAGACGGCAAAGTACGGATTTGCCGTCAGTTGTTCTTTGCCGTCAGCCGCTGTTGGCAAAGTTTGTCTTTGCTGTCTGGCCCGACGAAATGCTGACGGCAAAGAACAATACTGATGGCAAATCTCCAGTTTCCCGTAGTGAAAGCTCTCAAGCGCTAAAATCCGGTTTAAAAATGTCCGGTTCAAAAAGGAATTAAGTTCTCGCAAGTTCGATTTGAAAGACCATCACAAAATTTCCGGCTGAAAATGAAGATTCCGGTTTACAATCCGGTTCAAGGGAAAGATGTCTCCCACAAAGCTTTGAAGCTCTCAATATCCGGTTCAAAATCCCGGTTCAAGAAGGATTTATCTCTTGCAATAAGTTAAAGGGTGCCAAAAAAGGACCTGCTGCCATGATGCGCGGTTCAAACATGGGTATCATGCCTTATTGTCTTATCATATTATTGGTCACTTGGGGGCTTGGTCATGTCTGAACCATAGTCACACCTCTTGATCGGCTCAATGCCACATCATCACTTGGGGGCTTGGTCGTATCCGAACCATAGCCACGCCTCTTGATCGGCCTAGTGCCACAACATCACTTGGGGGCTTGGTCGTGTCCGAACCAATGCAACACCTTTTGATAGGCGAAAGCCACCAGATCACTTGGGGACATGGTCAAGTCTGAACCGGTCATGCCTCTTGATCGGCCTAAGGCCATAGAGTCACTTGGGGGCTTGGTCGAACCCGAACCATTGCCACGCCACTTGATCGGCACAATGCCACGGTTTGATTGGGGACTGGCTGACTTGAACCATGGCTACACCTTATTGGGAGCTTGGTCGTGTCCCACCATGGTAACACCATCCGATAGGCTCAAGAAAGCCTCATTTGCAATAGTTTTATTTTGCCTTTATTTGAATTCTCGTTCTTTTTGCTAAAGAACTTTTACTTCATATGCGTTTTAAACCGACATTGTTAATCCGGTTCAAACTGTCAATTACAAATTGGCGGAACACGGTCAAATCCTAATCCGGAGACTATCTCGCCGGTTTGATTTTATGTTACCATCTTATTATGGAGTAAATGGTGTTCATTAACCCGGCTTGACTTTCAATTACAAGTTGTCGATACATGATCAAATCATAATCCGGAGACTATCCGCCCGATGCGGTTTGACTACGAGTCGCCAGTATTATATATGGTTAAACCGGTGTTTATCACAACCCGGTACGGTTTTATCATAAACCGACACAGTATGAAAGGAGTTATCATTACTCAAGATTGGGGTTATCACCCTTACTACGAAAAGTTGGTAAACCAATGATGTGATGCAATGTCACAGGTATGATATATTTCATTGATTATTCTTAAGTGCAGCCTTGGTTATAAACCTGGGAGGTATGTTGGGCATTATGACCCGTCCGGCGGTAAACCGCCAGGACACTTTAAACTTGTTGTATGCAGAGACATTTGAATAAAGAATGATGATAAATTATCCGGTGTTTATTAAACCGGCCCGGCTTTAAGGCGATAAGTCGCCAAGATATGATGAGAAATTATCCGGTGTTTATTAACCCGGCTGGCTTTGGACTATAAGTCGCCAGTACATATTTGGATTGCGCCATTGGAATCATGCGCTTATAAATCATTGGGTTATATTATTCAAATAGCCAAACTTGGCTGAATTTTCATTACGATATTGAATGAATAAGGTTTTTCATACCAGATTATATTATCTTGAAAAGCAGACATGGCTAGATTTTTATTATGGTTATTAATAACCAATATTATGATTGAGGTTTTCAAAGTCGCTCAACAAGAATGGCTATTATTTCATCAATGGGTATGATTTATTCTACATTGGAGGGAATAGTCCCGAGTTGCTGCAGGCTTACGACCCGGCACCTGGGGGCTAATGCAAAGTAATTTTTTGCTCATACTATTGAAGACCCGACTCATCACATTATAATTAGTCGGCCCTTGGGGGCTACCAATTGCTCCTGTCAACAGTTGAAGGTACAAAGCTTTTTATTCATTATATTGTAGGTTCCACTGCTCAGATGGTAAAGCACAAGGCTCTTAACCTTGTGGACGTGGATTTAAGTCCCATGATGGGGGTTACATCATATGATGTTATTTTCATTGAAGTATATATCAAGTCCCGACTCAATATTATCTTCTTGAGCGGCCCTTGGGGCTAAACATCATTGCTCAAATTTACATGATTACACCTACAAAGTCCCCGCTCATTATTGCATAATGACCCGGCCCTTGGGGGCTACAGTGGTTGAAGTTTTTATGATTATAAGACAATTACAAGTCCTGTGTTGTCGCAAGCATGACAACCCGACACTTGGGGGCTACATAGTATGGAATATTCAGTTTTTACTAGTCACTGGGATGAACAACATGGATTTCTTTGAAAGTGGCAGTATTTATACTAAAGCAAAGTCTTAAGCCACCACTTTGTTCTGCTCAAAGACTTGGGGGCTACAGGTATTATATTATTATCGAAGAAATATTTTCAAATTCTCTGATTGAGCAAACTAGGTTGACTCAAGGCGTCACCAATCATTATGACCACGTGGCTGCAACCCGGCGGCATTAATAATCATGAACCGGCGTTGGCAACAATCATGAACCGTGTCTCGTAATAATCATGACTCGAAATTATCAAGTTTTTATAACCCGACAGTCTTTGGCAATGATAAAACCGGCAAGTTCTGCATCTTCAAACCGGTTAAATATCAGATGAGTATTTCAAGACAAATATTTCTTAAGCCGGTGCTCTAGAAGCCGACTCAAGTGGGTTATTCTTCATAATATTTTTTCTATAAAAAGCCAACATCAGCAATTTGAGTATGAAGCTGGTTATTGACCCGGATTTTCTAGAAGGAGGAAATGACAAAGGACTTAAGGACGATCAGGTGCCAGTCTACAAGAATTCTTAACCCGGAGCACAACCTGCCAAATTTGTTCTAGTGTTTATTTTGCAGCATAAGTTTACAATGGATAAATCCAAGCTAAACTTGGGGGCTAATGTCGGGGATATACCCCACGGTGTAAACCGGCCGGAATTTAACCCGACCGGACTTGGCGGTTTATTCGAGGTCCTGCTGGCACTTGGCGATATTCATATGGTGACCCGCCCAGACCTGGCAATTTACCAGCAACCCGCCAGGACGTTGTAACTCACTGGTGACCCGGCGGACGGGTCAGAGGAGCGACAAGACCCGGTGACCCATCTGGCGGATCATGCAGGCTGGTTCAACTATTGTGGGCCGGTTTAAAAGGAAAGGCATAAGGAATATTTGTCTTACAAAGAGTTAAGACCTGGACTTGTATCCGGTTTGTATTAGAGATAGACTAGTCCTAATCCTAATAGGACTCCACATGTAACCCGCCCCTTCAACATATATAAGGAGGGGCAGGGCTCCCCAAAGAGGGATAAGCTACAAGCAAGAAGAAACAATCTCTAGGGCTAGACACAAAGAGGAGAGCCGGTTTACGGCGACTCCCTCATGATCATAATGAGACCTAGCCTCAAACAGCATGTAGGGTTGTTACCGGATGATGTTTCCCGGGGCCCGAAGCTGTCTAAATCCCTGTCTTGTGTTGCGTCTCTCAATTCCGCTCAACCCCTCTCAAGCTACCACATAGATGCGTTGGCCTCGCGACTAAGTCCTGACACTAAGGACATCTGCCGTGACAAAGCCACGACATAAATGGTTTGTAAAATATTGTATTTACAGAATGGCACGTACACATTTACTGAACTTCTTTAGAATGGGGCACAAAACTGATAAGAATACAAAAATATTCAAGTAAACTAGAAGTGATACATTACTGAAAATTACAGTCCAAAACCACTTTAAATTCAGGCAACCAAAAAGAGAAGGAATACACGGGGCAAAAATGCACATTAAATTACAGTGCATATTTTCAGTTAAGTAACAATGATTTGGACTGTAGTTTCGGTCTTTTATTAGTCTATCTTACAATGCAATTTTACATTACAAACACTACCATTACAAAGGGAATTCATTGAAAGTACATAGGGATTTACAGTGTAAGTATGAATATTAGATTGACTGAACTTATTCTTTGAACAAGTGAGAAATCTAAAAATCTTCTTGTACTTGTGCTGCTGCTACTAGTACAACCTAAGCACTAACAACAATTGAGCAAGAAATATAGTGCAAAACGAAGCTAAGTGTTGCCGGGCAGCGAGGCTGAGCAGCAGGTGGCGGATGCGAGTGCCGGACGGGGGGAGCAGCAAAGTCACTTAGAGAGATTGTAGTTGTGTCTTTCTTGACTTGACCGTTGAATCACATGTCACTACGTACGTACTAGTTTTGCTTGACTTGATCGACCAAAGTCTTAAACTACGATTAGCATCCAATGACCCGACAAAAAGGAGATTAGCCTCTAATGATGATCATACGTTTGCTAGTACTTGAAGCAGGCAAAAGTATATGGGAAAGGAACACATTGGATGCCCTGCTCTGCTCTGCCCTCCCCTCTTGCTGGACCAGATGCACTCATTCATCAACTGGGATCGTTCAATTGGGTTAGTGAGCACTAAACAAACAATGAGGATTGTAGGTGGGCAAAGGCTGTAGGCTGCCGTGGGGGTGTCGGTGAACAGAAAAATGATATGGGCATAAACACAAGCAGCTCGTGGGCATGCGGACGAGAGCTCACATGATGGATGAGATGAGATGGTATTGCGCTTGCTTCCAGTAACAGTAGGCGGAGGAGGGACATGATGACAGTCCGCGCAGCTTCACTTTGTCCTTGCCCACCGATCGGTTCGGTGCCTCCTCGCCGTCCGCTATCCTCATACCAAACACATCCATCCATGGCTTGAGGCCCACACCGTGCAGCTTCTCCATGGCCCGCCCCCTTCCTTCAACTGCCTGCACACAACCACGCGAACACACACACGCATTAGATCCAGGGAAGAAAAAGAAGAACTAGAGGAAGAAGAAGATGCTACTTTTGGAGGGGATCCCGTCTTGCTGCACCTCTGCCGGATTCAGGCTAGGGTTTTCAAGCGACATTAGAGGCTGGACGCCGCGGCTAGGGATGGAAGAAGGAGTTGTCCCGCTCTACTGGTGCCTCATAGTGGTGAAGGAGGGAGCTCCTAGCGGCGGCATACCTCTAGTGGTCGCCGCAGCCCAGGCAGGGTGGCGCGCAAAAGGAGGCTCCTCCAAAGCGGCCAGCGAGAAGACGAGCTAGGGAAGGTGGAAGGAGACGTGGGTTAGGGCGTCGGCATCCCTGTGGCCGTCGTTTGGGGCGGAGGAGGCATCTGCGGTGTGGGCAAGATTGGTTGGGGGAGGGGCGATGGAGGTGGTGGGGCAAGGGACAGGGGGGACAAGGTTGCGGTGTGGTGCCACTAGTTGTAGCGCGGGCCGCGAGTGCTTCCCTGTTGCCAAAGTGGGGTACATGAGCTGATCCGGTCAATTTATAATAGTAGCGTGGGAATTGCAGCACACGCTACTCCTAGAAAATAGTAGTAGCGCGGCCTTTATACCCCTCGCTGCTACTACAAGCTGTCCTCGGTGGTATTTAGTAGTAGCGTGGAAACGGTAGACCCGCGCTACTACTATATTTTAGTAGTAGCGCGCTATTTTTACCCGCTCTACTACTAAAAGGTAGTAGCGCGACTTCCATTTCCACATTGCTTCTATTGCTCTATCTATAAGCTTTTTCCTAGGAGTTCTGTCCTGAGGTTTCAGGGTGGGGATGATCAGCCCTTTGGCCGGAAGCCGGTGTGCGATGTTTGCGGATACGTATCTGTCCCCTCGAAGCCTTGTTATGTCGTCCTCCATGACGGAGGAGGCCATGCTTGAATGACTTTGCGGAGAAGGTGAGAGCTTGGCCACTAGAGCTCGAGCAAGGGAGAATGGATGAGCAGAGGAAGAAGAAGGCGTGGGTGAAAAAGGGGAATCCTTATCTCTTTATGTGTGCCTCCCCACTTGCCCCGTAAACTCGCATATTCCCCAAGCGCCGTGTTGATGGAGCGGTTGGGTTACCCGCACCCATATTGATGATTATCCCATGATAAGGGGACACGATCTCTGCTTCGACAAGACGTGCCAATAACCACCTCGCGAGACATGCAGTAGCAGGTTGAGAAAAACGGTTCACATAATAACCGGGCCATGGCGTGATGTCATGCTACGAAAAACTGTCGGCAGATTAGTGAAAAATTGTGCTCTCTAGGGTGGTATGTGGAATTTTTTTTGTAGAGCCGGACACGATTCATGTGTTCAAAATCTACTTTGGAGTAGTCGGAGAAGGAACCCGCCTTGCAATGCCGAAGACAATCTTCGCGCCGGACTCATCGTTATTGAAGCCTGGTTCAAGGGCTACTGAGGGAGTCCTCGGACAGCCGGACTATATGCTTATGTCGGACTGTTGGACTATGAAGATACAAGATTGAAGACTTTGTCCCATGTCCGGGTGGGACTCTCCATTGCGTGGAAGGCAAGCTTGGTGATTCAGATATGTAAATTACCTTCTCAGTAACCGACTCTGTGTAACCCTATCCCCCTCCAGTGTCTATATAAACCGGAGGGTTTAGTCCGTAGGATGAGAACAATCATAATCATAGCCTAGGTTCTAGTGTTTAGCCTCTACGATCTCGTGGTATATCAACTCTTGTAATACTCGTATCATCAAGATCAATCAAGCAGGAAGTAGGGTATTACCTCCATCGAGAGGGCCCGAACCTGGGTAAACATAGTGTCCCCCGCTTCCTGTTAAGATTAGCCTTAGATGCACAGTTCAGGAACCCTACCCGAGATCCGCCGGTTTTGACACCGACAAAGACCCCGCCCGTATGTACGTATGTGGCCATATTTATTTTCTTGCACCCTGGCCGCTGTATGTACGTTTACATGCGCCTCGACATCGACCAGTATGTATGTGCACGTTCGCGACCAGAATGACAATGCCACGTACGCTTCGACCTGGTGGGTCCCGACTGTCAGGCACTTCCTTGCGTGAGAAGATGTAGCTGGTATGTCCAAGCAGTCAGGGGGCGAATAATTGTTTTTTGCCCGTAATATGGACGCACTTCCTTGTGTGCGAAGATGTAGCTTGTAAGTCCAAGCAGTCAGGGGGGAAACATTTTTTTTCGCAAAATACGGTTGCCCGTCCCAAGGATCCCTGTTGTTAGGTGGACAAATCATTATTTTCCGTGTAATAAGGAGGCAATTCCTTGTTGTGGCCGTGGACCCAGCTGTCAGCCTCTCCATGTACAGTACTCTTCCGATGGAAGTCGGTCGTTGACCGCATTGACCATGCTGCGCCGAGAGCATCAAGGCGGTCGACGACGGCGAGGCCTAGGAAGGGGAAGACGCGGATCTGGGGAAGACGCGGCAGTGGATGCCCATGCGGAGAGGAATACGAGGGTTCACTTGTTCGGCTGCGGTGTGAGGCTGCCGTCACCGCAGAATAACAGGAGGCTGCCGAATACTAGGTTGGTGTAGTAGGAGGCGGTGAGGCCTCGACGGCATCATAGTCGGCCACTTGAGGCAGTAGCACGCGGCACGACCGACGCTGCTTTGGGCGTCTGGAGCAAGAAGTCAAGAGGTTGAATAAGCACTACGGCCGTTGGATGAACACCGTACGGTAACTGGAGCTAGAATCAGTCATATTGCCCAAGTTGACAAAGCCCTCCGTCCCCGTCAACTTGGTAGGCCCACAAGTCAGCCTCCCACTATGCTGGGTTCCAGCTAGCAGGGGCAATATTCAATTTTTTTGTGCGTAATACGGAGGCACTTCCTTGCGTGCGAAGATATAGCTGGTTGGTTCGACCTGTCAGCAGGGGGCACCTTTTTTCGCGAAATACAGAGGCTCTTCCGGTGGGTCCCATATGTCCGGTGGATGAATCACTATTTTGCACGTAATAAGGAGGCATTTCCTTGTGTGCGACCGTGGACCTAGCTGCAACCTCTCCACATACAGTCCATGTCCGATGGATGTCGTTCATTGACCATGTTGACCAGGCCGTGCCGAGAGCACCATGGCGGTGGATGACGACGAGGCCTGGTAAGGGAACAACACGGAGCCAGGGAAGACTCGACAATGGTTGCCCACGCGGTGGGGAGTACGAGGGTTTACTGGTCCGTCTGTCGTCGCCAGAAAATAACAGGAGGTGTGGGTGAGTAGAGGAATGGCTGGCCAGCAATGGAGTAGGGTGCGGTCGGAGGTGGGAGCAGGCAGTCCTGATGAAGTCATGTACCTGGGGTAGGGTCATGGACCTGCCCAAGGATACCCTCCACTAGGACATTCACAAGAGAAGCAGCCTTCCAGTCGACCTGGTAGGCTTCCACTCGACAGATTCAAAGGCACTCGACTATGAAGACCCACTCGACCACCAAGAGTCCAAGAGCCACTCGGTGTCCAAACGGTCAGTAGTTAAATTGTCTTTATGACATTATTGACACTTTTTGTACGGCTTTACCATTAACGCCTAGCTTTATTGTACATTAAACCCTCTACTACGTGGGCGGGCTGGGGTCTGGCGCACTCTATATAAGCCACCCCTCCACAGTAGAAGGGTTCGCACCGTAACACACATACGCATATAATCCAGTCGACCGCCTCCGGGCTCCGAGACGTAGGGCTATTACTTCCTCCGAGAAGGGCCTGAACTCGTAAATCGCTTGCGTATACAACTACTCCATAGCTAGGATCTTGCGTTGGCACCCACCTTGGGGCAGGTGTTCTAGCGGATTGTTGGAGAAGTTGGGATTCTCTCGATCTCCGGCATCATGGTTTCAGGTGGAGTTCTGGTCGACGGCCACGAGATCTGTCTCGGTGCGCTCACGTTCGTCGCCGACGACTCCGCTTGGCTTCAGGAGGCTCCACTCGACGTGGACGCGCTCCCCGTCAGCGGGGCGACGCACTTCGCGGCGTGTCCATGGGCGTCCTCCTGCGGCAACCGTCGACTCCAAGATGGGTCGGCTCTGCGCCGCCTTCACTCCTGGGCCTCCCACCGCGCAAGCTGCCCGGCCGGTCGAGGCTTCAGCGGTGGGTGAGGCACGCGGTGGCCCGCCATCGGCCATCCCCAAGTCGCGACGATCGAGCCCGACGAATCTCTCTACGACTGCTCGACCTGGCCGACCGGCTCCGTGAGACCGCCTCCGAATGCGATAGCGATGACCGGTGGCAGAGGTTCTGATGGTCGATGGACCACGCAGTCCCCCTGGATTCACCCGCACCAATGAAGGTGGCGGTGGAGGCGATCCGGCGCAAGCCCACGAAGAGTACTTGCCCGAGCCCCTCACTTCGCTCCAGAGTGAAGAGCTTCGTCGGAACATGGATGCACTTCACACTCCTATCGTTGGAGAAACCCCGAGGCCCGCGCTTTGGAGGATGCGCTGGCCAATAACCTGGTTGAGCGACTCGACCGAGAATCTTCAGCGAAGTAATCGGATGAGCGTCTGTGACAGAGGGTTCCAGAATCCATCGACGCCGGCTCTTTCAAACGCCAACCTGTATATCGAACTCCGATTCAGAATTTAGCGGCTGCCGCCCGTATAGCGTAAGTCTATTCAGCCTTCCCATCGGAGGCAGGTAGAGGTTTGCAACAAATCGTGGATTTGCTCCGGCGGCAGGAGACCAAAACTCAGTTGTATCCCGCGGAACAGGATTCACACCGATCCGTCGCCGCGAATTCATTCGATCGGCTCATAGTCCAAGATCGCCCCAGAGGCGTGAGGAACGTGGAGGCCGGCGTGATGATCAATACAAGGGTCGCGAGCAGTATGAGCACCGATTCGATCGCAACGATCGACGTCGAGTGCCCACCCCTCCCCAAAGGGGTGGATCATATGCTCCTCGGCAGCAGGATGATAGACGCCAAAACAGTGCTGGATGAAGAGTTCCAGTCGACCCCAGGGAACCAGGCTTTCATGCGAGATCCATTATCGTTCAAGGTTTGGTTGACAGGAACAGAGCTCACTGAGACGGCCATGATAGAGATGTTCCTTCCAGTAGTAGAGTCCATGTCTCGGGACCAGAGTGTTTCAAAGAGCCATCGTGGCTGCGGTGATTCCCCAACTTCAGGTTGGCGATCGGAGTCGACAAGTTCATCGGAGAATCCAAGCCCGACACCGGCTTGAAGATTACCGAGTGGCGGTTCAGATCAGCGGTGGCAATGATGAGGTAGTCATGAAGCATTTACCTCTTCTGTTGGAGGGTTCAGCCCGGGCGTGGTTGAATCAGTTAGCACCCAGCAGTATTTACACTTGGGAAGATCTTGCCCGAGTATTTGTCAGGACATTTGAAGGAACTTGCAAACGACCGGCGGGTTTGAGAGTGTTGCACTCGTGTGTGCAAAAGTCGAGTGAAACCTTGAGAGATTATATCCAGAGGTGGATCACTTTGCACCACACAGTGGAGAATGTGTCTGATCACCAGGCAGTCTGTGCGTTCAAGGAATGCGTCAAGAACAGAGAATTGAGTTTGAAATTTGGTCGAACCGGAGATATGACCCTGAGTTGGGTGATGGAGATTGCCACCAAATATGCAAATGGTGAAGAAGAAGACCGGCTTCGGAGTGGTAAATATAAATCTGCCGCCAATGAGACCGGCGGAGGAAATTCCAATGGAAGCATAAGAAGTCGAGCTTGCCGGCTCTTGGAGAGGCCTTGGCAAAGGACCCTGTGAAAGTTCAAGGGGAAACCCAAGGGTCCTTGGAACCTTAAGAAGGTGAAAGATCAGTATGGGAACAACGTGTTGGATTTACCATGTCATATTCATACAAAGAAAGATGAAGAGGGTAAACTCATTTACCCGAAACATACCACTCGATAGTGTCGGCTCTTGATTCAGCAGTTCCAAGGGAAACAGCCCAAGGATAAGGATAAGGAGACAAAAAAGTTGAGGATAGAGATGACAGTGATGGTGGATATCCCGTGTCAATTCCACCACGATGATTTTTGCCGACGCCGAAAGCAAAAGTCGATTGAAGGTCTCAATCGGGAAGTAAACTTGGTTGCTCGGCGACTCCCAATTATCTCGAAATGGTCCTGCACCGCCATCACATTCGACGGTGGGCCCGATCACCAACGCACATTGCCACCCCTGGGAGGCCAGCATTGGTGGTCGACCCAGTTGTTGAAGGCACTCGACTGACCAAAGTCCTGATGGATGGTGGTAGTGGTTTGATTATATTATACGCGGAGACGTTGAAAGGGATGGGCATTCCGATTTCCAGACTCAAGACAAAGAATATGAGCTTCCACGGAGTCATTCCTGGAAAGAAGGCTGAGTCACTCGGCCAAATTTCTCTTGATGTAGTTTTTGGTGATTCAAAGCATTTCTGGAAAGAAAGGTTGACCTTCGAGGTCGTGGACTTCCAGAGCGCTCATCACGCTATTCTAGGGAGACCAGCTTATGCACGTTTCATGGCCCGACCATGTTACGTGTATCTTAAACTGAAGATGCCTGGTCCCAAGGGCGTGATCACTGTCACGGGAAATCGGAAGAAGGCTGAAGAGTGCTTCCACAAAGGCTCTAAGATCGCCGATGCTCAGTTGGCAGTGGTAGAGCTACAAGAGTATCAGAAAACTGCAGATCCGAGTGATTTGTTGCGAGCTAAGAAGCCCGCTACGGAGTCAGCATTCCAGTCGACTGGCGAGATGAAACAGGTTCACATTCACCCGACTGATCCCGACGCTGCTCCAACCAACATCTCAACGACACTCGACTCAAAATTGGAAGAAGCGCTCATCCAGTTCCTCCGTGAGAACTGGGACATCTTTGCATGGAAGCTTCACTGACATGCCGGTGTTCCTGTGGGCTGGCTGAGCATCGCCTATGAGTCGACCCAAAATTCAAACCAGTTAAAGAGTATCTTCGGCGGTCCGCCGTCCAGAAGAGAAAATCCATTGGCGAGGAGGTGGCTCAGCTCTTAGCAGCAGAGTTCATCCGAGAGATCTACCACTCCGAGTGGCTCGCGAACATTGTCATGGTCCCCAAGAAAGACAAGTCGTTGCGCATGTGCATCGATTTCAAGCATATCAATCGGGCCTGCCCGAAAGATCATTTCCCTCTTCCTCGTGATCGACCAAATAGTCGACTCAACTGCGGGATGCGAGAGGTTGTCTTTTTTTGACGCCTATTCCGGGTACCATCAGATCCGTCTGTATGGACCCGATGAGATTAAAACAGCGTTTATCACTCCATTCGGGTGCTTCTGTTATGTCACCATGCCATTCGGTCTCAAGAATGCCGGAGCCACATTCATGAGGATGATTCAAAAGTGTTTGCTCACTGAAATCAGTCGGAATGTGGAAGCGTGCATGGAAGAAGTCAGACAAGTTCGAGTGGACTCTAGAAGCTGATGCAGCGTTCGCAGAGCTCAAAGCTCTGCTCTCCACCCAGCCGGTGCTTGCTGCTCCAATCAGCAATGAGCCTTTGCTGCTTTACATTGCAGCCACTGGACAAGTCGTCAAGACTGCATTACTACGGTCGATCGGGAAGAAGAAGGAAAAGCCTTCAAAGTTCAACGCCCAGTTTATTATCTTTCAAGTAATGCAATTTCACAAAGCAAAGATACCCTCACTATCGGAAGCTTGTTTATGGGATCTATATGACCACGAAGAAGGTTGCTCATTATTTCTCCGATCATTCCATTACAGTCGTCGGCCGACGCCTTTGTCGGAAATTCTTCATAACAGAGATGCAACCGGTCGAGTGGCAAAATGGGCGATTGAACTCCTTCCCTTGATATCAAATTCGAGGCAAAGAAAGCCATCAAGTCCCAAGCAATAGCAGATTTCCTCGCCGAGTGGGTGAACAGCAGCTTCACCCAAGTTCACTCGAACCTTTGGACTATGTTTTTCGACGGTTCCAAGATGCTGAATGGTTACTGTGCGGTGTTGTATTGGTTTCCCCGAGGAGATAGGCTCAAGTATGTTCTCCAGATTCACTTTGATTCTTCCAACAACGAAGCAGAATATGAAGCACTCTGTATGGGTTGCATGGCCATTTCATTTCGGCGTCCGGCCGCCTTATGGTTTATGGCGACTCAGATCTGGTTGTTAATCAAGTGATGAAGGAGTGGGATGTCAGAAGCCCAGCTATGACAGGTTATTGTAATGCAGTGAGAAAGCTGGAGAAGAAATTCGAGGGGTTAGAGCTTCATCATATACCTCGACTGAAAAATCAAGCTGCGGATGATTTGGCAAAGATAGGGTCCAAGAGAGAAGCCATTCCTAGTGATGTATTTTTTAGAACACATTCATGCTCCATCAGTGCAGGAGGATCCTTTCACAGAAGAAGCCCCGCAGCAAAAGAGTGCAAATGATCCGATCAGAAGTTGAGGTCCCAGTAGTGGTCGACCTAATTATGGAAGTTGTGGTCATCACTCCCGATCGACAGTGCCGTACATCGCATATATCCTTAGGAAAGAGCTCCCGAGAAAAATAAAGAAGAGGCTTGACAGATCGTCTGCTGATCCAAGGCCTTTACAATAATCAAGGAAAATTGTACAGAGAAAGCGCCGATCGAGTCGGCCGTAAGTGTATCACGCCGTAAGAAGGTCGATAAGTCTTGAGGATATCCACTCGGGGACCTATGGCCATCATGCGTCCTCTCGGACCATTGTGGCTAAAGCATACCGAGCGGGATTTTACCGTCAAGGCAAATGAAATGGCAAAAGAAATAGTCGACAAGTGTGAAGGATGTCGGTTCTATTCCAACATGTCGCACAAGCCAGCCTCGAGCTTGAAGACCATTCCACTCGTTTGGCACTTCATTGTTTGGGGATTGGACATGATTGGACCTTTGAAAACTGGCGAAGCGGCTTCACTCATTTGCTAGTAGCAATCGACAAGTTCACCAAGTGGATCAAGCCAAGCCCATCAAAAACCTCGATGCATGCAATCGCTATCAGTTTCATCAGAGAATTGATATTCAGATATGGAGTTCCGCATAGCATCATCACTGACAATGGGTCAAACTTCGATAATGACAAGTTCAAAGCCTTCTGCGCCTCTCAAGGCACGCGGGTCGACTAGGCTTCAGTGGCTCATCCTCAGTCGAATGGACAAGCAGATAGTGCAAACGGCCTCATTCTCAAAGGGCTAAAACCTCGGCTGATGCGTGATCTCAAACACGCAGCAGGAGCGTGGGTCGCATTTAACTTCCATCAGTTCTGGGGATTGAGGACCACTCCTAATCGGTCGATCGGGAGAACTCCATTCTTCCCGGTCTATGGAGCTGAAACAGTTCTGCCGAGTGACTGCTTCACAATGCGCCTCGAGTCGAGCTATACTCGGAAGAGGAAGCGAACAAGCCCGCCAAGATGCAATCGACCTCTTGGAAGAGGAGAGAGATGGCCTTGATCCGCTCGACTATCTATCGCCAAGACTTGCGCCGATTCCATGCCGTAAATGTGAAGAGTCGAGCCTTCCAAGAGGGAGATTTGGTCCTCCGAGTGGATAAACAGAAACCACACAAGCTTGCTCCCACTTGGGAAGGTCCCTTCATCGTCACGAGGGTCCTCCACAACGGAGCGTATCATCTCTACAACGTTGATCGCCAGATCAACGAGCCTCGAGCTTGAACAGCGGAGCTGCTCCGCCTTTTACACTTAAAACTCACTCGGTTGAGATGTAATAAAAGTACTTTTGTAGTTTGTTTATCTAAGACAAGAATGTTATAATTCTCCCAGTGATTAATATTGCTTTTTGTTGGAATTTCCCCCAGTGGGTGGCTTAGCTGCGAATCCGATTCACCTAAGTTTGTAAAAAAAATCCTTTCCCAAAGGCAGGTCTCTCACTCGGGGCTTAGCTGCGAATCCGCTTCGCCTCAGTATTCAAAATCCTACCGAGTGGCGAGCCAGCCTCCCACTCGGAGGCTTAGCTGCAGTCCAAGTACTCTCCTAAGTTTCCAAAATCCGACCGAGTGGCGAGCCAGCCTCCCACTCGGAGGCTTAGCTGCAGTCCAAGTACTCGCCTAAGTATCCAAAATCCCACCGAGTGGCGAGCCAGCCTTCCCACTCAGAGGCTTAGCTGCAGTCCAAGTACTCGCCTAAGTATCCAAAATCCTACCGAGTGGCGAGCAATCCTCCTACTCGGAGGCTTAGCTGCAGTCATAGTAATCGCCTATGTATTCAAACCCTACCGAGTGGTGAGCCAGCCTCCCGCTCGGGGGCTTATAACAGCTCAAGGATTCGCCTCAAACCTCCCACTCGGGAGCTTAGCTGCAGCCCAGTGCTCGCCTAAGTAATAAAAATCCTACCGAGTGGAGAGCAAACCTCCCACTCGGAAGCTTAGCTGCAGCCCAGTGCTTGCCTAAGTAATAAAAATCCTACCGAGTGGAGAGCAAACCTCCCACTCGGAAGCTTAGCTGCAGCCCAGTGGCCGCCTAAGTAATTAAAATCCTACCGAGTGGAGAGCAAACCTCCCACTCGGAGGCATAGCTGCAGCCCAGTGCTCGCCTAAGTAATAAAAATCCTACCGAGTGGAGAGCAAACCTCCCACTCGGAGGCTTAGCTGCAGCCGAGTGCTCGCCTAAGTAATAGAAACCCTACCGAGTGGAGAGAAAACCTCCCACTCGGAGGCTTAGCTGCAGCCCAGTACTCGCCTAAGTAATAGAAATCCTACCGAGTGGAGAGCAAACCTCTCACTCGGGGGCTTAGCGGCAACCCAGTGCTCGCCTAAGTAATAAAAATCCTACCGAGTGGAGAGCAAACCTCCCACTCGGAGGCTTAGCTGCAGCCCAGTGCTCGCCTAAGTAATAAAAATCCTACCGAGTGGAGAGCAAACCTCCCACTCGGAGGCTTAGCTGCAGCCCAGTGCTCGCCTAAGTAATAAAAATCCTACCGAGTGGAGAGCAAACCTCTCACTCGGGGGCTTTGCTGTAGCCCAGTGCTCGCCTAAGTAATAAAATCCTACCGAGTGGAGAGCAAACCTCCCACTCGGGGGCTCAGCTGCAGCACAGTACTCGCCTAAGTAAGGAATTCATCCGGATCCGCAAGGACGATAAGGTGCAGGTCGACTGCTACCTTCTCCTTCGGAGCTTCGCCACAAGTACAACGTGCGGCCCATCCCAATCCGCAAAGACGACGAGGTGCAGGTCGACTGCTACCTCCTCCTTCGGAGCTTCAACGGAATATCTTCCGAAATGAAGAATAAAGTTCTCTCGAAGGCAAGCAAAGCATGTTAAAGGAAAAATCAAGTTCGGATAAACGTCCTACGTATCCAAAGGTGCTCAGGCGTTAAGCCTGTTAAAGTTTATCGATTCTGAAACCACTCGGCATTCCGAGGCAAATTTAAAGTGGGACTTGAAGTTTTTACTCGTCCGGCGGAGGACTGGAAGGCGCAACAAACTGGTCGAGGTCGATTCCGGCCGGCAATACGGGTAGCAGCAGCGATGAAAGTCTCCATGAAAGACCTGAAGTCGTGCTTCTGGTATTGGCAACCTTGAGAGACACCAGCTTGTCCTCTTGCGCTTCTTTGCGGTGGGACACGAACCGTAGATAGAGCAACATCGGCACCACACCGGCAGACGACTTCTTCCATTCTTGCACTCGACTTGGAATCTCATTCACCGAGTCATCAAAGATTCAAGATCATTACGAGAGTCTGTTACGCCAGAGAGTCGAGTCGATCCGCGACATCGCAACTTTCGATCGAGCAAGATAATCCACTGCGCTAGCAACACGAGACTCGATCGGAGCACATTCATAGCAACCGTCCTTCACGGGAGAGTTGACGGGTCCAAACTGGTTTCCACTGACCGGTTTCTTCTTCAAAGTTTTGGCAGAATTCTGAAAACACAACTCAGATTCAAAATGAAGATCATATGATGAGCGGTGAGAGCAAGGCAGTTGGATAAAAGAGATTACCTTCAAGCATGAGAAATAGCTTCTTGGCGAACCCTCCAAGATAAATCTCCGTGTCGCTTTCGCTTCCGCCACCGGCCAACCTTGTCGACAGAACATTCTTGTCGTTCTTCACCGACCGACTTCCTTGTTAGTCAGCGTCAAGAGAGGCTTTCAGCTTGGTATTTTCATCTTCAAGTTTGTCGACCGAGGCAAGCTTCTCTTAATGAGCTTTGTTTTCTCCAAAGCCGCCTATACGTACCTCTCTCGCAAGGTCAAGGTCCTTCTTCTTCAAAGTCTCTTCCAGTTTATCTGCAAAGCGTCAATGGGAACAGAGTTGAGAATGGGCAGAAAAACAGAGGCAGTCGTCAAAAATTCTCACCAGCCATACCTTTTGCTTCATCCTGTGCCTTGTGCAAATTCTCCTGAGCAAACTTCAAATCGAGGTTGAGCTGAATCTGCTTCTTCTCTAACTCAGTATAGCGAGCCACAAGCTCGCAAGATTTCTACAAAGAGTCAACCAACGAAAGACATCAAAGACAGATCACTTCCGAGTGACTAAGGAAAAATAGTAGCATTTCTAAGACTACGGTCGAATAAAAACATTCGACAGTAGTCTCGGAGACTACACCACCGGCGGGTGCACTCAGCGTGCCCCCACTGGTTTACCAATTTGGTTCGATCAGTCGACCAAAAGAGGCAAAGAGGCTATGATTCTAAAAACATGGCTAATTGTCAGCGGTCAACCGCAGTAAAAAAACAGTTCTTTAGACTATAGTCAACTGCACGCAGTCGACCATCGTCTCGGGGACTACACCCAGTGGGTGCACTCAGCGTGCCCCCACAAAAGTTCAAACGACACACACACCCAGTGGGTGTACAGATATGGAAATTTCCAGAAGAAAGCAGTTTCAGATTCAAAGCAAGCGACGACTGACTTACTTGGACATTGCTCTGGAGAGCTGAACTAGCATCATAGGCCGCCTGACTTGCCTCTCGAGCCGCTTTCACCTGCTCCATCATGATCCCTGCCTGGCGTATGGCCTACTTAGCAGCACTTCCTTGGTCTTCCGGGACGTGGTGTGTAGCAAAGAGAGATGGTGGATCAGCGATCGGCGAAGTGGGCGGGCACTTGTCGGTGACACGGCAATGAAAGATCTGAGAAGTCCGAGTGGGGTTGCCTCCCTCGAAATCAACGTCTCGGGAGTTGCCGCGACTTGAGCAGCCTTGCCGTGAGGCACTTTCTTGTTCCTCCTTTTCCTCAATGGCGCTTCCTCGTCATCATCGGGAAGATCAATGACGTGAGGCGGAACTACAAGAGAGATCCAGAAGTAAACATAGAAGCCCAATCGACTAAAAAGCCCCAGTCGGCTAAAACTGAAATCTCAGAGATCTTACCAAGATTGGAAGTAGCCGCATCCTCCTTTTCATGATCATCATGCTTGGCTGAAGTCTCGGAGGTAGCAGCGCTGTAGATTTCAGGAGTCGGGTGATCAGTCATCAAGTCGACTAAAAGTTCACTCATGTTGAAAAAGGAAATACAAGGTTCTGTTGGTTACCCGGAGATGGTGGGGATGACCATTCGCATCTTGGGCAGGGCCTTCGCCGGCTTCGACGACGTCGCTCGAGGTTGCTTCGGCGCCTTCTTAGTCGGCGCGGGAGAAGTTGTCCTAGGTTGCTTCGTCGACTGACCGGTGGGCACAACAGCTTTACCGCGTCCGGCTGCCAGGTCGTGCGTCGACTTGGACCTTCCCTCCAAGCGAGGAGGTTCGACGTCTTCCTCCTCTTCTTCCTCCTCCTCCTCATCATCAGAGCCATCATCCTCCTCATCCTCTTCGCCATTGGACTCCCATTCCTCCGGACTCTCACCTCCACTTCCTTCTTCTTCTTCGGCTGCTTCCTGTGCCCCGTTGGGCATCGAGTACATCTCAGTGGTGACCTAGAAGACAACAAAACAAGGTTAAAGTCAGTCGACGAAATTGACATCAAAGCAGGAGGTATGCAGCGAGAATCACGATCGGAGATAAGTAATGAGACCTTATGCAGTTCGTAACTACGGTCGAGTGGTGGAATCCTCCTAGCTCCGCGAGGGTTATCTTTATTTCCTGTGATGGCAGTCATCCACTTCTCCAGTATGGCGTCATCAACCTCCTCCAGATGGACCCGAGTGGTATCATCCGTACCGGAGTACATCCACATCGGATGACCTCGGCATTGGAGCGGCTGAATACGCCGTCGGAGAAAAACCACCAGGAGATCCATGCCGGTCACCCCTTCGCGAATAAGCTGGACTACACGCTCCATCAGAAGCTTTACTTGGGCCTTCTCCTCTGGCAACACCTTCAGGGGAAGATGGCTTCTTCACTCGACTCATGGAGAAAGGAGGGAGCCAGGTCAATCGCCTCCAAGGCGTCGGCTGGTCTTGGCAATAAAACCAGGTCGTGACCACCCTCTAACCGAGTCGGGAGAGTCATAGCTGGAAAGGCGCTCTTCCCCTCATCCGGACTCCGAGTCCCCCACACATTTGGATTACTTGGGTCCTCTCGTCATTCGGCTCGTTTTCTTCACCGTCTGAGAGCGACAGGTGAATATGTGCTTGAAAAGACCCCAATGCGGTCGACAACCCAAGAAATTCTCGCAGAGTGAAACGAAAGCAACAAGATACACAATGGAGTTTGGAGTGAAATGGTGGAGTTGTGCTCCAAAAAAGTTCAGAAACCCCCGGAAAAAAGATTTGGCGGCAGAGAAAACCCCCTATCTACGTGGGTGGCCAGGAGGACGCACTCACCCTCTTCAGGCTGCGGTTGCCACTCCGTGCCCGGAAGCCTCGCTGACCCATGGGGGATCAATCGCCGTTGGCGGATCGGTGAGATCTTTGTCGGTGATGGTCGCATCGGATCCGGGGCCTCCTTGGACCCAGCCTTGCGGCAGCTTGGACCGCGAAGAGGAGCCGCCCCGACTGGGCGCTCTCCCATTGGCCTTCGCCACCATCTTCTTCACCCGTTCCAAGGCGGCAGTCTTGTCCTTCACCATGGTCGCCGGCGAGAGAGGTACCGAGCTTCGGTGCTGGACGAACGGAGAGCGTGGCGAGAAAGTTTTGGAGGCGGAGAGAAGATGCCCGGTCCAACGCCTTATATGGGGTCGCTTCCGAGTGGCTGACCGGTAGGCCCAGGCAATCCCATCACGATCCCGCAACAGGCGCGCGCATGATGCGTGGCGAAAAAGGCGGCGCGAGGATCGAGGCGTCATCGTCTTATCCCATCCGAAAAGTGCGGTTTTCTCCGCTTCGCGCGCTTCCCAAAATTCAGATCCCACGAAATCCGCTAACCGCAGAGCAACTTGTCAGATAACAGATTTCTTCAGATCCGTCGCTCGGAAATCCTCAGGTTCACAAAGTTCACTCGACAAACACGAAGAATGGATCAAGGCGACTGAAAGAAAGGTTGACGTCATCACCAAAAGGTCATTGATCCATAGTAAGACGCACTCACAACACGAATAACAGGTCGGAAAGATTCTCAACTCCTTCCTCACTCAAACCTCGATCTATTCGGGGGCTAATGATGAAGTCATATACCTGGGGTAGGGTCATGGACCTGCCCAAGGATACCCTCCACAAGGACATTCACAAGAGAAGCAGCCTTCCAGTCGACCTGGTAGGCTTCCACTCGACAGATTCAAAGGCACTCGACTAAGAAGACCCACTCGACCTCCAAGAGTCCAAGAGCCACTCGGTGTCCAAACGGTCTGTAGTTAAATAGTCTTTATGACCTTAATGACATTTTATGTAAGGCGTTACCAGTAACGCCTAGCTTAATGTACCTTAAACCCTCTACTATGTGGGCTGGCTGGGGTCCTGGCGCACTCTATATAAGCCACCCCCCTCCACAGGTAGAAGGGTTCGCACCCCTGTAACACATACGCATATAATCAAGTCGACCGCCTCCGGGCTCCGAGACGTAGGGCTATTACTTCCTTCGACAAGGGCCTGAACTCGTAAATCGCTTGCGTATACAACTACTCCATAGCTAGGATCTTGCCTCTCCATACCTACCCCCCATTCTACTGTCAGACTTAGAACCACGACAAGTCCCACCGGCGCTAGTTTGGGAGGCTGGAGCAAGAAGATCAGATATTCAAGAAGCAGCACGACCGTTGGATTAACATCCGACGATCACTTCTGCTAGAATCGTTTGTGGACTAAGTTGACAAAGCCTTTCGTACACGTCAACCTAGTAGACCCACAAGTCAGCCTCCAAATCTGTCCCAAACAGCATACAACCCAAAATTTCTAGCCAGGTTCAAATTAATTTTAAAACTAAATATACCTTAATTTAAATTCAACGAAATTTTACGCGAACAAAAACAATGAAATTTAAAATATCAAAATCCGAAAGAAAACGTATTTTGGAACTAATTGCCTGTCTGCTATATTTTTTCATTTTATAGCCCATCTATTATTACTTATAGCCCATTACTTATTACTTATAGCCCATTTTCTGGGCAAAATGCATCCCTCCTCGTCTTGAAAGATTTCGGGCCCAGTAGGGCGTAGAAAAGCATGTAGGCATACGTTGGTTATTCTACAAAAAACAAAATAGCTGGCTAGCCATTTTCAGAAAGGAAAAAAACAAACTCGGCTGGTCATGTGCTAAACATATGAATAAAAGCCTGGGCTAGAAGGGCCACAGCTCCAGCACAACCAAGTTGATACCCTTCTCCGTCCTGAAAAAACAAACTTATTGCGAGCGCTGATAGGTCCATACTGTCAACCTCACCATGTACAGTCATCTCCTTATTCCTCTCGGTTGTTGACCAAGGTGACAACACCGAAGGGTGGCGTCGCGGCAAGCGAACCAAGGCAGAGGACGATGGTGAGGCCTCGGACGGGAACTAGCAGGAGCCGAGGAAGAAGAGCAGAGTTTTAGGGTGCGATGTGGCCAAGAAGCATGCACAGTAGCACAACCAGTCATGGGCGGCCGGAGCAGGCGGTGCCGCCGGTGCTGGTTTGGCTTTGGCGGCTCGAGGAAGCAGAAACTGAAGAAACACGACAGACGTTGAATGTCAATCCAACGGTCAAGGTTGGCACAATTGTTTGTTGACTAAGCTGACACCAAGTAGCATACTTTTTTATATATAGGAAGAAAAGAAAAATGGGGCTCGTTCGCCTCATAACATTCCCAAAACTGCGAACATTCGATCTTATGTCGCAACTAAAACTGCGAGGAAAATGCATTCGTCTGCCGTCCTCCTCCCAGGGAACGTTCACCACATAAGTGACTAGCACCCTTGGTTTTCAACCGAGAGGTCTTGGGTTCGAGTCCCAGGAACTCTCAATTTTTTCATCCTTCCTTCCTCACAAAAAAAATAAAGAAAACCAAAGACTTGAGAAGGCGAACAGAACAAGCTAGTGTACAAGTAAAGAGACGTTGCTGAGTTTTAGAGAAAAGAGAGACGTGCTCCTGTAGCTGGTTCGAATCCAGACCTAGACTATGAATATATATGGTGCTATGCTACTCTCCAAGCAATGAAACTTACATATCCAACGTTCGCTTCTCTTCTTCTCTACTTACTCTGCCTAGCATCAGAAGCTCTGGCCACAGCAACCATGTCCGCTGGCTGCTCGTCCACCTGCATTTTAGCAGGCAACAACCAGAGATGCGCCAATTCGCCACCCGTATCATCGCATGTGGGTCTCAAAGACACTTCCCAAAGACTACGCACCGTAGCGGTTGCTCGCCATGGCTGGCTACCGTTAGTGGTGAATGCGAATCGCAAATCATGCATAGTCATCCATCCCATCTCAACCACAATCCTCAACCCTGGACGAGTCTTCTACAAATGACCGAATCATGGGGTAATAATATGTTTAAGCATATTTCTGCTGCTTTCAGTTGCTGATTTTTTTAATAGTTTGGTTGATGATCTTCCAATTTGATTCGTGTAGGAAAGGGAAGATTCGTGTGATTTGTATTTTTGGGAAGTTGCTGATGTGGGGGAATGCAACTACACTGATTATTTGGTTATTCGAGGAATCCAATAACAGCAGGTTGGGGTGTTGGACAAGTAACTAAACGAACCACAGGAGAGGAAAATGCAGAGAAGAAGGTTGAAGATGCAATTACTCAGATCATTGCCAAGCAACAGCTGTTGAACGGCCTTGACAGCAATGAGGAGATAAAAGAGCTTGTGAAGATAATGGGAAAAATCGATATGCTCTATACGATGATTGTCTCTTTATTTGCAGTGTATGTAGCACTCGTGATGTATTCAGTGGCTATGACATGAGCACTTTGCTGAAACTAGTAATGAATGAAACCTGTGTAGTAGGCTGGGCTTAGTGTTGTGAACATCTAATGATTTCTATTAACGGAAATCAGGGGGTATCCCCTTTTGCTCAGAAATAAATAAATAGCAGAGGCTCTGTCGGGTCAGCTTTGTTCTCATTCGAAGACGTCGAGCAAATTGCAGTCCAGGAGCAAACTATGTCATCAAATTCAAGTTTCACAGCCAAATATGAGTACAAGTAAACAAGAATTTCATCGTGTTTTAGTTGTCATACAATCACCAAACACAAATCAGCATACATAACAAGTGATGTTCTCACAGCAAAATACTAAACAACAGGTTCATCAGGTTTCAGTTGTCATAGCAAACACAATTTCACATAGTAGATAAAAAACGTCTTCTGACAGGAAAATACGACAAAAGCAATGTAATCATCATCCGCAGCAGTAGCGTCAACATATTCGCCATGTGTATCAGTCTGAATCTTTCGGTTTGTCCTCTTGTCCAAATCTTTCCTGTAACTCGAACAGAATAATCTTTCGGTTTGTCCTCTTCTCGACTCTTTCTTGTAACTCGAACAGAATAATCGAAAACATTGAGCCTGGGATTGTCTTCACCCACCTCTTTGCAAAGATGATCAGCTGTTTAAATGTATTTTGAGCAGAATGTTAACGCTTCAGTAGCAATGTAGGCCTCTGCAATGGAACCCTCTGGTCTAGCTGTATTCCTAACATAGCCCTTGAAAGTGCCTAGCGCCATACTATACTGGACCTCTAAGTAGTGCCTCATCAGGTAGATGAACAGCCAAATGCACCATCACATCAAAGAAGGTTGGAGGATATATCTTCTCAAGGTCACATATGATAGTCGGTATGTTGTCTCTAAGACGCTCCAAACCATCTATCCTGATATTTCTACTGCAGAGTTCCCTGAAGAATTTTCCCAACTCTGCAACTGCTCTGTATAAGTCAGGGCGGCCCAATCCTCTAAGGATAACATGTAAAACCATTTGAAGTAGGACGTGGTAGTCATGAGTTTTCAATCCTTGTACCTTGTTTCCATCTGCAATTACTCTCATTTCAGGGTTTGAAGCAAATCCATTTGGGAATCTCACACTTGACAGGACCTCGCAGAATTATTTTCTTTTAACCTTGTCCAAGACGTACACAGCTCGTGCCATATCCCGTGTACCTTAATATTGCACCTGCAAATCCTGTTTGATACCCAGGTGTGTCAAATCAATCCTAGATTTTAAGGTATCTTTCGTCTTGCCTTCAATATTAAGAAGTGTGCTAATAATGTTGTCACATGTATTTTTCTCGATGTGCATCACATCAAGATTATGCTGCAGATCCAAATTTTTCCAATACTCCAAGTCCCACAAAGTGGACCTACGGGTAAACAATAATCTCTCTTCTGCCCTGCCACGCTTCCTTTTCCCGCTAGCATTACCAGGATGGTTTCCTGGTGTAATATGCCTGACCTTCTCTAATTCCACTTGCAAGTCATCGGCAGTGAGCCTCTTTAGTGCATCACAGTTTTCATGCTTTGCATTGAACACATGTCTTTAGTATTTTCTAGGATGCGGCTTGTCCTTGGCAAGGAAACCACGGTGTCCAATGTAATAGATCTTGCTAAGTATTGCGTATGACAGCTGATTCCTGTCACAGCGAACGCATGCATTGTAACCATGTGTCATTCACCCTGACATAGTGCCCAAAGACACATAATCATGGATGCACCAAATTATGCTAGCACGCAGACAGAAATCAGCTGGTGGGCTGCTATATAGGTCTCGAGTGAGAACACCCCTCCATAGCTGTTGAAGTTCCTCCACAAGAGGCTCCATGAATAAATCAAAATCCTTTTGCAGGACTTTTTGTACCTGGGATGAGCAAGGACATCATGTAGTTTGATTCTTTGGTGCAGACATTTGGAGGCATGTTGTAAGGGATAACAAGCACTGGCCGCATGCTATATGTGGCGCTCTGGTGGCCAAATGGGTTAGATCCATCTGAAGCTAAGCCAAGTATAATGTTTCTCGGGTCAGAAGCAAACTTTTTGTGTTTATGATTGAAGCTTTTCCACTCACTACCATGAGAGGGATGGCTCATTACATTATGATCTCTGTACTCCTGGTTCCTAGAACGCCACAATACATCCTCTCTTGTTTCAGTCATGAAACAACCTCTGCAATCTTGGTATAATTGGAAAATATCTCAGAACATTATGAGGAATCCTCTTCACAGCATCACCATCTTTCCATCTTGAAAATTTGCATTTTGGGCATTCACTTAAGTTGGCATAATCCTTCCGGAACAGAACACAATTATTCTTACAAACATGGAGCATATCATATCCAATTCCAACTGCACGAAGGAAATTCTTGATTTTACTGTAGGTGTGTGGCAGCTCAGACGCATCTGGGAAAGATTTGTAAAAGAAGCCAACATCGCATCGAATGATTTGTTGGTCATCTACTCACATGTCTTCACCCGAAGAAAGGTGAGCATAGCTGAGAATACTGACAGCTTATTTCCTTGGGTGACAACCACGTTGCATTGTTCCAATGTTGGTCACCGTTTTTCTTCTGCACGTGAATGTTCACGAAATGCACGAGCATTTCGTAACATTGTTTCAATGTTGGTCATACTCACTGGCTCCTCCACCATCACCTCCTCCTCCTCTTCCACCTGAGCATTGACGTTCACAACTTCACCATGATGAACCCACCTAGTATATGTGACCGCCATACCATACAAGTGTAGATGATTTTTCACAGTTGACTGGGGTCTTGTAACTGAATTCATACAACTGCTACATGGGCAGAGCACATCTGATTTCGGACCACCGTACTCAGCTCTGATACAATTCATGAAGTTTTAAACCCCCTTGACATATGCAACGGAGAATCTTCAAGCAGAAGTTATCCAAGTCCTGTCCATCTGTTATACATACAAATTATTTCTTCTACTAGATATTACAGGAAAAACATATATGCTTTTTTATGAAGTCCAGAAAAAAAATACCTAGGTCGATGGCTAAAGCTATGGCAAGATATTTGGACAAGCAGATCTAAGTAACAAATTATATGTAAAGCTAATTAAGCAAACAGATTTGAGTGCTAAATTTTGGCAGGTCATTTCAGTAGTCAATGAGGCCTAGCACACAGCCATCAAACTATCGAAGGCCATCGCATCAACAAATATCGAGTATAAAATGGTGTGGAGCTATTTCACCTAACAGATTGGCTACTAGACCATGGCAATCTACGTCACAATAAATATATGGCAGGATATTTTAGTAACTAAACGGCCTTGGCATGCCATCTCAGCTAAGTAGATTGTCGTGGCTTTGTCACGGCAGATGTCTTTAGTGTCAGGACTTAGTCGCGAGGCCAACGCATCTATGTGGTAGCTTGAGAGGGGTTGAGCGGAATTGAGAGACGCAACACAAGACAGGGATTTAGACAGCTTGGGCCCGGAAACATCATCCGGTAAAAACCCTACATGCTGTTTGAGGCTAGGTCTCATTATGATCATGAGGGAGTCGCCGTAAACCGGCTCTCCTCTTTGTGTCTAGCCCTAGAGATTGTTTCTTCTTGCTTGTAGCTTGTCCCTCTTTGGGGAGCCCTGCCCCTCCTTATATATGTTGAGGGGGCGGGTTACATGTGGAGTCCTATTAGGATTAGGACTAGTCTATCTCTAATACAAACCAGATACAAGTCCAGGTCTTAACTCCTTGTAAGACAAATATTCCTTATGCCCTTCCTCTTAAACCGGCCCACAATAGTTGAACTGGCCTTCATGAACCGCCAGACGGGTCACCGGGTCTTGTCGCTCCTCTGACCCGTCACTTGGTCACCAGTGAGTTACAACGTCTGGCGGGTTCTTTGGTAAATTGCAGTGCAGGCGGGTCACCAGATGAATATCGCCAAGTGCCAGCAGGACCTCAAATAAACCGCCAAGTCCGGCCGGGTTAACTTCCGGCCGTTTTACACCGCGGGGTATATCCCCGACATTAGCCCCCAAGTTTAGCTTGGATTTATCCATGGTAAACATATGCTACAAAATAAACACTAGAACAAATTTGGCAGGTTGTGCTCCGGGTTAAGAATTCTTGTAGACTGGCACCTGATCGTCCTTAAGTCCTTTGTCATTTCCTCCTTCTAGAAAATCCGGGTCAATAACCAGCTTCATACTCAAATTGCTGATGTTGGCTTTTTATAGAAAAAATATTATGAAGAATAATCCACTTGAGTCGGCTTCCAGAGCACCGGCTTAAGAAATATTGGTCTTGAAATACTCATCTGATATTTAACCGGTTTGAAGATGGAGAACTTGCCGGTTTTATCATTGCCAAAAGGCTGTCGGGTTATAAAAACTTGATAATTTCGAGTCATGATTGTTACAGACACCGGTTCATGATTGTTGCCAATGCCGGTTCATGATTATTAATGCCGCCGGGTTGCAGCCAGAGGGTCATAATGATTGGTGACTCCGGGTCAACCTAGTTTGCTCAATCAGAGAATTTGAAAATATTTGTTCGATAATAATATAATACCTATAGCCCCCAAGTCTTTGAGCAGAACAAAGTGGTGGCTTAAGACTTTGCTTCAATATAAATACTGCCACTTTCAAAGAAATCCATGTTGTTCATCCCAGTGACTAGTAAAAACCGAATACTCCATACTATGTAGCCCCCAAGTGCGGGTTGTCATGCTTGCGACAACACAGGACTTGTAATTGTCTTACTCATAAAAACTTCAACCAATGTAGCCCCCAAGGGCCGGGTCATTATGCAATAATGAGCAGGGACTTTGTAGGTGTAATCATGTAAATTTGAGCAATGATGTGTAGCCCCCAAGGGCCGGCTCAGTAAGATAATATTGATGTAACCCCCATCATGGGACTTGAATCCACGTCCACAAGGTTAAGAGCCTTGTGCTTTACCAACTGAGCAGTGGACCCTTCAATATAATGAATAAAAAGCTTTGTACCTTCAACTGTTGACATGAGCAATTGGTAGCCTCCAAGGGCCGACTCATCATAATGTGATGGGTCGGGTCTTCAATAATATGAGCAAAAAATTACTTTGCATTAGCCCCCAAGTGCCGGGTCGTAAGCCTGCAGCAACTTGGGACTATTCCCTCCATTGTAGAATAAATCATACCCATTGATGAAATAATAGCCATTGCGCTGAAGCGACTTTGAAAACCTCAATCATAATATTGGTTATTAATAACCATAATAAAAATCTAGCCATGTTGGCTTTTCAAGATAATATAATATGGTATTAAAAACCTTATTCATTCAATATCATAATGAAAATTCAGCCAAGTTTGGCTATTTGAATAATATAACCCAATGATTTATAAGCGCATGATTCCAATGGCACAATCCAAATATGTACTGGCGACTTATAGTCCAAAGCCAGGCCGGGTTAATAAACACCGGATAATTTCTCATCATATCTTTGGCGACTTATCGTCTTAAAGCCAGGCGGTTTAATAAACACCGGATAATTTATCATCATTCTTTATTCAGCCTTTGTCTCGCATACAACAAGTTTAAAGTGTCTGGCGGTTTATCACGGACGAATCATAATGCTTAACATACCTCGGGTTTATAACCAAGGCTGCACTTAAGAATAATCAATGAAATATATCATACTGTGACATTGCATCACATCATTGGTTTACCAACTTTTCGTAGTAAGGGTGATAACCCCAATCTTGAGTAATGATAACTCCTTTCATCTTGTGTCGGTTTATGATAAAACCGTGCGGGTTGTGATAAACACCGGTTTAACCATATATATATCTTGGCGACTTGTAGTCAAACCAGACCCGGGCGGATAGTCTCCGGATTATGATTTGATCATGTCTTGACAACTTGTAATTGAAAGTCAAGCGGGTTAATGAACACCGGTTTACTCCATAATAAGATGGTAACATAATATCAAACCGGGCGAGATAGTCTCCGGATTAGGATTTGACCGTGTTCCGCCAATTTGTAATTGATGTTTGAACCGGATTAACAATGTCGGTTTAAAAGCATAGCGAAGTAAAAGTTCTTTAGCAAAAAAGAATAGAATTCAAGTAAAGGCAAAATAAAACTATTGCAAATGAGGCTTTACTGAGCCGATCGGATGGTGTTACCATGGTCGGACACGACCAAGCTCCCAATAAGGTGTAGCCATGGTTCAAGTCAGCCAGGTCCCCAACTGAAACCGTGGCATTATGCCGATCAAGTGGTGTGGCAATGGTTCGGTTCGACCAAGCCCCAAGTGACTCTATGGCCTTAGGCCGATCAAGAGGCGTGACTGGTTCAGACTTGACCATGTCCCCAAGTGATCTGGTGGCTTTCGCCTATCAAAAGGTGTTGCATTGGTTTGGACACGACCAAGCCCCCAAGTGATGTTGTGGCACTAGGCCGATCAAGAGGCGTGGCTATGGTTCGGATACGACCAAGCCCCCAAGTGATGATGTGGCATTGAGCCGATCAAGAGGTGTGACTATGGTTCAGACATGACCAAGCCCCCAAGTGATCAATAATATGATCAGCCAATAAGGCATGATACCCATGTTTGAACCGCGCATCATGGCAGCAGGTCCTTTTTTGGCACCCTACTTTTTGCAAGAGATAAATCCTTCTTGAACCGGGATTTTGAACCGGATATTGAGAGCTTCAAAGCTTTGTGGGAGACATCTTTCCCTTGAACTGGATTGTAAACCGGAATCTTCATTTTCAGCCGGAAATTTTCTGATGGTCTTTCAACTCGAACTCGTGAGAAGTTAATTCCTTTTTGAACCGGACATTTTTAAACCGGATTTGAGTGCTTGAGAGCTTTGTAGGAGAATATATTTCCCTTGAACCGGATTTTAAACCGGATACTTGAGAGCTTCAGTGAGACTGACATCCCTTGAGCCGGATTTTGAACAGGAATCCTTTCTGATGATCCGGAACTTCTTCATTGAGCCGAGATTTTGTAACTGTCATATACTTACTAAGCCGGAAATTTTCTGACGGCCTTCAAATAACAGTAGCCTCCGGGACCGGGTTATCTTTCCCTCCATTGTCCTGGGGTTCTTAAATTTGCTGAAATTGGCAAGATTTGCTTAGTCATGTCATCGTAGCCCCCGAGTCTCAAGGTGACTCGAGGAGTTGGCTTGAAACTCTCCATATTTGACCGTGATATAAACCGGCATAACTTGTATATCATTGGTGTTGATAACACGATGTGAATCCACCGAAGGTTGTGATGACTGATCCCGTATGAGCCGTGTCAGCAACTCGGCCAATGGTTCCTTCCAACTGGCGATCTGAAGTTAACCAAACGGTCGTGGCGGCGACTTGTGCGCCTGCCCATTGAGCCATCCAGTGTAGACGCGGTTGATAGTATATGATAATTTGCCTCCATTTTGAAAGAAAACCGGGCTACCCAAGCTGTGACTTGCTCAAGCAGACAGGTGCGGCCTGGTATGTTGATGTAGACCAGGCCGCAATAAATGGATGGTAGAAACATCCACAGTATTAGAGGTGGCTTGGACAGATGAACCGACCACGGTGTTGTAAACCGGTTCGGACGGGCGAGTTAATCACGGGTGCGGTCCCGGCAAGCTGATGTAAACCGGGCCACAGGGACGGCGATTTGCTCACGTTTATTCAATGGGTGGTATGACCGCAGACGAAACGCGCCGGTGCGAGCGTTGCTAGCGCGTGTTCCGTGCCCGTAATATAACGCCTCATTTGTAATGAACAGTTGTACTGCGTCAAAAAATATCACATGCCAAAGTAATTGTTCACACAAAAATTAATATGTGCTATGAAAACAAACCGGACGGACATCACCTCATGTTTTTTTTGTTCGAACGGATGATCCGTTCATTGCGACAAAGGCGATTTAGACTGGTCGGCAACTCAATATGGTCCCGGCGGTTCAAATCCGAAAACCTCCGTGTTATTTGCGTGTCTTTAATCACCCAACGCAGGCGGTGCAGATGTATCGTCGCCTCCGCGCGGCGCATCTGACGACCGGATCATACCTTGGCCATGAGTCAATTGACCTGTGTATAGCATAGCATACCGTGAAAAAAGCTGTGGATGATACTTAATTATACCAGTAAAAGTTTAGAAAAATAGCACCTGATTTGTCCGTATGGCAGATGATCCATATGTAATATCCGTTAATAAACTGACAATAGTATAGCCCATCAGGTGTATATATAATACTCTAATGATCGATGGTTTTGCGAGATGTTGCCGTAGCTCCTTTTCTTTAACACCAGTTCCTAGCTTTAGGAGCGGTTTAACGCTAATGGGAGCGGGCCTTGATAGAAGAGGCGAGCAAGCGGCGTGTGATGAACCGCCGTGGTGAGGTCGGCAGGTGTAGTCGGCGGCGGTCGCGTCTGCGACATCTCGGCACTGACCGCAGCTTGAGAGCCGGTGAGGACGCAAAGGCGCAGAGCGGCAATGAAACGCAGCCAGCCCGTGACTTCGGCGATTTGGAGCGGAAGGACGGCTTCAACTGGCGCTGGTCGTGTTAAGCGGCCCGGGTCTCACGTATGGTGAGGTAGCAGCGGTAGCACATCGATTGATCTTTCCTCTTAAAGCATCAGCCAATTTTGATCGATAATGGCATCAATTCCTTTTAACTATGAGATAGGGTTTTGACTCCTTTCAGCAATGACATTCTTACGGATTTCAACTACGGTATTGCCTTGAATGTTTTGACTAAAAACAACGCCATGTTGCCTTCAGCTCTTACTAACGTGATCGCGATATGGTTGATCTGAAATACGAGACTAGTGTAACTTTGATGAAACTGAATTCTCACAAGTGAAATCACGCCTATCTTGTTCTCTGTCCAAGCCCTGTACGGGTTATATGTGCCAATGGACCGGAATGTACAGGCGACGCGAGGTCGGGCTCGCAGGCGACTTGGCGTGCTAGGCATCCGGAACGAAAACGAGCAGAGGCGTCTCGGAAGCGCTAGCGACAGAGGCGGAGTACAAAACAGTGACTCGGACCCGGCAGAAGCATTGGCTCGAGGGCAGGTGCGTGCAGCGGCTCACGGTGAAGGTGAACCTGGCCCGGCGCGGGCGGTTTGTGGCGGCGGCTGCCGCAGCAGAGTAGGTCGGAGGCGCGGCCGTCGCTTTAGAGGAAGTAGTGGGCGGCGACTCAAAACAGGCCATGGCCGTAGTAGCAGTGGAGGCGCGAAGGCAAAGGGCGGGGGAGACGCCAGCGTGGGAGGCCTGCAAGGCGGGGCACCGGGCCAGTCCGCGGCCAGAGGTGGCAGAGGCGCTCGCGAGCCATGGCCGAGTCCTCCTCTGAATTGTGGAGGTTTGACCAATCCTGTTCCGGTCCTTCTCTAGGTCGTAGCTACTCCTCCCCCTTTTTTTTACATGTCGCTTCCTCTTTCTTGATGCGTGGAGCAACCACAGCTTTTCCTCATGTGTACACGTTGCCGTCCATACGAATCGGCAGGTTTTGATGGATTGGTATTGCTGCTTCCGATTAGACCACAAGACGTAGTCGTATCTACGGATATGATCTCCAGTGAAAAAACTCCTTCGCCTCAGGAACATGCTCCAAAAACTGATCCATCCAAACCGGATCCGCTTCGGATCGTCGGATCGCAAGCACATGCCGTGCCGCGCCATGTAATCCTAACCTCTGATGTCGATTTTTTCAAACCGGCTCTTCTTCACTAGAAAAATTGCGAGCTTCTCGATCCCTGAAAGAAATCCCTTCAAGAACTCATCACCACCATGCGCTAGCCCCACGGTGGGTGCCAACTGTCGTGGCTTTGTCCCGGCAGATGTCCTTAGTGTCAGGACTTAGTCGCGAGGCCAACGCATCTATGTGGTAGCTTGAGAGGGGTTGAGCGGAATTGAGAGACGCAACACAAGACAAGGATTTAGACAGCTTCGGGCCCCGGGAAACATCATCCGGTAACAACCCTACATGCTGTTTGAGGCTAGGTCTCATGATGATCATGAGGGAGTCGCCGTAAACCGGCTCTCCTCTATGTGTCTAGCCCTAGAGATTGTTTCTTCTTGCTTGTAGCTTGTCCCTCTTTGGGGAGCCCTGCCCCTCCTTATATATGTTGAAGGGGAGGGTTACATGTGGAGTCCTATTAGGATTAGGACTAGTCTATCTCTAATACAAACCGGATACAAGTCCGTGTCTTAACTCCTTGTAAGACAAATATTCCTTATGCCTTTCCTATTAAACCGCCCACAACAGTTGAACTGCCTTCATGAACCGCCAGACGGGTCACCGGTCTTGTCGCTCCTCGACCCGTCCCGGGTCACCAGTGAGTTACAACGCGTCTGGCGGGTTCTTTGGTAAATTGCCAGGTCTGGGCGGGTCACCAGATGAATATCGCCAAGTGCCAGCAGGACCTCAAATAAACCGCCAAGTCCGGCCGGGTTAATTTCCGGCCGGTTTACACCGCGGGGTATATCCCCGACATAGATTGAGTGCAGAACAGGGCAAGGAAGCTTCTTAAGCAAAGCATTTGACAATAAACTACTTCGGCGAACAGTGAGATTGAAAACGTCTATCAGCTAACATTCAGCGCTACACCGACATGCACGGGGCCTCATTCTAGAATGCGCATACCATGGGAGAAGCTAACCACCGTGTTTCTCCACACGAACATCGCCAGCGGTGGCGGTGCTGACCAGCATGCGCCTCCGCAAGAAAGTTGCCAGCGGTGGCGGCACGGCTAGAGGACGGCAGTCTACGAGAGACTACTGTGGGAGCGAGAGGATCGCCGTGCATCCCTTCGACGAACCGCGGCGCCGATGTATCGGCACGGCAGGGAGGGCGGCTTTGGCGGAGCGAATGGAGTGGAGGGGCACGGGGGGAGGGGGTTTGGGGAATATTATTGGCTAGTTGGTCGAAGGCCGGTTGAATTTAGGATTTGAGGGGAATTTTTTTGGGGGGGGGGGGAGGTATTTTCGCGCGGTTGGCGGGGGGAGTTTGTTGCATGGTCGGTTTCTCCAAGTGCAGTCCCACGTGTCAGTGAAGAGGCAAGCCGAAGCGCGTTCTGTTTGCGTGAGCCGTGTGCAGGACCGAACGTGTGTGGGGTGCAATGCGACCGCAACAGTGTACCGCCTTCTTTCCTTTTAAACTAGGTGCTTCTCGCCCTAAAAAAACTTGGTGATTCGCGCTATCCGTCGATACTAATACTAGTAATCTAGTAATCCCGACTAAAATGGTGCGGCCGGGTCTTTTCCCGCGTGATATGCTAGGAGGTTGGCTTAGTTGGGTTATTTAGGACGAGTAATGCTACACCTATGTAATCCCAGTTACATAAATAATGTGTGAGTTGTTGATTGTAGATTGGGGGGGGGGGAGGGGCCCACCACCATGAAAATCAGGGGAGGAGAGAGAGGCAATTTACGTTAACCCTTTCGTAGGTTCCCGTAGATGTAGAAAGATGTGAAATGCGTGAACGTGTAGTGGACGAACTATTGGAGTGCCTAAGATGTTAAATTTGTCTCGGTTCAATAAAAAGCAGAGTTGGTGATGATGGTCTGCCTGTCATCCTGCAATATAGGTCGTCCGGTCTATATCTAACGGATAGGAAGGAAACTATGACAATTTACCCGCACTCCTCTCCACATTTGCAGATAAGGCCTTCCCTCGTTCATCCTTTTCTCCCACAAGATCGCGATGTTCCGTGCAACGCACGGGCATCTTTCTAGTACTCCTACAATATACTATATTATTGTGAGAGTTCATATACACCAGTCGAGATTAATGCAAACGGCAGATTTTCATTACATTTCAAAATTTTATAGGACAGAAAAATAAAAGAAACCCGACCCTAAACCTATTCTACGGTGGCAACCGATGTCCTCCATCTCCGACCTCTATGTATGGGGGCGGGTTTCAAGACCCATGAAGTGAAGGTGCGGCCTCCGGAAGGAAGAGTAGAACACGGGATACAGACCGGCCAGTTCGCACACCATGCCCTGCCGCCTCCCATGCCCTAATCATCCTCAGAGGACTCCCCGACCTCGGCGATGCTGGATGTTGGACGGCGGCAAGTAGAACGCGTGGCTGACGGTGATTGAGGGAGTCCTGGACTAGGGGCTGTCCGGATAGCCAAACTATCATCTTTGGCCGGACTCCTAGACTATGAAGATACAAGATTGAAGACTTCGTCCCGTGTCCCGATGGTACTTTCCTTGGTGTGGAAGGCAAGCTTGGCGATACGGATATGTTGATTTCCTACCATTGTAACCGACTCTGTGTAACCCTAACCCTATTCGGTGCCTATATAAACCGGAGGGTTTTAGTCCGTAGGACGAACAACAATCATACCATAGCCTAGCTTCTAGGGTTTAGCCTCTCTGATCTCGTGGTAGATCTACTCTTGTACTACCCATATCATCGATATTAATCAAGCAGGAGTAGGGTATTACCTCCATCGAAAGAGCTCGAACCTGGGTAAAAGCATCGTGTCCCTTGTCTCCTGTTACCATCCGCCTAGACGCACAGTTCGGGACCCCCCACCCGAGATACGCCGGTTTTGACACCGACATTGGTGCTTTCATTGAGAGTTCCTCTGTGTCGTCGCCGTCAAGAACGATGCCGCATCCCATCTTTAAAGACGATACTATCGCCAAAGGAGCCTTGGGCACTGGTCAGACTCTTCAGTTAGGTGGTTTTCTTATGACCGCCAGTTCGGCCACCGCGCCGACGATGAGTTCTCGGGTCATCGAAACCAATCTTCACGTCAACTCGGAACTTGCCGAGCAGTTAGATCCGATCGAGCTCTCCTACGTAAACGAGCTCTTGGATCGCATCGCCGCCCTGGGAGTCGCCACAGACTACGACCAGATCGGGCCTAAAACCTATCTGAGAGAGATCAACTCTCCCCAGACTACCCATCATGTTGCTGTGATAGAGGAGCAATACGGCGATTCTTCTTCTATCTTAAGGACTAGCTACGTCCGGATTCCCGATCCCTCCATGCCGGATTGCGCGAGAGAGGGGCGGATGTCGATCAAGCCCTGAACTTAAAGTCGCGGCGGGTTGGATTCATTGGATAGCATTCAAAAATCCAAACTTGAAGTTCAGAAACTTCTCGCCCCTGAGTCTTAAATTGACGGGGTTCGGATCTAGTTCCACCGCCCACCCAAACATTAGCGATCTTTCCCGAATTCGGCAAGAGCCCGCTAAACAATTACATCACTCTTGGGCCGATTCCTCTGGTTATGGACAGGATAAAGGACTGCTGAGAGGAGGATGCAATCTCATTTTTCTACAATAATTGCACGGACAAGGGAATCCTAAACGCAATAAGTCGTCCCGAAATTACACGCTTTGCTGACTTGGTGACCATAGTACAAAAGTACTGTGCGATGGAGAGTGCTTGGAAAACCGAAAGTAAATTTTGGGATAATCCGGCCCCAAATACATCCCTAGTCCGAAATAAAAGGGTGCATCATCACCAAGCACCTGGGTTATACATCAAAAATTAAAAACCCCCTAAAGGGCATGGAACCGTACTGGAGGGTTGGCTAAACGGACCTTGCAAAATTCATAGCACAGAGGGCGCCACTCCAACTCATAGCCTTCGAGCATGTTGGATACTACGGCAAGTGGCCAAAAGTGGCGAAGAGCTTCTAGCCTCAGAATCCCATCCCAGCAACACCAAAGACGGTATTAACAGTCTTCGAGACTTTCGCATCAAATAACATGCGGAAACGAACACTCCGCAACCTTGCCGAAGTCCACCAAGTAGCAACAATAAATCCATGGAGTGACACGGCTATAACCTTTAATGCCGGTGACGAACCTAAATTCCGAGCAGCCCAAGCACCAGCCGCATAGGTCCTCAGTCCAATAGTGGACGGCTTTCGCCTTACTAAGGTACTCATGGATGGCGGCAGCGGACTAAACCTAATCTACGAGGAAACCCTCCGAAAAATGGAAATAGACTGGAACCGCATTGAGCGAAGCAGCACAATCTTTAGAGGAATAATCCCTAGCCGGGAAGCATGCTGCACAGGAAAAATCACACTGGACGTAGTGTTCGGCTCACGGACAATTACAGTCCGAGGAGGTCACATTTCAAGTGGCCCCGTTCAGCAGCGGATATCACGCTTTATTAGGGCGAGAGGCATTCACAATTTTTCAAGCTATACCCCATTATGGGTACATGAAGCTTAAAATGCCCGGACCTAATGGAATCATCACTCTCGCTAGTGACCCGAACATAGTACTCCGCGCCGAAAACAAGACAGCCGCACTAGCCCTTGAGGCACTATCTAAAGCCCTAGCGGCCGAGGAACTCACTGCGATGCGGTCCACGGTGAACAAGGACGATGTGATACTTGATAAAAGATCCAAGTCCACCTCTTTTAAACCAGCGGATGAAATAGTCAAATTCAAAGTCCACCCAACGGACCCTGCAAAGACGGCCTCCATTGGGGCACAATTAAACCACGATGTAGACGCGCACTATGAGAATTTATACGAGAAAAGCGGGACATTTTTGCCTGGCACCCTTCAGACATGCCAGGAATCCCACGTCGGCTGGCCGAGCACAGCCTAAATATCCTAAAAGGATTCAAGCCAGTCAAACAGGCTCTTCGGCGCTTTTCCAAACCCAAGAGACAGACCATGGGAGAGGATCTAGCCAAACTTCTGGAACCCGGATTCATCAGAGATATAAAACATCTGGACTGGCTAGCAAATCTGGTGATGGTACCAAAGAAGGATAAATCCTGGCGCCTATGTGTTGATTTCAAAGACCTTAATAAGGCTTGCCCAAAGGATCCCTTCCCCCTCCCTCGCATTGATCAAATTATCGACGCTACAGCAGGACACGACTCATTGTGCTTCCTCGACGTTGCATCTCGGCTACCACCAAATCAAGATGGCGGAGCCAGACCAAGCTGCAACAGCATTCATCACTCCATACGGCCCATTCTGCTTCAACACAATGCCCTTCGGGCTCAAAAATGCCGGCGCAACATATCAGCGCATGATTCAGACATGTCTAGCAAACCAGATCGGCAAAACAGTGGAAGCATATGTAGATGACATGGTCATCAAATCCAAGCAGGTCGAAACTCTAGTAGGCGACTTGAGGCTCACATTCGACAATCTCCAAAAATATGACATTAAGCTCAGTCCGGAAAAATGCGTCTTCGGCGTTCCAGCCGGAAAGCTCTTTGGCTTCATTGTGTCCGGTAGAGGAATTGAAGCAAACCCAGCCAAGATCCGAGCTCTGTCACAATTGGATATTCCAAAAGACCTCAAGCAAATACAAAATTATTTGGATGCGTAGCGGCTCTAAGCCGTTTTATTTCCCGTTTGGGAGAAAAGGCGTTACCCCTTTACCGCCTCCTCCGGCGCACCGAACACTTCGAGTGGACAGATGCCACCACGGCCGGACTCGAAGAAATAAAAGCCATATTGGCAACAAATCCGGTCCTGGCCGCGCCCAACATGGGCGGACCAATGCTATTATATATCGCTGCAACACATCAAGTTGTTAGCGCGGTGCTCGTCATTGAACGAGGAACGGACGGACACATGTTCCCTCTTCAAAGACCGGTTTACTACGTGTCCACTGTCCTAACTCCATGCAAGTCCCGGTACCCACATTATCAAAAGATAGCATACGCGGTGTTCATGGCATCCCGGAAGCTGCGACGCTACTTTCAAGACTGTTCGATAACGGTAGCCTCCGAAGTACCTCTTAATGACATTATAAACAACCGCGACGCGACGGGCAGGATTGCTAAATGGGCCATAGAGCTCCTCCCATTCGACATAGCCTATAAGCCACGACGAGCTATTAAGTGGCAGGTTTTGGCCGACTCCGTGGCTGAATGGACCGAAGCCGAACTCCCTAAAGAGTACGGCGCATGCTGCAATTGGATCATGCACTTTGACGGCTCCAAAATGTTGGCCGGCCTGGGGGCTGGCGTCGTCCTGACGTCCCCAACCTGGGACACAGTCCAATACGTCCTTCAGATAATGTATACGGACTCCAACAACGCAGCCGAGTACGAGGCCCTTCTGCACGGCCTCCGGATGGCAGTCTCCATGGGCATTAAACGCCTAGAGGTACGTGGGGATTCGAACCTCGCGATATCTCAAATAAACAGAGACTTTGATGCCAAAGATCCAAAATGGCAGCGATCGCAATGCGGTCCTAAAAATGTCAGCCGCAGTTCAAGGGCTCGAATTTCATCATATAGCCCGGGATAACAACCAGGCGGCGGACATATTGGCACGCATCGGTGCAAAACGCGATGCCGTCCCGCCCAACATCTTCCAGGAACTGCTGTTCAAGCCATCTGTACTATGGGAAGGGGAGTCCAGAAATAACAATCCGGACCCAACCGCACTGCTTGACACCGAACACTCTGACACAATGACACCAAACACTCTGACACAATCGGAGGCTCTGCCAACGAAATAACACCCTCCACCCACGAAATAATGGCGGTCATCGCCCCGTGGACGGAACCATTCCTAGCCTACCTAACTAGGCAGGAACTCCCCAAAGACCAAAATAAGGCTCGCTGCATAGTACGGCGATCCAAAGCCTATAAAGTCCATGAGGGAGAGCTTTAAAAGAAAAGCACAACAGGAGTCCTTCAAAGGTGTATCTCCGAAGAGGAATGGCGAAACCTCCTAGCTGAAATTCATGCCGGACTGGGTGGGCACAACGCCGCAGCCCGGGCCCTTGTAGGCAAGGCCTTCCGTACAGGATTTTATTGGCCGACGGCCCGGTTAGATGCGCAGGATTTAGTCCAACGATGCGTCGGTTGCCAGCTTTTTGCTAACCAAAGCCCCATGCCACCCACCGCCCTCAAAACTATACCCATCACACGGCCGTTAAGTGGTGCAGGGGCTTGACATGGTTGGACCCCTTAAGGGAGGAACCCACAAGCAAAAATACCTATTGGTCATGGTGGATAAATTCACCAAATGGATAGAGGCAAAGCTGTTAAAGCGGCGAATCCGGGCGGTGATAGACTTCATATTAGGGGTAGTGCATCGTTACGGCGTCCCCACGGTATCATCATCGATAACGGCACCAACTTCACGGCCAATGAGGTCAAATTATGGTGCAAAAACATGGGCATCAAGTTCGACACGCCTCGGTCTATCACCCTCAAACCAACGGTCAAGTCGAGTGAGCAAACGATCTAATCATGAGCGGCATTAAACCCAGACTAGTGCGGTCCCTCAAGGAATCTAAACGCACTGGGTTGAGGAGCTCGACTCTGTACTCTGGGGGCTGCGGACCAAGCCGAATCGTACTACCGGATTCACACCATTTTTATGGTGTACGGCGCAGAGGCAGTATTGCCCTGCGACATAATGCATGACTCACCTCGCGTGCGCATGTATGAAGAAAGAGAAGCCGAGCTCGATTGGCAGGACAGTTTGGACGCATTGGAGGAGGAGCGTGACGTGGCAAAAGCTCGTTCCGCATTTTATCAACAGCAGGCTCGAAGATATCCAAGCAGGGATGTACGGGCCAAAGCTTAGAACGTTGGCGAACTAGTTCTACGCCTGCCGGACAAGAAAAAGGAAAAACTCAAGCCCAAATGGGAAGGTCCCTTCATCATCGACCAGGTCCTGATCGGCGGAGCATACCGTCTACTTAACGCATCGGATAACCGACTCGAGCCGAACCCATGGAACGCAGCCCGTCTATGAAGATTCTATGCCTAAGCGCCGGACTCCGAGTTGGTCTCCTTCCTCCGTCCATATTTTCTATTTTTTCTGTCTTTTATTTCTCTCCTTCCTCCTCCTTCTTTTTGATGCCTTTAGAGGCTCGTTTGCGCATTGTTCGCACACACTTGATGCTCTATCTGTGCTCATTATACCTGGGGGCTTCTTTAACAGAAGCTTATTTATACGGGCTTTATGCCCAACACATGTGTCACACTTCCGCATGTACCTTTTATTCACCATTATATGGATCGATATGACTTAAGTTTTCGCCAAGCTGGGTTGCCTGGCTCCTGTGCTTACCCCTACGTTCTCGATTGTTCGGCTAGGTGGTAAAGGGAGCACCTCTGCGATTGTTACCGCCGGGTCAGCCGGACGTGTACCTCAGACTGGGTGAAGCCGAAAGCTAGCGTTCTTAAGGGAATATTCGGTTGGTGAACTAAAAGATGATTTTTTATTTTTGATTTATCTGCCCGCAGATGCTTTTCTGCTTTTTTCGCAGTCCGGACATGCACTTTAGGGCATGCCTCCCAGGGAAAGGAACCCCTAACGGAACTATTCTCCCTGGAAGATGTTTCTTACTAACCATGTAATATAACATAAATAGTTGGGCACTTGTCTGATAAAGCACTCATGACCCCTACGCCTGGTCTCCACGCATACCCCGGTTTTTTACATAACCACGAGGGTATTCAGACACACTCCGGACTATTGGGTCCCGAGGTTGAAGCGAAAAGGTCCACTACGACGAACGATCTACAATCCGGCTAGAAGGCATTTTACATGTCATTTTAAATTACATAGTCAAATTGACTGATTGTATTCCTCTTCAATGTCGTGTCTAGTTTATAGTCCTGCTGGGAATACTTTGCGGTCAACTCTACTTGGCCGTACACTAAGCTCACAGGGATCTCCTTCCCGTCGGGCCCCACAGGTCTGACCTCGGCCATATGGTTTGGGTCCGCCTTCGTGTACCGCGTCTTCACCATGGCTCAGCCTCCTCGGGCGCCTTGGCTGTGTCGATATCTTCCATACTCGGAAGCGTCGCCGTGCTCCTGAAGCTTCTCTCGCAAGCTCTCCAAGGCCTTCGGGTAGGGAGATAGATGGCCACAAGGCCTGCGGCTGACGCTTTTCATCACCGCCAACTCGCTCGCAGTTGCAATAGCTCGGGAAGAAGGTCACCCGTAGAAACGGGCATTTCCTCTTCAGGACGACCCGTGAGCATACCTATAGACATAACTCTATTAATTGACTTCCTCGCCGAACTCTTTTTCAAAGTTCACTCAAGCACTTACTATAAATGACGTGATTAAGTCGCCGATTCTCCTTCACGGAGTCAGACAGCTGGGCACGAACATCCTTTAGTTCCTCACCCAGCAGGGTGTTGGCATCTTGGAGATTATTTTTCTCTTGCCTCACCCTTGTAAGCACATTCTCGCTGGCCTTCAATCGGCGGAAGAGCTTTTGCTTGTCCGGATCTAGTCCGGCGCCATCTGCAATATTATTGTCAGATTTACACGCCGCACTTCACAAACTATTTATCTTTTGAAGCATATATTACCAGAGGGGGTCTCTGTGGCTCCCCCGGTAGCGGCTAGTGCGGCCTCAAGTTGGGCCTTGCATTCTTCAAGCTCCTGAGACAGTCGGGTATTCTTTTTTGTAAGATCCTGCATAGCAAATGATCCTTAAATCAGTTATTCTAACTATTTTAAGTCTCGGGGGCTATTGGCATATATAATCATCAAATTTCCTCACTCGTATGTCCTTTACATACCGCTCCGTGGCTCGCTAGACCATCTTGAGCGGCACGGAGGTGCGCATCTCCCGAATTGAAGGCATTCAAGGCCTCTTGGGAGAAAACTGCGTCACGAAGAACTGTCCGGCGGCGCCTGTGATTCATGGCGCTCTCCACCTCGGAGTTGGTGGCGGACAATCTGTCGGCATCCTCTGTTGGAGGAGTATCCGATGCACGCCTTGTGCTCGCCTCTGCTTCTGGACCTGGCTTTGGAGCCTGGTTGGCGGAGGTTCGATTGGCAACCTCTCCGGACTCAGTCCGTCGAGCGCTCTTTTTCTTGAAAAGAGCACCAGCGTTAGTACGCCTTCCAGGAATCAATCCTGGGAATATGGTGACAGCTATACCGCTGCGGCGGAGTTTCGATCCGACCACACTTCTTTTTAGCTGCGGGGCCTTATTGCCCTTGTTGGCTACCCGCTGGCTCAGCCTCTCCGCCTCAAGGCACCCCTGCGAAAACACCATCAAATACGTGGTGATCGGAAGGAAAGCACGGTGGGTCATGGTATCCGGACTTCGGTCACGGTTACCTGGGAGGCCGGAAATAATCCGGGGTAGTCAGCCGTAATGGCAACCAAAGCATTGTCAATGCTAAGTTGGTGGAACACCCCGTCGATCAGCTCCACCCTTATATCCAGGTCCTCTTCGGAGGCCGGATCGAGGGACCGTTCCGGATCCTCGGGTTGTGGGGGCGGGCTGTGTATCTTCTCCATGGCCCTATGCAGTTCCTGCGTAGAAACCATGAAATAAGATATTTAACCATGGGAACATGGATCGGACAGGCCACGAAGATATTTGCTTACCCAACTTCGAGGATTATTCAAAGAAAACCCGCTCAGTGGACTAACGCGGAGAAAATCCTCCTCTTCCCCTTTGTACATGGCGGACAAGGTCTTCACCAGTTCGGTGACCGATCCCGGCCCTTTGCGGCCATGGCGGGTGGCATTGTCCTCCCCGTTGAAGTCCTACATGGGGTGGCCCCTATATTGGAGCAGCTGCGCTCCCCTCATAATGTAGGTTGCCATGACTCCAATCATGGTCAATCCGGCATGAGCCAGTAATCTTATTCTTCTCATCAAGTAAAGGACGTCCTGATCATTTTCCCTCTGTGGGCTCCGAGGGCGCCAGCTTAGGCGCTTCTTCAGAGGAGCGTTGCTAAACTCCGGAAGGCCGATCCGAACAGGATCCGGCAGCGGGACATCCTCCATGTAAAACCATTCCGAGGGCCAGTCTTCGGACGCCTTCTTTGGGGTTTCGGATAAGTATCCGGCCCCGGTGATGCGCCATAGTTCGGCTCCGCCCACTTGATATATTGACCCTTCGTGAGAACAAGGCACAAGGCAGAACAATCTCTTCCACAAAGCGAAATGGGCCTCAACGCCCAGAAACAGCTCGCAAAGGGCCACAAAGCCCGCTATATGCAAGATGGAGGCAGGCGTAAGGTTGTGCAGCCGAGGCCATAGAACTCCGAAGCCCGGAGAAACGGATGGATTGGAAATCCGAGTCCTCTCATTAGGTAAGAGATGAAGCATACCCGCTCTCCCTTAGAGGGATCGGGATGCTCTTCGCCCGCTTCCCGCCCTTATAAGTGGCGTAGTCCGAACGCACTGGAACCATGAAGTCCGGGAAGGAATCCCTTGGTTTGGAGCACCACCAATTGCCAGCGGGATCGAGCATCTCCCCGAATCTCCGGGCTAAGGGCTGGGAGCGCGAGACGAGGAGCCGCGTCGACTGTCCATGGTGGAATGGTTTTTTTGTCAAAGGCGCTCCGATGAAGGCTCGCGAAGGGAGGATGGTGTGATCCGGATCTGGATCCCCGTCTATTTTATAGACGACTCATTTGCACAGCAAGGGGGGTAAATGTAAAGATACCCTGACTTTTCACATTCATTCAAACACGTGGAAGATGGCCATTATTGGGCGTGAAAGCCAAGGAGCCTAGCATTTATTAGAAGCCGGGCACTATTCGACAAGTATATGGAATTTGGAGAAGAACCCGCCTCGTAATGCCGAAGACAATCTACGCGCCGGACTCATCGCCATTGAAGCCTGGTTCAGGGGCTATTGAGGGAGTCCTGGACTAGGGGGTGTCCGGATAGCCGAACTATCATCTTTGGCCGGACTCCTAGACTATGAAGATACAAGATTGAAGACTTCATCCCGTGTCCGGATGGGACTTTCCTTGGCGTGGAAGGCAAGCTTGGCGATACGGATATGTAGATTTTCTACCATTGTAACCGACTATGTGTAACCCAAACCCTATTCGGTGCCTATATAAACCGGAGGGTTTTAGTCCGTAGGACGAACAACAATCATACCATAGGCTAGCTTCTAGAGTTTAGCCTCTCTGATCTCGTGGTATATCTACTCTTGTACTACCCATATCATTAATATTAATCAAGCAGGAGTAGGGTATTACCTCCATCGAGAGGGCCCGAACCTGGGTAAAAACATCGTGTCCCTTGTCTCCTGTTACCATCCTCCTAGACGCACAGTTCGGGACCCCCTACCTGAGATCCGCCGGTTTTGACACCGACAGTGATCCCGTCGTCGGCCGCCAGCCTGGCTACCGCTAGTGCGGTCGCGTCTGCGTCCGGCTACGCTGCTATTGCATCGCGAGTGGCAAGTTGAGCGAGGGCGGCGACCTCGAGCTTCATCCCACAGAGCGTTTACGCTTGCGGTATGGCGGATGTGGTGCCAGGTAGGAGGACGATGCGCTATGGTGTGGAGGTTAGTTGGGCGTTGCCGCTTTAAGTAGGGAATTCCGGTGAGGCCAAGCGTCCGGGTGCGTCATTAAGTCGCCGGAGTTGGTTCCTCAGGCACCGAGCCTCTTAACAACGGCATACGGACGAACGACATGAATGCGGGCAGCTGGAGCCGGCTGGGAACGCAACGCGCGATGGCGCGAGGGACGAGGGTTTTTTGTGTGCTAGGGTAGTCAGCTGCGGTCGTAGCAACATTGGAGATGTCCTTTGCTCACATGCAATCTCCGCATGTCATTGAAAAAGCAAGATGACCCGGCATGGTCTCAGGTCCTGGGGATACAGTTGGCCACGCTACACCACTCCGCAGACTCGTCGCGGCGCCCCGTGCATCCTCGATGAGCTGGGTGTTGGGGTGTGTTTGGATTGTCGCCAAAGTGCACCTTACCAAAATTTTGGTCATGAACCAAAAATGGTGTTTGTTTGGATGGTTGCCCTTTTTTGGCATGCCAATGAACTCTAGCCAACTCTAGTTCATTTATCTTGCCAATGTCGGCCAAATCATGGGTAACCAAAACCTCAACCAAAATTTTGGCTAGCGAATGCTGTGACAGGGCAACCTTGGGCACAAACTAAACATACCCTTGATCTGCTGGTCGTGCCACAACGCTAACGCCACCCTCGGCACACTGAAGCCGACCGTGTCCAGCAATGATGAGCGTGTCGCTCACCGCGGTCGCAGTGTCGAGAGGCAGTGCTGGAGCTGCGCCACATTGCTGGCCCCCACAACCCACATGAACGGTTGCCGGTGGCGAGGAGGTCGTGGGCCAGCTCCTCCATTGGACTAGTCTGTGCTACGTCGTGCCGACAGGTGTGCCCCACATGTCGGTTTTCCTTGTTTTCTCGGCAATATTCGAGTGTCAGTGCTCCGCGTTGCGCATTAGGCCTTTCACTATGTAGGCAAGCAAGATAACTTATTGTTTATTTGAGCCGTTCAAGTATAATCATGTGGTGTTTGCTTATTTCTCATTCCTATCCAACCCTCTTCTCCATCGATCATGCCGTCCTCCGGTCGAGTCCATCCTCCTGCATGCCTCATTTGAACATTCCGCCGAGTATCATTCGCATGTGGGCCTAGACCATGCTTGTATTTCCAATGTTGTAACTTGTCCGACATGCATACAAACAAACGGTTCGTTTAAAGTTTCACTTTGCATCCACTACATGTCGCTATGTGTCTTAGTTTTGACGTCCCATTCGGTTCATGCCCCGACACATGTTGACGAGATCGATTGATGTTGAGACATCAATTGTGTGTCGTGCAAGGAGATAAAGGTTTGGTCTGTTTGTATGATAGAAGTTACCCGCAGGCGGGGTCTGTGGGGATCAGAGGGAGTATATCGTACGTTCATAAGTGAAACAAACATATTGTACCCACCCTAGTCCTCTTTCAATCGATCTCCGAACCCTGAGATGAAATCGAGAGAGAAACGAGTGGGGGCATGTGTGATACCTAAGGCAGATTCAAAATTTTGAACTCGTGATCGTAGCATCCGCAAATCATATATAAAGGTATTCGATGTTCGTTCTTTTTTGAACATACAATATACTCCCTCTGATCCTTTCTAGTTTACATATAAGTTTTATGTGTAGTCAAAGTATCTCTGCTTTGATCGAACTTACAGGAAAAAAGTATCAACTTTCAACAACGCCCAATCAATATTGTGAGATTCGTACGTACTCCTAGATTTGTACTCTAGATGGTTTCCAATTTGTTTTCAACCATGTGAATGTGCTTGTTCTCGCTCATGCTCTTCCTACTAGGATTTCGCCACGTATAGCCAGTCCAATAGTAACTTTTTTAAGCTCCCTGTCCAATAGTACTACTGGAGTACTGACAACATGTGTACTAGAGTATGCAGTGCTCATAGTATTACTCCCTCCTACCATTTATATAGGGCCTATGTGGAGTAGAGAGATGTGAAAAAGTAAGGGGAGTGAGATCTCATGCAAGAGCCTAGCTATATACACATTCCTAGTTAAATACAATAAATATGAAGAAAGAGATAGAGAGGAGATGGAAAAAAGTACTAATACAATAGCCAACCTTATAAATTTCTTTTTGTGGGAAATAGCCAACCTTATAGCCCACACTACTGTATGAGTGCATATAGATGATGGCTATAGAAGACATGGCAGTTCCTTATAGCCATCGGCTGGCAAAATTATTAACCATGCTCTAATGCGGTTTTCAAAACCGCATTTGACTATTGACAAGATTAATAGTACATGAGATCGATAATGTGAAAATTATATCATTGGAAGCGCCTTTCAAATACGAATTCAATTGTTTGCTTTGTGTAAGTTGCATGTCATATATTATTACTCTAACATTTGGTCAAAGTTAGCCTCGAAAAATGCATTAGGCCCTGTATAGTAAATGGAAGGAGGGAGTACTAGTGGAAGTGGATCTTCTGACGTAGGTATCCCTGCCTTACCCTCCCTTTTGGTCACTTACTGGCGGACCCCATGATTGCTAGGCCCCGCATGTCAGTTACTCAATTTGTTCGGCCACGTCAGGGGATCCTCATCCGTAGTATATTCCCTCTGTTTGCGGCGGGCCAATCACCGAGTTCTCTGGAGCCAAGCAACAAGGAGGAGGAAGCCGATCCAATGTTTATGGCGGAGTTCACGGTGCAGAAGGTCCACGATGGGTATGAGACGATGGACGTCGACTTCGTGCCTGCGTTCGAGTCCCCCATGGTGCAGGAGGCCCAGTGGTTCAACCTGGCGAAACTAAAGGCGGCCCGGGAGGCCGAGGTTCAACACGACGTGAAGCGCGCACATTCTGTTGCCATCGAGGCTCTCCTGCAGGCGGAACCGGATGTTGTTGATGTGAACCGGGCGGCGGAGGCTCAACTTGAGGTGGAGCACGCGGATGCCGCTGCCATCGAGGCCCTCCTGCAGGCGAAACTAGACGTCCTGGACTTGAACCGGGCGGCAGAGGCTCAACTCGACACGGAGCGTGTGGATGCCACTTTCATCGAGAGCCTCATGCAGGCGGAACCGAATGTCCAGGACTTGAACCGGGCGGCGGAGGCTCAACTCGACGGGAAGCGCGGGATGCCTCTACCATCGAGGCCCTCCTGCAGGAGGAAACGGATGTCCTCGACTTGAACCGGGCGGTGCCCTCATCCGTGCAGAGCGCCCGCACACTCGGCTTGAGTGAGTAGCTGGAGGCCGAGGACAATCACGGTGCGGAGACACATATCAGCAGCTACGGCTGGTTCACGCCGGCAGCCAAAGACGATGAGGCCGTCTTGTTCCGCGAGCAGTGATAGTTTTTCTTTATGTTGTTGTTCTTATGGAGCTTTTTCTTTGTAAAAACATATATTTTTATGCAAGTCGCCTGACTTTCATCATTTGGGTTAGTCTACCATTTCAGGCGGCTGGATTAATATCCTGAGAATATCCAACGTCTCCTAACCCTTTTTCCTCACCTCCTCTTCTTCCCCAACAGACCACAACACGGGCCGTATGGATCTTCCCCAACATGCGGTTGGATAAACCTACTCTATGAACGGAAATTATGTGTCAGCAGTAGGATGGCTGAGTTTGGTTTGTTCACATGCGACAACACGTGCCAGTGAGGGTGCGTTCGCTTGGTTGGTTTTGCGGCGTGCAGGAGCGAATGTGTGAGGGTGCGGTGCGACCACGGCGTGCAGGAGCGACAGTGTGAGGGTGTGGTGCGACCACGACAGCCATGCGCAAGTGTACCTCCTTTTCATTTTGAAAACTTGAGGCAAGCTTGGCAAACATGTGTGGGGAAGTATGGCAATGCAAGGCCTAGACCCAAACAGGATAAGTACGTACGTACTAGGAGTACAAGTGTTAAAAAAGAAAGGCGGGGTTTTCCTTCACGGGATTAATCAATACAAATCCTCGCTTGACGTCTCAATTACTGTGTATTTTTCTCCAAATCCCAAAGAGCTAACCATCTCACTCTTCGTCACTTGATTAATGCAGCACCATGCGAACCAAGCTTCTCACTTCCGCATGCATGCAAGGTATATTAATGTCCTTTGTTGCTAGTACGAGGCAAACCCCATCAATTTTGCCTCAATTAGTGTTAGTGGACTTTTGCAAATTGCAATTTTGATATATTGGCCTTGTGTACAAAAAAATGGAGGTAGTAATTATATTTGACTTCCTTCCCCATTGAGGTGCCGTCGACGATATATCGAACGTTGTGGTTTGGCGAAGTGTGTTTGACGGAGAAAACCATTGAGGGAGACCACGGTAAGTCATTCGCAAGTGCCGCCTGCAAGCTAAGACAACCACCTTATTTGCATCCAGGAAGTCCGTTGAACCAAAGGACGCGTAAATGTATGTGTACTACTAGTACACAATAGCATCATCCGTCCAGCTTAGTGTGGTGAGGTGGTTTCTCGAAGAAGACGATGGAGAAGCGGAGTCAGCGAAGAGTGAAATGATGGTTGCTTCGTCCGTGCTTTGTGATTTGACGCCTCACTGCTTTTTGATTTGAGATAGAAGGGACGGGGGAGTAGACTCTGTGCTCTATACTGTACATGCATCCAAGCACGGGAGAAAGAGGAGAGACATTGCATTTTTCTATTCCTTCAATCAATCAATCAGGGAGCTTCGGTTCCATCTTTTTGGCTTAGGAAGCACCGTCCATAATGATTCCCATGATGCCAAAAGCTACTTTCACATTTGGCTACACATTGTGGATGCCCTTAACATACCACTTGGTTTTGCTCGTGTGTGATATCTATACAAATCTCAATTATATTGATCTAAAAAATTATAGAACCAAGATTAGTAAAAAGGAGGTGATTTTGCCGCGTGGATGGCATGGAAGTTTTCTTATTTTCAGAGGATGTTGTCTTGGCGACTTGCTAGCATGCGGTCCCATGTGTCAGTGCTTTACCAATCTGGCCCGCGTCCCACATGAGGTAGAACAACGGCAGAAGCAACATGTGGTTAACTTGAAGAAGATGAGGGAGAAGGGGATTCAACAACGAGTGAAATGATGGTTGCTTCGTCCCTCCAACTTCTTTTTTTAGCATTATTACTTCATCCCTCAAACTTAACTGCGTGAAAGGTGCAACTTTGTGATTTGATGCCTCATTGCAACTACGTCGGCGCCATGACTGGGCTGCTTCACCCCGGCCGCTCTACACTGTATTTCGGTATAGCACGTGGACCCGGTAGCTTGATGTCCCACATGTGGGCGAAAGGGACTAGAAGATTTATGAAAGCGAGCGCTCCACTCTTACGACGGAGGAGTACACGACACGGTGGCGCAGTGAACTATCACTTGTACTGTATATTACTATAGTTTTGTTGTTTCGCACGATCCACCGATACAAACCCCGATTAAACAGGAAAGGGCGGACGTGCGGTAGATGATACTAGCCATACATTTCAAATGCAGTTTTATTGTATGCAAACTGAATAATATAGTAACGATATGATATTTAGTACTCCCTCTGTCCCAAAATAAATGTCTCAAGTTTAGTATAATTTTGTACTAGAGCTAGTACAAAATTCAAATAGTTATTTTGGGACGGAGGGAGTAAAACTAAAAACACATATGATTTATTGTGTTAGAGTGTAGTTGTACTGTTGTATTGCATAGTTGTTAGATGAAACAAGCGAGAACGTGTAGAGATGCAGTTTTGGAGGGCTTACAGAGAGAAAAGCGTAATGCGGTCACCGAACTTTAGAATAAGCTGATTACGGTCACTATATACATTTTGCGGTGATTATAGGGCCACTTGCTCATGGTTCAACATCGGATTGCACTCTGTTGACCAGCCAAATAGTCTGCATTGCACCATGTTGACTAGTTAAATTGACATCGTTCCTTGTGGGTCCCACCTGTCAGTTTGCATAGGGAAAAGGTCAGATAAACACAAATTTACGCAGGCGCGATAAGACTCCAACCCGTGCGCGAGAATCACCTGGTTGTGTATGTGTCTGTCGGGGCCTGCTGTTTGCGCAGGCACGTGTAGGTTGAGAGCGTGAGAGTGTGTATTGGTCGTGTGCTGTTATGGTGTGTACATGCGAGTGTTGCGTGCATGTGTGGCTGCATGTGTTCGTGTAAGTGTTGCCTGCATGCAGTTCGTGTGCATGCGTGCGTGTGTGTATAATCACCACACCAGCTCCTGTGTGTTAGACCTCTTCCAATGCAAAGGTGCTTAGAAGAGGTGCTAAGTGCATTAAATAGCTTAGCAACTCAACTCACCAATGCATGGGTGATTAACTTGTTGTTTCTAAGCTCATTGTATTTAATGATTTAGCACCTAAACTCTTTCATGCATTGGTCAACTTCTTTCATTTAAGTGGTTTGCCTAGGTTCACGTGCTTGGCATTGGTTCTTCCTCGGGTCACCAAAGTGCTCTCTCTCCTCCTTAATTACTGCGCCATGTCATTTTTTTGCCTATGTGGGATGCTTAGCACCTGTCCACAATGGAGCACCGGGAAGGACCTTAAAACAGATGGCTCGGCATACCAATACAAGGCCACCCTGTCCGATGTGCCCGCGGTCATGACTTTGAACCACCGTCCAATATTTTTTGTCGTTTGTTTTCATTCTTACTAGCAAGATGCCCGTGCACTGCACGTAATATCAAGATGCATTTGTGTGACTTGTTTACCTTGTGAGATAAAATGATGAACGAGGGAAGGCCTTATTTGCAAATGTGGACAGGTGTGTGGGTACCTTTTTGCAAACTTGCTGTAGTTTCCTTCCTATCCATCAGATATAAATCGGATGACCTATATTGCAGGATGGCAGGCACACCATCATCACCAACTCTGTTTTTATAAGAGCGTATTTTACAAGAGTGTAGATGCAGAGTAGATACAAGCCGATAGGTGGGCCCAATGGTAGTGAGATAATGTGATGCAACACTAGAGGTGCCACGTGGAGCGTTTAACTGGTCAACAAGTCGTGTCTTGAGCAAATACAGAGTTGTACGGTGAGCCCGTGACTGTATAATAACCACAAAACGTAAATGGTGACCGTAATGAGTGGATTCTGAAGTCCAATGTACGTATCGTGCTTTCACTTCAAATACAATGATCGTCACTGTATATATTGCGAGAGAAGGATGAAACATCCGTGAATGTGCTAGGGGCTTACTTTTAGAGGACCTAGAGATAGTTTGTGTGCGTACATGATGTTGGGGAACGTAGTAATTTCAAAAAAAATCCTACGCACACGCAATATCATGGTGATGCATAGCAACGAGAGGGGAGAGTGTTGTCCATGTACCCTCGTAAAATGAAAGCGGAAGCATTAGCACAACGCGTTTGATGTAGTCGTATGTCTTCACAATCCGACTGATCAATTACCAAACACATGGCACCTCCGAGTTCAGCACACGTTCAACTCGATGACGTCCCTCCAACTCCGATCCAGTCGAGCTTTGAGGGAGAGTTCCGTCAGCACGACGGCGTGGTGACGATGATGATGTTCTACCGACACAGGGCTTCGCCTAAGCACTGCTATGATATTACCGAGATGAATTATGGTGGATGGGGGCACCGCACACGGCTAAGTGATCCAAGGGATCAATGGTTGTGTCTCCAAGGGCTGCCTCCCTCCCTGTATATAAAGGAGTGGAGGTGGGGAAGGGGGCCGACCACCCTAGGTGCGCCCCATGAGGAGTCCTACTCCCACCGGGAGTAGGACTCCCCCTTCCAAGTGGGAGTATGAGAGGAGAGGGAAGGAGAGAGGGGGAAATCTTTATGTCTTGACCATTTCGAGACTCCTCGTCATGTCCGTGATCACATCCGGGACTCCGAACTACCTTTGGTACATCAAAACACATAAACTCATAATATAACCGTCATCGAACTTTAAGCGTGCGGACCCTACGGGTTCGAGAACTATGTAGACATGACCGACACACATCTCCGATCAATAACCAATAGCGGAACCTGGATGCTCATATTAGCTCCCACATATTCTACGAAGATCTTTATCGGTTAAACTGCATAACAACATACATTGTTCCCTTTGTCATCGGTATGTTACTTGCCCGAGAGTCGATCATCGGTATCTCAATACCTAGTTCAATCTCGTTACCGGCAAGTCTCTTTACTCGTTAGGTAATGCATCATCCTGTAACTAACTCATTAGCTACATTGCTTGCAAGGCTTATAGTAATGTGCATTACCGAGAGGGCCCAGAGATACCTCTCCGACAATCACAGTGACAAATCCTAATCTTGAAATACGTCAACTCCACAAGTACCTTCGGAGACACCTGTAGAGCACCTTTATAATCACCCAGTTACGTTGTGACGTTTGGTAGTACAGAAAGAGTTCCTCCGGTAAGCGGGAGTTACATAATCTCATAGTCATAGGAACATGTATAAGTCATGAAGAAAGCAATAGCAACATACTAAACGATCAAGTGCTAAGCTAAGGAAATGGGTCAAGTCAATCACATCATTATTGTAATGATGTGATCCCACTGATCAAATGATAACTCATATCCATGGTTAGGAAACTCAACCATCTTTGATCAATGAGCAAGTCAAGTAGAGGCATACTAGTAACACTATGTTTGTCCATGTATTCACACAGATATTATGTTTCCGGTTAATACAATTCTAGCATGAAAAATAAACATTTATCATGATATGAGGAAATAAACAATAACTTTATTATTGCCTCTAGGGCATATTTCCTTCACTCTCCCACTTGCACTAGAATCAATAATCTAGATTACATAGTAATGATTCTAACACCCATGGAGCTTTGGTGCTGATCATGTTTTGCTCGTGGAAGAGGATTAGTCAACGGGTCTGCAACATTCAGATCCATATGTATCTTGTAAATCTCTATGTCTCCCACCTAGACTTGGTCCCGGATGGAATTGAAGCGTCTCTTGACGTGCTTGGTTCTTTGGTGAAATCTGGATTCCTTTGCCAAGGCAATTGTACCAGTATTGTCACAAAAGATTTTCATTGGACCCGATGCACTAGGTATGACACCTAGATCGGATATGAACTCCTTTATCCAGACTCCTTTATTTGCTGCTTCCGAAGCACCTATGTACTCCGCTTCACATGTAGATCCCGCCATGACACTTTGTTTAGAAATGCACCAACTGACAACTCCACCGTTCAATATAAACACGTATCCGGTTTGCGATTTAGAATCATCCGGATTAGTGTCAAAGCTTGCATCAACGTAACCATTTACGACTAGCTCTTTGTCACCTCCATAAATGAGAAACATATCCTTAGTCCTTTTCAGGTATTTTAGGATGTTCTTGACCGCTGTCCAGTGATCCACTCCTGGATTACTTTGGTACCTCCCTGCTAAATTAATAGCAAGGCACACATCAGGTCTGGTACATAGCATTGCATACATGATAGAGCCTATGGCTGAAGCATAGGGAACATCTTCCATTTTCTCTCTATCTTTTGCAATGGTCGGCATTGAGTTTGACTCAATTTCACACCTTGTATTACAGGCAAGAACCATTTCTTTGTATGATCCATTTTGAACTTTTTCAAAACTATATCGAGGTATGTACTTTGTGAAAGTCCAATTAAGCATCTTGATCTATCTCTATAGATCTTGATGCCCAGTATATAAGCAGCTTCACCGAGGTCTTTTATTGAAAAACTTTTATTCAAGTATCCTTTTATGCTATGAAGAAATTATATATCATTTCTAATCAACAATATGTCGTCCACATATAATATTAGAAATGCTACAGAGTTCCCACTCACTTTCTTGTAAATACAGGCTTCTCCAAAAGTCTGTATAAAACCATATCCTTTGATCACACTATCAAAGCGTTTATTCCAACTCCGAGAGCTTGCACCAGTTCATAAATGGATCGATGGAGCTTGCACACTTTGTTAGCACCTTTTGGATCGACAAAACCTTCTGGTTGCATCATATACAACTCTTCTTCCAGAAATCCATTCAGGAATGTAGTTTTGACATCCATTTGCCAAATTTCATAATCATAAAATGTAGCACTTGCTAACATGATTCGAACAGACTTAAGCATCGCTACGGGTGAGAAAGTCTCATCGTAGTCAACCCCTTGAACTTGTCGAAAACCTTTCGCAACAAGTCGGGCTTTGTAAATAGCAACATTACCATCAGCGTCAGTCTTCTTCTTGAAGATCCTTTTATTCTTGATGGCTTGCCGATCATCGAGCAAGTCAACCAAAGTCCATACTTTGTTCTCATACATGGATCAGATGTCAGATTTCACGGCCTCAAGCCATTTTGAGGAATCTGGGCTCATCATCGCTTCGTCATAGTTTGTAGGTTCGCCATGGTCAAGTAACATGACCTCCAGAATAAGATTGTCGTACCACTCTGGTGCGGATCTTACTCTGGTTGACCTACGAGGTTCGGTAGTAACTTGATTTGAAGTTTCATGATCAATATCATTAGCTTCCTCACTAATTGGTTTAGTCGTCACAGGAACTGGTTTCTGTGATGAACTATTTTCCAATAAGGGAGCAAGTACAATTAACTCATCAAGTTCTACTTTCCTCCCACTCACTTCTTTCGAGAGAAACTCCTTCTCTAGAAAGGATCCAATCTTGGCGACGAATGTCTTGCCTTGGATCTGTGATAGAAGGTGTACCCAACAGTTTCCTTTGGGTATGCTATGAAGACAATTTCTCCAATTTGGGTTCGAGCTTATCAGGTTGATGCTTTTTCACATAAGCATCGCAGCCCCAACCTTTAAGAAACGACAACTTTGGTTTCTTGCCAAACTACAGTTCATAAGGTGTCGTCTCAAAGTATTTTGATGGTGCCCTATTTAACGTGAATGCAGCCGTCTCTAAAGCGTAACCCCGAAATGATAGCGGTAAATCAGTAAGAGACAACATAGATCACACCATATGTAGTAAAGTATGATTACGACGTTCGGATACACCATTACGCTGTGGGGTTTCGGGTGGCGTGAGTTGCGAAACTATTCCGCATTGTTTCAAATTTAGATCAAACTCGTAACTAGAATATTCTCCTCCATGATCAGATCGTAGAAACTTTATTTTCTTGTTACGATGATTTTCAACTTGACTCTGAAATTCTTTGAACTTTTCAAATGTTTCACATTTATGTTTCATTAAGTAGATATACCCATATCTGCTTAAATCATCTGTGATGGTGAGAAAATAACGATACCCGCCGTGAGCCTCAACATTCATTGGACCACATACATCAGTATGTATGATATCCAACAAATCAGTTGCTCGCTCCATAGTTCCGGAGAACGGCATTTTAGTCATCTAGCGCATGAGGCATGTTTCGCACGTACCAAGTGATTCATAATCAAGTGATTCCAAAAGTCCATCAGTATGGAGTTTATTCATGCGCTTTACACCAATATGACCCAAACGGCAGTGCCACAAATAAGTTGCACTATCATTATCAACTCTGCATCTTTTGGCTTCAACATTATGAATATGTGTATCACTACTATCGAGATTCATCAAAAATAGACCACTCTTCAAGGGTGCATGACCATAAAAGATATTACTCATATAAATAGAACAACCATTATTCTTAGATTTAAATGAATAACCGTCTGCATCAAACAAGATCCAGATATAATGTTCATGCTCAACGCTGGCACCAAATAACAATATTTAGGTCTAAAACTAATCCCGAAGGTAGATGTAGAGGTAGCGTGCCAATGGCTATCATATCGACTTTGGAACCATTTCCCACGCGCATCGTCACCTCATCCTTAGCCAGTGTTCGCTTAATCCGTAGTCCCTTTTAAGAGTTGCAAATATTAGCAACAGAACCAGTATCAAATACCCAGGTGCTACTGCGAGCTCTGGTAAGGTACAGATCAATAACATGTATATCACATATACCTTTGTTCACCTTGCCATACTTCTTATCCGCCAAATACTTGGGGCAGTTCTGCTTCCAGTGACCAGTCACCGCTTAAAGAGAAGCACTTTCAGTCCTGTGCTTAGGTCCAGACTTGGGTTTCTTCTCTTGAGCAGCAACTTGTTTGCTGTTCTTTTTGAAGTTCCCCTTCTTCTTCCCTTTGCCATTTTTCTTGAAATTGGTGGTCTTACTGACCATCAACACTTGATGCTCCTTCTTGATTTCTACCTCCGCAGCCTTTAGCACCGCGAAGAGCTCGGTAATTGGCTTATCCACCCCTTGCAAGTTATAGTTCATCACGAACCTCTTGTAGCTTGGTGGCAGTGATGGAGGAATTCTATAAATGACGCTATCATCCGGAAGATTAACTCCCAGTTGAATCAAGTGATTGTTATACCCATACATTCTGAGTATATGCTCGCTGACAGAACTATTCTCCTCCATCTTGCAGCTGTAGAACTTATTGGAGACTTCATATCTCTCAATCCGGGCATTGGCTGGAAATATTAACTTCAACTCCTGGAACATCTCATATGCTCCATGATGTTCAGAACGTCGTTGAAGTACCGGTTCTAAGCCATAAAGCATGGCACACTGAACTATCGAGTAGTCATCAGCTTTGCTTTGTTGCATCGGCAGCAGGCCTAGCACCCAGAGGTGCTTCCAGGACGTAATTCTTCTATGCAGCAATAAGGATAATCCTCAAGTTAGGGACCCAGTCCGTGTAATTGCTACCATCATCTTTCAACTTTGCTTTCTCAAGGAACGCATTAAAATTCAACGGAACAACAGCACGAGCCATCTATCTACAATAACATAGGCATGCAAAAAATAGTATCAGGTACTAAGTTCATGATAAATTTAAGTTAATTGATCATATTACTTAAGAACTCCCACTTAGATAGACATCCCTCTAATCATCTAAGTGATCACGTGATCCAAATCAACTAAACCATAACCGATCATCACGTGAAATGGAGTAGTTTTCAATGGTGAACATCAATATGTTGATCATATCTACTATATGATTCACGCCGACCTTCGGTCTCAAAGTGTTCCGAGGCCATATCTACATATGCTAGGCTCGTCAAGTTTAACCTGAGTATTCTGCGTGTGCAAAACTGGCTTGCACCCGTTGTAGATGGACGTAGAGCTTATCACACCCGATCATCACGTGGTGTCTGGGGACGACAAACTTTGGCAACGGTGCATACTCAGGGAAAACACTTTTATCTTGAAATTTAGTGAGAGATCATCTTATAATGCTACCGTCAATCAAAGCAAGATAAGATGCATAAAAGATAAACATCACATGCAATCATTATAAGTGATATGATATGGCCATCATCATCTTGTGCCTGTGATCTCCATCTCTGAAGCACCGTCATGATCACCATCGTCACCGGCGTGACACCTTGATCTCCATCGTTGCATCGTTGTTATCTCGCTAACTATTGCTTCTACGACTATCTCTACCGCTTAGTGATAAAGTAAAGCAATTAAAGGGAGATTGCATTGCATACATTAAAGCGACAACCATATGGCTCCTGCCAGTTGACGATAACTCGGTTAAAAAACATGATCATCTCATACAATAAAATATAGCATCATGCCTTGACCATATCACATCACAACATGCCCGGCAAAAATTAGTTAGACGTCCTCTAATTTGTTGTTGCAAGTTTTACGTGGCTGCTACGGGCTGAGCAAGAACCGTTTTTACCTACGCATCAAACCACAAAGATAGTTCGTCAAGTTAGTGCTGTTTTCACCTTCTCAAGGACCGGGCGTAGCCACACTCGGTTCAACTAAAGTTGGAGAAACTGACACCCGCCAGCCACCTGTGCGCAAAGCACCTCGGTAGAACCAGTCTCACATAAGCGTACGCGTAATGTCGGTCCGGGCCACTTCATCCAATAATACCGCGGAACCAAAGTATGACATGCTGGTAAGCAGTATGACTTGTATCGCCCACAACTCACTTGTGTTCTACTCGCGCATATAACATCTACGCGTAAAACCAGGCTCGGATGCCGCTGTTGCGGAACGTAGTAATTTCAAAAAAATTCCTACGAACACGCAAAATCATGGTGATGCATAGCAACGAGAGGGGTGAGTGTTGTCCACGGACCCTCGTAGACCGAAAGAGGAAGCGTTAGCAAACACGGTTGATGTAGTCGTACGTCTTCACGATCCGACCGAACAAGTACTGAACGCACGGCACCTCCGAGTTCAGCACACGTTCAACTCGATGATGTCCCTCGAACTCCGATCCAGCCGAGCTTTGAGGGAGAGTTCGGTCAGCACAACGACGTGTTTACGATGATGATGTTCTACCAACGCAGGGCTTCGCCTAAGCACTTCTACGATATTATTGAGGTGGATTATGGTGGAGGGGGCACCGCACATGACTAATAGATCCAAGGGATCAATTGTTGTGTCTCCAAGGGGTGCCTCCCTCCCCATATCTAAAGGAGTGGAGGGGGGGCGGCCACCCTAGGTGCGCCCCATGACGAGTCCTACTCCCACCGGGAGTAGGACTCCTCCCTTCCAAGTGGGAGTAGGAGAGGAGAGGGAAGGAGAGAGAGGGGGAAAGGAAAGGGGGCGCCGCCCCCCTCTGAGGGAGTCCTGGAATAGGGGGTGTCCGGGTAGCCGAACTATCATCACGGCCGGACTCCAAGACTATGAAGATACAAGATTGAAGAATTCGTCCCGTGTCCGGATGGGACTTTCCTTGGCGTGGAAGGCAAGCTTGGCGATACGGATATGTAGGTGTCTATATAAACCGGAGGGTTTTAGTCCATAGGACGAACAACAATCATACCATAGGCTAGCTTCTAGGGTTTAGCCTCCTTGATCTCGTGGTAGATCTACTCTTGTACTACCCATATCATCAATATTAATCAAGAAGGAGTAGGGTATTACCTCCATCGCGAGGGCCCGAACCTAGGTAAAAACATCGTGTCCCTTGTGTCCTGTTACCATCCGCCTAGACGCACAGTTCGGGCCCCCTACCCGAGATCCGCCGGTTTTGACACCGACATTGGTGCTTTCATTGATAGTTCCTCTGTGTCATCACCGATAGGCCCGATGGATCCTTCAATCATCAACAATGACGCGGTCCAGGATGAGATTTTTCTCCCCGGACTGATCTTCGTATTCGGCGGCTTCGCACAGCGGGCCAATTCGCTTGGCCATCTAGAGCAGATCGAAAGCTACGCCCCTGGCCGCCAGGTCGGAAGCTTGGATTATACGGCCAACGTCCGCAGAGACTTGATCTTCGACGAATCCGAGCCACAGCCAAGCGCGTTGCACTGTCTCGATGGGCATGACCTAACTCTGCCGCCGAACAGTGTCCTGGAGGCCGCACTAGTGTCCGCTCCGAACATTGATTCAGAGCCGATCTCGCCTATCGAGGATGGTTGGTTGGACGCCACCTCGGAGGCTGAAATCTTTACGGCGATTAAGCCGAACTCCATCCCTGTCCTTTGCGAAGACCTCGACTACAGGGTGCCGGACTCCTCTCCAGACTCCGAACCCTCCGCACCCCTGCCAATCGAATCCGATTGGGCGCCGGTCATGGAGTTCACGGTCATGACATCTTTCAAAGCACTCGCCTTTGGCGACATCCTGAATTCATTAAAGTCTCTCTCTTTATCCGGAGAGCCCTGGCCGGACTACGGTCAGAAGGTTGGGATGCGGACGACGAAGAAATTCAACGCCCACCCACCATCCACTTTCAGAGCCACCGTCGAAAGCTTACACGACATGCTCGATTTCGACTCCGAAGACATCGACGGTATGGACGACGATGTAGGAGACAACAATGAACCAGCACCTATAGGATGCTGGAAAACCACCTCATCTCATGATGTATACATGGTGGATACACCTAAAGGAAATGAAGACGAGGAACAATGAGACGCTACGAAGGATAAATCCCTCGAAAAGCAGTCAAAACGGCAAAGTAAACGCCGAACCAAGTCCCGCCTCAACAGAGACCCAACCATAGAGCAGGACGAACCGGTGGATTCATTTAACACGCTTATCGGCAATCGTCCGAACAAGACAACTTGGATAAACAACCCGTCCCCGGCGATGGCAACAGTCCGGCTAATCTCAGGCCGGACAAATTGTTGGAGCAAAATAACCTCGAGAAAAGGCTCGTTGCCACTGCGCGTAGCCTGAAAAAACAGAAGCGGAAGCTCAAAACAGCGGAAGATGCACTCAGAATCAGATGGAGTAGAGTATTCAACACCGCAGACAAATACGGTGATAGTCGCCGAACAAAGAGTTACCCAAAAAGAAAGCTATTGCCCGAATTTGACAAGGAGGCCTTAGAGCCCCCACAATCAAAAAATAAGAAGGCCACCCGGTCGGATGGATGACCCCACGGCAAAAAGAGAGCGGCAAATGGCGCCACACACAAGCTAGTATGCGAGACGCATAAGGATTCACATCAAAAGGATGGCCCAGTTAGGTCCATCTATGGGCCAAGAAAGGAAGCTCTTCAAAGCAATGCAACACGCCAAAAATCCGAACATCACGGCACACCCAAATATAGGGGCGCTGCACATCCCCTATGTTTCACCGATGAGGTGCTTGATCATGAATTTCGAGCGGGATTCAAACCCGTAAACATAGAGGCATACGACGGAACAACAGACCCTGGAGTCTGGATTGAGGACTATATCCTCCACATACACATGGCTAGAGGAGATGATCTCCACGCCATAAAATAATTACCCCTAAAACTTAAAGGGCCAGCGCGGCATTGGCTTAAAAGCCTCCCCGAAAATACCATTGGAAGATGGGAAGAGCTCGAGGATACGTTTTGGGCAAATTTTCAGGGTACCTATGTCCGCCCTCCGGATGCAAACGACCTAAGTCACATAACTCAACAGCCCGGAGAGTCAGCCTGGAAATTCTGGAACAGGTTCCTTACTAAAAAGAACCAAATAGTCGACTGTCCAGGACGTCAAGCCTTAGCAGCCTTCAAACACAATGTCCGAGACGAATGGCTAGCCAGACACCTCGGCCAAGAAAAGCGAAGAACAATGGCCGCATTAACAAGCCTCATGACCCGCTTTTGCGTGGGAGAGGACAGCTGGCTAGCAAGATGCAGCACCAGCGACCCAAGTATGTCAGGGATGGAAACAGGAAACCACGGTGCAACAAGGACCAGCGCCGGATTAAAGGGAACGGTCCAAAGAGCGCGGCAGTCAACGCCGGATTCAAAAGCTCATGGCAGAACAGCAAAAAACTGCCCCTTAAGGACAATAGCGATGAGCTATCCAACTTCAACAAAATCTTCGACAAGATATGTCAAATCCACAGTACTCCCGGGAAGCCTGCAAACCATACCCACAGAAATTGTTGGGTCTTCAAACAGTCCGGCAGATCAACGCCAAACACAAGGGGCTCGACACACCAAGTGAAGATGATGACGAGCACCACAAGCAGAGCCCCGGAAAACAAAAGAATTTCCCACAAGAGGTTAAAACAGTAAACTCACTTCACGTGATCAAAGGGAAAAGCAGAGCGGCGCCCACTAAAATGCGCGCCGCACACTGGTTGTCAAAACCAATCACCTTCGACCATCAGGACTATTCCGAAAGTATCCGGAATGCAGGATGGACTGCCTTGATATTGGATCCTATAATCGACGGGTTCCAATTTACACAAGTCCTCATGGATGGTGGCAGTGACATAAACCGGATATATCAGGACACAATCCGCAGGATGGGGTTAGACCCAACCAAAATTCGCCGTAGCAACACCTCCTTTAAAGGGGTAATGTCAGGCCCATACGCCCATTGTACGGACTCCATGCCCCATTTAAAAGTAGCCATCACGCACTATTGGGACGCGAAGCTTTCGCCCGCTTTAATGCAATACCGCACAATGCATCTCTTACACTTAAAATGCCCGGTCCACGCGGCATCATCTCATTAAAAGGGAGTATTAAGTGTTACTCGAGCACGGAAAAATGTGAGGCTGCCTTGACAGCCCCACATCAATCCAGCTCCGCTAACCAAAGAACCTGAATAGGTAATTCGAACCCCGGACACGGCTAGACGAGTCCAGCGCCTACTAGCGGCACACCCCCATACGAGGGGCTGCATGCATGTATAACAAGAGACAATAAAGCTCAATTTTATTTACTTCTTCGAATCGTACTCTGTTTATTTAATATTAAGTACATCTTCCGCACGATCCTTTTTCTTTTAAACTAAGTTCCTCTCTTTTACAGATGAACAACGTGCTACACCTGGCCCGGTGATACGGCTGCACAACGGAGACACAGGCGCAGACGTGCAGTAGGGACCCGTTGCAAGGATTATTTTCAGATTAAGACCCTTCGTAAACCTTTTTTACTGTCTCTTGTTGATATATATCCCCCGGTTACTTACTATAACCGAGGAGTAGGCTGGCGTTTTGGCATTGGCCGCACCAGAATTTTTGCACGTAACTGGACTCTAGGGGCTTAGGGCATTATTCTGCCCGTTTTTATAAAGACCGAATACCTTAGGGAGTGTTCGGCGTCTCGAGTTAGGCCTTATATGCATCAGCTCCGAATCATGTCTTTGGTCAAATGTTGGGTCTGCCCGGCTCCTGTGTTTTGCTGCCTTACGCCTGCTTTTATCGGCTAACGCGCACCGTGGAGAACTATTGCGATTGTGCTCAGTTCGCCGGGCGAGCACCTCGAGAGAAAGCCGAAAACTGACTGTCATGATATAACGAGAGACCGGGTCAACCACTCGATGACTCACCGGATTGTTTAGGATTCCTCCGCATTAACGAAGGACCGGTTTTCGTCAGCCACATACGCACTGAATTCGGGAGAGTACGGTGCCCTCAGGGGCTATATAGTAGCCCCACCCTCGAACTCCTATGGCTAAGTGAAAGTGATAAAGCATTATAGTCCGGTTGCCTAGTTTTCACGCTACCACCTCCTTAACAGGACCAAGACGTTGGATTAAGCGTGAAAGCGCTTTCTTTGTAAACACCCCGCACTATGTGCGTGGGGGCTGAAGCCAAGGAATGCCATCTTTCAGGTCATATATACATATACATAAACGGCCGCAGACAGGAGTAGTTTACTACTTGAACGCACAAGTATAAAAAGCTCTTATATTATATTGAAACACTGTTTTCACAAATCATACATGTCATTTAAACATAATATTCTTCGAGCACTGCGTCTCTATTAAACGAGCGCCCTGCAAGACTTCTTCAAAGTGGTGCTCGACAGGTACTCGGCTTCTGTCCGAATCTTGGGATGCAACGTCGATGGCCTTCATCTCTGCCCAGTATGTCTTGACACGGGCCAGAGCCATCCGCGCTCCCTCAATACGTGCCGACCGCCTCATTGCGTCGATACGCGGTACCGCACCAAGGAACTGTTGCACTAAACCAAAATAACTCTTCGGCTGGGGTCCGCCCGGCCACAAATGAGTCAAGATATGCTTCATGGCAAATCCAGATAATCGATTCAGCTCGGCCCATTCGGCCAGCCGATTGGTCAATGGAAGAGGACGCTCCGGACTATGGAATTGCGACCAATATAGCTCTTCCCTTCATGCCCCTTCCGCCCCGGAAGTGCTCAACCCGCGTCATGCAGCGCTTTCGCCGCTAAGTCCAGATAAGCATCCTCCAAACTCCACAACTTGTCCAATCGAGCATACTTTGGATCCAGATATTTCCTCCACAAAGAAAAACGGGTTTCCAGCCGTAATAGCCCCGCCCGACTCAGCTCCTCCTTGACAGCTCTCAAAGCGGAACGGGCATCCTTGATTCGGCGGTGGCCTTTTTCAGTTCCCTCTTGCTCGCTTTGACGTTCTTTTCAAGAACCTCGCAGCGGTCGGTAATATTTTTCAACTTTCTCGCCATATCGGCCACTTCCTCTTTGCTTCGGCAAAGGAGCAGCCCGTGACAGCTTTTTAGCTCTTCGCCGCCCTTAAAGCGCCGCAGACATTATTCCTGGCTTGCTCTTTTCGCTCGGCGAAGTTCTACCAAGCTCCTCCACAGTAGCGGCACCATCTGCATTAAGCATACAAGTAGTAAGACATGGGCGTCAAGCTCCCCTACCATGTGTCCGCGTAGAAGTCGCATACCTTCTGACTCGTCGAACCGTTTATTGACCAGAGCGATGTCCGCATCCGCCTCGTCAAGCTGCCGCTTTAGTTCGGCATATTCATCAGTTCGGCTGGCCACCGGACGCCCCGCCACCTGTTTAGGAGCGGCGATTTGTTATAACTGATATTTTGATCCTCGGCACGCTGTCAATTTGACAACATTCCGAGTCTCAGGGGCTACTATCTATACAGGGTGCATTTTATATGCATAACTGTCAGAAGGTACATCATTTTTGCGTACCTCGAACCCCGTCAGTAAGCTTCTGACGGCTTCATGCAATTCGCTCTCCGCGGATGCAATTCTTTCAATCACCGTACCCATTAGAACACAGTGATCTTCTGTGATAGGCGCTCGCCCGAGCAGATCCTTCATCTCCTCCGACCGCACACCACTTGGCGCCGGACCTTCCGGCCCCGCCAGACTTGGGGAAACCATCCGCGATGACACCTGAGGGTCGTCCGCCTCGCACGAGGGTGCGATAGGTGGAGGCATTTCGCTCACACATCATCTCCAGAAGAAGATCCCCGAAGACGAGCTCTACTGAGAAGGGCTGAGATCCGAACTACAAGGTACAATTTCGGTTATCTTTAGAAATAAATACAGGGATGTTCCTTATTTACAAGACCCCTACTTTTTACTTACGGCTCGCTGGAGGGCTGATCCCCTTGGGGAAATAGTGCGGTTGTGTTACTTCCCAGCGCCGGACTCTCTGACGAAGATTCGTTTCCCCTCTTTGAGGCCTTGACCTCCGGATCTTCCAAAGCGGTCCTCTTCTCCCCTCGAAAGATGCGACTTTTAATCCCTCCACTACTAGAAAAACCACTACTAATGGCGCACCTAATTTGGCTATTAATGGCGCATCTGTGGTGCGCCATTAACAGCACGCCATTAGTAATTTTTACTAATGGCGCACCACCTGGTGCGCCATTAGTATCTGGTATACTAATGGCGCACCACCTGGTGCGCCATTAGTATATGCGAGGGTGCGCCATTAGTATGCCTCCCAGGGGGCATGTATACCCAGGTGCTATGGCATACTAATGGCGCACCACCTCTGGATGTGCCATTAGTAACCGCGACATACTAATGGCGCACTACCCAGTGATGCGCCATTAGTATGCACTGTCATACTAATGGCGCACTTTCATGTGATGCGCCATTAGTATGAATATTAGGTTTTTTATTTTTTATTTTCTGTTTTTACATACAGGTTACAAAATGTATAATTTGACAAAATATAGACAGCACACATCAACAATAGATTCATCAGATACAATAGAAGATAAGTCTTTGAATACAAAAAAACATATAAGTCACATAATACAATTCATCATATTAGTCTCCGAATTGAAAAGACCGAACAAAGATAGAACATTATATTACATGTCTCGAGACCGCGAGTAGCGAGTTTGTCTTCACATTACAAGTCGATATCGATCATCTAAACTACCATCACATAGAAGAGAGCTGCGGTCATCACGATGAGCATCATCACGATGAAACTCGTCTTCATCCGGCTCCTCCAACGCCCTCCCTCTCCCGCTAGATAGCGGGCGTATCTAGATTCGGCCTCGGCCCTAGTGGTGTACCCTTTGTAACTGTTACCGTTGAATCGGTGAACCTGTCTCCGACACTCCTCCCAGTCATCGTAGACTCCGAACCTTACCTTGTACACGACATACGCCGGCATCGCTATGCACTAGCCAAACGTAAACGTTAGTACCAATTCACAGACAATACATAAGTAATATATAAGTATGCAATGTAACGATCGGAAGAGAAAAGCAAGACATTAATAGCATCGATTACATCTAAGTTGAACGACTCTCGAAACCAAAGAGACATAATACAAGTTCATTAAAGTTTAATTACAACATGAGCCAATCGATGTTTCAGAACTAGACAACTCGACTCAAGGGACCGGAGTGTGGATGAAGCCGCCGTCTATCGTGGGAGTCATGAAAGAACGGGCGTCGTCATCCTGCATTTGTAGCATTGTGTCGATGTCACTGTTGGACGGTTGATTTCTGAGGTAGAACTGCCCCGAGGTACGAAGGACATCTTGATGGATGATTTCCGCAAACTCCGACCGGATGCGAAGAATTCTTGTCGGAGGTCCGCCCCGGATTGCCGACACGCCGCGCCCAATCTTGGAGTTTACTCGGTAGCAGAAGTTGATGATGGTCCCGCACGATCGCTCGCATGTGATGGATGGCGAGTAGGCACCCTTCGACCGCCAGCGGCTGCTTGACGCAGCGTAACGTCAGATTGTGGGAGAACACGTGCTTGCCGCATTTACGAATAGGCCTGGTGAAGGTGCCTCCAGATTTGGCGTGGCCGGGAGAACATCATCAAGAACCTTCTTGACATTTGTGTAGTCTATGTTCGATCGACGGTCCGGGTCGAAATACGTGGCCATGGAATATTTGGGGCTTAGGAGGATGAGCGCAACGTGTGTCACCGCAGAAAACACGGAATGTTAAAAGAAAACGATCGAAATGTAAGAATTCATATGTTACGGGCGGTTGAGGGGAGGACTTACTCGGAAAGTAAGGCACGAGGAAGTTATCCTTATCTTGGTTTGCCGAATGACGCCTTCGAGGTAAGAACTCGCGACTTGCCGGTCCCCAGCGCTGCCCAAGATCTTGGCACGCATGTAGAAGGGGTCAACTATCACGATGTCCAGGGTCTTGTCGCGAATGATCCGCATCTCCATACTCAGCGAAAATAGCCGAACGAAGGTGTAGTGCAGCGGATGAACGTTCAACATAAGCGTGGATGTCATCGTAACGCAGGACGATCAGACGTCCGATGGAGTTATCCACAAAGCCCTTGCCCTCGGCACCTTGGCCGCGAAAACCGGTATGCCACATCCTTCTCCCCGAGACGCAGCTTCTCCAAAGAAAGAACAACATCATGCAGACTCGCGATAGCACCGGTTGCAGCATTGAGCATATTTAGTCGGTAGCATCGCCCTACCCGCCACATGCACCCTCCTCGAGATATCCTGCGGTGAAGGTGGCCCGCCCCGAGCACGGATCGTATTTCGGTGCCGGCTGGCTCGCACCCTTCTTAGTCTTTCTTTGGCGTGCCTTCTTCTTCTCCCCGTAATGGGACCGAGTTTTGCTCACAACCGCCTTCTTGAGTGTGTTGGGGCTGATAATATTTCGCACCTCACCTATCTAAGGCTCGGTGAAGTCGGCAATGGAGGCGTCTCGAGAGCTGAACGCATGACGGCGCTGTTGCAACTTGGCTTCTCCGCTGGTACGAGCTAGATCGCACACGTCTTTTGTTGGGTTTGGTTCTTGAGAAGGAGGCCCCATGAAGTCGCCATCGCACTCCATGCTCGGCAAAATCTTGATCGACGTTGCCAAATGTATCGTAGTAAATGTCGCCGCTGCGTTCGATCCTGTTCCATATGCATGTTTGGATCCAGTGGCATAGGGATGTCCGCACCGCATACAGCGGGTCTTGCCATGGGGCCGACTTGGCGCCGCATGACCGGGCGGTGTTGTCTTTGGGGTGGTGTCCCCGCTTAAACGAATCTGGCTCTTCGCCAAAGCAGGGGCCAGCTCAGGCAGGCGCTGAGGGTCATCACGTCATCATCGTCGGCCCCGACGGGTCGATTCGGAGGTAACAAGTCGTTGCAGCCTGGCAGCACCCGAACCAGTTGAACCCTAAACAAGTTGGGTGGCATCTGGGTACCGTGGAACAAGGGGTTGCCCGGTTGAACGATTTTGCCCTTGGCGACATCGACCAACTCGTTGTTCACGGCGGAGGAGAGTGCACGGAACGTCGGCGGCGCCCGCGAAAACATGTAGGGCGTCGAGGATGCCGATCAAAGGCAAGGAGATGAAGTCCTCGGCCGAGAGAGGCTTAATTAGTTACCATGATGATGGCGTCGAGCTCGGCTAATGTAGAGGCACCGCCAACGGCGGGCGGCAGATTGACGAAGGGGCCGCTTGTTGCAGAGGTGCTCGCCGGCGTACACCCGGTGCATTAAGCTCCGTGCGGCGTCGGAGACACCAATGCCGCCTCCGGAGGCACCAATGGCCCCGCCATCGCATTATGCGAGTTGCTGGCCGTGAAGCTAGGAATCGGGCGGCCTCGCTACGCCCGCAATCCACGCACTCAACCCCGAGATCAAGGTAGGCACAAGGGCGGTGATCGTCGCCTCCGAGTCGTTGTTCCACTTGCTCTTGGACAATCTCCGGAATCCGCGCCACCTGTGCCTTTGAGTTCTTGAACCTCTCGCTACCGCTTTCCGATCTGGTCTTTTTCTCCTTCCGCACACCAGCGGTATAGTATGACCCCATTTTGTCGACAAGCCTTTGCCGCCACACGACCAGCCGACGCCGGCTTATCGAGCTTATCCTTGTTCTTCATTACATTCAACCCCCTATTTAGAGTGGTGTCCCAAGGGTTGCTCTGGTCGACCCAGCGCCATCGCTTTCAGTCGCTGCGGAAGGAATGTGAACCATTTAGAAATTCGGCTTCATTAATTAGAATGCAACCATATGGAGCTAATTACACGGGTGTATTCCTTACTGTAACAATGTCAAGCTTCCTGGTCTTCGGATCCGTGGTAAGCTCCTTTGTTTTCGGTCCTTCTTGTACCGGCCCTAACAAAGTTCCCCGGTCCGCTTGTCACCGTATGTATCAAGAGGGCGGTAGGCCTTTCTCGGCACGCCTCCGCCTCCTCCTTGTCCCATATAGGCTCCGCCACTCAGAACCGCCGGGACCGAGTGTGTGTTCCCCTATGTTCAGCTCCGCATTTGTTTCCCCACTCACTTGATTGGGAGCTTATGCGGTGCTCGAGCAATTGATCTTGAAGTCGTTGTAGTCATCTTCGGTGATCGAAGGATTTTTCTCCTTGATCTTACGATAACTCTCACCTTTCTCGATCATTCTCTTCACATTGCTTTTCCAAGTAGACAGGGGCCTTGCTCATCTTCGTGAGGGCAGCATTGTTCACTTTATTCCCTTTGAGGCTTGTGTTTTCAAATTCAGCGGGAACTTGTATCGCTCGTGCAGCCGTGAAGAGGAGGTTGCGCAAATTCCCTCGGTCGGGATGCCTCGGGTTCTCGGTGTTGATCGAGACGGTGCTCGGAGAATGCACCGAGCTGAAGCGAGTACCCCTTTGACTATTCGCTCGGGCGCCGTTGGATTCCCTGCTGGAGTCCACTTCAAGAACTTCCTCCTTGAGGGTGCGGAGCACGATCAGGCGCCGTCCTTCCGCTGCCTCTTCGGTTGGCTGCCATCATGCGTGCGCCCGCCATCATCGATGGTGGCATCCTCGGCGGCACCATCGGTGGTGGCATCGGTGGGGTCATCCTCGGCGGTACCATCGGTGGTCTCAGGATCGGTAGGGAAGGCGGCGGCCTCATACAAGTGAGGTTGTTCCTCCATCTCCGGGACAGCTCCTAATGCCTTGCCGCTCAACCCCGGCCTCATCGTTGTGGGCCACGTTTCTCTCTAAATAGAAACAAAGTTTGGTCAAAAAGTTGGTTATTGTCAAGGAACAAGATCATGGTCTCATCATTTAGGGTTTGTCGACACCGAGGCATCCTAAAATATAAGCTTTTATCATTGAGGGTTTTTCGACGCCGAGGCACCCTAAAAGCCTAAGCTTTCATCATTTCGGTTTTTATCGACACCGAGGCACCCTAAAAGCCATGCATTAGTCACAAGTATGCCGGGCAGTTGATCCTACTTAATTAAATACTAAGATACCCCTGCCCATGCATTATTCACAAGTACCCCATATGTCCTATTTTTAGCAAAGTCTTGATTAATTTCTCTGATAATTTCAGCATGTCCTTTGCTGAAAATAGGACATATGGAGTACCAATTTGCCGAGCGGAAGTTAATCGACATTCCGCAAACTCAAGGGCCTCTCGGGTACCTGCAAAATCATTATCCCAGCGTAATGAAGTCGCCAATGGGTCATTTCAGAAGATCACAATGAGACTACCCCTTGACAATTGTACTGAACCCAACTCAAGACTTTTGTCATGGGATTCCACAAGCCCACATTGGTAACAATTGTACTTCAAACATGCTGTTACCGGCCAACAACAACTCGAGTAACGGAGTTAGCGAGAGAAGAAAAAAGCACTATAGACATTCATCTAAAAACTCTTAAACGCAAGACAAGGCGTAATCGTAAGCAAGATAGCAGGTGAAGCAACTACATCATACATTAGCAGCAGTTCATAGCAAAACTAGATGAATGTTTGGCCTCTTGATAAAAAACCTGTCACAGCCCCAGATCAGCCCTAGAGCCTGTTTGTAGCTAGTAGCATTGCATCCATGCATCATGTTTAATTTCCATGAAATTTGAAATGGGGATGATCAAGCCCTAGCACTAAAGCAATTCAAATAGGTTCAACTTCAAAATATCTTCAAAGAACCCAAAGTGGTTTGCAAAAATGTTCATGATTAATGGAAAAGGTGAAAACCATATCCAGAGGTGATGGATATTTTTCCAAGACATTTTGGATTTTTGAATAAACCATATTGTATTTGAATTGGGGCATTTAAATACTATTAATATTATTTTTAAATGCTCCAACAATTCTGAAAATAGTTAAGGGCCTCTGTAATAATTTAGTTAATGCCCACAATTATTTTCAGGATTTATTTAAATAGTTTAGTATTTTACTAAACTAAAACAAACAGAAAATAGAAATAGAAAAGGAAAGGAGAGAGGCATGCACGGCCATTACTGCAGCCCACCCGGCCCGATTCCCCCCTCGGCCCGGTGGCCCAGCCCACCTACCGCCTCACCGCTGTCGTCGCCTACCTCTGCCAAGAGGGCAGAGGAGGGACACGGCGACCAGCCGAGCTCGCCACCTCCTCCCTCCTTTGCTGGCTCCCCTCGACGCCTTGGGAGGCGCCACGACGACGCCCGTGCCCCCTCGGCCCCTCTCCTCTCTCAGGCAGCCCTCCCTCTCCTCTGTCTCGCTCTCCGGCCCGAACCCGAGCAGGCTCGTGCCCGCCCGTTCGCCATACCCATGCCACCCAGCCGTCCCAGAACCTCCCGACATGCCCCCGAGCCCCGCCTCACCACCTGAATCTCCCGCCGTCACACGCGACCGGAGAGGCCCTACATCGCCGCCCCGAGTCGTCTTCCCCGAGCACGGCCGCCGGACTCCATCGATGAATTCGACGCCATCCGGCCTCCCCCGAGCCGGTGAGCTTGCCTTCGACCTCCCTCATCTCTCTCCTCCTTCCTGTAGCCGCCGCCCATGAAAGCACCCGGGTTCGCCCGGCCGCCATTGCCGACGAGGCTCGACGCCCCGAGCCCTCTGCTCAACCCGTGGCACCAGCGTGTTCCTGGTGGCCCGGATGCCACCTAGCCCATCAGTTTCTCCTCCGTGCACCGTGGCCTCAAACCTGACCAAACCCGAACTCCGCCGCCGCTTTGAGCTCATTGCCGATTCCGACCACCCCACCTCAAGCTAACCCCACCAAGAGCTTGGCTCCTCCCAGCTCCTCCTAGATGCTTTCAGCGCCTCATTTGGTGGCCGGAACATGCAAAGCACTTTGCTCCGCCGCGCCTGGCCTCGCCGGCGACTCGACGCCGGTGGATTAGCCCGGGTTGACCAGGGATTTGACCCCCCTGGGTCACTAACGAGTGGGCCCGACCACTAACTAACCGGGTTAACACTAACTGAAACTAGTTAGTTAAACTAACTTCTTGACCAATGGGTCCCAGCGTCGAGAGTTGACACGGACAGCGACCAGTTGACCCACGACGTCACATCAACGTCGGCCGATTTAATAACTAGTTTTCTAGACTTAATTTAATTCAGGAAATTCGAAAATACTCTAAACTTCTAAAAATCATATAAATTCAACCGTAACTTTCGGATGGAAATAATTTATATATGAAAAATGATCAGAAAAATATGAAGAATCTGTTTATGCCATGATCATGCATGTTTGAACAAGTTAACCTCACTGAATAGGATGAATCATGATTAGGGTAATTTATGAACTAGCATTTGGAGTTGGAGTTCAACCTTGTTTGAATTCCACTTCAATTAACTTGGATTACTGTTGCATTAGGTGAATTCAGTACCTTAACATGACATGTAATTCATGTGAATGTGCATTGCATTGATTGTGTTCTCTCTTGTTTGCCGGTAATTGTTTCCTCCCGGTAGACGATGTATCGACGATGAAATCGATGACACCGATGAAGAACTATTGTCTTCAGAAGTGCCAGGCAAGCAAAACCCCCTTGTTCATTCCGATACAATCCCACTCTCTCGCTCCTGCTCTATTTTACTGCATTAGGACAACAACGACTCATGTGTTACTTGTCATGTAGCTGAACCCCTTGATCCTTTGCATGACCCGTCATTCCACAAGAATTAGATGAAACCCACTAGCATGAGTAGGAATTGTTTGAGCCATGTTGTGCCTACTCATTTATGCTTGTTTGTCATGCCTGCCATCGCTTAGAGTTGAGTCGGGTCTGATTCATCGGGAATGAATTGGAATGGTTGTGTGAACATGTCCTATTGCGTGTAAGCTAAGTGTGTGAACACGATTTGGTAAAGGTAGCGGTGAGAGGCCATGTAGGAGTACATGGTGGGTTGTCTCATTGAAACCGTCCTCAGGAACTGAGTTCCGTATTTGTGATCCATGAAACAGTTACTACCACGCATTGGGATCCTTAATTGACCCTCTCGGCTTCTTAACCACCCTTGTTCCTGGTCCGGGAGTTGCAAGTAGTTTCGGTGTTTGTAGTATCTTTGGGGCCGCATAGCACGCTGACCTTAGGGGTGGGTTGTGTTGCGGTAGGCACCGTGGCCCGGTGTACCGAAAGTGCCCGTTTGGTATCTCGGGAACCTGCACACATCGTTCGGGCTGTATGGGAAACCTCGCCGGACTCCATGCGGATGGAACCCCAATATGCCATAAAACAGGACAAGGGACGTGAGTGTTTATGTATGTCGTGGCCGACACCCACGGTTGGCTTCCGCTTGAAGGTTGCCGAGTACAAGTCGTGTAAAAGGCGGTAAGTGGTGGGAGCGTGTGTGAAGAAGTACACCCCTGCAGGGTTTAATGTGATCTATTCGAATAGCCGTGTCCACGGAGAAGGACTTCTGGGTTGCCTATATCAGTTCATAGACAAGTGGAAGTGGATACCCTAAAATGCGCAAGATAAGCGTGAGTGCTATGGATGGCGTTCCCGTAGGAAGACGGGAGCGGTTCCATAGTGGTGTATTGATATGGTGAATATGTGGACTCGCAGCGCCACCTCAAAAGAGTTACTTGCGGTCGTAGTTCAGGATAGCCACCGAGTCAAAGCTGGCTTGCTGCGGTCAAACTCCACCACCCCTTTTGATAATGATGCATATGTAGTTAGTTACGATGTAAGTCTTGCTGAGTACAATTGTACTCACGTTTGCTTATTTTATGTTTTGCAGAGAGACGTCAGTCTCGCTAGTAGTTCCGCTTGGACTTCGACGTTTAGCTTGATGCCTCAGCTACGATCTTGTGCCCTCGGCAGGATCTGGTAGATAGTCAGGCTTCTCAGCCTTTTCCATTTATAGTTGTCTGTACCCAGACATGATTAGCTTCCGCTTGTGCTTTGACTTGTATGCTCTGAGTGTTGGGTCATGAGACCCATGTTTGTAATATCTCGCTCCTCGGAGCCTAATGGATAATATTTGAGTCGTAGAGTTATGTTGTGATGCCATGTTGTATCTACGCATATTGAGCATAATGTGTGTATGTTTGAAATGCTTGGTATGTGTGGGATCCGACAAACTAGTTGTTTATCCCTGGCAGCCTCTCTTATGGGGAGATGTAGTCTCGTGCTTCTGAGCGATAGTAGTCCGCTACAGCCCGGTTCACCGGAGTCCTGCTAGCCCAGCACTACTGCTTGGACACTTGACTGGCCGGCATGTGTTTCACTTCGTTCCTATGTCTGTCCCTTCGGGGAAATGTCACGCGGTGTTATTCGGAGTCCTGCCTAGCCTGCTACAGCCCGGGATACCGGAGTTCTGTTAGCCCAGTGCTACAGCCCGAATACATACGTTGATGACCGACATGCTCGATGTGATTCATGTATGCCTGTCCCCATAGGTTAGCGCCGCTTTGGGTTCACGACTAGCCATGTCGGCCGGGTTCTTTGTCATATGGATGCTAGCGACACTATCATATACGTGAGCCAAAAGACGCAAACGGTCCCGGGACATGGTAAGGCGACACCCGTGGGAATACCGTGCGTGAGGCCGCAAGGTGATATGATGTGTTACATGCTTGGTCGGTGTGACTTAGGATCGGGGTCCTGACAAAACCATACATCAGCAGCATCACATACATCATACAGGATACAGCAGCAATTGATCAGCAGCATGTTGATGACTTCTAATTTAACAAAGTATCCTATTATTTTACCCTAATGAGACTAACCAACTGTTGAGGAGTTTGTCATATCTTCATTTTGCACCACAAATATAGCACCACAAATATACTTTTGCTTGCAAGGCTACATGTCTGAATTTTGACTGCATTCCAACACCAATCTAAATTTTTGTTACTGCATTCTATGGTCTGTCTGAATTTGACAGAGTTATAAATGGCGTTGAGCAACAAGTTAATGTACATTTACATGTTTTGTCATACTACACAACACAATCGCACAAACCGCCGTTGATCATCCTCTATTCGAGCAAGCTACAAGATAAAAAAATTCAATTATACACAAAAAATCCTCCAAACACACAGAAATTCTTGCCTCACCAGAGAGGAACACGGGTGAACAGAAAGATTAGGGCCTAACACCAGTGTTTAACAAGTATTGTTGATGATGTGCTTGATAGACACCAAGCAACACATCTCCCAAAAGAACCAAGACTGAACATGAAAATTTGAACAGAAAATGGCCTGCTCATTAGTATTAGAGCTATGCAACCACCTCAACACATAATTAAAATGGTAGTAGGTCACTCTACCCAGTGAGATTAATACACTATCTATCTAAGACGGGGAAATGAGGAATGAACTACAGGGGTTTTGCCCTACAATAATCTTGCAACACAAACAAATGAAAGGTATTTTATCCTAAGCGGAACCCACAAATTATCAAGGTTGAATGGAACTCATATTTGTACTCACTTGGATGAAACTTTTGTCAAACTTAATGTGCCAATTACTATTATATCCAAAGCAATACAGCGGTAAACCCCGGTGTTGCCCATCCTCTTCCTTAACGCCCATCAAAGTAATTGCATATCTAGCGATGATTATCTCGATTAAGTCTAGTAGAATTGTGCTGTCCTTGTACATAAACATCCAAAGAAAAGGGATTGTCATCTGAAGGTAATAAACTATGGCTACTGATCTTGGTGCTCCTAATTTCATAAATTTTCCGGCATCGCTTTTGACATCTCGATAAAGCAACTAGTACTATGGAATGTGGTAGCCATGGAGGTGATTGCTCATTGCTGTACTTCACTAGCCCGACTTACTAAAAGACTACATTGAAACCGTTAACTGGTTCAAGATTAAACTGAACCACTTGACTACCTTGTTTTGTTCTCATGGCATGCAGCTACATTATAGAAATAATAATAAGGTTGAGCTTACATAATTCAGGCTAACATTATTGGTTATCATGTACGATGATGAGACCAACTTTTATATGGATGTTCTTATGCAATTTTGTGCAGAATTTACTATCAGCTACTCTTTTAGCAGCTTTTGAGACTTGAGAACCTAGATGTATTGATGTGTGTGGTCATCATAGAGACTTAAGCTCAAATTGATATATGATACTCTACTAATTCTGTCCTGCCATGGGTTATCAACAACTTCAACATTTAAAACATGTTGTGTTCTTACAGTGTACGAGTTACGTGCCATACAAAAAGAAAAGGTAAGAAGGATGGAGACAGAGCGGAAATTCACCGTGGTCACCGGCAGTGCAGAGGGCGGGCGGCAAGCTTTCTGTTGTCCTCGCGCGGCGGGCGGGGTCGAGGCGGCGCTGGGCGGCGGGCAGCAGGCGGAGTCGGGCGGCGTCCGGGCGGCGGGTCGCCGAGGCGGCGCTGGGCGGCGGGGTCGCGGCTGAGGCGGCGCTGGGCGGCGGGGTCGCGTCGAGGCGGCGTCTGGCGGCGGGTCGCGCTGAGGCGGCGTCTGGCGGCGGGGTCGCGCCGAGGCGGCGTCTGGCGCGGCGGGTCGCAGAGGCGGAGTCGGGCGGCGCCCGGGCGGCGGGGTCGCGCGAGGCGGCGCTGGGGCGGCGGGGTCGCCGAGGCGGCGCTGGGCGGCGCTGGGCGGGCGGCGCTGGCCGAGGCGGCGCTGGGCGGCGGGTCGCGCCGAGGCGGCGCTGGGCGGCGTCTGGGCGGCGGGTCGCCGAGGCGGCATCGGGCGGCGTCTGGCGGGCGGGGGCCGAGGCGGCGGCGGGGCAAAGGCCGAGGTGGCGGGGACGGTGGCGTCGATGGAGGCGGGGCGAGGGAGAGGGAAGGCGAGGAGAGGGCGAGGGAGAGGGAAGGCGAGGAGAGGGCGAGGGAGGGAGAGGGTGAGGGCGAGGGAGAGGGAAGGCGAGGAGAGGGCGAGGGAGGCAGAGGGCGAGGGCGAGGCGAGGTCGGGCAGCGGGCGGCGACGGGCGGTGGATCGAGAGGGAGAGGAACTGGCGGGGAGAGGGACGGGGGGCCCGGGCGAAGGGGGATCGGGCACAATACTAATGGCGCACCTCACCGTGGTGCGCCATTAGCATGTCCATACTAATGGCGCACCTCACCGTGGTGCGCCATTAGTATTTTTTTTTATTTCAACTCGAGCCAAAAGGTTATGTACTACCAGAACCTATCCACGTTAAGCCCACGCTACTAGCTCGATGGTCGCCAGCCTGTTCTCACACAGGAGGTCCTGGGTTCTGACTCCTGTGCTCCACAAATTTTTTTAGCATTTAAAAAGCTGTTTGATACTTATTTATGTTTAAATATGTTCAAACTTGTTTAAATAATAATAGTAATATTTTTTTATAAGACAGTAGCATTTAAAAAGCTGTTTGATACTTATTTTTTTTATAAGACGGTGCGCGGGGTCGTGACGGCGGTTGAGTAGGGGAATCGAGGTGCGGGGTCGGCGGCCGCCGGTGGACTGGGGGTGCTTTCGGCGAGGGACCGGATCTGGCGAGGTGGGATAGCGATCGAGATGGAGGGGGATCGAGGTGGGCTCCACAAATTTTTTTAGCATTTAAAAGCTGTTTGATACTTATTTGTGTTTAAATATCTTCAAACTTGTTTAAATAATAACAGTAATATTTTTTTATAAGACAATAGCATTTAAAAAGCTGTTTGATACTAATTTTTTATAAGACGGTCTTGGTGGGGGTCTCATGGCGGCGGTTGAGTAGGGGAATCGAGGGTGCGGGGGTTTGGCGGCCGTGGACTGGGGGTGCTCGGCGGCGAGGGACCGGATCTGGCGAGGTGGGATAGCGATCGAGATGGAGGGATCGAGATCGAGTGTCCATGAAATTTAAAAATATTCATGATAGTTCAAAAGTACCCATGAAATACAATCGAGAAATGAAGGCTACGATTTAAATACAATCGATCTTAGCAAGCTATCTGTTCACAATCTTCTTGCCCTTCTTTTTCGCAAATGGAGTTCTTCCGTGGAACGGACGTCCTTTAGGTAGGGTGGTCCCGCTTCTTCTTGTGGTGTATGCTGCTACTTCATCATCATCGTCATGTTCGATCCTCGAATTCGCCGTACTTGTCGAAGTCTTGCTCATTGGCTACTCCATCCATTCCGATGATCTTCCTTTTGCCTCTCCTCACGACAACACGACCGGGCTTTGGCGGGTCGGTAATGAAGAAGCATTGGTCCACTTGGGAAGCCGGTACCCATGGCTCATTTTTAGCGGTGACGTTTATGCTCATGGTCTTGGATTTAACCCGGGTATAACCATGGTGGTGAAATACCGGTCTTATTTTATGACGTTCTTGGCCCATCGACACGGAACATCGGGACCTTCTCTCCAGCGTAGCTCAGCTCCCAGATCTCCTCGATCCTTCCGTAGTATCTGTCCTTGTCGTTACGGTGTAGGATTCCATCGTTACCCGGAGTTCGATAACCATCGCTCTTCATGTCCTTGGCCTCGTGTAGAATGTGTAGCCGTTGATATCGTGACGCCTCATAGGTCATCAGGTTGTGCTCGGCGCCTCGTGACAAGGCGAATATGAGTTGTTCTTCCGCGGAAGAATCCTCATGTAAAGGGTACGGCGAAGCTTAGCTTGAACCAACGCGTGAAACATGAGTTGTGCTCTTTGAGTGTATCTCCGTCCGTCCTCTGTTGGCCTCGGTCATTGTACGTCTTTTTAATAAAGGTTTTGTGCTCTACCACCCAAGGATCGACCACGTCTATGTGTTGTAGCGCGACTAGGTTTGCTCTTTCAAAGTCGGCGAGTCGACCCCCTAAGTCGACATGCATTTCGTGGCGACCCTCACGGTGACCCCATCAAGCGAGCCTGCCGAGGTGCCTGTTGACGGGCAGACCAACGGGGTTCTCGATGCCTAGATAATTCGTGTAGTAGGAGATGCACTCTTGGTCGAAAAGCCCCGGCTATGCTTCCTTCTCGGGCGTGACATGTTGCGAACGTATCCTTTGATGACACCATTCATCCTTTCGAACGGAATCATGCTGTGCAGGAACGTCGGCCCGAGTTGGATGATATCCTCCACTATATGGACCAGCAGATGCACCATAACGTCGAAGAATGCGGGCGGGAAGTACATCTCAAGCTCGCATAGTATCACCACGATCTCTTCCTGTAGCCTTCGAGTTGCCTCACGCCAATCGACTTCCGAGAGATGACGTCGAAGAAGTTGCATAGGCCAAATAGCGTTTCCACGGACGTGCGCGTTCATGATCCTGATTGCAACCGGAAGTATCTGCGTCATCGACGCGTGATACGGTCGTGAGACTTCATCCCGCTGAACTTCGTCACTTGGGTCTAGGTATCTGCTTATCTTCCCAGCGTAATCAGAAGGAAGTTTTACTCCTAGGAGGCGGGTGAAAAACTGCTCGATCTCCTCGACTTAGAGTGAAGCACGCGGGAGGGTAGTCATTTCCGGTCTTCTTGGCCTTTTTGCCTTTATGACGACTTTCTCGTGTCTGCTTCGCCTCATCATCATCATCATCATCATCATCATCATCATCATCATATATAGCGTGAAGCTCCTGCACGATGCCCATTGATTTCAAGTCCGCCCTTGCTTTCGGCCCATCTTTGGTCCTCTACGGCATGTTGAGCAGGGTACCAAGCAGACTCTACACCGTTCTTCGTGATATGCATGACATCAAGGCTGTGAGGCACACGGTGGATCTTCCAGTACGGCAAGTCCCAGAAAACATACCTTGTTTTCCATACCTTCAGCAGCGGCTCTAGCGCCTTTCGCTTCTTTCCCGGCAGTGGGCAGTCTATCCAATTTTTCAACAGCTTGTCTATTTGCTCGCCGCTCCTCGTACACGGGCGTTTTCGGGGTTCGGTTTCACCATCGAACAGATCCTTGCGTTTCCTCCACGGGTCATCGCCGCGAAGCCACCTTCGATGTCCCATGAACACGGTTTTCGAAAACCCGGGATCTCTATCTAGCTGGCGATACGTTGTGTCATCCATGCACCTTACGCATCCAGAAAATCCGTGGACTACCCGCCCATGAGATATCCGTGAATCGAGATAGTCGTGCACCGTCGTGAGCAAGCGGTGCGGCTCTCATAGGGAAATATTCTTTCTCTGCGGCGCCCCACGTATTGGCGGCGTTTTCCACAAAGCATGCCAAGCTCCTCTTTCAAAGAGCCCAGATACAGATTGATGTTGTTCCCTGGTTGTTTCGGCCCTTCAATTAGCATACTCATGTGAATGTACTTCCTCTTCATGCACAACCAGGGGGGAAGGTTGTAGATCCACACAAATACAGGCCAGGTGCTATGTGTGCTTCTCTGGCTGCCAAACGGATTGACTCCATCGGTGCTCGCGCCCAAAGACGATGTTCCTTGGATCGTTCCCAAATTCCGAGTCTTGAAGTTCAACGCTTGCCACCGCTCGCATCCTTAGGGTGACTCAGGCATCTTGTCTTTTTATCTATCTCCGGATCATTTGCGTCATCTTCCCGCTTCTTCTCCTCCCTATCCGCGTGCCAACGCAGGAGCTTTGCTACCTTAGGGTCCGCGAAATAGCGGCGTAGACGAGGAGTGATCGGAAAGTACCACACCACTTTTCGAGGAGCTTTCTTCCTCTTCTTGTATCGAGTGACGCCAAGACACCGGACATATGGTAGACTCAGCGTGCTCGTCCCGATAAATGATGCAATTGTTCATGCACACATGGTATTTCACGTGCGGTAAATCGAGAGGACACACGATTTTCTTCGCCTCCTCCAAACTGGTCGGGCACTTGTTCCCCTTGGGAAGACGTTCGTGTCAGAATGACATGTTCTCGTCGAAGCATGCGTCGGTCATTTTGTGTTTTACCTTCATCTCGAGCCATGAGCGTTACTTTCAGCGGGTATCCTCGGCCTGCATCCTTCATACAATGGAGTAACCGCGTCTAACTCAAGTTGATCCATCTTGGCTTTCTCTCGAGGCGGCAGCTCTTGTGTATCCGTCGCTTGAGAAGCAGCTCTTGAATATGAGGGTCCTGCACCCAGCCCATCGATGGTCCAGCGTCCGCTCCGCCCGGCATCATCATCTTCATGATCATGCACGTCGCCTGCTCCGGCATCTTCCTCGTCATCATGTCCTGCATCTTCTACATGATGACTGTGTATAGCATCACAGTCGTGATCATCTCCTGGGGATTCTTCGTCTTCTTGCCCGCCCGAGCCGTGGTGGTTGTCTTGCTGCCCTTCCTCATTTCTTGCCCGCCCATGGGCGACTTCATAGTCATCTTCATCACCTTGCCACCGATAGCCATCCATGAAACCACGCAACAGCGGTGGTCCCGCACCTGCCGGAATCCGGGTCCGCAATAAGGCTCTTGACTTGCATCTTCGACACGGACATCTTATCTCCGTCTCGTTCTTTTGAAGCATCTCGGCCTTCACGGACCTCAAAAACCTATTCACGATGCCTTCGGTCATCGTATGCGGACCATGGTCGCCTTGAGGGTAGAGCAAAAGCGATATTTTAGAACCAAACAAAAATTTGGCATGACTTTCCCTAAAAATAGGACCAAAAGAATGCTTAATGCCAAAATTCTCATGAAGCGGAAATGAATCAACATTCCGGCAAAATATTGGCAACTATCGCATTTCAAATACCGGTACACCGCCAAACACAAACACATATGCAACACCACAAACATATGCAACACCACGAACATACATAGATCTAGCTAGGCCGTAAAAATTGCATGTGCACATTGTTGTAGGGAGAACAACCTAAATATAGCTTCCCCCCTTACTTACCTATTAAAACAAGGTAATTTAACCTCTTAATTTGAATGAATCTATGGTGGAAATGAGGTGAAAAAGAGGAGGCACCCGAGACAAGGAGGAGGTGGAGAGAATGAAGTGGGGAGAAAGTGAGTGTGTGGGTAGGAGAGGCTGTCCCAAATATCTTGTTGCTGCCCACTTACTAATGGCGCACCTCTTGCATGGTGCGCCATTAGTAGTTACAACTACTAATGGCGCACTTAAGCGAGTGATGCGCCATTAGTATGTTTGGATAGGCGCACTAGTTCAAAAAAATTTCTATACTAATGGCGCACCTTGCACAGTGCGCCATTAGTAATTACAACTACTAATGGCGCACTTGAGCAGGATGCGCCATTAGTATGTTTGGATAGGCGGCTAGTTCAAAAAAATTCCATACTAATGGCGCACCTTTGCAGTGCGCCATTAGTAGTTACAACTACTAATGGCGCCTTTGGGGCAGGATGAGCCATTAGTATGTTTGAACGGCGCTAGTTAAAAAATTTGATACTAATGGCGCACCCTTTGCGGTGCGCCATTAGTAGTTTAAACTCTAATGGCGCATCAGATGGTGGTGCGCCATTAGTATATACTAATGGCGCACCAGCTTTCTGGTGCGCCATTAGTGTCAATCCCATCTATAGCCCTTTTTCTAGTAGTGCTCCTTCCTTGATAGCCTCCTTCGCAGAGGCAGTTTCCTCCCCGCTCCCCCCTTCGCCTTGTTCAAAAGGCGCGGCCTTCAACATCTTGGTCAGCATGGGATCCGGCGTGGTCTCCGGGAGGGGAGCCGGACACCTTATTAACTTTGCCTTTGGCTATCCACTCCTGTTCAAGAAACGGCTCCTTTAAAGGGCATATATATGTGATAAATGAATGAACAGCTTGTCCGGTTACAGGACTACTTTCTTGAGTATCTGGGCGATTGCAGCTTAGTCCTACGTCCTCAGTCAGGTCTGGACACCTCTCTTGTGATCCGAAGAACAGTTTATACATCTCCACGGGCGTCGTGCCCATAAAATTTTGGAGAGCTCGTGGTCCCACCGGATTAAATTCCCACAGGCGGAGGGGGCGATGTTTGCAGGGCAGAAGGCACCGGATCAACATAACCTGCGCCACTGCAACCAGATTGATCTCTCTTTCTTGGAGGTCTCGAATACGGCCCTGCAGGAAAGGAACGTCCTTGGACGGCCCCCATTCGAGCCCCTTGTTGGCCCATGACGCCAGCCGCTGTGGTGGACCTGAGCGGAAGGCAGGGAGCGCCACCCATTTGGTGCCCCTGGGAGCGGTGATATAAAACCACTCCCGTTGCCACAAGCCAAGCTCCCCTTGAAAAGAGCCCTCGGGCCACGGAGCATCAGCACATTTGCTTATGACCGCCCCTCCGCACTCTGCTTGCTGCCCCTCGATCATCTTTGGCTCCACCTTGAAGGTCTTAAGCCACAATCCAAAGTGAGGGGTAATATGGAGGAAGGCCTCACATATAACAATGAATGACGAGATATGGAGGATGGACTCTGGATTCAAGTCATGGAAATCAAGCCCATAATAAAACATGAGCCCCCGTAAAAAGGGATCCGTCGGGAAGACTAAACCCCGAAGGAAGTGAGACACGAACACCACGTTCTCGCCGGGCTCGGGAGTGGGAATAACCTGCCTCGAGCAGGCGGGCAAGTCTTGAGATCTCTCTGGTTAGATACCTGGCGTCTCGCAGCTTTAGCACATCTTCTTCTGTGATGGAGGAAGACATCCATCGGCCATGCTGGTCGGAACCGGACATTGTCGAAGGTCCGGAGCGCCTAAATCTGAAGCTTTGGGTGTTGGAACTCGAAGCGCGAGGCGAACTCGATGGAGGGTGTAAAAAGAAGAGGGCCTTGGTCTCATTATAAAGAGGTTGAATACCAAGAGCCCACCCCGTGGTTGATTAGGACTCGCCTTTGATAGAGGAGGCGTGCCAACGGGCACGGTTGGGTTACCCACGTCCGTATTGATGAGGATCCCGGAATAAGGGGGCACGATCTATGCTTTGATAAGATTTGCCAGGGAAACCGCCTCGCTACACGCGCTGAGGTGGAACAGTAAAAAAACGATTCATATAGAGGCCTGGCCGTGGTGTGATGTCATGCCACGGAATACGTCAGCAGATCTGTGCAAAAGTTATTCTCTCTACGGTGGAATGTGGAACTTGTTTTGTAGAGCCGGACACTATCCTGGTGTTCAAAACCTTCTATGAAGTATTCGGAGGAGGAACCCGCCTTGCAATGCCGAAGACAATATGCGCGTCGGACTGATTATTCTAGAATATTAGTGTTACTAAATAATTTATTCAGTTATTTTGAATTTTGGTCAAATCTGGTAAACCTATGGTCAAACTATGGTCAAACTATGGTCAAAACATGGTCAAACCATGGTCAAACTAATTATTCTAGAATATTAGTGTTACTAAATAATTTGTTCAGTTATTTTGAATTTTGGTCAAATCTGGTCAAACTGTGGTCAAACTATGGTCAAACTATGGTCAAACTAATTATTTAAAATAACTATTGTTTTCTAAATAATTATTGTTTTTGAAAACAATAATTTGAAACTCAAACAGTGAAATGTGTCAATTCATGCTCAAGCAAAATTCCTGAGGGTTAATAGGATTGACATCTTACTATTGTCAGGAAAACAACAAGTGCAGACTTGGAAACGAGGGAGAATAGAACCCGGAAGTTAAGCGTGCTCAGGATGGGGGAGTGGGAGGATGGGTGACCGTTCGGGAAGTTAGGTGATTTGGAATGATGAGGGTGATTAGAGAAAAGGATAAATTGAGCAGTGATGAGGGGTGCTGATTAGAGATTAGGGATTAAAATAATTCAGAAATTTGAAAATAAAAAATTATTCAAAAAATTTCAAAAAAATTTTCAAAAAATTTTCAAAAAAATCATAAAATTTCCATTAGTCCGGTTGGTGTTACCAACACCAACCGGGACTAAAGGTGGAGCCCCACGTGGTCATGACCTTTAGTCCGGTTACGGATTGAACCGGACTAAAGGGAGGAAATATTAATCTGACACTTTAGTCCCGGTTCACCAACCGGGACTAAAGGCCCTTACCAACCGGGACAACAGGCCCTTTTTCTACTAGTGCGGCTTCCCTTGTCGGCCCCTCCTCTTCTCCACTAGGGCCTAATAGGCCCATTAGTCTCCACGGGGGGTTCCGCTAACCCCCAGTACTCCGGTATATGCTCGATACTCCCCGAAACAAATCTGGTGTCCGAACATAGTCGTCCAATATATCAATATTTATGTCTCGACCATTTCGAGACTCCTCGTCATGTTTGTGATCACATCCGGGACGCCGAACTACCTTCAGTACATCAAAACACATAAACTCATAATATAACCATCATCGAACTTTAAGCGTGGGGACCCTAGGGTTCGAGAACTTTGTAGACATGACCGAGATACGTCTCCGGTCAATAACCAATAGCGGAACCTCGATGCTCATATTGGCTCCCACATATTCTTACGAACATCTTTATTGGTCAAACCGCATAACAACATACGTTGTTCCCTTTGTCATCGGTATGTTACTTGCCCGTGATTCGATCTTCGGTATCTCAATACCCAGTTTAATCTCCTTACCGGCAAGTCTCTTTACTTGTTACGTAATGCATCATCATGTACCTAACTCATTAGCTACATTGCTTGCAAGGCTTATAGTGATGTGCATTACCAAGAGGTCCCAAAGACACCTCTCCGATAATCGGAGTGACAAATCCTAATCTCTAAATACGTCAACTCAACAAGTACCTTCGGAGACACCTGTAGAGCACCATTATAATCACCCAGTTACATTGTGACGTTTGGTAGCACACAAAGTATTCCTCCGGTAAACGGGAGTTACATAATCTCATAGTCATAGGAACATGTATAAGTCATGAAGAAAGAAATAGCAACTTACTAAACGATCAAGTGCTAAGCTAACGAAATGGGTCAGGTCAATCACATAATTCTTCAAATGAGGTGATCCCACTAATCAAATGATAACTCATATCCATGGTTAGGAAAATCAACCATCTTTGTTCAATGAGCTAGTAAAGTAGAGGCATACTAGTGACGCTATGTTTGTCTATGTATTCACACATGTATTATGTTTCCGGTTAATACAATTCTAGCATGAATAATAAACATTTATCATTATATGAGGAAATAAATAATAACTTCATTATTGCCTCTAGGGCATATTTCCTTCACGTGAAAGAGGCGTAGAGGGGGGATGGGATGGAGAGAGAGATGCTCTTCGTTTCTCTTTATTACGACTAACTTTATATATAGTATAAAAATATACAAATTCACAGTTCGGAATAAATATCATTGTGGGCACCACGCAATGCAAATTAGCATTCATACTCCTCCATATAACTTTGTAATGTTGTATATATGTACAAATCTAAAATAATTTTTTGGCCACACTTTATTCAAAAGGAATGTTGTATGCGAAATAAACGTGAAGAGAGGGCTTTTTAGATCAATGGGGTACGTGATGTAACATGTGTGAGTGTTTAGTTGATGCATTTGGTAGGGCCTAGAGAGAGAGAGACGAATATGACGTCACGGCGAGAGATTCCCTTGAGTGTGTATATGCAAGGGGGATGGGATAGAGGCACCAGGAGAATTGTTTTTTGTGTGGTGTCTGTGTTGGTATGTGTGGGTGTGAGAAGATAACGAGACGTGGGGGCAGAGGGTGTGTCACCACGTGAGGTCCGGTGGGTCGAGGTGACACTACTAGAGAAAAGCTTACTAGTGGCGCTGGTTTTTTACATACCAGTAGCATGGGACACCGCGCTACTGCTAGGGCACTTCAGCTATTATTTAACAGAAGCGCGTTTCTAAACAAGCGCTGCAGCTAAGATAGTTATTAGTAGCACCGCTTTCTCCACCAACGCTACTACTATCATCACGTAGTAGTAGCGCCCTATTTTATCCCCACGCTACAACTAGGCAAATAGAAATAAAAAATAAAAAAAGCAGTCAGGTGCAATATTCATGGAAATCAAGATAAGTCCAGGGCAAATAACCTAAGTTCAGTGCAATATTCATGCAAATCAAGACAAGTCCATCTCACAAACATTAACGACAGTACCACATTTAATATAACCACACAATCTCACAAACTCATATAGTAGTCAACAATGCATGGATAGATCATAGTTGATAAGTCTACTAGGTAGTCATACTAGTATATATATGGTTCAACAGCCACATGCATGCATATGTAGTTCTAGATGATGTCGATGACGACCATCATCCTCAACCCTGGGCGGTGGGTTTTCCTGGTAGGCTCTTTGGCAATTTCTAAATAAGAAAGACATATCAATTAATAAGTAGCCTCACACATTCTACACAAAAGCATATATATTATCGTACTCTACACTAAGTATAACAATAAAGCATATAAGATTCACTAAGCATATAAGATTCACTAAGCGTATATATCATCGGACTCTACACTAAGTAAAACAATAAAGCATATTAGATTCACTAAGCTTATATATCATCGGACTCTACACTAAGTAGAACAATAAAGCATATAAGATTCACTAAGCATATATATCATCGGACTCTACACTAAGTATAAAATAAAGCATATAAGATTCACTAAGCATATATATCATCGGACTCTACACTAAGTGTAACAATAAAGCATATCATCAAATTACTCTAAAAACTACAATAAATGCAACATACCATGATATGCCGATCAACCATGGTACTTGTCAGGCGGGTCACGAAAGGCCCCCAAGCGAAGTCAAGACGATGGCGGAATGATGTCCCATAGGTTGCACACCTCCTCCTCGCTCAACTTCATTCTTTGAGATACGATGGCATCACCAAGTGGGTCCTCATCATCCTCATCATCCTCATAATCTTCTGCTTTGTTGACATGAATCATGACCAGCTTGGGTCTTTCAGCTCTGAAGGAGAAGCTGATCAACTCACCACCGGTGATACGCATGTTGTCGATGAAATGGACCCATCCATCTCCTCCCACCCGCGTCATCTTTCGTCCTTTCTCGATCTCCATAGTGTAGGGGCCCCCAGTAGACTCAAAGGTCATAGAGTCTCCAGTAAGATTGTTGAATTCTGACCTCACATTGCATGGGACGATTTGTGTACAAAAAGCAAAATGATATATACACGATGCATTAATGCCAATAACACTAAAAACAAAATAGCAGTTACTAGTTTCATATAATTTATTACCACCGCATGAAGAAAACTAGACTCGAGTAGATGCTAAACAGCGTGCCAGTTGCAAGGCTGCTGGCACACCATGACTAGCACCGTCGACATGGTGGTGGTGGTGGTGGAGCCATTTCCCTAAAGCAATATGATTAAAGGATTAACGATCCAAAAAGTAAACATAAAGTTTTCATCGCTAGAGTTCACATGGCAAGCAAAATAACAACTAAAAAGTAAACATAAAGTTCAGTCCAAGGGAACACTTTATCTATGAAACCACATAACAGTGAGGGAACTAAAAAGTAAACATAAAGTTCAGTCCAAGGGAACACATAAAGTTCAGTCCAAGTAGACATAAAGTTTTCATAGCTAGAGTTCACATGGAAAGCAAAATAACAACTAAAAAGTAAACATAAAGTTCATTATAACAACTTGGCAATTTGAGCATCACCACATACAGATACTCTCTTCAACCTAAAAGGGTATTGAATCAAGCATTGATTTTTCCATGAAACCACATAACAGTGAGGGCTTCTTGGTCATATCTTTATATGCATCAACAAAGAAGCTAGTGGCAGTATAGCCAAGAATTGAAACCCTCAACCATTGTTGTCATATCAGAGCTAAAAAAATGCTCACGATTCTACGGTCGAGCACTATGGTTGTTCCAGCGAAGGAATGACAAGTAATTACGAGTACTACATCAATGATACTAAATGTCAGAAACAATAGTCACGTATCGTGACAACGTGATACGATGGGGCGCTCTTGTCCTCGGCCGATCACGTTAGTAGCTTTGCTGCTAGCTCCCGCTAGCACATCATCTACATGAAATGACACACGGCAACCGACGCCGCCCGTGGCTCCTCTCCGGAAAAGGCACGACATGGACGCCCCCCCTCTAAACCCTAGAACACTAGGCACCGCTGCCGCCACCACTCCTCCAGGGGCAGCAGCCAAGAATTGAAACCCAAGTTTCAATTATATGTGCTAAAAGCCTCTACTTCTCTAGCTACTTCTCTCTACTCTCTCCTAAGTTTCGGTGAGCAACAAAAAGCCTCTACTTCTCTCACCTAAACCCTCTCTCTACTCTCTCCCCAATCACGCGAGGAAACATGAAAGGCCAGCACACTTCAAGTGTGCATGCAAAATCCTAAGATCTAATAAAGTATAAGATGATATGTGATACTAATTAACAGTAGGATCTAGAGATGCATATGTGATACTAATCCTATTAATCCATATGTGATACTAATCCTATTAATCAATATGTGATACTAATCCTATTAATCCATATGTGATACTAATCCTATTAATCAATATGTGATACTAATTAACAGAGGGGACGGAGCGCCGCGTAGGGGCAGCAAAGGGAGTGGTGAGCCGCCGTGTCAAATCGATTGGAGCCATCGAAGCGCGGAGCCACCGTGCAATCCCTAAATCCCAAAACATGGCGAGCCACCGCGACAAATCGATTGGGGCCTAGCTAGTGTGGCGCTCAGGGAGGAGGAGATCGAGGGGGACTTACGGGGCTGGAGTGTCGGAGGAGGCGAGAGGCGACCGCACGTGGTGGCGGCGCACGGCACCGTTGACGGGGGTGAGGCGGCCGGGGACGAACGCTAACCGCGGCGGCGGCGTCGGGCGGAGGGGATTGATTGTGACAGAGTGAGGGGGTGCGGGGGCACTCGGGCCGGTTTCTTTTGCTATAGTAGTAGCTCTCGTTAGAGGTCGGCGCTACTGCTAAGCCCACCAGCTGTAGCGCCCGTTCAAATCAAATGTACAGCTAAGTGGGCTACTGTTTTTGCCCTGCGGCCCATGTAACAGTAGCGCGGCCCAAGCAAACAAACGATGTTGTTATATATTAGTAGTAGCGTCTTTTACGCCCAGCGCTACTGGTAAATACTAGTAGCATGGGGTCATAAAAATGCGCTACTGGTAAACTTCTATCTATAAGCATCATGAGGTCCTTCGTTCGGTACCGTCCTGCGCCACATTGGTCGGCCCATGATGCATTCAGGGAGAACCATGGATGACTAGTCGTACAAGACAAAGATAGCAGAATTGTGAAGGACTCTGTGTCCACTGACAAAGCTAGCTAGGATTTGTAACCCTAGGTTCTCGGACTAAGGTAACCCCTTATCTCTGATATTACTATTCACCCAACCTAACTTTAAGGGGCATCCTAGAATCATACTCGTCGATTAGGAAGAGAGGTGTGAGACAATGCATGAGAGACAGGCCTAAAGATAATGTGCATATAGGAGACACGTACACTACTACAAAAACGGCTATAGCTAATATGGACATTAATGGCGCACCATGTATGTGGTGCGCCACTGCTATATAGCAGTGGCGCACTAGATATGGATGCGCCATTAGTGGCCATATTACTAATGGTGCACCTGGTGTTTGGTGCGCCATTACTAGTTTTGTCCTCGCCCCACACCCCTCCCCACACTTATGGCGCACCCCCTCACAACCAAAAAAAAGATACATCTATGACATTTTCGGCCAAACGAAAAAATATTATGTCATACTTATGACACTTCTATGATGATAATTGTGGCAAAACCCGGTATCAACATAGATGTGGTGGGCTCCTACATCCATGACAAATAATCATGACAGATAATGGGCTTTTCGTCCTGGGCGGACCGGAGACGCGGCTGCATGACATTCTTTGGGCCGTCCATGACGGAAAAAACCGTGGTAGAAGCGAGGGCGAGGGCGAGGGCGAGTTCCTGGTTACGGTGGGTGGTCGGGGGCCGAGGGATGCGCGTTTCTCTCGTACACCTACGCGGTGTGTGTGAGGCGTTGGGCTCTAACTGAATCTGAGTAGGCGTCGCCTAACTCAACCCGAGTGATTGCACTGCAGGCTACACGTTACTGAACCCGAGCGACCGATCGATGGCTGTTAAGTGAACCCGATTGAGCAATTCCTTCGCTACTGCTGCTAACTGAAGCCGGTCGATGCTGCCTCTGGATGAACAGTGAGCGTTGGGGGCGTGGCGTTGTCTCTGGATGAACAGGACCCTGATCGATTGAGCCGGTTGGGGATGGATGAACAGGACCCCATGGAGGGCTGAATGAACATGATGACCCCGTGGAGGGTTGGATGAAAACTAGACGGTGGAGGAGTGGATGAACAGTAGCCCGTGGAGGGGTGGATGAACAGTAGCCCGTGGAGAGGGGTGGTTGAACAGTAGCCGGTGGAGTAGCTCGCGGTGGAGGATGGATTAACAGGAGCCCGTGGATGAACACTCGCAGGTGGAGGCTGGAGGAGGTCGACGGTGGATGAACAGTAGCCCGTGGAGGCTGGAGGAGGTCGACGGTGGAGATGAATAGTATCCGTGGAGTCCCGTTTTGCGGTACGCCACACCCCTCCCGATGAATAGTACCCCCGTTTCGACCGTAGCGCTCGAACACAAGTCCGTTTCATCCATTTTGCGGTATGCCGCACCCCTCCCGCTCAACAGGACCCCCGTTTCGACCGTAGGACGTCTGCTTCCTCCGTTTTGCTGTACGCCAGACCCCTCCTGATCATCAGGATCTCGTTTCGAACGTGGCCGGTCGAACACAAGGCTGTTTCCTCCATTCTGCGGTACGCCAGGCCTCGTTTCCATCGCCAGTTCCGTCCAAGCCCTTCCGATGAACACGACGACGCATTTCGTTCTGACCCAGCCGGTTGGCTCCCCATGAACATGACGACGACGTTGTTTCTCTGTTCCGACCCAGCCATGTACACGAGCCCTGGTTGTATGTACCTGGCCGTATTTTCTTTCTTGCACACTGGCCGCTGTACGTACGTGTACATGCTACATGCGCGCCTCTACTACGACACATGCGCGCCTCTACATCGACCAGTATATATGTACGTACACGTTCGCGACCAGAATGACAATGCTACGTACGCTTCGACCAGGTGGGTTCCGACTGTCAGGCACTTCCTTGCGTGCGAAGATATAGCTGGTGGTTCCAGCAGTCAGGGGGGCGAATCGTTTTTTTGCCCGGACACACTTCCTTGCATGCGAGGATGTAGCTGGTGGGTCCTAGCAGTCAGGGGGGAAACGTTTTTTCACAAAATACGGTGGCCCATCCGGTGGGTCCCTGTTGTCAAGTGTAGGAATCATTATTTTCCGCGTAATAAGGAGGCACTTCCTTGCTGCGGCCGTGCACCCAGTTGCCAGCCTCTCCACGTACAGTCCACGTCCGATGGAAGTCGTTCCTTGACCATGTTGACCACGCCGCACAGAGAGCACCAGGGCGGTGGACGATGGCGAGGCCTATGAAGGGGACGACGCAGAGCCGAGGAAGACGCGGCAGTGGAAGGCCGCGCGGAGAGGAGTACGAGGGTTCAGTGGTTCGGCTGCCGTCGCTGCGGAATTACAGGGGATGTGGGTGGGTAGAGGGATGCCCTGGACAGCGGTGGGAGTAGTAGGGGGCGGTGAGGCCTGCGCGGCAGCACATCCGGCCACGGGAGGCGGGAGCAGGTGGTCCTGCCGGCGCTGCTTCGGCGGCTGGAGCAAGAAGATCAGAGATTGAAGAAACCCGACGGCCGTTGGATTGACATCCAACGGTTACGTCTGCTAGAATTGTTTGTTGACGTATATAATAACTAACAAAATCTTGCATACGCGTCAACTTAACAGGCGCACAAGTCAGACCACTCTCTTTTTTTTAATAATTTATACATAGCTCATTGCAACTTCTTATGCAATTTATTTCAGTCGTTTTTTTGGTTGGCCAGGGCCAATTTCGCATATTTATGTGGGTTCCAAACTATTTTTAATACCGAAATGTCCAGCCAGATTTAAAGTACTTTGAAGATATATTTAAATTAGGTTAATGCCCAGTGAAATAGGAATCTGAAAATGTGAAAAAATTCAGAAATTATAAAGTAATTGCCAATTTTTCATTTGTTTTTATATTTACAACCCATTTCATATTACTTTCAAGATTTGCAGGTGTCTTGAAAGAGGTGCAGCCCATCGGGGCATAGAAAAATAAGTAGGCCTGGATTGGGCATTCTTCAGAAAAAATAAACAGGGCTCATTTTCACAAAGAAAAAATAGCTGGGCTGGTCACGTGGTGAACATAAAATATAAGCCTGGGCTAGACGGGCCACAGCCCAGTTCAAATCCTGCTCCATCTCAACAATAACAAACATAATACTGCTCGAGCAGCTACGTCCCAGGTGTCAGCCGATCTTGTGTTGTTCTTTTGTCTATTGACTATATACGCTCACAATGTTGTGGGTCCCAGATGTCAGGAAAACACTAGGAGGAATCATTTTAACGTCCCTACTGTCATGCTCTCCACGTTCTTATGCTGATTCCTGTTGTTTGTTGACCATGTTGACAACGCGAGAGGGAGGCACCACGACGAGTGCACCAAAGCGCGCGGAGGACGTCGGCATTAACGATTTAGGAGATGGTGGGGCGGCGATGCATGCGTTGATGCGCATCCAGCCGTGGGAGGTGGAAGCAGGCGGCCCCGCCGGCGCTTGTTTGGTTTTGGCGGCTGGAGGAAGACAGGACTCAAGAAACATGACAGAATGTAAAAGCAGCAGGAGTACTTAACAACCTTAACTGAAACCAGCAGGGGCACTTAAGAACCAAAGCTGAAAGCAGTATGAGTACTTATACAGGTTCAACCATGCAAATCACACCTCGAACAGTGCTACTTTGCCTATAGTTAACCAATGGTGAGGCTGCCAAGCCCCAGGACAAGGCCCAGGCGTCACCCCGCGCATCCACAACCTTCTGAAAGCGGCTTCATCTCGCAATGTGGTCAATAAATAGGATATTCGCTTTTGAGCCATGGAAAAGCATGAACATAATCTTTTGTCCTATTCTCCTAGATGGACGGGCCTTCATTATTTGAGACCACCCATGAATAAGTATCTTTTCACCTCCAAGGAGAATGGAGTAGGTTGACATAAACATCATGTTGTGACCGAGCGCAAGTCTGACCCGACCATGGTCAGGCATCTGTATAGGGACAATAGAACTGGGCGGTTTCTATTTCAAGAAGATCACAGCTGTAAAACTGTGTATAACAAATAGTTTATGAACAACATATATAACAGAAAACAGCTCGTACCATAAGCTTCTCGACACAGTTGGACCTGTTCAACGAGTGCAGCAGTGGCACACATATCCCACGTGGCCTTCCACCATTGAAACGCCCCATAAGGACTTCAAGATGATCAATAAAGTGTAGGAACTTGTGGATGTCGTCCCAGTCACCTTCAGTGCCATCAGTAACAAGCGAGTTATTACTGAAATAACAAACGAGCAGCCTGCTTAACTCTGAAAAGACCTACACATGCCACCAATTATAAGAAAATATTAGTTAGAAGTAGCATCTTTGTGAGAGATTTTTTACTACTTCTAAAGTTAAATTGTGATTAGTTAGACATGATAGGTGGATCAAGAAGTAATCGGGGCAACAAGCAAGAACCGGATACAAAACTAACATGGATGAACTAAATGGAATGACGTCGGGGTGGAAGATTGCAGTGAAGATGAGACCAGGTTCTGCTATTTCCATCGACATTCGTGCGCCAACTTTCAGTCCATAACACTTGAGAAAGTTTATCCAAGTTCGGCCATAAAAAAAGCAGCGATCTTCTTGGTTCATGAACCCAACTCGGAACTTATATCAATGGCTTGCCTTCACTGTGACCATTAAACTAGTGTATTTAGTTATGTCAAGGCCGAGCATCTTGAGTACATGTGTTCTGGCAGAGCAAATAATGCACTGCAGGAAAAATAATATGAGAACATAATGTGTTCCCTAACCAAATGTAGAAATAACTTCCTTCTTCACGTCAGTGTTGACCATCATACTAGTAGTACCTTTTATCCAAATATAGCAATCCAAATTTCCAAATTAGTCGACGGCATGTTCAAAAAAAACCCACCCTCCCGGATAGAAAAGAGGATTCTAGGAACATACTGTGCGCGTTTTAAAATCCTGTGTTAGGATGAGAAGGAACAAGTGTGGCGTCTCGACGAGGGCGCCGAAACCTGTAGGGTCCTCACACTTTGGGCACTGCAAATGAAACACTGTGGCGCTACGACCAGGGTGTGTCTACCGTGCAGTTGTGCACTCTAATTTGTGCATATGGCACGTGGACCCCGTTGCCGGTTGCCCCACATTTCAGCGAAAGGAAGTAGAAAGACAGGAGTATACTTACACATAAATATATTTTTGACAGAGAGATACTCCCTCTGTAAAGAAATATACAAATCTTTTATATCACAACTTTATACATAAGAAAAATCAAGGGGAATATATATATAACATATATAATTATAAAAAATAGAGTTGTTTTAAACACAGTATAGACGAGTTGGTGATGATGGTGTGCCTGCCATCCTGTAATATAGGTCGTCCGATTTATATAGGACGGATAGGAAGGAAACTATGTAGATTTTGCAAAAAGGTACCCACACACCTCTTCACATTTGCAAATAAGGCCTTCCCTCGTTCATGCTTTTCTCACACAATAAAATATTCATAAAAACGCATCTTGATGTTACGTGCAACGCACGGGCATTATGGGGGTTCAGCTGAGAATATAATACTCAGACAGGCTCAGGGTTCTGGACTTTGGGCCGCATGCCCATCCTGCATATTTGGAGGCCCATGTGTTCTACCTCAGTGCTTTTCATATTGCAAGCGAAAGGTACGGCGCTGGTTTTAGATGCTGTCGCAAGGCGAATACACAAAATTGAATAAAGCACGACAGTTGTTGCAATGAAATCGAATGACAGTTCCTAACCAGAAATGAGAGTTGCAATTCTATCAACGATATACCATGTGATAAATAATACTGTCGTACTACTTATACATACATGACACTTGTTTTGACATGCCAGATTATTACATCAATATCTCTCGGAGGATAGATCAGTTCGGCAGTTGCGTGCTGCTACTGACGAATTTCAAAGTTGATTTAGACAAGCTCTCCTTGCCGAGAAAGTTCGATTTTGACATCATCCCCTACCGCAAGATATGATTTAGATTTGAACCTTGACCATCCTTTAGCATCAATCATCATGCGACCATCCTTTGTACTTACGGTATATTGAGCAGGTTCATTCACACCAAGGCTGTGCATGGTAAGAGAAGCTTGGCCACGGTAGCCCGGATTGTTGAACGACTCCCTCGTTGCTCTACGAATTCTCTGTTTGCAAATAAGAAGACATACCCAAACAGTTAGATCAACATAGTGAATCATGTGAAACAACATGGAAAGAAAAAAGAATGAAGCACTTGGGCGGCCAATGCTTACCAAGAAGGTGGACTTGTCGGTTTTTGTAAGGACTTTGGTATATGAAGTGCGAACTGCAGCCCAATCTGTTGCCGGTGCAACTGCTCGTTTGGTTGCCGCTGCACGGGTCGGAGCAGATGCAAGTGCATGTGTTGGTGCAGGTGCCGAAGCCGCTGCTGGTGCCGGAGATGGTGCGCCTTGTAGAGCTAGTGCCGGTGTCGGAGCAGGTGCTAGTGTCAATGCCCGATCCTCCGGTAGATCAGACTGATCCGCTGACGCGGTCGGTGCCCAATCCTCAGCTGGATCAGACTGAGCTGCTACCGATGTCAGTGCTAGAGCAACTGTCGGTGCTTGATCCGTTGCCGAAGGTGGTACCGATGAGCGAGACAGCGGCGATCATGTCTGGTCCGCTATGATCAGCTTCCTAACTTGACTAGGATCCGTGATAGTGATCCAGTTTTTTTCTTCATTTATTTTAAACGCGAGAAGGACTAATTGTTGCGTTTTTGTTAAACCAAACTGCAGTTCATCATAGGGATTAAGCATGTACTCAGACAATAGATTGATCCAATTTTTTCCAGTAATATAAGTGATGGACAGTTCCTTCATTACTGACACGACATAAGAGGTGAAACCTGCAAAAATAGCCATCGTAGAGAAAACTAAATAGTTTATTCTGTGATGAATGTCACAAAGCAAAACTTGCATCATAAAATTACATGAAAAGAAAGAAAACATGATATTAAATCAATAAGATTTAGACAGTAAATCAATAAGATTTACTTGATGTGACACGAGTGAATCCTTACCAGGAAATCACTATGTTTAATTACTAAAGAGAAGATTGATCGTCCAACTATGGGTGGCATGCAGGGGCCCCGCCTCCTCCCACAAGCAGGACTGTCGGGGGGATGAACCCCGGGCAGGCAACGGAACCCGTATCTATTTCAAAAACAGCAGGGCCCGCATCGCCCCGCAAACCGGCGTGCGGCAGGCCGGGTCGCTCGACCCGGCAAGGACCGCAAGCCGGCCAAGACCCTCGACTCGGCAAGGTACGTCGACCCGGCCGCAGCAGCTAGCGCAAGGCAACTCAACCAGGCGCAACCGTGGCTTCCCCAACAAGCCAACCCTCCCGTGGCATCCACAGTAACCCAGCCACGGGTCAGCTCCCGTACCTTCCAGGCCGTACGATGGGACGAGACCTCAATCACAGATGACCAACAGTGCCCATGCCTGCGGTCAGCCGGAGCGTGGCAACAGTGCCGCTTACCTCCCGCAGACCAGGGTTGGCACGGCAACAGTGTTCCCGCCGTCACCGCTGACGACAACAAGTGGCGACCTGACGGAGAATACAGTGCGCGGCTCGACTCGGCCACGCCATGACGATCGACAAGACGGCACACAATCCCCCTTGGAATGCGGGACCCGCACCTAGGGGAACCCGGCTAACCACAAGCCCATAAGAGGGGCCCAGCCCGGTACCCCGGACACCGACAATACGGACCCACCGACTCGGCATATTACCATTGTAACACTAGGTGGGTTGATCTATAAACACCCCCCAGGAGCCCACGCCTACAGAGGTAGACGATGACATGCGAGGTGAAGTGAGATAGAGAGGCAAGCATAGGACTAGCCACTGCATAGCAACACCAAGGAGAAGGAGTAGCCCAAGCCTTGGCCAGCCTCCTTCCTCCCCCACACAGCTCCAGGAGCAACATTGTACTATCGACCATCCAACTACACTGGGCAGGACTAGGTGTGTAATCTCTCCGGAGAGCCCCGAACCTGGGTATGTCCGGTGTCCCGCGCCCGCGCATATCAACCCGCCTCCGGAGCCCACCAGTGACCTCGAGCCTCCTCCTCTCTTTAGCCATCCCTTGTCATCTGCCATGCGCCCACCACGACAGTTGGCGCCCACCGTGGGGTAGCTCGAGGAGCTGGCCGGAAGCATGCTTTGGACGGGGCCCTTCTCCTACTCCGACAAGTCCGTCGCTCTGGTGGACGACGTCATCGGCGCGTTCGCCGCCTACTTCGCCGTGCTACGCATCTCCGACGCGCTCGCGGCCAATGAGTACCCCAGTGAGGTGCTCAGCTACTCCAACTCCCCGCTCTCTCTCAGCGGCGGATTCGCTGCCGGGGCGATGGACGCCCACGTGGAGGTCTTCCTCACCAGCGATGCCGCCTCTTCCTCGTCGAGCAAGGCGAGAAGAGTCACCAAAGCCGCGGCCGCCATGGCACGGACGGAGCCATCCGATCCGCTGCGCGCCGCAATGCAGAACCTTTGCATCACCATCAGCACCGACGTTGACGCCACCAACGTCGCTAAAGCCCGAACCGAGCTCGAGGGCAGGCGCCAGCCGATGCTGGACCTGTCTGAGACGCTGGACGCCACCAGGCGTCGCCTAGAAGCTGCTCAGATGGAGCACGACGCCGCCCAGGGATTCACTCCCACCGAGGCCGAGCCGAGCCGGGTCGCCGATACTCGCACCCGGGGAGGAGCGATCAGCCGGGCCTTCGGCGCCGTCCGGACCGTCTACGAGACCCCAGTCAAGAACATGCGCGCTGCGGAGGTAGCCGCAGTCAGCCTCGACCAACTCGCAGGCGAGGAGCTCAAGGAGCGCATGGGGCGAATGCGCGAGCTCCTCCACACCGCCAACACCCACCAGGATCGCGTCAACCAGCTCGCCAAGCCGGCCGGCTCCGGCTCCGCCCACCTTGGCGGCCCCGGCGAACTCTTGTGCACGGCCTCCTCGCCGTCCGGCGAGGCGCACTCCGGCCAAGCCCGGACCCGGCGCAACCCGGCCGGCACCGCCGCCGATGCTCTGGGCAACGAGCCCGCCCAGAGACCCAGCGCTGACCTGGCCAGCATGGCCGTCGTCTGGATCCAGCCGACCCGGCCCCTCGAGGCCTGGCCGCCAGTCGACTCGGCCCACGCGCCATCGACGACACCGACGCGCGCCACTGCCTTGATCAGGTCGCTCGCTCCCTGGAGGTTGAGGAGAGCGAAGCTATCGGGCCGGTGTGCTTCGGCCCACGCATCCGGGAGGAGCCCTTCCCCAAGGAGTTTGTGCTTCCCCGCGACACCTCCAAGTACAATGGGACAGTGAATCCAGAAGACTGGCTCACCGACTACACCAGGGCCATTGGCATCACCGGTGCCAATCGTTGTCTCGCCGTGCGCTACGCACCGCTCATGCTCCAACGATCAGCTCGCACATGGTTGAACAGCCTACCGATGGGCAGCATCAACGTGTGGGTCTATTTCGAGGAAGCATTTGTTCGCAACTTCACGGGGACGTACAAGCGGCCCGGTCGCCCCAGCCAGCTCGCTATGTGCATGCAGGGGCCGACGGAGACCGGCCGCGAGTACCTCGCACGCTGGACGGAGCTCCGGAACAGCTGTGAGGGCGTCCATGAAGTCCACGCGATCCAATACTTCGTCAGCGGGTGCCAAGACGGCACCCTCCTCAAGCACAAGCTTCTACGCTCCGAGTACGCCAACGCCGACTCTGCCATGAAGGTCCAGGTGGCGCCGGATGACGCCGGCAAGGCGAAGCCGGTCCCTCCACCGAAGCCGTCCGGCGAAAGCGGCCGGCAGCAGCATCACCAGAACAACAAGCGCAAGGCCGACCAGCCGGCGCAACGTCATGACAACCGGCTCGTCGCGGCCGCCGAGCACGCGGCGGACCCGGCAGCGAAGCGCCGGTAGACCGGCAAGATGGCATGGCAACCCGCCATGAGCTTTGAAGAGATGCTCGACGCCCCATGGAAGTACCACAACGGCACAAGACCCTCCACGCACACGCTTCGACAGTGCGCCATCACCAAGCGCATCATGAGGGGCGACGTTCCGCCTCCTCCGGCTCGGCTCTCCGGCTCGAGCGGGGCGCCCTCGCCTCCACCGCCGCCTCGCGCCGGCGGCGCGATTCGGAACGACGCCTGCCCGGACACGAAGGCGGCCTACATTGTCTTCACCAGCCTCGGCGATGACAAGCGCAGCGAGCGCCTCCTCCGGCAGGAGGTGAACACCGTCGTCCCGGACAAGACGGACTACATGCATTGGTCGGATCACCCGATCACCCGGCAGTCATGCCGAGTCCGGGTGGATACGCCCTCGTCCTCAACCCCACCATCGTCGCGCGGTGCACCTGCAAGTTCTCCCGAGTCCTCATCGATGGCGGCAGCAGCATCAACATCCTCTACCGCGACACGATGACCAAGCTCGGCCTCAAGGCCGAGGACCTGGAGCCAACCCGGACAGTCTTCCACGGCATCGTACCCGGCCTGTCCTGTTCACCCATTCGGTGGGTCCGGCTTGATGTCCTGTTGGGCAACAGCAGCCACTTCCGACGCGAACCGATCTGGTTCGAGGTGGTGGACCGGTCCAGCGTGTACCATGCGCTGCTGGGCCGGCCCGCGCTCGCCAAATTCATGGCGGTTCCCCACTACACGTACCTGAAGATGAAGATGCCGGGTCCCAAGGGCCTCATTACCATCAACGACGACTACCGCAAGTCTCTGAAGTGCGCCTGAGACGGCGCCAAGCTAGGCCGAGTCGCTGGTCATTGCCGAGGACCGGCGCCAGCTCGACCGGATCGTCTCCCTGGCCGGCGAAGCCTCCGCTGCGTCGATCCCGACCTCGGACGCGACCGATGAGGCCGCCTTCAAGCCCTCCAAGGAAACCAAGAAATTGAAGCTGAACCCAGAAGACCCCAGCTGCAGCACGTACGTTGTCGTAGGCGCCCGCCTCGACAGCAAATAGGAAGGCAAGCTCGTCGACTTCCTCCGTGAGAATCGAGATATATTCGCATGGACCCCCAAAGACATGCCGAGTATCCCGAGGAAGTACGCCGAGCACAAACTCCACGTCCGCAAGGACGCCAAGCCTGTCCGTTAACCCCTCCGTCAATTTTCCGAAGAGAAGAGAAGAACCATTGGTGAAGAGGTCGCCAAGCTCTTGGCGGCCGGCTTCATAATGGAAGTGTTTCACCCCAAGTGGCTGGCCAACCCAGTCCTCGTCCTAAAGAAGAACAAGACCTGGCGCACGTCTATCGACTACACCAGCCTCAGCAAGGCCTGTCCCAAGGATCCGTTCGCTCTCCCGTGGATCGACCAAGTCATCGACTCGACCGCCGGGTGCGAGCTCCTGTCCTGCCTGGACACCTACTCCGGCTATCACCAGATCAAGCTGGACCCGGCCGATGCCCTGAAGACGTCCTTCATCATGCCCTTTGGGGCGTAGTGCTACATCACCAAGTCGTTCGGTTTGAAGAACACCGGCGCCACCTTCCAACGATGCATGCAGAAATGCTTGCTACCGCATCTCGGCCGCAACATCCACGTGTACGTGGACGATATCGTGGTGAAGAACAAGCAGAACCTCACGATCCACGACGATCTGAAGGAAACATTCGCCAACCTTCACGAATACAAGGTCAAGCTCAACCCGAAAAAGTGCGTCTTCGGCGTCCCAGCCGGAAAGTTGCTCGACTTCCTTGTCTCAGAACGCGGCATCGAGGCGAACCCGGAGAAGATCAAGGCCATCGAGCACATGCGCAAGTCAATCCGGCTGCACGATGTCCAGAAGTTTACATGCTGCCTAGCCTCGGTCAGCCGGTTTCTAAGATGGCTGGGCGGGAAGGAACTGCCCCTGTACCAGCTAATGAAGAAAAAAGCCCATTCTAGTGGAACGGCAAGGCGGACGAAGCTTTCCAAGACGTCAAGCTCATGCTCTCCACCGAACCAGTCCTGGCCGCACCAACCGACAAGGAGCCACTATTGCTCTACATAGCCGCGACCTCGCGGGCGCTCAACACGGTGCTGGTGGTCGAGCGACCGGAGAAGGGCAAGATCCAGTCCGTACAGCGCCCAATTTAAAGTGCTCTCCACCTCCACGCAGAACTACCCGCACTACCAGAAGATGTGTTACGGCATGTACCTCACCGCCAAGAATTTGAAGCAGTACTTTCAAGAACACATCGTCACCGTCGCCAGCACGGCGCCTATAGGAGAAATCATTGGGTGCTGGGACGCCTCTGGCCGGGTCGCCAAGTGGGCGATCCAGCTAGCCGGCCACACCATCCTCTACGAGCCCCGCACCACGATCAAGTCTCAGGCCCTAGCCGATTTCCTCGTCGACTGGAACGAGACCCAGTACCTGCCGCCGCCTCCTGACTCGACGCATTGGCGCATGCACTTCGATGGGCCCAAGATGCGATTCAGCTTAGGGGGCGGCATCGTACTGTCATCTCCAAAGGGCGACCGATTCCGCTACGCACTCTAGATCCACTTCGCCGCCTCGAACAACGTCTCCAAATACGAAGCCCTTGTGCACGGCCTTCGGCTCGCCAAGGAACTCGGCATACGGCGCATCCTATGCTACGGCGACTCGGACTTGGTGGTGCAGCAGTGCTCCGGCGAGTGGGACGCCCGCGACTCCAAGATGGCAAGCTACCGCTTCCTCATCCAGAAGTTATCCGGATCCTTCGATGGCCGCGAGTTCCTCCAAGTCCCACGCATGGAGAACGAGGCACCCAACACGCTCGCCAAGATCGCCTCATCACGTCAAGCCATCCCATCTGGCGTCTCCCTCGAGCACCTGCGCAAACCATCCGTCAAGCCATCGCCGGACTCCGAGTCCATCCACGTGCCAGAAGACCCGGGGACTGCTGAACCCTGCCCCGGGGCTGCTGAACCCGGCCCGGGGGCTGCTCAGCTCAACCCGGCCACCATCACCCCGGATGCGGCCGTCACCGTCACCAACCCGGGGGCTGCTGAACCCGGCCCAGGAGCCGCCGACTCGGACCCCACCCAGGTGGCCGTCTTCACCGTCGTCGCGGCCCCATCTTGGGCCTTGCCGATATCAGAGTTTCTGGAGAACAGGGTTCTCCCCATGGACGAGAACGAGGCTCGGCAAGTTCATCGCCGGGTGTCCGCCTACAGCATCATCAACAACGAGCTCGTCAAGGTGTTCCGCCACGGCTTTCACGATCCCTCGTGGCCAAGGTGTTCTGCCACGGCTTCTACTGGCCAACGGCCCTCGAAGACGCCGAGTCGCTCGTCCTCAAATGTGAAGGATGCCAGCGCTTCAGCAAACGCAGCCACCAGCCGGGGTCAGCACTCCGCACTATACCGATCGCCTGGCCCTTCGCCGTCTGGGACACGACATCGTGGGACCCTTCAAAACTGCTCGATGCGGCATGACGCACTTACTGGTGGCAGTGGACAAATTCACCAAGTGGATCGAGGCAAGACCAATCAAGAAATTGGATGGGCCAACAGCCGTACGGTTCGTCAAGGACATATCGGTGCACTACGGCATGCCGAACAACATCATCACCAACAACGGCACCAACTTCGCCAAGGGCGCCCTCGAGCAATACTGCTCTGTCTCCGGCATCCGCCTCGACCTGGCCTCCGTGGCACATCCGCAGTCCAACGGGCAGGTCGAGCGGGCCAACGGACTCATCCTGTATGGCATCAAGCCGCGACTCGTCGAGCCACTCATCCGCGGACCCGGCAGTTGGCTCGATGAGTTGCCAACAGTTCTCTGGAGTCTGCGCACAACACCAAACCGGTCGACCAGGTTCACCCCGTTCTTCCTCGTCTACGGATCCGAAGCCATCATCCCGACCGACGTCGAGTTCGTCTCGTCGCGTGTCACGATGTACAACGAAGCCGAAGCAAGATAAGCACGCGAAGACGGTGTCGACCTGCTCGAAGAGGCGCGCCTTCTGGCACTTAGCCGCTCGACTATCTACCAGCAAGGCCTGAGGCACTACCACAACAAGAAGATCAAGCCTCTCGCATTTCGCGAAGGCAACCTCGTTCTCCGACTCGTCCAAGAGCAGGCAGGCCAGAACAAGCTATCCTCTCCATGGGAGGGCCCGTTCATCGTAAGCAGGACTTTGGGCGACCGCAACGCCTCCTACCTCATCGATGCGCGCAAGTTGAAGAAGCACAAGAGGGACACCGCCAGCAAAGAAACGCGGAACTCCTCCGTACGTTTTACAGTTAGCCGCAGGAATGTATGTATCGATGCCTTTTGTAAGCATATGAAACTATGGGGTCCCCGAACAAGACTCGGGGGCTGCCTTTTGCCGACCAATTTATTGCATCTGCATTTTGCATCACTTTACTACTGAACCCGGCCGCCGGCTCGACTAGCTCGACCCGGGGGCTCGGGGGCTGGCCGGCTTGATTGACACCCCACCGCTTTATCGGTGATTCCTGATAAAGATAGGATGCCACGGTCCCCCACTTCGCCCTAAAACCATAGATCCAGCTCTGGGTGACGGCAGGCAAGCACAACGGGCCACTGCTCCCCTACGATTCATACACCAAGTCAAAAGTCGCCGGGTCGACCAACCCGGCCGGAGGCTCGTCAACTAAGTTAGCAGCACGACCGGCTGCTCAGCAACTGGCCAAGCCGGATTGCCACCAGTCGGCCCAGTGGGTGTTACGCTCGCGCTCAACGCTTCTAAAGGACCCAACTCCTGCGCGCGCCTCTCGAAGAGCCGAACTCCTTGTCACGGACTGGAGCCTCGGCCGTCTGACTCGCGGGGGGGAGGTTTCAGAGAGGAACAACGCATGAAATAAGTTCGAAAAAACCAGAAGGCAAAAAGAAAATAAACACTCACAACATTTACACATAAATGTTTCAAGCAAAGGCCCACTGCCCTAGTTCATTACACCCTGGAAACCCCCAGTGGGTGGGTGGACTTGCTACTTAAAAAAGTTTTCTACAAAGATTCTCAGGCATTCCCAACGCCGCGTCGCAACATCGACGGCTCCCCCCTGCCGGCCTCCGGGTCCAGCGAAGCACCGATGTCCTCTTCGGCTTCCGCATCGCCGTAGATGCCCGTCTCCTCCGAGCTGACCTCCGGGTCGCGAAGAAGCAAGCCGTAGTCTTCGCCATCCATGACCGCGCCGTCTTCCGTCTGCTCCGGATGGAACTCGTCGTGAAAGGCGAACTCGGCGATATAGCTGGCCCGGGAGGCGATCCGGCCGGCCTGCTCCTGCAGCAACTGCTCCGAACCAGCGCGCTGACCCATCAACACGTCCAGCTGAAGATTCAGATGCCAAGACAGTGCAATCCGGAGCGCCATCTCAGTACGGGCCCGGGCGGCGGAAACGCGCCAGTCGCTAAGGCGATCCGGGCCCACCTCCAACCAGCGCGCCAGGCGCGAGAAGCTGCGTGGATGGATGTAGTCCGGCCACAGGGCCGTCGTCATCACGGTGCCGACCAGAGATAGCCGCTCCATCTGCATCCCCAAGACCCGTAGCCGGGCCTCATCAGCGGCAATGATCTCCGTGAAGGTCCAGGCCATTAGCGGATCCATCCCGGACGCAACAACGCTGGTCGGATCGCGCTGATAGCGGACGGCTTCCTCCGCCAGCCGCTGCGTCTCCGGAAAGGCCCCTGCAGCCAAAGAAGAAGCAAGTTAGAAGAACAACAAGGAAGGAAGGGCCGTGCCACGAACCACAAACAACGAAGAAGCAGCACTTACTGGAGAAAGACTCTTCCAGGTGTTGCGCCTCGAGCAACGTACCACGTCGCTCCCGCTCCAAGACGCGGTCCCGCTCCCCGAGCGCCTTCTCCAGGTCAGCCGCCTTAGCAAGGGCCGCCTTCAGCTCGGCGTCCTAGTCTTCGGCCGCCTTCTTGGCCGCCTCACGACGGCGAGCCTCGGCCTGGCGGGCCTCCTCAGCCGTGGTGGCCTGCTCCCGCAAACGCTCCACCTCGGCCCGGAGCTGGCCCTTGTCGTCGACCAGCTGGCCGCATTGCTGGTCCGCCTCGACCAGGGCCTGCTGCGTCTCCACCACCTTGGCGGCCTCCGCCTTAAGAAGCTCCACCTCGGACTCGAGGCGGTTCTTGTGACCCGCCAGCTGCTTATGCAGCCGGTTGGCCTCATCAAGAGACCGTCGGGCCGCGGACGCTTCCGCCCTCGCCTGCGCCGCCTCGACGCCAAGACGGTCGGTATCAGCAACAAGCCGGTCATAATGATGACCAGCCCGAAACATCCGGGTCCGCCAAGATAGCACCTCGGCTGCGAAGAAAAAAAACTCAGCAGAAAGAAAGAAAAAAGACAAGACGTAAGATTTGGCCCAACAATTACACAGTTGGCCCGAATCTCGAGGGCTACACCCAGTGGGTGCACTAGCGCGCCCCCACTAGAAGAAAGAACACAAAAAGTACCTGTGGCGACGCGAAGCTCCTCCTCCTTGGCAACAAGCTGCTCCTTGAGCTCCCGATGCTTGCCTAGAAGCCGGTTGAATGCGGCAACCCGGAAGGCGTCAAGGTGCTGAGAGCATACCAAAGTTAGAACAAGGCCAACGCTCCTAAGGTTCGACCCAACTACTACATAGTTGTCCCGAACCTCGGGGGCTACACCTAGTGGGTGCGCTGGCACGCCCCCACCAAGATGAAATCACAAGAAAACAAGAAGAAAGAAGAACTTACCAAGACGGCGCGCTCCAAGTCGTGCATCCGCTCCACCTCGGCTTGGGCGAAGGCCTCAAGCCAATCCGTCCGACCTTGCGGGCGGCGGCTAACGGAGTCCAGCGTCGCCTCCTCCTGGGTTTGGGGCCCAAAGACGGTCGCGCCCCTGCTTCGCGCGGGCTGCGACACGGTGGCTCGGTGCCCTCCCGGATGGAGCACCAAGGCACTCCCACCACTGGCTGCTTGCGACACAGCCAACACCTCCCCCAACGCCCCTCCCGGCGTCATCACCTCCTCGCACGCCGGGACGCCCTGCATCGCCACCTCAGGCACCGCCGCCTGCGGTGCCTCCTCCATAACCGACGGCGCTTCCGGCACCGCCGCCAGCGGTGCCTCCTCCAAAGCGACGCCGCCTCCACCGCCATCGGCCCCCGCGCGCTCGACCACGTTGGCCCGCGGCGGGGTATCGCCCCCCACCTCCACAACCTCCCGGTCGAGGACCACCACCTCAGCCCGGCCTCCGCGGCCGCGCTCCCTCACCATCGACGGCTCAAAAACCATCGCCGCCACCACTGTGCCCTCCTGCATCTCGCACCAGGCCGGCTCCGCCCCGCCTCACACCCATGCCGCCGCTGCGTCGGTCCAAGCCCGGACTGACGCCACCTCCAACTCCGCCTCGGCCCGGTTCCGATCCCGCCAGGCCAAGGCCTCGGTGTCATCCGGGTCCAGGCCTTGGTCCGAGTCGCCCCGTCCCTCCTCCCCGGCCAGGCCGGCGAGGTCAGACCGCCGCCGCCCTCGCCAGCGCGATCGGTGACCTGAAGAAAAAAGAAGAATGAGCAAGCGAAAGACAAGGCTGGCCCAAGAAATCCAGGCGCAAGCAAGAAGTAAGACTTACCCCGATAAGACTAGAACCGGGGTCGGCTTCCCGCGCCTCCTCGTCGGCCTCCCAGGCTTGGCCGGATCTGCCGTGTGCTTCGGGGCCCGGGGTCACGGCGCGACGCTGTCCTTTCCGTGCGGGCTGCTCGGCGCCTCCCCCGCCCAATGCCGCTGCACCAACAACCGGCGTCAGCGTTGCCTACGCTGCAACGTGCCCAAATGATTCAAGAAAAATGAAGAAGAGAAAGATTTGAAGCTTACCCGTGCGACGCCCAGCGCCGCCGTCGGACTCGGCCACCTCCTTGCCGCCGTGAGCCGCGGGCTCCTCTGGTGTCACCGGCACCACCTGGGACAGAGCCCGGGCATAAGGGTGCCGGCTCGCGTTCAGAAGAATCTCCCGTGACGCGTCGGGACGAATGAGAAGATGCGCGGCAACAAGACCGAATGCTCACCTGCGGGGTCGGGTTCGCCTGGCTGTACGGAGCCTTGCCGAATCGCCAGTCCTCTCCAAGGTTGGCCTTGGAGATGTCGTTCACGCCTCGCGTGACCTGCTCCGCAGACAGCCGCGTCGACCCCATCCGGTTGGGGTCCTGAAGCCCGATCATTTTGCCAATGAGGCAGGAGCGCCTCTGAAGTCGGAGAACCCGGCGGGTGATGAACGCGGCAAGGAGGTCGGTGCCAGTGAGCCCCTCCTACGTCCTCATCACCGTGACCCGCTCGCAGAGGTTGACGATCTGCTGCGACGGGAGCCGGAGTGAGTAGCCCCAGTTCATTTTCGCCCGCGGCGGCGCGACGGTGAAAGGGGGAAGATTGATGTGGTCCGCACCATGGTTGCGTACAAAGAAGGAGTTATGCCACTTCTTGGCAGAATCCTCGAGTGGGATCTTGGGGAAGTCCACCCCTGACCGCTTCGAGATGACGGCGGCCCCGCAGTCGACAAACTCCCTGGCCGACGGGCCCTGTTGCTTCAAGGAGAAGAAGCGCACCCTGAGGTCGATGGTTGGCTCGACCCCTGGGTACCCTTCGCACAGGGTCACGAAGCCGGAGAGCTGGACGATGGCGCCGGTGCCAAGGTGGTGCGGCTGGAGCCCAAAGAACTCCAAGAACGCACGGATGAAAGTGCTCGCCGGCAACCCGAAGCCGCGCTCGGAATGCGTAAGGTAGACGACGCGCTCCTGCCCCTCGGGCCGGGGCCTCTGCTCGCCGTGCGGCAGACGGACACCGACGTCCGTCTCCCGCAGCAGGCGCCGCGAGGACCGAAGGTAGGTGATGTCGTCGGGGGTGACGGTCGAGCCCATCCAGGAGCCCGACGACAGCAACATCACTGGAAGAGGAAGAGAAAGAAAGACAACGGAGAAGATCTCTGCTCAAGGCCGCTGGCGCAGCTGTGCATCGGTGGCAAGAAGCAGAGTGGGAGCAGGGGGACAGGAGGGTGCGAGCGAGAATAATGTCTGCCGCCCCCTTGCCCCCCCTCAATTTATAACCCCCAGTTCAAACGTGGGGGAGTGTGATCGTCTGCACGCGCTTGTTCCACTACCCCGCAGTAAGTTCGCACGTACACGCGCACTAACTGACTAGGCCATGGCCTTGGTGAGAGATGTCTACATGCACCATCAGCATATCGTCAACCTTGGAGAACCTAACAGAGTGCTCTTTCCACTCATAAACATGATGATGAAGACATTCCGCATCAGATTTGTTGGGAAGCTTTACAAGAACCACACCTTTCGTAATCGAAGGCACAACCAGGAAATACTTGTGGTCAAGTACATCCTCGAGAACACGCCTGACAACAATGCTACAGCAAAACAAGTTTAGGACAGGTGGCGACGAGGACACAGTAGCTGGATAGTTTAGCAGTAGAACTCATGCCCAGGTCTTCCAGTTCACACGACATGACTTTGAGAAATTCATCTCCACCGCGGACCTGGTTCTAATTCAAACAGAAACCATATTTTATTACTACTTCCGTTCAGAAATATAAGATGATTTTCGATATTTTACTCCATATATGACTATATATACGCAGAGATATGAGTGAACAAAGACACTAGAACATGTCTTCAAAGGCATGAGAGCAGAGGGATTACTTGCAATATCCATAACAAAAGTTACTGAAGCAAATATACCCTCTTCAAAGGTAACATTGATGTTCATAAAGTACTCCCTCCATCCCAAAATTCTTGTCTTAGATTTGTCTAGATACGGATGTATCGAGTCAGGACAGAGGGAGTAGTTGATAGTAAGCTATAAGAAATTAGTGTCAACCTCCCGCATGTTTTGGTCAAAAGAGGAATTTAGAACCATCATTTGGCACACTAAAATCACATGCCAGATCACACAGAAAGTTGTACTACCAGTACTAGTACTGCGTGTTAGATGAAAAAACACGATAAAGATCGAGAAAAAGATCGTCAACAAGAGACATTACCTGGACTTGCTTAATGAGGGATCCCGAAGAGGGGGGTTGGACATGGCGATGGCTTTGAAATTGTTTGCGGTAGTCTCGGCGGGGTGCTTGCACTTCTTCGTACCATGAGCCTCAACGGTTTTGGGCAGAGCCATAGACATCACGTCGGCCGGTGCTCCAGCGTCCGTCCAAGAGAGGAAGCTGGGAGAGAAGAGTGAAAGGAGGAACGAGATGAGGGAGAAGCGATCGAGTGGGGTTTTTCTTCAAGAGAGGAAGCTGAGAGAGAAGAGTGAAATGATGGTTGCTTCGTCCGTCCAACTTACTGCTGGAAAGGAGGGGGTTTTGTGATTTGACGGCTCATTGGGCATTACTGCAGCGCTTCGATCGGGGTAGTCTACCATCACTCTACTACAGAGTAATTTAGTGCATGGCTGGTGGGCCCAGGTGTTGACTGTCCCACACGTCAGCGAAAGTGAGTAATTTATTACATTGCTGGAGGAGGATCTGCGCGGTAGAGCGTATCCACTATTTTTCTGAAGAAAAAAGTGATTACAGCAAGCGTTTCCACTCTTACGACGGAGGAGTGCGAAACACGGCAGCCACTTGAACATACACAGTGCTCCTACTACTAGGCATGTGCCGTGGTTCATACGCCAGTACTACATAATCTTGTTGCTAGTGCAGTAAGATATGAAGATAACAAATGATGTTGTGCGCATGTCAACTATATGTATATAGTACCGCTTTTTTGACTGTCCAGTCAAGAATGAACGGTGAGATCAATGTTAACAGAACTAGGTCTACAGCGCATGGAGAGTATGGTGCTACAGTACTCCATGAAACATGAACCATATGAAGCACGAATAGTGTTAGGCAGGGTGTATGAAGGGTGCACGGGATGGGAGCAAAAGTTCCCTTCTCGACCCACTTCTGTGTGTTTGGCAGAGTGCATGAAGGGTGCATGAGCCCAAACTAGTAGGTTAACAAAAACACACGAAGAGGAAACAACTATATTGAGATGAGAATGCAACCAAACACACCCACACGCTTTGTGCTACAGTGACTGATCTGCACCGTCTGAATTTGATCCAACGGTCATGTTGCGCCGAGACATGGACATGCCCATGCAGAGGGCGCCTAAACACCACCAAAATCCCTCTACTTCTTGAGGCGCACGGCGTTGGTGATGCAGGGTGCAACCGCCTGCAGAGCCCGCTCCCGGTCGACGGGAGCCAGCTCGTCAAAGACGGCGTCCAATGGCACGAATTGATTCCGGTGAAGGAGCGGTGAAAGGATTCGCCCGACAACAGCGACGACAGCCTGCAACCCCTCCTCGTCCAGCTCAGCCCCCACCATCGTGCGAAGATGGCTCAGCTCCTCGGAGATATAGGTGAAGAAGGAGACCAGGTCAAGAAGCCGCAGCTCGTTGAAGTCGACCGGGTTTAGCCCGACGGCTGGCATAGTCGCGCTGGCACGACGGTAGGCATCGCGCAGCCGCAACACGTGTGTGGTAACTTTGTTCACTAAGTGGTTGAGGCGATCCTGGAACTCGTCACGATCGGCCCGCTCACGCTCCAGCCGGCTCCCCTCACGACCTATCATATCTCCCGCTTTCTGCAGCAACACCGCCGACGCCTCGAGCATCTTTGTGGTGGACGCCTGCCGCTTTTGAAGCTCCGTGAACTCCCGCACATAACGGAGGAGCATGGAACTCCTCTCCTCCTTGAGCTCACGGAGCTCCACGTCCTTGGCCCTGAGCTCCGCATCCTTGGCCTGGAGCTGCTGTGTCAGGCGCATCACCTCGGACTCCGTGATCTGCTGCGCCGCCATGGCACCAGGTAGATGCAATGAGGAGAGGAAGCAAAGGGGGTGAAACGGCTGAAAGGCAATGCAATCTACGGGAAGGCGGAGGGAGCCAACCGAGGAGCGGGGAATCTTTTGGTTTTCGCCATGGTAAAACACCAGTCAATGACTTCTCACATCAGGGAGCAGTGGGTTCTACAGGCGGAGTCATCGTGACTAATTGCTACCGTGCCTGCTCTCGTCAATAAAAAAATTAAAAATCCTGTTGCTCCTACTCCCGTCAATCAAAAAATTAAAAATCCTGCCGCACCCAAACACCAGAGCAACGCTGCGGTGGATATTTAAATTTACCTGCCGGCAAGTAGATAAAAAAAGGGTGAAAAAACAAATGTGGTGGCGGCCTAGCTAAGCGGTCGAACTAGCCCAACTAGCTAGCCACCTTGCTTCATTGATGTAGTCGGCGGGAAAGGTGGTCTTTCATCATTTGACGACTCATTTACTTGCTTCGGCGCTACGACCGAGCAGGACCCAAAAAACGCGCGGTAGGGCGTCCCACGTCAAGAAGAATATATGCGTGCACCACCCGGGAGGACCCCGAAACCGCGCGGTAGGGTGTGCCACGTCTCCGCACGGAGGAAAAATGTTCGTGTAAAAATATACTGTATCAGACATAGTACCTACGGTTCGACCTCGGGACCCAGCCAATCGGTCGAAAACACCCAACTAGCCGCAAAGCTTCATCATGCAAACATGGCACGGAGGATAGATGTGGTTAGCTCCTTCTCGACCATCCACAACGTCTCTTGTTCTAGGCGATTCTTCTATTATCCAAGCTTTTTTTAGTTGTAATAACACCACGGCAAGCTAGTGCCGCTCTTCGTGTGTGCCCGTGCAAAGGTTAGATGATGGAGAGAAGAGAGATTGCGATCGCAGACCTGGGACCCACCAGTAAGTGAGTCAACGGTCATGCACGTGTTGATGAGGCACTCCCTCTACTCTACTCAACATAATACTGTATAAAATCAAGTTATGGGACAAAGCCAACAACCGTTGTTGTTTCAGGCTATCGACTTACGCTTTGTAGTCCAGGTTGCCAGTTCGAATCTCGTCTTTCAGATTTGTTCGTCTTAGGTCCAAATTTAATTAATGACAAGTGGTACCCCCGTGTGTTGTTTCGATATTTCAGTGTAGTATGTTTTTTTTGAACAAACACTTTGTGCGGTTAGACAAGTAATGGCACGAGTTACACGTATTTTGAAAGTTTACGAACAAAAAAGAAAGCGGCATAGAATATCACATCCACCCCGCAGCTTAGATGCTATGTTGATACGAGTTTTTACACCGTTGGAAGTGAGATCCAATGGCTTGGGAGTAGTCTTTGTAATTATGCGCAATTTCCAAACTCTCCAAAGTTTTTTTTGCAAATAAAACATTCAGGCCTCGTGTGTGCTGCTGCATCTTCAATCCAACGGCTCCCCGTGGCTCATACTAAGTGCTCCCCGTAGCTTAATTACCCGCTACAGTGATATGAGCATCTAGGTCGTATGATAAGTGATCATATGGCACATGCGTAGTACTTGTACTTTATGTGCATTTCCCAAACTCTCTCATCCGTATATTGCACAAACATTCAAACCTCCTACTGTGGGCCGTTAGATCTCAGTGAACTCGTATCACCATAGAATCTACGGTGCGGGAGCACCTCATATTCTCCCATGCGAGAAAACATATGGTGTTATCGCAGCTTGGATGGTACGGTGATATGAGCTTCGAGGTCATTTGGTCTGAGATCCAATGGCATCTGAGCAGTCTTTGTGCTTGTAAGCAGTGGTCGAACTCTTTTGGGGCTTTTCTACAAAAAAACCATTCGAACCACCGAGGAGGTGTTGGGTCATAAATCCAATGGCTCCGAAGAGCTTGTATCACCAAAGCATCTAAGGTGTGGTAGCACATGATATTCTTACATACAGGAGAATATGATGTCCTCCTTCATCTTAGATGCTACGGTGATACGAGCTTCGAGGTCGTTGGATATGGGATCCAAGGGCATCTGATTAGTTTTTGTACAAATTGTGTGCAATTCTCAAACTCATCAAGGTTTCCTGTCAAAATATTAAGACACATCATGTGAGCTGCTATATCTCAGATCTACAAGCTCCAAGCAACTCGTATCGGCATATAGCATCTATGGTATGGAGGCACATGATATTCTCCCGGGGAGGAGGGGTGGGGTGTACACAACCAATCGGTGGTTGGGAGGGTGGAGATAAATATTATCTAAACAACCCTAAACAGAGCTCCACAATTTTATCTAAGGTCGAGGGGTTGACCCCCGACAATCATAGCTCCGCCTAAACACAACATTTGCATGTACTGTAGTACTAGACTTAATATTCATGTTTCAGTATCATGTTCATTTTAAATATGGGCCGAGGACCATGCATGTCTTACATTTTACTCCCTTCGTTCCTAAATATTAGTCTTTTTAGAGATTTCAAATGGACTGGCACATACAGATGTATATAGACATATTTTAGAGTCTAGATTCACTCATTTTGCTTCATATGTAGTCACTTATTGAACTCTCTAAAAGACTAATATTCAGGAATAGAAGGATTATTTTTTAATCCATGTTATACATTCATGGTTTGGAAAAATAGATGCACTATACTTATTGGAATGTTGTTGTGTTCGTGCGTGTGTGTCTCTCTCTGTGTGTGTGTGGTCATATGCTTGATACATACAAAGTTTTCTCACCTCCATATTGTTCATCTTTTAAATTTGAATTTGCATTGGAAAACTTACTAGGGATACCATGAAATGTGATATCCACGTTTAGATCACTATATCACAAACTCACTCTAATTCAACAACTTGTCATAAATCAATTACCACATTGAGAATGGTAGGACCCAACGGCGTACCAGCAAGACCTTGGCTCGTGTTGATCCTAAAAAAACGGGCTCGTGTCCTTCGATGGCGTGCATGGTATGCACATTAGGCAACCCCAACCAGTCGAGCATCAGCGTTTCGAGTCGAAATATCTGGCGGCCACAATTCCAGCACTAGGAAATTCCCCTCATGTCCCTGGTCCATAATGACTACCGATGAACAATGGAGGGATGCTTTAGTAACTAGACAACGTTACGTACCGTGCCGAGCATGGTTCAATTCCCTTGATCGCCGCTCGTCAAGGTCACCCGTCAACTGCATTGCCTTGTACTACTACTACTACTACACCAGGATGAGCACAGAATTGAGCCCGTTTGTTCGTGCCTAGTACTTGAGTGAATATATCAGGCAATGCACTGGTACGGAGGGATTATCCTTTTACTATGCATATATAACTTGTCTAATGTCTAACTAAGCAAAATGTTTGACCAAATCCTTTCCTAAGAAATATAAGAGGACAGATGTACGGCTTGAAAATTTATTGCATGATGCAGGTTATGATATTGTTTCGAATCCTGGATCTTAAATTTCAAAAAATCCAAACGTGAGCATAAATTCTTGAAACTTAGCATGGTCACGTGATATGGCACAAATATTACTTCGTAAGTTTTTTCTTCAATTTGAGACAAGCTGCTTATGACAAGTTACACAAATGAAGAGCCACGGTATTTCGGAACAAAGTCCTGTCACGTTAAGGCGAACGCTTTCACTATTGAAACCGTGGGCGTTTACATGCCGCCACGAGTCCCCATTTCTCGTCGGCAGGTGCCATCCGAGCAAGCGTGTGAGTCGATGGGAGGCGTGCGAGCAGACCGCTACGCCGGCTGACAGGGAGGCGTGCGAGCAGACCGCTGTGCAGGCTCACCGGGAGGCGAGCCCTTTGACCAGGCTCCACCGCCCACCTTCGTCCCAACTGCTCCCACTTTTAATGTCGTCGGTGCCGCAGTTTAAAATCAACCCCGCACTACCCGGTATCGCTACAATCTTCTCTCTTCCTCTCCAATTCTCCTGTCGTCTACCTCCAACTAGCCTGACCTAAACGTACACCATGCCGTATCACGATGGTCTACCCTTAGTCTTCCAGTTTCCTGAGGAAGACACCTAGCCGGAGTCTCAAGAACATAAGGCGCTCTAGGACGAGCTTGAACTGGCCTTGCGGGAAGACGCCGCGGCTGTCCCCGCTCCCATTCCGTGTCCCGTCACGCCGACTGCGGCAGCGCCCATCCCCGTGGCATTGATGGGCTGGGAGCCGCACATTGTCACCGAGCTTGATCCCACGGGGTTCCACGAGGTCTCTGCCGATTTCTGCGCCCGTGCACTGCGGCGCGCATGCGCCCTGCGCGTCTGTGATGTCAGCGCTTTGTGCGGTGCCCGTGCACACGAATGTCTCCGTCGCGCCGTTGACAATGCATGTCCCTGCGCGGGTGCCAGTGCCCCCCTGAGCGGCATGGATGGCCGCCGTCGACCACTTTCTTGCACCAACGCCAGTGGCCTCCTCCCGCCAGTGGACTCGCTCCGAAGTCCAGAACATTTTGGCCTTCCTTGAAGCTAGGCCAACGTCTAGGATTACGCCAACAACGGTGCAAGACACCGCCATCACCGTCGGTCAGTGGCTCGACGAAACTCAGAGCACAGCAGAGGATCCGCTTCCCACCGCAAGATGCCCCGGCCGCCGCCACGTAATCTAAATTTGCCATGAAAAACGTTCGGATTGGCATGCTTAAAATCCAAACGTTTATCATTTCTGTTTATTTTATATCGATCATCGTTCAATTTAAAGTCGGAGTCAGACTGAATGAAATCTATTGTTGGATCGATTGAATGTTCTGCTGGAGCCGTATCAAATTAAATATAAAATGTCATCAAGCCACATGTATTTCTTGTCATACAATGACCTAGACTGCTTCAATGTCGAGCACTCAACACGTTTAGCGTGCAGTTAATTCATGCCAAAAATAGTGCTAATCACATAATAACACGCAAATAATATCCTACTTAATATCCGCATGCACTTACTATACTTCCAAATTAACGTGCATTGCACGTACACACTGACTAGTTCTGCTAGTACGTGAAACTGGTGCCATAACTTGTGAACGCGTCGAGATATGGTCAACGGCAACATCGCCCGCCAGTTCTTCGTATTTGCTCGTGCGTCTAAACGCGGAAGGGGAGGAGAGAGAGAGCACACATGGAACCCACCAGTAAGTGAAGGCGAACAGTACTAAAAATAATATTACACGTTATCCATTAAATAGGTTGTGGTAATATAAAAACATTATGTGAACAATGGGGGGTACAACAAACAATGATGTTCTACGTATGTTGCCTATTGATGTGCGGCTTGAAGGCTCTGGTCGCATGTTCGATCCTTGTCGTGGAATTATCACGTCAGATGTCATAGCGAAAGGACTTAGTCGTGGAGCAATCGCAACGGGTTAAACCGGAACAAAGGACATGGGGAATTTATACTGGTTCGGCCCCTTGCGGTGAAGGTAAAAGCCTACAATCCAGTTGTTGTGGGATTGATTGATCTCGATGAGCAGGGAGCGAATCCGCTTTACCTATCTCTCAAGCTATTGTTTCTTGTCCCTAAACCGCCGCCGGGTGGTCCGTATATATACACAGATTGACGCCCGGCCGGTCTACAGAATCACGAGGCTGGCTCATACAAGCGTCCGGCTCGGTTTCTTCCTTTTCCTAACTTACAATACAAGTTATACATTTATGGCGGTTTACTACTATGGGCCATAATCCGCCATTGGGCTCTGGGCCTCTGAGCCTCCATAGTTAAAGCGCCAGATACTTCATCTTCATGGGCTCTTATGCATGACTCCTTGCGAGTGTAATCCGGCCCCTCCTGGGCGGTTTACACTCAGTAGTCATATCCCCAACATTAGGCCCCAGATTGGTTTGAACCTGATCATGTCAATATTCAACTTAGAAAAATTATGATTTGAATATCTTTGTGTTGACCTTCTAAACCGCCATGACGTCATCTTCTAAAATCACCATAAACCACCGTTACGTCATCTACATAAAAACTCATAAAGATTTCCCTTTTATTAATTGATCTCCGAAGACCGGGGCGACAGTTGTGCCCCATTCTCTGTTTCGGGCTCCTCGATTCCCATGCTTGCCTTACTTATCCATTCCCCTTATAAACAGGACCGGGAGGTCTTTTTCTTTTACCCTTTTGTGCTTCTTGTTCTTCCTCACGAAGCTCGAACCCTGAAGCTCCGCCGCCGCCTTCGACCTTCAAGCTCTGCATCGCCCCTCGCCACTGCATCGACCTGAACGTACCAAAGATCCGCGGCACTACTCTGCTACTCCAGTGAATCCGGTAAGCCTCCTTCCTTCAACCCTAGATCTGCATTAGGGTTTCGGTGTTCATCCGTGTTCATTAGTGTTCGTCCGCGTTCGTTGCTTCGACATTACTGTCTCATCGAATCTAGATAAGATTGACATCTTTCCTTTGCGGCCGAAGCTGTAGTTTATTTTGCCTCGCCATAGTATCCTTTTTGGCTACAAACAAATCCCATCTGGATCCTTTCTGTTCTGCTGTCGCCATTTTAGGGCTTTGATATTTTTTCCTTTTCCTGAAGTGCGCTAGTTCTATAATGATAACCTTAGCTTGTGAAACCTGTTTGCATAGCCCTTAGCAATTTTCAGATCTGTTTTCTTTCATACCACTGTAGGCGGTTTAACCTTTAGAAAATGATAATCCGCTAGGTACCTTTAGCCCTCACGTAAACCGCCAGCTTTACTTGGACATCAGTATACGGTTTAACGTGCACACATGCTCTGATTAAATCCCCCGGTTTGACACCGGTTTATGCATATCAATCTTGAACCGTGAACCGGTATTTAAACCTTGAAGCTCCGATGGCGAACCTACCAGTGCTGCCCTACCAGTTTGTGTCGGGGGAGATGGACATTCATCATGGTACGGAGGGAAGACTTCAGTGCAACATGGTCATTGTGGATGATCCGCCGCTGGATCACTCGCAACATGCTCTTGTGATGGTGGCGCCGCCCCTTGGAGATCTGCAAAGAGAAGCTGTTCTTGCTGAGGTTCGTCGAGTTCTTCGAGATGATCATGGCGTGCCTACTGTGGAGGGTGAGATCTATCCTTTATGCGTGGGTTTAATCCGTTTCACTGACAGTCTTGTTAGAGATACGATGATTAGTAGAGGGGAGCAACCTTTAGATGAGCATTCAAGCTTCTATCTGCTGCGACACGATGAAGGGCCGAATATGCGTAGACCTATCATTGAAAGAGATGCCTGGGTCATGTTGCTTGGTTTTCCCCTAAACTATGACACAGAGCACTACATCATTAAGTCAGTGTCATGTTTTGGAAGGTGTATGTACTGGCACCGACCTGGGCACCGTAAGTCGCGCGTGTTAGTTCGTGTTCTGATCAATGAGCTTGCTCAAGTGCCTTTCAGTCTTGTGATCAAGAGATTTACTGACATCAGTGGGCTAGGCACATCTTCGACGGTCCCTGTTTATGTGCTCAATGGCAAGAATCCTAGTCAGGGGCTTGAGGCGAATGAGGAAGCACCGCCGCCTTTGGGTGCTTCACCACATCCTGAACATCTCCCGTTTCTAAATGCTATGCAACAACAGCAGCATGATGCACAAGTTTGGGAGCTCTAGAATGCGGCCAATGCTTGGTAGGCTGCTCCGCAACCCCCTCCACCGCAGCAGGGCTGGGGTGAATGGCCAGTGCTTCCTCCAGTTCCACCTGTGTATCAAGGTTTTAGCTACAGAAACTACACTAGGTATGAGGGACCTTCTATGATGGATGGGATTCAGACTGCTGATTCTGGTTTTGATGATGGGTTACGCCTTTCGAATGAACATGTTGCAATGATTGAAGATGTGGCATACCATTTTGTTCAGGGTAGCCCTACTGGTACTCTTTCTTTTCAACAGGTTAATGCTCATCAAGTGGTTGTGGAAGTTCCTGGAGAAGAGGAGAACTGGCTTTCCTTCATGATCTGCTTTTATAGTACTGTGTTCACCCCCCGACTCTGTTGGGAATCTGAGGGCGACAACGAGGCTAAGGTTTGGTTCAAGTTTGCGGAGGGTTTACAGATTTCTCTGGTGGATCTTGTGGGTACGGCATGTTTCTCTTACTTCCCATTTTCACCCTTTGCTCCGGGCACAAATGTTATCTGTTTTCCTCTTGAGGCTTGGTCGATCTACTGTGACTTTGTGGTTGTTCAAATGCATAGAGCTTGTCAACTGATTGTTGCTGAGTCCATGGTTGTGGAAGAGTTTAGCGGCCCTCTGATTGATGGGACCATGAACAAGAGAAAGCGAAGAATGACTACACCTCTTGACATTTCTGAAGTCAGACGCAGTGTACGCGCTACTAGATACTAAGGTTTTAAACCTCCCTCTCTGGCAGATAATAAACGCAAACCCTCACATGTCAAACCAAGGAGGAATCCGGATGTGCTGGAGATGCAGCATGGCACGATCACTGCTGAAACTTCGGCTTCTGCTCATGTCCCTCCCCCCACTACCATTGAAACTGCAATATTTGGGAACAACTCAATGTGCCATTCCACAGACAGAGCACACCAAGGAGAAGCTTCTGGCGCCTCTCAAAGGACTGGGGAAGGACGAGGCCTAGGCCTTTTTATTTCACTATCTATTCTCCTAAGTTGTGCAATTTCTTAGAAGTCTCCTGAACTTATTTATTTACTTTCCCTTTAGTGTGGTGAACCTAAATGGCTACTGTTATGTGGAATATTTTGTGCTGGAATATTCGCGGTCTAAATGCTAGCTCCATATATGATGCACTTCGTAACAAGATTGATGAATCCAACTGCTCGATTGTATGCCTACAGGAAACTAAGAAGCCTGACTTTGATCATTCTTTTATTAGGAAGTGCTGCCCAAGACGTTTTGATAAGTTTGAGTTTATCCCATCTGATGGTGCCTTGGGTGGTTTAGTTATTATATGGTGTAGCAGCCAATTTTTGGGCCAAATAATCCATCAATTTTCATTTGCAATAACTTTGAAAATGACCTCGGTTCATACAAATGGAAGTTGGTTCCTCTCTAATATCCATGGGCCGTGCGATGGACCGGAGAGGGTAATGTTCACTGATTGGTTGGATAGCCTAAATATTGAACCTGATGATCTTTGGCTTCTCATGGGTGATTTCAACTTCGTGCGCTCTCTGGAAAACAGAAACCTCCCAGGTGGAAATGTGGAGGATGTGATTAAGTTTAATGAGATTATTAGTCATCTTGGTTTGTTGGAAATCCCTATTAAGGGGAGGAGGTACACTTGGAGTAACATGCAGGAAAATCCTTTACTCGAGCAATTAGATTGGTTTTTTTCCTCTCCTGAATGGCTTTTGAAATTCCCCAATACAATTGCAAAACCTCTTGCCAATCCAATCTCTGATCATGTGCCTTGTATTCTCTCTGTCGAAACATCGATCCCAAGATCTAAACTTTTGAGGTTTGAGAATTTTTGGCCCTCGCACCCTGGTTTTTTAGAGGTGGTGAAATCTTCATGGAATGCTCCCATAAAGGCCTCCTCCAGTGCTACTAGAATATCAGCAAAATTAAAGAGGTTGAGGTATGCCTTAAAAAATGGAGCAAATCGATCTCAAAGCTTAAATTGTTAATTGAAAACTGTAATAGAATTTTGCTTCAAATTGACAACCTTGAGGATCTGAGACAGCTATATATCCCTGAAGCCAATTTTAGAAAAAATCCTTAAAGCACATCTGTTACGATTGCTTAAATATCAAAGCGAGTACTGGAAAAAACGCTGCACGTTTTGGTGGGCTGTCGAAGGTGAAGAAAATACTAAATATTTTCAAGCACGTGCAACTGAAAGACTGCGGAGAAATGCAATCACCAATCTGGAATTACCTGATGGACGATTGATAGAAATTCATGAGGAAAAAGCTGCAGCATTTTACGATTGCTTTAAGAGGAGAATGGGAGTGTCTTCTCAGCCTGTCTATGATTTTGAGCTTGCAGACTTAGTCCAAAAATGTCAGGGTTTGGAAGAACTTTCATTTTCCATTCTCGAAATAAGAAATTGATAATGTGATCAAAATCATTCCGGCTGATCGTGCACCAGGGCCAGACGGTTTCAATGGGCTTTTCCTCAAAGTATGTTGGGATATAATAAAAGAAGATTTTTACACCCTTTGTGAGGATTTCTGGCAAGGGACAATAAATTTGCAATGCTTGAACACGTCATTAATCACTCTTATACCGAAGAAGCTAACGCCTTTGAGTGCTAACGACATTACCGAACAATCTCCTTGTTAAACTGTGTGCTCAAAGTTATAACAAAGATCCTCTCTGAAAGGCTTCAACGCTGGATTTTAAAGGTTGTTCACCGTAACCAGTATGGTTTCATTAAAAATAGGACAATTCAGGATTGCCTCGGATGGGCCTTCGAATATTTACACCAATGCAAACACTCTGGCAAGGAAATTGTAATTCTAAAACTTGATTTCGAGAAGGCATTTGACACGATGGAGCACTCTTTCATTTTGAAAATGTTGGAATGCAAGGGTTTTGATGACAGGTGGTGCATGTGGATTAAGATGTTGCTGCACTCTGGATCCTCTTCAATTCTTCTGAATGGTATACCTGGTACAGAATTCCAATGTAAGCGGGGGGTGAGACAGGGGGACCCAATTTCACCACTGTTATTTGTGCTTGCGGCAGACTTATTACAATCTTTAATTAATAAAGCATGGATGGATGGTTTGATTTCAATACCAATTAACTAGCCTGCTTCTGAAGATTATCCGGTCATTCAATATGCAGACGATACATTAATCATTCTTCCTGCATGTCAACAAGAGCTACAGACAATCAAAGGCGTTCTTGATTCTTATGCCCGGGCAACTGGCCTAAAAATTAATTATACTAAGTCTCAATTAATGCTAATCAATGTAAATGCTAAAAAATCTCTGGATCTGGCCAATGCTCTTGGATGTCAAGTTGGGGACATGCCTTTTACTTATCTAGGTTTGCCTCTGGGCACAACAAGACCCATTGTTAGAGAGTTAATGCCTTTGGTCGACAGAATTGAGAGGAGGTTGACAGGATCAGCTATCTGGCTATCCTACGGGGAGAGAGTACAATTGATTAACTCCGCGCTTTCTTCGCTATTATCCTTCGCTATGTGCGCTCTCAAACTCCCACTCAAGTTGATTGAGATCTTTGACAGATCAAGGAGGCACTGTCTGTGGAGGAAAGAAGTGGATAGGGATGCTAAAACCCACTCCTTGGCTTCCTGGGAAATGGTCGGTCGTCCAAAAAAAAAGGGGGACTTGGAATTTTAAACCTGCAAATCAAAAACAATGCTCTACTGCTCAAGTACTTGCATAAATTCATTCATAAGCAAGATGTCCCCTGGGTAATGTTAGTTTGGAATGCCCATTATGACGATACACCCCCCACGCGAAGCCACCTTGTGGCTCCTTTTGGTGGCGTGATGTGTTCTCTCTAATGGATATTTACCGTGGGATTACATCATGCATACCGACCGCGGGGGACACGGTTCTTCTTTGAAAAGATGTTTGGATAAACGAAATACCCTTGATGGAATCCCATGATCATCTTTTTTTCTTTTGCTAAAGACGAAGACATCTCGTTGGCACAGTACTACAACAACTATGATCACGCGGACAACTTTATGCTCCCACTGTCAATGGAAGCTAGAACTGAACTGGATAATCTACGAGAGATCATGGAAGGAATTAACCTCGAAGCTATCGGAACGGATGAGTGGATTCTTTGCTGGGGTGATGTGGATTTCAAACCACAGAAGTTTTACAAATACATGTTCAGGAATGTATTGGCTCCCCCATGCATCACATCCATTTGGAAGTCGAAGTGTATCATGAGACACAAAGTGTTTGCATGGTTGATGTTAAATGACAGGGTCAACACAAGAGATCTGCTGCTAAGAAGGCACTTTAATATTGGAGAAGATCATGACTGCCCAATGTGCAATATGGGAGTTGTAGAAACAAATACTCATCTATTTTATGAATGTCCTTTTGCCGCTAAATGTTGGGAGGTTGTGGGCATTGATTGGGACAATGATCCAGTCATACAACACAGATATGAGAGACCTAGAGTGAGGTGGCGAGGACCTTTGTTCAAAGAGATAACTATATTAACTTCCTGGAATATTTGGAAGCAACGCATAGCAGAGATCTTTGATGGAGAGGTGGCCACGCATGCTGAGTGGCTGAGGAAGCTTAAGGAAGATTTTGTGATCCTAGGCTATAGGATCAACCCCCAAATTTTGAGTTTTTTAGAGGGATTTTCAAACTCTTTATCTCTGTGACCCCCCTGGTTTACATAGGCTAGTTTTACACCTTCTATATTCTTGTTTTAGCCATGTAAAACAAACCTGTTCTATAATGTTAACCCATGGTTAACATTTTTAAATAATAAAAGAAAAGCAACAGTAGGAGGCTGTCTTGCTGTTTTCACTAGTCAAAAAAATTTAAACTTTTTTTACAGTTTGTCATCAAAAATGGCCAAACAGTTCCCCTCTTGCAATTGGGTTCCCTCCCGGATTATAGAAGAGCAACTTACTGGATATGTTGTGACTCGCGCTTTGGCAAAGAAAGAGATCACTCATTGGTGAGTCCCGGGTACTGAGAATCCTCCTGAACCTCAGGATGGAGAAGTAGTTGTGTTTATGGAGCATCTGGACCAAGGTTTTAGCCTTCCCGGATCAAAAAAATTCCGTGATGTGCTTGCCAGCTTCCAACTACATCCTCAAGATATTGGACCGAACTCTGTGTCCAACATTTGTAACTTCCAAGTGTTTTGTGAAGTTTACCTGCAAGAAGAACCAACTGTTGAATTGTTCAGAGACTTCTTTCACTTGAACCGCCGTACTGAGTTCACCGACGGCCCCAACACAGAGCTTGGCGGGGTGTCGATTCAAAAAAGGAAAGAAGTCAATTTTCCTCATGCCAAACATCACAGCCATCCCAAGGATTGGAATCAGACGTGGTTCTACTACCGGAACACTGCTCCTGATGATGAAAATCCTCTGTCGGGTTATCGTGCTTATCGGCTCAGCAATGAACATCCACTGCCTCAACGACTTACTGCCAGAGAACGATCAACATATGCACCACAGGTTTCTAAGCTCCGGGCTCTTATGGCAAACGATTCAACCGGTATTGACCTTGTCCGTTGCTGGGTTTCATGGGGTATCTTGCCTTTAAGCCATCACACCAGATTAATGTGTGAATATTTTGGGGACGCCAAGGATCCTCAACGGCACACTGAAATACAGCTGACTGATGACGAGATCACTGAGTCTGTCAAAAAGATGCTAGATGAAACGATATCTGAATGCAGCAAGACTGGGCTGCATCCTTTTTATGCCTCCAACAAACCTCCAGTTGTACGAATTTATCTTTCTGCTTTTAATCCGTCTCCCTTTTAACACTTTTCGATAGCCTTCTGTTTATCCTTGCCGGACAAAGATCCGTTCTGGAATAGAAAAACTCAAGACAAACCGGCAAAACCACAAAACAAACCGGCAAGAGCACCTTGTAACAAGACCAAGGTCACAAAGAGGCCAGCAAAGAAGAAAACCGCCGAGTCCTCTAATCCGGCCGAAGATGTTGATGTCTTGGAACAAGAGGTAGAACTTGACTCCCTTGGTTCATTTTTCATGCATCTTATTAACAATAATCATTATCAGGATGATGCGGAAGCCAGCTGCGCTGATCATATAGAGGTAATCTCCCTTTCCTCCGATTCAGATGTGACACCCCAAAATTTTAACCTTGTTTTATTAATTAAAATTTTGCCAGGAAACTTATAATTTTATTTTCTGGATTCCCTCTTGATTTCAGAACCATTCTTCCCTTTATTTCTATGGAGTTTTTACCTCAAGTGAAAAAACTTCCCAATTTCATTTGACTCATTTACCCTCTCAAATAAAACAATTCTTTTATCAGTGGGATTATCTATATAATAGTTTTTTCCCTGAGCTTTAATTGTCTAAATTGGTTTTTCATAAGTTTAGGGTCCCATTTGCACTGCAACCCTTTTATAAAGTCATTCAAAAACCCCACCAAAATTTGGAGATGTCATGTGATATTTTTAAATCACTTTTATGCAAAAAGATATTTCATTCTTTGGATAATTTGAGCTCTACACCAGATTTTCAAATCTGGTCCAGTGGCCAATTTTACACTACAACCTATTTAAATATTTCTTTAAATCTTCCACCAAAATTATGGGATGTCAATAGGAGTATATTAATTAACTTTTTGCAAAAAACCCAGCGATGTCCTTTGAAAAATTTGAGTGAATCAACCTCTTTTCCATTCTGGTCCAACTTGATGATTTGTACATCAACTATATTTTAAGTTGCTCCTTTATCCATGATTCCTTTTCCTACTTGTAGTCCTCCCTGGTAAACCCTTAAGACCAGGAGCATGAACCCTTTTGAATATTTTTGGCCCATGATATGACAGCCTCTAGTTTCTGCCAAAAACTGTTTTTCTCAAATTATTGCACTAACAAATTTCTACATTCGGCAAACTAACCTCAGCACCCTCTCATTCATCTAAAGAGACCCACTCTGGTAGATTTGACCACCCCAAGTACTTCCTAAATGCCTCTGGCATTTTGTCAAACACCCTGTGTGCATAGACAGATTTGGCATGGTTGAAAGTTTTGTGTTGTGAACTTCCCCCTTGTCCAAACCAAGTTGTCTAGTAGCCTTCTAACTGTCCCTAACCTAGGCCTGTGGATTTTCTTTGGCTCTCTAGCAATTTTGGTCACCCTGGCATTTCATTGAACGAGTGCCGTGCACGCCCAGAGCGCGAGCAGAGCACGCGTTTTGCACGTGCCGTGCCTGAGCCGCCGCGCCCCTGGCCTGCTACCCAAGCTTATCTAAGCACTCTGCCGCTCGCAGCCTAGGGTCAAGCCTCGAAACGTACACCCCACGAGCACCACAGCCCCTCGCCATGTCTCCGGAAAGCCAGGAGCTAGCCACCACGGCCGCCCGACATCCCCTGCACAGGTCGGCGCCGTCCGAGCCTCTCCCGCTCGCCACCTGCCCCTGGGGCAGCTCAGACTCATCCACGAGCGCGTCCTCTAGCTTTCGTTGCCGCCACATCACCCTGGCCGCTACAGAGCGGCGGTTCGCCGGCGACCTTATCCTCAGCCGCGGAACCGCCATGGATGCGCTATAAATAGGACCCCCGAACTCGTCCAGGCCTCAAGCAACCTCTCTCACTCCCTCACCGATCCGCTCAAGCGGTAGGAAGACCCGGAGGGTCGTCTTCCTCATCTCCGGCAATCACAGCCGCCGCCACTGTCTCGATCACTCCGGCGCCACCAGGGCCTCCCCCTCTCCACTCTCTTCACCAGGAACTCCCTCTCCCTCTCGTGAGTCCATCCTCCTACTAAATTTTGATCAGGACTCGCCGCAGGAGAAAACCCACTTTGCCACCGAAGCCACCGGCCGCCGCGAAGCTCGCCGCCGGTGACTCCCTTCGTCCCCGCCCGAAAGTAGACCACCGATAGGACCGCCTCGACCCCCTGAGCCTGCGGATGGCCTCGGTTTCCCGAACGGTGCCTCCATTCGCCGGCGAGCATCGCCGGAGTCCCACCTCCGATCGGGCAGAGGAAGAGGAGGGAGGAGAGAATAGTCAAACCTGACCAGTGGGCCAGGCGGGCCCACTGTCAGTGACCCACCGCACCGGTCCACGTGGGTTAAGTGAAGGCGTAAAGGGCAAAGTACATATTCGATGTATACCTGTTCGAAGCGTTTTTTTATTCTGTTTTATTCTTAAACAGATTTTGACCACAACTTTGACTGCCTATAACTTTTTAATTATAACTCCAAATGAATTGATTCTTTTTTTCAACCTTCCTCACATTTTGTCTAGTTTATTTTAACATTTATTTCAAAAAAAATCAGACAACTTTTTGGTACTGTTTTGAAACTATATATTGATTCCAAATATTTTAAATAGGATTTTTGGAGAGAGGAGAAAGCTTTCAAAAGTTTTGGAGTGCACCCTGCCTTTCCACACCTTGAAGGCAAGCATTCTGAACCCTGGCATAATATTTTGCATGCATTGTTTGACACGATTATGACACCACCTCAATACATAGAACTCGTTATTTTATGTGGTGATGTGATCATTTGCATGAATGGAAACTTTCTTGCTGTTGGAAATGGACATGCTTGTGATAGTGATCATCCTCGTATGCCTTTCGTGCCTACCGAAAGGAAAACGGGAAAGTCTCTATCTTGGGTAGACCCGAGCTTGTCCCTAGTTCCTCGTCGAGGGCAGTGTGTCCGGAATGGCATGAGGGGTATGATGAGTGGTGATTACTGCATTGGATGAAATATATTCGTTATGCTAATCATGGAGGGAATACTTAAACCTCTGAGTCAACCATAGAACGAGTCTTGTTCCAAGTAACCCCCATACTTGTTTCGTACTACCACTTGTCTCTACAACAAGTAGGGTGCAGTTCGATGAAGTCGTCAACCCCTTTCTAGCACACACCGTCTGAGAGAGGCCATGGTGGAAGATACCGGTTGTAGCTGGTAGGCAGGCCACCTGGTCCGGGGGCATGGGTGTTTCCGGTTGAGACCAAGAGGGGAGGCCGCCACTTAGAGCGCGCGATATAAATCTAATCCCATGCTACGCGAGGTTGTAGCCTCCCCACTTAGAGTTTTGCTTGACAGGTGTCGTGGGTGATTCCAGACACCGGTAAGTTAAGCTGGTGTGTGCAAGTTAGGTGTGTTTTCAACTAAAAGGCCGTAGACGGAATTAGTCCCGATGGACTAAAGGAATCCGTTACTCGTGGGTAAAGAGTACACCCTCTGCAGAGTTTAAACCTATTCGAATAGCCGTGTCCATGGTTAAGGACTACAGTCTGGGATGGGTCATGTATTGGTCTTAGTGTTGGTCTTCGGAGGAGAAACTGTTAAACCAAACTTGGAGTCCGACTTGTGACTTGTGAGGACCATGATTATTATTTCGTTATGGACTAACCCGTTATATTATTTGAATTATCGAGTATCCCTGGGATGGTTCAACCTCCTAGATATTCACTGTGATTATTTATAAGCCCTTTATGTGGTGTCGCTGAGACACCCGACTGTGGCATGCTTGTTATTTATTTACTTTATAAACCCTTTATGTGGTGTCGCTGAGACGCCCGACTGTGGCATGCTTGTTATTTATTTTACTTTGTAAGCCCTTTATGTGGTGTCGCTCAGATGCCCGACTGAGGCACGTTTGTTATTTACGATCAATTCGAGACGTCGCTTCAGACATCCGGATGGTGCATTTTAATTCCTACAGTATCATTACATATTCATTGTTACATATTAATAACCTGCTTGCATGCATCAAGGATTTTATTTTTATGGTAGCGTTGTGATCATAGAATATTTTCAGGAGCATGATTATCGGTTGTTATATTATACCTGTGTTCATAATGTTTGCGAGTACATTCAAAGTACTCACCGGCTTGTCCCTGGCTATTGTCTTGGCCAGATTTCTGGCGTGGAGAGGAGCGTTGCGATGACAGCCCCGGAACCTACGCAGTGGTGATAACAGCCTCGCAAAGATGGGAGTTAACCTGGTCAGCTGTTCCTATGGGAAATGGAGTCCCATAGATGCTGATGATCCACAAACCGCTTCCGCCATCAACCACTAGAAACCATTTGTTGTACTCACAGACCAGAATGGTCTTGTACTGCATATTTTGTATTTTGCTTGGAATTTCTGTATCGAGTTGGTGCCTCATCAGCTAACAGTAATCCTGGGGCTGATGAGCACAAGGGCCATTTTATGGAAATTAATACCCAGAAAACCGGTCGTGACATCAGATCATGTGCCAATACAAAAACTTCGCCGCGCAGTCCGGAAAGTAAAATGTTCACACCCTCTTGATCATTTGGATCCACACTTTTGTTTGAAGACACAATAACATGAAGCTCGTCGCACAACCCGGCATAGTAGCCAACAGGTTACTTCCTCCGGTTTATCAGACACGCCAATTCGAAAACACCGTCCAGAGGTCCCTTGTACTTCTAATACATCTTATCCCTTGGCGGGTTACTTCCGATACCCTCTTAACCCGTCTGATTCAAATTATCTGGGAACTTCCAATTCATCCTCTGGCGATTCATCAACCACACAGATGACTCCACTCAAGACCGTTCCTGGGTAAGTACAATAGACTTTATTTTTATGTTTTGCTCCGATTTACTGTACTAATCCATGTACTTTATTTTTTTCAGTGCCAAAGCCAGACTTAACAAGAAAGCTAACCTGACTATTCCATCTAATGATAATCCGACTGCTGCTGAACCGAAAAGGACCTCAGAAGTTGTTGATCAGAATGCTGATATTGCTCTCGATGACCCGGTTCCGCGGGGTCAGGACACATTTGTTGATCCACCAGAAAGTAGTCCCACCAGCCATCGTGCTGATCCGCCAAGCCCAACTGTTGATCCACCAAGTCCGGCCAGAGCTTCTAATAAACCGTCAAGCCCACCAAAGACTGCTGACACGACGGACGATGTTGTGATCAATGGTTTTGGTCACACTACTCCAGGCAACCCTGTCACTTTATCAAAGCACAGTGCCAAGGAAGAGTTCTCTGCCATGGATAAAGGCAAGTGGAAGACGGATCTATCCATCTATGCTCACCTCAATGCTCAAGGTCTCCACTCTGGATACCTAAACCGCCTATATACAAGCCGTGATAATAAGGCCGGTTTAGTCAACTTGATGAAAGAGCGCTATGAGGTAATTCTTGTTCAAACGTTTCATAAATCTTCCTTCCTTTCTCATTATATACTCTCCAGTGTAGCCTCCAAGGGCCGGTTTATCTCTGCAAGATGGACTGGGACTTTGATAAGAAAAACTTCAACTGTGTAACCCCCAAGGGCCGGTTTATCTTTCCAAGATGAACCGGGATTTTCTGTTGTAAAGCTTAACTTTGTTGAATTCCTTCACATCCGGTTGATCTGATCAATTAGGCATTAGCCCCCAAGTGCCAAGATGAATACTTGTACTGAGCCTTGGGACTTCAAATAACAGTTATGAAGAAACAATCCGCATTAGCCCCCATGTGCCAAGTGTATAACTTGTTGTGTGCTTGGTACATTGAAAGAATATTGCCAATTTACTTGTTCTGTGTATTGCAAGCTGATTTAAGCAGCAAAAATTCTCAAATCGCCGATCTCCAAGAAAATATCAAATCCCAGCAAGCCGAAACATCCAAGGTGAAGGATGAACTGAAAGGCATTTTAACAGCCATGGAGAAATTGAAGGATGGCTTCAAGAACGAGCGTGCAGGCTGGGAAACTGAAAAAAGCCGCGTTGCTGAAACTCGCAGAAATGCTGAAGCGGCACTTAAACCGGTAGCAGAAGAGCTGAGGGGCTTAAAGCAGAAAATCGACACGATCACTTCTGCCATATTTGGTAAGTACTCTTCTTCAGCTTTATAGTAAACATTTTTTACATTGCCGGTTTAACAACAATTTCTTAAACTGTTGCAGGTAGTCGTGTTGCTCATCTGGGTTCGGATATGCGTAAGAAGTTGAAAGCAACCTATACTTTGATAGAAGAACTGTATATCGGCGCTCAACGGGTTATTTGCACAGCCTCATACAACAAACCGCAGCCAATGTTACTCAAGGATACGCTGGCCAAGTTATCTATGACTATGGCTCAGCTAGAAGAGATGAAGAGATCTGCTGCAAGGGCTGGCGCTTTATCTGCACTGACTCGGGCCAAGGCTTGGATAACTGATCTTGACCCGGTAGACATTGGAGATGGCTATCCAAGCCGACAAGAAGACGGGTCCGAATTTGACAATGAAGCCCTCAAAGCCTTGACAAAGGAGATGCGGCCGCTTGCCAGCAAATTGGCAGACGGAGTTTACTTGTCTGACTACCGGTCCAACTATGATGCAGACAACAAACAGATTGAGGCATCTGTGAATGAAGTGCAGAATCTTATCCCCCCAATCTGTAAGCACACTTATGCCCCTGACATTGAACTGTCCAATCTTATAGGCAACGAAGCTGTCTTCCAAGCTTTAACCGGGATTGACTCGGCCACCATGGATTTCCAGCCACTGGGTGGGGAGGAGGAGGTTCAACCGACGCAAGATGATCCATCAACTTCACGTCAACCTGGTGATGAATCATAATCCAGTAGCCGGCTTTATTTCCACAGATTGCGTTCTGGGCAACAAACAATTATTCTTTTGGGCATCAAAGCGCCTTGTAATAGGCTAGTGGAAATAAGTTGACCTTCTGCCATCATGCACTGCTACATGACACTGTGTAATCCGTCATGATTGTTGCTATGCTTGCTCATGTGCCTTAATACTTTCATAAAATCCTGCTTTCTGCATTTGAGAAACTTAAATGTGCCCTGGCGGTTTACCACCGGAAAGGTTATATAATACCCAATACAGAACCAGAGTTTTTATAACTAAGGCTGTAAAGCAATGATATATATCATACCTGTGATATTGAATCACATCATTGGCTTATCAACTGGCGTAGTAAGGGTGATAACCCAAATCTTGAATGTTGATAACTCCTATCATGCTGTGCTGGTGCATAATAAGCCATGCCGGGTTATGATAAACACCATATGATCATCCTGGCGACTTATAGTCAATGCCAGACCGGGCTAAGAAATGCCGGTTCATAATTGATTATGTGCTAACAATGGATAGTTGAATCCGGGTTAAGAAACACCGAGTTGAAGTAATGACCTATAATCAGGCCGGGTCAAGAGACGTTGGTTTAACTCAAAACCTTATCAAAAGGAAAGAAAACATTGCAAAAACAAAACCAACTAAAAACTTGTAGACGAGGCTTTTCAAGGGCTGCCACACCCAAATTCGAGGCTTCTCATGGGCTGCCACGCCGCTGAGTTAAACCATTTGACAAAGCCTTTTAAGATGGGCCTCCAATTAACCAATCGTCGTTTTAACTTTGACAAGTTCAGGGTCTGTATAAGATTGACTTGTCAAACGTTCGGCGGGTCATACCAGGATTACCTGGACAGGAGTGGCTTACTTGATGAAGGCAGGTTAACCCGGGGTTTTAGGTGAATACACCAGGCTTCCAAGCCGTGGCTTGATAGCCAATTACAAGGGTCCTTTCAAATTCTTTGTTGCTTTGCAGAAAGAGCCCCCAAGTAACTTTGTGAGATGTGCTCAATGGGTGCCTATGTTTGAGCTGTGCTTAGGAACAAAACTCTCTTTGGCCCCTTGGGTGTGAAGCTCCCAAGCTTTTGTTGTGGCATGATAGTCGGTTTAATGAACAAACAGGACATTGCTTTACAAGAAGAAGCCCCCTTGTAATCAAGAAATATTGGAAGAACGGCAGAGGCCCAGCTTGTAGCAAGGATGTCGGTTTATTATACTGATCATAATATATACATTGTCAAAATATGTACATAATGGGAGCATATCGCTCAGGTGTAGTAAGGACGAAGATGAGCGATATTCCACGGCCGGCAGGTCTCCTCCTCTGATTTGCGTGAGTCTTTGTGCTATCGAACGTTGATGAGGTAGTATGATCCGTTGTGTAGATTCTTGCTGACCACAAAGGGCCCTTCCGAAGGTGGGGATAACTTGTGCATATCGGTCTGATCATGGATGAACCGGAGCAGTAAGTCGCCTTCTTGAAAGGTTCTTGTTTTAATCTGGCGGCTGTGATAACGCCGCAGGTCTTGCTGATAAACCGCTGAACGAGCCAACGCCATGTCCCGTTTTTCATATAACAGGTCCAGTGCTTCTTGACGTGCTTGCTCATTGTCCGCTTCAGCATAATTGGCAACCCGGGGCGAGTCATGATGAATATCACTTGGGAGTACCACCTCTGCCCCGTAAACCATGAAGAAAGGTGTATAACCCGTAGATCGATTTGGTGTGGTGTTTATGCTCCACAACACAGATGGTAATTCCTCCACCCAACAACATGGCGTCCGCTTCAAAGGAACCATAAGCCGGGGCTTGATACCCTTCAAGATTTCTTGATTAGCTCTCTCAGCTTGACCATTAGACTGGGGGAGAGCCACAGACGACACATCAAACTGGATGTGCTCTCGTTGACAAAAGTCCTCCATCTCTCCTTTGGAAAGGTTCGTGCCATTATCTGTGATGATGATGTGTGGAAAACAAAAACGGAATCTCACCTTCTTGATGAATTGAACCGCCGTGGCTGTGTCACACTTGCTTACTGGCTCCGCTTCAACCCATTTAGTAAACTTGTCAACTGCCACCAACAGGTGGGTCTTCTTATCTTTGGAGCACTTAAAAGGCCCTACCATATCAAGCCCCCAAGTAGCAAACGACCAAGTGATTGGAATCATCCTTAGCTCCTGAGCCAGAAGATGAACTCGTCGTGAGAACTTCTGACAACCGTGGCACCGCCTCACCAAATCCTCATCATCAACATGTGTCGTCAGCCAATAGAAGTCGTGACGAAAAGCTTTACAACCAATATTTTGAACCGGCGTGGTGACCACAGTCTCCTTCATGGATGTCATGTAGAATCACATGACCTTCTTCAGGAGAAACACAACGCTGAAACACACCTGAGACACTACAATGGTGTAACTCGCCGTTGAGAATGACCATGGACTTGGATCGCCTGATTATCTGCCTTGCCAAAACTGCATCTTCCGGCAACTCGCACCGGTTCATATACGGCAAATATGGAACTGTCCAATCCGGAATAATATGTAAAGCACCCACCAATTGTGCCTACGGATCAGGAATAGCCAGGTCCTCGTCTGTAGGCAACATAACTGACGGGTTATGCAAGACATCCAGAAAGGTATTGGGTGGCACCGGTTTACGCTGAGATCCCAGCCGGCTTAAAGCATTCGCTGCTTCATTTTCACGCCGATCAATATGCTCAACCTGATAACCCTTGAAATGACCAGCAACAATATCCACCTCTCGTCGGTAAGCCGCCATGAGTGGATCCTTGGAATCCCAAGTACCTGAAACTTGCTGAGCCACTACATCAGAGTCCCGAAACACTACTAGAAAAAGGCCTACTAATGGCGCACCTAATTTGGCCATTAATGGCGCATTAGTGGTGCGCCATTAGTGCCACGCCATTAGTATATTTTACTAATGGCGCACCACTGGTGCGCCATTAGTATCTGGTATACTAATGGCGGAGCTCGGATGCGCCATTAGTATATACAACGATCGCCATTAGTATGCCTCCCGAGGGCCATGTATACCCAGGTGCTTTGCCATACTATGGGCGCCCAACGACAAGATGCGCCATTAGTAACTTCGGTATACTAATAGCGCATTGTTTAATGATGCGCCATTTGTATCCTTTGGCATACTAATGGCGCACCATGATGTGATGCGCCATTAGTATGAATATTAGGTTTTTTTTATTTTTTTATTTTCTGTTTTTTGCACAGGTTACAAAATGTATAATTGGACAAAATATAGACAGCACACATCAACAACAGATTCATCGAATACAATAGAAGATTAGTCTCTGAATACAATTCATCATATTAGTCTCCGAATAGAAAAGACCGAACAAAGATAGAACATTATATTACAAGTCTCTAGACCGCGAGTAGCGAGTTTCTCTTCACATTACAAGTCGATATCGATCATCTAAACTACCATCACATAGAAGAGAGCTGCGGTCATCACGATGAAACTTCGTCTTCATCCGGTTCCTCCAACGCTCCTCCCTCTCCCGCTAGATAGCGGGCGTATCTAGATTCGGCCTCGGCCCTAGTGTTGTACCCTTTATGGCTATTACCGCTGAATCGGTGAACCTGTCTCGACACTCCTCCCGATCGTCGTAGACTCCGGGAACCTTACCGTTGTACACGACATACGACGGGATCGCTATGCACTAGCCAAACGAAACTTTAGTACCAATTCACAGACAATACATAAGCAATATATAAGTATGCAACAGAACGATCGGAAGAGAAAAGCAAGACATTAATAGCATCGATTACATCTAAGTTGAACGACTCTCGAAACCAAAGAGACATACTACAAGTTCATTAAAGATTAATTACAACATGAGCCAATCGATGTTTCAGAACTAGGCACAGCATCACCGCTTTCGACTCGACTCAAGGGACCGGGCGTGGATGAAGCCGCCGTCTATCGTGGGAGTCATGAAATAACGGGCGTTGTCAGCCTGCATTTGTAGCATTGTGTCGATGTCACTTTGTTGGACGGTTGATTTCGAGGTAGAACTGCCCGAGGTACGAAGGACATCTTGGTGGATGATTTCCGCAAACTCCATCGGATGCGAAAGAATTCTTGTCGATGTCCGCGTCTGGATTGCCGACATGCTCGCATGGCCCAATCTTTGAGTTTACTCGGTGGCGAAGTTGATGATGGTCCCGCACGATCGCCCGCATGTGATGGATGGCGTAGTAGGCACCCTTCCGATCAGCGGTTGCTTGACGCAGCAGAACATCATATTGTGGGAGGACACGTGCTTGCCGTACTTACGAATAGGCCTGGTGAAGGTGCCTCCAGATTTGGCGTAGCCGGGGAGAACATCATCAAGAACATTCTTGACATTTGTGTAGTCTACGTTCGACTGACGGTCCGGGTCGAAATACGTGGCGATGGAATATTTGGGGCTTAGGAGGATGAGCGTGCAATGTGTGTCACTGCAGAAAACAGGGAATGTTGAAAGAAAAACGATCGAAATCTAAGAATTCATATGTTACGGGCCGGTTGAGGGGAGGACTTACTCGGGAAAGTAAGGCACGAGGAAGTTATCCTTATCTTGGTTTGCCAGAATGACGCCTTCGAGGTAAGAACTCGCGACTTGCCGGTCCCCAGCGCCACTACTAGGAAAAGGCCTACTAATGGCGCACCTAATTTGGCCATTAATGGCGCATTAGTGGTGCGTCATTAGTGCCACGCCATTAGTATATTTTACTAATGGCGCACCACTGGTGCGCCATTAGTATCTGGTATACTAATGGCGCACCACTGGATGCGCCATTAGTATATACAACACTGCGCCATTAGTATGCCTCCCGAGGGCCATGTATACCAGTGCTTTGGCATACTAATGGCGCATAACGGCAAGATGCGCCATTAGTAACCCGGCATACTAATGGTGCCTTTGTTTAATGATGCGTGATTAGTATCCTTTGGCATACTAATGGCGCCTTTGTGATGTGATGCGCCATTAGTATGAATATTAGGTCTTTTTTCTGTTTTTGCACAGGTTACAAAATGTATAATTGGACAAAATATAGACAGCACACATCAACAACAGATTCATCGAATACAATAGAAGATTAGTCTCTGAATACAATTCATCATATTAGTCTCTGAATACAATTCATCATATTAGTCTCCGAATTGAAAAGACCGAACAAAGATAGAACATTATATTACAAGTCTCGAGACCGCGAGTAGCGAGTTTGTCTTCACATTACAAGTTGATATCGATCATCTAAACTACCATCACATAGAAGAGAGCTGCGGTCATCACGATGAGCATCATCACGATGAAACTCGTCTTCATCCGGTTCCTCCAACGCTCCCTCCCCTCTCCCGCTAGATAGCAGGCGTATCTAGATTCGGCCTCGGCCCTAGTGGTGTACGCTTTGTAACTGTTACCGCTGAATCGGTGAACCTGTCTCCGACACTCCTCCCGATCGTCGTAGACTCCGGAACCTTACCCTTGTACACGACATACTGACGGCATCGCTATGCACTAGCCAAGCAAACGTTAGTACCAATTCACAGACAATACATAAGCAATATATAAGTATGCAGCGAGCGATCGGAAGAAAAGCAAGACATTAATAGCATCGATTACATCTAAGTTGAGCGACTCTCAAAGCGAAAGAGACATACTACAAGTTCATTAAATTTTAATTACAACATGAGCCAATCGATGTTTGAGAACTAGACCTGACATCCTTTGCTTTCGACTCGACTCAAGGGACCGGAGCTTGGATGAAGCCGCCGTGTATCGTGGGAGTCATGAAAGAACGGGCGTTGTCAGCCTGCATTTGTAGCATTGTGTCGATGTCACTGTTGGACGGTTGATTTCGAGGTAGAACTGCCCGAGGTATGAAGGACATCTTGATGGATGATTTCCGCAAACTCCATTGGATGCGAAAGAATTCTTGTCCGATGTCCGCGTCTGGATTGCCGACACGCCGCATGGCCCAATCTTTGAGTTTAGTCGGTAGCAGAAGTTGATGATGGTCCCGTCGATCGCCCTCATGTGATGGATGGTGTAGTAGGCACCCTTCGACCGCCAGCGGCTGCTTGACGCAGCGTAACGTCAGATTGTGGGAGAACACGTGCTTGCCGTGCATTTACGAATAGGCCTGGTGAAGGTGCCTCCAGATTGGGCGTGGCCGGGAGAACATCATCAAGAACCTTCTTGACATTTGTGTAGTCTACGTTCAATCGACGGTCCGGTCGAAATACGTGGCCATGGAATATATGGGGCTTAGGAGGATGAGCGTGCAATGTGTGTCACCGCAGAAAACACGGAATGTTAAAAGAAAAGCGATCGAAATCTAAGAATTCATATGTTACGGGCGGTTGAGGGGAGGACTTACTCGGCAAAGTAAGGCACGAGGAAGTTATCATTATCTTGGTTTGCGAATGGCGCCTTGAGGTAAGAACTTCGCGACTTGCGGTCCCCCGCTGCCCAAGATCTTGGCACGCATGTAGAAGGGGTCGACTATCACGATTTCCGGGGACTTGTCTCGAATGATCCGCATCTCCATACTCAGCGAAAATAGCCGAACGAAGGTGTAGTGCAGCTGATGAAGGTTCAACATAAGCGTGGATGTCATCAAACTGCAGGACGATCGTGACGCCCGATGGAGTTATCCACAAAGCCCTTGCCCTCGGCACCTTAGCCCACGAAAACCGGGTATGCCACATCCTTCTCTACGAGATGCCGCTTCTCCAAAGAAAGAACACTGTCATGCAGACTCCATAGCACCGGTTGCAGCATTGAGCATATTTGTCGGTAGCATCGCCCTACCCGCCACATGCACCCTCCTCGAGATATCCTCGGTGAAGGTGGCCCGTCCCGAGCACGGATCGTACTTTCGGTGCCGGCTGGCCCGCACCCTTTGTTAGTCTTTCTTTGCGTGCCTTCTTCTTCTCCTGTAATGGGACCGAGTTCTGCTCACAGACCGCCTTCTTGAGTGTGTTGGGGCTGATAATATTTACGCACCTCGCCTATCTCGAGGCTCGGTGAAGTCGGCAATGGAGGCGTCTCTCGAGAGCTGAACGGCGAGCGGCGCTGTTGCAACTTGGCTTCTCCGTGGTACCAGCTAGATCGCGCACGTCTTTTGTTGGGTTGGGTTCTTGAGAAGGAGGCCCCATGAAGTCGCCACCGTGCCCATGATCGGCAAAATCTTGATCGATGTTGGCAAATGTATCCTCGTCGTCGTCGTTCTGATCCTGTGCCATATGCATGTTTGGATCCAGTGGCATAGGGATGTCCGGCACCGTTGCGGCGGTCTTGCCATGGGGCCGACTTGGCGACGGCACGAATGGCGGTGTTGTCTTCGGGGTGGTGTCCCCCGCCCCCAAACGAATATGGCTCTTCGGCCAAAGCAGGGGCCAGCTCAGGCAGGCGCTGAGGGTCATCACGTCATCATCATCGGCCCCGACGGGTCGAATCAGAGGTAACAACTCGTCGCAGCCTGGCAGCACCCGAACCAGTTGAACCCTAAACAAGTTGGGTGGCATCTGGGTACCGTGGAACAAGGGGTTGCCCGGTTGAACGATTTTCCACTTGGCGACATCGACCAACTCGTTGTTCACGAAGTGCAATAGAGTGCACGGAACATCGGCGGCGCCCTGCGAAAACATGTAGGGCGTCAGGGATGCCCAGTCAAAGGCAAGGCGATGAAGTCCTCGACCGAGAGAGGCTTAATTAGTTACCGTGATGATGGCGTCGAGCTCGGCTAATGTCGAGGCACCGCCAACGGCGGGCGTGCAGTTGACGGAGGGGCCGCTTGCTGCAGAGGTGCCGGCCGGCGTACACCCGGGTGCATTAAGCTCCCGTGCCAGCGTCGGAGACAACAATGCCGCCTCCGCCGGAGACACCAATGGCCCCGCCATCGCATTCTGCGAGTTGCTGGCCGTGAAGCTAGGAATCGGGGGCGGCCCCTGTTGGCCGCCCGCAATCCACGCACTCAACCCCTGGATCAAGGTAGGCACAATGGCGGTGATCGTCGCTCCGAGTTGTTGTTGCACTTGCTCTTGGACAATCTCCGGAATCCGCGCCACCTGTGCCTTCAGTTCTTGAACCTCGCGCGCCTGGCTTTCCGAGCTGGTCTTTTTCTCCTTCCGCACACTAGCGGTATAGTATGACCCCCATTTTGTGGACAAGCATTTGCCGGCAACACGACCAGCTGACGTCGGCTTACTGAGCTTATCCTTGTTCTTCATTACATTCAACGCCCTATTTAGAGTGGTGTCCCAAGGGTTGCTCTTAGTCGACCCCGCGCTACTGCTTTCAGTCGCCTGTGGAAGGAATGTGAACCATTTAGAAATTTGGCTTCATTAATTAGAATGCAACCATATGGAGCTAATTACGCGGGGGTGTATTCCTTACCAGAACAAGCTCAAGCGCCCTGGTCTTCGGATCCGTGGTAAGCTCCTTTGTTTTCGGGTCCTTCTTGTACGGGCCTGACAAAGTTCCTGATGCCTTGTCACCGTATTTATCGAAGAGGGGCGGTAGGCCTTGCTCGGCACGCTCCGCGTCCTCCTTATCCCATATAGGCTCCACCACTCTGTAACCGCCGGGACCGAGTGTGTGTTCCCCTAAGTTCAGCTCCCGCATTTCTTTCCCCCACTAACTTGATTCGGAGTTTGCGCTGCTCGAGCAATTGATCTTGAAGTCGTTGTGGTCATCTTCGGTGATCGAAGGATTTTTCTCCTTGATCTTCTCATAACACTCACCTTTCTCGATCATTCTCTTCACATTGCTTTTCCAAGTAGACAGGGCCTTGCTCATCTTCGTGAGGGCAACATTGTTCACTTTATTACCTTTGAGGCTTGTGTTTTCAAATTCAGCGGGAACTTGTATCGTTCGTGCAGCTTCGTGAAGAGGAGGTTGAGCAAATTCCCTCGGTCGGGATGCCTCGGGTTCTCGGTGTTGATCGAGGCGGTGCTCGGAGAATGCACCCGAGCTGAAGCGAGTACCCCTTGACTATTCGTTCGGGCGCCGTTGGATTCTGTCGGAGTCCACTTGATAACTTCCTCCTTGAGGGTGCGAACGCAGTGAGGCGCCGGTCCTTCCGTTGCCTCTTACATTGGCTGCCATACGTAAATGCGCCGCCATCATCGATGGTGGCATCCTCGGCGGCACCATCGGTGGTGGCATCGGTGGGGTCATACTCGGCGGTACCATCGGTGGTCTCGGGATCGGTGGGAAGGCGGCGTCCTCATACAAGTGAGGTTGTTCCTCCATCTCCTGGGACAGCTCCGAGAATGCCTTGCCGCTTGAACCCCGGCCTCATCGTTGTTGGCCATGTTTCTCTCTAAATAGGAACAAAGTTTGGTCAAAAGTTGGTTATTGTCAAGGAACAAGATCATGGTCTCATCATTTAGGGTTTGTCGACACTGAGGCATCCTAAAGGCTAAGCTTTTATCATTGAGGGTTTTTCGACGCCGAGGCACCCTAAAAGCCTAAGCTTTCATCATTAGTCACAAGTACCCCATATGTCCTATTTTTAGCAAAGTCATGCTAAAATTCACGGAAAATTTCAGCATGATCTTTGCTGAAAATAGGACATATGGAGTACCCGAATTTGCTGGAACGGAAGTTAATCGACATTCCAGCAAACTCAAGGGCCTCTCGGGTGGACAAGGCTAAAAAGGCCTCCATCACAACATGGAAAATACATTGGCATGTGGACTGGAATGTGGCTTCATTTAACAACAACAGTTTCACCTGAAAAGCAGAGCTGAATTCATTGAGATATTTGCATTGCTAGCTACATTTCAGTGCCAAATTTCACTAATTTAAGCAAAACTACCGTTTAGCTAGCTTCTGATTCAGTGCCATATTTCACTGGATTAAAATAAGCACATACACATAACTGACAGCACACATACACATCACTGATTTAACGAAATTTGCACACAACTCAGTAGCACTTCATCGTCATATAAAGTATATTAGCAGCAGTACAAATAAAGAGACATGATCAAAATACTTCATAATAAACCCAAGCAACTTCATAATAAATCACTAGTCCTACTTATTGATGGTTTCTAAATCATTTTTGATCGATAAGAAATAGCCTTGTCCTGCACAAAATCTTTGTCCTCAGCTGTAAACTGAACGGTGTGTAGTAGTCATTTTCTATGTACATAAGTGTGTGGAATTCATATCTGTACATTCACAACATGTCAACATGTATGCTGTTCATATAGTTAATCATCAATTACAAGGTGTCGATCCATTTGCCTGTGCACATTACGTAAATAAACTAAAGAAGGTGCTAACATTCATCATACAGGGATATACATGAAAAACCATCCATCTATATCGAGTTCCTGGTTTTGTTGGGGTCTTTGGGGTCAATTATATCGGGTGCATAATTGCAATAAATCTGGATTCTCCTAGATGGACCCTATCTGTAAATAGTTGTAAATGCAGTTTTCCATGCCATCTAGTATTAGTCTTAATTCTCCTATTGTTCAATACTTCGATGCATAACCATGGCCTTACATAACTTGGGAGCATTGATAGCGTCTTGTTTTCATGTGTAAATTTGGATTCTGTATTGGGCTTGAATACCCACACGGGCCTGTTGTACTCTGCAGTGAAGTAATAGCCAATGCAGACGGAGTACCTTCCTTCCTTGCATATTATATACTGTTGTCAGATCATGCTGAAAGTAAAATAGGACCTTGTTGTGTTTGGGACCAAATTGTTATTTGGCTATTCTAGCTGGCTTTTTTTAGCGAATTGTAACTTGTGTGAAACTGAAACAAAGTTAACTTACATGCTCCTATATGCTTAGCTGAATTATTATAACATGTCTATCCAGTTTGCAGTTATTCTTACAATGTTATCTTGGCATATTTTGCGAAAGGTACCAAGAGGGTGCATTTTGTCGAACTTGATTAGGGAGGTTGCTAGATTAAGCTCCCTATGAGAAACGTATCACCGAGCTTCTTAAGGTTGGAAAGGACAAGCGTGCACTCAAGGTCGCCAAGAGAAAGCTCGGTACTCACAAGAGAGCAAAGAAGAAAAGAGAGGAGATGTCAAGTGTCCTTAGGAAGATGAGGTGTGTAACCGCTCGACTCACCATTTATATTATGAACATTATTTGACTCTGCTGTCCTATTATTCAGTTTTCCTTTTTGCTCTGGACTACTTAGTTACCTAGAGCATTGCATAGTGCATCCTCTAGCATTAGGAGAATTATGAATTTGTTGAGTTTAAAAGTGAATTGAAGACAAAAGAATTCCTTAACATTAAGAATGCTGTGTTGGCTTCCAGCCAAGCTTAAATAAAGCACTAGGTCTAAATTCCTTTTTTAATCTCCGCTTAGTGCCTATCTCGTCTCTGCCTAGTGCCTACCTTGTAGTGTGCGCTGGGCATGCTTAGCATGACTAGGCCCTAGGCGTTCTGTTGTTGCATTCGCCTATGCACGCTAAGCGAACGCCTATGCACTCAACAATTCTTCCAGCAATTTAAAAAAAAAAATTAGGCGTGGCTTTTCTCCTGTCAAGTAGTGTAGGTTGTAGACAGCAGTTTCCACTTGGAAGATGATGGTGGTTTCGTGTTGCATATATAATGCAATCTTCACCATAATTATGTTTTACATTGCTTGTAGTTCTTTAGGTTTTTCTTTTTCCGACCATGTTCATGTCTTCTACTTTCAGGCAAAAATAGTTGCAATTCTGTTTTCTTTATGTGATTGTTATATAAATGACTAAAATGTTCTCACGTGATATGCAGGTCTGATGGTGGTGGTGGTGCTAATGACAAGAAGAAATAGAGCGTGGCTAGTTGGTGAATTTTATCCGAAAACTCTGTCCTGTATTACCAGTCCCTACCTATAGAGCTATCGCCATTGTGTTGGATTTTGGAACTATTAAATTTGACGCCTTTGTTTTATTTTCCATGTTTTGTTTGGTTACTTGGCACAATGCTGTCAACGTAGTTTGCCAAGTTGTTTTTTCCTGAGAGTGCCAATTTTGTATTACTGTGTTTGTGAATGTATGTTGTTCATATAGGTAATCATCAATTACAAGATGTTGATGCATTTGCCCATGCCTGTTCTGTAAATAAACTAAAGAAGGTGCTAACCAAACTATTTAATTTGTAATGCCTGTTCTGTAAATAAACTAAAGAAAAACAAACAATCTGGATGCGAGGGGGAGAGGGGGAGAGGAGGAGGGGGAGCTCACGGGGGCGGTGGTGTGGACGGGGCGACGAGGTGGGGCGACGAGGTCCGGGTGGTGGTGGTGCTCCGGCGACGGTGGTGTGGACGGGGCGGCGTCCGGGCCACCGGCGATGAGGGCGGCGGGGCGATGGCGTCCCACGAGGTGGGGCGGCGGGGCGGATCCCCTGGCGGGCCTGCGTTTTCCATGCGGCGGGGTTAGCGGCGAGGGGAGGGGAATGTGCAGCAAGACGGGGGGTACTCACGCACGGGAGGGCGAACGAAGAGCGGAGATTCCTCCTGCCGGAGTTGGCCGGGCGAGGTCAGCAGTGAGCGCCCGCTTCCTCCTCCTTCTCCGAGGGGAAAGCGCGGGCGGCAGCGCTGGGAGAGGAGAGGCGGCGTCGCGGGCGTCAGCAAGGCCGGGCGGAGACGAGGACGACAGGGCGGCGTCGCGGCTTCGGGGCGGCGTCGAGGCGGCGGGGCAGCGGCGTGGGGAGAGGAGAGGGGAAGGGGATCGAGGGCGAGGGCGAGGGAGAGAGAGGGGATAGGTTTGGGCCTCCGGGGTGGGGGCGACACAATACTAATGGCGCACCACCCATCGGTGCGCCATAAGTACATCCATTCTAATGGCGCACCTCACCCTGGTGCGCCATTAGTAAAAAAAAATTGATTTCTGCTCGAGCCAACAGGTTATCTCCCACCTGACCTGATCCACACCAAGTTCCTCTACTAGCTCGGGACTGGTCAAGAGCCGGTTCTCACACTAGGAGGTCCTGGGTTCGATTCCCACGCTCCACAATTTATATTATGCATTTAAAATGCTGTGTGATAATTATTTGTGTTTAAATATGTTCAAACTTGTTCAAATCATAACAGTAATATTTTTTTTATAAGACAGTAATAATTTTTAAAAAATATCATCAAACAGTAATGTCGGTGGAGCGGGGGAGGGTGCGGGGGGTGCGGGGGGTCGGCGGCGGCGGTTGAGTAGGGGAGGGGTGTGCGGGGGGTCGGCGGCGGCGGTTGAGTAGGGGAATCGTAAAAGGGGGGTCGGCGGGCGGCGCTTGAGTAGGGGAATCGAGGTGCAGGGGTCGGCGGGCGGTGGTGGACCGGGGTGCTCGGCAAGGGGGACCGGATCCGGGCGAGGTGGGATAGCGATCGAGATGGAGGGGGATCGAGATCGAGTGTCCATGAAATTTAAAAATATTCATGATAGTCCAAAAAGTGCCCATGAAATACAATCGAGAAATGAAGGCTACGATTTAAATACAGTCGATCTTAGCTAGCTATCTGTTCACAATCTTCTTGCCCTTCTTTTTCGCAAATGGAGTTCTTCTGTGGAACGGACGTCCTTTAGGTAGGGTGGTCCTGCTTCTTCTTGTGGTGTATGCTGCTACTTCATCATCGTCGTGATGTTCGATCCTCGGGTCGCCCGTGCTTGTCGAAGTCTTTCTCATTGGCTACTCCATCCATTCCGATGATCTTCCTTTTGCCTCTCCTCACGACAACATGACTGGGCTTTGGCGGGTCGGTAATGAAGAAGCATTGGTCCACTTGGGAAGCCAGTACCTATGGCTCATTTTTGCGGTGACGTTTATGCCGCGGTCTTGGATTTGGCTTCGGTATAACCATGGTGGTGAAATATCGGTCTTCTTTTAGGACGCTCTTGGCCCATCTCGACACGGAACATCGACACCTTCTCTCCAGCGTAGCTCAGCTCCCAGATCTCCTCGATCCTTCCGTAGTATCTGTCCTTGTCCTTACCGGTGTAGGATTCCATCGTTACCCCGGAGTTGTGATAACCATCTCTCTTCATGCCCTTGTCCTCGGTGTAGAATGTGTAGCCGTTGATATCGTACGCCTCATAGGTCATCAGGTTGTGCTCGGCACCCTGTGACAAGGTGAATATGAGTTGTTCTTCCGCGGAAGAATCTTCATGTAAAGGGTAATGACGTAAGCTTCTACTTGAACCAACGCGCGAAACATGAGTTGTGCTCTTTGAGTATATCTCTGTCCGTCCTCTGTTGGCCTCGGTCATTGTACGTCTTCTCAATAAAGGTTTTGTGCTCTACCACCCAAGGATCGACCACGTCTATGTGTTGTAGCGCGACTAGGTTTGCTCTTTCAAAATCGGCGAGTCGACCCTCGAAGTCGACATGCATTTCGCGGCGACCCTCACGGTGACCCCATCCAAATGAGCCTGCCGAGGTGCTGTGACAAGCAGACCAACGGGGTTCTCGATGCCTAGATAATTCGTGCAGTAGGAGATGCACTCTTGGACGAAAAGCCCCTGGCTATACTTCCCTCTCGGACGTGACATGTTCAAACGTATCCTTTGATGACATCATTCATCCTTTCGAACGGCATCATGCTGTGCAGGAACGTCGGCCCGAGTTGGATGATATCCTCCACGATATGGACCAGCAGATGCACCATAACGTCGAAGAATGCGTACGGGAAGTACATCTCAAGCTCGCATAGTATCACCACGATCTCTTCCTGTAGCCTTCTGAGTTGCCTCACGCCAATCGACTTCCGAGAGATGAGGTCGAAAAAGTTGCATAGGCCAAATAGCGTTTCACGGACGTGCGCGTCCATGATCCCACGAATTGCAACTGGAAGTATCTGCATCATCAGCACGTGACAGTCGTGAGACTTCATCCCGCTGAACTTCTGCTTCGCTGGGTCTAGGTATCTGCTTATCTTCCCACAGAATCAGAAGGAAGTTTTACTCCTAGGAGGCAGGTGAAAAACTGCTCGATCTCCTCCTGACTTAGAGTGAAGCACGCGGGAGGGTAGTCATTTCCGGTCTTCTTGGCCTTTTTGCCTTTGCGGCGACTTTCTGTGTCCTGCTTCGCCTCATCATCATCATCATCATCATCATCATCATCATTAGTGTGAAGCTCCTGCCTGATGCCCATTGATTTCAAGTCTGCCCTTGCTTTCGGCCCATTTTGGTCCTCTCGGCATGTTGAGCAGGGTACCAAGCAGACTCTCGCACACGTTCTTCGTGATATGCATGACATCAAGGCTGTGAGGCACACGGTGGATCTTCCAAGACGACAAGTCCCGTAAAACAGACCTCGCTTTTCCATACCTTCAGCAGCTGACTCGCGCCTTTCGCTTCTTTCCCGGCTCTGGTGCCTTTTGCTTCTTTCCCGACAGTGCGCAGTCTTTCCAATTTTTCAACAGCTTGTCTATTTCCTCGCCGCTACTCGTACACGGGCGTTTTCGGGGTTCGGTTTCACCATCGAACAGATCCTTGCGTTTCCTCCACGGGTCATCGTCGCGAGGCCACCTTCGATGTCCCATGAACACGGTTTTCGAAGACCCGGGATCTCTATCTAGCTGGCGATACATTGTTTCATCCATGCACCTTACGCATCCAGAAAATCCGTGGACTACCTGCCCCGCGAGATATCCGTAACCGAGATAGTCGTGCACCGTCGTGAGGAGTGCGGCTCTCATAGGGAAATATTCTTTCTCTGCGGCGTCCCACGTATTGGCTGGCGTTTTCAACAGCGTTTCAAGCTCCTCTTTCAGCAGCCCCAGACATGCATTGATGTCGCTCCTCGGTTGTTTCGCCCTTCAATTAGCATACTCATGTGAATGTACTTCCTCTTCATGCACAACCAGGGGGGAAGGTTGTACATCCACACAAACACGGGCCAGGTGCTATGTGTGCTTCTCTGGCTGCCAAACGGATTGACTCCATCGGTGCTCGCGACCAGCACAATGTTCCTTGGATCGTTCCCAAATTATGAGTCTTCGAAGTTCAACGCTTGCCACTGGCTCGCATCCTTAGGGTGACTCAGCATCTTGTCTTTTTTATCTATCTACGGATCATTTGCGTCATCTTCTCGATTCTTCTCCTCCCTATCCACGTGCCAACGCAGGAGCTTTGCTACCTTAGGGTCCACGAAATACCGCTGCAGACGAGGAGTGATCGAAAAGTACCACACCACTTTTCGAGGAGCTTTCTTCCTCTTCTTGTATCGAGTGACGCCAAGACACCGGACATATGGTAGACTCCGGCGTGCTCGTCCCTTATAAATGATGCAATTGTTCATGCACACATGGTATTTCACGTGCGGTAAATCCAGAGGACACACGATTTTCTTCGCCTCCTCCAAACTGGTCGGGCACTTGTTCCCCTTGGGAAGACGTTCGTGCCAGAACGACATGTTCTCGTCGAAACATGCGGCGGTCATTGTGTGTTATACCTACATCTCCAGAGCCATGAGCGTTACTTTCAGCGGGTATCCTCGGCCTGCATCCTTCATACAATGGAGTAACCGCGTCTAACTCAAGTTGATCCATCTTGGCTTTCTCGGGCGGCAGCTCTTGCGTTATCCGGCCCGCTTGAGAAGCAGCTCTTGAATATGAGGGTCCTGCACACAGCCCATCGATGGTCCAGCGTTGCTCGCTCCGCCGCATCATCATCTTCACGATCATGCCCGTCAAATGCAACGGCATCTTCCTCATCATCATGTCCTGCATCTTCTACATGATGACTGTGGTATGCATCACCGTCGTGATCATCTCCTCGGGATTCTTCGTCTTCTCGCCCGCACCGAGCCGTGGTGGTTGTCTTGTTGCCCTTCCTCATTTCTTGCCCGGCCCCCATGAACGACTTCATAGTCATCTTCATCACCTTGCCACCGATAGCCATCCATGAAACCACGCAAGAGCAGGCGGTCCCGCACCTGCCCGGAATCCGGGTCCGCAATAAGGCTCTTCAGCTTGCATCTTCGACATCGACATCTTATCTCCGTCTCGTTCTTTTGAAGCATCTCGGCCTTCACGGACCTCAAAAACTATTCACGATGCCTTCGGTCATCGTGGCGGACTATGGTCGTCATGGGTAGAGCAAAACGATATTTTAGAACCAAGAAAAAATTTGGCATGACTTTCCTAAAAATAGGACCAAAAGAATGCTTAATGCCAAAATTCTCGCCAAAACGGAAATGAATCAACATTCCGGCAAAATATTGGCAACTATCGCATTTCAAATACCGTACACCTCCAAACACAAACACATATGCAACACAACAAACATATGCAACACCACTTAACGCATACATAGATCTAGCTAGGCCATAAAAAGTGCATGTGCACATTGTTGTAGGGAGAACAACATAAATATAGCTTCCCCTTACTTACCTATTAAAACAAGGTAATTTAACCACTTAATTTGAATGAATCTATGGTGGAAATGAGGTGAAAAGAGGAGGCACCAGAGACAAGGAGGAGGTGGAGAGAATGAAGTGGGGAGAAAGTGAGTGTGGGTAGGAGAGGCTGTCCAAAATATCTTGTTGCTGCCCACTTACTAATGGCGCACCAGCACTAAATGCGCCATTAGTAATGCAGGTTACTAATGGCGAACCTTCTGGCGGTGCGCCATTAGTAGTTTTGCAAAAAAAAATACTAATGGCGCACCAGCACTAAATGCGCCATTAGTAATCCAGGTTACTAATGGCGAACCTTCTGGCGGTGCGCCATTAGTAGTTTTGCAAAAAAAAATACTAATGGCGCACTGATCCACAGTGCGCCATTACTAGCGGTTGATCAGTGCGCCATTAGTAGTATTGCAAAAAAAGGAATAAAAAATATAATAAAAAAACAACCTTAGTGGCGCACTTTGTCTGGATGCGCCATTAGTATGTTTGGACTGGCGCACTAGTTAAAAAATAATTTTGATACTAATGGCGCACCTTGAGCCAGGTGCGCCATTAGTAGTTTCAACTCTAGTGGCATATCAGCAGGTGGTGCGCCATTAGTATATACTAATGGCGCACCCATTTTCTGGTGCGCCATTAGTGTCAATCCCATCTATAGCCATTTTTCTAGTAGTGCGCTGACCAAGATCTTGGCACGCATGTAGAAGGGGTCGACTATCACGATGTCCGGGGTCTTGTCGCGAATGATCCGCATCTCCACACTCAGCGAAAATAGCCGAACGAAGGCGTAGTGCAGCGGATGAAGGTTCAACATAGCGTGGATGTCATCAAACCGCAGGACGATCGTACGCCCGATGGAGTTATCCACAAAGCCCTTGCCCTCTGGCACCTTGGCCACGAAAACCGGGTATGCCACATCCTTCTCTCTGAGACGCCGCTTCTTCAAAGAAAGAACACTGTCATGCAGACTCCGCATAGCACCGGTTGCTGCATTGAGCATATTTGTCGGTAGCATCGCCCTACCCGCCACATGCACCATCCTCGAGATATCCTTAGGTGAATGTGGCCTGTCCTGAGCACGGATCGCATTTCGGTGCCGGCTGGCTCGCACCCTTGTTAGTCTTTCTTTTGCGTGCCTTCTTCTTCTCCTGTAATGGGACCGAGTTCTGCTCATAGACCGCCTTCTTGAGTGTGTTGGGGCTGATCATATTTCGCACCTCGCCTATCTGAGGCTCGGTGAAGTCGGCAGCTGGAGGCGTCTCCTGAGAGCTGAACGGCAGACGATGCCTGTTGCAACTTGGCTTCTCCGCGGTACCAGCTAGATCGCGCACGTCTTTTGTTGGGTTGGGTTCTTGAGAAGGAGGCCCCATGAAGTCGCCATCGCACTCCATGATCGGCAAAGTACTGATCGACATTGCCACATGTATCGTCGTCGTCGTAGTTCTGATCCTGTGCCATATGCATGATTGGAACCAGTGGCATATGGATGTCAGGCACCGTTGCAGCGGTCTTGCCATGGGGACGACTTGGCGCCGCACGACTGTCGGTGTTGTCTTTGGGGTGGTGTCCCCGCCCCAAACGAATCCGCTCTTCGGCCAAAGCAGGGCCAGCTCAGGCAGCGCCGAGGGTCATCACGTCATCATCGCCGGCCCCGACGGGTCGAATCAGAGGTAACAACTCAGAGCAGCCTGGCAGCACCGAACCAGCTTGAACCCTAAACAAGTTGGGTGGCATCTGGGTACCGTGGAACAAGGGGTTGCCCGTTGAACGATTTTGCCCTTGGCAACATCGACCAACTCGTTGTTCACGGCGCGTGAGAGTGCACGGAACATCGGGCGCGCCTCGCGAAAACATGTAGGGCGTTAGGGATGCCCAAATAAAGGCAAGGAGATGAAGTCCTCGACCGAGAGAGGCTTAATTAGTTACCGTGATGATGGCGTCGAGCTCGGCTAATGTCGAGGCACCGCCAACGACGGGCGTGCAGTTGACGGAGGGGCCGCTTGCTGCAGAGGTGCCGGCCGGCGTACACCCAGGTGCACTAAGCTCCCGTGCCGGAGTCGGAGACACCAATGCCGCCTCCGCCGGAGACACCAATGGCCCCGCCATCGCATTCTGCGAGTTGCTGGCCGTGAAGCTAGGAATCGGGGGCGGCCCCTGTTGGCCGCCCGCAATCCACGACTCAACCCCTCGATCAAGGCAGGCACAATGGCGGTGATCGCCGCCATGGGTTGTTGTTTCACTTGGTCTTGGACAATCTCCGAATCCGCGCCACCGTGCCTTTGAGTTCTTGAACCTCGCTACCGGCTTTCCGAGCTGGTCTTTTTCTCCTTTCACCCACCATTGTTATAGTATGACGACCATTTTGTCGACAAGCCTTTGTCGGCCACACGACCAGCTGACGTCGGCTTACTGAGCTTATCCTTGTTCTTCATTACATTCAACGCCCTATTTAGAGTGGTGTCCCAAGGGTTGCTCTTAGTCAACCCCGCCATCGCTTTCGGCTCATGGAAGGAATGTGAACCATTTAGAAATTTGGCTTCATTAATTAGAATGCAACCATATGGAGCTAATTACGCGGGGTGTATTCCTTACTGAACAAGCTCAAGCGCCCGGTCTTCGGATCCATGGTAAGCTCCTTTCTTTCGGGTCCTTCTTGTACCGGCCCCGACAAAGTTCCCGGTCCGCTTGTCACCGTATTTATCAAGAGGGCGGTAGGCCTTGCTCGGCACGATCCGCCTCGTCCTTGTCCCATATAGGCTCCGCCACTCTGTAACCGCCGGACCGAGTGTGTGTTCCCTAAGTTCAGCTCCGCATTTCTTTCCCCCATCGACTTGATTGGGAGTTTGCGGTGCTCGAGCAATTGATCTTGAAGTCGTTGTAGTCATCTTCGGTGATCGAAGGATTTTTCTCCTTGATCTTCTCATAACTCTCACCTTTCTTGATCATTCTCTTCACATTGCTTTTCCAAGTAGACAGGGCCTTGCTCATCTTCGCGAGGGCAGCATTGTTCACTTTATTCCCTTTGAGGCTTGTGTTTTCAAATTCAGCGGGAAACTTGTATCGTTCATGCAGCTTCGTGAAGAGGAGGTTGCACAAATTCCCTCGGTCAGGATGCCTCGGGTTCTCGGTGTTGATCGAGACGTTGTTCGGAGAATACACCCGAGCTGAAGCGAGTACCCCTTGACTATTCGCTTGGGCGCTTTGGATTCCCGTCGGAGTCCACTTCAAGAACTTCCTCCTTGAGGGTGCAGAGCACGGTCGGGCGCCGGTCCTTCCGTTGCCTCTTCTGTTGGCTGCCATCTGTGCGTGCGCCACCATCATCAGTGGTGGCATCCTCGGCGGCACCATCAGTGGTGGCATCAGTGGGGTCATACCCGACGGTACCATAAGTGGTCTCAGGATCGATGGGGAAGGCGGCGTCCTCATACAAGTGAGGTTGTTCCTCCATCTCCTGGGACAGCTCCCAGAATGCCTTACCGCTTCAACCCCGGCCTCATCATTGTAGGCCATGTTTCTCTCTAAATAGGAACAAAGTTTGGTCAAAAGTTGGTTATTGTCAAGGAACAAGATCATGGTCTCATCATTTAGGGTTTGTCGACACCGAGGCATCCTAAAAGCTAAGCTTTTATCATTGAGGGTTTTTCGACGCCGAGGCACCCTAAAAGCCTAAGCTTTCATCATTAGTCACAAGTACCTGCCCATGCATTAGTCACAAGTATTATATGTCCTATTTTAGCAAAGTCATGCTAAAATTCACGGAAAATTTCAGCATGACCTTTGCTGAAAATAGGACATATGGAGTAATTCAATTTGCCGGAACGGAAGTTAATCGACATTCCAAAGCAAACTCAAGGGCCTCTCGGGTGGACAAGGCAAAAAAGGCCTCTATCACAACATGGAAAATACATTGGCATGTGAAGAGGTGAAACAATATATGCATCTCCAAGCAGTATCATTCAACATTTTGGACAAACCACTACAAGCAATACTGGATTAGATACAAGAAGAATGTGAGAAAATGCATAAATACTAACAGATTGAGGTGTTTAACTTGTGGTGCTCTCTATGCTATTAACATTTCAAGTCAAAACCTTTTCTGGTTAGTAAGTGTTTCTTGAGCATATGTATGTCGTAAGTGTTTCTGCTCTCAGTGTTTCAGAACACATATTTTAGCTACCTAGAACCAGTGCTATTACCCAGCATTTAATTAGCTTTTGCTTTTGCTTTTCAGTGCCAAATTCTAGCTAGTACCAAAGAAATTAACATCTAGCAGCAATCATTTTCAAATATATATTAGCTATTTACTGTACTAGCAGTTTTTTTTCTTCTTCATTAACTGTATTAGCTATTTACTAGCAGTACTAGCACTTGGATCATATGCTAACGCTACATTGATACATCATCATTCTGGGTAATATTAAACCCAAGCAACTTTATAATCAACCCAAGATACATCAACTACTGCACTGTCCTGCCTAATAAAAACAGTCATGCCAGCATATAGTATATAAATCTGAATTTGTGTTTACAAGAAGAGTGCCCATTGCAATGTAAACCCGAGAACACAACTCACCTCAAGTGCAGGATATAGCAGACACCTACTTCTTCAGTCAAGTGCAGTAAAAGACCGTTTGCAGAACCTGTTTAGTCAGAGTTGAACATTAGAATCCATACTATGCTCTACTATGCTTGTAAAGGAACACCTGCTAGCTAGTCATTGTCGAGTTGCCCGGCATTAAATCGTCGATGAAAAAAATGAAGAAGAAAAAAGGCATGCATGCACTGGTTTGCCCAAACAGAGCACTTTAGTCCTCTGTTTTTTCTAACTGCTACACATACCCCCAAGTGAACCACCACAACATCCAAAAGCTAACAATTGTTTTTGCTTATATAATCAGACTTTTGTGCTAAAAAACCATAGAACAACTGCTCCAACTTTCTAAATAAACTGCCATTTTCATTTTATTCAATAATGAACTGTACTCTTTATGGGTTTTTTAGTTAAATGCAGAAAATCCAAAGTTAATTTCGCCGGGCTTTTCTATGTTTTTTATACATAACTGCTAAAACCCTAGGAGTTAACCAAGCCACCAACAGAATGTGGACTTAAAAAGAGAGAGTCACGGACAGTGACATGATACATTTTCATAAAATTAGCTAGTTTTACTTATGGTGCACAAAGGAACAAGTATCGCAGGTGCACTTAGAAAAAAATAAGGAACTTCTCTCTACCACACGTAATCTGATTCTTTCACATTGCTTGTCTTTTCCTTTTTTTACTCAATAACGGTAAGCACTAATACTCTTAACTGCACTATAGAAACTGAACCCAATGAACTCCATGGGTGCTGCCATCTCACCCGTCCTTGACGGCGCAATGAAACAATTTTTATAACTGGTGTTTGTTCTTCTCAAAGTATATTCCTTAATCGCAATGGCTAACTGCTGAAACTATACATAACAGTCAAAACCCAAACATAAAGAACCGACGGGATGCAGAACATTGATTTGATCTCCTGCTGCTACCATAAACAATTTTTGGTCCTTGGTAAGAAGGGAGGCAGATTAATACTTTGGGCATTGCAAACAGAGCAGAGTAGGGAGGAAGAAGAGAAGGATAGGAGACTAGGAAATTCTGGACCTTTGATTTGATATATACATGAGCATCTTGAGAAAGTCCCTGCCGCTCATGATTTAAAAATCCGTATCTTGAAGAACTCGCTGCTCACTCATGAGCATGTATGTATGTATGTATGTATGTATCTTGAAAGAAAAAAAGATTTGTTTGATTTAGAAAACTTGCTGCTAGAATAGAATGAGCATGTATCTTGCCACTGTACATACAAGAATAACTAGGCTAAAAAATGTTCGATTTGATGTGTCTTTGAACCTTGGTGCCACAAACAAATTTTGAAGTTGAGAAAGATTGATACTTATTTGCCATTGCATTTGACCCAGCCTGCACTGTAGAGGAGGAAGAATAGAAGGGGTGGGGACTCACCTATATTTGTTGTAGCCGAGGCTGAAGCACCACCAGTCGAGAGCCGAGGCGACGTGGCCCTCCTCTCCCGGGCGCCCTGCCCCGGTCGCCTGGCCGCACGCTTTACTCCGCAGAGCGTAGACGACACGAGGGTCAGCTAGATGGAGACGGGAGGTACAAGAAGGATCCACAGCAACAGCACCTTCTCCTCCTTGGATGAAAGGGAACTCACCAGGATGAGGCGTCGAGGCGGCGTCGGGGCGGCGTCGAGGCGTCGAGGCGGCATCGGGGCGGCGTCGAGGCGGTGTGGCAGCGGCGTAGGGAGAGGAGAGGGGAAGGGGATCGAGGGCGAGGGCGAGGGAGAGAGAGGGGATAGGTTTGGGCCGGGGAGGAAATATGGATGGGGGCGGCACAATACTAATGGCGCACCACACCTCGGTGCGCTATAAGTACATCCATACTAATGGCGCACCTCACCACAGTGCGCCATTAGTATTTTTTTTTGATTTCTGCTCGAGCCAACAGGTTATCTTCCACCTGACCTGATCCACATCAAGTTCCTCTACTAGCTCGACCGGTCAAGCCAGCCAGTTCTCACACCAGAGGTCCTGGGTTCGATTCCTGTGCTCCACAATTTTTTTATGCATTTAAAATGCTGTTTGATACTTATTTGTGTTTAAATATGTTCAAACTTGTTTAAATCATAACAGTAATATTTTTTTTATAAGACAGTAATATTTTTTTAAAAAATATCATCAAACAGTAATGCCGGTGGAGCGGGGGAGGGTGCGGGGGGTCGGCGGCGGCGGTTGAGTAGGGTAATCGAGGGTGCGGGGGGTCGGCGGCGGCGGCCGGTGGACCGGGGGGTGCTCGGCGGCCAGGGGGACCGGATCTGGCGAGGTGGGATAGCGATCGAGATGGAGGGAGATCGAGATCGAGTGTCCATGAAATTTAAAAATATTCATGATAGTTCAAAAAGTGCCCATGAAATACAATCGAGAAATGAAGGCTGCGATTTAAATACTCTTGCCCTTGTTTTTCGCAAATGGAGTTTTTCTGTGGAACGGACGTCCTTTAGGTAGGGTGGTCCTGCTTCTTCTTGTGGTATATGCTGCTACGTCATCATCGTCGTCATGTTCGATCTTCGGGTCGCCGTACTTGTCGAAGTCTTGCTCATTGGCTACTCCATCCATTCCGATGATCTTCCTTTTGCCTCTCCTCACGACAACACGACTGGGCTTTGACGGGTCGGTAATGAAGAAGCATTGGGCAACTTGGGAAGCCAGCATCTATGGCTCATTTTTCGGTGACGCTATGCGCCCATGGGTCTTGGATTTGGCTTCGGGTATAACCATGGTGGTGAAATACCGTCTTCTTTTAGGACGCTCTTCGCCCATCTGACACGGAACATCGAGACCTTCTCTCCAGCGTAGCTCAGCTCCCAGATCTCGTCGATCGTTCGTAGTATCTGTCCTTGTCATTACCGGTGTAGGATTCCATCGTTACCCCGGAGTTTTGATAACCATCGCTCTTCATGTCCTTGGCCTCGTTGTAGAATGTGTAGCCGTTGATATCGTACGCCTCATAGGTCATCAGGTTGTGCTCGGCGCCCTGTGACAAGGCGAATATGAGTTGTTCTTCGGCGGAAGAATCCTCATGTAAAGGGTACGATGTAAGCTTCGCTTGAACCAACGCGTGAAACATGAGTTGTGCTCTTTGATTATATCTCCGTCCGTCCTCTGTTGGCCTCGGTCATTGTACGAGTTCTTAATAAAGGTTTTGTGCTCTACCACCCAAGGATCGACCACGCCTATGTGTTGTAGCGCCGACTAGGTTTGCTCTTTCAAAGTCGGCGAAGTCGACCCTCTAAGTCGACATGCATTTGCGGTGAGCCTCACGGTGACCCCATCCAGCGAGCCTGCCGAGGTGCTGTTGACGGCAGACCAACGGGGTTCTCAATGCCTAGATAATTCGATGCAGTAGGAGATGCACTCTTCGGTCGAAAGCCCCTCGCTATACTTCCCTCTCGACGTGACATGTTGCGAACGTATCCTTTGATGACACCATTCATCCTTTCGAACGACATCATCTTTGTGCAGGAACGTCAGCCCGAGTTGGATGATATCCTCCACTATATGGACCAGCAGATGCACCATAACATCGAAGAATGCGGGCGGGAAGTACATCTCAAGCTCGCATAGTATCACCACGATCTCTTCCTATAGCCTTTTGAGTTGCCTCACGCCAATCGACTTCCGAGAGATGACGTCGAAAAAGTTGCATAGGCCAAATAGCGTTTCACGGACGAGCGCGTCCATGATCCCACAGATTGCAACTGGAAGTATCTGCGTCATCAGCACGTGACAGTCGTGAGACTTCATCCTACTGAACTTCTGCTTCGCTAGGTGTAGGTATCTTCTTATCTTCCCCGGGGTAACCGTAAGGAAGTTTTACTCCTAGGAGGCAGGTGAAAAACTGCTCGATCTCCTCCTGACTTAGAGTGAAGCACGCGGGAGGGTAGTCATTTCCGGTCTTCTTGGCCTTTTTGCCTTTGCGACGACTTCATCGTGGTCCTGCTTCGCCTCATCATCATCATCATCATCATCATCATCATCATTAGCGTGAAGCTCCGCACGATGCCCATTGATTTCAAGTCCGCCCTTGCTTTCGCCCATCTTTGGTCCTCTACGGCATGTTGAGCAGGGTACCAAGCAGACTCTCGCACACATTCTTCGTGATATGCATGACATCAAGGCTGTGAGGCACACGGTGGATCTTCCAGTACGGCAAGTCCCAGAAAACAGACCTCGTTTTTCATACCTTCAGCAGCGGCTCTGGTGCCTTTCGCTTCTATGCCGGCTCTGGCGCCTTTTGCTTCTTTCCCGGCAGTGGGCAGTCTTTCCAATTTTTCAACCCCTTGTCTATTTCCTCGCCGCTCCTCGTACACGGGCGTTTTCGGGGTTCGGTTTCACCATCCAACAGATCCTTGCGTTTCCTCCACGGGTCATCGTCGCGAAGCCACCTTCGATATCCCATGAACATGGTTTTCGAAGACCCGGGATCTCTATCTAGCTGGCGATACGTTGTGTCATCCATGCACCTTACACATCCAGAAAATCCGTGGACTACCTGCCCCGCGAGATATCCGTAACCGAGATAGTCGTGCACCGTCGTGAGCAGTGCCGCTCTCATAGGGAAATATTCTTTCTCTGGGGCGTCCCACGTATTGGCTGGCGTTTTCCACAGCGTGTCAAGCTCCTCTTTCAGCAGCCCCAGATACAGATTGATGTCGTTCCCTGGTTGTTTCGGCCCTTCAATTAGCATACTCATGTGAATGTACTTCCTCTTCATGCACAACCAGGGGAAGGTTGTACATCCACACAAACATGTGCCAGGTGCTATGTGTGTTTCTCTGGCTGCCAAACGGATTGACTCCATCGGTGCTCGTGCCCAGCATGATGTTCCTTGGATCGTTCCCAAATTCTAGGTCTTCGATGTTCAACGCTTGCCACTGGCTCGCATCCTTAGGGTGACTCTCTGGATCATTTGCGTCATCTTCTCGCTTCTTCTCCTCCCTATCCGCGTGCCAACGCAGGAGCTTTGCTACCTTAGGGTCCGCGAAATACCGCTGCAGACGAGGAGTGATCGGAAAGTACCACACCACTTTTCGAGGAGCTTTCTTCCTCTTCTTGTATCGAGTGATGCCGCACACCGTAAATATTGTAGACTCCACGTGCTCGTCCCGATAAATGATGCAATTGTTCATGCACACATGGTATTTCATGTGCGGTAAATCCAGAGGACACACGATTTTCTTTGCCTCCTCCAAACTGGTTGGGCACTTGTTCCGCTTGGGAAGACGTTCGTGCCAGAATGACATGTTCTCGCCGAAGCATGCGTCGGTCATTTTGTGTTTTACCTTCATCTCCAGAGCCATGAGCGTTACTTTCAAAGCGGGTATCCTTGGGCCTGCATCCTTCATACAATGGAGCAACCGCGTCTAACTCAAGTTGATCCATCTTGGCTTTCTCTCGGCGGCAGCTCTTGCGTTATCCGGCCCGCTTGAGAAGAAGCTCTTGAATATGAGGGTCCTGCACCCAGCCCATCGATGGTCCAGCGTCGCTCGCTCCGCCGGCATCATCATCTTCATGATCATGCCCGCTGCCCCGCTTCGCAAGCATCTTCCTCATCATCATGTCCTGCATCTTCTACATGATGACCGTAGAGCATCACCGTCATGATCATCTCCCGGGATTCTTCGTCTTCTCGCCCGAGCCGCGGTGGTTGTCTTGCTGCCCTTCCTCATTTCTTGCCCGGCCCCCATGGACGACTTCGTAGTCATCTTCATCACCTTGCCACCGATAGCCATCCATGAAACCACGCAAGAGCAGGTGGTCCCGCACCTGCCGGAATCCAGTCCGCAATAAGGCTCTTCACTTGCATCTTCGACACGGACATCTTATCTCCGCTTTCGTTCTTTTGAAGCATCTCGGCCTTCGCGGACCTCAATAACCTATTCACGATGCCTTCGGTCATCGTATGGACCATGGTCGTCTTGAGGTAGAGCAAAACGATATTTTAGAACCAAGAAAAAATTTGGCATGACTTTCCCTAAAAATAGGACCAAAATGCTTAATGCCAAAATTCTCATTAAACGGAAATGAATCAACATTCCGGCAAAATATTGGCAACTATCGCATTTCAAATACCGTACACCTCCAAACACAAACACATATGCAACCCCACAAACATATGCAACACCCCGAACATACATAGATCTAGCTAGGCCATAAAAAGTGCATGTGCACATTGTTGTAGGGAGAACAACATAAATATAGCTTCCCCCTTACTTACCTATCAAAACAAGGTAACTTAACCACTTAATTTGAATGAATCTATGGTGGAAATGAGGTGAAAAGAGGAGGCACCGAGACAAGGAGGAGGTGGAGAGAATGAAGTGGGGAGAAAGTGAGTGTGGGTAGGAGAGGCTGTCCAAAATATCTTGTTGCTGCCCACTTACTAATGGCCCACCAACTCTAAATGCGCCATTAGTAATCCAGGTTACTAATGGCGCACCTTTCCGTGGTGCGCCATTAGTAGTTTTGCAAAAAAACATACTAATGGCGCCTTTGTTCCACGATGCGCCATTACTAGTTTAAACTAGTAATGGCGCGGTGGAACAAAGGCGCCATTAGTAGTTTTGCAAAAAAGGAATAAAAATATAATAAAAAACAACATTAGTGGCGCACTTTCGATAGTGCGCCATTACTAGTTACAACTAGTAATGGCGATCGAGTCTGGATGCGCCATTAGTATGTTTGGACAGGCGCACTAGTTCAAAAAAATTATACTAATGGCGCACCTTGGGCCAAAGCGCCATTAGTAGTTTCAACTCTAATGGCGTATCAGAAGGTGGTGCGCCATTAGTATATACTAATGGCGCACCGCTTGTCTGGTGCGCCATTAGTGTCAATCCCATCTATAGCCCATTTTCTAGTAGTGAAAGCATCGTACCCGGCTTAAGTTCATTTCCTTAGCCACTCGAAGACCATGGAGTAAGGCCTCATACTCAGCCGCATTGTTAGTACAAGGAAACATTAAGCGGAGAACATAACGAATTTTGTCACCTCGAGAGGAGGTAAGGACAACTCCAGCCCCCGAGCCCTCCAATTGCCTGGACCCATCAAAGTGAAGAGTCCAGTATGTGCTATCCGGTTTGTCTTCCGGTGCCTGCAACTCTGTCCAGTCATTGATGAAATCCACAAGAGCCTATGACTTGATAGGTGTTCGGGGCATATATTTCAAACCGTGTGGTCCAAGCTCAATAGCCCACTTAGCAACCCGGCCAATTGCCTCCCTGTTCTGGATTATATCCCCCAAAGGAGAGGAACTGACCACTGTGATGGGATGGCCCTAAAAGTACTGTTTAAGCTTCCGACTGGACATGAAAACCCCATACACTAGCTTCTGCCAATGCCGATATCTTTGCTTTAACTCAATGAGCACTTCAATGATATAATAAACGGCCTTTGAACCGGATATTCCTTCCCAGCCTCCTTGCGCTCGACCACAATAGCTACGCTGACAGCTCGGCATTGGCAGCCACGTATAACAATAGCAGCTCATTATTGACCGGAGCAGCAAGAACCGGCGGTTCAGCCAACTGCTTCTTTAAGTCCTCAAACGCCGCATTAGCAGGATCACTCTAGACAAAATTGTCTGTCTTCTTCAACATCTGATACAAAGGGATCGCGTTCTCTCCCAACCTGCTGATAAACCGGCTCAGAGCAGCAATACGACCCGCCAGACGTTGAACATCATTCATGCATGCCGGTTTATCCAAAGACGTAATAGCCTTGATATTTTCCGGATTGGCCTCAATGCCCCTGTTAGATACCAGAAAACCTAAGAGCTTGCCCGTCGGAACACCAAAAACGCACTTGTCCGGATTGAGCATCATCTTATAAACCCGAAGATTGTCAAAGGTCTACTTGAGGTCATCTATCAATGTCTCCTTTTCCTGGATTTCACCACAATATCGTCCACATAAGCATGAACATTGCGCCCAATCAGAGTATGAAGACAATTCTGCACATATCGCTAATAAGTCGCCTGGGCACTCTTGAGCCCAAAGGGCATAGATACATTGCAGAAGGCTCCAAAGGGAGTGATGAAGGCTGTCTTCTCCTAGTCCTTAATTGCCATCTTGATCTGACGATAACCAGAATAAGCATCCAAGAAACTAAAACGCTCACAACCCGCCGTAGCATCAATGATTTGATCAATACGAGGGAGAGAAAAAGGATCAGCCGGACAAGCCTTGTTCAAGTCCGTGTAATCCACACACATGTGCCAAGTGCCATTCTTCTTAAGCACTAGTACCGGATTAGCCAGCCACCCTGGATGAAAAACCTCAATTATAAACCCAGCTGCCAAGAGCTGAGCCACCTCCTCACCGATAGCCTTGCGCCTTTCTTCATTGAAACGGCGGATAAACTGCTTGGCCGGTTTAAACTTAGGATCAATATTGAGATTGTGCTCAGCGAGTTCCTTCTCTACACCAGGCATGTCAGAAGGTTTCCATGCAAAGATGTCACAGTTCCCACGGATGAACTCGATGAGCGCGCCTTCCTATTTCGGATCTAGAGTGGTGCTCATACTAAACTGTTTGGATGAATTGCCAAGAACAAAATCTACCAACTTAGTCTCATCACCCGGTTTGAACTTCAGGGTCGGGTCATGCTATGTGGTCGGCTTTTTCAGGGGAGTCATATCTGTCGGATAAACATTGTCCTTGTAGAACTTTAACTCTTCTGTTGCGCAAACCGACTCAGCATAGGCCGCATCACCCTCTTCACAGTCGAAAGCGATCTTACGACTCCCATGCACCTTGATGGTACCCTTATGACCCGGCATTTTGAGCTGTAAATAAATTTAACAGGGCCTTGCCATGAACTTTGCGTAAGCCGGCCGTCCAAACAGGGCGTGATATGGGCTCTGGATTTTCACGACTTCAAAGGTCAAATTTTCTGACCTGGAATCATGCTCATCACCAAACACAACCTCCAAAGCTATCTTGCCAACCAGATATGCCGATTTACCTGGTACTACACTGTGAAAAACAGTTTTTGACGGTTTAAGATTCTTATCTGTCAATCTGATGCGACGGAAGGTTTCATAATACAGGATGTTGATGCTGCTCCCTCCATCCATGAGTACCTTGGTGAACTTATAACCCCCGACCTGAGGTGCCACCACTAAAGCCAGATGACCCGGATTATCAACCCGAGGCGGATGATCCTCCCTGCTCCACACAATGGGCTGCTCGGACCAACACAAGTAACGGGATACTGCCGGTTCAACAGCATTAACTACCCTCTTGTGAAGCTTCTGATCGCGCTTACACAAGCTAGTGGTGAAAGCATGATAGTGCCCACCATTCAACTGCTTCGGGTGACTCTGAAAACCTGATTGCTGCTGATTCCCCTGATTACTCTGCTGGTTGTGACCACCTTGGTTTTTCTGGTTGCCCTGATTATTCTGAAATCCTGAGTTTGAACCGCCTCCGTCGTAACCCGGCCCATGAAATCCTGGACCTGAACCGCCGGATGGACCCTGACCGTACCGGAAGATATCAGAGTTTTTGAATTCCTTCATAATGAAGCAATCCTTCCAGAGGTGTGTGGCCGAAACCTCCTTCGTCCCGTCCTTTGGGCAGGGTTGGTTTAACAAGCGCTCCAGATTCATGCCTCCACCATGCTGGGGCGGTTTACCCTTACGATGATGTGTATTGCCCTGCACATTGGTGTTAGCCACGAAATCCGAATTGTCCGCTTTACGCTTACCATTGCTCCCATGGTCTGCCTGGTTATGCTGCTGTCCCTTTGCACCGTCATTCTTCTTTCCCTTCTCCGGCTTCTCTTTGTCAGAATCAGGATCCTTGGTATTATCAGAATTGACATACTTAACCAAGGCTGCCATAAGCGTTCCGATGTCATTACCGTGGCGTTTGAGCCATCCCAATTTCATCTTCAGCGACCTAAACCGGCAATTGGCCTCCAATGTTAGGATTGCCGAATCAGCCCTTATACGGTCCGATGAATGCAGAATTTCTGAAACCCTGCGCACCCAATGAGTCGTTGATTCGTTTTCCCTTGGACACAAGCAACCAGGTCCACAATTGGCATGGGTTGCTTGCATGTATCTTTGAAGTTGGCCATAAACCGGGCCTTCAACTCATCCCATGAACCGATGGAGTTAGCGGGCAGACTCTTTAACCAAGTGCGAGCTATTCCTTCCAACATCATATTGAATTATTTTGCACATGCCGCTTCATCTACATCCAGCATCTCCAGAGCATCTCGTAGTTCTCAACCCATGACTCGGGGGGTTGATCGGCGGTGTAGTTAGGCACCGTACATGGGCCCTTGAAATCCTCGGGTAACCGCACATTGCATAGAGCCGGGTGAGACACGGCACTCCCCAGGGGTTGAAAGCAAGTCCTCGTTCTACTGACGCTGCTGGCTGAACCGGGGCGGGTTGATAATGACCCGCATACTGTGCCGCTAACGGTGCCTCCCTTCGTGCTCTACCATTATCCACCACGTCCTAAGCATTTGCACCCCCACGCGCCGGATTAGGCCCTCGAGGGGCGTCACGGTTCCGTGCACTGCTTGACACCGCTGGTTCATCAATGTGCCTGCTGTAGCTCTTGCTCGGGTGAAGGGTTGAGTGAATCCTATCTCGGCTGTATGAATAAGCCTGCTGCTGCACCAAGGCAGTCTGAAGAAGATCCCTGGCCCGTCACATCTCAACCGCCGCTGGAGACTCACCCTCCATTGGAATAACTGCCAAACGAGATGCCGTAGCGCTCATGTTGTCCAAAGGGGTGGAGAAGTGACCCGGCGGGGGCGTCATGTACAACGGCGGGTTATCTGTTCATCGAGGCGGGCCCATCACTCGTGGTTGATGAGGGAGTCCTGGATTAGGGGGTACCCGGACAACCGGACTATATACTTTGTCCGGACTATTGGACCGTGAAGATGCAAGACTCAAGACTTCGTCCTGTGTCCGGATGGGACTCTCCTTTGCGTGGAAGACAAGCTTGGCAATCCGGATATTATATTTCCTTATTTGAAACCGACTCCATGTAAACCCTAGCCCTCTCCGGTGTCTATATAAACCGGAGAGTTTAGTCCTTAGAGACAAAATCATAATCATCATAGGCTAGCTTCTAGGGTTTAGCCTCTACGATCTCGTGGTAGATCAACTCTTGTAACACTCATATCATCAATATAAATCAAGCGGGAAGTAGGGTTTTACCTCCATCGAGAGGGCCCGAACCTAGATAAAACATTGTGTCCCTTGCCTCCTGTTACCATCAGCCTTAGACGCACAGATCGGGACCCCCTACCCGAGATCCGCCGGTTTTGACACCGACATTGGTGCTTTCATTGAGAGTTCCTCTATGTCGTCGCTGCAAGGCTCGATGGCTCCTTCAATCATCAACAACAATGTGGTCCAGGGTGAGACATTTCTCCCCGGACAGATCTTCATGCTCAGCGGCTTCGCACTGCGGGCTAATTCGCTTGGCCATCTGGAGTAGATCGACAGCTACGCCCCTGGACACCAAGTCAGGTTTGCAAACTTGAACTACACTGCTGATATCCGTGGAGACTTGATCTTGAACAGATTCGGGCCTGAGCCAGGAGCGCCGGAAAGTCACGACGAGCACGGCTTAGACCTGCTGTCGGACAATGCTCGGGATATCGCCCCTGCAGGAACCCTGGACCTAAATCTGAGGCAGATTGCGTCGCCCGAGGACGGGTGGATGGACCCCGCCCCGGAGGCCGCACACCCATCGGCGGTAGAGCCGAACACAGACTTCACCCCCAAGGAAGCTCAGGACCGGACCCCGGACTCAGATCCGCTGTAGGTTCCATCACAGACCTCCGAGCCCGCCAAATCTGGTTGGGCTCCGGTAATGTAGTTCACTGCTGCGGATATCTTCCAGCACTCACCCTTTGGCGACATGCTGAACTCATTAAAATCTCTCTCTTTGTCAGGCGACTCTTTGCCGAACTATGTCCGGCTCGAGTGGGAAGCAGGCGATGAAGAAATTCGTTCCCCAACCACCACCCACTTCATTGCCAATATCGATGATTTAACCAACGTGCGTGACTTCGACTCTGAAGACATCGACGGTATGGACGACGATGTAGGAGAAGAATAGGAACCACTGCCCTTGGATATATATATGGTGGACACTCCAAAGGAAACCAATGGCGATGAGGCAATGGAGGTTAACCCCTCAGGGAAGAAAGCAAAGCATGGGCGTCGTCGGCGCCTCTCCAAGCCCCGCCTCAGCAATACCGGCATAGGAGACGAAAACAATCCGGATGGTGCCGAAGATGAATACAACCCCGATCAGCCTGCCTTCGAGCAGGCCGAGCAGGAAGACGGGCAGGTCAACCCAGACGAACAGGCGACGGATGGATATCCGGAGGAGTACAACTACATGCCCCCCTCCAAAGACGAGATTAGCCTCGGCGACGACGGGTTCGGCGTGCCTGAGGACCCCTTGGAGCAGGAGTGCTTCAAGTGCCGGCTTATGGCCACTGCAAGGAGCCTGAAAAAGAAGCAGCAGCAGCTCCAAGATGATCAAGACCTGCTCACAGACAAATGGACAGAAGTCCTAGAAGCCGAGGAATATGGACTCGAGCGCCACCCGGCTGACCGGCCACCTCGTGGCCGAGATAAAACGGCATATTAGCCCGAATACCAGCCCACACCCCCACGCCAGTTCACTACGGCCCAGGGCAATACGCAGGACCTGCAAGACATGTTGGAAAACAACGCAGGACAACCAAGATCGATCTACGGATCATGGGGGCGCGCCACAGCACATGATGATGACCGTCATGCCGGATACACTAACAATTAATCCAGTCAGGCCGAACACAACCGACCAGACTTAGTCGGACTTCGTCGCGACATAGCCCGGCACAGAGGCGCCACACACCCCCTCTGGTTCACTGATGAAGTAATGGATCATGATTTCCCGGAAGGGTTTAAACCCGTAAATATTGAATCATACGATGGCACAACAGACCCCGTAGTATGGATCGAAGATTTCCTTCTCCACATTCACATGGCCCGCGGTGACAATCTACACGCCATAAAGTATCTTCTCCTTAAGCTCAAAGAACCAGCCCGGCACTGACTAAATAGCCTGCTGGAAAATTCCGTTGGCAGTTGGGGAAACCTGGAGGATGCTTTCCTTGATAACTTCCAGGGCACATGCGTGCGACCACCAGATTCTGATGACTTGAGCCACATTACCCAACAGCCCGAAGAGTTTGCCAAAAAATTCTGGACTTGGTTCCTAACTAAAAAGAACCAAATTGTCGACTGTCCGGATGCCGAAGCCCTGGCAGCCTTTAACCATAATATCCACGACGAGTGGCTCGCCCGGTATCTCGGCCAGGAAAAACCAAAATCCATGGCGGCCCTCATGACACTTATGACACACTTTTGCGCAGACAAGGATAGCTGGTTGGCTCGCAGCAGCACCACGACAAAAAACTCCGGCACTTCAGACGTCCACGACAAAAAAGGCAAACCACGGCGCAACAGACATAAGCATCACAACAACGGCGACAACACTGAAGACACGGCAGTCAACGCCGGATTCAGCGGCTCAAAATCCGGTCAGCGGAAAAAGCCGTTCAAAAGAAACAATAAGGGACCGTCCAGTCTGGACCGCATACTTGATCACTCATGCCAAATTCTCGGCACCCCGGATAAGCCATAAAATCACACTAATAGAGACTGCTGGGTGTTCAAGCAGGCCAGCAAGATAAATGCCGAGAACAAGGACAAGGGGCTGCACAGCAACGATGACGAAGAGCCCCAGCGTCCGAACACGGGGGGACAGAAGAAATTTCCTCCCCAGGTGAAAACGGTCAACATGATCCACACTACCCACATTCACGAATGGGAACGAAAGCGAGCACTGAGGGACGTCTATACGACGGAGCCAGTCTCCCCAAATTTCAACTCATGGTCGGCCTGTCCGATCACCTTTGATTGTAGGGATCACCCTACCAGCATCCGTCATGGCAGTTCGGCCGCATTGGTTCTAGACCCAATCATTGACGGATTTCACCTCACGCGAGTTCTTATGGATGGTGGCAGTAGCCTGAACCTGCTTTATCAGGATACAGTGCGCAAAATGGGCATCGACCCTTTGAGGGTAAAACCCACCAAAGCCACCTTCAAAGGTGTAATCCCAAGAGTAGAGGCCCGTTGCACGGGCTCTATAACATTGGAAGTGGTCTTCGGATCTCCGGATAACTTCCGAAGTGAGGAGTTAATCTTCGATATCGTCCCTTTTCGCAGTGGTTATCACGCACTGCTTAGACAAACCGCATTCGCTCGATTCAATGCGGTGCAACACTATGCATACCTCAAGCTCAAGATGCCAGGACCTCGCGAGGTCATAACAGTCATAGGAAACATGGACCGCTCTCTCTGTACAGAAGAGCATATTGCAGCCCTCGCGGCAGAAATACAATGCGGCCTTCTCCGCCAAACCACCAATCCGGAGACAACAACCCCGAACACTGTCAAGCGAGTCCGCAGTACCCCGCAACAGGATCGCCAGGCACGCCAAGAGCGCGACTAGCAGTCCGGCCTCCCCTCTAGCCCCATCAAGGGGGCATTTGTGCCGCGCGTACACAATTACGCACTCAAAATGCCATGGGCATAGGCGGAGGCACAATAGAGATTCAGTCAACAGTGCGGCACAGCCGCAACATACTTTAATAACCCCCTTTATCTTTCAGGACCCTAGTTTCGGGCAGCCACTTTAGAAGAGCCGGATTGTCGGACTTCCACATGAGAGAAATCCAAGGAGGCAAAAGGCGTTACGCACAAAGGGAATACCCGGGTGGAATCTATTCACGATCGTTATACCTGTTTTATATACCTACATGCGGCCCGCCCTTGGATAGGACATGCCAAATAGTCCTATTTTCCTCCGCTTAATGCATTCATTGTAAACATACACTTAGACGTATTATACATCAATGGGAGATTATATACAGTGTGAGCTTATTAATCCTATCTGCACATTTTTATATAAATGTTTATTTACTATTGCATCCGTACACTTTGGTACATTTAGTTTGCCAGGGGCTTCTTATGGCGCCCCCTAATAGGGCAAGACAAGTCCGAACACTTTCAATAGTGCGGCACCCCGAACTTATAGCATTATATGCATCAGCTCCGAATCATGTCTTGGGTCAATAGTTGGGTTTGCCTGGCTCCCTTGTTTTGGTACCTTACATTCCGTTATATCGGCTATGGTAGCGCAGGGAGAACTACTGCGATTGTGTCTTGGTTCTTCTGGACGAGCACCTCAGTAGAGATAGCCGAAAACTGACCGGCATGATGCGGCGAGAGCTGGTCGCTGTTCGAGAGGTCTTAAAATCCTTAATATTTTTTCCGCTTTAGGCGAGGAATCGGCCTCGTCCGATCTAGGTGTATATAGCGCCCCAATTCGGCTTTCCGAATTCTAGGGGCTTCGCCGAAATTTAAAATTGTAGACTTCTATGGCTAAGTGAAAGTTATAAAGCCGCATAGTCTGATTGCCTTGTTCGCTGCGCCAAACACCTCCTTCAGGGACCAAAAATTTGGATAAAGAGTGTCTGGGTTTTTTTGAGGAACACCCGGTTACTAGTTATATGGGGGCGGAAGCCGACGACTGGCCTACTTTCAGAATCTTATAAACAACCGCACAGAAGGTAATATTTTAAATCAAAAAGCGCTATATAGCGCAAATAACTTCGTCTTTATATTACAAAAATGACAGAAGTACATTCACTCCAAGATAGTGTCCTTTGTACATTCATCGGCCACGAGGCGAGCGCCTTTCATAACGCCATCATAATATTTCTCGGGATAGCGATGCGCCTTGCCCTCCAGCGGTCCATCCTTCACCAGCTTCTCCGCATCCAGCTTGCCCCAATGCACTTTCGCATGGGCAAAGGCTCGGCGAGCACCCTCATTGCAAACGGACCGCTTGATCACTTCCAGCCGCAGACAGGCATTCACCATCCGCTTTATCAGGCTGAAGTAGCTGGCGGGCAAGGGCTCACCAGGCCACATCTGGACTATGAAATCTTTCATAGCCACTTCGGCCGCCCTGTGGAGTTCAACTAGTTGCTTTAACTGGTCAATCAGAGGCGTCGAGTGTTCGGCTCCAACATACTGGGACCATAATAGCTTCTCCGTCGAGCTCCCCTCCTCGGCACGATAGTACTCCGCAGCATCAGATGCGCTGCATGGCAGATCTGTGAATACCCCTGGAGAGCTCTGAATCCTGGTAAGTAAAAGAAATGTCTCCTCCACATGCTTGCTTTGCATAAAGAATGTCTTACCCGCTGCTATCTTCTTGGCCGCCTGGATTTCCTGCTGGGCCTTTTCGGCTTCGGCTTTGGCATCTTTCCTACTCGCCAGGGCCTTCGCAAGCTCAGCCTCCTTCATCATGAGGTCACGCTCTAAGGGCTCAAACTTTTTGCCGAGCTCCTGGAGCTCTTGCTGTACCTCGCCCACCCTAGCATTCTGCTTTTCGCGCTCAATACGCTCCATGGCCGCCTTCTCTTCGGCCTCGGACAGCGCTTTCTTCAGGGACGCCACTTCGGTTTTGGCCCCTATTACAAAGTCACGATGCTTTGTTGTTAGTATCACCAATTTTGTCTATTCTTTATGATATATGAATGGGGTATCACTCACCTTTGTTCTCTTCGAGCTTCCTCTTCGTGAGGCCGAGCTCTCCCTGGGCCTGCTCCAGGTCCCGTTTGAGTCCGGCAACCTCGGCCGTGCGGGCAGCAGCGACAACCAGCACTGCTTGCTTATTCACATGCACACCTACTATTAAACTCATATGGATTATAATCGACCCTCTGTTTGGCTTTTCGTTCCGAACACCAAACAGAGTATCAGGGGCTACTACCTATCGGGTGATAATTTCACACATTTTTCACTACTTACCTGAAAGCCTGTTAGGAGGCTGGTGCAGGCTTCGGTTAGTCCGCCCTTGGCGGACAGAACCTTCTGAATCGCCGCACTCATAAGAGTACGGTGCTCTTCATCCATGGAAGCGCCGCGAAGCGCTTCCAGCAGACTATCCGACGCCTCTGGCGTAACGGAAGTCATTTGCACGGACGGCCCGCCCCCCTTAGCGAGGGGCTGCCTGCCCCGAAACCTTTGGAGGTTCCGGTACAGTGTCCGGCTGGGAGCCCGACTTGTTGTAGCTCCCGTCGGCACAATCCGCGGGGATTTGGCGCCCCATGTGCCCGGCGTCTGGAATTTTGCCTTGGGGCATCTCCAGAGTCACCTCCCCTTGCTCAGGGAGCCTTTTGGAAAACACCTCTGTGTCATCCGCAGGCCCAGGGGAATTGGCCGTTGGGAGCAAATTCATCACCGAATCGCTCAAAGACCCATCCGAAGAACATACCTCGGGATGGGCCTTGGCCGGACTACATATGCGTGTTCGGCACTATAACAGACTATGAAGGAAAGTCGCACTAAAATACAATGGAAGTACGGATACTTACGATCTTACTAGGGGCTTCCCCCTGGGCAGCCACTCCTCCTTGCTGTAGGCGGCCGTGGTGGAGTAATCCGGAAGGAACACCTTTCCCTTCTTGGGTGCCATAGCCTCCCCCTCCGGGGCGGCTTTCCTTTTCTTCTCCTCCCCAGTGCGGGGAGGTGGCATTTCTTCATGATCCTCCCCGCCTCTTCAGGAGGAATCTGCCTCATCGTCCTCGGACGACGAGCCTATGACGGCCTTGCGCCGGGGACCTTTCCTTGTCCCCTGGGCCACCTTCCTAGACCCTTCGGCCTCCCCGGATGGGGCGGCCCTTTCTTTCTCCTTCTCCTCCTCCCCTTCATGGGAGGAGAGTGCCTCGTCGTCTTCGGACGAGGCGTCCGGTGCGACCTTACACCGGATACCCTTCATGGTCCCCGGGGCCTTCTTTTCGGCCTTCTTCTCCGGCACCTTATAGGGTGCCGGAACTAGCATCTCCGCAAGGAGAGCGGTTGCCGGACCTTCTGGCAATGGAGCCGGACAGTCGATCCGCTCCGCCATCTCTACGTACTCCTGATTAAGTACACGTGACGACTTGAGATCCTCCCTTGAGTATATTGGGAAAACTACATCTGGTAATGGTTAGAAAACTCACTGGACGGGGGGGCCGCGGAGCATGGAGTCCGCGGTCCTCGGACGTAGGAGGAGGTGTTTCGGAGCCCTTGAACAACACCTTACACATGTCCTTGAGTGTCGTTCCATAGAGCTCTTGGAGTGTCTGGTGTTCGGCCGGGACGAACTCCCACAAATTAAAAGCCCGTCTTTGGCACGGAAGAATTCGGCGAACGAGCATGACCTGGACTATGTTAACAAGTCTGATTAGCTCCACAGGCTCGCCCCAGACAAGGCCCTTCTTTTCCTAGGAGGTGAGCCGCATGGGCATTCCGGATAGGAATTCAGGGCCAGCCGCCTAGTTGGCGTGGCATGGCTCGGTGATGTAGAGCCACCCCGATTGCCACCCTTTCACGGTCTCCGTGAAGGAGCCGTCAAGCTAGGTAACATTGGGCATCTTCCCCACCATGGCGCCTCCGCACTCCGCTTGTTGGCCGCCTATGATCTTCAGCTTCACGCAGAAGATTCATAGCCACAAGCCGAAGTGAGGCTTGATACGGAGGAAGGCCTCGCACACGACGATGAACGCCGAGATGTTGAGGACGAAGTTTGGGGCTAGATCATGGAAGTCCAGCCCATAATAAGACATAAGCCCGCGGACGAAGGGGTGAAGTGGAAATCCCAGTCCACGGATGAAGTGGGCAAGGAACACGACCCTCTCGTGGGGTCCCGCAGTCGGAATGATCTGCCCTGCGTTCGGCAGTCGGTGCGCAATATCTGCAGCCAAGTTTCCGGCCGACCGGAGCTTCGTGATGTGCTCCTCCTTCACGGTGGAGGCCACCCACTTGCCTCCTGCTCCGGACATGTTTGGCTGTGCGGAGAAGGCGTGGACTAGGGCGCTGGAGCTCGAGGAGGCAAGAGTGGATTAGGAAAGGAGGAAGAATGCGTGGGTGAAAATGGGGAACTCTTATTCCTTTATAGAGGCGACGAAAGTTGTGCGCCTCCCCACTTGCCCATTGACGGTCGCTTATTTCCCAAGTGCCACGATTGATGGCGCGGTGGGGTTACCCATACATGTATTTTCATGAGAATCCCATGATAAGGGGACATGATCTCTGCTTTGACAAGACCTGCCGAGGAAACCGCCTCGCAATATGCGCTATGGCTGGTCATGGGAAAACGGTTCGAATAATGACTCGACCGTAGTGTCATGTCACGTTGTCTAAAGTTGTCAGCATATTACAATTTGTGAAACATCATTCTCTCTACGGTGGTATGTGAAGATCATCCTGCAGATCCGGACACTGTTTTAGTGTTTGATAATTACTTTGGAGTATTTGGAGATGGAACCCGCCTTGCAATGCCGGAGACAAACTAAGCGCCGGACTCATCGTCATTGAAGCCTGGTTCAGGGGCTACTGAGGGAGTCTGGGATTAGCGGGTATCCGGACAGCCGGACTATATACTTTGGCCGGACTGTTGGACCGTGAAGATGCAAGACTCAAGACTTTGTCCCGTGTCCAGATAGGACTCTCCTTTGCGTGGAAGACAAGCTTGGAGATCCGGATTTTATATTTCCTTCTTTGTAACCGACTCCATGTAAACCCTAGCCCTCTCCGGTGTCTATATAAACCGGAGAGTTTAGTCCTTAGAGATAGAATTATAATCATAGGCTAGCTTCTAGGGTTTAGCCTCTACGATCTCGTGGTAGATAAACTCTTGTAACACTCATATCATCAATATCAATCAAGCAGGAAGTAGGGTTTTACCTCCATCGAGAGGGCCCGAACTTGGGTAAAACATTGTGTCCCTTGCCTCCTGTTACCATCAGCCTTAGACGCACAGATCGTGACCCCCTACCCGATATCCGCCGGTTTTGACACCGATAGTTGATCCGGCACTCCGATCCTAAGCGCTGCAGTCCGGTTTACCGCTGCCGGATTGCTGCTCCCTCCTCCTGGCGTATTGAAGAGGTTCATCGCATTGTAATCCGTCGGCAGGCGAGACTGATGCCTCCTCCTCAATACATCATTCGAAGCGTTCTGATCTAGCAGGAGTCGGTAATTCTCGGCCTGAATCCTCTGTGACTGGGCATCTAAAGCGGCCCATTCCTCAGCCATCCTGGTTTCCTCAGCTTCCAAATCATCCTTGGCCTGAGTTATCTGATCCCGCAGCTTTGCGACATCCGCATTATGGTGATCTTGAGTTGCTGGGGTAACTGCTGTAGTTAGCAACATCGTCCAGGCATCCAACAAACCAGACAGAACTTGAGCCGGCCGGCGCGCGGGGTATACTGCCCCTACCACTGATTCAGAAATCATCACCGCCGCTGTTAAAGATTGAGGTGCAAGCTGTGTACCAGCCATGAAGATTGCAACCCGGTTTGGAGGTTCAATGGAGTCCGGAATACTCCTGCCATCGGAATAACCCCCAAAAAGGCCATCCTGAACTTCATACAATGACTCAGTCTCTCCGGTAAATGATCCGAGCGTTGGAGTAGATAGTTTTCTGACCGTCAAATACCGTTTCAGATTCTGCACCATGGACGAATCCTACGAATGCCCGCTTCATGGCCGGCTGAACCCGGGCAGGGCTTGCACGCTGAGCTGTTTCGACGAGGTCGGTGCAGATATCCAGCTCAGGGCCCGGTTCGCTGATCTTGCCGATGAAGACGTGAATTCCTCCGAAGGGGACCCGGTACACGTGCTCAATTGAGCCCGGCGTCGGGGCCCCAGCCTGCATCGTCGATGTAGAGCTTGCCGCGACGAATCTTGGTCATCCGGCCAACCATTTATCCCTTGAGTCCTTTGAAGCTGCCCTTCAAGAACATGAAACCATCGTGCGAAGGCCCCATGGTGGCCGCCAACTATCATGGAATTATCACGTCAGATGTCCTAGCGAAAGGACAGTCATGGAGCCATCGCAACGAGATTAGCTTGAAGGGGTCAAACCGGAACAAACGACACAGGGAATTTATACTGGTTCGGCCCCTTGCGGTGAAGGTAAAAGCCTACGATCCAGTAGTTGTGGGATAGATTGATCTCGATGAGAAGGGAGCGAATCTTCTTTACCTACCTCTCGGGCTGTTGTTTCTTGTCCCTGAAACGCCGCCGGGTTGTCCCTACATATACACAGGTTGACGCCCGGCCGGTCTACAGAATCCTGAGGCCGGATCATACAAGTGTCCGGCTCGGTTTCTTCCTTTTCCTCACTTACAATACAAGTTATACATTTATGGTGGTTTACTACTATGGGCCCTAATCCGCCATTGGGCTCTGGGCCTCTGAGCCTCTATAGTTAGAGTGCCAGATACTTCATCTTCATGGGCTATTATGCCGGACTCCTTGTGAGTGTAATCCGGCCCCTCCTGGGCGGTTTACACTCAGTAGTCATATCGCCAACAATCCTCATCCTTTATTTTTTAATTTGTATATGGGTCCAAATTTGTTTCATGACAAGTGGGCCCCTCGGTGTGTAGGTTGTAGCACTTTAATTTGTGGGTCGAAATTTGTTCCATTCCAAGTGGACTATCGGTGTGTAGTTTTGTAGCTTAATTATAATAATTAAAGAGAACAACAGAGTTTTTTTCAATAATACCATGGTGCGACATTGAAGGCGAGAAAGGAAGTGCGAGAGAGCAATGACGGAGCCAGAGGAAAATCAAATAGGGGAGTTGCGGGGGTTGCAACGGTGTTTGGAGTAGTTGTGGGCCAAATGCTACAAAAATATATTCTAAACCGATCGGAATAAATGCCTACACAAATTAATCCAAGGTTGGAGTGCCCCTCGCAATGTAAATAGCTCCGTCTTTGCAAGGGATGGAGAGGTAGCTTCAACGCGTGGAAGATACGGTGTGAGAATGTGAGGTCAATAGAGATACATATAGATAGAGAGACAAAGTGAGTGTGTTCCGACATTCATTGAATAGATATATATGCTCTAGAGAGATATTGTCCGATTGAGCTTTTGGCAAAGGTAAGGGCTGTAAGATAGAGCTTGAGAGATGATCCAGTCACAGACGTGTAGATATATTTTGTGAGTGGGAGGAAGCAAGGTCAATCGATCACATAGGCTCGCCGTGCGATCGAAAGAGTGAGACGGGTTGGAGAGAGTGACCTAGATCACTACAAGAAACCTGTTAATTCATGACGGATTCCGGATGACAATTTCAGAAACTGTCATGGATGGGCTGGTACAGCTCCGCAAGCCCGCTGAAGCCCTCTCAAGCCCGCTAAAGCCCGACTAACTGCTCCCCATATAAAAACCTAACCCTAACACATTCTCCATCGGCCCCTCTCCCTCCTCCGCAGCCCCCTCCCATTCCCCATCGTCTCCCACACATCGCCGCCACCTCATCGCCTCCCTCCTCCTACAGCTTGCCAGCCGACCCTCTCCCTCCTCTCACCTCAAGACCGGGCGGCTGCTAGATCCGCCACAACCCCCACCCACCCATCCCTCTCACGGCCCATCTCTCTCCCACGAACCTCGGCCGCCACCAACGCCTCCAGATTCGGCAGCGTCCCACCATCACAAGAAAGCACGCTCACGAGCTCGTCTTCAACCTATTTGTCCTCCAAAGACGGGCCGATCCGCCTCCCGGCCTCCGGCGCTTGTCCGCGAACCGTAGCCGCCACGGCTAGGGTTTCGGCTGCGGCGTCGCTTCCACCACCGACGGGTCTCCAGCGACTCGTCTTCGTCGTACACCGCGCCCCCTCCCACCCTCTACTCCTCCTGGATGGCGTCCCCTAGCTCGGCGCGCTCGCGTGCGTTGGGCTGGACGGCGATAACCCCGACCCCCTCGCCGCGTCGCCGGCACGGCCGTGCTTCCTGTGGCGACATGGATTGAACTTCATATTTGTTATTTGACCCATCGTAGTTCTGCTTCATTGCGATCTGAATTGCGAAGTTGGAGGAATTTTTTTGAGGAGTTGGGTGTGACTGATTTTGTTCAGGTAGTGAAAGTTGAGAAAAGAAGTATTTGAGGTTGTTTACGTACAAGAGTAGCAAATTAGGCTCTATATAGTCAGGAAACTGTCTGATGCCTTCTTGGTTTGATTAAAATTACAATGAGAATCAGGTAGCCGAAGTTTTAGTTGACTGTTGTTGGTATTGATGCTCAAGTGGCAACTATTGAGTTATTTTGAGAACCTATAACATGATCGTGGACCCCTAATGGATGATCGATGCATAATCCCTTTAGGCTGCATGTTATGTGTGTTTCTTTTTTCTTGTATTATTAATTGATTCTCATAACCACCGAACAATTATCTCCATCTATTATGTTCAACAAAGAATCGCTATGTAAAAGTTAATCTTCAAACTTGAAAAGTATCATACTTATCTTAGCATGTCTCATGTTCGCAACATCTCCGACCTTTATTATTCATTACATACCTTTGGAAAAGTTAACCTTCAAACTGGAAAAATTAATCTTCATGCCTTGTTGCTTAACACTGTCATTTCTCACTCGTGTTTTAGTATCGCGGCCGATGGATGGGAAAATGTTTGGCGAAGGTCTAACACTTCGGGTGATAGGTTGTTATATTAACCTGAATCTTTTGAAGTCTTTGCATAACAATTGCTATTTAGAATATAATATCGTATTTTCCTATGTGTTTTGATTCGACCATCTCCTGGTGTCCATGTATTTTGATTCGCTTGTACCTTAATGACTATTAAGTAATTACTTAAGCCATGCAATAAATTAAATTTGTAGTTCTCTGCATCGCGTATAATGTTTGTTAGTGATGCCATTTTTTTTGGCGTATATACTTTGTTATTCTCGTTTGTAGGCTCTGTAAATTTCAGAACTAAGGAAAAAAATTGTATGTGCATTGCATTTTTGTGTCTTTCCACGTACCAAAATTGAAAAGTAGAACTGCACCGCTTCTTACCGCCTAATAAAAGGAATGTTGTAATTGGTTCTATCACTTCCAGAACGTTGCATGATATATTGGGAAAAGGGAGTTATCCACCTTATGTATTACTTGGATGTCGCTTAATGTTCTAGCATTTTTGTCTTTATGTATTGTTGAAGCAATGTTCCTTGTCTGTTATATTTCTCTACTTATGTGCATTATATATACTAATGCAGTATTACTATGTTTGTTACGATTTCTTAAGTGCTGTCTCAAAGTTCTCGATGTTTTCTATTTCCAAGACTCATGTTGTATTTGGGGATTATTTCCTGGCTCAGGTTTCCACCGATCGGTGAGGACGATTGATGATGACAATTGAGCAGTGAATCCATCCAGCGATGTAATTAAAGAGACGCGAAGAATTGTCTTTGGAGACAAAAGTACTTGGTGTGTCAATTCTTCCAGACACTCATCAACAATGGCGATCACTACTGCATGCTCACACTACAAAGACGTAGTCGATCAGAACTATTTTATAATAGTTTAGATATAGTTCCACGAAATATTCTGCGAACCAACGTTGGCTGTATAGCTCTTACATTCATCATTACTTCCACTGGTTGTTATTTCTTGCAGCTTACGATAGAGATCAGATTTCCATAGACCATCATATAAGTTCTAGGTTTGATTTATTTCATGCAAGATTCTGTTATGAAAATCCAGTGGTAGTGGTTATAGTTTATTAAATTATGTTAAGTGAAGTGTGGAAGTATCTCCACCTTCAAAATTTCATTTTATTCCTGTTTTACGTACCATTGCAAATTAATTGAATTTGACCAAGTTTATAGGAAGCCATCAACATCTTCAAAGACGGAATTAATTTCATTAGATTTATCATAAAATATATTTTCGTAATATGGAGTCCACTTGTTGTTCTTGATACTTTACTATACCTTTGGGAAGGTTGTTACAGTTCTCCTTTGTGGTGAGAGCATATTGTAAATGAAGGATATTGTTTTTACAGGTTTCCTTGATTTGTGAGAGGCGCATAAGAAGGTTGAGCTGCCGAGGTGAACTTGATGATTAAGAGGGTGCATACAATGTTGATGTAATCTAGTGTAATTGTTATTGAGGGCATGTGAAGTAATGTTGTATGTGTTTTTGGCACATTTTAGAAGGCCTTTACTTGCTGAAATTATTGAATAGAAATTTGTGAAATGGCAAAACAATGGATCCGTTGAATGAAAATTAATTGTGCTGTGAAAGCTTTTTTATTATGTGTAATGTCTTGTGCCATAGCTGGTTGGATGAATATTATGGGCTGGATTGAAAAAATTTGGCTAAACTGCCACTAAAAAAATAGGGAATCGGCTTGGCTATGCAGGATGCCACGTCAGATCCACGCTGGTGCCACATAGATTCCATGTCAGGCCCATGTTAGTACAATGTTAGGTCAATCCATGACGGATTAGTCTGTCATGGAGGACCGGGCCTAGGCGGGCCTAAGGACTGATCGGTGACGGACATGATCCGTCATGGTGGCACAGTTGGCAAATTATGACGCGATATACATGACGGATTCTAAATCCGTCATGGACCTCCCTCGTTGACGGTTTTGCACAGTTTCATGACAGATTGAATCCGTCATGTATTAACAAGATTCTTGTAGTGGATAGACAATGTGCGTGAGAGAGTATACAATGTGAATAGGTCGAATTGGGCTCAAACATGGTGATATATTGTTTTTGTCCGGGTTTATAGCGAGACACTATTCGAGTTGAATCCTCAATGCATTCCATAGATAATCTGACTACTTTTTATGTTTTCATGAATCTCAGATTCTGAACAGCATCATAATGATTATGAGCTTGCACGCATGAAAGGAATGAAGAAGAACAATGCCATGGCTGTCAAACTTGGCATTAAGGGGCTGGAATCAAGTCTGGATGCAATGCAATGCAAACGCTCTCCACCTACAGATTCATGCTCAGAATATCATCCTAACAATGATTCTGAGCTAGAGGGAGACCTAAGTCAATGTAGCTCCCTAGTGAAGGAGTCAGATGAACATGCCCTATCTTATTCACCCATCAAGGTGCTTGCTCTAACTTTCCAAGGTTACATTTGTCGCACATATCTTGCAACTGATGCTTTGCATTGCTTCTACTTTGTTGAACTGCCATCAGCTTAGTTTACACATCGTGTATGTGAATACGCCCTGCCTATCCATTTTCAGTACATATTCCATATGTCATCATACCTTATTTATCCATTCAAATGCGGTTCTTGTGTATCAGACGTTCAAAAGGAAGAGGGCGATTTTGCTGATCGTGGAGGAGCACAAGCAAAGTATTTAGAAAAGGTAGTGGCACCTGATAAATCAAATAGCCCATTAGGTGTAGTTGCAATATCACCTGACCCACAATACACCCCAACTCTAGCAGACTCTAGCCCTACTACACTGGTAATGCTAGTTGACATAGCACCAGCTATACGATGCAAAACCCCCATTCCAGCAAAGAGTACACCAAATCCATTTGTCAAATCCCTTTTCGATCCAGAGAGAGCCCCAATTGCAGCAAATAGGTCTGTTGTTCCATTTCTTCCCAGTTTAGAAGATGAAGCTTATGTTGTTGTGAGGAACTTTGTGCGCATCTTTCCTTCATGGAAAGATTATACCGCAGAAACAGAACAATTTCCAGTCTTCCTCCGCAACTTACGCGTAAGTAATGTACTAATGTAATTCATGGTCATTACTGCATATGTTTCTGCTGACAGAAGACACAGGATTTCATTCTTTTAAACAGGCGAGGAGCAAACTGGATTGTAAAGACGAGTAAGGGTTGGTTGCACTTTTCAAGCACTCGTTGATGAAGTATCGTTCCTACCTGAGGCAAGCGCACTTCGATGGCAATCCTCTGAACGAAATTTCTGTAAAGTCTCCGGTGCTACATTTATCCGACGGTGACTGGAACAATCTAGTTACACATTGGTCTCGGCTGCAGCGTAATGTACTGCCTGTGATATCACATCACAATTTGAACTACATTTCTGCATTTGCCTTAATGTCTCACTTGTACGAAAACTGTTAGCAGAAGAACATTTGCTCTCAAGGGACCACAGAATCTCGCAACTATACTGTACACTACATTGCTCTTGTGAGTCCCTCTTGCCATGTATGACCATACCTACTTTCGTAGTTGTTTGATTATGTAGCATCACTGCACATGTTAGCCTCATAATTGTCCATATCGTGGACATTATAAGATCCGTATGGACTCTTACATAAATTTAGAATCAACCCAATGCTTTTGAAGAGGTTTAGCTCTGCATTCCTCTTGTAAGGACTGAACATGGTCTATCATTGTACTTACATTAACAACTACTCCCTCCGTCCCATAATATAAGAACGTTTTGTACAGTACACAAGTGTTCAAAACACTCTTGTATTATGGTAAGAGGGATTGGTTCATTGTGTAGCATTCTACATCTTATCTCCCTCGCCCACCATTTACTAAAAAAGATGAGATCTATATTTAACCATACCAACAAGTAGAATACACAGACAATGCCAGTGCAGAAGTGTAGCCCATTGCTCTTGTCAAGACATTTTGTCCTCAGAACGCTTGTACTTCCTGTGGATTGGTAGTTGATTATGTAGCATCAATCTGCATCTTATCTTCATTATCCTCTATCCCTTCTAGTATTATCATATCTATAATTACTCTCTACAAAATGTAGAGTACAGGCAATGCTTATGAGGAAGATTCTGTGCTGAAATTCTTGAGTTATCCTTCCCTTGACATGGAGAAGGGCATTATAAAGAAGGTGTTAACTGTTAATGTAAGTCAGTCCTTCTAAAGCCTTGATCCTCAACTGCTGTTTAATTTGCTCATACTCCCTATCGTTTACTTCTGTTTAGTTTGCTGTTTCTACTAAAATGTAAGTTCTATGTTTTACTTGTAAAACCAAATTCCTTATTCATACCATGCACATTAATTAATACTCCCTATATGTATGCTTGTTTTTGTGGATCTATAATCCAGTGTGTGGTGAAGCATCCCACGTTTGCACCTTGTCATCTCGTGTTTTATCTTACTAATGTGGCTGATGATACGAACAACATGCCATGCACATTAACGAAAATAGATACAATGATTTTCTTTGCCCTTCATCTATGCTTGTTATGTTGACATGGTAATCCAATAGTGTGGTGAAGCTCCCCGCAATATGAACAATGCCAAATTATGCTATTGATATTTTGAACTTACTCTTTATTTTCTAATTTGAAATTGGATGGAATTGACAGCACAGTTATCATCTTTGTGAATACATGTGCAAAACATGTCATCTCTCTGCTTTGTTTCAGGGTGATATGCCTGATGGCATGCACAAGTCTGCTGAAGGCTGTGAGACAAACCCAACGTATATTGCAGCAAAGAAGGAAAAACATCTTGAAGATAGTGAGACAACCCCAAAGTCTTGTCTTGATGCAGTGTTCAAGTTACTTGAGACTAGCAGTTAGACAAGCTCACATAATTCGTTGTCTGAATCAGTTTGATTTCTTCAGTGCCATGCATCTCAACTTCGACTTGGAGTCCTATCTCTAAGAAAGATTGCAGAGAACACCAATGAGAACCTCATCGCTAAACGACTACACCTGGAAGCTATGACCGACATGCTAGGCCGGTATCACAGCCTTGCTTGCTCAGCTTTCATGCAGTTCCCCAAGGCTAACCTTTCTTGAACTGTCTTGGAAGTGGTCTCGGTTCAGTATTATTTTGTTACACTGCAATGGTGCCCAGTTTTTGTAATCTGCTTCTTCGTTGCGCTTTATGATCACTGGTGGCGAACTTCGATGCCCAGTGGATGTAATATACCTTAAATCCTTTATTGTATAGTGTAGGTTTATTCTTAATTACTATGCCGCAATTTATTTATTGTATAGAGTAGGTTTGTTCTTAATTCCTACTAGTTACTGCCATCATTCGCTATCTGAAAAAAAATCATATGTAGTCGACCGGGCCGAAACATTCGACTCTAATGGGCCAGGTTTTTAGCGGGCCACAATTGGACCGGCCTGCGTCTTTCTTGGGCCCGAATGATTGGGGCCTTCACACATTGCGCCAGGCCCACAACTTACACCGACAAATATTTTAGTTGGGCCTTTTGTCGACCCAGCGCTTAGTTTGGCCTAGGTAGCATTGGGCATTAACAGGCTGAATTTTGTACTAGCCTGTTACGGCCTAGATGAAACCATGGGCCTTTAGCAGGCCGAAATGCATGTTGGGCCTCAATTTTCACTAGTCGTCGATGGGCCTTCAGCAGGCTGAATGTAGACCGCCTTTTTTGGCCCTGTTAGCTCAAAGGCCGTTACCAGGCCGAAACATATCTCGGGCCTTAGTTGGCCCACTAATATCATGGGCCTTTAAGAGGCCGAAAGCTTAGTACAAGCATCAACGGGCCGAAGTATGCGACATGCATTTAACAGGCCCAAAGTCACGTTGGGCCTAACTATTGCCACCTTTAGCACGGACCGTTAGTGGGCCCGATGTCCCGTCGGACCATATATGGCCCATGGGCAGCATGGGCCCTTAGGAGGCCAAAAGCCAAACGGGGCTGAAATGGGCTCATGTCTACGTCTGGCCTCTAACAGGCCGAAAGTCACTGGGCTGTAGTTGGGCAAGAATATTCAGCGAACAATTAACGGGCCAGATCTGGCTTCGGGCCATAAATGGGCCCAAATATCAGGCGAACAGTTAACGGGCCAGATGTGGCTTCGGGCCGTAAATGGGCCTTTATTAAGCAGTCAGTTATTGGCCTGGCCCACTAGTACCTGATTAAGTACTACGGTTTGGTCGTCCTTTTTAACCTATATGGGCCTTTGTTGGGCCCAACCACGTGTCGACGTATCATAAGCATGTCTCCTCCAATGGACGGGCGACATCTGGCACAGTGACTAGCTGACAGGTGTTCCCTCCGGCCAATCAAAATTTTACATGTGGAAATCTACCATTGGTCGGGGCTGTTAACGGCTTATCGGATGCAAAACCCGACCCGATAGCTTAACGGCGTTCCGTTACGGTGGATGCCACGTGTCAGTCACCCTTGACGAAAGCACTTCTGTGACGCGCGATTTATCGTCATGGAAGTTGACACTTCCGTGATGATAATTTTGGTAATGTCATGGAACACTTCTACGACAGCACATGTATGACTATCTTTATTCTGCCACAAAATTGTCATAGATGTACATGCACGACAAAAAACGCGACCTATTGTGACAAACACTTATCATCACGGAAGTGTATTTTTTTGTAATGCCTACCAGTGCACCATTGCTATCACCCCTTATCCCCTCCCTCTAGTCACGTTCTCTCCCCTCCCCTTCCTCCTGACACACCCACCCACCTCCCTCGACTTTGATCTAGATCGGGAAGCCCCGGCTGCCCGCCTCTTCCTCGCCCTCCCGACCACGGCAAGCCCCCTTCCCCCTCCCTCACAACTGATACAGGGCAAGGGGTGGGCGGTGCCCCTCCCCTGCTTATTGCCGGTCGCGTTCTCGGGTAAGGGGGTTATGGTCGGTAGCAGCGCTAGGGTCGGCTAGTCGTTGGGCGGCAAGGGCATGGCCAAGCGGTACTACTTCTAGGGCAGGAGCCGCCTCACCAGAGGAAGCTACTGGAGGAGACTGACGAGGGCATCTTGGCCCCCATCTTTGCAGCAGCGGCCCAGTGCGGCAGCTCCTGCTGTAGATCATCGGCCCGGCGTGGCGGCTCCCGCTGCAGCTCCCCCGCTCGGGGAGGCGGCTCCCGCTGCAGCTCCTCGGCCAGGGGAGGCGGCTCCCGCTGCAGCTCGGCGGCCCACCAGGCGACTCCCGCTTCAGCTCGGCGGACCGACGGGTCCCGGAGATCCCGCTGCAACTCGAAGCTGCAGATGGTGCGCTCGTTGCTGGTAAAAACTAAGTTCTTCCAGTGATTCATGGATTTACAATTTTTTTGTGTGAGCTCGTTGCGTTGCCGGTAATAGCCATGGCTAGGCGACAGTGTTAATAGTACTAATTACCCTCCACTAGCAATACTACTTCCAGGGCATGCAACTCCATGATTAATAGTACTAATTACCCCTGACAGTGTAAACTAGTACTGCTTCAATCATGGAGTTGATGGCTTAGTGGCCGGCGGTGGATCTGCCTCTCCACTAGCCATGAACATGATGACGCAAGCAAAATAATCAATCTATGATTTGTGAGTGCCTGGTTGCGTTGGGTAAAGACATGTAAAGAAAGTAGATATGATTTGTTCCCTATTAATTAGTTGCTTCGGTTGGACACATGGCCTTGTAAAGAGAAAAGATTTGTACGGTATCAAATTGTAAACTAGCCACAGGGAACTGTCTCCTTTCGCATGGAGAAAAAAGGGATAGAAATTCGAAAATGATTACAGTAATTGAAAAGGGCAAATCATCAAAAGTAAAATGAAAAATGGGGCAAATGATCTAATCCTATGTGAAGTGGGGCAAATCATCTAATGCACAGCTAATTTTTGCCTATTGCTCTATTTGCCTGCAGGGGAGGTATCGTGGAGCTCTAAGGCGGCCTTAAACACCACCGATCTGGTCAGAGGTTGGGCAGATAAGGCCCTGCATCTGCTGCTCCTTCCCATGTACGTGTTCATCCCAGTCTCTGACTCTCTATAAATACATAACTACGTAGCGGCTACCTAGTATGGATATGAATACGAGCTTGCAGGATTGGATTATGTATCCGACCTCAATGCTTAATTAGTTTGGCGGTTTGTTGCACGCATACATGCATGCATCATGGTAGAGAATTGAAATAACTAGCTCTATCTACTTCGTGGTTGAATGGTTTGCATTGCAGTGTATGATCAAATTCTGTACATCTAACATTTGATGAATTAGATGCAGCTTGCTTTTGAATCAAATGATTTATTTATGTGTATGATGCGTTAAAAAATATCTCTGTATGAGTCCTGCGTAGGTCCTCGTTGGAGGAGAGGATGATGGTGAAGCAGCAGAGGAAGATGGTGCCCGGCCATGGCGAGCGAGGAAGCCCCAAGATTGATAGGTGGCTCCCTCCTGTCATAAGTTCAGATGTCGCACAACATGTATGTTGTGCAAATCGGAGAGATCCAGAATGCTTTTCTCATGTATTTTTGTTATCTCATGTATGGATTTGGGTCGTATTTCAAGCAGGTAATAACCTACTCTGATGCTTTCGCTCTAAGAGAAAAGTGTGCCACCCCTATCCTCAAGCAGGTAATAATTAATCATTTATGAGCTGATGGACAACAATTACTCTATTCTTCCACCACTGCATCAGTCAATCAAATGTCATCATGTATCAATGATGTGAATATGTGAAGAAAAATCGTATGTGCTCTGTTTTCTTATTTTTATGAAAACCAGGCATTGTATTTATTTTTTATAGTTTATACACATACTGCACTATTAATTAAAGGTTATAACCTCACTGAAACACTAATGGACGCAAAAAAGAAGAGTGGTAGTACTATCAATGGTTCAGTCAACGCCTCAACAACGTCTGCACTACTTCTGATTATGTTTTTCAGTAGCTTTTTTCTGCACCTTTTTCTTTCAGTTCTTAGTGCTGCTGCCCCATGAACACATTTTTTTATTTGACTGTACATTCAAATGAAGCCTTTGTGAAGTATACACTCCAAAATTCAGTTAACAGTAGCCTAACTGAATTTTCTGTTTCTGAATTTATGAACTCACTTTATATTCAGTTTATAAATTAACAATAGCTTCAAAATTAAGTATCACTCGCATGGATCAACTTTTATTTTATTTTGTAGGGGATAAAGTCCAGATCATGAATAATGGCATTACAAGTGAACTTGGCATAATTACACATGTCCTGAACCTCATAGAATCTGACACTAGCAAGTTTTCATTGGCATGCAAGTACTACTTTTACATTGTCATGACAGGAACAATTAATTTGACATGTATCAATGGTACTTCTAAAACATTTCGTTCATGTTTCCACAAATATGGTGAAGATCAGTTCATATGTATTTTGCATATATGAATTATCTCATGTTGCAGGGATAAAGTGAAGAAAAGGAAGAAAAGATTACCAGAAGATTAGTTTTAGGATTCTCTTTTATTTCCTTGCAATTTTCCTTTTATTGGATACTTGTAAAGACATTGTAATATTCTTACTACAATAAAAATTATGATTCTATTTCATTTTTTGTTTTTAAATTATTTTTCCTTATAGGTTGTTTTCTGTAAGTTTGGATTTTTTTGTTTTCTAGATACATTACTAGTGGCGCATTTAAGCCCTTATTAGTGGCTCATCTTTCTTTATTACTAGTGGCGCACCTATAAGGCTATTAGTGGCGCACCTGGAAGGAATACCAGTGGAGCACCTAAGGGTTAGTAGTGGCGCACCATGTGGTGCGCCACTCGTATTTGGATTACCAATGGCGCATCAAAGGTGTGCCATTACTAACAATTACTAATGGCGTGTTAATAGTGGCGCACCCATAGTGCGCCATTAATAGCAATATGTGGTGTGCCACTAATAGCCTTTTTTCTAGTAGTGGTAGGCATGTCTATGTATATAGAAACGGTCGACGGGGATTGTGCGTGTGTATGCTTGTGAGAGGAAGAGTGCTTGTGATAAAGGTTAGTTAAAGCAGTCGTAAAGGGTTACGAGGGGGAGGGACGGTTATGTCGAGATCATGTCTACGAGAAAGACACCTCGGGAGAGAGTGTGTGAGCATGTGTGAGAGACCATCGATGGAGAGTGAAACTACAAGTAAAAGACTGATGTACACATTGATTAAAGAGGTAAATTGTATCCAAATATTAGTATAGGATCATGATATTTGCAATTCGCGTAAGTAACGGTCATTGATCTGTCATACATCTAGATTCTATCGAATTTGAGCATGTCTATGTTATTATTCAACATAATTGAACCACATAGTTAGTATTTTGAACTCCAGACAATGCATCGCTTTAGCAATCGGATATAAACGTGAGTATAGTTCATGTTGTGTGTGTAAAGCACATTATAGATACAAAAGTTACACAATGAACATTATAAATAGGTACCTATGAACTAGCATATATTTGATTTCTATTTAAGGTGATTTAAAAAATCAAATTAAACATGAAGTCCATTCAATTATTTGAATTCGATATCATGGCATTTGTAAATCATACCTAAATTATGGGGCACCAATCTTTGCTCTGATTTTGTACATAATATCATATGTAGTCGTGTACAAAATAGATTCAAATTTAGATCCTCCATTCCAAAATAATCGTAGTTATAGGATTTTCAAGTGTCCAAATTTCAAAAAGAAGCGGATAATTTAATTAGGTATTCAAACATACAAGGTCAAATTTAACGTTGTCTATTTAGGTCAATCCTCGAAGTTCAAGAGTACACTAAACGTGAATGCTTGTGTTTCAAAATTTTGAACGAACCGCCAAATAAGCCTCTAGTCGCCCAAAACCATGTGAGACCAATGTTTGGTAGTACAAGGAAATTACTTTTCTAATAACTCCGACCCGTCGTCCAAAGGTCTAAACCAGGGTAGATTTGTAGCTTCATCTAGATGCCACGCAACCACCTCCAAAAAACATTCATACACAATGGCCGCCTAAGGACACATGTGTGCGGCCAAAATCGCTCCCGCCCACTATTTGGGACACCTGGGATTACCATCCTACCCCCGACCCGCAGTAGGTCCGAAATTTAAGAGGGGGCAAAGTTTGTACCTTCCCCAAATTTCCAACAAGCGTGTCCCATCTTCTGTTCAAAAAAGGCAAAACCAAGTGCATCCCAGACCGAAACATGGTTCTCCCTTAGCTCCACCCTTCCCCCCGCCCACATGTTTGATTCCCCATTCGTACTCCGTGGGCACAAAAACTACCTCTCCACCAGCCACGAAACCACAACGTCCTCCGTCCGCCACCCCATCCCACCAATCAACCACCGCCCTCCTCCATCATGCCGGAGTCGATAACCCGACATCGTCGTCCATCGCAACCTCAACCGCAACGCCCTCCACGGCTAGTAGTTGAAGCCGAGTCTGAGTCATCCATACCCGAGCCAGTTCAACCACGCCGTCCCGTGCCTCACCGCTGCCGCTCCACCTTCGCCACCATCCACCGCACCGGAGCTGTTCCTGCTACGTCGTCCTTGGATCTGCTTCCCCTCCGCCGATATACGGCCACGGCAACATAGTCAACAATTTGGCCATGGGTTTGTCAAAGGATCCACTGTCCTGCAAAACATCGGTTCTCCCGGGAGAAAAAACAAGATCGTCGCGACATATGGAGGAGACCACACTGGCAGCCGATAATGGTATTCCTCTTTCCTTATTCGTGCAAATCTTACATGTCTACTTGCATGGTATTCATCCCACAGAAGACACTAGTTGACCGCTTCTTCTTGATACTAGATGTTCCTAGTAACTCGTGATGCACAAGGTTTCTCCTCATATACTATTTCACCTTAGCTAGAGGTCCGTCGCCCCCTGGATTTCAATTCCTAGGCAGTTGATTCCCAATTAACGGAAGAATTCCCCGGCGTAACAGGCACTAGTCTGCCCATTACGCCGGGGAAGCAGCGCCTTGGTATTTATCTTAGGGGCGTGTGGGGCCTAGAACCGTTGGCGCCCGATTAGGAGGTCGGACGGGCTTAAAGGGATGGCCTAGGGGCGCTGCCAAGCACGGAATTGGTGTGAGGTCGAGGTGAGGGCGGGGTGGCAGAGGCAGGGGTCTGGGCCGATGGTCGCTGGCGGTTCGATAAAGATCGTCAACAATGACTGGAGGGAGGCTGACGAAGGCCATTTGCCCGTTCCTTATAGATCGGACGGTTCATAAAAAAATCAATTGACCTATTTATTTTCAGTCGACTGTTATCTTGATATGACCACATGTGCTGTTGTGCTGGAGGAGTGCGTGCATTTCCTGTGCTCATATATTACAAAATCATACGGAGTAGAATCTAATTTGGTTTGCTATGCAATGTTGTGGAGCTATGGTATGTCTCCAGTAATTTATTTTTCAGCCACCTGATATTTGCTACTTTTACAGTGCACTAGTTCTGCACACACTTCACCCATACTCTCACTATTGTGTTTTCACGCAAGGGTATTTCAGACCCTGCCTTGAGAGAAGCAGAAAATAAAAGAGAGAAGTCACTCCAGCTTCGTATGCGGGAAGGCAAGACACGTTACAGCGCTATAAAGGGTGCAGTGTTAGTAGATGGATACGATAAACGTAGCTTTGGAGTTGATGACCTCGCTCGCAATGAACCACCATCCCAGGTGCTTGCTTTAACTTCGTGGTATCATATGTGGTTGCATGTTCCATATGGTGTCTAGCTTGTATTCGAAAGGCCGAAGCCTGTCTTTATTAAGATAAGGAAAGATATTTTTTACATGAACCACCATCCCGTGAGCACCAGAAGACAAACAGCTAGTCAGGGCAATGACCTAGCCAGTGACAAGCCCAGCACGAACATGCATCACCTGGAAGCCAACTAAAAAGCCACGATGGTGGCGCAGCAGCCCGCCTCCCACCAGGCTCTCAGGTCCTAGATGATCATGCTCGCTACTCAAGCCGGATGTCTAGCTTTTATTGGTTCCATTTTGGTTAAATTGCTTCTGCTTAGCTTACACATTATAGCTTTGAATATGACATGCCTTTCTGTTTTTGGTAGATACTAGTACATCTGCCTATTAACCATGTTGTTACATCAAACTAATGTTCTTGTGTATCCCTCATCAATCACTTATGATGTGGCAGTCAGGCAAGTGGACTACTATGAGTAAAGATCCCCATTTAAAGAATGCAGTGCCAGCCTCCCGACATGATTCTCAAGAAACAGCAAGGCTAGATGAAGATAGTGAATGTAGCTCTGTAGTTGATTACCGCATTTCCCCTACACTAGCATCGCAGGTGCTTGCTCTAACTTGGTAGCGTGATATGTGGTTGCATGTTGCATATGGTGTCTAGATTGTAATTCTTCCAATCTGGTTAAACTGCAGTGCTATTCTGCTTAGATTATACATTATACCTATTAATGTGACATGCCTTCCTGTATTTAGTACACAAAACTATTGTTTTTTTGTATTTAGCTTATACATCTGTCTATTAAGCATGTCCTTACATAAAACTATTATTATTTTTTCATCCCGCATCAATCTATATGACAAGACAACTTTAGTATAAGCAGTGCGATATTAGTTGCATCTTTCATATGATTTATAGCATGCGCTACTTCTAATTTGTTGAAATGCCACTTATGATGGGACGCTTTTAACTTGGAAGAGTCATAGTGGTTGCATCTTTCATGTGATGTCTAGCTTGCATTGCTTCTTATTTGTTGGAATGGTTTCTGCTTAGTTTACACAAACAGTTGTGAACATGCCATGTCGTCCTGTTTTTCGTACATATTCCATCCTGGTATCATGTGTTTGCCTTCCATCAAAGTAGTGATTGTCGATTATCATGCATCGAAGTTACGAAGAGAGAATTTTATTGCTTTTTTATGTCGGTTTTACTTGACAATTCAAAATCAATAAAGTGGAAGGAAGTTAGCAAGGCAGCGGATAAAGGTTCTCCTTCCAAATGGAGGGCCTCTACAGATTCTACTCCTCCATCCCCCAAGATGATTTGGAAGACAACACATGCATAGACACTCAACGTAGATGTGTTGATGATGAGAACGTCTCCCCTAGTGCACCATAACAGGTTCTCCCTCTAACTTGGCACTGTTATATGTGGTTGCATGTTATGTGTGATGCCTAGCTTGTATTGCTTCTAATTTTGTTGAATTCCATCTCCTTAATTTACACATTATACTTGTGAATAAGACATGTGTTCCTGTTTCTTGAACATACAATATCTGTCTATCACACCATGTTCTTACATCAAATTACTACTGTTGTGTAACCTGCAACAATCACTTATCATAAGACACGTTTTACTTGGGAGTGTGATATAGGTTACATCTCACGTTCTTTTCTAGCTTGTACTACTAATTTGTTGAAAGGGCACTTATGACGAGGCAGTTTTAACTTGGTAGAGTGATATTTGTTGCATCTTTCATATGGTGTCTAGCTTTCATTGCTTCTAATTTGTTGAAATGCCTTCTCCTTAGTTTACACATCATAAGCTATGGATATGCAATGCTGTGAATATGAAATGGCACTACTGACGCGAGACCTCTAACTTGGTAGGGTGATGTTGTTTGCATCTTGCATATGATTTATTTCTTGTACTGCTTCACATTTGTTTAAACACCATTTATTATGAGACACTGTTAACTTGGCAGAGCCATATTTGTACCATCTTTCATATGGTGTCTACCTTCCATTGACTTGCTTCTAATTTAATGAAATGTCTTCTGCTGTCTTTACACATCATAATTCTAGTTATCTCTTCCATCCTGTTTTTCCTACATATTACATCCTCCTATCATGTGGTTGTCTAACATCAAAGTTTAGTTCGTCGGTATCACGCATCAATTTGTTCTGAAGAACTAAATTGTTATTCGTTTTTCTTGTCGGCTTCACTTAAAATGGCATAGAGAAAGAGGAAGAAACACAAAATGACAGGGAATGGGAAGCGGAAGAATCCTTCAGATTCAGCTGGTACTGACGGTGCAATAGAAAGTCAAAGTCCAGCAGAAAATTCTACAAACATGTTATCCCGTGCTACACGAGCTGCAAAACAAGCCAAATAGAAACAACTAGCTGCCACCAAAAAAGCAGATACAACCCTAGTTGTTGCAACACCTTCCATAGTACTACCAGCTGCACGAGTTACTCGTGCTTTAACTGAGGTAGTAGCACGTTCCCGAGCTCCCTTGCCACCTGACACTACTTCCCAAACACTCTTGACACAAGACGAGTTGGCAATATCAGATGAACCTTGTGAGCTTCAACAACAAGAATGTAGTTGCTGGAGTCAAGTTACAGTTGCATGCTTGTTTATATGTAGTCTCAAAGTTTGATGTACACTAACACTTCCTATGTTCGTTGTTGGACTAGCACCTAGGCGCAAGAGGAAAGAAACATCAGGGATAATGCTTGATAGGTTAACTAAATCTAGAAGAGGAACAATGGAGATCCGTTCTGAGGCAGGTTTTAAAAGGCCACGTGATGCTATAGAGTCAGCCAAGTTAGTATCAGAGGCAGCGGTTGCCGTTAGTTGTCATCTACGTATCCTCCCAACATGGATTCAGTATAGGTGTCGGCGTTCTAGATATGGAGGTATCCAGCCCTTCTTGCATATCGCCCAGCACGTGGCTCAGCTTCAGCATCAACAGCTCAAGACCCTCGCGAGGGGCCAAGCCTCACGAGGCGGACGACGCCAAGACCCCCGAGGGTATCGGCCTCTTCAGGCTGGCTCCCGAGGGGGGAAGAGTTCTATGCAAGGTATACCTCATGAGGCTCAGCTGACGTGAGCCTTGATGACCAAGGGCAGACATGCGCAAGGCGGGCGCAGAGCGTAGGTTTCCTCTTCGGTGCAAAGGAGGCCAGCCACAGGCGCGGAGTCCCGAGGAATCAGCCAAAGGTTTCCATTCTGGTGCAACAAGACCAAGACCGCCAGGACGGCAGGACGGAGGTCATCACGGAGCCCGCTGCCGCGTCATGACTAGAGGCTTTTCGCAGGCGAAGACTACTTTTGTCAGGATAAGATGGACTACTTGTCCCCCTTTCAAATCCAGCCGTTGTGGGATCCCTTCCCGCCAACATTTGGGAAGAGGAACAAGGCCACTATAAATAGGACTTAGCCACCACCATAGAGAGGGATCGAATCCGAGCTAGTTGACATCCCCTCAGCTCTATCGAGCTCAAGAACACCTCACCTCCTGAGGCCAGTTCATCCACTGTACTAATTCGTCCTCAGCCCACCGAGGCAATCCACCAAAACACTGGAGTAGGGTATTACACCGCAGGGTGGCCCGAAGCAGGATAAACTGTTGTGTCTCTTTGTCTCTTCGATCTCGTCTCTCTAGGCTTAGGAGGATCGCGAGTAGGCAGGCTGGGTAGGTTGAGATCTCCGCACGCACCCTAGAGTTCGAACCTCTCAAGGGTTTGCGGAACCCGTAATCCGACATTTGGCAAGCTAGGTAGGGGTGCATCGAATCCTCTCTTCCGTCGATCGATCCATCGCCACTCCGACACCTCCACGGCCGACGCACGCCGAGCTCGCACCGAGCGCCGGGCCGCAGTCACCGCTCACATTTGCCAGACTGCTCCAGCGGGTGATGGATGTGCTCATCGTTCTCCGTCTCGCCATGGGCTCTGCCGGCTACGGGCGGCATGCTTCTTCGTCGCACCTGTCGATGCGCCGTGACGGGCGCACCGCTACTCCGTCACTGACTACAGCAACTTCGTCCGCCCACGCGCGTCATTGCCCGGCGGACGCGCAGGCCGCTCAGCTCATGGTGTGGGAGCTTCTTCGCTACAGCCCGGTCGGCGACTTCTACGAGGAGTGGCTCGAGCGGATCGTTGAGCTCGTTAGCGTGGCCGGGGGCAACGCCGCCTCGGCCCGCTCATTGCCTCAACAGCCACCTGCAGCGGCCGACATGGTTCATGGGGCTCCTCCACCACCTCCGTCCTAGGGCGTCATCATCGAGCCAAAGCGTGTGGCACCATGGTGTAAACCGCTGCGCTCAGCTCCTACTCGGGAGGATGTGTGCTGCCAAGTTGTGTAGCGACCTCAAGGAGAAGCGCGCGTACTTCCAGCACCCCCGCACCAGGCCCGCGTGCCACCACAAGACGTGGCAGTGCATGTGCACCAGGACCAGGTTCCACCCCCTCGACGGGCTCCAGTGGCCACGGCAGGATGCCGTGAGTTCACCCCGGAGCTCCGTAACGTCATTTGGCCAAGCAAGTTCAAGCTTGACCTGCCTCCACGCTACGACGGCACCACCGACCCCACCGAGCTCCTACGGCTCTACGAGTTGAGCACCGAGGCGGCCAGCGGCGATGAGAAGATCAAGGCAAACTGGTTCCTGATGGCCCTCAAGGATGGCGCACGTTCTTGGCTCCTGAACCTACCCGGGGGTTCGGTCTCTTCTTGGGAGGAGATGGACGACCGCTTTATTGCCAACTTCTAGGGCACACACGACCGTCCGCCAGCGGCGGTGACCTACGTCGCATCAAGCAGCAACCTGGAGAGACCCTGCAGAAGTATATCCAGTGCTTCAACAACGTTCACCTCAAGATTCCCAAGGTGTTGGACGAGGCCATCATCTCAGCGTTCACTGATGGCGTCCATGATGTCATGATGAAGGAGGAGGTTGCCATACATGAGGATCTCTGCACAGCTCTGGAGATGTTCAACATGGCGAACAACTGCACAAGGGCTTAGGAGGGCCGCTTCTCCCTCCTCAAGCTCCCCGATGCTGACCCAGAAGACAAGAAGGCCAAGGCCAAGGACTTGAAGCACAAGGGGCCGGCCGTGCTTGCGGCCGAGCCAGAGATGAAGTGCGGCTGCGACCCCCCTGAGTCATCCAAGAGCAATCGACCATTCTGCATCTTCCACAGCCACAACACCAACGACTGTCAGGAGGCCAGGGCCCTCCGTGACGGGCGCCTCGGTTGATGCCCTGAGTGCAATGAACGAGGCTACGGTCGTGGAGGTGGCTGAGGTGGAGGACGCTGGGACGGACGCGACTACCATCAGAAGTGGCGCGACCAGCCTCGAGAGGACCGCTGGTAGGGCCAACCTCGCGATGGCGCCTGGAGGGAGCAGCCTCGTGAGGAGCGCCCTCACGGCAATGCAGTTCTGCCTCCACTGCCTCCACCGCCAAGAAGGAATGAAGATCACCACCAGGACGAGGGGGCTGGTGGCTTCCAGGAGCCACGAGCCATCGCTTGCATCTTGGGTGGCTCGCAGGCCCCAACGTCCCACCATATCTTCAAGCAGTTCGCGCATGAGGTGAATATAGCGCTCCCCAAGCCCGAAGCATCTCGCCCTCTTAGGTGGTCCAAGTGCGCATCACCTTCAGCTCCTCAGACCAGCTCAAGTGCGCGGCCACTGCTAGCACGCTCCCCATGCTCTGCTCTCCCATCATCAGCAACGTGGTCGTCACCAAAACTCTCAATGATGGCGGAGCAGGGCTCAATGTCCAATCTGTTCAGACATTTGACAGACTCCAAGTGCCATCACTACAAAAAAATACACTTCCGTGCAGATACCTGTTAGTCACAATAGGTCGTGTTTTTTGTCATGCATGTACATCCATGACGATTTTATGACAGAATCAAGATAGTCATACATGTGCTATCGTAGAAGTGTTCCATGACATTACCAAAATTATCATCACGGAAGTGTCCACTTCCATGACGATAAATCGTGCGTCACAGAAGTGCTTTCGTCAAGGGTGACCAACATGTGGCATCCACCGTATCGGAATGTCGTTATGCTATCGGGTCGGGTTTTGGATCCGATAACCCGTTAATAGCTCCGACCAATGGGGATTTTCCACATGTAAAATCATCATTGGCTAGAGGAAACACATGTCGGCTCACAGTTGGGACTGATGTCATCCACTCATTGGACCCAAGGCGCCTATGATACGTCAACACGTGGCACGGCCCAACAGAGGCCCGTTCCTGTGAAAAGGCTGGCCCGTTTGCCTTGGTCAAAAGGTGGCGGGCCGACCCATGGAAAGCATGTTAACGGTCTGTCCGCATATAGCCCATTTACAACCCGCTAACCCAGGGCCCGTTACGCCCTATCCGAATTAGGCCCAGTAGCGTCATCTGGGCCGTCCAATATGATTCCAGCCCGTTTTAACTTCCGGCCCATGTGTGGCCCATGACTTCTTTCGGCCCATATGAGGCCCTTTGTAACTCTTGGCCCATTAACGGCCCGTGGTGAAACTGGCCCGTAATGAACAGTGTATCACTTTATACCCATTAACGGCCCATTATTCCACTCGGCTGTTTCCAGCCCAAGTTATGTTTCGGCATTCTCAGGGCCCATTTATTCTTGGGCTCATTTGCAGCATTCGGTTACTTACGGCCCGTTACTGTCATTTTCTACTTGTGGGCCAAATTCAGCCCATCATTACAGTCGAACTGTTTGTGGACCGTTAATACGTTGGGCCGTTTTCATGTAAAAATACCCGTTGGGCTGTTTTCATACAGTTATCAAATACGGCCAGTTATGGTCCACGAATAGTACGGCCCATGATTGGCGAAATGATGATACGCCCCGTAGAAGGCCCATGGATCCTACGGCCTGTAGAAGGCCCATGGCCCTACGGCCCGTAAAAGGTCCATGGACCCTATGGCCCGTAGAAGGCCCATGGATCCTACGGCCCGTACAAAGGCCAATGGATCCTATGACCGTAGAAGGCCCATGGATCATATGGCTCGCAGGAAGCCCATGGTTACAATAGTTTGTGTGCTACCATGATTATTTTGGCCTAGTTGCCAAAAATAGGCTTTTGTGGACACTAGAAAAACACAGAAAAAGAACTGCAGTGACTACAAGCAAACAACTAAACAAGACAATGAGGAAATAAATAAGCAAGCAATTAACGCTAGCCTATTACCACTATTACACATATTACATCCACTAGGCATCATAGTTCGCCACCAGTTCAAATATAGGGAACAAAGCAGCATATTACATACACTGGCCATCAGAATTGGCCACCAGTGCAAATAAACGCTGCAGCAAAACATGAGCATAAGTGAAACAACTTCAGAAGAGCTCAAGAAACTTTATCCTGGGTATCCACCATGCTGGCAATAAGCTTAGCAAGCTTATTAGCTTTGTCCTATTTGGCGCTAAAATCCTCCAACACTTGTTGTTGCACCAGAAAGTATGCATCTGAATGCTCCAGGGACTTCCGCAGTCCTTCCGCTTCTTGTCGCAGCACAACTGATCGATGTCTTTCAGCTTGCAGTTGAGTCTCAAGAAACCAAATTGATTCAGACAGTAAGTTTGAATAGTTTGTGCAAGCGTTAGTGGCCAGTAACTCGAACACTAAACCAAGACAGGACTTTGGTGTTGTCTCACTGTCTTCAAGATAGTCTTCCTTAGCTGTTTTATCAACTTTGTTGGAGACCAACAAGGATGTGTGTAACATCCCAAAATTTAGAATTTTGGAATGTTATATTAGATAAATAACTATGCTTGTTGTCTGATTGATGGTTTGATTGATTGAGTGAAACTGAGTGGAATTTGAAAACTTTTGAAAGTTGAATGAGAGGGAATGAAATGACTTTCCCAAAACTTTCCCATCTGTCTTTTGGATCCCAATGAATTCAAGTTCATTCCAACACCAAACCCTAGAGTGAAGATGACATGACTTCTTCCATTTTGAAATGAATAGGGTTTTGAAAAGATTTGAATTTCATTTGGGAATATTTCAAATTCAAAGCTTTATGCAACTCAATGACTTTCATGAGGGAAGATAAAATGACTTCTTCAATTATATGAAATATGAGTTGGAAGTTAAAAGTATCAAATTGAAAGTCATTTGAAAGTGCCTTGAAACCCCTTTTCAAAAAATTGAGTTTTGGTATTTGAATTCAAATTTTGGCAAGTGGAATTCATTTCAAAAACTATGCCTGACAACTACTTGAGAAAAAGTATGAGAGGAGTAACATGACACTCCAAATATGTCGAAGAAAACAATGCCAAAAGTTTTGGATTCAAATCTGAATTTTATTTGAAATTGAAAAAATGGATTTTTATAAAGTTTGGATTTTGCATTTGGAAAATGTTCAAATGAAAGGGAATATTCCCCTGATCATTTTGGTATATATATACCCTATATAAAATATTTATAGATTATGTTTTATATCTGTTTTTGTTTTATTAAAAAAATAAATTCAAAAAAAAAATAGAAACCCCCCTCGGGCGCCACCAAAGCCACCCTGTGCCCAGCCAGGCCAAGACCGCTGCCGCCAAATGCCCACTGCCAATCGCCACCGAGCGCCTGACCGGCCACTCCTCGCCTGAAACGCCACGCCGACCACCCGCCGCCGCCTCTCTCTCTCATCGACCTGGGCCCGCCCATCTTCTTCCGCCGCCCCACGCCTCGCTGTTGCTGGATCGCCGGATCTCGGCGATCCGGGATCCCGATCCGTTCCTCGATCGCTTCACAGGTGCCGAGGCCCCACCTATAAAACCCGCCGCTCACACCCCATTCCCCTAGCCCTCGCCGAACCCCTCTCCTCTCATTCGAGCTCGCTGAGCCGAAGCTCGCCGCCGCCATACTCGTCGCCGTCGCCGCCCTAGACCACCCGACCCCATCGACTCCACTGTAAGCCTCCCGAGCTCCCTCAAGACCAAGACGCTACTTCCCCGACCTCACCGAATAGTTTTATTAGCCCGGCCCAGTTCGTTACGGTTCATTTAGTTAGGTTTATTTTTATTAGCCTGGCCGTTTTAGTTTAACCCTAGGCCCGTTTAGGCTATTTGACGCACAGTGCGTAGTATAGGCCCATTAGGCCTTTTTCTTTTATTTTTGTTTTTCTGTTTCAACAGAATAGTTTCTGTTTTGAAAAATTGATATCTTTTATTCTGTTTAATATTTTTAGATGATTCTTTTTTTGTTGGCTTGAAAATTTCATGTAGTTTCTGTAGAATATATATTTAGCTATGTAAAAATTAACTAAAATTGCTTTAATTTAGTTTTAGTAAGAATAGTAAATCTGCTATAACTTGAGTTAGAAAAATTATTTTTGGATGATTCTTTTTGTCCCAACTTTATTTTGGCATTGCCAAACCATAAAAATTAACTTGGGTATTTTAGGATTAATAAATAAATAGTTTTAAGCAGAATCTTATTAATCCCAATTAATTAACTAGCTACTGTTTTCCTATTAATTTAATTAGTAAATAAATTTATTTTTAACATGTGATTGATTATTCTAGGATAGTTTCTGTCACTTTATAGGATGAACTTTTATTTATAATAAATAAAAGTTTTATTTTATTTTCCTTAATAGAAATTGAATTAGGCCTAATAGGAGTTTCATATTAGATTTTAAATTAATTATTTTTGCTCCTAGTTGCTTAATGCATCCTTTTCTCGTTAAGTTAACATAAAACCATGATTAGGTTATGTTAGAAAATTTTTGTTATATAAATCTATTCTTGTTGTTATTTGAAGTAGGAAAACTTTGAGTTGTTTTTCTTTAAGTTTTCCCTTTGGGTTTTGCTTTGTTGGTTTTGGTGTGTTACTTTGTTATGTTATTGTGTTAAGTGATGTTATGCTATGTGCTTATTATAGTTATTGTTTGCCTCAGAGAGTTTCCTGAGTGCGAAGATTGCTACTACGAAACCCTAGTTTTCAAGATCGTCACCTGTGCAAGTTCACTTTGACCATGCTTTCATACCTATGTTTTAATTGCATTTAGTGACATCTTTGCAACCACCCCTCAAAGAGTGATATTGAAATTCTTGTAGTTGAGTAGTATGCATGAGGTAGGAAGCCATCACCCTGTTACCAAGCCCGGGACGATATTTTATTTTAATACTACGCTATAGTAGACGGGGTTTGGTATGAGTGCACGAGAGTGGTGTGAAGAAGGAGGATTCTACGTCAATGACGACAACTCAATGATGGAATCTGCAAGGACTGCATCTTCAAGACCTCAAGACTTCAAGACTCGAGACAGGAATTCAATACACACTACTGGGTGAAGGATTTGTTGACGGGCACTGGAGAACCCAGTGGTTGGCGGGATGCATGGAGAAGCGCCATGACATCTTGCGGAAAGCTTCACCCAGACTCAAAGAGACGGAAGAATACTTCATGCCCGGAAGCTTACCTGCAACCGCAAGTCATTATGGGCTCGGCTTGGTTGACCTTAGTGGTGACTCTGGCTGGGACGGTACTAGCAGATGTAGAACTACGGTAGGATGGGATGAGTACCGGACGGTGGTCGAGGAACTCTTCGGAAGACCATGTTTCGTCGTCTTGTTCTCAAACACCACGAAGTGCGAGAACGTAAAAAGAGGGATCGAATCTTGCGGTAAAGTGTCCAAACCTCTCGCAGAGGGTTTTAAACCTAATCGATTAGCCGTGTCCCGATTACGGACAATTTGAGCATCCGGACTTGGATCTATCTCGGAACTCTCAACACCGGATTGATAACTTAATTGTGGGCAACATATGATGATTTTGGGCTATGAGACATCGGTTGGCGGAACCATGTCATGATAGAAAACTCCATAGTACAGAGACTTCATTTATTCCTTTGATGTAGGGAAAATAAAATCAGCTTTACGCAAACAAAACTCGAATCTGAGAGCCACAAAGCCAAATTGCATATAGTATAGTTTTACCATCTGTTTATTCATGTTGTGATCTTGCCGGTACATTCAATGTAATGACCTACACGGCTGCAACGTATCATGTTGCGTATATTTCCTCGACGCAGTAAGAGTTACGATACAGGGTTACGGTCTACACTCATCCCGCCGATGGCGTTGATGGGACTCCACACCCGCTTGATTGTTTCCGCTGAGTATTATGAGGTATATATCATTTTACGTTATTTATACATGTGATTGCACTTTGATATATACATTGATGTACTGTGTGTGCCAAAGATATCGATCTGTGGATGGCACAGATACACAGAGGCTTGACCGTCTGAGGTCGGGTCGCTACAGATATGGTATCAGAGCACATGTTGACTGTAGGACGTGACCCTAGAAACCGGAAAGCCCTAGGACAGGAAATCTCTAAAACTTTATTTTCAAAAAGACTCTTACTTCTCATCTCTTCTGATTTTATCAAATAGACACTCTCACCTCAAAATAGTTAGGATATACCCCTTTTCCCTTTTGACCACATGAAGGATCAACTGAAGCCACTCCAAGAAAGATATCGGAGGACTGATGACCTCTTCCAAGTAAAGAGGATTTCACCATGTATTAGAAGCTACAACAGCTTGAAGACTCAAGATTTGAAGTTCCTAAAGAAATATTTGACCTTTAGAAGACCAAACCCCTGTTACACACTTACGTTAGATGCGACGATGTGTGAGCTGTCATTTGTTTGATGTTTTTCCGACAGCCACAAAGTAAAACTTGTTTCATCAAAAAAACTATTGTTTGTATTGTGTGTATATCCCCCCCTTACCTCTCTCTCATCTCACCTTAAAACCCTTGAACCCCATAGATGATGAATGAAGTTGGACCGATATTCTTCGGATCAAGACTTCGGTAGGAGGCGTAGCTATGGATGCGAACATGGAGAATCACTGGGAACAATTTGGTTTCAAGGAAGTATGAGGTCCAATACGCTCTTCAAGATTACTTTACGTAAAGTGCTGCAACCTGGTGGAGAATGAATCAATCAATACAATGATATAAAGGAGCAAGAACTGGGGAGGAATTCAAGAAGACACTCATGAGATCACGTCGTATCCGGAAGCACAATGATACACAAAGAAATAAACCTTGTGCTCGCAAGATTTATGGAGAAATAGGACACACCCGTAAGGTTACGCAAAAACACGAGAGTGGTGAAGTAACGATAGATGTTTTGTTTGGCTTGCGTAAACCATGGAATTACTTCAACCCAGTTCGAGAACAAGAGAAATTCTGCAATGCTTGTGAGTATGCCCAAGTGTTAGAATACGTGATTCGATATTTACGTATGTGGTAATGATTCAAGTACGGATGGATTGGCCCCATACCGAAGACTTCTATCATGAACTATCATATGTTGATGGAAAATCAGAGAGCCTCGAAAACCTTAGAAGAGTGTCGACACGATAAGCCATAAAACCATAGAATGGTAGTACGATGGAACCCTTTACAGCAACCGCTGCCAATCGTGAGGATATACGGTGAAGTTCAACCTGCACCCGTTCTCTGCAGGAGAAACCATTAATGGTAGACCACCATGAGTGTTTCGATAGTTGTCTAGAATGGACATGCACCTATCAGCCTAAGTAGATCCAGTCTCGGACGAACTTCAACTTTGATAAACCGACCCAAGATTTTGAGGAAAACTCTATGCTTCCGTAAGAGCGCTAATGAAGGAGCTATTGTAAGATATGTGAAGAGACATACATTGTCAACACTCCGGAGGAAGTATCTGAGTTTATTGGAACCGTAACCTTGTTTTTAAGTGTGGTAGCACCCCGACCTTGACCAAAATATTTACTAGAAGACCCCAACCCCTAACCTTTTCTTGTTAGTTTCTTGAATCTCGAGGACGAGATTCATTTTAAGTGTGGTAGGTTTGTAACATCCCAAAATTTAGAATTTTGGAATGTTATATTAGATAAATAATTATGCTTGTTGTCTGATTGATGGTTTGATTGATTGAGTGAAACTGAGTGGAATTTGAAAACTTTTGAAAGTTGAATGAGAGGGAATGAAATGACTTTCCCAAAACTTTCCCATCTGTCTTTTGGATCCCAATGAGTTCAAGTTCATTCCAACACCAAACCCTAGAGCGAAGATGACATGACTTCTTCCATTTTGAAATGAATAGGGTTTTTGAAAAGATTTGAATTTCATTTGGGAATATTTCAAATTCAAAGCTTTATGCAACTCAATGACTTTCATGAGGGAAGATAAAATGACTTCTTCAATTATATGAAATATGAGTTGGAAGTTAAAAAGTATCAAATTGAAAGTCATTTGAAAGTGCCTTGAAACCCCTTTTCAAAAAATTGAGTTTTGGTATTTGAATTCAAATTTTGGCAAGTGGAATTCATTTCAAAAACTATGCCTGACAACTACTTGAGAAAAAGTATGAGAGGAGTAACATGACACTCCAAATATGTCAGAAGAAAACAATGCCAAAAGTTTTGGATTCAAATCTGAATTTTATTTGAAATTGAAAAAAAAATGGATTTTTATAAAGTTTGGATTTTGCCTTTGGAAAAATGTTCAAATGATAGGGAATATTCCCCTGATCATTTTGGTATATATATACCCTATATAAAATATTTATAGATTATGTTTTATATCTATTTCTGTTTTATTAAAAAAAATTCAAAAAAAAAATAGAAAACCCCCTGGCGCCACCAGCCACCCTGTGCCCAGCAATGCGCGCTTGCCACCCTGCCCAAGCCCACTCGGCCAGCCCAGCCAGCCCGACCGCCACTCCCCTCGCCCAGCTTCTGCCACGGCCACCCGCCGCCTCGCCCTCTCTCTCATCGGCTGGGCCTGCCCCATCTTCTTCCCCCGCCCCACGTCTCGCCGTCGCCGCCGCGGATCGCCGGATCCCGAAGGATCCGGGATCCCGATCCGTTCCCGATCGCCCCCCCGTTGCAGGCCGAGGCCCCAGCCTATAAAACCCGTCGCCCCGCACCCCATTCCCCCTAGCCCTCGCCGAACCCCTCTCCCTCTCGCTCGAGCTCGCTGAGCCGAAGCTCGCCGCCGCCATACTACCGCTGCCGCCGCCCCTAGACCACCCGACCCCCATCGACTCCACGAAGCCTCCCGAGCTCCCACCCCAGACGGCTACTTCCCGACCTCACCGACGCCCGGGAGCCCTCGCCGCACTCTCGCCGCCCGCCGCGTCGCCGAACTCCGGTTAGTCGCGGAATCACCCCCGTCCGATCTCTAACCAACGGCTAAGATTAGACCCCAAAGGGGTATGTTTTATTTTAGAAAACCGGCCCGGTTCGTTACGGTTCATTTAGTTAGGTTTATTTTTATTAGCCCGGCCGTTTTAGTTTAACCCTAGGCCCGTTTAGGCTATTTGACGCACAGTGCGTAGTATAGGCCCATTAGGCCTTTTTCTTTTATTTTTGTTTTTATGTTTAAACAGAATAGTTTCGCTACGAAAAATTGATATCTTTTATTCTGTTTAATATTTTTAGATGATTCTTTTTTTGTTGGTTTGCAAATTTCATGTAGTTTCTGTAGAATATATATTTAGCTATGTAAAAATTAACTAAAATTGCTTTAATTTAGTTTTAGTCAGAATAGTAAATCTGCTATAACTTGAGTTAGAAAAATTATTTTTGGATGATTCTTTTTGTCCCAACTTTATGTTGGCCTTGCCAAACCATAAAAATTAACTTGGGTATTTTAGGATTAATAAATAAGTAGTTTTAAGCAGAATCTTATTAATCCCAATTAATTAACTAGCTACTGTTTTCCTATTAATTTAATTAGTAAATAAATTTATTTTTAACATGTGATTAATTAACTAGCTACTGTTTTCCTATTAATTTAATTAGTAAATAAGTTTTATTTTATTTTCCTTAATAGAAATTGAATTAGGCCTAATAGGAGTTTCATATTAGATTTTAAATTAATTCTTTTTGCTCCTAGTTGCTTAATGCATCCTTTTCTGTTAAGTTAACATAAAACCATGATTAGGTTATGTTAGAAAATTTTTGTTATATAAATCTATTCTTGTTGTTATTTGAAGTAGGAAAACTTTGAGTTGTTTTTCTTTAAGTTTTCCTTTGGGTTTTGCTTTGTTGGTTTTGGTGTGTTACTTTGTTATGTTATTGTGTTAAGTGATGTTATGCTATGTGCTTATTATAGTTATTGTTTGCCTCGGTAGAGTTTTCGGAGTGCGAAGATTGCTACTACGAAACCCTAGTTCTCGAAGATCGTCAACCAGGCAAGTTCACTTTGACCATGCTTTCATACCTATGTTTTTATTGCATTTAGTGACATCTTTGCAACCACCCCTTAGTAGTGATATTGAAATTCTTGTAGTTGAGTAGTGTGCATGAGGTAGGAAGCCATCACCCTGTTACCAAGCCCGGGACGATATTTTATTTTAATGCTACGCTATAGTAGACGGGGTTTGGTATGAGTGCACGAGAGTGGTGTGAAGAAGGAGGATTCTACGTCAATGACGACAACTCCATGATGGAATCTGCAAGGATCTGCATCTTCAAGACCTCAAGACTTCAAGACTCGAGACAGAATTCAATACACACTCTTGGGTGAAGGGCGGTTGACGGGCACCTGGAGAACCCAAAGTGGTTGGCCGGGATGCATGGAGAAGCGCCATGACATCTTGCGGAAAGCAACACCCAGACTCAAATAGACGGAAGAATACATCATGGCCGGAAGCTTACATGTTCAAACTAAAGTAATTATGGGCTCTGTCTTGGTTGAACTAAGTGGAGACTCTGGCTGGTACGGTACTAGCAGATGTAGAACTACGGTAGGATGGGATGAGTACAGACGGTGGTCGAGGAACTCTTCGGAAGACCATGTTTGGGTCATCTTGTTCTCAAACACCACGAAGTGCGAGAACGTAAAAAGAGGGATCGAATCTTGCGGGTAAAGTGTACAAACCTCTCGCAGAGGGTTTTAAACCTAATCGATTAGCCGTGTCCCGATTCACGGACAATTTGAGCATCCGGACTTGGATCTATCTCGGAACTCTCAACACCGGATTGATAACTTAATTGTGGGCAACATATGATGATTTTGGGCTATGAGACATCGGTTGGCGGAACCATGTCATGATAGAAAACTCCATAGTACAGACTTCATTTATTCCTTTGATGTAGGGAAAATAAAATCAGCTTTTACGCAAACAAAACTCATATACAGAGCCACAAAGCCAAATTGCATATAGTATAGTTTTACCATCTGTTTATTCATGTTGTGATCTTGCCGGTACATTCAATGCACTGACCTACACGGCTGCAACGTATCATGTTGCAGATATTTCCTCGACGAGTAAGAGTTACGATACAGGGTTACGGTCTACACTCAACCTGCCAATGGCGTTGATGGGACTCCACACCCGTTTGATTGTTTCCGCTGAGTATTATGAGGTATATATCATTTTACGTTATTTATACATGTGATTGCACTTTGATATATACATTGATGTACTGTGTGTGCCAGCATACTGATCCAGGGATGGCACAGATACATAGAGGCTTGACCGTCTGAGGTCGGGTCGCTACAATGTGTCACTATCCCGAACCTTATCTGCATTACTTCCTTTACCAGTGCTTAATGAGGCACTCTTCCCCAATATTTTGTCAGCATTCTAAAAGAAGAAACAAGCAGACACATAACAGGTTTAGCATGTACAAGTATATGAAACTCATTTCGGTGAACCAGTTCATTAGTAAGGTGGACAGGATTAAACTACCAATTCTTCTATTGCCAAGTACTAGTACATAATAAAAGCATCAAACAAACATATATCTATGTCCTATGGTCACTGCATTGTCTTGCCAAATGAAAATAGAGACAAAGTGCAAATCATATTAGTTCAAGACAAAGTAGCAGTGAAAGAATACAAAGCGTGGGAAACTACACGACACAACAAGATTTTAGATGGGTACCACAGGTCTACATGTACAACAACACTATTGGCTCTGTTGTGATGCTAGTAATATGCATGATATGAGAAGTCAACTATATACACAATTGAAATTGAAATCAACAGAGCTATTGATAAGAGCAAACCTGTTAAAGAAACATGCGTGAACATACCTGCTGTGCCATTGGAGTTTCGATTGGATCCTTCAATTTAAAAATAAGTTTGTATGAGTAAATACAGAGATACAAGAGCAAAGCAGTATGCACGATAGCAATCATAGTTAAAAAAGGCACGCCTAGGCTCTAGGCGTTGGCAAAACGCATTGCGCATAACTATGCTTAATCTGTGCATAACTTCACATAAGCATGCGCTTTGGTCAGTAAAGCGCAAGGCAGTGGCAAAATGCACAATTAACGCCTCGCGCTTTTTTGAACTATGATAGCAATGGAATCTTAAATTAGAACAGTTGTTCTTCAGGTTTAGGCACTTGGTCTACATGAACAGAGTACAGTAAGACGCAAGAATATAGTACTTAAAAATAGAAAATGAGCTCATAGTCCTTAGCACATTCTTGGTTCGGGACTAGTATAGGACAAGGCGTTCCTAGTCATCGTCCAGTAAATGTGTCTCGGGAGAACGTAAGGGAATTTGATGAGTTTCTTTGACAGTGAAGTACGCATTCTTCAGGTAATTCTGATACTGCCACCAAGCATTCTTGAAGATAGCAGAGGTATTAGCACAGGTTACCTCATCCTGAGTTTCCAAATCGGTCCTTCTCTATAGAGAAAAAGGCGAAAATTTGTTGTATTATAACCATCATGGAGGTAGGATGTATGGGACAAAGCAAAGTAATTGCCATGAATAACATTACTTACACATAACTCCTGGACAAACACCTGCAACAGGCATTTTCCTTCATCTTCAGTATAATATTTCCAAGATGGGAAGATACGCACAGACGATTTAACAACATCAAATGCGATAGCTCCTAAACTACAACTAGTTGGTTGTGCTTCCTCCACAGGAATAGGCGTACTAACTGGTTGAGTTGGGGTTCGCCGTGGTAGTACTGGCCCTTCGGGCACTTGAGCTGCCTTAATAACTACTCTTGTTTGGGAACTCTGTGGTGGAGATGGTGTTGTGTCAACAGGAACTGGGTTACTATCTGCTGGGGTTGAGGTTAGATTTGGTGAAGCTGGTTCTCTATTCATCGCAGTAGGGGTACAATCTGCGAGAGTTTGGGTTATGTGTGGCAAGGCTGGTTCTTGTGCATGTACAACCGGGGTGCTATCTCCACCGAGAGGTAGCATTATTTTATTTGAAGACCGTGTTTTTATTCTGCTAGATACTGGCATCACCCGCTCCAATTCAAATGGCTGATAAACAGGAAACATAGTTGAAAGTAAAGACAACGTATGAGAGACAGATGCAATAGATAGTGTGGAAAAAAGAGGGCATGAAATAGTTGACATGTATATTGTTTAACTAAAACGGATAGCATGACATAATTTCACATATATGATGTCTATCTAAACTTGATAGCATAGCATAACATAATTCAAAGATATCATGAATAACTAAACATGATCGCATGACATAATTCACCTACATGTTATCTAAGTAATCAGGATCACATCATTTAATTCGCATATGTGATTTATATGCTAAACAGAGGGCATTTGATATGATGTCTAAACTAAGAACATGGTGTTGAATATTGTGTATATGATGTCTAAGCTATGCAATGCAAGACACCATATGCATGATATGAGCAATATAACCGTGCCAAGTTAGAGCATATACCTCGGTGGGGGAATAGAACTGGTCATCTGTCTCTGAATCCATCTTTGAGGAGCTATCGGGACCCAACAAGAGATCTGCTTCGACAGGTAGCACTGTCTTCTCTGAAGGCCTTGTTTAGACTCCAGATTTTTCCATCTCCCACCCAAATGGCTGATTCACACGAAGAGTAGTTTAATGTACAAACATTGTCGACAAATGGAAATGTAATGAAGAAAATGATGGGCAAGATATCATTCAAATATATGATGACTGGTTAAAGAGGATGGCATTGCACATTTCACATATATTATGGCTGGCTAAAAGACATGAGACTGCATAATTCCCCTATATGATATAGAAACTAAACAGGTGGCATTACAGAACATGTCTAAACTAAACATATGACATATATGATGTCAAAAGTAGGCACTGCAAGGCAACATATGCATGATATGACTAACATCATCATGCCAAGGTAGAGAAAACACCTTGGGGTAAATAGGAGTGGTCAGCGGCGTCTGAATCCGCCTCTAACAGATATCTTCCTATGTATTACAATCTGGAGAGGGGTGGGGAGGGTTTGCCATTGAACCCACCATGGAGTGATGTCTGCATGACATTATATTGCCGCGCAAAACTCTTCTCTTTTTCTCTACATGTTCAGCATGACTGTGTACAATATCTGACATGCATACGAAAAAAATATTATGAGAATATGTAAGGAGAGTGTGCAGAAATTTAGAGTGATGGTAGCAACTAGTGGATGGATCCAAAAATAATGATAGCAGGCTGATGATTGCTTTAAATTAAAAAAAGGCAGATGATGATTGCTTTACTATTTGTCACCCACCCAAGATGAACAACATAAGCATACCTAGGTAAGCTAGATATTAGATAGATATACTATTCATTGTTGCCTTGATATGTGCCCCACAACTAATTTAGAACTCAAGTTTGAACATTAGTTTGGACCTGGCTTGGGAGTCCAAGAGTTGAACAGGACGATAAAGTAGCAAGTAAGTTTAAGCAATGCATAACATAAGTAGAAACAAAAGAGAGCGACCTCTCTTGTTGACCCGTGTACTCCTCAGGTTCATCTGTTGAGTCGATGATGGTGATGCCATTGTGTTGGGTGCCGGCGGCAGGGAAGGAGATCTGAGGGGGCAAAAGACGGTCAGGAGTCGTGATGTCTGGTTTGGTGGATGCTTCCATCGATGGAGCAGCTCAGGTGAGGTGGAGGACGCCACGGCAGGAGCAGGACAAACCACACAAAGTTCCCTTCGACACGTAGCTGTAACTAAAGTAAGTTTGTAAGGGCTCATTTGGCTTGCATGATTCTTAAAACGCAGGGATAGGAAAAACACCGGAATAGGATAGGAATGCACATGGTAAATAGAGCATTTGTAAACACAGGACTTTTGTCAACTTGGGTGTTTGGTTTAGGGGAATTTGAAGAGCAGAGGAATGCAAAAAAACATGGCCAAAATAAAGTGAAACCATATAACAGCGTGCACATTTAGAATGTTATTCTTGCACTAATGCACTTGGTCTTGTTTTCATGCATAGGATTTTGAAAAGTAGGTCCAAATGGATGTTCTGCTTCATTCCTTACAACAAAATGCATGAATAATTGAATAGTAGAGTGCTATTGGAAATTCCCCATTGCTATGTTTTTCCGTTGAATCAAAATAGCCCTAATGGATCGACGTGAATGTATAGTAATAAGTGATGCAACAAGTGTATAACCTCTTTGTCGTAGCCGTGTCGACCTCAGCATCATTGGGTTGGTCGCTAAAGCAGTTGAGGCAGAGGTGGCTGTCGGAGGTGTGGAGGAAGATCTGAGGAATCTGTAGATGGCGCCTGTGGCACTGCTCACATTGTGATGGATCATTCTGTCGTGGCAGCAACTCCGGTGAGCCGTAAGACGTCAAGGCTGAAGCAGCACAAGACAGACATCGTCAATCTCAAGTGGGATTCTAATAGCATCTCCAATAGATGATGTATAATGGATGTAAAATTTACGTCACCAAAAATTACCTGACTACAACAGATGAGGTAAAAACTATTGACTCTGAACTTAAATGTTGAAACTGAAATTTACAATGGAATCTGAATACTACTGTCGAAACTGAACGCAATGGTAGAAGAGAGGCACTTGACATGTAGTTTAGGGAGGGCCTGCAGTTCATCTTCAACCTGCACCCCTCGAGCCGCCACCACCACCACCGAACGCTGCCCCAGGCCAACTCGCCGCCCCGAAACAACTCCCCACCGCCGCCCCGCCCAGCCCTCTAGGCCCACGCCCCCTCCCCTCCCCACCCTGAACCCTAAGATAGATAGTGGGGTACCTCTCCGGCAAGCCCCCATCCTTGCTGCGGGTGGTTCTTCCTTAACTCCGGCGAGGCCCCAGAACCCCTGAAAATTGACTGACCCAAAAGTCGTTTCAGTCGACTGAAGTGTGGTTAAATCGGAGTAGAGCAGTAGCACGAGCGAGGGGGAGAGCAGCAAAAGCAGCTGGGCGAGCGAGCGATCGAGCGAGAGCCAGAGCAGCAGCAGCAGCGCGAGCGAGCGAGTGAGAGCCGGAGCAGCAGCAGCAGATCCGACTGGTATGGACGTCGCGGCCGAATGGGCCTCGCACTGGGGGAGAGCCGCCGTGGAGATGTCGCCCGTGGTGCCGGCTTCAAGGTAGCCGCTCCATGGTGGTGTGGGACGGGGCACTGTCGGCGCCGGGAGGTCGAGTTAAGGAGAAGGAGCGATGCGATGAGTGTACAACCTCTTTGGTGGCACTGAGTAGGCCTCGGCTTCATCCGAGGAGTCGGTGAGGATGCTGCGGTTCCAGTGGAGCAGGTTAAGGCAGCGCTGTGGGGATGGAGCAGCCGCGACAGACGAGGCGATCGTTGGAGCAGCTCCTTGGAGATGGAGGACGGGGCGGTTGAACCGGCGGGACGACGAGATGGACGACGGAACCTCATCCGTGGAGGTGGACGAGGGACATCGAGCTGTTGCGGTGGACGACGTCATCGGGGAAGAGGCTCTGGCTAGGTAGCGGTGAGGTGGCGGACAGAAGAGGGTGGGGTTTCATGGCTGGAGCAGAGAGGTTATGGCGGCCTGGGACTTCGAATGGTGAAAAGGGGGCAATGGGAGGGGGTGAAGCATGACTTATGGACGCGCTTGTCCAAAATGTAGGGTGTGTTACAAAAGTACCCACCACCGATTTGAACTAGCGGCCCTTTCGGCTCAGGGTTAGAAGGGGGATTTCGCGTGTCGGGATTTGGCAGCTGTACGGAGTTTTCGCGCGCGTTGTAATTTCGGGATAGCAAGGCGCGTGTTGTGTAGGCGCCAGTTTTGGAAGGAAGATATCTAAATTTTCGGGATATAACAAGATGCGAGTTGAATTTTAGGGACAAGCCTAACGTTTAGTAATTTTGTACTTGTACATACAAAATCAATTCGCACTTCCCTCAACCAAAAAGAAAAAAAATAAAACTACTCACACCACACAAAGAGTGAGTCTTGCCCCGTTTTACTATACAAATGCTATTCAAAGCTACTCCCTCCTTCCATCTATATAGGGCCTAATGCGTTTTTCAATGCTAACTTTGACCAAATAGTAGAGCAATAATATATGACATGCAACTTACACAAAGCACACCATTAAATTAAATGCATGAAAGGTTCTTTCAATGATATAATTGTCACATTGTGCATGTCATGTACTATTAATCTTCTCAATAGTCAAAGGCGGTCTTAAAAATCTCATTACGCCCTATGTAGATGGAAGGAGGGAGTATGAATCCATGTTATGTCCGATTAAGTTTTTTTGCTTGCTGTATAATGCATGTAACCTACTCATACCAACATTTTAGTGCATTCCAAATGTCTATACTACCGCTGCAATTCGAATTAAATTTGAATTTGTTTCTCTATTTCAATAAGAATCTTCAATCATGATTGTTGCCAACTTCAACCATCATTCATGTATTACCTTAATAACACACCACATGATTACTATAGATATAGATATGAACTATGTGTACTACATGAACTCGAATTCTATTTTTTGAATACACTTGATGTTGATTCCAAATAATAGTACATTTGATGTACTAACTATATATTCGTAATCTAAACCATGTTCCATACGTACACCGTGTTTATCACACAAAGAATAGTGCCCTGCCCCCCTACATTATGACAAGTATTTAGACATGAGCTGCAAAAGCCAGACATTAGCCCAAATTATAATCAATGTTCTAGGTATTATACGTAGTACTAGCAAGATGCCCATGCGTTCCACAGAACATCAACATGATCAAGGGGCCTAATTTGAAAATATGGAGAGGGGTGTGGGTATATTTTATTCAAACTTGCCATAGTTTCCTTCCTAGCTGCCAGATATAAATCGGACGGCCTATATTGTAGGACAGTAGGCACACCATCATCAACAACTCCGTATTTTTATAACAGTAGAGATAAAATATATTATATGTAGTATAACATGTTCATAACCACACCATGTGTATCACCATTATATATATTCACACAAGCGTCGGTCTAAAACACTATGATAAATTATTCAAATATCCTAATTCACTTTTTATAATGAAGTATGATCTCTATTCGTCTTTTACACCCACACAGTCCTCTTATCTTTGTAGCTAGTGCTAACTTTCTCTCGTGCATGCACATGCCCGCATCCCTCTCACCCTCCCTCAGCATTCTCTAGCTCCATCGCGCAAATTCTTCTTTTCAATTTAGTTCGTTCACCCACGGTGTGTGTAGACCCCCCCAGCTCCTTCTTTACAGCACACATCGATTGATATGCCTCTCTAGCCAGGTGTGCCTAGCACAAACACAAGCTCCCCCCTCTTCTCTTGTCACCGTCCATGCCTCACTCCCACCACTCCTTTCATCGATCTCGTACTCGCACACTCCTTCCCCCTCTCTATATTATTCCTCTCGTACCACCTCCTAGATGCATCCCTCTCTCTCTATCCTTCTCCTCGTGCCTCATTTGCTTCTAACACACACATGCATGTATACCGATCGATCTCCCAACATATACCTAGATCGACTTTAACTATCCCCCCCATCGATCGATGTACCTCACAAGTTATGTCTCTCCTTTCTCTAACAAAGGGCGATTGCTCTTCGTATGTAGTTACATGTGCTTACCACAGCCATATCGTCCCCCCTCATCATTCGTGCATGCCTCCTGACCCGTCTCTCACACACACATGCACAGACAACAACAAGCAGCCATCTCCTCTCTTATTGATATTGCGGGCATGCCCTCCGTTTGTCTAGCTAGCCTATCCCACCATTTGTTAGAAGCAACTCCACTACCATCCCCTCAAACATTCTAGCTCTTTCTCTCTCCCAACCTTATTCCTCTCCTGCACATATGCATGGATGCCGATCGATCTCCCTTAATACATGAGGCAGATCGATCTCCTTAATACATGAGGTAGGCCTCTCTCCTCCTCCACGCATATACCAGCCATTGTACCTCTATAGTTAATTGGGCCTCCGTTTTCCCCCAGCACACACCGATAGTCGAGCGCCGCAGGTAGGTATCCATGCTACAGAGACAAACTGCACATGTCCCCTCTCACGTTCCAGTAGGCCAGCCACTCTATATCTTTGACGTGGGAACACACAAATTCGATGGCACTCTTTATCGATCGCGCGCGCTCACACAGACACACACATCATCCCTCTCTTCGATTGTATGGACACCTCAAGCCGATGATACCTCCACTCTATTCTCGTGGATCGCCCCCTCAATTCACACACATTGCATATGTTAGATTTTTTTATTAACCCACCCCCCCAAAAAAAACTCTCACGAATCCACACACTATATCTCTCTAGGTTTGTATCTTTCTCACACAACCCCACATAGGTGGTGTACGTATACAAGAAGAGAATAGGGCCACCGTGCACGTACTCAGGCTTCGTGCCCAGCCAAACCCACGCGGGTACACGGCGGAGCTCATTTCTTTACAAAATAGCACCCCACGTGCTAATTTGAACGCCTGTAGCGGTTGTTTACCTAGGGAGGTCGTGTACCACGCTTGCACGAAACAAAGTTCGACTTGACGCATTTCCGCGTTATTTTTAAATAAAGTTATAGCGCTCAATGGCACGTACATAGAATATGAAACGATTTTTATGGAGAAAAAGGTAGTCCGCTCCACTATATACAATGGAGCCTGCCTACCTGGTTTGTCGGTCTTCAGAGTATCTCACACAAGGCTGCGGTGGCCTCTCTCTCTCACCGTTGGTCAATGATCCGGCCGCATCCCGTCCGCCGGGGGAAAGGGAGTGTGGTGGACTCTCTCTCTCTCTCTCTCTCTCTCACCGTTGGTCACTGATCCGGCTGCATCCCGTCTGCCGGGGGAAAGGGAGGAAGTTCATAGTTTCTCTGTTCGACGGTATCGAGGCAGCACGTCTCGAGCTGCGATACACGCTGTTCTCTCTGACCAAGCTCCGGCGCGGCAGGGCCTACGCCACCTACTCGCTGCCGCAGTATGGGCAGATTCCGCCCGCCGCCGCTCACCTATTTACATCCCGACGACCTCCAGGTATCCCCTCCGGCCTTGCTCCACTGCCCATCTTCCCACGTCGCTGTATGTGGATCTTCCATAGTTCTTTGCCCAAAACGTAGCTCATCCGGCGTACTGTCCATATTGCAATATCGTCCTCACCCATTTTAGACAAACACAACCGTGTTGTTATCTTCCCTTGGGACAAGGAATATGCTTCTTTTTTATCGTCGCATCTGTCATCAACTGTTATTGGCCAGTAATTGTTTCATTTCTACCTCATTTTTGCAAACAGGGCTATCCATTTCACTCGTTGCTATTGCGACCTTTTGGTGAACTGCACAAATAACTTTTTTCTTAAGAGTGTTTTGTGTAGACGTACTAAAATGTCACACAGGCAACGTCACTACATTTCAGTGCGACTTCACAAAGGGAGATTGGTTTTGCTCTATTCTCCTCATCCAACTCTGAGCCTAATCTTCTCCAACTAGTTAGTCTTAAGAGAGACTCCAAAGGTGACCGGCTTCTATTTGTGTGTTTATTGTTTCATCAGCAGTCCTCCATTATCGTAATCATGCTTAATATCTTTGGAATAGGGACGCTCAGCTCTATATTAGTGGAACTACACAAAATGATTGGAATGTTGCATGCTCCAGACAGCTACTTTTTTCCCAAGATGCCTTGTTGATTTAGACAGAGCTGGGGGGACGTTCCTGCCAATGAAAGCATGGATCAATTTTAATTTCACATTCTCACAACTCTGTCTTCAGTTGTGATGTAAATATTAGCTCTGATCTGCTAATAATTGACATGCATTAGCAAGGAAGTTAGTTTTATATTGTTTCCGAAAGAGCATTGATAGCAAGACACACAAAACAAAAGCTGAAAGCTCACACCATTGTACAATTTCATGTCGCTGGAAAATTATTTGTATAGTACATCAATTATGTAAACAAATGATGGAAGCTTGATAGCATTGCCAGAATCATCTTCAGCATCCGGGTCCATGTGATATGCACAAAATTATACTCCTTCGTTCCTAAATATTTGTCTCTTTACAAACTTCAAATGAGCATATTTTAGAGTGTAGATTCACTCTATTCGTCTTTCTAGAGATTTCAACAAGTGACTACATATGGAGCAAAATGAGTGAATCTACACTATAAAATATGTCTATATACATCCGTATGTAGTAGTCCATTTGAATATCTAAAAAGACAAATATTTGAGTAGTTACTCGTTGAAATCTCTAGAAAGACAAATACTCCGGAGTATATTTAAGAACCGAGGGGGTAGTGCACAACTGCATGGGAGACTCGGCCGCTCGTTGCGCCGCATTACTAGTGAGTAATGAGCAGTCAAATCATAAGCCCCACCTTCCCACTGTAAGTTGCTCGGAAGAAGCAACCATCAATACGCTCTTCTTTGAATCCGCTCATACTATTCCATCAGTCACTGTTTATAGAGCGCGCTTCAGAAAAAAGAAAAAAATATGTGGGACCAAGGCGACTAGCGATCAGCCTGAAAAATAGCATTGGTAGTTATAGCACGGCGTCTATTACTAGAGGGAATAATGCGTACACGCATGCATGCAGTGCTTCTAACCCGGGTACACACATGCATGCACTTACTCCACTCCGTAGTAGTATTCCCTCCTTTCCGGTTTATAGTGCTCAATTCAAAATCTCACCAATCAAGGTAGATGGCGAGTGGTGGAATACTTTTTGTAGTTTTGAAAAAGCACCTAACTAATGCTTTGTTTTTCCTAAAAAAATTATGTTTATCAATGCACTAATTTCAACGCATGCATGCATAAAGTACATGCATTGGTCAATTTTCTCTTAATACTTGCATGCAATGATTTAATGCACCTTGGAATCTAAACATGTGATGGAAAACAACCAAATTGAGCCTTATAAAATGGAAAAACTAAAATTTTGAGATAAGCCCTATAAACCAGAAAGGAGGGGGACTTGATTGCGGTTACCATGCCCTAATTAATTGAGCATTAAACCAAACGCGTCTAAAGTCTCTCTGGTGGTGGAAATGCATTGAGAGAAATGCATCACAATGAAGCGCGCCCTGTAAACTGTGACGGATGAAGGTGCAAAACAAAGTACGTGTATGGCCAGTCGGTCAACGCACCTCCTCTTGGCATATCACTGACATGTGGAACAGGAGTGTGAGCAAACCGATCTCAATTAACGGCAAAGAGCCAACCCGCCGTTCCTTGAGAGAGACAAGGAGCCAGAACACACAGACGGGCTCGCGCGGAGGCCAAGATATATTCGAGCATGGTTAGTTGATCGATATCATCATTACATGTTGGGCTGGCGTTTTCCGCCCTTCTCCGGAATAAACATGTACTTTATCAGAGATAAAAAATAAGAGTACAACGCTCCACCATGCGGTTCTAGTAGTAGTACTACTCGTACTACTGCGCTTGGCTCTTCGCCTCTTCGTGAAGTCGAACCATGATGGTACTCCGCATGTTGGGTACTACATTGTATTCATCTGACAATCTGACACTGAATGGACTGATGCATATCCACTGAGGGTAGGTTGCATTAGTCAAAAGGTGTAAGCAAGCTTCACCTTGTCCTCCAAGCTTCTTCTCGGTCTACGAGTTGACGGGACACACCAAAAAGTAGTGCTAGTCCATACTCTCTCCTTTCCGGTTAATATGGCTTAATCTTTTTTCGGGTAAATGAGAGAGCTTTATTCATATATAAGCATTCTTAGGACGATCAGCCAACACACTCGTCACTAGGAAGTGAGGTACCCGCAAAAAAAGAAGTAGGAAGCGAGGTGTTTCATCAAGCCAACTCTCGGCCACATTCAAAGTGCAGCAAGCACGGTTCGCACGAAGATGCGCCGCAAGGTTTTCTGACGTGTTTACATGCTGAATAACAAAAAAAGAGGAAATATTATCGATCGCTACTATTTGTAACAAGATATGAGACAGAATTAAGCGAGAATTGTGGCGAGTGTTCCATGCAATCAACTTCCAGTGTCGCATGCGAGAACCCTCGAAGAGAACCAAATGTGCTGAAGATTGCTTTATCACATTTCAAAATCATAATAAGAGTGCAGACGCTCCTCCATCCGGTTCCTAGTACTAATATAGTACATACCTCTATAGACTATAGTAGTAGTACTAGTACTACTAGTAAACTTTCCGCTTGGTTGTTCGCCTATTCAGGAAGTTGAACAATAATAGTACTAGTAGTATAGTGTATGCTTCTGGCAATCTGACACCGAATTAACTGTTGCACGTCCACCGCCTGAGCGAGGGAGAGCTTGCATTAGTCAAAAGTTTGTCCTTCTCCTGTGAGCGACTGCGAGCAAGCTTCTCCCGTCCTGCAACCTTCTCCTTGTTCAGCAAGTTGACGGGACACAGCAAAGTAATGCTAGTCCATACTGCCTCCTCTCCGGTTAATATGGCTTAATTTCAAACAAGATAAATACACTGCATCCTTTGTATATTTGTAAAAATATGGTCAGTGGACTTCATAATACGCTCATTGCGCTCAATATATATATTTTCCAGTGTTTATATGGTCAGTAGCTCACCCTGACTGAGTATGTGTGTGCATGCATGTGTAGGTTGAGCACTTGAGCGTGACTGTGTGTGTTCCGTCATGTGCTCGGACATGCGTGCATTAGGGCGTCACGCGCGTTTTTGCGTCCATGTGTATGTGTGACTGTTGCATACACGTAGGGGGAGTACGTGTAGGGGCCACTAAGGAGCAATCAAATCACACAGTAAGTTAGTCGAAAGAAGCACCCATCATTTCACTCTTCAGTGACACGTACGCAATATAAAATGGTTGATATGGAGAGAAAAAGAAAACCACTATATATACACTAGCAGGAGCCTAAGCCACAAGCCTGCTTGCTTAGGTTGCTCTCTTCACAAGCATAGAACGACGGGCCTGATCCCCCAGCTAGGGGAAGGGAACAATGTTCTGCATAGACGCGGTCGACATCGGCGAAGGAGAAAACCCACAGTCGGTGCGTCCCAATTGGGGTCACCGCGGTATGGGCCCATGTCGCGTCCCAACCGCCCTTCTAGCTACAACCCGTCGTCCCAGGTAGTCCATCTTCCTTTTGGAGCCGGCTTGCTCCACTGACGTAGCTCCATCTCCATGTCGATCTTTCTCTACTTCTACCGGCTTCTACTTGTGATGAGTTTATGTCTCATGAACTAGTGCCAGTACTATTATTCTAATCACACTTCTTCAATATCTTTGCCATCAGGGATGCTCAGGTCGATTTTGTTGGAACTGCACAAAAGCATCGTATGATCTGAGTGTGCCAGCCGTCTTTCCTTCGACAGGTTCTACCTGGCCAGGAAGTTAAATCCTGTTTAGGGTTTATTGTTTAAGTCGTAGTGACCCCATCAGTAGTTTTTCTTTCGTGCATGCTCTCAGAGCTTTTGTCTTTAGTTGTGAAGTAAATATTGGCTATGATTTGTGAATCATTGAGATGCATCAGCATGCGTGTTAGTTTTCCGTTGTATTTGATGGAATGTTGTAACAGGGCAACCTTGGAATAGGAATGAAAATGGAGTGGAAAGTTACCGTTTTTGCGGAGAAAAAATGGAAACGGAGAGAAACCAACGTTTCGTTTCGTTGGATCGCGCCATCAAGCAAAACCAACGTTTAAATCACGTCTGTCGTGTTCGTATCTCACCCTCCTCCATGGCTCGACCCCATACGGTGGCTCGTCATGCCACTCACCGCAAACCGAGTATACGATAACTTTCCTCCCTGCTTGTCGATGGATCGCGCCATGGATTACTAGCACTACCGGAAGAGATTGATGAGTTGGGGGAGCACAACTAGCTGTAGCACAGACTCCCAAGAACTTTTTACATGCATGTTGTAGCCGGCTATTGCGACCTTTGAATGAGGAGTAGTCACGTGCACCCGGAAGCGGGGTGGGCGATGCTCTCTGGGCCGGCGTGGCGCTTCAATGCCGGCGCCAGTGAGAGGTCGCGTCCGCTCTGGCCGGGCATGAATGCGACACTGAGCGTTTCGGGCGGTAAGCACACGCGGGTGATGACGAGGGTTCGGATTGGTCAGGACCAGCCATGGCAACGGTTCGGACGTCCGCAAACAAGAGATGATGTACGTTAATATTGCTGCTTATATAATTAACAACGTAAATAATGTGCTTGTTGGACAAATATGATTGGAGATGGAGATGGAAATGGAATTTTACGTAAACACGGATATGCATGTCTCTGTCTATGTGTGTGTGCGCGACGACTCTCGTGACCTTGAAGCTGGGGCGTGTTTTTGATCGAGGTTTCTTTCTTGGTACGTTAAAAAATTGTCCGCCAGTTTTCGTTTCTTTTTTCCGGGAACACTCGTATTCTATTTAAAACCACTGCTATGGAGAGATTTTTTTACTCCATTATAGCCTCTTGTTTGATAGAGTTTCTCGCGTCTCGCTCTCTCACCCTCTCCATATCAAAACAAAATGACAATGTCCACTCTATCTCTCTCCTCACCGGTGGTCACAGATCTGGCCGAATCCCGTCCGCTGCGGGAGGTGAGGAGGTGCAGCGTTGACGTTGTCGCCATCAGCGACGGAGGAAGCCGATGCGCACCATCCTCTCGGAGCCAGCGCTGGCACGGACGAAGATCCTACACGCCCTTTTTCACTGTCGTCGTGTGGGTAGATCCCGCCCGCCCGCCTAAACGACATCTCGCCCACCTGAGGTATAACTTCTTGTACTTGTCCAGCTCCCCAGGTTGCTGCATGCGGGTTTTCTTCTATGCGAGTACTCCCTAGCTCCCCATGTATAGTAGCTAGGGTTCGTCGGCTGGTCCAACATCACCTACAAGTACTATTATAGAGGAATGCCACTCGAAAAGTTGTCCTTATTTATGCCTCAGCGCTTGTTCGCTAGGCTTTGCACTCTCCAAACTCTCGCCGCACTACATATATGTATACACGCTGGAGGCTCAGTGTTCAATTGCTAGGGTTTGCTATATTCACATTCTCTCACCCTCTCTTCACCAGATCTAAACAACACTGCATTGGCCTCTTGTCTCTCTCTCCCCCCATCACAGGTGGTGAAGGAGGCGTCTGTATCCCGTCGCACCGGGAAGGGGAGGAGGTGAAGTGTTCACTCTATTGCCTTCGGCGAGGGAGGAAATCCACTGTCACGACCGGTTTTCCAATAAAAATATTTATTGAGAAACCGACCTATTAATTCCAGTGTGAGGAAAATCCTCCTCACTGGTAGACAAAATCTTGATACAATAAGCCAGTAGCATATAATATATTACAGGGTCGAGCTGATCTAGCTCAACAAATTATTACAAGCACGCCAATAATTATACATAGTGGCGGATATGAAATAGAGGAGTGGTGGCATACTACTGACTCGAGGTAAGGTAGTGGAATAACACAGTGGAGTGGATGATATGACTCCAGCACTGGCGGCTCATCGAGCGTCGAGGTGAGACTCGGTGAATTGATTTGGGTAGCGGCAGCGAATATAACACAATGACTAATCCAGGGGTCGCACGAGACTGACTGGGATTCCTCTAGGCGTCGGACTCGCTATCGAACTCTTCATCCATGAGATCGCCTTCGTCAGCATCTGGCCAAATCAACAAGCCAGGTGAGTACTTTTAAAGTACTCGCAAGACAGTTCGGACAAAATATATAATCAATGTATGCATGAATGCGTTATGAACAATTTATATGGTACATCCAAATGAGGAAGTAACACAACATTAATTAGTAAGAAGGAAGTCGGTGGTGGTAAAAATAATCGAAAACCAATCGGATTATGCGAAGCGACGCCTCGAAGGGTGAGAAAATAAATTAAACGTGCCACAGTCGGGCGTCTAAGCGACACCTCATAAAGGGCTTATACTGAAAGAAAAGACATGCGTGCCGCAGTCGGACGTCGGAGCGACATCACAGAAAGGGCTTATATTGAAAATAAATAACAACAAATGCCGCAGTCGGACGTCTGAGCGACATCGCAGAAAGGGCTTATAACAAAAGTAAATAATAACAATGCCGCAGTCGGATGTCTGAGCGACATCGCAGAAAGGGCTTATAACAAAAGTAAAAACTAAGAATGCCGCAGCCGGACGTCTGAGCGACATCGCAGAAAGGGCTTATAATTCACTTTTCATATCGGTTACCTTGCAAGAAATAGTGCTCATAGGAAAAATATTCATCACATGATAATAAACGGGTTAGTCCATCCACAGGAAATAAACATTTAACACTCGTGTGGTTCTCAGGAGTTTCTGCCACCAACACTGACACTTGACAAGATAAGATGAACACAACTCTTGGACATGGATAAGATGATTTCAAGGATTATTGACTCTGCAGAGTTTGTACTAAAATTATCCACAGCCAACGGATTTCCATAGTCACGGGGGACTAGTTCCGTTTACGGTATTTCGGAGAAAACACAGCTAACCAGTACACACCCATCCTACCTCATGTTGCCAGGAATCACCCTAGATAGCGTTCAAGAAAACTTTGAGACGGGGAGATCACAATCTCGAATAGCATGGGATCAAATTTATAACCGGAAACACCCATGCCCCCTGACCGGATTATAGGGTTTAATCCAGGGCCATGGAACCCTCATCCCGGCCGCTCGATTTGGTATGTACCAGAAAGTGGTTTGCAACTTACTAAGCCGTATCCCTTGCGGAAAACATGTGGTAGTACGAAAGGGAGACGGACGGAATCGACTGATTTATGTTGACACTAGGTCAACGGTCTGGCATAAGACTGGCATGCTACAACACTGCCATCTTACCCATTCTCATGCCAACTCATGGCCATGCACTCGTTTCCAACAACTCGTGGATTTCCGAAACTCACTTGCCTCAACTTTTACGTGATAAAACTTTCATCGAGATGCTCATGAACATGCCATGATACTAATTAATGCAAACATGCCCAAACACTTATCATATCAAAAGTTCAAACATGCTTTCCTGGTTCGGAGTAGTCGGGGCCTAGCTCGGTGAAGTTCGCCGTTCCGTCACCTCCTTCGGTATCTACGGTATACAAAAATATACGCACTAACATAAATACCAAGGGGTGCTCAAAAAATATTCCAAATATTTTTCAAATAAATCTGATAAAAAACTAGATAAAATTTTGAAGAGGACAGAAAAAGAATCACTCAAAAATCCTTTTCTGTTTAAAAGTTATAAGTGTTTTGGTCCAAGGACCTTTCTGTAATGAAACAGAAAATACTCAGGGGGGCAGAACAGAAAAGTTCAGAAAAAGATTCAGTTTGGATAGCGCCTTTGTCAGAATATGCTTTCAGAAAACGTTTCAAAAAAAAAGAATAGAGAGGCTGACGGGCGGGTCCCACCAGTCAGGTTTGAAAATTCAAATGAGGGGACGGAGCTCGTCGGCGCCCGAGAGCTGCGGTGGTCGCCGGCGGCGATCCACGGCGAGGCAGGAGGATCGGGTGGTACCTCCGTGCTCAGTGCGTCATTCCGCGTCGGTGGGTGGTGGTGGTGGTCGCCGGCGAGCACTACGTCGACGGCGGCCGTTGCTCCGGCGGACGGCGGTTCGGGAGGGGTTGGATCTCGCCGGGGAGTGCTGCGAAGAGCAAATTGAAGAGGGGGTTAGACTACTGGGTGCCCGGGAGGGTTGCTGATGAGGTTAGGGCACCGGGGACGGCCTCACCAGAGTGAATTGAGGTGGAGGCCGAGGCGGAACGGGGCGGCCGGAGTTGGGGGAGGAGACCTCCTCGAGGTCCTCCTAGTGGCCTGGCGGGGTGTGGGTGAGGTGCAGAGGTGGTGCGGGCTTGAGGTGAGCTCGGGCCCCTTTATAGGCGGTCCGAGGCGGTGGCCGTGAACGGAGTTCTCCGCGAAGGTTCTGGCGCGCAGAGCTTGGTCGGGGAGGTTTAGGGGGTTGAGCGTCATCGTGGAGGCCCACTTGTTCCATTCAGACGCTAAACGGACTTGGATTATGAGCTTTGAGTGGATTCCGACAGAATGGGTGGCCTCTGAGCCGGGCGGCGTGAGGGCCTTGTGGCTGTGCTTGCTCGCCACGGCGATGGTGCCGAGGTGTCTTGGCGTGCATGAGGCCACGCTGAAGTCGGGAGGCGTTAGGCGGCTGGGCGGCGTGGCGAAGCTGGCCGCCACGGGTGGCGCAGCCACCACAGATACCGCCAACGCCGGGCGAGGCTCGCCGCCACCGACGCCTGCATCCGGCCCAAGGAGGCGTGGCGGCGCCTGCCGTGGGAGGAGAGGCCGTGCGCAACGCGCCAGGGCGCCTTGCTGACAGTGTGATCGAACCACGGCGACACTGAACTTCTCTGAATCTCTAAATTTTACTGAAAGTGCAAAGTGACAGTGCATGTTGAGTGTTCGACAGAATGTTTTTGGCATGTGGGGATTTTTCCTTGAGCTGATTTTTGGTGGAGTGGCCTCTCATTGCAACTGGAGGTTGCCTGAATTTTGGTGGAATTTTTGGAGAAGAGGAGATATTAATTTCACCAAATTTAACAAATCTGGTCCAAACTTGCAGAAGCTGAATCTTGAAAATTTTGAACAGAAAAAGAGTGGATCTTGATGGTTCTAGGTTGTGGGTGCTAGGGACTATCCAGAGAAGTTAGTTTGAGAGCAAAGTTCAAAGACAATTAGGTACTTGCTTTGCAAATCACCTAGGCTCAAAATAATTGACAGAATTGCTTTGGGAAAAGAATTTAATGAAATAAAATCCAAAAATGAGTTGGACTTGTTGGGACAGAATATTTGGATTGTCCCGAAGGGGCAGGAGGGGTTTTGGGAAGATTTACCACAAGAGGCAAGGTAAAACCATGGGTGGTTTCAAAATAAGAGAAGACCCAAAACTCCTAGGGTTTTCTTTTAAAAGAAAGCAAATCCCAAAAACAAATTTGAGAAGGCGGAAAAATCAGAAGAAAGGTTTTTAATAACCAACACCAGAGTTGAAGAAGGTGCCAAAGTAAAATCTTTTGTCAAAGGGAAAATTCTTGAGAGAAAGAGATTTTTTTTGGAAGGGTTTAAATGACCTCCTTAAAAACCAACAAAGTTTTTGCTGAAAACCAAAACAAATTTTTTGGAGTGTCACATCCACTACCGGCTGCGCTATTCTCTTTCACCCAGCACCTGTGCAGGAGGGCCACTGACCCCTTCTTCATCGCTTTCGTACGTAGTGTGGGCATATCCGGCCTCCCGCCACACGCCTTGCCACATCCCGACGACCCTAAGGTGTAAGTTTCTTTGAAACCGTCGTTGCTCTAGCTGCATGTGGATCTTTTTCGATCTGTAGTCGAATCTAGGTCTTTGTTCAAAGAGGAAAGAAGGGTGCGGTGGGCTGGAGCAAGAATCTAGGACATGGTTCAGTGAGGAAAGGAGGGTCGGAAAGTAGTATAGACTGGATATCCAGCCGCTTTGTTGGTCGAAAAGGGAAAAAGTGGGTAACCCAGTAGACACATCTGTAAGGAACCGATCTCTTTGTTGAGAAGGGAAAGAAACTGGGGCTCGGGTAGTTTGTGCAGGACTAGATTTGCTGCCCTCACATAGGAAAAAGGTTCAAAGAGAACAAATATGGGACCAACGCATATATGTTGCTTGGCTACATACTCTGCATCACCCATTTATACGTGTGGACGCACATGATGTGGCATGTCCCATACAACTATTTTGCTGTTGTTAATCAAGAATGCCGCCGGAAAATTGAAGCAATGCCACTGTTAAAAGTAAATTACATTTTTGAACGAATGTTGTTCTAAGAGAATGTCTCTGTTAATATGAATCAATGCAACCGTTTTAGCAATGCTACTAACCTACTTTGTTTTCCATCCAAGATAAGTTAGATGCTTCTTTCTGTCACCGTTTGTTTCATCCTCCTTTATTGGCAAGTAGTTGTTTACTTTTTGCCTCTGTTAAAATAGGGGTATCGATTCAACTTGTTGCTCTTGTGACATTTTTCTTTGCTACTCGAAACACTTTGCTTGATTTCAGTGCAACTTCACAAAACGAGATTGGATTTCCTATTCGTGTTGGCAGATTCGTAGTTGATCTTGTGAGCATCATGACAGGTTGGTACTTGCCTTCATCCACATGATCGTGCAGTGTGTTTTGAGATGTTGTGCTACTTGTATTGGTACTGTTTTAAATAAATTTTGGATTGAAGCTATTGTATTGCTCTCTTTTCCCATTAAGTAGTGAACAAAAATTGTACCAACCCAGACATGATGCTTGTTGCTTTGTTACAACAAACTCTGCATCACCCCCTTTATAAGTAGATGGACGCACATGGTGTTGTTGCGCCCACTCTCCCCTGGAACTGTTTATGCTTTTTGTTAATCTATTTCCGCTAGTAAAATTAAGCAATGCCACTCTCAGAATTAACTACTGAATCTTATTTCAAAACTGCAACACTTGTTAGGGATTGGCGGGATTACCATTTTTGTGGCCGCATGTTTCATCATCCTTTATTAGCCAATAATTGATTCCTTTTTTTGCCTCTGTTTAAACAGGGATGTCTATTCAACTTGTTGCTATTGCGACATTTTGCTTCACTATGCGAAACACTTGCTTGATTTCAGTGCAACTGCGCAAAACAAGATTGGATTTCCTATTCGTGTTGGCAGATTCGTATTTTATCCTGGTGTTCTCATGAAAGGTAAGTACAGGCCTTCATCCACAAGATTATGCAGTGTGATTTGAGATGTTGTGCTACTTGTATTGGTACTGTTTTAAATAAATGTTGAATTGAAGCTATTGTATTGCTGTCTTTTCCCATTAAGTAGTGAACAAAAATGGGACCAACCCAGACATGATGCTTGTTGCTTTGTTACAACAAAGTCGGCAGCACCCCCTTTATAAGTAGATGGAAGCACATATTGTTGTTGCGCCCACTCTCCCATGGAACTGTTTATTATTTTCATTAATCTAATGCCGCTGGTAAAATTAAGCAATGCCACTCTCAGAATTAATTAACTACTGAATCTTAGTTCAAAACTGCAACACTTGTTAGGAATGGTACTATCCTGCTTTGTAGTTCTTTCTACATGTTTAACCAAGGTATTGTTAAGATAATGTCTCAGTTATAATGAAGCAGTTGAATTGTTTTAGGGATGGTACTTTTCTACTTTGTCGTTCTTTATACATGTTGAAACAAGGCATTGTTAAGATAATGTCTCAGTCAATATGACTGAATCACACTGATGGAGAATTGCTACTCTCCTGCTTTTTTCTCATTAAGATAAGGTAGATTAGTAGATGCTTTTCTTCTGGGAGTACAAGTCATCAACCGTTATTTCTCAGTAATTGTTTCCCTTATACCTATTGTTGCTTATAGAGATATCAAAATTAAAGCTCGGTTTTATTCCGACAATGATTTTATTTGAACTGCACAAAAGGAGCTAATGTGTCCAAGGCAAACTGCTGCATTACTGGGTCCAGTTGGTCGTTCCACTTTGCAGAAAGAAGCAATCACTTTTTGCGCTACATTACAGAAGGAATGACCGAGAAGCTTTACAGAGTATTATTAGACGCTGGTGACATTACTAGTCTACAGAGAGCATTGGCAATTCTACAAGACGTGGAGTGCACTGGGCAAAAAGTGCCCAAACAAGTACAAGAAGCTACGACAAGACTCCACGATCATAGGCATTACATATTTTGAATGGGAAAAGCTTGTCAAAGTTTAATCATTGATTTTAGCAAGAAGATGTTAGTTAAATATATTGGAATTGGAAAACCTTGTCAAAATTTGCTCATTGATGTTAGCCAGAAGACATGCATTTGATATTTTTGAGTGGGACGCCCTTGCTATGAGCAGCGTCGATTGTTTTTTACTATTCATGTGTTCAGTTTAGAAGTAAATAGTTACTCTGCTGAGATATTCTTGTGTTAAGAGTTTGTTCTGAATATTGTCTATGTAATGCCACGCCTTGTGTTTGATTGCAAATTTGACCTTGGAATGCTGTGGCATGCGGCATCACGAGCTGTTCACAGTGCCTCCTGAGAATAATGCTTCGTATTGTTTTGCATGTCGATCTAATGCTAGTGATTTGCTTGTTAAGAAGATCATCCTCTTATGTTGTTTCCATGCTTAAGAAGTTCATCGTCTTATGTTTCATTCTTAGCCTATACGACAAGTCGGGTAGGTTAGACGTGAAACCATATGATCTTCTGACCAACTCATGATATTAGGCCGTGATTGCATCGTCGTTTTACAACCAAAACCGCTTGTAATACTGACGCTTGTAAATAAAAGCAGATGGTCTCAGGCGCTTGGTTGGTCGATTTCGACTAGTAAAATATCGGAAGTACTTCACACATGATAAAAATGCTGAACAACACTCGGACGATTGCTAATCCAGCCGTTAGCTGATGTTTCAGCCTTGCCTATGGATGGCATGAGACACACGTCGTGCATGTATCGTCTGGTAATGTCGTCCATATAACAGTGCTCGTAAAATATACACTGGTGTATCAATTTACACGCGTAACCCGTCGGTTTTACTTACAGACCTCGGGCCCTCGATTTCATTACGCATGTATTTACGCATTGTTTCTGATGGCGAGTAAATTACACGTGTATGTTAATACAGGTTTGAAATAAACCAGAGCTCCCAAGCACGGCCTTACCATTTCATGCCCTCTCAATTTCTTGAAAGTGCTCATAGGTGTCCGATGATCCTGGCTTCCTGGATGAGCAGCGGGCGCTGTATCAGACCATCCCAAGGGCTCCGCCGTCCTTCGAGTTGTTGCGCTTGCCGTGGCGCTGAGCATTGTTAATATCGTCAACGAACATGAGGATTCAGGAGATGACTTTATTTTGACTGGATGACACTAGGGACCCACTAGGGCCATAGCCGTACGTACGCAAGTGCCTCCTCATTATGTACAACTATATTTTTTTGCTTCCTCCTGGTTTCCTGACATCACGGTCCCACACAATTGTCAACCTATGTAGTCAATATAAATGAGAGAATTGCACAAGGTGCGGCCGACAGCTGGGACCAAGCAGCTCGAGCAGTATTTGTGTTTTTGAGGCGTGAGCACTGAGTTTTTCTTGGCGACGATTTCGTTGTTGTTCAGAGGAGAGCAGGGTATTAACTGGGCGGGTTGTGCCCCGTCTAGCCTAGGCCAGATATTAATTTTTTCACGATGAAAATGGCTAGCCCAGCTATACATTTTTTGATCAATACCCAGGCACGGTTAACTTGTTTTTCTCTGCCCAGCTGGGCTGCAAATCTTTCCTAAGAGGGATGCATTAGGCTTAACAGTAAAATGGGCTTTAAAAATAATAAATGGGATGTAATTATAAAAACTGGGCATTAACTATAAAAATGCACCAAACACGAAGATAGTTTATAAAATATTATTTATGGATTTTTAAAATCTTAAATTTTCATTGTTGCGCGCACAATGTTTCGTTGGATTTTTACGTAATACAAATTTATATTTAATCTGACTAGAAATTTCGGGACAAAAATATCGGATCCCATCAAAATGTGGGAAGTTTTATTGAATTCTTTCTTCAACGGTTGGTTGAAATTATTAATCGTTATGCTAGCTAGAAAATGGAATGTACTTTTAACAAACTATGAATGGGCTGTAGTAAATTCCATTAGAATTCCAAAATGGGTTGTACATTCTTACAGATCGCAAATGGGCTATAAGTTCTCTGCCACACACTTGTGGGCCTACTAAGTTGACGCGTCCCCTAAAAAATAAGTTGACGCGTATGCAAGGCTTTGTCAACTTATTATAGTCAACACACGGTTCTAGCAGCAGTGGCCATTGGATGTTTATCCAACGGATGTCGTGCTTCTTCTTCAATCTCCGATATTCTTAGCTTCGGCTGCCCAAAAATGATTCCTCCCCCTGACATCTGGGGTGCACCGTTTCGGAGGCTGACCTGTGGGCCTACTAAGTTGGCACGTACCATTGGCTTTGTGAACTTATTCAATATAAATAATTCTAGCTGTAGTGACCGTATGATGTCCATCCAATGGCCATCGTGCTTCTTCGACCTCTGGTCTTCTTGCTCCAGCCGCCCAAAGCAGCGCCAGTCGTGTGGCCTGCCTCTGCCTCCCGTTGCTAGTTGTGCTGCCGCGGAGGCCTCACCGCCCCCTACTACTCACACTGCTGGCCAGGCCATCCCTCCACTCACCCACACCCCCTGTTATTATGTGGCGATGGCAGCCTCACAGCGCAGCTGAACCAGTGAACCCTCATACTCCTCTCCGCATCCTCACGTTCCTAGGCCTTGCCGTCGTCCACCGCCGTGGTGCTCTCGGAATGGTATGGTCAACGTGGTCACGAAACGACTTCCATCGGACGTGGACTGTACGTAGAGAGGCTGACAGCTGGGTCCACGACCGCAACAAGGAAGTGCCTCCTTATTACGCGGAAAATAATGATTCCTACACCTGACAACTGGGACCCCCCGGACGGGCCACTGTATTTCGCGAAAAAAACGTTTCCCCTGACTGCTGGGACCCACCAGCTACATCTTCGCATGCAAGGAAGTGCGTCTGGGCAAAAGATAAGAAAACGATTCGCCCCCCTGACTGCTGGGACCCACCAGCTACATCTTCGCACGCAAGGAAGTGCATCTGAAAAAAACGATTCGTCGACCTGACTGCTGGGACCCACCAGCTACATCTTCGCATGCAAGGAAGTGTCTGACAGTCGGGACCCACCTGGTTGAAGCGTACGTAGCGTTGTCATTCTGGTCGCGAACGTGCACGTACATAGTGGTGGATGTAAAGGCACGCATGTGTCGTAGTAGAGGTGCGCACGTAGCATGTACACGTACGTATAGTGGCCAGTGTGCAAGAAAGAAAATATGGCCACGTATGTGTACATACGGGCGGGGTCTTGAACGCCTACGCACGCATACGTACGGCCAGGGCTCGTGTATATGGCTGGGTCGGAACGGAGAAACAGCATCGTCGTCGTGTTCATGGGGAGCCAACCGGTTGGGTCAGAACGGAATGCATCGTCGTGTTCATCGGGAGGGCTTGGACGGAACAGGCGATGGAAACGAGGCCTGGCATACCGCAGAACGGAGGAAACGGCCTTGTGTTTGACCAACCACGTTCGAAACGGGATCATGTTCATCGGGAGGGGTCTGGCATACCGCAAAACGGAGGAAACGGACCTCCTACGGTCGAAATAGGGGTCCTGTTGATCGGGAGGGGTGTGGCGTATCGCAAAACTGAAGAAACGGACTCGTGTTGGAGCGCTACGGTCGAAACGGGGGTCATGTTCATCGGGAGGGGTGTGGCGTACCACAAAACGGGACTCCACGAGATACTGTTCATCTCCACCGTCGACCTCCTCCAGCCTGCACGGGCTCCTGTTCATCCAGCCTCCACCGCGTGCTACTCCACCGGCTACTGTTCAACCACCCCTCCACGGGGTCATCTTCAACCACCCCTCCACGGGCTACTGTTCATCCAGACTTCCACCGTCTACTGTTCATCCAGCCATCCACGGGGTCGTCCTATTCATCCAGCCCTCCACGGGGCCCTGTTCATCCAGCCCCAACCGACTCGATCAATCGGGGCCCTATTCATCCAGAGGCAACGCCACGGGGGCCTGTTCATCCACCCCCACCGCTCAATCTTCATCCCACCCCCCCCCCCCCCCGGAACGCTCACTGTTCATCCAGAGAGGCAGCATCGGTCGGCTTCAGTTAGAAGCAGTAGCGAAGGAATCGCTCGATCGGGTTCAGTTAACAGCCATCGATCAATCGCCGGGTTGATGAACGCGTAGCTGCGGTGCAATTGCACAGGTTCGATTAGAGCCCAACGCCTCCCTCGGGTTCAGTTAGAGCCAATGCCTCGCACACACGCGCGTACGTGTACAAGTGAAACGTGCATCGCTCAGCCCCCGACCACCCACCGTAACCAGGAACTCCCTGAAATTTTCCTCGCCCTCGCTTCTACCACGGTTTTTACGTCATGGACGACCCAAAGAATGCCATGCAGCTCCGTCTCCAGCCCGCCCAGGACGAAAAGCCCATTTTCTGTCATGATTTTTTGTCATAGAATTAGGATCCCACCACATCTATGATGATACCGGGTTTTGTCACAATTATCATCATAGAAGTGTCATATGTATGACAGAAAAAAAATTCGTTCGGCCCAAAATGTCACGGATGTGTCTTTTGTTTGTAGTGCGTACTACCAGCTGCACCCAAGTAAGACATTTTCAGGATTGACCGATGGTTCTACACATCCGATAGGGTAGGTCCGCCTCCCTGTCACCTTCGCGAGTGCAACAACTACTGAACCGAGCTCATCGACTTCGACGTCGCCGACATCCATCTGCCCTATAACTCCATCCTAGGGTAACCAGCACTGGCCAAGTTCATGGAAACTACGCACCATGGATACAACCTCCTCAAGATGCGAGGGGCGGCGATGTCATCATGGTCGCGTGTCAAGAGAAGTATGTGGTGTGCTCCCTTGAGCGTGCCTTCCAGGCTGCAGCGGTCGAGGACCCTGAAGACAAGGGCGGCGCCCTCCCTCCTAAGGTAGCCCCCAAGACGAAGAAGCTGCAGCTGGGAAAGGGGCCTCGTGAAGGAGCATCGCCCGAGAACGACGCGCTGAGCCTCGTGTCCCCGGATGCGGCACCTTCACCCATCGCATAGGAAGGCGCGCCCGGTGAGGGAGTCCTGGATTAGGGGGTACTCGGACAGCCGAACTATATACTTTCGCCGGACTGTTGGATTACGAAGATACAAGATTGAAGACTTCGTCCCGTGTTCGGATGGGACTCTCCTTTGCGTGGAAGGAAAGCTTGGCATTCCGGATGTGTAGATGTCCTTCTCTGTAACCGACTCTGTGTAACCCTAGCCCCCTCCGGTTTAGTCTATAGGACAAGAACAATAATCATACCATAGGCTAGCTTCTAAGGTTTAGCCTCTACGATCTCATGGTAGATCAACTCTTGTAATACTCATATCATCAAGATCAATCAAGCATGAAGTAGGGTATTACCTCCATCGAGAGGGCCCGAACCTGGGTAAACATCGTGTCCCCAGCCTCCTGTTACCATTAGCCTTAGACGCACAGTTCGGGACCCCCTACCCAAGATCCACCGGTTTTGACACCGACATTGGTGCTTTCATTGAGAGTTCCACTGTGCCGTCGTGGTAAGGCTTGATGGCTCGCCTTGTTGTCAAGGACAACATCACATATGGGGGAGCCCTGGCTATAGGCCAAACTCTCCGACTAGGTGGCTTCATCATGACCGCCCATTCGGTCGCCGCGCCGACGATGACTTCTCAGGTCATCAAAAACAACTTCCACGTCAGCTCGGAATTCACCGAGCAGATGGATCCAATAGAGCTCTCCTCCCTGGACGAGCTCTTGGATCGCATCGCTGCCCTGGGAGTCGCTATGGACTATGATCGGATCGGGCTTAAACCCGACCAAAGGGAGATTAACAGTCCGCCCTTCACCCATCAGATAGCGGTAGTGGAGGAGCAATGCGGCGATTCTTCCTCTATTTTGAGGACGAACTATGTCCGGATTCCCGAGCTCTCCGAGCCGGATACCCGTCTACGAGAGGACATGGACCAAGCTCTGAACCTACAATCGGACGGCGGGACAGAAAAATTGGGCAACATCCCGGAGCCTGAACTTCCAAGCTCGGAAGCTCCTTTGCCCCAGGGTCTCAAATCGAGTCAGTGTTTGGACCTAAATATACACACCCACCCAGATACAAGTGATCTTTCCCACATTAGACAAGAGCCCCAAGAGACAGCACATCACTTCTAGGCCAGATTCCTCCTTGTAATGAACAAGGTCAAGGACTGTCGCGAGGAAGACGCAATTTCATTCTTTTGCAAAAATTGCACGGACAAGGGAATCCTTAATGCCATAAGTTGCCGTGACATAGCACACTTTGCTCACTTGGCGGCCATAGTACAGAAGTACTGTGCGATGGAAGGCGTCTGGAAAACCCAAACAAAATTATGGGATTCTCCGGCTCTCACTAAACCCCTCGTCCGAACTAAAAGGGTGCACTCTCACAAGTCACCCGATCCAGTTACGAAGAAACCAAAGCCCACCCCAGGGTGTGGAACCGTATTGGAGGGATGGCTCAATGGGCCTTGCAAAATTCATAGCACACTGGATATCATACCAACACGTAGCCTTAGAGCATGTTGGATACTCGGGCAGGTGGCCAAGAGCGGCGAGGATCTCCTCATCAACAATACCGCAGAGCACCATCCCGCAGAAAATAAAAATACAGTATTGACAGTCTTCGAGACCTTCGCCTCAAATAATAGGCGCAAGCGAGCGCTCCGCAGCCTTGCCGAAGTCTGCCATGTTGCTTTAATAAATACATGGAATCGCACAGCCATAACCTTCAATGCCAGTGACGAACCTCAATTCCGAACAATCCGATCACCAGTCGCTTTGGTCCATAGTCCAATTGTGGGCGGCTTCCGGCTTACTAAAGTGCTCATGGACAGTGGCAGCGGATTAAACCTCATTTACGAGGAAACTCTTAACAAAAGGGAAATAGACAAGAGCAGCATTCAGCAAAGCAGCACGACCTTCAGGGGAATCATACCTAGTCGGGAGGCATGATGTGCGGAAAAAATCACACTAGATGTTGTATTTGGCACGCTGGAGAATTATAGGTCCGAAGAAATCACAATACAAGTGGCCCCGTTGAGTAGCGAATACCACGCTCTTTTAGGACGGGATGCATTCACGAGCTTCTAGGTTATACCCCATTATGGGTACATGAAGCTCAAGATGCCCAGGCCCAATGGAATCATCACTCTAGCTAGTGATCCGGACGTGGCACTCCACGCCGAAAATAAAACTATCGCACTGGCCCTTGGGGCATTATCTGAAGCCCTCGCAGCCGAAGAACTAACTACGCTGTGCTCCAAAGTGGACAGGGACGACGTGATACTCAACAATCGACCTAAGTCCAACTCTTTCAAACCAGCGGGCGAAATAGTCAAATTCCAGGTCCACCCAACGGACCCTATAAAAACAGCATCCACCGGGGCACAGCTGAACCCCACAATTGACGCCGCACTTCAAGAGTTCTTGCGTGAGAGTTGGGACATCTTCTCCTGGCATCCTTCAGATATGTCAAGTATCCCATGGAGGCTGGCCGAACATAGCCTAAACATCTTGAAGGGGTACAAGCCGGTCAAGCAGACTCTGCGGCGCTTTTCAGAACCTAAGCGACAAGCCTTGGGAGAAGAGCTAGCCAAGTTACTCGAAGCCGGATTCATCCGAGAAATAAAACATCTAGACTGGGTAGCAAACCTAGTGATGGTACCAAAGAAGGACAAATTCTGCCGCCTACGTGTCGATTTCAAGAACCTCAATAAGGCTTGCCCCAAGGATCCCTTCCCCCTCCCCACAGGACACGACTCATTGTGCTTCCTCGACGCTTACTTCAGATACCATCAAATCAAGAAGGCGGAGTCTGATCAAGCCGCAACGGCATTCATCAAACCATACGTCCCCTTCTGTTTTAACACTATGCCTTTTGGGCTCAAAAACGCCGGTGCGACCTATCAACGCATGATTCAGACATGCCTGGAAAAACAAATCGGCAAAACAGTGGAGGCATATGTGGACGACGTGGTCATCAAAACCAGACACATCGAATCTTTAATAGACGACTTGTAGCTCACGTTCGACAATCTCCGAACATTTTGACATCAAGCTCAATCCAGAAAAATGCTTTTTCGGCGTGCCTGCCGGAAAACTACTGGGCTTCATCGTCTTCAATAGAGGAATTTAAGCAAACCCGGCTAACATCCGGGCTCTGACACAGTTGGCTACCCCAACAGACCTCAAGCAAATCCAGAAATTAACTGGATGTGTGGCTGCCACCAGCCGCATTATCTCCCGATTGGGAGAAAAGGCACTAACACTTTATCGCCTTCTTCGGCGCACTGAACACTTCGAGTGGACGGATGCGGCCACGGCCGAACTGGAAGAAATAAAGGCCCTCTTGGCCAACAATCCAATCCTGGCCGCGCCAAATATTGGCGAACCCATGCTGTTATATATAGCTGCAACACACCACGATGTAAGCGCAGTGCTCATCGTCGAACGAGAGACGAACGGCCATAAGTTCCCGCTTCATAAGCCGGTATACCACATATCTACTGTCCTCACTCCATGCAAGTCATGGTACCATCATTATCAAAAGATAGCATATGCGGTCTTCATGGCATCCCGGAAACTATGACACTACTTTCAAGAGTGTTAAATAACAGTGGCCTCTGAAGTACCACTCGACGATATAATAAACAACTGTGATGCCATGGGCCGGATGGCTAAATGGCCTATCGAGCTCCTCCTGTTCGAGATAATATACAAACCACGGCGAGCCATTAAGTCCCAAGTACTGGCTGACTTCGTCACCGAATGGACCGAAGCCTAACTCCCAAAAGAGTACGGTGCGTATTCCAATCAGATCATGCTCTTTGACGGCTCTAAGATGCTGGCTGGTCTAGGGGCAGGCGTTGTCTTGACATCCCCCACCGGAGATACGGTCCAATATGTACTCCAAATATTATACACAGACTCCAACAATGCGGCCGAATAAGAGGCTCTGTTGCACGGTCTTTGGATGGCAGTCTCCATGGGCATTGAATGCGTAGAAGTGTGCGGCGATTCGAACCTTGCTATATCTCAAATAAACAGAGACTTTGACGCCAAGGACCATAAAATGGCGGCTCACCATAATGCCGTCCTCAAAATGTCAGCCCGGTTCGAGGGGCTCGAATTCCACCATGTGGTTCAAGAAAAGAATCAAGTGGCAGATATCCTCGCCCGTATCGGCGCTAAGCGTGACCACGTCCCACCTAATATATTCTTGGAAAGGCTATTCAAGCCATCCGTGGTGTGGGAAGGGGAGACCGACAATACCGGTCCGGGTCCGAACACAACCCCAGATCTCGAACACTCTGACGTAATCGGAGGCTCCGCCACCGAAATAACACCTTCGTCCCACATGATCATGGTTGTCATCGCCTCGTGGACAGAACCCTTCTTAGCCTACCTAAATAGGCAAGAACTCCCTGAAGACCAAAATGAGGCACGTTGCATTGTGCAGCGCTCTAAAGCCTACAAGGTCCATGAGGGAGAGCTTTATAAGAAAAGCGTGACCGGATTGCTCCAAAGATGCATCTCCGAAGAGGAAGGCGGCAGCTCTTGGCCGAAATTCATGGTCGACTCGGCGGCCACAACGCCACAGCTCGGGCCCTTGTAAGCAATGCCTTCCGTACAGGTTTCTACTGGCCGACATCCCGAGTAGACGGACTGTACCTCGTCCAACATTGCGTCGGTTGCCAGCTTTTTGCAAATCAAAGCCATATGCCACCTACCGCCCTCCAAACAATCCCTATAACTTGGCCTTTGCGGTCTGGGGGCGCGATATGGTTGGACCCCTTAAAGGAGGAAGCCATAAGAAAAAAGACTTGTTGGTCATGGTGGATAAATTCACTAAATGGATAGAAGCCAAACCAGTTAAAACGGCCGAATCCGGACCAGTGATAGACTTCATATCAGGGGTTGTACACCGTTATGGTGTCCCCCACAGCATCATCAATGCTAACGGCTCCAACTTCACAGCCGACGAGATGAAAACTTGGTGCGGCAACATGGGCATTAAGCTCGATTACGCCTCCGTCTATCACCCCCAAACGAATGGTCAAGTCGAACGACCAAACGGTCTTACTATGAGCGGCATAAAACCCAGACTAGTGCGGTCCCTGAAGGAATCAGATACGCACTAGGTAGAGGAGCTCGACTCCGTACTATGGGGGCTGCGGACCACGCCGAATCGTACTACTAGATACACACCATTTTTTACGGTGTACAGCGCAGAGGCGGTATTGCCCTGCGATATAATTCATGACTCACCTCGAGTGCGCATGTACGAAGAGAAAGAAGTCATGCTTGATCGGCAGGACAGTTTAGATGCCCTGGAGGAGGAGCACGATGTCACAAAGGCCCGTTCTGCATTCTATCAGCAACAGGCTCGCAGGTATCAAAGCAGAGAAGTTCGGGCCAAAAATATAACATTGGCGAACTCGTTCTACGCCTACCGGAGAAGAAAAAGGACAAGCTCAAGCCCAAGTGGGAGGGTCCCTTCATCATTGATAAAGTTCTAACCGGAGGGGCGTACCGTCTGCATGATGCATTTGATAATCGACTCGAACCAAACCCATGGAACGCGGCCAGACTCCGAAGATTCTACGCCCATTGCCGAACTAAGTGTTTGTCTCCTTACCTCCGCCTTTATTTTTCACGTTATATCTTCTTTTTATTTTTTCCTTTCTATGGCCTCCAAGGCTTCAAGTTTGTATTAACTACACGAATTTGGCGCGCTATGCGCGCTCACTATACCTGGGGGCTTCTTGTACAAAAGCTCAATATAATTATCCTCCGGGCTTTATGCCCACCACATATGTGTCATTCTTCCATATGTATTTTTTTCGCCATTATATGCATCGATATGACTTAAGTTTTGGCCAAGCTGGGTTTCCTGGCTCCTGTATTTATGCCCTACATTCCCTTTAGTTCGGCTAGGGCATAAGGGGAGCACCTCTGTGATTGCTACTGCCGGGTCAGCCGGGTGTGTACCTCAGACTGGGTGAAGCCGAAAGCTAGCATTCTTAAGGGAATATTCGGTCGGTGAACAAAAGATGTTTTTTACCTATCACAATATAAAATCCCCAGATGTTTGATCTCCTACGTCTTTGCCCACAGTTTGGACATGCACATTCATGCATGCGCACCCAGGGAAAGGAACCCCTAACGGAACTATTCTCCCTCGAAGATGTTTCTTACTATCCATGTAATATAACATAGCTAGTTGGGTCCTTGTCTATTCAAGCACTTATGACCCCTATGTCTGGTTTCCACGCGTACCCCGGTTTTAAATAACCAAGCAGGTATTCGGATACACTCCGGACTATCGGGTCCGGAGGCTGAAGCGAAAAGGTCCGCAACGACAAATGATTTACAATCCGGCTAGGGACAATATATGTCATTTGAAGTGCACATTCACTTAGACTGACTAAATTCTTCTTCTATACCATCCAACATGCATTCTAGCCTACAATCCTGTTGGGAATACTTTGCGGCTAAACCTACATGGTCATACACCAGACTAACGGGAATCTCTTTCCCATCTGACCCTACAGGTCTGACCTCGGCTATGTGATTCGGGTCAACCTTAGTGTACCGCATCTTCACCATGGCCGAGGCATCCCTTGCACCTTGTCGGCAGGCTGATATCTTCCGTAAACGGAAGCGCCACCGCGCTCCCGTGAGCATCTCTACAAGGTCCCCCATGCCTCCGGGCAGGGAGGCGGAGGGCCACAAGACCTGGGCAATACCATGCATCACCTGCTGAACTTGTTCATGCAGTTGCGAGAGCTCCGGCAATAGATCACCTCCGGATCCGGGAATCTCCTCTTCGGGGCGACCAGTCAGCATACATACAGACATAATTCTATTAGCTCGCTTCTTCGCCGAACTGTATAAAGTTTCGTTCAAGAACTTACTAAAAACGCCGCGTCGAAGCCTCTTATTCTCCTTCACGGAGTCTGTGAGCTGGGCCCGAACATCTCCCAGTTCAACGCCCAGCCGGGTATGGGCATCCTGGAGCTCATTTTTCTCCCGAATAACCCATGTAAGCACTCGCTCGCCAGCCTCTCGCTGTCATTTAGCATATTGCTCATCCTCATGTAATATCTCCGGATTCACTCTGGGATTTTCTGCATCATCTGTTGTTCGATTTGCAAAGCATGCCGAATACTCACTGGTATATGTAAATACATTTTCGAGACAAGTATTACCAGATGAGGCCTTCTTGGATTTCTCTATTTCGGCAACTGCGGGCCTTAGCTAGGCTTTGCACTCCTCCAGCTCTTTAGACAACTGGGTATTCTTCTCCGTGAGAACCTATCCATACAATGATCCTTAAATCAGTTGTGCCAACTGTTTCAAGTCTCAGGGGCTAGTGATATACATAATTATCAGATTTTCTTACTCGTATATCCTTTACATATTGGTCCGGGGCTCTAGCAAGCCTATGTTGCACAGCTCGGATGTACGCATCTCCCGAGTTGAAGGCGTTGAACGCCTCTTCGGAGAAATTAGGGTCGCGGAGTACGGCCCGTCGACGCCTGTGATGCATGGCGCTCTCCACTACGGAATTCGTAGCGGACACTCTATCCGCATCCTCTGTAGGAGGATCGTCCGACGTTGTCCCTGTGTTAGCCTCCGCCCCTGAGTCTGGCCCCGAAATCCGGCTGGTGAAGGCATGGCCGGCAGGCTCTCCAGATACTGTCCGGTGAGCGGTTTTTCTGCCAGGGACCACGGACATTGTTATATTTTAAAGACGATATTCACGGAGCAGGTTTTTCATTATACCTCTGCGACGGCGTCTCGGTCTTGACCGCCTTCCTTTTGAGCCTACCCGGCTTCGGTGCTCCTTGTTGGCAAGCCACCATGGGTTCGGCACGGCGCCCCTATTGCCATCCCTACAAAACACAATACATGTGAAGTGGGTACAGTGCAAAAAAGGGATCCTTCTCGGAAGTTGGGACTTCGGTTTTACTTACATGTGATGCAGGGAGTAGGGCTGGATAATCATCTATGATGGCCACCAAGGCACCGTCACGGCTAAACTAATAAAACGTCCTGTCAACGAGCTCCACAAATACGTCCGGATCCTCTTCGAGTCCGGGGTCGAGGGCCCGGTCAGGGTCCTCTGGCTGTGGAGACGGGCTGTGGACCTCCCTCATAGCTTTTCACTGTTCCTGCTATGAATTGGCAAGGTATATATTTGTAATGAAGAATGCGGGAATGAACGGAGTTGAGTAAAAGATAGCAGCTCACCCAGCTTGGGGGTTGTACATGGAAAATCCGTCACGCAGCTTAATGCGGAGAAACTCCTCTTCTTCTCATTTATACAAATCGGACAGTATTTTCGCCAGAGCGGTGGCAGAGTTCGGACCTTTATAATACTAGAAAAAGGGCTATTGATGGGATGGGTACTAATGGCGCACCTGTCAGGTAGTGCGGCACTACTATATACTAATGGTGCACCATTTGTTGATGCGCCATTAGTGTGTAAGACACTAATGGCGCACCAGACACACGGTGCGCCACTAGTAATAAGTTTTTTCCATTTTTCCATACATACTAATGGCGCATCCAAGAGAAGTTGGCTCTAATATGCTCAGTTTCATATAGGTTTGCTTCATTTTACCTAAGTTGGCTCTAATATGCTAACTTAGAGCTTATTATATGCTTAGTTTCCTATAGGTTAGCGCCAAAATAACTTATGTTAGCACAAAATGATGAAGTTTACATAATAAGCTTATAGTCTTCTTCTTATTATTCTTCTTTTCCAAAATGACATAGGTTAGCTTCATTTTACCTAAGTTGGCTTTAATATGCTAACTTAGAGCTTATATGCTTAGTTTCCTATAGGTTAGCTCCAAAATAACTTATGTTAGCACAAAATGATCAAGTTTACATAATAAGCTTATAGTCTTCTTCTTATTATTCTTCTTTTCCAAAATGACATAGGTTAGCTTCATTTTACCTAAATTGGCTCCAAAATTCTTCTTATTCTTCTTCTAGTGTTCTTCTTCTTCTAGTATTCTTCTAGTCTTCTTCTTCTTCTTCTTCTAACTTCTTGTTTATCATTTTGCAGATTTGATTTAATTCACGGAAGCTTGCATGGATGGAGTGCTTCTTTTCCATTTGTGTGTTTATTTTGTATCAATGTGAAACTTTTGTGAATTGATGGATAACGGTGTTGGATGAACAATGTGAAACTTTTGTAATATGTAACGATGGAACTATGTGTTGGCCATGTATGTATATATGATGGAACTTGTGTGTTGGCTATGATTGTTATATGGATGCTTGTTGTATATATATGTGTTGGATATCTCATATGTGAAATAGTGACCTAAGATTAAGAAAAAACAAAAAAAATTAAAAAACTTGTTACTAATGGCGCACTACCATGTGGTGCGCCACTAATATAGCAGACACTAGTGGCGCACTGTGGGCAAAACTAATGGCGCACTACGTGGTGCGCCATTAGTATACCAGATACTAATGGTGCACCAGTGGTGCACCATTAGTAAAAAATACTAGTGGCGTGATACTAATGGCGCACCTGTAGTGCGCCATTAGTAGGCAAAACAGGTGCACCATTAGTAGGCCTTTTCCTAGTAGTGTTACGACCGTAGCGGGTGGCGTCGTCTTCTCCATTGAAGTGCCACATGGGTTTCCCACGATATTGAAGTGGCTGCACACCCCGCATTATACATATTGACATAACCTGGATTATTGTTAGTCCTGATTTGGCCAGCATTTTTATCCTGCTCATCAGGTAATGGACCTCTCTGTTATCGTCCTCCTGGGAGCTCTGGGGCCGCCAGCTGTGGCGTTTCTTCAGTGGGACATTTGCAAACTCAAGAAGGCCCATCCGAATAGGGTCCGGAAGGTGGACGTCCTCCATATAAAACCAGTCCGAAGGCCAGTCTTCGGATGTCTTCTTCGGGGTGCCGGATAGGTATCCTGTCCCAGCGATGCCATACTTCGGCTCCGCAAACTTTGTATATTGATCCCTCCTAATTGCGAGGGATGAGGCAGAATAGCCTCTTCCATAGCTCGAAATGAGCTTCGCAGCCCAGAAATAGCTCGCAAGGGCGACATAACCTGCGATGTGCACTATGGAAGCAGGAGTGAAGTTATGCAGTTGGAGGACGTAATACTCCAGGAGCCCGTGGAGGAACAGATGGATTGGAAATCCGAGGCCCCTCAGCAAGAAAGGGACAAGGCATACTCGCTCCCCCCGGATGGGTTGGGGAAACTCTCTGCTTGCTCCCTGCCATTGTAAGTGGCTAGTCTGGCTCGGACGAGGACCATTTATGCGGGCGGTAGAAACCCCTGTGTTTGCAACTCCAGCAAACGGTCATGGGATACAGAACACTTCTCCCAATCGCCTGGCTTTGCGCGGCGGAAGCAAGAGGAGGAGCTACGATGGCCGGCCATGATGAGATGGCTTCCTTCGGGCACGCTCTGATGAATACTCGCTGGGGGAAGACGGTGTGATTTGGATCTGAGGATCCCCGTATCTTTAAATAGACGATTTATTAACACGGTCAGGGTGGTAGATGTAAAAATTCCCCGGCCTGTCGCATTCGCTCGACACGTGGAGACTGCCATTATTAGGGTATAGAAGCCGAGGGGTGCAACATTAATGGGAAGCCGGACACTGCTCGTTACAAACAGGGATTTTGGAGAAGAACCCGCCTTGCAATGCCGAAGACAATCTGCGCGTCAAACTCATCGTCATCAAAGCCTGGTTCGGGGGCTACTGAGGGAGTCCTGGATTAGGGGGTACTTGGACAGCCGGACTATATACTTTGGTCGGACTGTTGGATTATGAAGATACAAGATTGAAGACTTCGTCCCGTGTCCGGATGGGACTCTCCTTTGCGTGAAAGGAAAGCTTGGCAATCCGGATGTGTAGATCTCCTTCTCTGTGACTGACTCTGTGTAACCCTAGCCCCCTCCGGTGTCTATATAAACAACAGGGTTTAGTCCGTAGGACAATAACAACCATCATACCATAGGCTAGCTTCTATGGTTTAGCCTCTACGATCTCGTGCTAGATCAACTCTTGTAATACTCATATCATCAAGATCAATCAAGCAGGAAGTAGGGTATTACCTGCATCGAGAGGGCCCGAACCTGGGTAAACATTGTGTCCCCAGCCTCTTGTTACCATTAGCCTTAGCCGCATAGTTCGGGACCTCCTACCCTAGATCCACAGGTTTTGACACCGACACCCGGAGCCCCTTTCAGGTTGGGCTCAGGGGCTCTCCTCGAGAGGGCCTCATACCTAGCCATGGTCACAAGGGAGGCACTCGGGCATCATGTGGAAGCGTGCTTCAGAGGACGCTTCCTAGGAGAAGGCATCAGGCAGGAGGCACCAGGAGTTCAGGAGTTCATCAGCAAGGCAATCGAGGAGATTCAAGAGGCAATCACTACAAAAAAAGACACATCCGTCACATTTTGGGCCGAACGAAATTTTTTCTGTCATACTTATCACATTTCTATGACGATAATTGTGACAAAACCCGGTATCATCATAGATGTGGTTGGCTCCTACTTCTATGACAAAAAATCATGACTGAAAATGGGCTTTTCGTCCTGGGCAGACCGGAGACGCAGCTGCATGACATTCTTTGGGCCGTCCATGAGGGAGAAAACCGTGGTAGAAGCGAGAGCGAGGAAAATATCAGAGAGTTCCCGGTTACGGTGGGTGGTCGGGGGCCGATCCATGCACGTATCTCTCATACCGTACGCGCGTGGGTGCGAGGCGTTGGGCTCTAACTGAACCCGAGCGAAGCGTCGGGATCTAACTGAAACCGAGCGATTGCACTAGCTACGTTACTGAACACGAGTGATTCCTTCGCTACAGTTGCTAACTAAAGCCGATCGAACACTGCTGCCTCCTTCCCTTGGTGAACAGTGAGCGTTGCTGGGGGGGTTTGGATGAACAGTTCCCGGTGGGGGTGGATGAACAGGACCCCGTGGTTTCCTCTGGATGAACAGGACCCCGATTGATCGAGCCGGTTGGGGCTGGATGAACAGGACCCCGTGGAGGGCTGGATGAACAGGACGACCCCGTGGAGGGCTGGTTGAACAATAGCCAGTGGAGGGCTGGATGAACAGTAGCCCGTGGAGGGGTGGTTGAACAGGAGCCTGTGGAGAGGGCTGGTTGAACAGTAGCTGGTGGAGTAGCGCGCGGTGGAGGCTGGATGAACAGGAGACCATAGATGAACAGTCGCAGGTGGAGGCTGGAGGAGGTCGATGGTGGATGAACAGTAGCCCGTGGAGGCTGGAGGAGGTCGATGGTGGAGATGAACAGTATCCCATGGAGTCCCGTTTTGCGGTACGCCACACCCCTGCCGTTGAACAGGAGCCTCGTTTCTACCGTAGCTCTCCAACACAAGTCCGGTTCCTCTGTTTTGCCGTACGCCACACCCCTCCCGATCAACAGGACCCCGTTTCAACCGTTGGAGGTCTAACAGAAGTCCGTTTCCTCCGTTTGGCGGTACGCCAGACACCTCCCATTGAACAAGATCACGATTCAGCCGTGGCCAGTCGAACACAAGGCCGTTTCCTCCGTTCTGCGGTACACCAGGCCTAATTTCCATCGGCTGTTCCGTCCAAGCCCTCCCGATGAACACGATGACGTGTTCCATTCTGACCTAGCCGGTTGGCTTCCCATGAACACGATGACGACACTGTTTCTCCGTTCAGACCCAGCCATGTACACGAGCCCTGGCCGTACGTATGCATGAGTAGGCGTTCGAGACCCCGCCCGTATGTACGTACGGGGCCGTATTTACATTCTTGCACCCTGGCCAATGTACGTATGTGTACATGCTACATGCGCGCCTCTACTACGACACATGCGCACCTCTACATCCACCAGTATGTACGTACACGTTCGCGGCCTGAATGACAACGCTATGTATGCTTCAACCAGGTGGGTCCCAACTGTCAGGCACTTCCTTGCGTGCGAAGATGTAGCTGGTGGATCCCAGCAGTGAGGGGGCGAATCATTTGTTTTGCCCATAATATGGACGCACTTCCTTGTGTGCGAAGATGTAGCTGGTAGGTCCTAGTAGTCAGGAAGGAAACATTTTTTTCGTGAAATACAATGGCACGTCCGGTGGGTCCCTGCTGTTAGGTGGAGGAATCATTATTTCACACGTAATAAGGAGGCACTTCCTTGCTGCAGCCGTGGACCCAGCTGTCAGCCTCTCCACGTACAGTACTCTTCCAATGGAAGTCGGTCGTTGACCACATTGACCACACAGCGCCGAGAGCACCAAGGCGGTGGACGACGGCGAGGCCTCGTAAGGGGACGAAGCGGAGCCGGGGAAGACTGTAACACCCCAAAAATTTAACCTTGATTTATTAATTAAAATTTTTCCATGGTAAATTAATTTTTTTTTTTGGATTTATCTTTTGATTTCACAACTACTCTTTTGTTTGATATTGTGGAGTTTTTACCCCAAGTGTAAACTTTCCAAAAGTGTTGTTGGACTTATATACCCTCTCAAGAAAAATATTTCCTTTTATCAGTGGAATTATTTCTACAATTTTTTTCCTAAGCTTTATCTCTTTAAAATGATTTTTATAAGATTTAGAGTCCCAATTGCACTACAACCCTTTCATATATTCATTTACAAATTCCACCGAAATTTGGGGATGACATGTGAGGTTCCTAAATCACTTTTATGCAAGAATATCTTTTGGTCTTTGGAGATTTTGAGCCCTACCTCAAGTTTTCAAATCTGGATTAGTTTGTGGTTTGCACTGCAACCTATTTAAATATTTCTTAAAAATTACATAAAATTTTGGAGATGTTAGTAGATGCATATAATTCATTTTTATGCAAAAGCCCATGAATGTTCTTTGAAAAATTTGAGCAAATCACCCTCTTTTTCTTTCTGGTCCAGTGTAGTACTTTCTACTACAACCCTATTTTATTCTTCTCTAATGCCCATGATCTTTCTCCTGCTTATAAACCACCCTACAAAACCCTTAAGTCCAGGAGATTCGACCCATTGGTATATTTTTGACCCATGCAATGATAGCCTTTACTTTCTGTCCAGTATTGGTTTTCTGAAAAACATGCACTAACTAGTTTCTGGTTTTGCCCAACTAACCTTGCCACCAACATCTTCATCTAAAGAGACTATGATCTGGAGTTTTGGGCCAATCCAAGAGTTGCCTAGATGCCCTTGGCATTCTGTCAAACACCTTGAGTGCAAGAACAGATTTGGCGTGATTTTTAGTTTGCATTGTGAACTTGATCATGTGACCAAACCACCATGTCCACTAAGCTCCTAGCTAAACCTAACCTAGACCTGTCAATCCCCAACCTCATCCAAGCTCTCTAGCACGCGCTGGCATTGCGTCGAGCACCTGGCGTGCATGCGCTGGGCGCGCCCAGAGCGCATGTTTTGCACGCGCACGCACCAAGTCGTCACGTCCCACTGCGGCCTCCCCGCGCTCGTTATGGTCCCTTCCCACTCGCAGCCAACACGCCCGGCCCCTCCCTAGCCGCAGAGCCGCCCTGGCCCCCTCCTGGCGCCCCACAGCGCCACCACTGCAAGCCGCCACCACCGGTCCGATAGCCTCTGCCATGGACGGCGCCGCCCGAGCCACTCCAGCGCGCCAGCTACCCCTGGAACAGCTCGAGCTCATCCACAAGCTCGTCTGCAAGCGCTCGTCGCTGCCACGTTGCCCTGCAGCAACAAAACGACGATTCGTCGTCAAGCTTATCCCTGGCCGCCGCGGAACCGACCTTGGCCGCCTCTAAAAAGGGCCCCCAAGCTCCTCCAAACCCCCAGGCCACCTCAGGCCATCACTCTAGAGCCACCACCACCAGCCATCGATGGGGGAAAGCCTTCTCCCTCGTCTCCGGCCGATTCGGCCAGCGCCACCCTCCGGCCCCGTTCGTCGCAAGCAGAGCCCCCCCCCCATCCCGCCAGTGCTTCCATCCTCCTGCCCTCGACCATACGGAGCTTCCCAGCCACTCAGCTTTGATCAGGAGCCACCGTAGCCCTAGCTCCCAAATCCTCCCGAAGCCACCTCCACCGCGGAGGTCATCGCCGGCGACTCCCTCCGTCCCCGCCAGCCGTTCGACCACCGGGAGGACTGCCCTGCAGCAACAGAACAGACCCGCGGATCCATCGCCGCCCTTAGAACCCCACGGGAAGCCGCCGTTCACCATCGTTGATCATCGGAGCCCCGCCTCCGCTCGGGCAGAGGAGAAAGGTGGCGGGCGACTGGTCAAACCTGACCAGTGGGCCCAAGGGACCCACTGTCAGTGACCCACGCACCGGTCCATGCTGGCGTAAGTGGAGACGTAAAGCGCAGAGTACGCTCCCCCCCCCCCCCGAACCGTTTTTCTTTTTCAGTTCATTTTATTTATTTATTAAAAACATATTTTGACTGGCTATATCTTTTTAAATATAAGTCCAAATAATTTGATTCTTTTTCTGTTGTGTCTCAAATTTTGTTTAGTTTATTTTCATATTTATTTGAAAATTTTCCAGACAACTTTTTTGTACTGTTTTAAAACTATGTGTTAATTCAAATTTCTTTGAAATAGGATTTTTGAAGGAGAAGGCAACTTTCAAAAAAATGCACCCCACTTACATACTCTTGAAGGCAAGCATTCTGAACCCTGGCATATAGTTTTGTGTGGTGTTTGATACGGTTACAACTGTCACGCCCAAGATGCGACCCTATCCTAAAGGAACTCGAAGGTCCCACCAAGGATAGAAGCGCATCTTAAAGACGCTTTTGCAAGGTGGATATCATTACATCAACATTACATAATAGTGGGGATACATCCAATACATACAATGTTACATTAATACAACAATACAACATACAAGATCAACATCCAACTACAGATGAAACAGAAACAGAAGCTCAAACAATATCCACCCTGTTAGCCTAGGCTGCTGACCAGGAACCTATCCCTCAATTGAAGAAGAACTCCAACACAAGTAAACATCGCTCTCGCGTCATGAACATTGCATAACCTGTACCTGCAGCTGTTGGTGTAGTAATCTGTGAGCCACGAGGACTCAGCAATCCCATTACCATGGGTATCAAGACTAGCAAAGCTCAAAGGGTAAGGAAGGGGTAAAGTGGTGAGGTTGCAGCAGCGGCTAAGCAAGTATGGTGGCTAGCTTACGCAAATAAGAGCGAGAAGAGAAGCAAAGCAAACGGGACGTCAACTAGTAATGATCAAGAAGTGATCCTGAACTCCTACTTACGTCAAACATAACCCAGAAACCGTGTTCTCCTCTCAATCAACCCCGAAAAGAGACACTCACGGTTACGCACACGGTTGGTGTATTTTAGAAGAGTTTACTTCAAGTTTACTAGAACCGGATATCAACAAATTCTCATCTGCCACATAACCACTGGCACGGCTTTCGAAAGTTCAAACCCTGCAGGGGTGTCCCAACTTCGCCCATGATAAGCTCTCGCGATCAACGAAGGATATTCCTTCTCCCAGGAAGACCCAATCAGTTTCGGAATCCTGGTTTACAAGACATTTCGATAATGGTAAAACAAGACCAGCAAGACCGCCCGATGCGCCGACAATCCCGGTAGGAGCTGCACATATCTCGTTCTCAGGGCAACACCGGATGCGACATCCTACGAGTAAAACCAACCCTCAAGTTTCCCCAAGGTGGCCCCGCAGTCTGCTCGTTTCGGGCCAACACTTAGACAAGCATTGGCCCGGGGGGGGGGGCTAAAATAAAGATGACCCTCGGGTTAGCTACTCCCAAGGGAAAAGGTATAGGTGGTAGGCAAATGGTAAAACCATGGTTGGGCCTTGCTGGAGGAGTTTTATTCAAAGCGAACTGTCAAGGGGGTCCCATAAATCACCCAATCGCGTTAGGGACGCAAAATCCGGGAACATAATACCGATATGACGGAAACTAGTGCGGCAAGAGTGGAACAAAACACCAGTCATAAGGCCGAGCCTTCCACCCTTTACCAAGTATATAGATGCATTAATAAAATAAGAGATATTGTGATATCCAAACATAAACATAATCCAACATGGAGCTATCTTCATCTTCACCTGCAACTTGCAACGCTATAAGAGGGGCTGAGCAAAAGCGATAACATAGCCAAACAACGGTTTGCTAGGAAGGGTGACAAAGGTTAGGGGTTCATGGCAATTTGGGAGGCTTGATAAGCAAGTGGTAGGTAACGCTGCATAGCGATAGAACGAAGCAACTAGCATTGCAATGATAGTAATGAGATCCAAGGTGACGGTCATCTTGCCTGAAATCCCGCTAGGAAGAAGAACGAGTTCCATGAAGAAGATGAAGCCATGAAGACAAACCAAGCATAGACGAACGAATCCTCATGATCACCACGAAACGGGAACTAGCGAGAAGAAGCACACAACATGGTAAACACACCACATGTTGGGGATATAACTATTTGTGTAAGCCGCCCAAGAGGGGCCGGGTTACGTAAAGAAGATTCACCAGAAAGAAGCCCAAGACCAAGCATGAAGATGGCGGTTCAATAAAGGGCCTAAGGCCCACAGGCGAGTTAAGGCCCGTTGTAGTAAACCGCCACAATGGCATGACTTGTATCATAAGGTAGATTTAACTAGTCACTGAGTCGGTTACTGTCTATAAGCCGGCCGGGACTCTGTAAGCCGCAGGGCGTCAACCCGTGTATATAAGGGGACGACCTGCTGGCGGCTTAGGGAAAGAAACAACCTATCGAGAGCCGGGCATAGCGTATTCCGCTCCCTGGTCATCGAAACATCAAGTAATACCAACCCAACTAGACGTAGGCTTTCCTTCTCCGCAAGGGGCCGAACTAGTATAAAACCTCTCGTGTCCTTTGTCCCGATTAACCCCTTTAAGCTTCTTAGTTGCGATGGCTCCACGACTAAGTCCTTGCACGAGGACATCTGCCGTGACAATTCCACGACAGTTGGCGCCCCACCATGGGGCCAGCGCACGGTGGATTCGAGTTCTTGAAGGGCACCTTCGAAGGGCTCAAGGGATACGCAGTGGGCCGGATGACCAAGAGTCGTCGCGGCAAGATCTACATCGACAAAGAAGGCTGGGGCCCGAGGCCGACTCAATTGAGTACGGGTACCGGGTCCCCTTTGGCGGAATCCACGTCTTCATCGGCTGGATTGGTGAGCCGGGCCCTGAGCCGGACAACCGCACCGACCTCGCCGAGACGGCTCGGCGGCGAGACCCGCCCGAGTTCAACCCGTCATGAAGCGTGCCTTCGTGGGCTGTGTCCACGGAGAAGAACTTCCTGAAGGATCTAAAGATGGCGGAGAGACGGCCGTCCCATCGGATGATGATTCGTCCGTCGGTTCAACAGATTCTTTGTATCAGGTCCAAGAGGGCATGCTTGGGGGCTGTTCTGACGACTCTAGCATTCCGGATTTCTATGAGCCGCCGAGCTGGGCAGGAGTCTTCATGGCTGGTACTCAACCCGGTCAAAACTGGACGGTTGCACAAGCAATAATGTCCGGGTCAGGAGCGGCCGGGGCAGGAGGCATTGTGCGCCCGCCGGCTCAGGTGCTGATGGATCTCATGGATAAGTTGACGGCCCTGCTAACCACCACGGTTATTCCTGCAAATCAAGATGAGCATAACGCGGAGGTGGCAAAGGTGCGTGAGGAGATAGCCCTGGCCAAGGAGGCCTTGGCAGCTGAGGACACCAGGTTAGCTACGGAGCGGGCGGCTTTGGACGCAGTGGCGCAGCGACTCCAGTCAGAGGCTTTCCAGCTTAATATGAGTCTGAACGCATCCAATGAGGTCATGAGAAGGAGACATCAGAAAACCCAGTCCCGTCTGCCTCCGGTTTATGATCCTCGAAATCTTTTCACGACACCCGGAGCTGGTCCTAGCAACCCGCCCGAAGCCAATCAGTTTGTGAGACCCGGAGCTGGAGGACCGGTTCAGCCCCGAGAGATGGCGCCTCTTCACGGGAGTATGGCCCCGCCCCGATATATACCAATACCACCGGGTCACTTCTCCAACCCCATGGAGAACTTGATAGCAGCATCGGCGCGTCTGGCGGCTCTTCCAGTGGACGGTGATGTCCCAACGGCGGTGGAAGCCCGGAGGGTCAGAGATCTTATTCAGACGGCATTGGCGTAGCAGGAGACCTATTCTTACAGCAGGGACAGGATTCATTCAACTCCTCCGCCTTGGCTAGTACCTCTTCAGAACCGGAGCCCGAGATATAGTAGGCATATGGAGTCGGAAGCTTTATCAAGCAACGCCCAGCGTCGTAACCAGCCCGGTGGCTATAACCCGGTGCAGGACCGAATACGTCAGGAGGACGAACGGGCGGCTCAGTTAGCGGCTCAGCAGGCGGCATATGAAGGTCTCCCAGAGTATCCGACGACTTCTGTTGGAGCAGGAGTGGCCACTAGAACCGGTGGTGTCCCTTGTTTTGGCGCCCGCTCTGCGGGATGTACATCTGCCCAGGGATTTCAAGGGACCTCGAAAGGTGCCGAATTACACGGCCGACTTACAGCCTGGGGCATTGATCGAAAGTTACGAGATGGCCATGGAGCTATTGGAGTTCAGCAACGCAACAATGACTAAGTATTTTACAATGATGTTAGATGGAACGACCCAGTCTTGGTTAAAAGGCTTGCCTCACAATTCCATCAGTTCATGGGCAGAGCTAAAGGCCCGGTTTATCCAGAACTTCAAGGACACTTGCAAGCAGTCTATGTCAATTATGGACTTGACCAGTTTTAAGCAGGAGGATGGTGAATCCACAACTCATTGGGTGCACCGGGTCAAGGAAATAATACACTCATCTGATAAGATGGATGCCGCTCATGGGTACTTATGTTGGAGAAGAATTGTCGCTTTGAGCGGCCGAGGCGGTAGGCGCCTTAAGCGTGATTGCAATGATATGGGTACGCTGATGGCAGCCTTAGTCAAATACGCCAATTCTGATAGTACCAAGGGTCTCGCGTCTGATGAGGAAAAGACAGGGAAGGGAAAGAAGAACGACAATGGAAAGGGTCAGCAGCATAACCCGGTAAGTCAAGGAGGCAACAAGCATAAGGCGGAGGGTAACCCGGAGTTTGTGTCCAATGCTAATGCAAAGGGTAACAACCAGAAGCGTAAGGGGAGACCGCCCCCTCGATCTGGCGGCTCAGGCCCATCTCTTGAGCAGCTTCTGAATGAGCCTTGCTCGAGACACGGTACTTGGGAGCGTCCCGCCACCCACTTATGGAAAGACTGCGCGATCATGAAAGCTTTCAAGAATTCCAACATGTTCGATGGCAATCACGGATCAGGCGGCGGCTCAGGGGCCGGTGGCTTCCATGGCCCGGGTGGCGGTTCAAGTTCCGGCTTTCAGGGAGGTCAAGGTGGCTATAATCAGCAGCAACCCGGTCAAGGGGGACAGCAGCAGCAGCAGGCAGGTTATCAGAGCCATCCAAAGCAGCTGAATGGTGGGCAATACCATGTGTTCACCACTAACTTGTGCAAAAGTGACTAGAAGGTTCATAAGAGGGCTGTGAATTCTGTTGAGCCGGCAGTTCCCCGTTACTTGAGGTGGTCAGAGCAGCCTATCATATGGAGCAGGGAAGATCACCCCCTCCGGGTTGATAACCCGGGTCAGTTGGCCTTGGTGGTGGCCCCTCAGGTTGGTGGATATAAATTCACTAAGGTACTCATGGACGGAGGAAGCAGCATCAATATTCTCGATTATGAGACCTTTCGCCGCATGGGGTTGACTGATAAGGACTTGAGGACGTGCAACACTGTCTTTCGTGGGGTGGTACCTGGTAAATCGGCATGTCCTGTTGGTAAGATCGAGCTGGAAGTAGCCTTTGGAGATGAATATGATTCCAGGGCTGAGAAACTGACGTTTGAGGTAGTCAAAATCAAGAGCCCGTATCACACTCTGTTTGGATGACCGGCTTATGCCAAGTTCATGGCACGACCGTGTTATGTTTATCTATTGCTCAAGATGCCAGGTTACAAGGGCACCATCACTGTGCATGGGAGTCGAAAGGTAGCCTTGGAATGCGAAGAAGGCGATGCGGCTTATGCCGAATCTGTTTGTGCCGAAGAGGAGCTGAAGTTTTATCAAAATAATGTTGACCCGGCGGATATGACCTCTTTAAAGAAGACAACCACAGAGCAAGACTCGGCGTTGAAATTTAAGTCGGCCGCCGAGACAAAACTGGTCGACTAAACTCCAGGCTACTCTTCCAAGCAGTTCAACATCAGTACCAATTTGGATCCCAAATAGGAAGGCGCGCTCATCGAGTTCATCCGTGAGAACCGGAACATCTTTGCATGGAAACCTCCTGACATGCCGGGTGTCCCGAGAGAACTCGCTGAGCAAACTCTTAATATTGATCCTAAGTATAAGCCGGTCAGGCAATTTCTCCGACGGTTCAATGATGAAAGACGGAAAGCTATCGGGGAAGAGGTCGCTCGGCTCTTAGCGGCTGGGTTCATCGTGGAAGTTTTTCACCCGGAGTGGTTGGCTAACCCGGTGCTTGTGCTCAAGAAAAACGGCACCTGGCAGATGTGTGTAGATTATACGTACTTAAATAAAGCTTGTCCGGCTGATCCCTTTGCTTTACCCCGTATTGATCAAATCATTGATGCTACAGCGGGTTGTGAGCGTTTGAGTTTTTTGGATGCTTACTCTGGTTATCATCAGATCAATATGGCAGTTAAGGAACAGGAGAAGACGGCTTTTATTACTCCGTTTGGAGCCTTCTACTATGTATCCATGCCATTTGGGCTCAAGAGTGCCTAGGCGACTTATCAGCGGTATGTACAGAATTGTCTCCACAATCAGATTGGACGCAATGTTCATGCTTATGTAGATGACATTGTGGTGAAGTCCAGAGAGAAGGAAACCTTGATATCTGATTTAAAGGAAACCTTTGATAATCTCCAGGTCTACAAGATGATGCTTAACCCGGATAAATGTGTATTTGGTGTACCGGCAGGAAATTTTTTGGGATTCCTGGTCTCAAACAGGGGCATTGAACCTAACTCGGAGAAGATCAAGGCGATTACCTCTCTGGCTAAACCGGCGTGCATCAATGATGTTCAGCGACTGGTGGGTCGCGTCGCTGCTTTAAGCCGATTCATAAGCCGGTTAGGTGAGAAGGCTCTACCACTATATCAGATGATGAAGAAAACAGACACTTTTGTCTGGAGTGAGGCTGTTGATGCTGCCTTTGAAGATTTAAAGAGACAATTGTCTGAGGTGCCGGTTCTTGCGTCTCCCATTGATAAAGAGTCGTTGATGTTGTATGTTGCTGCTAACTCACGAGTTGTTAGTGTTGCCATCGTGGTGGAGCGTAAGGAGGCTGGCAAGGAGCATCCGGTTCAACGGCCGGTTTATTACATCAGTGAGGTGCTCATAGAGTCCAAGCGAAGATATCCGCATTGGTAGAAACTTGTTTATGGGGTGTTCATGGCAAGCCGGAAGCTAAAGCAGTACTTCCAAGGTCATCCTATAACTGTGGTAAGTTCTGCCCCCTTGGGGGACATCATCCAGAACAGGGAAGCCACAGGACGAGTCGCCAAGTGGGCCATTGAGCTTGGGCCTCACGGTTTGAAGTATATGCCACGTACAGCTATCAAGTCTCAAGCCTTGGTGGACTTTATCAATGGTTGGACGGAGTTGCAGGCACCAGAGGAGAAGCCAGATAACACCTATTGGACTATTCACTTCGATGTGTCCAGGTAGTTGGAAGGCTCGGGGGCTGGAGTTGTTTTAACTTCCCCCCCGAGGTGACAAGTTTTGCTATGTGCTCCGGCTTATGTTTCCTTGTACTAACAATGCAGCTGAATACGAGGCTTTACTCCATGGTCTCCGGATGGCCAAAGAGATGAATTTGAGCCGGGTAAGGTGCTTGGGCGATTCAGACCTCGTCGCTCAACAGGTGTCAGGCACGTGGGACTCCAAGGATCCCCTTATGGCGGCTTATCGTCGTAAAGTTGATGCGGTGGCCGGGTATTTCAAAGGTTATCAAGTAGAGCACATTGATCGAAGGAAGAATGAGGCGGATGATGCTTTAAGCCGGCTGGGGTCTCAGCGTAAGCCGGTGCCGCTTAACACCTTTCTTGATGTTTTGCATAACCCTTCTATCAGCGTGCCTACAGAGGAAAAGCTAGTAGTGCCAGACCCGGAGGCATAACCCTCCACGCCATCCCAGATTGGACAGTCCCATATTTGGCCTATATGACCCGGGGAGAGTTGCCTGAGGACGAGACCTTGGCAAGAGAAATCATCAGGCGGTCCAAATCCATGACAATTGTTCATGGCGAGTTGCATCACCCTTGAAAGCGTCCTTTGAGGCGTTTCAACATTCCGTATCGCCTGCGGAAGGTCAGGAGATACTTCGTGAGATTCATGAAGGAGATTGTGGTCATCATGCCGGCTCAAAATCTCTGGTGGCCAAGGCTTTTCGTCATGGTTTCTATTGGCTGATGGCTCATGCTGATGCGGAGGATCTGGTCAGCAAATGTGAAGGATCTCAAAAATTCTCACGACGAGCTCATGTGCCGGCTCAAGAATTGAGGATGATTCCAATTACTTGGCCGTTTGCGGTATGGGGGCTTGACATGGTTGGACCTTTCAAAAGGTCTAAGGATAAGAAGACAAACCTGTTGGTAGCAGTGGATAAATTCACCAAGTGGGTTGAAGCAGAGCCGGTCAGTAAGTGTGATGCAGCCACAGCGGTTCAGTTCATGAAAAAGGTGATCTTTCGTTTTGGCTTTCCACACAACATTATAACTGATAACGGTACTAATCTCTCCAAAGGTGCCATGGAAGAGTTCTGTCAACGAGAGCACATCTGGCTTGATGTTTCGGTTGTTGCTCACACTCAGTATAATGGTCAAGCAGAAAGAGCTAATCAAGAGATCTTGAAAGGTATTAAACCCCGGCTCTTAGTTCCCTTGCAGCGAACTCCGGGTTGTTGGGTGGAGGAGTTACCCTCTGTGCTATGGAGCATCAACACAACGCCTAACAGATCTACAGGTTATAGACCTTTCTTCATGGTGTACGGAGCAGAGGCGGTTCTGGCAAGTGATATTCGGCATGATTCACCCCGAGTGGCGGCTTACGTTGAGGCTGATAATGAAAAAGCTCGTCAGGATGCACTTGACTTGTTGGATGAGGAGCGAGACTTGGCAATAGCCCGCTCGGCGATTTACCAGCAAGACCTGCGCCGTTATCACAGCCGCCGGGTTAGAAGCAGAACTTATCAGGAAGGCGATTTAGTGCTCCGGCTCATCCAGGATCAGTTTGATATGCACAAGCTATCACCTCCCTGGGAAGGAACTTTTGTGGTCAGTAAGAATCTAAACAACGGGTCATACTACCTCATCGATGTTCGAGAGCACAAGGACTCACTTAAGTCAGAGGAAGAGACCCGCCGGCCGTGGAACATAGCTCATCTTCGGCCCTACTATACTTGAGCCACCGGCTCTCAGAATATATATGTTTTTTATTTTTTTTTAGTAATGTATGCATTATATAAAGCAATAAAGCAGGACCTCTTTTCTTTCCATCCTCCAACGTTTATGTATCTTCTTTACCAGGTGGTGGAAACAACCAACAGGGAGCGGATCATATCTGAATCCGGCTTTTCCTCTGGTCCGGCTTATGACCATATCTGAATCTAGCTATGGTCACTTGGGGGCTTCCTGTTCAAACATAGGTCATATTCGAACCAAAGAGAACATAGCTGTCGATACCCAATTGATCGGCGTACTGCCAAACCCACTTGGGGGCTTCTTGATCATATTTGAATCATAGCTTAACCCATTTGGGTCTGACGTGGATCATATACGAATCAGCGTCATTAAACAACTCTAATGGTCACTTGGGGGCTTCCTGTTCAAACATACGTCGTATTCGAACCAAAGAGAACATAGATGTCGATACCCACTTGATCGGCATCGCCAAAGCCACTGGGTGCTATATGATCGTATTCGAATCTTAGCTTAACCCCTCTGGAACGGTTTACTGATCGTATTCAAATCAGAAGCCTTTGAAAATTAAGTTTATTATTCGTTATACTCTATAAGTATTATTAAAGGCCAGATAAACATCGTATGTGCCGACTTTCAGGAGTTCAATTAACTCTCTATTTTTGGGTCGCATAAGCCGGTGAAGTATATACCAGTGCTTCATATGACCCCGGATGTGATGAGTCGCCAAGGGAATTCTATTTCGTTTTATACACAAGATAAAGCAAGAAGGTTTGGACGTCAAGGAAAAATTAACATAAGTCGGAAGTATACAACGATGGCGGATTATGACAATATTAAGCACCACAAACATGCGGGAAGGCATGTCAGAGTTAAGAGGTTTTCCTATCCTATTACAAGACTCCCCGAGTCTGAATAAGGAAGCATCATTTTTTCAAAAGAATAGCACCAGGCGAGTTACTCCTTTGGTGGGCTTGAAGATTCCGGGTTATCCTTCTCCGCCTCTCCGTCTGCTGCTATGTCCTGGAAGGTTGACGAGGTCCAGTCAATGCCGCTTAAGGCTTCAAATTCAGCTTCAAATTCGTCAACTTCAGGAGCAAAGGTATGCTTACGAGTTGGAGGAATCAGGCTGACGTCGTCATAATGAGAAGTTGGAATCCTCCGGTTCTCGTTGTCGTAACCTGGCCGATACTTGGTAACAGCAATATCATTGCCAATGATGGTGGCCACAGGACGTACGACTCTCACACAAGCGGTGAAGTCTGATTCATCGAATACAGAGCCATCCTCCTTCAAGCTCGGATATCCAAGAGCAACGTCTGCCAGGTCTAACTGTGGAAGCAACGCCTTGGCCCGGATTAAGGCGGCTATGGGCCCGTTTCTAGCAGATGCCCGCCTTAGCTCCTGAATCCGTTGGGGTAACACGGCAAGCCGTTTGAGTACATCCTGCAGGAGATTAGGAGAATAATTTGATAATGCCACAATGGCCAAAGCACGTTGTGACCCGGTGTATAGCTGTTCCACCAGAGTGTACACCACCTTAAGCTTGATCAGCATATTCTGCCTGAGGTTTGTGCTCCTGGGGCCTGCGTTTATACATATAAGGTAAGCCGGAGATAATAATTTAAATAGTCATCAAAGGAACCATGGTGATATTCACAATTATACATAGTAACTTACCGAAGATTGCTGAGACCATTTGAGATATCTGATGCTTTAAGCCGGACAGCTCGGCAGTTGCTTCGGCAAGAGTTGCTTCTGCTGTCTCGGCCCGGGTCACAAGTGAGGCCTTTTCATCTGCCCAGATTTTCTCCTCCACATCAAAATTCCTCTTCAACTTCTCTTGTTCAAAGACGCTGAATGCAAATTTGGAGTTGGCTTTTTGAATTTCAAGTTCTTGGGCTGCCAGACGAGTCTTCAGGTCAGCAATCTCCGACTCAAATTGACTGGTGGAGGCCTGCGTTGATGCCGGGTTATAATCAAGGTTATGGTAAGATATCATTAAGTCCCAAGCACTTTGCAAGCAAACACACTTGACACTTGGGGGCTAATGTATGCTGAAGAAAATTTTAATTTATAATGCTGGATTATGTATATTAAAGTCTCAAGCACTTTACAAGTAAAGATACTTGACACTTGGGGGCTAATGTGTATCGCACGTTCTTAGTTATCATATTATGACCAGGTCAAATATATTTTCTTTTAAATCGGATGAGCTGACAGTAAGCAGGTATCTTAGTAAACAGCATATTTATTCATAAGCAGTAGACTTGGGGGCTGGTACAGTAAGTAAGATTCAGGAGGATAGTATGAGTTATACCTCAGATTTGTGCTGTATTTGTTTCACCATGTCAATTTCAGTGTCGCGGCTGTTATGCACTTGATTCAGATAGCTTTGAGACTATATCACCAATGCTTAAGTGAGCATAATCAGCGATGTCCTGTTTGGTCTTCCGGCGTTCGACAAGTTCTTCCTTGGCAGTACATCTGGCAAGGACAGTAGGCCGCCCCGGTTCAACAAACTGTCTTTTCAAAATTTCAACCTCTGGGTCAGTCGTCTTGACCGGGCTAGGAATTTCCGGATTATCGGAGCTGTTGAAAGTGTCTTCGGCAGGCGGGTCAGAAGATGGCGCTGGAATTTCATATGCTGGTTCAGGAGGTGGTTGATGAGTAGAAGCATCAGGGGAAGCTGTTCCGAGTTCCGGTTCAGTTGCCACCGGGTCTTCGGATGGCTTATTCTTTTTTGCCCTCTTACTGGGCTTCACCTGCACGCTCTGGACAAAACAGAAGGGTGAGTACAAAATATGAGTAAGGCAAAGCATAAGGATAACAAAAGGTATATTACCCAGGGGCAGTCTTGACGGACGACATATTGGATTGCATAGACTCGCCGGAGGAAGGAGAGGTATCTTGATAATTGGAGTCAGATGAATTGAGAGGTTGACGAATCAAACCCGCTAAAGTATAAACAGAACGTAAATCGGAGATGACCTCAGTCCTACGGCTCCTGCTTATGTCGGGTAAGCCGGAAGAGAGTTCTGCATCCTTGCTGGTCCGGGTTTGCCTCCGGCTTTCAAGCTGTTGTTGCTTCAAAAGAAATTGAGGATCTTGATAAGCTAGAGGATGTGAAAATCTTACTTTCCGTGTCACCCGTCGGATTTTGTGCTTTGGCAAAGGCTCTGAGTCGGAGGAGATTATAGTTACCTCTTCGCCAGGAGCTTGGTTGTTCCCTGTATCCTCTTGAAAAGGAGGAAATGTCAATAAAATAATAACAAAGGAGTTAAGAGAGTAAGGGATTACCTCTTCCTCATCTGAAGAAGAGTCATCCAATTTGAACAAATCGGAGGCGTTGGGTTTCTTCTTTTTTGAAGTTCCCATCTTGGCGGCTTTCCTTTCGGTCTTTTTGGCTGCCCTGGCTTGTTTGGCAGCCTCATGGTCATAATTGACCTTCCAGAAATTTTCACCAGCCCGTGGAAAAAGATAAAGTATTATAAGTTCAAAGGAGGTAAACATGTTAAAGAATATTTATTAAGATTGGTAACTTACTGCAGGGGTCGGGTTCTTTTTGCAGAAGGGAAGTAAACCGAAGGCATTGCCAATAACAGTGCCCTCCTTCAAAGTGATGATCGGGTTGTAGCATCCACCACATCATCTGGTAAGTCGTCAGGACTATGACGCATTGGGTCGTCCTTTTCGCCTGTATAAGTACACATTAAGCCAGAGCGGTGGCTTAATGGGAGTATTCGCCAAGTGACCCAGACTAGGACCAGATCGATGCCATTTAAACCATTTCCCAAAAGAGCTTTAATCTTCTTGATGGTGGGATTAAGAGGCAGACGTTCAACAGCGGTCAGTTTATCCGCCAGTGGATGGTTGGACTCAAGGCGCAGGAGGCGAAAGCCAGGCAGAGGCTTCTCATCAGCCGGAGAAGTGTCCTGACAGTAGAACCATGTCTGGTTCCAATCTTTTGGGTGACTCGGCAGCTCAGCATAAGGAAAAAGGCAGTCTCTCCGTCGCTGGATCGAGATACCGCCAAGCTCAAGACTAGGCCTGTTGGCACATTCATTCTGCCGGTTCAAGTACAAATGTTCTCTGAACAAAAGCAGACTTGGCTCCTCTCCAAGGTACACCTCGAAGAAGACTTGGAAATTGCAAAGATTTGACATGGAATTGGGTCCATTGTCTTGAGGTCTAAGGTCAAAGAAATTCAAAACTTCTCTGAAGAACTTTGAGCCGGGAGGGGCAAATCCCCGGCTCATGTGAACCGTGAAAACTATCACCTCCCTTCTTTGGGTTGAGGCTTTTCTTCAGATGGGTCAGAACACGATAAGACATGACCTCCTTTTTTTGGCGGATGGCGGACTTCACAAACTCAGTGATTTACTCTTAGTGACTGTGGATGGGACCCAGTTGTAGGTTACAGGAGCTTTGGTCGCTTTAGGTGCCATGACAACAGTTGGCCTATTACAAAATAAGAAGTTCCGGTTCAAATTTTAACCCTGGAGAAAATATCCAAATTACTGAGAGTAGCGGCTTACGAAGGGGCCTAATGATATAAGGATAACTGTGCAACAATATTTAAGCCGCTTCAAGCATCAAGAGCAGTTCAAAATTCTTAAAGATATGAGAAGTAGGCAAGGTTCACAGATCAGTGTTATTCATTTAAGCCAGACACCTGGACAATTATGTTTAAGGGCATTTAACAGAAGAAGTTTTCCAGGTGATAAAAACAGGTTTCATAATCTTCTGCTAAAATTTGAGATCAAAGGTCTGTTCTGATAAGAAAATTTTCTAGACCTAAAAAATGACGCAGATATGTTCATAGGCTCGAATGAGGCTTTTATACAGAGAGAGGGATCTGCTTTTTATCCAAAACAAGTGCGAAAACAACTACCGTGGCCATTTTATATCATTCTCAGATCAGAAGAGGCGTCGAAGAGGAAAGCTAACAAGGGTTTGGCTCTAATGGCAATGAACTCCGACGCACTCGAAGAAGCCTTAATGCGGACCTAAGCAAGGTAGGGAAGGGAACTTACGGATCTAGATGAGCTGCGGAGGTTCGTCGTGTTTCTCTGATCCAACCAGGTTGATGCAGCGGCTTGAGACGGTGAAGACAAGAAGTTCGACAGCGGCGGCGGAGGAGCTCGAGAGGAGGCAAGAGGAAGAAGATGACTGGAAGGAGGAGAATGGTAGACCTAGGTCGCACCTATTTATAAGGAGAAGATAACCGAGACGGTGCGGGAAACGAGGAGATAAGAGTTATTATCCAGCGGCCCCGACGCCTCGATTTTCGGAGCAGTCAGTAAAAGCAGAGATCCGTTGAAAGATACGGTGGAATAGAAAAGGAATTTAAGAAAGGATGACGTTACGCCGGGTTAACACGGATTCAAAAGATGATGTCATGGCGGGTTAAAGAAAGCTCTCTACACAGTCAGAAGACTAAAGATTTATTTCTTAAGGTATTTTAAGATTGACATGAATAGGTTCAAATCAATCTGGGGCCTAATGTTGGGGATATAACTATTTGTGTAAGCCGCCCAGGAGGGGCCAGGTTACGTAAAGAAGATTCACCAGAAAGAAGCCCAAGACCAAGCATGAAGATGGCGGTTCAATAAAGGGCCTAAGGCCCACAGGCGACTTAAGGCCCGTTGTAGTAAACCGCCACAAGGGCATGGCTTGTATCATAAGGTATATTTAACTAGTCACTGAGTCGGATACTGTCTATAAGCCGGCCGGGACTCTGTAAGCCGCAGGGCGTCAACCCGTGTATATAAGGGGACGACCTGCTGGCGGCTTAGGGCAAGAAACAACCCATCGAGAGCCGGGCATAGCGTATACCGCTCCCTGGTCATCGAAACATCAAGCAATACCAACCCAACTAGACGTACACTTTCCTGCTCCGCAAGGGGACGAATTAGTATAAAACCTCTCGTGTCCTTTGTCCCGATTAACCCCTTTAAGCTTCCTAGTTGCGATGGCTCCACGACTAAGTCCTTGCACGAGGACATCTGCCGTGACAATTCCACGACACCACACATGAACAAGGCATGATGCTCAACCAAGTATGATGCATGACAAGGCTACATGAAGCTACTCATGGAAAGAGATGATGCATACAACAGCAACACATTAAAGCAAGTTTAAATGAGGCCGGAAACAACATAGAACAAATCCGATAAGTCCTCATATGCAAATTTTGAAATTAGTCCAGATATGAGTAAACCTTATGTTCAAGTTATTAAACAGCAAATTAATATGCACCAAGATGATCTACACGAAATTCTAGTCAAGTTACATATAAAGATTATTAGATTCGGAGCTAGGGCCTAGAAGATTGAGCAAAACAAGTTAAACATGGCATTGATGCTAAATGCATCCAAACATCAAGAAAACACCTCAAAACACGGATGCAACATGATAATATGAAACTACATGCAATTCTACACAAGTTTCATATAGGGCACACTCAAAACGGAGCAACGGTTCAACACATACACTCTATACAAGTTTGAAGGACAAGCTGTCCAAAACAGCAACTAGGCATATTGCAAGCATCAGAACAACATGCTACAACACCTCAACATGAAAACAAAAGGCATGAGCGTGTTGTACAGATAAAGCATGACAAAACATGGACACTGAGCAATCTCCAGAAATCACAAGAACATTCTCAAAAGGACATGGCAAGATTGCAAATAATAACAGGTTCACAGACTTCGCAGAATTCACCGGACATGGCAGAAATAACATCAGGTTACAATGTTTAGAGATACCAATCAACATTCTACAAGAATGTATCATGGCAACCAAAGGCATGGCATGAATCTACTAAATGCATAGAACAAAAGTCCCTTACTGGTCATGAGCCAAAAAGGCATAGAAGATATGATGGCACCCACGTAAACATAGCAACTTTTATTATTAGGCAGGAAAACAGAGCATGGCGGAACAACGATAAGTAGGCATATTGGTGAGCTTGAATCACTCACCACAAAGCATTGCATGACAAAACAAGCATAGCATCAGCAAGAAGACATGTTAACGAAGCTAATCAAGGCAAGAACAATTTCATAGTATGCACGGATCACTAGCAACAACCTTGGCAAAATTGAATAACATGTAAACAATCTGCCAGGAACATTTTATAGCAAAAGTAGAGCAAGATTAAGACATGCTAGATCACCCTATAATTGCAAACAGGAGCATTGATGGATAGAGCATAACCATATATCCAAAACATCCTTACTGAACATACTCAAAAGAGGCATGGATCTCACTATAGCAACATGAATACATGACATGAAAATAACAGCAGAACAAGGACTTGGTGAAATTCCAAGTCTCTGAAAAGAGCAACATCACGAAGGCTACTTTGCAAGCTTGAAATAATCAATACATGGCATATCATGAATATTGGATTGCACCACAGCAAAGATGACATATCGTAGCTCACAACACATGTAGACATCATGCTCAAAAGAAATTCACACAAAAAGACGCAAAAATGACAAATGAGCATGTTCTGATAAACTACAGAAGACAATATTAAATAGGACTCTTCCAACTATGATTAGGGCATCAAGATGGACTCAAATATACCTGGAACACTTGAACAAAATGAAGAGCAAAGCGAGGTAAACATTTTGATATATCATGCACGCAAAACGGGTCTACGGATGAGGAGATATGGCATGATGAACAGGGTAACAAAATGCTAAAATCTCAGGGACTTAGGAATTTTCGGGGTCAACCTAGGGTTTGCACGCTTCCCGATGCACGACCGGATCACGCCGGAGAGGAGGGAGATGGCCGGAGACGGGCGCCGGCGGGTCGCTCCGAGGCGGATCCGGCCCTCCCGCGGCCGGATCTGGCCGGGTGGAGGAGGCACCTGGCGAGGTCCGGCGCGGACGGAGGCGGCGGGCCCAGCGGGCGGCTCGCCGGGCGCATGGCGGCCGGCAGCGGCAAGTGGCGAGGAAGGCGGGAGGCGCGGACGGTGGCGGTGGCAGCCTGGCGGCGTCGGTGCGCAAGCGTGGTTCGGAGACCGCAGTGGCGACGAGGCGACCCGGGTCGGGGAGGGCCCCACACGGGCCTGGGCGGGCCGCGGCGGCGGGGAGGAGAGAGAGGGTGCGGGCGCGGGCGAGGTGGCTTCGCCTGGTTGGCTGTGGCGGCAGGGAAGGTGACGTGGCGCGACGCCATTGGCTGGGGCGACATGGCTGGTGGTGGTGGACGCGTCCGGCCGCCGGGCGGACATGTCCGGCGGCGCGAGGAGGAAGAGGACTAGGGTTTGATCCGGAATTTCGAAAGGGGAGGTGTTTTTATAGGTAGAGGGAGCTAGGAGGCTCCAAATGGAGTGCGGTTTTCGCCCACACAATCGTGATCGAACGACCGAGAACATGGAGTGGGTTAGGATGGGTTATTGGGACACTTTGAAGGGGTGTTGGGCTGCACACAAAAGTGGCCTTTATGGTTACCCGGTTAATCGTTGGAGCATCAAACGACCTCCAAATGGCACGAAACTTGATAGGCGGTCTACCGGTGCTATACCAAGGCCGCTTGGCAAACCTCGGTCCATTCCGAGACCGTTTAAAACCCGCACACGAAAAGAGGCAAAAGGGGGCGCCGGGGAACATAGGAGTGCCGGATTGCAAAACGGACAACGGGGAAAATGCTCGGATGCATGAGACGAACACGTATGCAAATGCGATGCACATGACGACATGATATGAAATGCAGATGATGACATGGCAAAGTGCAACACGCAAGCACATGTCATGGCAACGACGGCAAATAACTGGTAGACACCTGGCGCATTGAATCCGGGGCGTTACAACAACACCACCTTCACATGGAGAATTCGTTATTTTATGTGATGATATGACCATACGCATGAGTGCATAATGAATAATCCTTGCTGTTGGAAATGGTTATGTTTGTGATAGTAATCATCCTCGTATGCCTTTCATGCCTACTGGAAGGAAGCCGAGAAAGTATCTGTCTTGGGTTGATATGAGCATGTCTCTAGTTCCTCGTCAAGACGGTTGTGTCCGGTATGGCATGATGAGGTATGATGAGTGGTGATTCTGTCCGTTGGTTGAAGTATATTTGTTATGCTAATCATGCAGGGATTATTTAAACCTCTTGTGTCGACCATAGATCGAGTCTTGTTCCAGTAATCCCCATACTTGTTTCGTACTACCACTTGTCCCTGCCATAGGTAGGGTACAGTTCAGTAAGTTGGCAGCCCCTTTGTAGCACACACCGTACAGAGAGGCCATGGCGGAAGGTACCGGCTGCATCCGGTAGGCATGTCACCTGGTCCAGGGGCATAGGTGTTTCCGGTTGTAGCCGAAGGGGTAGCTCCCCTAGTTTGCGGGCGTTATAAATTTTGTGATCCCATGCTAGTCGAGACTGTAGCCTCCCCACTTAGAGTTTTGCTTAACAAGTGTCGTGGGTGATTCCAGACACCGGTAAGTCAGGCTGGTGTGTGCGGTGAGGTGTGTGCGGTAGACTGAATTAGTCCCCATGGAGTAACGGAATCCGTTACTCGTGGGTAAAGAGTACATCCTCTTCAGAGATTACATCTATTCGAATAGCTGTGTCCATGGGTAAGGACTACAGTCTGGGATGGGTCAAGCGTCGGTTTTAGTGTCGGTCTTCGGAGGAAAAACTGCTAAATCAGAACATTGATTATGACCTGTGACATATGATGATTATGATTATTATTATTGTGGACTAACCATTTATATTATTTGAATTATTGAGTATCACTGGGATGGTTCTACCTCCGGGATCTTCACTGTGGTGTCGCTCAGACGCCCGACTGTGTCATGCTTGTCATTTAAATTATTTATAAGCCCTTTATGTGGTGCCGCTCAGACGCCCGACTGTGGCATGCTTGTTATTTAATTATTTATAAGCCCTTCTTGTGGTGTCGCTCAGACGCCCGACTGAGGCATTATTTAAAGTTTCATCCTTTCGAGGCGTCGCTTCAGACACCTGATCAGTGCATCTATTTTTTTTACTCCATTATTGCATATTCATGTTGTATAGGCATGAACTGCTTGCGTGCATCATGGATTTTATTTTGTGACTGACGTTATGATTATGAAATATTTTAGAGCATGATTATCATTTGCTATATTATACATGTGTTCATAATGTTTGCGAGTACATTCAAAAGTACTCACTAGCTTGTCCCTGGCTATTGTCTTGGCCAGCTTTCTTGCATGGAGAGGAGCGTTGAGATGACAGCCCCGGAACCTGGTCAACTATTCCTGTGGGAAATGGAGTCCCATAGACGATGATTAACCACAAACCGCTTCCGCCATCAGCCACTAGAAACCTTGTGTTGTACTCACAGGCCAGAATGGTCTTGTACTACATATTATGTATTTTTCTTTTAGTTTCTGTATGAAGTTGGTGTCTCATCAGCTTACAGTAATCCTTGGGCTGGTGAGCACAAGGGCCATTTTCTGGGAAATTAATACCCCAAAAATCTGGTCGTGACAACCTTGGTATCAGAGCCAGGCTGACCATTGGCTAATCCTATCTTAGAAGGGTTAATAAACCTAGATTAATAAACCACCAGACCTTAACCTAACCCCGCCCAAGCTTCTCGTGGAAGATAGCCACACAGTGACCCCGACACCTTTCTGCAATCGGTGCCCAACCTATCAGCCTAGCCTGTTGATCACGCGCCAGTGACCGACACCTAATTTGTCTCATTCGCAGGCGTGCGAAGGAAGACTCCGTCCCCTTTTCCTATAAAAACGGCACGCTAGCCTCAACCCAACATAGCACAGCCTCTGCCCCAAATCAAGCCATAATGCCTGGCCCCGTCGTGCACAATGAGACCACAACAACCAACCTCGGGGGTTTTGTGACCGTGCTAGCAAACCTCACCCGCCGTGCCTTTGCATTAGAAGAACCTCCAGAATATGTGGTGTACCAAGGACCCATGAGCGGTGAGAGCCGTCAATTCTGGGCCACTGTGCACATCTATGGTAGGGGTCGATCGCCCGAACGCCCCTACAGGTTCACCGGAAGGACAAATTCCTTTGAGCCACAAGCCATCCAACTAGCTGCTCGAGAGGCTATAGTTCACCTCCGGCACTTGTCACCCAGAGTTAACTGTCGCTCGTTCTACTACTACCCCAGCCGTGACGGTATGGTAGGCCACCCCAGGTTGCCAACGGAGATCACGAGACGGATCCTGCATTGTTGCATCTGGTGCACTATGTAAGTGCACTAGAGGAACTGTTCGATCAAATCACCCTTGATCTGATCGCAGCTCGTGGAGAATTGGTTCGCCGAACCCCGGCGAGAGGAGAAGATGACCCCGACGGCGACAACCCAGTCGTGATGTTCGGACAACCGATCGAGTCCTTGAGGTCTGCCCCAGTCATCGACCAAAACACTTTGGTATCCCCAGAAGTGCTTCATCGCCTTTTGGGAACACGCGCCAACGGGATTGTGGCCAACAACCCCCGCGATGGTCATCATCGCTAACCCGACCTTGCAGCCCCTCAACTCCATCCAGCCAACCTCGAAGGTGAAACCCGTGGCGCAGCCTTGACGTCCACAAGGCATGCCCACTTAGATATTAATGAGGTAGACTAAGTCACTCGTGTAGTACTAAGTCTCAGTATGTCCATGCCTTGTAATTATGTAATCTTGCATCGCCATAAATAATCGCAGCCTACTTGTGTGCCTCTGTTTTGTATAGTAGCCTTGCATAAATATGTTAGATTGTTGTTGCATTTTAAATCCCGGGCACAGCTACCAAAAACCACCCGACGACACCCATAGTAATACGTCACTTTTGTGAGATATATGTATCTGTAGCGTTGACCCCGACCGCATAGAGCAGAACCGACAAACTAATTACTCTTCACCACGGTAAATAACCCAGCCCCAATGCTATATAAAAGGCCATCTCGTGACCTTGCCAAGTATCCCTCACCTTGTGCACAACTTTCACCGCCATTTCCTTGGCATGCCGAGCCCCAGTATTTATCTGAGAACTCCAGATGCAACCCCAGGTAGCTTTGTTAAAATATTGTGGGACTTTACCTGCAGTACCATGAGTGCCATCCATCCACCCAGTACGAGTTGCTCAAATCGAGGATCACCCATACCACCTCGAAATATTGGGCAGTGGTACACATCCCTCCCACAAACCCAAACCAAGACCCAACGGAAGTATCCTTCGTGGGGAAATCTATGCCAACTCCGCATATGGCCATAGAAGCTGTTCGTACGAAGCGCTTGCGGCGCCGATTCTTGATTACCGTATGCCAAATGACGAGGAATTATTACTTTCCGAGTCGTGCCGCACCCGGAGAAGTAGCATATTTTCCCGGTGGACGAATCGAGAGAGACCCAGTACTGACCAACCTTGCCCAGCAAGAGCGTTTGACCCAACAAGTAATGGGTTATCTCCAGAGCCTCGCTGATTTAAATCCTCAGATCGCCATCGGCAGACCACTGAGGCCCGACCAGGAGAGACGCGTCCATCGACTAGTCAATCCACTTCCCCCGATAGAAGAAGAGTGTGCCCCAATTCCAGAGACTTTTTCTCAGGATCCTGTCCATCTACAGTTGTCGTTGTAGACGTCACTACTATAATTATTGTCTCAGCATTTATTTATGTGGTGCAACTTATGCGCGGTATCCTAAATTTGTACGATGAATTAAATTTTAGTTTCAATTAATGTGAGTGGTTTTTACTGCTGTTAATTTTCATTAACTTTTTTCATCCCCGGTAAATTCTGAAGTGAGGTGTTTCCCTGTGTTGTTGCGGCATATATCTCTTCACGACATAGATTTTTTATTCACGCAGCACCACGACAGGAGACTCACAACCACAACCACTTGACCTCGTGCACTAATTGCAAATGCACGTACACATGTTACATCTAACTGATCACCTCTGAAGGAGAGATTAGTGGACTACTGTTCGGGTGCAAAATTGCCGTAGCACACCGACAACAGTTAGGACCCGACACCGCAGTTAATCCTCATGATCACCGCCACCGCGGAGAGCTAACACTCGAGCCGCCGCATCGCGACGATCATCGAGGATCATCACACACAAGAGCACGGAGATCCCAGCAACGCTACCAACCCTCCGCACATTAGGATCACGTACTAGTCTGGCATCGCCTCCGCCATTAGAGCCTCGTCTTGAGCTCCTGCAAACAGAAAAGGAGGAGAAGGAAGGAGAAGGAGAAGCAAGGCCAGGTGTGAGGAAGAAGAAAGGAGCACCTTGATCGTTTTATAGCTCGAGATCAGTGTACGGTGGGTGTAGTCCACCAGCGCCGCTCGTTGCCCGACCGCCGGTGTTCAGAGGCGAATCCGCGAGCTGTGCCGACAGCGCACTGGACCGCGAGGTGCGTGCATGCTACACCGGCAGCTAGCACGCCGCGCACTACCACTGGACGGCCTAGATACTCTACACGCTAGCCGTCGCCGGTGGAGAAAGCGCGGGAAAGCGCACGAGAGAGAGGGAGAAGAGAGAGCCGGAGGTAGAAGAACAGACCGATAGTGGGCCCCGGGTCCACCTGTCAGCTAGAGGGAGCACTGTGCTCTCGGGTACGACCAGTGTATTTTAGTAATTTAGAGGTTTATTCTAAATTTTGCTGTAACCAACAGTAGAATTTTCCCGTAGATTTTTCCATGCAACGCCAGTATTCCACACTATGGTTTTACACCATTTATTTTCCCACTTACTGTAGCCACATTTTAATTGCATGACATGGTTATTTTTGTGATGGTAGGAGTAATATTTTTTTAAACAGCCCTTGGCAAATCTCGAGGATGATATTTTTCTTAAGGGGAGTAGTTTTGTAACACCCCAAAATTTTAACCATGATTTATTAATTAAAATTTTGCCATGGTAAATTAAATTTTTATTTCTGGATTTATCTTTTGATTTCAGAACTACTCTTTTCTTTGATATTGTGGAGTTTTTACGCCAAGTGAAAACTTTCCAAAAGTATTGTTGGACTTATATACCCTCTCAAGAAAAAAATTCCTTTTATTAGTGGAATTATTTCTACAGTTTTTTTCCTGACCTTTATCTCTTTAAAATGATTTTTATAAGATTTGGGGTCCCAATTGCACTACAACCCTTTCATATATTCATTTAAAAATTCCACCAAAATTTGGGGATGACATGTGAGGTTCCTAAATCACTTTTATGCAAGAATATCTTTTGGTGTTTTGGAGATTTTGAGCCCTACCTCAAGTTTTCAAAACTGGATCAGTTTGTGGTTTGCACTGCAACCTATTTAAATATTTCGTTAAAAATTACATAAAATTTTGGAGATGTCAGTAGATGCATATAATTCATTTTTATGCAAAAACCGATGAATGTTCTTTGAAAAATTAGAGCAAATCACCCTCTTTTGCTTTCTGGTCTAGTGTAGTACCTTCTACTACAATCCTATTTTATTATTCTATAATGCCCATGATCTTTCTCCTGCTTATAAACCACCCTACAAAACCCTTAAGTCCAGGAGATTGGAACCATTGGTATATTTTTGACCCATGCGTTGATAGCCTCTACTTCTGTCCAGTATTGGTTTTCTCAAAAACTTGCACTGACTAGTTTCTGGTCTTGCCCAACTAACCTTGCCACCATCATCTTCATCTAAAGAGATTAGGATCTGGAGTTTTGGGCCACTCCAAGTGTTGCCTAGATGCCCTTGGCATTCTGTCAAACACCTTGAGTGCATGAACAGATTTGGCATGATTTTTAGTTTGCATTGTGAACTTGATCCTCTGACCAAACCACCATGTCCACTAAGCTCCTAGCTAACCCTAACCTAGACATGTTAATCCCCAACCTCATCCAAGCCCTCTAGCACGCACTGGCATTGCGTTGAGCACCTGGCGTGCATGCGCTGGGCGCGCCCAGAGCGCACGTTTTGCACGCGCACGCACGGAGTCGCCGCATCCCACTGCCGCCTCCCCGCGCTCGTTCTGGTACCTCCCCACTCGCAGCCAACACGCCCGGCCCCTCCCTCGCCACAGAGCCGCCCTGGCCCCCTCCTGGCGCCCCACAGCGCCACCACCGCAAGCTGCCACCGCCGCTCCGACAGCCTCTGCCATGGACGGCACCGCCCGAGCCACTCCAGCGCACCAGGTGCCCCTGGAAATAGCTCGAGCTCATCCGCAAGCTCGTCTGCAAGCGCTCGTCGCCGCCACATCGCCCTGCAGCAACAGAACAGCGATTCGCCGTCAAGCTTATCCCCGGCCGCCGCGGAACCGACCTTGGCCGCCTATAAAAAGGGCCCCCGAGCTCCTCCAAACCCAGAGGCCACCTCAGGCCATCACTCTAGAGCCACCACCGCCAGCCATCGACGGGGGAAAGCCTTCTCCCTTGTCTCCGGCCGATTCGGCCGCCGCCACCCTCCAGCCCCAATCGTCGCAAGCAGAGCCCCCCCCCCCCCCCCCGTCCCGCCAGTGCTTCCATCCTCCTCCCCTCGACCGTTTGGAGCTGCCCAAACACTCAAATTTGATCGGGAGCCACCGTAGCCTAAGCTCCCAAATCCTCCCGAAGCCACCTCCGCTGTTGAGCTCACCGCCGGCGACTCCCTCCGTCCCCGCCCGCCGTTTGAACACCGGGAGGACAGCCCTGGACCCGCGGATCCATCCCCGCCCTCAGAACCCCGCGGGAAGCTGCCGTTCGCCGACGTTGCTCGCCAGAGCCCCGCCTCCGCTCTGGCAGAGGAGAAAGGAGGCGAGCGACTGGTCAAACCTGGCGTAAGTGGAGACCTAAAGCGCAGAGTACGCTTCCCCCCCCCCCCCCGAACCATTTTTCTTTTATAGTTCATTTTATTTATTTATTAAAAACAGATTTTGACTCAAACTTTGACTGGCTATATCTTTTTAAATATAAGTCCAAATGATATGATTCTTTTTCTGTTGTTTCTCAAATTATGTCTAGTTTATTTTAATATTTATTTGAAAATATTCCAGACAACTTTTTTGTACTGTTTTGAAACTATGTGTTAATTCAAATTTCTTTAAAATAGGATTTTTGAAGGAGAAGGCAACTTTCAAAAAAATGCACCCCACTTGCATACTCTTGAAGGAAAGCATTTTGAACCCTGGCATATAGTTTTGTGTGTTGTTTGATACGGTTACAACACCACCTTGACATGGAGAATTCGTTATTTTATGTGATTATATGATCATACGCATGAGTGCATAATGAATATTCCTTGCTGTTGGATATAGTTATGCTTCTGATAGTAATCATCCTCGTACGCCTTTCATGCCTACTAGAAGGAAGCCAGGAAAGTATTTGTCTTGGGTAGACACGAGCTTGTCTCTAGTTCCTCGTCAAGACGGTTGTGTCCGGTATGGCATGATGAGGTATGATGAGTGGTAATTATGTCTGTTGGTTGAAGTATATTTTTTATGCTAATCATGCAAGGATTACTTAAACCTCCTGAGTCGACCATAGATCGAGTCTTGTTCCAGTAAACCCCATACTTGTTTCGTACTACCACTTGTCCCTGCCATAGGTAGGGTATGGTTCAGTAAGTTGTCAACCCCTTTATAGCACACACCATACAGAGAGGCCATGGTGGAAGATACCGGCTGCATCCGGTAGGCATGCCACCTGGTCCGGGGGCATGGGTGTTTCGGTTGTAGCCGAGGGGGTAGCTCCCCCAGTTTGCGCGCGGTATAAATTTTGTGATCCCATGCTACTCGAGGTTGTAGCCTCCCCACTTAGAGTTATGCTTAACAAGTGTCGTGGGTGATTCCAGACACCGGTAAGTCAGGCTCGTGTGTGCACTCAGGTGTGTTTTTAATTAAAAGACCGTAGATGGAATTAGTCTCGATAGACTAACGGAATCCGTTACTTGTGGGTATAGAGTACATCCTCTGCAGAGATTACATCTATTCGAATAGCCGTGTCCATGGGTAAGGACTACAGTCTAGGATGGGTCAAGCGTCGGTCTTCGTGTCGGTCTTCGGAGGAAAAAACTGCTAAATCAGAACATTGATTATGGTTCTACCTCCTGGATATTCACTGTGATTACTCTTTTATAAGCCCTTTATGTGGTGTCGCTTAGACGCCCGACTGTGGCATGCTTGTCATTTAAATTATTTATAAGCCCTTTATGTGGTGTCACTCAGATGCCCGACTGTGGCATGCTTGTTATTTAATTATTTATAAGCCCTTTTGTGGTGTCGCTCAGACGCCCGACTGAGGCATGCTTTAAAGTTTTATCCTTTCGAGGCATCGCTTCAGACACCCGATCGGTGCATCTATTATTTTTTTACTCCATTATTGCATATTCGTGTTGTATAGGCATGACCTGCTTGCGTGCATCATGGATTTTATTTTGTGACTGACGTTATGATTATGAAATATTTCAGAGCATGATTATCATTTGCTATATTATACCTGTGTTCATAATGTTTGCGAGTACATTCATAAGTACTCACTGGCTTGTCCATGGCTATTGTCTTGGCCAGATTTCTTGCATGGAGAGGAGCGTTGCGATGACAGCCCCGGAACCTATGCAATGGTGATAGCAGCCTCGCGAAGATAGGAGTTATCCTAGTTAGCTGTTTTTGTGGGAAATGGAGTCCCATAGACGCTGATCAACCACAAACCGCTTCCGCCATCAGACACTTGAAACCTTGTGTTGTACTCACAGGCCAGAATGGTCTTGCACTACATATCATCTATTTTGCTAGGTGTTTCCGTATCAAGTTGGTGTCACATCAGCTAACAGTAATCCTGGGGCTGGTGAGCACAAGGGCCATTTTCTGGGAAATTAATACCCCGAAAATCTGGTCGCTACAAAGACGCGGCAGTGGATACCCACGCGGAGAGGAGTACGAGGGTTCACTGGTTCGGCTGTGGTGTGAGGCCGCCGTCACCGCAGAATAACACGGGGTGTGGGTGAGTGGAGGGATGGCCTGGCTAGCGGTGGGAGTAGTAGGGGGCGGTGAGGCCTCCGCGGTAGCACAGCCGGCCATGGGAGGCAGGCAGAGGCGGCACGACCGGCGCTGCTCTGGGCGGCTGGAGCAAGACACTAGTAGAAAAGGGGCCTATTGACCCGGTTGGTGAGGGCCTTTAGTCCCGGTTCATGAACCGGGACTAAAGGGTCGGTACTAATACCCTGGCCCTTTAGTATCGGTTCTATCCAGAACCGGGACTGATGGTCCTCCACGTGGCCTGTCCGTGAGCCCGAGCGGGAGGGCCTTTGGTCCCGGTTGGTGGCACCAACCGGGACCAATAGGCATCCACGCCACAAGATTTCTATGGCTCTGGTTTTTGTTTTTTTAAAGGGGGGGTTTGGGGGGTTTTGGGGGGTTAATTTAGGTGTTTCATATATTGTGCTATAGCTAGCTAATTAATAGAGAAAAGTGTTGGAAATATGCCCTAGAGGCAATAATAAATTAGTTATTATTATTATATTTCCTTGTTCATGATAATCGTTTATTATCCATGCTATAATTGTATTGATAGGAAACTCAAATACATGTGTGGATACATAGACAACACCATGTCCCTAGCAAGCCTCTATTGGCTAGCTCGTTGATCAATAGATGGTTACAGTTTCCTAACCATGGACATTGGATGTCATTGATAACGGGATCACATTATTAGTAGAATGATGTGGTGGACAAGACCCAATCCTAAGCCTAGCACAAAGATCGTGTAGTTTGTATGCTAAAGCTTTTCTAAATGTCAAGTATCTTTTCCTTAGACCATGAGATTGTGCAACTCCCGGATACCGTAGGAATGCTTTGGGTGTACCAAACGTCACAACGAATCGGGTGGCTATAAAGGTGCATTACAGGTATGTCCGAAAGTGTACATTGGGTTGGCACGAATCGAGATCGGATTTGTCACTCCGTGTAAACGGAGAGGTATCTCTGGGCCCACTCGGTAGGACATCATCATAATGTGCACAATGTGATCAAGGAGTTGATCACGGGATGATGTGTTACGGAACGAGTAAAGAGACTTGCCGGTAACGAGATTGAACAAAGGTATCGGGATACCGACGATCGAATCTCGGGCAAGTACAATACCGCTAGACAAAGGGAATTGTATACGGGATCGATTGAGTCCTTGACATCGTGGTTCATCCGATGAGATCATCGTGGAACATGTGGGAGCCAACATGGGTATCCAGATCCCGCTGTTGGTTATTGACCGGAGAACGCCTCGTCATGTTCAAGATGGTTCCCGAACCCGTAGGGTCTACACACTTAAGGTTCGATGGCGCTAGGTTATAAAGGAAGTTTGTATGTGGTTACCGAATGTTGTTCGGAGTCCGGATGAGATCCCGGACGTCACGAGGAGTTCGGAATGGTGGGAGGTAAAGATTTATATATGGGAAGTCTGTTTTGGTCACCGGAAAAGTTTGGGCGATATCGGTAATGTCTGGGACCACCGGGAGGGTCCTGGGGTCCACCAAGTGGGGCCACATGCTCTAGAGGCATACATGGGCCAAGTATGAGAGGGCACCAGCCCCTAGGTGGGCTAGGGCGCCTCCCACCATGGCCCATGCGGCTAGAAGGGAGAGGGGCAAACCCTAAGGCGGATGGGCCCCAAGGCCCATACTCCTGCGCCTCCTCTCCTCCCCCTTGTGGCCGCCACCCATAGATGGGTTTTGGGGGCTGCCGCCCCTCTAGGGGTGGGAACCCTAGAGGGGGCGCACCCTCCTCCCCTTCCCCTATATATATGAGGCCTAGGGGCTGCCCAATACACACGATTCTATCTCCCTCTTGGTGCAGCCCTGCCTCTCCTCCTCCTCCTCTCCCTTGGTGCTTGGCGAAGCCCTGCAGGATTGCCACGCTCCTCCATCACCACCATGCCGTTGTGTTGCTGCTGGATGGAGTCTTCCTCAACCTCTCCCTCTCTCCTTGCTGGATCAAGGCGTGGGAGACGTCACCGGGCTGTACGTGTGTTGAACGCGGAGGTGCCGTCCGTTCGGCACTAGGATCTCCGGTGATCTAAATCACGACGAGTACGACTCTTCAACCCCGTTCTCATGAACGCTTCCGCTTAGCGATCTACAAGGGTATGTAGATGCACTCTGCTTCCCTCGTTGCTAGTTTCTCCATAGATAGATCTTGGTGACACGTAGGAAAATTTTGAATTTCTGCTACGTTCCCCAACAAAAAGTAGTTGGGGGCGTTGATGTTGTCCAATATGCTTACCGTTACTAGTCCAATCTTGTTTTGACGGTATTGTGGGATGAAGCGGCCCGGACCGACCTTACACGTACTCTTCGTGAGACAGGTTCCACCGGTGACATGCACTTTGTGTGCATAAGGTGGCTAGCGGTGCCGCCTCTCCCACTTTAGTCGGAACGGATTCAATGAAAAGGGTCCTTATGAAGGGTAAATAGCAATTGGCATATCACGTTGTGGTTTTATGAGGTAAGAAACGTTCTTGCTAGAAACCCATAGCAGCCACGTAAAACATGCAAACAACAATTAGAGGACGTCTAACTTGTTTTTGCAGGGTATGCTATGTGATGTGATATGGCCAAGAAGAATGTGATGAATGATATGTGATGTATGAGATTGATCATGTTCTTGTAATAGGACTCACGACTTGCATGTCGATGAGTATGACAACCGGCGAGAGCCATAGGAGTTGTCTTTATTTATTGTATGACCTGCGTGTCATTGAACAACGCCATGTAATTACTTTACTTTATTGCTAACCGGTAGCCATAGTAGTAGAAGTAATAAGTTGGCGAGACAACTTCATGGAGACACGATGATGGAGATCATGATGACGGAGATCATGGTGTCGTGCCGGTGACAATGATGATCATGGAGCCCCGAAGATGGAGATCAAAAGGAGCAATATGATATTGGCCATATCATGTCACTGCTATATAATTGCATGTGATGTTTATTATGTTTATGCATCTTGTTTACTTAGAACGACGGTAGTAAATAAGATGATCCCTTACACAAAATTCAAGAAGTGTTCTCCCCTGACTGTGCACCGATGCTACAGTTCGTCGCTTCTAAGCACCACGTGATGATCGGGTGTGATGGATTCTTACGATCACATACAACGGGTGTAAGACAGATTTACACAGCAAAAACACTTGGGGTTAACTTGACGAGCCTAGCATGTACATACATGGCCTCGGAACACAGATACCGAAAGGTCGAGCATGAGTCGTATAGTAGATACGATCAACATGAAGATGTTCACCGATGATGACTAGTCCGTCTCACGTGATGATCGGACACGGCCTAGTTGACTCGGATCATGTAATCACTTAGATGACCAGAGGGATGTCTATCTGAGTGGGACTTCATAAGATGAACTTAATTATCTTGAACATAGTCAAAAGACCTTTTGCAAATTATGTAAAGCTCGCGTTTTGGTTCCACTGCTTAGATATGTTCCTAGAGAAAATATAGTTGAAAGTTGAAAGTAGCGATTATGCGGACAGTAGAAAGCTTATGTCCTTAATGCACCGCCAAGATGCTGAACCCCAAACGTCGTTTGTGGATGTTGCGAACATCGGACATACACGTTTTGATAACTACGTGATAGTTCAGTTAAACGGTTTAGAATTGAGGCACCAAAGACGTTTTCGAAACGTCGCGGAACATATGATTTGTTTCGAGGGCTGAAGTTGGGATTTCAGGCTCGTGCTCACGTCAAGAGGTATGAGACCTCCGACGATTTTCTTAGCCTACAAACTAAGGGAGAAAAGCTCAATCGTTGAGCTTGTGCTCAGATTGTCTGAGTACAACAATCACTTGAATCGAGTGGGAGTTGATCTTCCAGATGAGATAGTGATGTTTCTCCAAAGTCATTGCCACCAAGCTGCCAGAAGCTTCGTGATGAACTATAATATATCAGGGATAGATATAATGATCCCTTGATTTATTCGCGATGTTTGACACCGCGAAAGTAGAAATCAAGAAGGAGCATCAATTGTTGATGGTTAATGAAACCACTAGTTTCAAGAAGGGCAAGGGCAAGAAGGGACACTTCATGAAACGGCAAATCGATTCTTGCTCCAAAGAAGAAACCCAAGGTTGAACCCAAACCCGAGACTAAGTGCTTCTGTAATAAGGGGAACAGCCACTGGAGCAGAATTACCCTAGATACTTGGTAGATAAGAAGGCTGGCAAGGTCGATAGAAATATATTGGATATACGTTATGTTAATGTGTACTTTTCTAGTACTCCTAGTAGCACCAGGGTATTGAGATACCGGTTCGGTTGCTAAGTGTTAGTAACTCGAAATAAAAGAGCTACGGAATAAACGGAGACTAGTGAAGGTGAGTGACGATATGTGTTGGAAGTGTTTCCAAGTTTGATGTGATCAAACATCGACGCTCCCTCTACCATCAAGATTAGTATTAAACCTGAATAATTGTCATTTGGTGTTTGCGTTGAGCATAGACATGATTGGATTATGTCTATCGCAATACGGTTATTCATTTAAGGAGAATAATGGTTACTCTATTTATTTGAATAATACCTTGATGGTCTTGCACCTAAATGAATGGTTTATTGAATCTCGATTGTAGTGATACACATTTTCATGCCAAAGGTATAAGATAGTAATGATAGTACCACTTACTTGTGGCAATCGCCATGTAAGTCATATTGGTATAAAACGCATGAAGAAGCTCCATGTTGATGGATCTTTGGAATCACTCGTTTTTGAAAAATTTGAGACATGTGAACCATGTCTATTGGTGTATACGCATGAAGAAACTCCATGCGGATGGATCGTTTAGACTCACTTGATTTTGAATCACTTGAGATATGCAAAACATACCACATGGACAAGATGACTGAAAAGCATCGGTTTTGAGAAGATGGAACTAGATAGCAACTTGTTGGAAGTAACACATTTTGATGTGTGCAGTCCAATGAGTCCGAGGCATGCATCTGATGAATATCGTTATGTTATGACTTCACAGATGATTCGAGTAGATGTTGAGTATATTTACTTGATGAAGCACAAGTCTGAATTATTGAATGGTTCAAGTAATTTCAGAGTGAAGTTGAAGATCATCGTGACAAGAGGATAGAATGTCTATGATATGATCATAGAGATGAATATCTGAGTTCTGAGTTTTGGCACACAATTAAGACATTGTGCAAATTGTTTCACAATTAATACCGCTTTGGAACACCGTGAGTGTGATGGTGTGTCCGAACATCATAGTTGCACTCTATTGGACATGGTGCGTACCATGATGTCTCTTATCGAATTACCACTATCGTTCATGGGTTAGGCATTAGAGACAACCGCACTCACTTTAATGGGGCACCACGTAATTCCGTTGAGACGACACCGTTTGGAGAAACATAAGTTGTCATTTCTTGAAAGTTTGGGGCTGCGACGCTTATGTGGAAAAGTTTCAGGTTGATAAGCTCGAACCCAAAGCGGATAAAATGCATCTTCATAGGACACCCAGAACACTTGGGTATACCTCCTAATTCAGATCCGAAAGCAATAGGGATTGTTTCTTGAATCGGGTCCTTTCTCGAGGAAAAGTTTGTCTCGGAAAGTTGAGTGGGAGGATGGTGGAGACTTGATGAGGTTATTGAACCGTCACTTCAACAAGTGTGTAGCAGGGCACAGGAAGTTGTTCTGTGGCACCTACACCAATTGAAGTAGAAGCTTATGATAGTGATCATGAAACTTCGGATCAAGTCACTACCGAACCTCGTGAGGACGACAAGGACGCCAGACCGCTTCCGAAAGTGGTACGGTGATCCTGTCTTGAAGGTCATGTTGCTAGACAACAATGAACCTACGAGCTATGGAGAAGCAATGGTCGGCCCAAATTCCGACAAATGGTTAGAAGCCATGAAATCCGAGATAGGATCCATGTATCATAACAAAACATGGACTTTGGTGGACTTGCCCGATGATCGGCAAGCCATTGAAATAAATGGATCTTTAAGAAGCAGACGGATGTGGACGGTAATATCACCGTCTATGAAGCTCGACTTGTGGCGAAGAGTTTTTCACAAGTTCAAGGAGTTGACTACGATGAGATTTTCTCATCCGTAGCGATGCTTAAGTCCGTCGGAATCATGTTAGCATAAGCTGCATTTATGAAATCTGGCAGATGGATGTCAAAACGAGTTTCCTTATCAGTTTACGTAAGGAAAGGTTGTATGTGATACAATCAGAAAAGTTTTGTCGATCCTAATGATGCTAAAAAGGTATGCTAGCTACAGCGATCCTTTCTAAGGACTGGAGTAAGCATCTCGGAGTTGGAATGTGCGCTTTGATGAGATGATCAAAGATTTTGGGTTTATACAAAGTTTATGAGAAACTTGTATTTCCAAAGAAGTGAGTGGGAGCACTATAGAATTTCTGATGAGTATATGTTGTTGACATATTGATGACCAGAAATGATGTAGAATTTCTGGAAAGCATATAGGATTATTTGAAAAGTGTTTTTCAATGGAAAACCTGGATTAAGCTACTTGAACATTGAGCATCAAGATCTATGAGGATAGATCAAAAACGCTTAATGGTACTTTCAAATGAGCATATACCTTGACATGATCTTGAAGGTGTTCAAGATGGATCAGTCAAAGAAGGAGTTCTTGCCTGACATGTAAGGTATGAAGTTAAGACTTAAAGCTCGGTCATGTCTGCATGGTTCCCGAACCCGTAGGGTCTACACACTTAAGGTTCGATGACGCTAGGTTATAAAGGAAGTTTGTATGTGGTTACCGAATGTTGTTTGGAGTCCCGGATGAGATCCCGGACGTCACGAGGAGTCCCGGAATGGTCCGGAGGTAAAGATTGATATATGGGAAGTCCTGTTTTGGTCACCGGAAAAGTTTCGGGCGATATCGGTAATGTACCGGGACCACCGGGAGGGTCCCGGGGGTCCACCAAGTGGGGCCACATGCTCCAGAGGCATACATGGGCCAAGTATGAGAGGGCACCAGCCCCTAGGTCGGTAGGGCGCCTCCCACCATGGCCCATGCGGCTAGAAGGGGAGAGGGGGCAAACCCTAAGGGCAGATGGGCCCTAAGGCCCATACTCCCTGCGCCTCCCTCTCCTCCCCCTTGTGGCCGCCACCCATAGATGGGTTTTGGGGCTGCCGCCCCTCTAGGGGTGGGAACCCCAGAGGCGCACCCTCCTCCCTTCCCCTATATATATGAGGCCTAGGGGCTGCCCAATACACACGATTCTATCTCCTCTTGGTGCAGCCCCGCCTCCTCCTCCTCCTCTCCCTTGGTGCTTGGCGAAGCCTGCGGGATTGCCACGCTCCTCCATCACCACCATGCCGCTTTGTTGCTGCTGGATGGAGTCTTCCTCAACCTCTCCCTCTCTCCTTGCTGGATCAAGGCGTGGGAGACGTCACCGGGCTGTACGTGTGTTGAACGCGGAGGTGCCGTCCGTTCGGCACTAGGATCTCCGGTGATCTGAATCACGACGAGTACGACTCCTTCAACCCCGTTCTCATGAACGCTTCCGCTTAGCAATCTACAAGGGTATGTAGATGCACTCTCCTTCCCTCGTTGCTAGTTTCTCCATAGATAGATCTTGGTGACACGTAGGAAAATTTTGAATTTCTGCTACGTTCCCCAACAAAAAGTGTCCTCTCTTTTGTCCGTGCTTGGTCGACGCTACGTACTATACATACGTATAGAGAGGACTAGCTAGACACGCTAGCTAGCTAGTAATTAAGAAAACAGAAGATCGTCATGAACATATATGCATACAGAGAGAAGTGATATCGACCACCTCTCCTTCTCCGAGAGATTGGTCGAACAACAAGTTCTCGTGATATCTATCCGACACTACCGCTACATATATACAATAATTATCTTTTACAATACGGACGCGTGGTCCACATAGTATTCTCCGTCTTCAGCGATCACGTGGTCAAGAAAGAATGCCGCCAATTCCTCTTGAATTGCTCGCATGCGATCTGGTGCTAGGAGTTCATCCCGCTCAAAACATATAATTTTAAGATAGGGGTCAATACATATATATATATATATATATATATATATATATATATATATATATATATGAATGAAACTCAACACAAATGATGGTAATAAAATAAAATTGTGAATATTTTTATTTACGCACTTCATATTTTTTGTCGGAGTAGCCCCTCTCACAGGTCGTGTGGCGGATGTACTCGCAAACGTAGTATCCACAGAAATCATTCCCTTGTTCCTGCCACAACCACTTTACAAGAAACAGAGGTCAATCAAACTGATAATTAGCAAGCATGCTAAATGGTATTGATGAAACTAGCGCTTGAATCACTAGGAGATGCGCGTGGAATATGCTACTATATAGTACTTACTTTCGGTGTCTAAATTGCAGCTTCTTCGGTAGTCCCGAGCTTTTTTGGTGAATTTTCCCAAGCCCTACCATACAAAGAAAACAATTACTTGATATCAGAAATGAACAAAGTTGCTGATATGGTGGATAATGATCGATTTAACTTACTTCTCGAGCATTTCAGTCATGTCCGCATACTCCTTGGGATCTTTTCGTCTCGAGTCTAAGACAGTTACTATTCCCTGCTCAAGCTTAATCTCTAGGAGAATATAGTGGTACCTGCGCATGCATGCATAACTCATCAATATTACATTAATATAACCTGGACTAATAAGGGAAACCGAAGATGCCACAAGACAGTAACACTCACGCGTAGTTGTAAGGAAAGAGTAATATATTTTTTTTGTTCATTTATTTCCAACGATCGTAGCAAGTTGGCCTCGGTTTCGTCGGCACGATATTTAACCTCATTTGCATCTATGAGATATGTGTTAATGAACCCAATATCACCCACTTGTCTTTTCTTCATTTCGCGATCTTCAATCTGCATAATATAGTGAGGATATTTATAAATACATGCAATGAAAGAGCTGAGTTATATAGAGATACTTAATGATGTATAGTACTACTTACAGACAGTAGCAGGTGACCGTTGCTTTATCGAGGGCCAATTGATTGAAACACCGATAGAACTTCTCAAATGGAATAGGCAACAGTTCAATTCCAAGGAGGTCATGCTCCTTTTAACTCTCACATACAAAGTACTCCTCCCTCGGACTCTTTGCAGGTTTTCATGTACCAATCATGCAATCTTCGCATCATCGTTGATAGAGAGCTTTCATCTTTGACGAGAGGCTTCCCGTGCATCGTATCTTTGTATCTCGCACGCCCAAGAAATCATAATGTACATCGTCGGGCAGGTAATCTGCAGGTTTGCCATACCCGGGCACCTTCCTCGGATCGACGATGTCGCTAGCAGGCACCTTGAGCGGGGGGCACGATTGCTTCGCTTGTTCGCCGAGCTGGGCAATTTGTTTCCCAGTTCGTCGTTCTTTCATCCTTTGATCACTGACAGTACTTCCCGATCTCTCCGCTTCGGAAAATGCCTTTACAATAATGCGCTCATAGTTGCCTTTCGGCGGAGACTTGGGTGGTTTTGTCAGGGCAGCCAGAGTGCGCTTCGCTTTGACTGGATCTACCTTCTCCTCCGGAGGTGGATGTCTCTTTGCTTTCAACCCTTGAAACCAGTCATCCACTTCGGTCTGCGCGATCTTCGCGTTTTCCTCCTCGCTCCTCTCGTACGGTAACTTCTCTGGAGTCTTCAGCAGGACCGGACCAGATCTCCTCCCGCCTTTGGCTGTACTGCTAGACGCCGGCAGAGCAGACGGAGCGGATGTCTTCTTTCCTTGCTTACGAGGCGGAGGAGAAGGACTACGACGCGCCGGAGCAGCCGGAGCAGCGGCGGGTCTCTTCCGCCCTTGCTGACGAGGCGGAGAAGGAGGAGCCTGGCTGCTCGGGCGCGCCGGTGCAGGCGGAGAAGGAGACGGAGTGCCGCCACGCGCCGGAGAAGGAGCCAGCCGAGTGCCCTGATCGTCACTCGCCGGAGGAGGAGGCGGTGGAGGAGGCGGAGTGCCCTGACTCACGGAGGAGGAGGAGGAGGAGGCGGAGGCGCCCAGTTCGTAAGGTTGATGAGATCCTTCCGCCATAGGCATGGAGTCTTGAGCAGAACCCAACCGATAGTCCCCTTCACCGGTAGGGTGGTCAAGCCGAGGTCCTCAAATCCCTCCGTTATTTCATCGACCATCACCTTAGCATATCCTTCTGGAATCGGCCGGCAGTGAAAAGTTGAGTCGGGTTTAGTTGGATAAACTGAGCCAACAGCCGCCTTGACCTTCAAATTACTCCATTGCGCCATAAGGTGGCAATGTTCAGCATCCGTGATAGCATCCACGAGATAGCTGGCAGGAGCCGTCAAGGCATGCTGCTCTGGCTGAAGCAGCTCGGTGGAAGCCAGGCTGCTTCTCCGCTGAGATGGCGGGGTAGCTTCGGGGGAAGCTTCGCAGGTCGCTTTGTTGTGATCTGCCGCTTCTCGTTCCTCTTCTCGTTCCTCTAGCCCCATTACCCTTTCGTGCAGCGCTTTGCATTAGGCTCTGCTCGCTTTCTTCCTCCTCTCATTGGTTTTGTAACCCCTGCGTCCGGAAATCCAGCCTTCCACAAAACGGAGCTGGCGTGCCTCGTGTCCGTCACAGGTGCTCAGATTCCCGAGGGCCATTGTGAGCTCGTCCTTCTCCCCGTTCGAACGAACTTCCCTTGCTGCGCTGCTTCGATATATTGCTGAAGCCTCTTGACTGGTATGTCCAATTGTTCATCCGTCCCAAATGCACTTCCTCGTTATAGGGTCCAAGGATCCGCCGCCCCAAGAACGAATTCCGCAACGGTCCGCCAGTTCTAGTTCGATCCCTTTATCAAGCAGATCATTCTCAGCCTTGGCCCACTTAGGCCGGGCTACGAGGTAGCCACGACCCGTGCGATGGTGAAGCTTCTTCTTCGCAACATTTCTCTTGTTTGTCGCCGACATCTTTTTACTCTTTTCTCGATGTCTTGTAGGCCACAAATGCGGGCGATCATCTCTCGATCTTCTCATATTTGCCCTTGAATTCTGGTGTCTCATTTTTTCGACATACGTATTGAGTTCTTTCTTCCAATTCCTGAATAGTTCTGCCATCTTCTTAAGAGCAAAAGACTTGATTAATGGCTCTATTACTGGCTTCTCCGGATCATCCTCTAGCGGTAGGGTAAAATTTGACTTCAGCTTTCACCCAAAGATCATTTTTCTGCGTATCATTGACACAAGACACCTCGTGGTCTTCGTTCTTAGGCTTATACCATTGGTGGATCCTGATCGGGATCTTGTCCCTAACCGTAACCCCGTGACCGAGCAACAAATGCCTTCTTTGTCCGGTAGGGGTTCAATCGGTTGGCCGTCGCGCGATTTGTATGATCTCAAACTTTTCATCCGAGCTGAACTTTTTCTTCGGCCTCGCCTCTTTACCGGGTTGTGCTCGATCCGGAGGACTAGAAAAAAGAACAAAGACGAGAGTTAATTAATATGTGTACATACCAAAACAAAGACGAGAGCTAGTCAGCATAGTCTTAACTAATATATATACCTGGCCGGACTCGGTTTGGTGATCACCGGATCCATCCTCACGGTCTACTTCTTCACCCTCTCCTTCTTGCACCGGCATTGGGTCATCGGAGCCATGTAAATCATAGCCAGCTGCTTCTTCACCCTCTCCTTCCAGACCATCGTTGTCGTTGAGAAACATCAACGAGCGTATTTACATCACTTCCTTGTGCGATTATGTCCCTCAACAACGCTTCTTGTGCTTCGTCTGGGGCTGTCCATAGTTTCTACAAATATTTACAACATGGAAATTATTATTCAAACATGACAGATATGGATATATTAGTGGCAAACGAGAACTAGATAGCTAATCACAATAAGGAATCATATTAGTGGCCTCGACGCTGCTTCTCTAGGGTTTGGGGTGGCCTCGACAACGCTTCAAGGGTTAGGGGGTGGCCTCGAGAACGCTTCAAGGAGGGGGTAATATCGACCCCCCCACGTGTTGAAGCTATCGGGAGGGGGTCGGCGTTGAACACTACATCTATGTCCCACAAGTGACGTGGGCATCGACGCCCGCGGTAGGGTAGAGGGTCGTGGATTGTTGAGTGGTCGAGGGTCAAGGGGTCGAGGATCGCCGAGGGGCGGGAGGTTGCCTAGTGTCAAAGGATTCAACAAAACCATGTCTTCATCATTAGGCGAAAGTAACATGTGCATGATGGTACGAAGCTCTCCAAAGTTATTTTTGGAACGGAGTCCCAGATAGGATAACTCACATTCTGGTACAAAGTTCAGCAAGAACCTTCTTAATATCGTTATTTGAAAGGCCTTTGCTGAAATTCGTACAAAAAGGCAAATTATCCTATCCGGGACTCCATTCCAGAATAACTTTGGAGGACTTCGTACCATCATGCCATGGTTACTTCTGGCTAATGATTAAGCCATGGATTTCTTCAATACTTTAACACTAGGAACCCTCTCGACCCCTCGGCGATCCTCGACCCCTTGAACCCTCGACGACCCTGGAACCCTCGACCCTAGGCGACTTCGAACCCTCGATCCCTCAACCCTAGAACCCTCGATCCCTCGACAACGCTTCAAGGGGGTAATATCGACAATGACGAGATACATACATGGGAAATTAATGTTATCAGGGAGGGGGTATATCGTCGACCCCCCCCCCCCACGTATTGAAGTTATCGGGAGGGGGTATATGGACCCCCCCCCTCGTGTTGAAGTTATCGGGTGGGGTATATCGATGATGTCAGAGGAGAAGATCGAAGAAAAAAAAGAGGAGAAGAAGAAAGGAATAGAGGAGAAGAAGAAAAAATAGTCTATTTTTTCTTCTTCTCCTCTATTTCTTTCTTCTTCTCCTCTTCTTTTTCTTCTTCTTTCCTCTTCTTATTTATTTTTCCTCTTCTTCCTCTCCTCTTCTACTCCTTTCTTCCTATTCTGATTTTCCTTTTTCCTCTCCTTCTTTTTCTTCTTCTTCCTTCTTTCTAGCTAGATATATAAAACTTTTCTAGAAATATAACTTTTGCATATATAAAACTTTTTCTTCTTCTTCCTTCTTCCTTACATTTCCTTCTTCCTAAATATATAAAACTTTTCTAACAATGAAACTAACCTAAAATACATACATTCATACAAAAAACATGTAAAAAATACATAAATACATATATGAACATACATAAGAAATACATATATCTAAAAAATGCATATATGAGCATACATAAGAAATACATATATCTAAAAAATACATATATCTAAAAACGCGCGGCGGCCAGGTCGGGCAGGGCGCTGCTCACAAGGGCGCTGCTGGGCAGGGGCGAGGCGGCGGCGCTGGGCGAGCAGGGCGCGGAGAGGGCGGCGGCGAGGCGGGCGGGCGATGACGGCTGGGCGCGATGTGGGGCGGGCGACGCGCTGTGGTGGCATCGGGAGATGACCGCGATCAAGGGTGGCGCAGGCGACGGCGCTGCGGCGGTGGTGATCAAGGGCGCTGGCAGCGACGGGCGGCGACGGTGTCGGCGGGTGTGAATCGGGCAGCTGGCGGCGGCGGCGCGCAGGCAACCGCAGAGATGAAGTGAAAACTCTAAGTGTTTGCTTATATAGCAAGGGAATTAGTCGGTTCGTGGCACCAACCGGCTAATGCCTTCTTTAGTCGGTTGGTGCCACCAACCGGACCAAAGGCCAATTTTCAGCAGCCCAAAGGCGGGGAAGCGGCGGCCTTTGGTCCCGTTTGGTGGCACCAACCAGACTAAAGAGGGGCATTAGCCCCGATTGGTGCCACGAACCGACTAATACTCTTTAGTCCCGGGTTGGTGCCTCCAACCGGGACCAAAGGCCTTGTGCTGCCTCACGAAATGTTTAGTCCCACTCGCTAGTTGAGAGGGAGCCGCACCAGTTTATAAGGTGCGGTGCGGCTTCCCTCTCGAGCTCCTCTCTAAAGCAAGCATTCGGGATTAAACATGCAATATGTGCCTGTCGGCCTACTGGGCCTCCCGCGGGCCTGAATCCTGGCCCATGGTAGGGTTTCTAGTCAGATTCAGCCGTAAGTGCCCAAAGAGGTGGCACTTTTTTTTGTTTTTTTGTTTTATTTGTTGCTTTATTTAGTTTATTTTGGTTTATTTTTTTTGTCTTTTGCTTTATTTTTTAATTCTTTTTGCTTTTAGTTTTAGAAAAATTATAAACTTTCTGTTAGTGCCATTAGTTTTCAAATTTGAAAACTCTTTTTTTGTTTTCTTTGTTGCTTTATTTATTTTATTTTGTTTCTACTTACAACAAAATACTTATTGTTGCTATTTTTATTTTTTCAGTTTTTTGTTCTGCTTTTCTGCATTATTTAGTTTTTGTTGTTTTTTGCTTTATTTTTAATTCTTTTTGCTTTTAGTTTTAGAAAAATTATAAACTTTCTTTTAGTGCCATTAGTTTTCAAATTTGGAAACTCTTTTTTTGTTTTCTTTGTTGCTTTATTTATTTTATTTTGTTTCTACTTACAACAAAATACTTATTGTTGTTTTTTTATTTTTTTCCAGTTTTTTGTTCTGTTTTCTGCATTATTTATTTTTTGTTGTTTTTTTCTTTATTTTTTAATTCTTTTTGCTTTTAGTTTTAGAAAAATTATAAACTTTCTATTAGTGCCATTAGTTTTCAAATTTGAAAACACTTTTTTTGTTTTCTTTGTTGCTTTATTTATTTTATTTTGTTTTTGCTTACAACAAAACGGTGTGTAGAGGGACGGGCTTATAAACCGGTGTGAGCGCCCTTCGGTTGGCGAGGTTTTCAAATTCATAGTTTTCAAATGAACTCTGAAAAAGTTGGCATAGCATGTTCATGTACAAAACGGACAATGGTATCATACTCGTCTATTACAAAGTTGGCATGGTATCATCATAATAGTTGCGGGAGAAAGTCTTCACTTTTTCTTCGCTTGTGTCGTTTGCTTATTGCGCCGTAACCATGGATAATCTTCATCGCTTATCGGGATGCTTGGGTCAGCCTTGACTTTGAAGGGGGAATTTCATGAAACTTTTCATACTCTTGAGACATGTACATCTTGCCCTCCACTCCTGTGGATGTCCCTTTTTCCCGAAAGAACTATGTGGCGCTTTGGCTCATTGTATGATGTATTCGCTTCCTTATCTTTTCATTTCCTCGGTCCGGTAGACATGTCCTTCACATAGATAACCTGTGCCACATCATTGGCTAGGACGAACGGTTCGTCTGCTGTACCCAAGATTTTTCAGATCCACTGTTGTCATTCCGCATTGTGGGTCTACCTGCACTCGCCTCCGCATGATTGAGCCACTTGCACTTAAACAAAGGGACCTTAAAATCTACTCCGTAGTCAAGTTCCCATATGTCTACTATGTACCCATAATATGTGTCATTTCCTTGTCGGTTCTTGCGCCAAAGCGGACACCGCTGTTTTGGTTGGTGCTCTTTTCATCTTGGTCAATCGTGTAAAATGTATTCCCATTTATCTCGTATCCTTTCCAAATCATTACAGATCGAAGATGGTCCCCTGGACAACAAGTACAGCTCATCACAAACAGTGCTGTCACCTCCGAGACGTGTTTCCAACCAACTGCTGAAAGTCCTGATGTGTTCACATGTAATCCGGTCGTCGACCGCCTCCGGGTGTTTGGAGCGCAGACTGTTCTTGTGTTCATCGACATACGGGGTCACCAAGGTAGAGTTCGAGAATCGTAGTGTGCTTGAGACCAAGAATATCCGTCCTGCATATTATTGAGTCTCTTCCAAGCGTGCCTTTTTCGATCAGTCCCCCTCATACCGCGATTTAGGGAGACCTATCTTCTTAAGGCCAGGAATGAAGTCAACACAAAACCCGATGACATCCTCTCGCTTTGATGGCCCATGGAGATGCTTCCTTCGCCTAGCGCGTTACTTAACATATTTTTTAGGACTCCATGAACCTCTCAAAGGGGTACATATTGTGTAGAAATACGGGCCCTAGAATGACAATCTCATCGCCTAGATGAACTAGGACGTCGTCATGATATTGAAGAAGGATGGTGGGAACACCAGCTAAACCGACAAGACATTGCGCCACATCACTCCTTAGCGTTGATACGATTTCTGGATCGATCACCTTCGAGATATTGCATTGAGGAATGCACATAGCTTCACAATGGCTAATCGGACGTTTTCCGGTAGAAGCCCTCAATGCAACCGGAAGCGATTGCGTCATAATCACGTGGCGATCATGAGACTTTAGGTTACGGAACTTTTTCTCCGCATATTTATTATTCCCTTTATATTCGACGAGAAGCCAGTCGGGACCTTCATACTGATCAGGCATTGAAAGAATATTTCTTTCTCTTCTTTCGTAAGAGCGTAGCTGGCAGGACCTTCATACTGCTTCGGAGGCATGCCCTCTTTTTGGTGCAAGCGTTGCAGGTCCTCTCGTGCCTCAGGTGTATCTTTTGTCTTCCCATACACGCCCAAGAAGCCTAGCAGGTTCACGCAAAGGTTCATTGTCACGTGCATCAGGTCGATCGAAGAGCGGACCTCTAGGTCTTTCCAGTAGGGTAGGTCCCAAAATATAGATTTCTTCTTCCACATGGGTGCGTGATTCTCAGCATCATTCGGAACAACTAGTCCGTCGGGACCCTTTCCAAAGATTACGTGTAAATCATTGACCATAGCAAGTACGTGATCACCGGTACGCATGGCGGGCTTCTTCCGGTGATCTGCCTCGCCTTTGAAATGCTTGCCATTATTTCGACATTGATGGTTGGTCGGAAGAAATCGACGATGGCCTGGTACACATTCTTCCCGCAGCTTCCTGTATATACTATCGGTGTCAAGTAAACAAAGGCGCGTACGCGTGGTATCCCTTGTTTGTCCGTCTCCGAAAGGTTACTGAGAGCGGGCCAATCGTTGATGGTCACGAACAGCAACGCCTTTAGGTCAAATTCCTCCTGTTTGTGCTCATCCCACATACGTACACCGTTTCCATTCCGGAGCTGTAAAAGTTCTTCAACTAATGGCCTTAGGTACACATCAATGTCGTTGTCGGGTTGCTTAGGGCCTTGGATGAGAACTGGCATCATAATGAACTTCCGCTTCATGCACATCCAAGGAGGAAGGTTATACATACATAGAGTCACGGGCCAGTGCTGTGATTGCTGCTCTGCTCCACGAAAAGGATTAATGCCATCCGCGCTTAAAGAAAATCATACGTTCCTTGGGTCCTTTGCAAACTCATCCCTGTACTTTCTCTCGATTTTTCTCCACTGCGACCCGTCAGCGGGTGCTCTCAACTTCCCGTCTTTCTTACGGTCCTCACTGTGCCATCGCATCAACTTGGCATGCTACCCGTTACTGAACAGACGTTTCAACCGTGGTATTATAGGAGCATACCACATCACCTTCGCAGGAACCCACTTCCTGGGAGGCTCGCTGTCAACATCACCAGGGTCATCTCGTCTGATCTTATACCGCAATGCATCGCATAACGGGCATGCGTTCAGATCCTTGTAGGCACCACGGTAGAGGATGCAGTCATTAGGGCATGCATGTATCTTCTCCACCTCCAATCCTAGAGGGCATACGACCTTCTTTGCTGCGTATGTACTGTCGGGCAATTCGTTATCCTTTGGAAGCTTCTTCTTCATTATTTTCAGTAGCTTCTCAAATCCTTTATCAGCACAAGATTCTCTCGCCTTCCATCGCAGCAATTCGAGTACGGTACCGAGCTTTGTGTTGCCATCTTCGCAATTGGGGTACAACCCTTTTTTGTGATCCTCTAACATGCGATCGAACCTCAGCTTCTCCTTTTGACTTTTGCATTGTGTCCTTGCATCGACAATGACCCGGCGGAGATCATCATCATCGGGCACATCGTCTGGTTCCTCTTGATCTTCAGCAGCTTTCGCCTCGCTCCAGCACCATCGTGCACATCGTCTGGTGCATCTTGATGTTCAAGAGCATCACCGTATTCAGGGGGCACATAGTTGTCATCGTACTCTTCTTCCTCGCCGCCTTCCAACATAACCCCTATTTCTCCGTGCCTCGTCCAAACATTATAGTGTGGCATGAAACCCTTGTAAAGGTGGGTGTGAAGGATTTTCCGGTCAGAGTAAGACTTCGTAGTCCCACATATAGGGCATGGACAACACATAAAACCATTCTGCTTGTTTGCCTCAGCCATTTCGAGAAAATCATGCACGCCCTTAATGTACTCGGAGATGTGTCTGTCACCGTACATCCATTGCCGGTTCATCTGTGTGCATTATATATAATTAAGTGTGTCAAGAATCATTACAGAACATCATGAATAGATAATTAAGTGACCAAATTAATAGAAGTTCATCATCACATAAAAACCAAAGTACATACATAGTTCTCATCGAACAACATAAAGCTCTGCAGAGCATCTAAATTAATTAAACCATACATTGAAACTATGTAAAACATTTCAATGCGAAAACAAATACGATCATAATCGCAACCAAGGTAACAACTGATCAAACGGCATAATGATACCAAGCCGCAACATGCAACTCCAATATCATCTTCTCCTCCTCAAGTTTTTTTATTTTTTCCTTCAAGAAATTGTTTTCTTCTTCAACTAAATTTAACCTCTCGACAATAGGGTCGGTTGGAATTTCCGGTTCAACAACCTCCTAGATAAATAAAATCTATGTCACGTTGGTCGGCACAATTTTCATAAACAATAAATGAACCAATAGTTATGAAAAGATAATATATACCACATCCGAATCATAGATAGGAAGAGGGCCGACGGGGGTGGATACCAAAACCATCGCACTATATAAGATGCAATAATAAAAGTAAGAAAATAATACAAGTATCTATCTAAACAAACAAGTAATAATATTTTTCCTTTTAGAAAGAAGATAAGAACAAGAGGCTCACCACGGTGGTGCCGGGCGATGAGATCGGCGCGGTGATCGACGGCGATGAAGACGGGACGGGCGTGACGGACCGCTAAACCTAGATAAATATTGAGGAAAATGGAGCTTGGCGGCCGAGCTTGGAGAGGAGAAACCTTAAGTAGTGTGGCTCGGGCATTCCATCGAACACCTTGTGTGCATAGAAGGTGAGCTAGAGCAGCACCAAGCCCTCTCCCCCTCGGCCAGAAAAAACAGAGCAGTGTGCTCGCTTCTGCGCGAGGGGCTATATAGGCAGCACCATTAGTCCCGGTTGGTGGCTTGCACCGGACTAAAGGGAAGCCTTTGGTCCCGGTTCATGCCACCAACCGGGGCTAATGGTGGTGGGCAGAGCCAGACCGTTGGTCCCGGTTCGTCCCTCAAACCGGGACCAAAAGGTCCGGACGAACCGGGACCAATGGCCCACGTGGCCCGCCGCCCCTGGCTCATTTAACCGGGGCAAATAGCTCCATTGGTCCCGGTTCTGGATTGAACCGGGACTAATGGGCTAAACTGGCCTGGACGAAAGCCCTGTTTTCTACTAGTGAGAAGACCAGAGGTTGAAGAAACTCGACGGCCATCGGATGGACATCGTACAGTCACTGCAGCTAGAATCGTTTATATTGACTAAGTTGACAAAGCCCTTGGTACGCGTCAACTTAGTAGGCCCACAGGTCAGCTTCTGAACGGTGTGCCCTAGATGTCAGGGGTAGGAATCATTTTTTGGGCGGGTGAATGTCCGAGATTGAAGAAGAAGCACGGCATCCGTTGGATGGACATCCAACGGCGACTGCTGCTAGAACCATGTGTTGACCATAAGTTGACAAAGCCTTGCATACGCTGGCCAAATTTTTTGAGGGGACGCGTCAACTTAGTAAGGCCACAAGTGTGTGGTAGAGAACTTATAGCCCATTTGAGATTTGTAAGAATGTGCAGCCCATTTTGAATTCTAATGGATTTTACTACAGCCCATTTATAGTTTTTTAAAAGTACAACCCATTTTCTAGCTAGGACAACGATTAATAATTTCAACCAACTGCTCAAACAAAATTCAATAAAATTTCCCACATGTTGATGGGATCGGAAATATTTTTATCCCGAAATTTCTAGTGAGATTAAATACAATTTCAATATAAATTTATATTACGTAAAAATCCAACGAAATATTGCATGTTTTATAAAGTAATTACATGTTTGGTGCATTTTTTAATAGTTACTACCATGTTTTTTTAATTACATCCCATTTATTATTTCTTAAAGCCCGTTTTCTTGTTAAGCCTAATGCATCCCTGCTAGGAAAGTTTTGCAGCCTGGCGGGGCGGAGAATAACAACTTGACCTTGCCAGGATATTCCTTAAAAAAGTATAGCTGGGCTAGCCATTTTCAGCTTTAATAAAGTTAATACCTGGGCTGGATATCTACACTACTAGGGAAAAGCCTAGCAGCAGCGCGGTTTTTAGGCCTATCAGTAGCGCGGGAAGGAGCGCTACTGATAAGGCGCTACAGCTAAAGCTTAGCAGCAGCGCGGCTGGACCCGCGCTGCTGCTAAAATGATCTAGTAGTAGCGCTTCTCGAGCAAATAGCTGTTGGTAATTAGTAGTAGCGCTCCTCCTTGCCCGCGCTACTACTATTATTTAGTATTTTATTTATTTTTTATTTCATGTTTTATATCATACACCTTTACACAATTTTTCATACAACAGGAATTTAGAGACTGTTTTTACATCATAATGAGTAGGTGAAATAACGGTGGACTAGTTTCAAGTGGATGGACATCCACTCGAAACTAATCCGCGGTTCTTTCACCCAATGATATAATAAATATCATATCATATCATTAACAACTTATCATCATGCAGACTAAGGCATAGCCTAGTGGTAGGAAGGGGATGATGCCTTCCCACCCACCCAGGTTCAAGGCACGGTACTTGCAATTTGGGTTTGTTGCATCAATTATACTGTAAGGGGTTCCCTTACAGTCTTTCTGTCAAAAAAAACAACTTATCATCATAATACATCATTGTCATATAACACCTCCTCAAGATCATCGTTTTCATCAATGAGACATCACATAGGGCCTACTACATTCTCTTAGGACCTCATAGGACCTACTACTTTCTCTTAGGACCTACTATATTCTCTAAGGTAAAATAGCAAAAAACAAGATAGCCCCTGACTCTCCATTATGGAGAATGGAGATTATCCTGTCTCCAATTCTTTCCTTTCGCTTAATGTTAATTCCAAGAACCTCCTTGCGAACATCCAAACATTTTTCCATTCTTTGATTAGCATGTGTTCACCGGTTTTAGAAATCCGATATGCACAGGTGAGATCCATAGGATGACCTGGTTGTATGTTCAGAACTTCAAGGTGACCATTGTAATACATCAGATGAGGCACACAATCCATTGGGATTTTCTGTTGAAAAACATAGTAATAACTTCGTAGTTAGCAATGATGTACTAGTTTTGGAAGAATGCAAAATATGCACGGATGTCGTAATAGTAAAATATGTTACCAGGGTATCTCCATAGAAGTTATCGTGGTTCAACACGTGCACTAGTGGCACGTATTCACCATAATTTGGAGGAGTTCGATAATAGGTATTGTAATTCTCAAAGAAAGTACAATAAGCAATCAGATGACTTTTCTCCTTATAAGTTAATTCAGAGCCATCAGTGTAGTGGGTTTTGTCTACCATCTTCTGCACATTCTTTAAAGATTCAAAATAAGCTGTCAATCTAAATAAGTTATCAACTATTTTGAAATAAACAATATAAATTAGTTAATAACTATGTTTGAGAAACTCACATTGCGGTAGAATCGGAAGCGTATCAACAAGGACCCAAATTTCCATATTGTCTTGCTCGATGTCAGGATCACCAAGATCCATGGTGACAATCATACCCTCATAAAAACCATACATTTTGCAAAGTGATTCCCAATTTTGGCAACCAAAATGGGTTACGCTCTGAGCATTGTACAGATTTACTTCAATATCCATATCATGATGGGTCCTTAGGTGTATTTTCTTTGTTTCAAAATTTTCATGGTCTTCAAAACCCATCCTCTCCAAGACATAGCGCCTTGCATGGCATGGGATAAGCTAGTCGAATTGTAAAAGATGAAAATTAGACGTTGAAATAGTTGAAGTCATGCTTAATTATGAAAAAACTCTTATCGTTGTTGCGCATCGCTTCAACATCGAAGGTCTTCTCGAGCTTAATGCTGAAGCGCCGATCTTCGTCCAGCTCAACAAACCTGTCGCACATACCTCGATCGTCGTGGCACCAGCTGCACTCCCCCGGGAGACTGTCGTCGTCCGAGTACGACATTTCCTACGTTCATAATTCAAAGATTAAACTTGTACAATTAAATATATGTACTAAAAAACCTAAAGTGGATCATTATTTTCGAGAAAATCCAGGCCTCTCAATATTTCCTACATATTCTAGCACAAGTCATGCCAGAATTCACGGAAAAATCCGGCATGACGTTTGCTAAAAAAGGACATATCGAGCACCTGAAATTTGCCGGAACGGAAATTAATCAACACTCCGGCAAAACATAGGCCACTCGGAGGTGTAAACTAAACATGAACGGCCACTTGGGAAACCACATATCCTATTTGAGCAACAAAAGATATACATGGATATTTGGCTGGTCTCACCTCGATGTCGGAGGGGGTCGGTGACGGGGACGACGACGGGATGATGGAGGGGCTCCTTGATTTCTGCAAAAGCAAAAACTGTATAAGTTATCACTCATCCATCCCGAATAATTGCTTAAACTAAAAACAACAACAAATATGACATGTTCAACTAGTTTTATTAATTCAACTAGTTCTTACTAAATATAAACTTACTATAAATAGAATATGTGGTTCAACTAGTTATAATAATTATCTTACTAAAAATACATTAGTTCTACTAATTCAACTAGTTCAACTAGTTTATTAATTTACTTACTAAACTAGTTCAACTACAACTAAAGTAGTTCAACTACAACTACTATTAATCTTACTACCCTAGTTAACTAATACCATCACTACTAGTAATATGAAAAAAAACATTTGAAAATATCTTATATATAATCCTAACACTAAGTAAACTAGTTTTATTAACTACTTACTAAATAAACTAGTGCTATTAAGCACTTACTATAAATAAACTAGTTCTATTAAGCACTGACCAAATAAACTAGTTCTATTGAGTACCTAATATAAATAAACAAGTTATATTAATCACTTACTAAATAAACTTTTTCTATTAAACACTTGCTAAAAATTCTACTACCCTAGTTCTACCCTAAATTTTCTTACTTCTATTTTATTCAAAACACCTACGATTTGCAAGAACAGAGACAAGGGAGGGAGGTAGGAGAGAGGAGGGGGAGCGGGCGGCCGGAGGAGGAGGGAGGGGCAGTGCGAGGAGGGCTGCTGGCGCCCAATCGGATTCGACTGGCAGGGGCGCAGGAGGTTCGGAGTCCGGCAGAGAGTCCGACACCTCAGAGTCATGAGCTTTATGCGGGATAAGGTAAGTGTTCTGCCCCATCGCCATAGAAGTTGCAGCTCTCGAGGCAGTGTCTAGCCATCCGTCCTCGATCCGAGCGATCGGCTCCGGACTATGAGTCGGAGCGGATTCATGTGCGACCTCCAACGTAATGTCCGCGGCAGAGTTAGGTCATGCCCATCGTGACAGCTGCACGCCGGGTGTGGCTCAGATCCATCGAAGATCAAGTCCCCGCGGATATCGGCCGTGAAGTTTAGGCTTCCAAACCTGACCTGACGGTCAGGGGCGCAGCTTTCGATCTGCTCCAGATGGCCAAGTGAGTTGGCCCGCAGTGCGAAGCCGCCGAATACGAAGATCTGTCCGGGGAGAAAAGTCTCACCCAGGACTGCGTCGTTGTTGATTGAAGAGGCCATCAAGCCTATCGGTGACGACACAGAGGAACTCTCAATGAAAGCACCAATGTCGGTGTCAAAACCGGCGGATCTCGGTAGGGGGTCCCGAACTGTGCGTCTAGGCGGATGGTAACAGGAGACGAGGGACACGATGTTTTACCTGTGTTCGGGCCCTCTTGATGGAGGTAAAACCCTCACGCCCTGCTTGATTGATATTGATGTTATGGATGTTTACAAGAGTGGATCTACCACAAGATCAAGGAGGCTAAACCCTAGAAGCTAGCCTATGGTATGATTGTAAAGGGTTGTTGTCCTGTCCTACGGACTAGAGCCATCCGATTTATATAGACACCGGAGAGGGCTAGGGTTACATAGAGTCGGTTACAAAGGTAGGAGATCTACATATCCGTATCGCCAAGCTTGCCTTCCACGCCAAGGAAAGTCCCATCCGGACACGGGGCGAAGTCTTCAATCTTGTATCTTCATAGTCTTGGAGTCCGGTCGATGATGATAGTCCGGCCAATGATAGTTCGGCTGATGATGGTAGTCCGGCTATCCGGACACCCCCTAATCCAGGACTCCCTCACTAACCATGTAATATAACATAACTAGTTGGGCACTTGTCTGATAAAGCACTAATGACCCCTACGCCTGGTCTCCACGCATGCCCCGGTTTTTATAACCGCGAGGGTATTCGGACACACTCCGGACTATTGGGTCCAGAGGTTGAAGCGAAAAGGTCCGCTATGACAAAAGATCTACAATCCGGCTAGAAGGCATTTTACATTATATTGTCAACTTTTACCCAAGTCACTTGGGGGCTCTTATGTTTATTTGAGCCGTTTTATACTAAGTATTTTTCTTCTTAGTCGTTGCAAAGTTTTTTATTCATCACTCCTTTCTTCGACACGAGTGTGCGGTCACTAGCCGGGGAGCCTAATTTCTCTCTCAAAACCGCTAGAGTTTAGTTTGCTAAACTGGCCTAATGAGAAGTACTCCGCCTTCGGGATGGGAGACTGAAGCCGTAGGCTGACCCGCTTGAAGTCTTGAGATAGGATGTGTCATGTTAAACATGGCAGAAGCATTTTTTTCTAAAGTCCAATTTTCCGATTGGCATCGAACACTTGATCTTGTTCGGACGTCATGTTTTTACTGACGTTTTTTGGTTTTCCAAGCTTTTGGAACTTTTAAACTATTTGTGTGTTTTCAGCACAAGTCTCACAGTGCAACACCGGACACCTTTAGAGATTCGGCAAAAACATTCTCGGATATTGCTATATATGCATCAGTTTTGAATTGTGTCTTCGGTCAATAGTTGGGTTGCCCTGCTCCCGCGCTTGCCTCCTACGCCCGCTTTGTTCGGCTAGGTGTGCAAAGGGAGAACCACTGCGATTGCGCTTCCAGCTCGCATGGTCAAGCACCTCAGTGGAGAAAGCCGAAAACTGACTGTCACAATAGGCGTAAACTGGTCAGCGGTCCGATGACTATATTAAACGACGGGCCATTCATAACATTGGCCCAAGTGTTTCCGGCTTGACCTCGACTTTCGCCGAACACTACCGGGGGCTAGTAACTGGCCTCCCAAACTAAATCCTCAATATTTTGCTCTTACATTGGAGCTGAGGTTTCATGATCATGCTCAAGATGACAACCCAAAGAAAGGAACCGATAAGCGGGACTATTTTCTTTGGAAGACATTTTGTCTCATAAACAGTAATATAACATATCTCTCTGCGTACCTTTGTTTATAAAACCATATGGCCAGATTGCCTTGTTTGTCGTAAATCTCTGCCCTCATAAAGGCTTTATAAAGTAGGACAAACACTCCTCGCCATCTTGGCCGAGGAGATTGAAGCCGATGGTCGGTCAACAAAGTTTTGGACAATGCGGATCCGAGCATTAATGACATAAAGTAATTGGATACATTGAGTCATTACACATAATTTGTGATTTTACTATGGATATCGATCCTTAATTCGGCCACCCGTGCCCGCATTAAGGCTCGGGGGCTAATGGGCTTAGGGCTTATTATTTACAAATATTAGTAAGGGGCACATCGATCCTCGATGCGGTGTTGCCACCCGACCAGTGTCTCGGGGCTACTGCATTGTCTGTTCTATGCGAGAAAATTTTAAGTGCAATACAGTTTCGAGGAGATTTTGATCCTCGGGTTGGTCGGCCGCACCCAACCCGAGTCTTGAGGACTGAGCACGCCGCCTTTTGTGTCCCAAGTATTACGCTGAAGTTAGGACTTGATCCTCAGACCGATTTTGCAAATCAACCTGAGTCTCAGCGGCTAAGGGGATCAGCGGTCTTATGTCATCCTTCATGTGCATCTCGGGTTTTAGAACGATACACACCTTGAGGGCTACTGGCTATATATCTCGTCAGAGAATAAATTGCACCAATCATAAATATTGACAAAAATCGGCCCACATTCGGGGTGGTGCACCACCTCGGAAGGATTCCGGCATAAAGCTCGGGCGCTAGTGGCTGGCTCCATAGAGGGCATTTCCGGCATTAAGCTCGGTTAAACTACTTCAAACTTCTTTGAACCAAGGTGATTTACAACACCTCGGATACATAGTCCGGTGTTGGATCTCGGATACATAGTCCGGCGTTGGAGCTCGGACACATAGTCCGGTGTTGGAGCTCGGATATAGTCCGGCGTTGGAGCTCGGATACATTCCGACGTTGGAGCTTCGGATCTGATCCGGCGTTGGAGCTCGGATACATTCCGGCATTAGAGCTGGGAGGCGGTCCGGCATTGGTGCTCGGCTGCAAAAGATACCTCGAATGCAGTCCGGCGTTGGAGCTCGGACACAAGAGGACGCTGCCGCCCGGGAACAACTTCAAACCCGAGGTGTGGCATAAAAATAACAAGGCATTGATAAAGGCCGGAAACTTAAAGAGGCTCCTCGGATAACCGACGTGTAAACTCGTCGAATGCATTTCGGCGATCCTCAAGATCGAAGATGAGAAGATTTGTTGAACCAGTTTTCAAGACCGCAACCAAGATGAAGAACAGTTCGGAAGAATCGAGGAGCGTCCCTAACTTGAAGACCGGTTCGAGGGGCTCTCGACGGTGTCCTGGACTAGGGGTACTCACCACGCCGCCTCTAATCGGTTAGATTGGGTCGAGGACCCCAGGCCGCATACTCATGGGCCAGTCCCGGACAGGTGCCGCATCCAAGGAAGATTCCACAAGACTTGGTGATCAAGACAAGGACTCCTCCCCACCGGCGTATTCGGGTTAGGACTCTTGTTATCCTAGGCCTCGGTGCATTATATAAACCAGGGCCAGGCTAGTCGACAAATAGACAATATACAACAATCATACCATAGGCTAGCTTCTAGGGTTTAGCCTCTATGATCTCGTGGTAGATCAACTCTTGTAATACTCATATCGTCAAGATCAATCAAGCAGGAAGTAGGGTATTACCTCCATAGAGAGGGCCCAAACCTGGGTAAACATCGTGTTCCCCATCTCCTGTTACCATCCGCCTTAGACGCACAGTTCGGGACCCCCTACCCGAGATCCGCCGGTTTTGACACCGACGACGCTCATCAGTTCCTATTGTCTGTAAGTATTATTTCTATAATTAAGTCTCTAGCTCAGCTCATTCATTGCATGTACAACTAATTGTCCTCGCTATCTTATGCAGATTGAAGATCCTCAAATGCAAAAGAAGACAAATATATGACATTGGGTTCATTAACCCAGATCAAGTAAATGAATATAACATTGAGGAAAGTCCTGTGGATACAGAGAAAAACTTGCTAGATGCAATAATTTGTCAACATGACAGAAGGGCAATACTATTTTCTTACAACTTCAAGTGAGTGTTACTCTCTTGTGCATATTCTGTTTCACTTACTTGAGGTTAATTTTAACCGATGAGTTATGCGTGCGTAGGTTTCACTTTATTCTACTAATCATTCGTCTTGACGAGGGAGTTATAATTTTCTTGGACTCGAAACATAAAGACCATAAAGAGTGGGCGACGATGAGTGAAATGCTCCAGAAGTAAGTTCAATCATTACCGCACCATATCGACAACTTCTGTTCATTTCCAGATATCAAGCAATCATTTTCTTTGCCATGTAGGCTTTGGAAAATGTACATCCGCACCCCTACAACCACGGGTGACTAGAGAAAGGAGCTGCTATTTACACACGAGAACGTAAGTAGTACTATAGCTAGTTTCATGCATCTCTCATTCATTCTAGTTTCAATACCATTTTCATGCTTCATTATTATTTTGATTGAGATCTATTCTCGTAAAGTACATCTTGAGGCAGGAAGACGGGAACAGTTTATGTGGATACTACGTTTGCGAGTGGATTCAACAGATGACCTCTCAGAGGGGATCTCTTCGACAATATGAAGTAAGTAAAAAATATTCACATATTTATTTTATTACCATTAATTGTGTTTAGTTTCATTCATTTATATATATTGACCTCCATCTTTAAATTAGATCATTGAGAAGCGGGACCAACTCCTACAAACTGATCGCATCCGAGCAATTCAAGAGGAATTGGCGGCATTCTTTGTTGAGCATGTCATACCTACAAATGAAGAATACAATGAGAATTTCCTTCTTGATGTTGGTGGATAGATATTAGCTAGTTAGGGATCGCAAGAGATGTTATGTATTGTATATATGCATGAATGTGTAGTATATGTGACAGCATCGAATAGATATACGAAAACTTGTTGTCCGACCAAGCACGGAGAGAAAGAGAGGTCATTCTCTCTATATTCATGAGATGTCATGTAACGGTTCCCTTCATTGCTATATGTACGTACTTGCTAGTTGAATGGAGCTCAATAATGGCACCGGCCAAGAACAAACCAACAGGGCATAAGGAACCGAAGATGATGGATGGAAAAAGAAAACGAGGAAACACAATATGAAACCCCTAAACCCTCCAAAACCGCTAAACCCTTCCTTCAAAAAAACAAAAACCACAGCGCCTGGCTGGTGCTGATGCGTGGCGGCTTGTTAGTCCCGGTTGGTATTACCAACCCAGACTAAAAGTTCTCCTACCCCTACTCCAGACAGTGGCCACGTGAAGCCTCTTTAGTCCCGGGTTCAGAATCGACCGGGACTAAAAGTGGGAGGCTTTATTCTCGATCTTTTAGTCTCGTTGGAGAACCGGGACTAATAGCCCTCTGGAACCGGGACTAATGATCATTTTCCTACTGGTGTTTCGGCCTCTGGAGTAGCAGCCATAGGACATCTATGCCAGTTACGGATTACACAGGAGATCTGACGTCCAGGAAGAGCAGATCGTGAAAACAGACGGCCAAAAACGCAAATCGTTGTGAGGGAAGGAATTAGGCTCATTTTTACTGTCCTAAAATGGATGCATGTATTACATGTCTCGATTAGTGGCTTAACTACAACATTCACACTCACTCAATTCTCTAAGCAGCCAAGTCTTTTACCACTCCTGTTTTTAGACATTCTTTGTGATTATATTTCTAGACATTATTACCTGACTTAATTCAAGGATATATTACATGACTGGATTACTGGCATAACTCGATCCTGCCTTGCGATTCTCTTTGTTCTTCCCATCCCAAGACAAACTTGATTGGGATACCATGAAGGAGATGGCACTCTTCAAAAAAGCTTCACTTTTAGTTATTATTATTTGGATATTTGAATATTTAGTTTTCGTAATATTTTAAAAAAAATTGGTATCACAAAATATATTTGCTGGAATAGCTTTTCATGATATTCTTGGTGGAACAAAACAAATTTAACACAATATACAAGTTACCATTCACACGTTCTGTCCTAGAAATATTAATTTTTTCTCTAATGTCGATGAGAGCTTTTCCTTCACGAAACTTTTTGTACGAGTGAATGAAGGTCATGTTTATTTTAAAAATGTTTCAGATTTTTTTGACTTTTTCGGTTACTAAAAAAATTTCCACTTCACATGTTTATACACTTTAAATGAACAACTCTTGAATATCTGAATATATACAAGTTACTATTCACACTTTTTTGTCCTTGAATTTTGTTTCACTGAAGTCAATGGTTGTTTTTCCTTCTTGAATATATTTATACGAGTGTGAACGAAAGTCAAGATTATTTCAAAAAAGTTTCAGATTTTTTTTTACTTTATTGGTAATCACCAAATAGATAACTGCCAACCGCACCGCTAAAAAATATAGATAAATTACATTGTTGGGACCCAATTATAGACAAGAAATATTTAGAAAAATCCCATCAACAAGTAACCATTTTGAGATAGCTTTACTACAAAAAATGATTTAATTGAGCTTTAAAAGTTTGTTTTATCTTATCAACGTTCCGAATTCCGGAGGGACACGCCCCTGTAGCAACCTTCGAATAGGACGAGGCGTGTGTCAGTAGAATAGCATTTATCAATCGACATAATGGATTATTGCGTGAAAACACTATACCAGGTGTTGTCCAATACTGTCCTTCCGACAATATATCACTTTAGCAGCCACCTGTGTATAACTCGTTTTGGCACAACAGGAGCCTGCCCGTATTTCCCAATTCGCTACTTTAGCTGCGGATCACAACACACTTACACACTATGTGGATTCCGGGGACATGTGTCTCCATAGACCAAACATCTGCCTCCGAAACATTTCCTACTCGAAGCTGGGTAACCACTATCAATGACAGGTGGGTCGTGCTCTATGTCAACCAAGTCAACAGAAACCCGTCAACGGTGGAGACGAGTTAGGCGACGGCTACAGAAGGACGGTGGGGCTGCTGCACACGCGTGCAGGAGCAGCTGCAGTTGTAGATCGAGGAGTCGAGTTGGCCTCGCGCATGGCGGAGAGGCTTGCATGCCGGAGCGTGTTGGCAGGAGCGCAAGCCGGGTGGAGCTGCGGCAGGGCTCGCATGCATGTGCGGTGCGTGGCCAGAGCATGGTCGAGTGCGCGGGACTCGTCGTGGGTGTGAGGTCAAGCTCTGGTGTATGGCGACCGTTGCGGAATTGCTCGGACATGGTAGCTAAGGGTGGACATGGTCTGGACCGGTGGTCCAAGCCGTTGTTTGGATCGTCGCCGGCGGTCCGGTCCGGACCGGACCGAGCAGTGCAGTGGGCCTGATTGCTGGGACCTGACTGGCGAATGTGAAGCTCGATGCGGACCGACGGTCCTCACGATCCCGATGATGTTCAGTCACTGCCATGTGGGCCCATGATGCCAGAGAGGTGGTTGGAGAATCAGCATGGTGGCTGGAGCCAAAGAAGATGCACCTCATGTGCGGTGGCGTGAGGGAGAGGCGCAGGGGAGAGAGGTATCGGCGCAGCCGCGCAGGGGAAAAAGGGCGCGGGGGAGAGAAGGAGCTGTGTGGCCGTTCAAGGGAGAGAGGGGAGAGGGTGTTGTGGCAAGCTGGAAAACGTGTGAGGGAGCCGGTGGTGAGAGGTAGACGACATGTTGTGGAAAGTGATGTTAGCTATGAAGTGAACACGTTCATATTTATTAGTACTTAGAGCATCTCCAACAGAAACGCTATATAAGCCGCACACTGGAAAAGATGCCTATATAGCGCGTGCGGCCAAAAATAGCACTCCAGCAGAAGGTTTAAAGTGTAGCACACACAAAAAGGAGCTGTAAATTTAGCGCACACGGTCTGCAGGGCTACTGATTTCAGGCGCTGGCTTGTGCGCGTGGGCTGCTGCATATGGAGCCGCCTGGTTGGGCTCCGTATTTTTGTGTGTCTGGTAAACCTCTCGCGCGCAAAAACACTATTTCAACGGTGTAAAACTTTTTAACCGCGCCGTGCTACCACGCATCTATAGGAGATGCTCTTAGCATTCTCCTATGATGCATGCAAGCAATCTATAACGGTGCATGAGCCCACAATTATCCATGTACAACCTTGTCATGATGAGTGGGTCAAATTGGACGCGGAGTTAATTGTGGCATGACGCCTTGATTCTCGAATCAAACCTGTTTCTTGCGTTAGTCGCGATTAAAAGGAAAGAACGGTGTGGAGTCCATACAAAACAAATAGATTGGAAACAAAGGGAAAGATTTGGATTGAAAAGTAAAAGGAAACGAAGCAATCTGTGGTTGGATGCTTAGAGGGACAGTGGTATCACCAGTCCACCAGGATTCAAGTTCTAGTGCTTGCATTATTTCTGCTTTTATTTCAGGATTTCGGTGATGCTTTTTCAGTGGAAGGAGACGTTGTTATTTTCATATATGGCAGCAAATAATCCTAGGATGGAGCCGTGATTACGTGATATCCTTGTTTCTCTAGTACTTTCTATTTCTCGTATGGAATAAAAGGAAAGAAAAAGGAAGCGCGTAATGTGGGTCTTCATCTATCTCTTCCCAATAGCCATCGCGTGGATCGGAGGAGGATGATGACCGCGTGAGCACGATCTATAGGTTCTACCTCGTCCACCTGGGCTTCTTCTTCTGTCCGACCGAGCTTTAACTGGACGAGACCGAAGATTTTTCGGTCCATATTTCATAGATGGTGTGGCTATTTTTTTGAGCGGGCCAGGACCGATCTGGGCGGGACCAAACGGGCCACAAGCAGGCCAGAAATCCCGCCCATGTTGTCCACCCGGATGCACGACTGCCATGGAGAAATTCCGGCAGGAGTGTCGAGTGACGTCCTTGTAACAGAGTAGACCCTCCCTAGTATCGCCCCCTGTGCTAGCGCCAATGTTGATGACCTGCGTGTCGTCGGGCAGCGAGGGCTTGAAGCAAGGCTGCACTATGTGCATCATGGTCTGCCCCATCATGTTGGGGGACAAGCGATTTCAAGACGGAGGGGGGATCGGTGTGGGGAGAGTATTTGACAAAAAACTACCACATTAGGGGTTATCATCGCACGAAACTACCACTTTCAAAAAAGTGACCGATAGCTACCAAAAATTTCATATTTTGTGCCAAAAAACTACCAAGTCGTGTTGATCGTTGTTTTAGCCAGTTTAACCGCTTTCCTAACATGGCTAGCCCACATGGCAAGCCCATGCGTGCCCTAATGGCTAACGGCGCCCTACTCTCGGCCGTTAGTGCCCTGGCCCAGTCGGAACTAGCCAGGTCAAAACAGCCGACTGACCGGCCGAACGACATCTCTCTCCCTCGAGCTCTCTCCTCTTTATCCCTAGGCGGCAGTGGTAATGGCGACTATGGATCCGAACTTTGACGGCGATTCGTTTGTGGCCAACCTCCTGATGTTGTTGGGGTACGGGGCGACCTGTCGGAGGTTGATACCTGGCTAGGCAGCTCTAGCTTTGCGGTGCAACAACCTGAATATGAGCCATCCCAGGAGTTGGCGGCGGCTCCACCGCCATCGACCACAATAAGTGCACCTCGCAGCCGGCGCAAGCTTCCTCGTGAGGGAGGCGGCAGGTACAACAACTCTTCTTCTTTTTCAATTTTTTTACATTAGTAATTATGATGTATTTTAGGTCAGTTTCCTAGAATGTATGATAATAGAGTAATTGCAAATTGTTAGGAACTTTAACATTGTGCATTATTTATAACAAACCCTTCAATCTTTTTCCACTATCGATGACCCAAAATGGGGAATTTGGTTCCATTTCCAAGCTAGAGATTTTGTGGTTAGAAATATGTACCAGTAAGACATATCATTTGGGACTCTAATATCTCTTATTTGTAGTGTGGGTTGCTGCTCTGATGTTTATATGTACTATGTTAGTGATGATCATAAAGGAATAGAAGGCTTAGAGAAAATATCTTCTGAAGATGATGTGCATCAGATGTTGCTCCACTCTCTAAATGAAAAGATTGTGAACATCATATTTGAAAGAGCAAATGAGCCATGTAATGCAGATGAAAACATATATTATTATTTTTTTGATCATTGCATGAACACACAACAAAGTTGCACTAAGTTGGTGGATACAAGCATGGACATAAAGGAGGAGCTTAACAAAAGTATTCTTCAGAGAGAAGTTGACCTCAATCATTTGGAAGGTGACACTGATGTGTCAGAATTTCTGTCTGATTCAGATGGGAACAATGTGGAACTGCAAGCAGTTTCGTCCTTTGATGATGAAGATAGACCAATGGCACAGAAACTGAAGCCAGTGAGAAATCATGTTCCAACAATTAGATCACACAAATAGGTTGAGAAAATGGAAAAACCACATTGGTTGCGTGAAGCTGATGAATAATGTTTTCCTAGTGATTATGACATTAGTGATGAAGAAGATGAGCCTGAAGGATCCTATAAACTACTAAGTGGTAGGAAGAGAAGGAGTATGAAGTTGAAGGAAAGGGTATATGGTTTGATGCCAAACTACCAGACCTAGAAGAACAATTTTGTAAGGGATTGTGCTACACCAGTGTTTATGCTATCTAAGTGTTTCTGAATGTTTGTAAATGTTTGGAATCCGGTTTAAGTTTATGAATCTGTGTAAATATTTGAGAAATCTTTGAATCTTTGGTTCCATTCCAACCTAACTTTTCCGATGAGAAATGGTAGCAAATTATCACAAGTTTCAACACACTGACACTGTGGCCATTAACTATAACACATCTACCACCCGTATAGAGTAGTCAAATCTCACCACCCCTCACTATTACTTCTCCACTGCCACACAATACCTCCACATAACTCATTGATGTCTACTATGCAACTTTATTCTTGTAGACACATGTTGGGCCTCCAAGCGCATAGTTTTGTAGGACAGTAGCAATTTTCCCTCAAGTGGATGACCTAAGGTTTATCAATCCGTTAGAGGTGTAGGATGAAGATGGTCTCTCTCAACGACCCTGCAACCAAATACAAGAAATCTTTTGTGTCCCCAACACACCCAATACAATATTAAGTTGTATAGGTGAAATAGTTCGGCGAAGAGATGGTAAAATAAGTTTAGTGTGGATAGTGGATGTGGTTTTTGTAAACTAAAATTATAAAAACAGCAAGGTAACCAATAGTAAAAACGCACAAAAACGGTGTTGCAATGCTTTATAATGAGGCCTAGGGTCCATACTTTCGCTAGTGCCCTCTCAACAATGCTAATATAGTTGGATCATATGATTATCCCTCAACGTATAGTAAACAATCACTCCCGAGTTCCTATTAGTGGAGGAAAAAAGAATAGAATTGTTTGTAGGCCATGAAACCACCTCAAAGCTATTCTTTCCCTTCGATCTATTCAAGAGTTTGTACTAAAATAACACAAAGCTATTTTTTCCGTTCGATCTATCATAGAGTCCGTACTAGAATAACACCAAAGCAAATTCGTATTCATAATACTTAATCAACATAAAGAACTATAAAGACACCCCAAAGTTTCCGTCGGGGAAAAACATGCATCAACCCCTATGCATAGATTACCCCAATATCACCGCGGGAATCCATGAAATGAATGGCATAACACATATCAAGTGAATAAATAAGATACCTCATTGTCACCTCAAGTATTCATATTGCAAGACATATATCATGTGTTCTCATCTCTGAATATTCAATCTGACAAGACAAAACTTTGAAGGGTAAAGATTCAGTTCATCATAACAAGAGTATAGAGGGGAGAAACATCATATGATCCGACTATAGTAAGAAAGCCCATGATATAGATCACGAGGGAGAGAGAGAGATCAAACACATAGCTACTGGTGCAAACCCTCAGCCCCGAGGGGGGACTATTCCCTACTCATCGTGGTGGTCGCCTAGATGATGAAGATGGCTACCAGAGATGATTCCCCCTCTGGCAAGGTGCCGAAACAAGGTCTAGATTGGTTTTCACGGATACAGAGACCTTATGGCGGTGGAACTTCTGTTCTAGGTTAACCCCGATGGGTTTCAGAACAATTGTGAATTTATAGGGTAAAGAGGGGCTGCGGGAGGCCACGGAGGTGGGTGTCTGTATCAAAACCGGAGGATCTCGAGTAGGGGGTACCGAACTATGCTTCTAAGGCTAATGGTAACAAGAGGCGGGGGACACAATGTTTACCCAGGTACGGGCCCTCTCGATGGAGGTAATACCCTACTTACTACTTGATTGATTTTGATGATATGAGTATTACAAGAGTTGATCTACCACGAGATCGTAGAGGCTAAACCCTAGAAGCTAGCCTATGACTATGATTGTTCTTGTCCTACAGACTAAACCCTCCGGTTTATATAGACTCCGGAGGCGGCTAGGGTTACACCGAGTCAGTTACAGAGAAAGGAATCTTCATATCCGAATCACCAAGCTTGCCTTCCATGCAAAGGAGAGTCCCATCCAGACAAGGGACAAAGTCTTCTATCTTGTATCTTCATAGCCCAACAGTCCGGCATACGCATATAGTCCGGCTGTCCGAGGACCCCTCAATCCAGGACTCCCTCAGTAGCCCCTGAACCAGGCTTCAATGACGATGAGTCCGGCGCGCAGATTGTCTTCGGCATTGCAAGGTGGGTTCCTTCTCCAAATACTTCAAAGTAGATCTTGGACACAAGAATCGTGTCCGGCTCTGCAAAACAAATTCCGCATACCATCGTATAGAGTATAATATTCCACGAGTCTAATCTGCAGACAACTTTTTGTAGCGTGACATCACGCCACTGTCCGATCATTATTCGAACCGTTTCTTAGCCTGTCGCTCCGTATTTCGAGGTGCGTTTTCACTGGAACGTCTTGTCGAAGCAGAGATCGTGTCCCCTTATCACGGGATTCTCATCAATACGGGCATGCATGGGAAACCCAACCGCACCATCTGCATGGCGCTTGGGGAATAACAGAGTTTTAGGGCAAGTGGGGAGGCACATGTACTGCCTTTATAAAAGGATAAGGATTCCCCTCTTTCACCAACGCCTTCTCCTTCCTCAGCCCATCTATTCTCGAGCTCCAGCGCCCAAGATTTCGCCTTCTCCGCCCAAAAATGCATTCCGAACATGTCAAAATCTGGAGCAGGAGGCAAGTGGATGGCCTCCTCCATCAACAAGGAGGACATCAAGAAGCTCCGGGAGGCCGGGCACTTGGCCAAAGACATCGCTCATCGGCATCCGGCCAAGCGGCAGATCGTCCCCACCCCGGAGACCCAGGAAAGGGTGGTGTTTCTCTCCCACTTCGTCCGCGGGCTGGGATTCCCCCTCCACCCGTTCGTCCATGGACTGATGACGTTCTACTACGGGCTAGACTTCCATGACTTCGCCCCCAACTCCATCCTCAACATCTCGGCATTTATTGTCGCGTGCGAGGCCTTCCCCCGAATCCCACCTCACTTCGGCCTATGGCTGAAGACCTTCAATGTGAAGCCAAAGGTGGTGAGCGGCCAACAAGCGGAGTGCGGAGGCTCCATGGTGGGCAAGATGCCCAATGTCACCTGGCTCGAAGGCTCCTTTGTGGAGACTATAAAGGGGTGGCAATCGGGGTGGTTCAACATCACAGAGCCGCGTGGCACCAACTGGGCAGGAACCCCCAAATTCCGATCTAGAGTCCCTGAGGGAGTCCCGGATTAGGGGGTTTCCGGATAGCCGGACTATGACCTTTGGCCGGACTCCTGGACTATGAAGATACAAGATTGAAGACTTCGTCCCGTATCTGGATGGGACTTTCCTTGGCGTGGAAGGCAAGCTTGGCAATACGGATATGTAGATCTCCTACCATTGTAACCGACTCTGTGTAACCCTAACCCTCTTCAGTGCCTATATAAACCGGAGGGTTTTAGTCCCTAGGACGAACAACAATCATACCATAGGGTAGCTTCTAGGGTTTAGCCTCTCTGATCTCATGGTAGATCTACTCTTGTACTACCCATATCATCAATATTAATCAAGTAGGAGTAGGGTTTTACCTCCATCGAGAGGGCCCGAACCTGGGTAAAAACATCGTGTCCCTTGTCTCCTGTTACCATCCGCCTAGACGCACAGTTCGGGACCCTCTACCCGAGATCCGCCGGTTTTGACACCGACATTGGTGCTTTCATTGAGAGTTCCTCTGTGTCGTCATCCTTAGGCCCGATGGCTCCTCCGATCATCAACAACGATGCGCTCCAGGGTGAGACTTTTCTCCCCAGACAGATCTTCGTATTCGGCGGCTTTGCACTGCGGGCCAATTCGCTTGGCCATCTGGAGCAGATTGAAAGCTACGCCTCGCCACTGTGGCAGATTTGGAAGTTTGAACTACACGATCGACGTCCGCGGAGACTTGATCTTCGACGGGTTCGAGCCACAGCTAAGCGCGCCCGCCTTTATCACGGGGGCATGATCTAGCTCTGCCGCCCGAACAATGTCACGAGGCCGCACCAGTGTCCGCTCCGACCTTTAGCTTCGAGCCGACTGCGCCGATCGAGGACGGGTGGCTGGACACAGCCTCGGGGGCTGCGATCTCTACGGCGATTGAGCCGTACACCTACCCCGTCCTTTGCGAAGCTCGTGACTCCAAGGTGCCGGACTCCTCTCCGGACTCCGATCCTCCGACGCCCCCGCCAATCGAATCCGATTGGGCGCCGATCATGGAATTCACTGCCACAGACATCTTTTAGCGCTCGCCATTTGGCGACATCCTGAATTCACTAAAGTCTCTCTCTTTATCAGGAGAGCCCTGGCCGGATTACGGTCAGGAAGGTTGGGATGCGGACGACGAAGAAATTCAAAGCCCACCCACCACCCACTTTGTAGCCATTGTCGATGATTTAACCGACATGCTCGACTTCAACTCCGAAGACATCGACGGTATGGACGATGATGTAGGAGACGACCAAGACAGGGAACTTGAAGGCCACCTCGTCATACGACATATACATGGTGGACATCCCAAAAGATGGGAATGGTGATGGAACAGCGGAGGATGACCCCTCCAAGAAACAGCCTAAGCGCCGGCTTCAGCGGCGCCCCTCTAATTCCCACCATAGCAAAAACGATGATTCCGGCACGGGAGACAATAACACCCCGGACAGTGCCGAAGACAACCCCTCCAGCAGGATTCAGCGCTGGAGGATGGAGAAGCCAGCCCTCATGAGAGAGCTGTAGAAAGAGAGGTAGAGGATGATAATTAAATGCCTCCCTCTGAAGATGAGGCAAGCCTCGACGACGACGAATTTGTCGTGCCCGAGGATCCCGTCGAACAAGAGCGTTTCAAACGAAGGCTTATGGCCACGGCAAGCAGCCTCAAGAAAAAGCAGCAACATCTTAGAGCTGACCAAGACTTGCTAGGCAGCGGATGGACTGAAGTCCTTGCGACGAAGAGTCTGAACTCGGCGCCCTCCAAGAGCTACCCAAAACGCAGGCTGCTACCCCGATTAGAGGAGGAAGCACCCAAACCTACATCACCAGCGCATGATACGGCTGACCGGCCACCTCGTGGCCGCGACAGAGAGGCATCTCGGCCCTCAACTCAAGCCGCACCCCGGCGCCGCTCAAAAACTACCAAGGAGAGGGGAAATGCGCCAGGCCTGCGAGATATATTGGAGGACAAGGCAAGGCAAACAACATCTGGGAGGGAGAGTCCGGAAATAACGACCCGGATCCAACCGCACTGCCCCACACCGAACATTCTGAAACAGTTGGTCGTTCTACCAACGAAATAACACCCTCAGCCCACGTAATAATGGCAGTCATTGCCCCGTGGACAGAACCATTCCTAGCCTACCTAACCAGGCAGGAACTTCCCGAGGACCAAAATAAGGCCCGCTGCATAGTGCGGCGATCTAAAGCCTATAAGGTCCATGAGGGAGAGCTTTATAAGAAAAGCACAACCGAGTCCTTCAAAGGTGTATCTCCGAAGAGGAAGGACGGAATCTTAGCTGAAATTCATGCCGGACTCGGCGGGCACCACGCCGCAGCCCGGGCCCTTGTAGGCAAGGCCTTCCGTACAGGATTTTATTGGCCGACGGCCCGGGCAGATGATCAGGACTTAGTCCAACAATGCGTCGGATGCCAGCTCTTTGCTAATCAAAACCACATGCCACCCACCGCCCTCACCCCTATACCCACCACCTGGCCCTTCGCGGTCTGGGGGCTTGACATGGTTGGACCCCTTAAAGGGGGAACCCACAAGCAAAAATACCTACTGGTCATGGTGGATAAATTCACCAAATGGATAGAGGCCAAGCCTGTTAAGACGGCCGAATCCGGACCGGTGATAAACTTCATATCAGGGGTCGTACACTCTTACGGTGTCCCCCACAGCATCATCACTGATAACGACACGAACTTTACGTCCGACGAGGTCAAACTCTGGTGCCAAAACATGGGCATCAAGCTCGACTACGCTTCAGTCTATCACCCTCAAACTAACGGTCAAGTCGAGCGAGCAAATGGTCTAATTATGAGCGGCATCAAACCCAGATTAGTGCGGTCCCTCAAGGAATCTAACACGTCTTGGGTAGAGGAGCTCGACTCCGTACTGGGGCTGCGGATCACTCCGAATCGCACGACCGGATTCACACCATTCTTTATGGTATACGGCGCAGAGGCAGTTCTGCCCTGCAACATAATTCATGACTCACCTCGCGTGCGCATGTACGAAGAAAGAGAAGCCGAGCTCGATCGGCAGGACATTTTGGATGCTTTGGAGGAGGAGCGTGACGTAGCAAAATCCCGTTCCACATTCTATCAACAGCAGGCTCGAAGATATCAAAGCAGAGAAGTACGGGCCAAAACATACAATGTTGGCGAGCTAGTTCTACGCCTGCCGGACAAGAAAAAGGACAAACTCAAGCCCAAATGGGAAGGTCCCTTTATCATCGACCAAGTCCTGACCGGTGGAGCGTACCGTCTGCGAGATGCATCGGATAACCGACTCGAGCCGAACCCATGGAACGCAGCCCGTCTCCGAAGATTCTACGCCTAGCGCCGGATTCTGAGTTCGTCTCCTTCCTCTGTCCATATTTTACACTTTAGCTGTCTTCTATTTTTCTCCTTCTCCCTCCTTTTTTTTCTAACCTTTGAAGGCTCGTTAGCTCATTGTTCGCACACACTTGACGCGCTATCCGCGCTCATTGTACCTGGGGGATTCTTTCACAGAAGCTTATTTATAAGGGCTTCATGCCCAATACATGTGTCACACTTCCGCATGTACCTTTTATTCACCATTATATGCACCGATATGACTTAAGTTTTGGCCAAGATGGGTTGCCTGGCTCCTGTGCTTAACCCTACATTCCCGATTATTCGGCTAGGTGGTAAAGGGAGCACCTCTGCGATTGTTACTGCCGGGTCAGCCGGATGTGTACCTCAGACTGGGTGAAGCCGAAAGCTAGCGTTCTTAAGGGAATATTCGTTCGGTGAACTAAAAGAAGATTTCTTACCTATTTATTTATTTGCCCCCAGATGTTTTTCTGCTTTTTCGCAGTCCGGACATGCACTTTAGGGCATGCCTCCCAGGGAAAGGAACCCCTAACGGAACTATTCTCCCTGGAAGATGTTTTTTACTAACCATGTAATATAACATAACTAGTTGGGCACTTGTCTGATAAAGCACTAATGACCCCTACGCCTGGTCTCCATGCATGCCCCGGTTTTTTATATAATCGCGAGGGCATTCGGACACACTCTGGACTACTGGGTCCCGAGGTTGAAGCGAAAAGGTCCGCTATGACAAACGATCTACAATCCGGCTAGAAGGCATTTTACATGTCACCTTAAATTAAATAGTCAATTTGACTGATTGTATTCCTCTTCAATGTCATCTAATAGGCTGTCTAGTTTACAGTCCTGCTGGGAATACTTTACGGCCAATTCTACCTGTCCGTACACTAAGCTCACGGGGATCTCCTTCCCATCGGGCCCCACATGTCCGACCTCGGCCATTTGGTTTGGGTCAACCTTCGTGTACCGCGTCTTCACCATGGCCCAGGCCTCCCTGGCGCCTTGACGGCAGGCCTATATCTTCGATAATCGGAGCGCCGCGCTCCCCTGAGCCTCTCTGCAAGCTCCCCAAGGCCTTGGGCAGGGGAGACAGATGGCCACAAGGCACGGGCGACGCCTTTCATCACATGCCGAACTCGTGTGTGCAGTTGTAAGAGCTCGGGAAGAAGGTCACCCGTAGAACCGGGCATTTCCTCTGTAGGACGGGCTGTGAGCATACCTACAGACATAACTCTGTTAGTCGACTTCCTCGCCGAACTCTTTTCTGAAAGTTCGTTTAAGCACTTACTAAAAATGTTGCGTCGAAGCCGCCGATTCTCCTTAACGGAGTCAGACAGCTGGGCACGAACATATTTTAGTTCCTCACCCAGCTGGGTGTTGGCATCTTGGAGATTATTTTTCTCCTGCCTCACCCTTGTAAGCATGTTCTCGCCGGCCTTTTACCGGCGCAAGAGCTCTTGCTTGTCCGGGTCTACCCCGGCGCCATCTGCAATGTTATTGTCAGATTTATACACATGCCGCACTTCACAAGATACTTATCTTTTAAAATCGTATATTACCAGAGGGGGTCTCTTTTGCTTCCCCTGTCGCGGCTTGTGCGGCCTCAAGTTGGGCTTTGCACTCTTCAAGCTCCTAGGACAGTTGGGTATTCTTTTCTGTAAGATCCTGCCCAATAAATGATAACCAGGGCATTATCAATGCTCAGTTGGTGAAAATACCCCATCGATCAGCTCCACCGATATGTCCGGATCCTCTTGGGAGGCCGGATCGAGGAACTGTTCCGGATTTTCAGGTTGTGGAGGCAGGCTGTTTATACCCTTTACAGCCTGGCGCAGTTCCTGCGTTGAAATCACAAAATGAGATACTTGACTATGGGAATATGGATCGGATGGACAAAGAGAGATGTCCGCTTACCCAGCTTGGAGGATTGTTCATAGAAAATCCGTCCTGTGGATTGACGCGAAGAAATTCCTCCTCTTCTCCCTTGTACAATGCGGACAAGGTCTTCATCAGATCGACGACCGATCCCGGCCCCTTACGGCCATGGCGGGTGGCATCATCCTCCACGTTGAAATCCCACATGGGGTGGCCTCTATCTTTGGGCGGCTGCACCCCATAATGCATGTGGCCATGACCCGATCATGGTCAGCCGGAATGAGCCAACAACCTTATGCGGCTCATCGGTAAAGGACGCCCTGTCATTTTCCCTCTGAGGGCTCCGTGGACGCCAGCTTAAGCGTTTCTTCAAAGGAGCATTCCTGAACTCCGGGAGGCCGATCCGAACAGGGTCCGGCGGGGGGACATCTTCTATATAAAACCATTCCGAAGCCCAGTCTTCGGACGCCTTCTTCGGGGTTCCGGATAGATATCCGGTCCCAGCGATGCGCCATAGTTCGGGTCCGCCCACTTGATATATCGACCCCTCCTGAGAACAGGGTACGAGCCAGAACAACCTCTTCCACAGCGCGAAATGAGCCTCGATTCCCAAAAATAGCTCACAAAGGGCCACGAAGGCCGCAATATGCAGAATGGAGGCAGGCGTAAGGTTGTGCAACTGGAGGCCATATAACTCCAGGAGGCCCCGGAGAAACGGATGAATTTGAAATCCGAGCGCTCTTATCAAATAAGGGACAAGGCATACCCGCTCTCCTTGGGAGGGACTGGGGACGCTCTCCACTTGTTTTCCGCACTTATAGGTGGCGAGTCCGGCTCGAACCGGAAGCATGAAGGCTGGGGGAAGAAATCCCTTGGTTTGGAGCGTCACTAGCTTCATTTGTGCGGACGGAGCATCTCTCCCAATCTCCAGGCTGCGGACTGGGAGGGCGAGAGCAGGAGCCGCGGCGACTGTCCAGGAGGGAATGGATTTACATCGGATGCGCTCCGATGAAAGCTTCATGAAGGGAAGATGGTGTGATTCGGATCTAGATCCTCGTCTCTTATATAGGCAGCTCATTTGCGTAGCTAGGGGGGTAAATGTAAAAATACCCTGGATTTTCGCATTCGTTCGACACGTGGAAGATGGCCATTACTGGGCGTGGAAGCCAAGGAGCGCGATATTTACGAGAAGCCGGACACTATTCAACATGTACACATGATTTGGAGAAGAACCCGCCTTGCAATGCCAAAGACAATCTACGCGCCGGACTCGTCGTCATTGAAGCCTGGTTCGGAGACTCTTGAGGAGTCCGGATTAGGGGTGTCCGGATAGCCGGACTATGACCTTTGGCCGGACTCCTGGACTATGAACATACAAGATTGAAGACTTCGTCCCGTGTCCGGATGGGACTTTCCTTGGCATGGAAGGCAAGCTTGGTGATACGGATATGTAGATCTCCTACCATTGTAACCGACTCTGTGTAACCCTAACCCTCTTCGGTGCCTATATAAACCGGTGGGTTTTAGTCCGTAGGACGAACAACAATCATACCATAGGCTAGCTTCTAGGATTTAGCCTCTCACGATCTCGTGGTAGATCTACTCTTGTACTACCCATATCATCAATATTAATTAAGCAGGAGTAGGGTTTTACCTCCATCGAGAGGGCCCGAACCCAGGTAAAAACATCGTGTCCCTTGTCTCCTGTTACCATCCGCTTAGACGCATAGTTCGGGACCCCCTACCCGAGATCCGCCTGTTTTGACACCGACAGTCCCCATGCGGCTTACCTCATGGCAAGAGAAGGGCTTACCCCGGGGCTCAGCGGAAGAACTGACTGGGCTCCAGACATGTGTCTAGAACAAGATAAGCAAGAAAATCAAACTTTTCAACGTGGTCCAGGTTATGCACTTCCGCCAGATTATTCCATGCCAGAGCCGGACTTGTAATTTGTGGGAGTTCGACCCGGCCAAGCACCAGACGCTGATGGAGCTCTTCGTTACGACACACGAAGATGTCTGGAAGGTGCTCTTGAAGGCCAGCGAGGTACCGCCGCCGACGACCAAAGATCGTGAGCTTAGCACAAAACACCAGGCTAATCCGGTAAGTTATTTTATGTTTGAAAGGTATACCTTTTACTGGCATATCTGCGGGAGGAACCTAAACCCCCATGCCAATCTTTCAGGCCTGGGTCACGATAGCGGAGCAGTTTAACCGTCCGGCTCTGCTACCCGAAGATCCAGAAACGCCTTTTCTGACGAAGATGCTGTTTCCGGTGCCTTATGAGGTGCCGGAGAAGAAAGCGAAGAAGACGACCAAGGGGACCAGAGATGGTCTCCGATGCAAGGGAGCTTCGAACGTGACGTCCGAAGACGCCGAGATGCACTCCTCCACCGAAGATGATGATGATGAGGAGGATATCCATTCCCCCCTACTAGGGGAGAAAAAAGAGGAAGGGCTCCACACATGGGGAGGCCGAGGCGTCCAAGAAGGGAAAAATCTCCCTTCCGGACTACTCTGCCGCAGCCACCAACAACGGCGAGGAGTGGGAGCCCAGGGTCAAGCCCCTGGCTAAATCATAAGTATCCGGACACGGTAATATTTCCGGCCTTTTCACTTTATCGTTTTTTAATGTGCTAGATCATGCACCAGCAGTCTGGCTGAGGGAGTCCTGGATTAGGGGGTGTCTGGATAACCGGACTATAACCTTTGGCCGGACTCCTGGACTATGAAGATACAAGACTGAAGACGTCGTCCCGTGTCCGGATGGGACTTTCCTTGGCATGGAAGGCAAGCTTGGCGATACGTATATGTAGATCTCCTCCCATTGTAACCGACTCTGTGTAACCCTAGCCCTCTCCGGTGTCTATATAAACCGGAGGGTTTTAGTCCGTGGGGACGAACAACAATCATACCATAGGCTAGCTTCTAGGGTTTAGCCTCTACGATCTCCTGGTAGATCTACTCTTGTACTACCCATATCATCAATATTAATCAAGCAGGAGTAGGGTATTACCTCCGTCGAGAGGGCCCGAACCTGGGTTAAACATCGTGTCCCTTGTCTCCTGTTACCATCCGCCTAGACGCACAGTTCGGGACCCCCTACTCGAGATCCGCCGGTTTTGACATCGACATTGGTGCTTTCATTGAGAGTTCCTCTGTGTCGTCACCTTTAGGCCCGATGGCTCCTCTGATCATCAACAACGATGCGGTCCAGGGTGAGACTTTTCTCCCTGGACAGATCTTCGTATTTGGTGGATTTGCACTGCGGACCAATTCGCTTGGCCATCTGGAGCAGATCGAAAGCTACGCCCCTGGCCATTAGGTCAGATTTGGAAGTTTGAACTACACGGCTGACATCCGCGCAGACCTAATCTTCGATGGGTTCGAGCCACAGCCGAGCGCGCCGCACTGTCACGATGGGCATGATCTAGCACTGCCGCCGAACAGTGCCCAGGAGGCCGCCCAGTGTCCGCTACGACCCTTAGCTCGTAGCCGACTACGCCAATCGAGGACGGGTGGCTGGACACCGCTTCGGGGGCTGCAATCTCTACGGCGATCGAGCCGGACACCAGCCTTGTCCTTTGCGAAGCTCGTGACTCCAAGGCGCGGGACTCCTTTCCGGACTCCGAACCTTCCGCGCCCCTGCCGATCATGGAGTTCGTTGCCGCGGACATCTTTCAGCACTCGCCCTTCAGCGACATTCTGGATTCACTAAAGTCTCTCTCTTTATCAGGAGAACCCTGGCCGGACTATGGTCAGCAAGGTTGGGATGCGGACGACGAAGAAATTCAAAGCCCACCCACCACCCACTTCATAGCCACTCTCGATGATTTAACAGACATGCTCGACTTCGACTCCGAAGACATCGACGGTGTGGACGCCGATGCAGGAGACGACCAAGACCCAGCGCCTATAGGGAACTGGAAGGCCACCTCGTCATACGACATATACATGGTGGACACCCCAAAAGAAGGGAATGGCGATGGAACAACGGAGGATGACCCCTCCAAGAAGCATCCTAAGCGCCGGCGTCAGCGGCGCTGCTCTAAATCCCGCCAAAGCAAAAAACGGAGATTCCGACACGGGAGATAATAACACCCCGGACAGTGCCGAAGATAACCCCCTCCAGCAGGATTCAGCACAGGAGGATGGAGAAGCCAGCCCTCATGAGAGAGCGGCAGACAGAGAGGTAGAGGACGATAATTACATGCCTCCCTCCGAGGACGAGGCAAGCCTCGACGATGATGAATTTGTCGTGCCTGAGGATCCCGTCAAACAGGAGCGTTTCAAACGCAGGCTTATGGCCACAGCGAGCAGCCTCAAGAAAAAACAGCGGCAGCTTAGAGCTGACCAACACTTGCTAGCCGTCAGATGGACTGAAGTCCTTGCGGCCGAAGAGTACGAACTCGAATGCCCCTCCAAGAGCTACCCAAAGTGCAGGATGCTACCCTGATTAGAGGTGGAAGCACCTAAACCTACATCACCAGCGCACGACGCGGCCAACCGACCACCTCGTGGCCGCGACAGAGAGGCCTCTCGGCCATCCACTCAAGCCGCATCCCGGCGTCGCTCAAAAAATAACAAGACATATTGGAGGACAAGGCAAGGCAAACAAGATCGATCTACGGATTGCATGGGCACCCCACGACACGTGACGATAACCGTCACGCCGGATATGGCAAATACCGCCAGGCTGAACACAGCAGACAAAGCTCATTTGAGCTACGTCGTGATATAGCCAGTCCAGAGGCACCGCACACCCACTATGCTTCACAGATGAAGTAATGGATCATCAAATCCCCGAGGTTTTTAAGACCATAAACATCGAATTATACGATGGCACAATAGATCCTGCGGTATGGATCGAGGATTATCTCCTTCATATCCACATGGCCCGCGGTGATGATCTACAAGCTATCAAATACCTCCCACTCAAGCTGAAAGGACCAGCTCGGCATTGGCTTAACAGCTTGCCAGCAGAATCAATTGGTTGCTGGGAGGACCTGGAAGCCGCACTCCTCGACAATTTCCAGGGCACCTATGTGCGACCACCAGACGCCGATGACCTAAGCCACATAATTCAGCAGCCAGAGGAATTGGCCAGACAATTCTGGACACGGTTCCTAACCAACAAAAATCAAGTAGTAGACTGTCCGGACGCAGAGGCCCTCGCAGCCTTCAAACATAACATCCGTGACGAATAGCTTGCCCGACACCTAGGACAGGAAAAGCCCAAATACATGGAAGCTCTCACAACACTAATGACCCGCTTTTGCGCGGGAGAAGACAGCTGGCTAGCTCGTATTAATAACATGACCAAGAGCCCTGGTAATTCGGATACCAAGGACAGCAATGGCAGGTCGCGTCGCAACAAGCACAAGGGCCGCATTAACAGCGACAATGTTGAGGATACAACAGTTAATGCCGGAATGAGAGGCTCTAAACCCGGTCAGCGGAAAAAGCCATTCAAAATAAATACTCCGGGCCCGTCCAGTTTGGACCGAATACTCGATCGCTCGTGTCAGATACACGGCACCCCCAAAAAACCAGCCAATCGCACCAACAGGGATTGTTGGGTGTTCAAGCAGGCAGGCATGTTAAGTGCGAAAACAGAGACAAGGGGCTGCATAGCGATGACGAGGAGGAGCCCCGGCCGCGAAACAATAGGGGACAGAAGGGCTTCCCCCCACAAGTGCGGACGGTGAACATGATATACGCAACCCACATCACCAAAAGGGAGCGGAAGCGTGCACTCAGGGACGTATATGCATTGGAGCCAGTCGCCCCAAAGTTCAACCCGTGGTCCTCCTGCCCGATCACTTTTGATCAAGGGACCACCCACTAGCATCCGCCACGGCGGATTCGCCGCATTGGTTCTAGACCCAATCATTGACGGATTTCACCTCACTAGAGTCCTTATGGGCCGGAGGCGTTAGCCTGAACCTGCTTTATCGGGATCTGATTGCAAAAATGGGCATAGATCCCTCAAGGATTAAACCCACAAAGACGACCTTTAAAGGCGTCATACCAGGGGTAGAGGCCAACTGTACAGGCTCAGTTACACTCGAAGTGGTCTTCGGATCCACGGATAATTTCCGAAGAGAGGAGTTAATCTTCGACATAGTCCCGTTCCGGAGTGGCTATCACGCGCTGCTCGAACAAACTGCATTTGCGAAGTTCAATGTGGTGCCGCACTACACATACCTCATGCTCAAGATGCCAGGCCCTCGAGGAGTCATTACGGTCAATGGAAACACCGAACGCTCTTTCCGAACGGAGGAGCATACGGTGGCCCTCGCGGCGGAAGTACAAAGTATCCTCTCAAGGCAATTCTCCAGTCCGTCTATTAAACGTCCGGACACCGTCAAGCGCGCCCAGAGTAACCTACAACAAGACCGCCTGGCACGTTCCGAGCAAGCGTAGCAGTGCGGCCCCAACCCCAGCCCTTGCGAAATTGCGAAACCAGTACGACACGTACATAATTACGCTCTGGAAATATCATGGGCATAAGGGGAGGGGCACAACCACGACATGCTCAAAATGCGGCTCAACCGCACTAGGGGCTCCTGATTTTGTCATTACTTTTTTCTTACTTTTAGGACTCCACTCTTCGGAAGGCCTGTGCGGCAGTACAATCGCCGAACACACGATGCAACAGCCAGGGAGGCAGCAAGCTACGTCGAATCTCCAGGTCGTCTCTATAACGAGCTAAATACCTGTCTTACATAAAGTCTCGCAGCTTTCCCCTGGAGGGGGACATGTCAAATAATCACATCTCTTGCTTATCGCACTATTTGTATCGTTGTACTCTCACAGGAGCCTTTTAATAAACAATACATAGCTCTTGTCTATTATTTCATTCATTTTTTATGTAAATATGTTCAGTTATGACATTATGCAACCGTACACTTTGGTACGACCAATACACCAGGGGCTTAAGTACCCCAGAATATGGTGTGAGAAGTCCGAACAATTTCACGAGTGCGGCACCCCGGACTTATAGCATTATATGCATCCGCTCCGAATCATGTCTTGGGTCAATAGTTGGGTTTGCCCGGCTCCCATGTTTTGGTACCTTACGTTCCGTTATATCGGCTAAGGTAGCGCTGGGAGAACTACTGCGATTGTGCCCCGGTTGAGCTGGGTTAAGCACCTCAGTAGAGAAATCTAAAACTGACCGTCATGATAGTGCGAGAGCCGGTCGCTGTTCGAGAGGTTTCGAGTCCCTAAAGACTTATGCCGCTTAGAGCGAGGAGCTGGCTTTATCCGGCCTAGGCGTGGATAGTGCCCCGAACTCGGTCTTCCGAATACTAGGGGCTTCACCAAAATTTAAAATTATAGAATTCTATGGCTATGTGAGAGTGATAAAGCATTATTGTACGATTGCCTTGTTCGTTGTGCTGAGCACCTCCCTCGAAGGACCCAAGAATGGGAACAAGAGCGCTCAGGTTTATCCCGAACACCCCAGCGCTCGTGGCATGGGGGTAGAAGCCGACGAATCGCGATCTCTCAGATTTAATAAATGGCCGCACAGAAGGTAATATTTTAAATTCAAAAAGCGTTGCTTAGCGCATATGAACAAGTTTTCAGCACACAGGATAACACGAGCGAGTTTACTAAAAAATAACATCCTTGGATACCTCATTCGCCACAAGGTAGGCACCCTTCAGGACGCCCTCATAATACATATCGGGCTTGCGATGCTCCTTCTCCTCCGGTGGCCCATGTGTCACCAGCTTCTCAGCATCCATCTTACCCCAGTTTACTTTAACATGGGAAAGGGCCCTACGGGCGCCTTCGATGCATACGGAGCGCTTGATGACGTCAAGCCATGGACAGGCATCCGCCAGCCGCCTCACCAGCCCAAAGTAGCTCCCAGGCATGACCTCCCCAGGCCATAGCTGGACTATAAGGCCCTTCATGGCCTGTTCGGCTGCCTTATGGAGCTCGACCAGCTGCTTCAGCTGGTCGCTCAAGGGCACCGGGTGTCCGGCCTCACCATACTGGGACCAGAACACCTTCTCCGTCGAGCTCCCTTCCTCGGTTCGGTAGAATGCGGCAGCGTCGGACACACTACGGGGCAGATCATCGAATGCTCCTGGAGAGCTCCGGACTCGGGTAAGTAACAAGTAATTCACTTTCACGTACTTGCTTCGCATAAAGAATGCCTTACCCGCCGCTATCTTCTTCATCGCCTCAATTTCCTGGGGGGCTTTTTGGGCTTCCGCCTTGGCAGATTTGGCACTCTCAATGGCTGAGGCAAGCTCGGACTCTCGAGTCTTTGAATCAAGCTCCAAACTCTCATGTTTTTTCACAAGAGCGTGGAGCTCTTGCTGCACCTCCGCCAGCCGCGCCTCCTACTTTTCTCGCTCGATGCGCTCCACGGCTGCATTGTCTTCGGCCTGGGACAACGCTTCCTTCAGGGTCGCCACCTCGGTTGTGGCCCCTGTAATACTCACGTTGGTCCTGTCATTATTTGCAACCAGTTCTTTTTATATACTTACATAAGGTATTACTTACCTTCCTTGTCCTCGAGCTGCTTCTTGGCAAGGCCGAGCTCGTTCTCGGACCGCTCGTGGCTCTGCTTCAATGCATCGACCTCTGCAGTCACTGCGGCACAGGTCAGCAACGCAAACTGCATTCCCATATTGACATACTTATGTAAGACTCCTGCGTTTATCTTTTCAGATCCTCAGTTTGGTTTTTCTTTCCGAGCACCAAACTGAGCATCGAAACTCTTGTCTATCACGGTAATATTTTTATATATCTTAAATACATACCTCAAAGCTCGTTAGAAGGCTGGCACGAGCTTCCGTCGGCCCGCTCTTGGCGGATCGAACCTTTCCGGATCACCACACTCATAATAGTGCGGTGCTCCTCGTCGATGGAGGCGCCGTTAAGCACCTCCTGCAAATTATCCGGTGCCTCCGGTTGAACGGAGGTCACCGGCGTTGTAGGCTTGCCCTTCTTACTAGGGGGCCGCCTGCCGGACTCCGGAACCACTGAAGGTTCCGGTGCGGTGTCCGGCCCAGGGCCGGACTTAGAGCCCTTTGGGGTTTTATCCCCTTGGTGCCTGGAGTCCGGGAGGTTGCCTTGCAGCGCCTCCAGGACCATCTCCTCCTGGCTTGGCCCCTCTTGGGACTCCACCTCGGCATCGTCCGTAGGTCGAGGGGAGGTAGCAGTCGGGAGTGAAAGACTATTCACATCCGACGAATCCAGGGAGCCACTCGACGAAGCGTCAAGCCGGACCTTGGGCGAACTGCATGATTATATTCGGTGTCAGAAGATACTATGCAATAAAGGAACGCCATGAGTTATTCTGGTATCCAGATACTTACGATTTTGCGAGGGGCTTGGCCCTGGATGGCCACTCCTCTTCACCGTCGTCGGCGTCGGTGGAGTAGTCCGGAGGAAGGGTCCTTCCCTTCTTAGACCCTCCGGCCCCCCTAGTTGGGTTGGCCTTCCTTTTCTTCCCTCCCCCCGCTGGAGGGGGAGAGGCCTCTTCTTCCTCCTCGTCGTCTTCGTGGGAGGAGTGCGCTTTGGAGTTACCGGACGATGAATCCGACACCACCTGGCACGGGGAACTTTTTAGAGTTCCCGTGGCCTTCTTCTTGGCCTTTCTCTTCGGCACCACATAAGGTGCCGGGACCAGCAGCTTTACCAAGCAGGCATCTGCTGGGTCTTCGGGCAAGAGAGCCGGACTGTCGATCTGTTCGACCGTCTTCTGCCAGTCCTGTCAAAGGAACGGGAGCTTAGATCCCGCATAGAGTCAAACTATGAAAAACAAGTATCCCGTAAAGGGTAAACAAGCTTATCAAGGCTGGCTTGGCGCCAGCAGAATCCGCGATCCTCGGTAATGGGAGTAGGAACCTCGGCGCCCTTGAATAACACCTTCCAGGCATCCTCGTGCGTTGTGTCAAAGAGCCTGGTCAAAGTTTGGTGCTGGGCCGGGTCGAACTCCCACAAGTTAAAAGCCCGTCGTTGACACGGGAGGATCCGGCGGATGAGCATGACCTGGACCACGTTGACAAGTTTAACCTTCTTGTCCACCAGGTTTTGGACACAGGTTTGCAGTCCGGTCTGCTCTTCCGAATTACCCCACGTCAGGCCCTTCTCTTTCTAGGAGGTGAGCCATGTGGGGATGCCAGATTGGAATTAGGGGGCCGCTGCCCATTCAGGGTCACGCGGCTCGGTGATGTAGAACCACCCCGATGGCCATCCCTTGATGGTTTCCACGAAGGAGCCCTCGAGCCATATGACGTTGGGCATCTTGCCCACCATGGCACCTCCGTGCTCCGCTTGCTGGCCGCCCACTACCTTCGGCTTGACATTGAAGGTCTTCAGCCATAAGCCGAAGTGGGGCTTGATGGGGAGGAAGGCCTCGCACACGACGATAAACGCCGAGATGTTGAGGATGAAGTTCGGGGCCAGATCATGGAAATCTAGGCCGTAGTAGAACATGAGCCCCCGGACAAATGGGTGGAGTGGGAAGCCCAGTCCGCAGAGGAAATGGGGGAGGAACACAACCCTCTCATGGGGCCTGGGGGTGGGGACGAGCTGCCCCTCGTCGGGAAGTAGGTGCGCAATGTCGTTGGACAAGTATCCGGCTTTCCTCAACTTTTTGATGTGCCCCTCCGTGACAGAGGAGGCCATCCACCTGTCTCCCGCTCCGGACATGGCTGGACAAGGTTGAGGTGGGAAGTTCGGACTTGGGAGCAGGAGCTCGAGTGCGCGGAAATGGGTAAGCGAATGAGGAAGAAGGCGTAGATGGAAAAGGTGGATCCTTATCCCCTTATATGGGCGGACGAAACTATGTGACCCCACCAGCCTGGTAAAACTCGCTTATCTCCCAAGCGCCGTGATTAATGGCACGGTTGGGTTACCCACGCCCGTATTGATGAGAAATCCCGGAATAAGGGGACACGATCTCTGCTTCGACAAGACGTGCCAAGGAAACCGCCTCGCTAAACGTGCTGAGGAGGGATAGTAAAATGATTCGAATAAAGGCTTGGCCGTGGCGTGATGACACGCTGCAGAATATGTCAGCAGATTAGATTTGTGCAAATATTATTCTCTCTACGGTGGTATGTGGAACTTATTTTGCAGAGCCGGACACTTTCCTTGTGTTCAAAATCTTTTATGAAGTATTCGGAGGAGGAACCCGCCTCGCAATGACGAAGACAATTTGCGCGCCGGACTCGTCGTCATTGAAGCCTGGTTCAGGGGCTACTGAGGGAGTCTTGGATTAGGGGGTGTCCGGATAGCCGGACTATAACCTTTGGCCGGACTCCTGGACTATGAAGATACAAGATTAAAGACTTCGTCCCGTGTCCGGATGGGACTTTCCTTGGCGTGGAAGGCAAGCTTGGCGATACGGATATGTAGATCTCCTCCCATTGTAACCGACTCTGTGTATCCCTCGCCCTCTCCGGTTTCTATAGAAACCAGAGGGTTTTAGTCCGTAGGACAAACAACAATCATACCATAGGCTAGCTTCTAGTGTTTAGCCTCTCTGATCTCGTGGTAGATCTACTCTTGTACTACCCATATCATCAATATTAATCAAGAAGGAGTAGGGTTTTACCTCCATCGAGAGGGCCCGAACCTGGGTAAAAACATCGTGTCCCTTGTCTCCTGTTACCATCCGCCTAGACGGACAGTTCGGGACCCCTACCCGAGATCCACCGGTTTTGACACCGACACCGGCCTAGTCCAACATCGAGAAATCCTCCTCTTCGGAGGGATCGCTGGACCCGTCGGCGATGAACAGCGGGTCCATTCTGATGGCCTCCTCCCCCAAGGCCGCAGACAAAACCGAGGAGTTGTCTCGAAGGATACTAGGCCAATGGGAGACCATTCCGGTGATGCCGGATGGTAAAATCCTGGTTGCCGAACATATAGGGGGAAAGACCCCTATGGACACCGATAATGGGGGCCACATCTAGTTTGGCCCCCATCCGAATACAGCTCTGGAGACCCAAGTGGCTCCAGATTCAGGCAGGTAGCCTCACCCGAACGAGGGGGGTGAGCCGCCTCTACCAATAACCTCTGTCCATCCATCCACGAACCTTTGGATAGATTCTTTGGAAGCGCTTCGAGGCGCTTCCATTGTTGAAGAAGACCATACTCTTATGAGTATGGTGATCGAGAATATCTTGTCCACCAAGAGCGGGCTGACCGAAGCTTGCACTAGCCTTCTTACAGGCTTTGAGGTAAGTAATATAATTGTGAAAGAATATCACAGTGTAGACAGTAGCCCCTGATGCTCTGTTTGGTGTTCGGAAAGAAAAGCCGAATAGAGGATAAAATAATATTAGCAGGAGTCTAACATAAGATATCGATGTGAATAAGCTGGCGTCGCTGCTGGCTACTGCCGCTCATACTGCGGAATTCTCCGGACGGAAACAGAACCTGGAGCGGGCCGAGGGAGAGCTCGGCCTCGTGAAGAAGCAACTTGAAGAAAGTAAAGGTATGTAGTAACCTGTGTGTATATTTATGAAGGATGAATGGTTTGTGCTGATTAAAGCGTCATGAACTTTGTTAGGGGACACGACCAGGGTGGCGGCCCTCAAGAAGGCGTTAGCCGAGGCCAAGGATAAAGCGGCCAAGGAACACGCCGCGCGCGAGAAGCAGGAGGCCCGGGTCAGCAAGGTCCAGCAAGAGCTCTAGACGCCGTCAAGAAGTACGAGTCCTTGGAGCATGATTCTAAGATTCAAGAGTCTAAACTTGGCAAGGCCCTCCAAAGCATGCAAGACGCCCGAGCCGAAGCCCAGAGGAACTCCAGGAGGTCTAGCCGGCCAAGAAGATTGCAGCAGGTAAGTCTTTTATTATGCAAAGCAAGCATGTGAGGACACATTCTTTTTACTTACCCGAATTTGGAGTTCTCCAGGAGCGTTTGTGGATCTACCGCGCAGTATATCAAATGTCGTAGAGTTCTACCGAGCCGAAGAAGGGAGCTCTACGGTGAAGCTGTTCTGGTCCCAATACCTTGGACCAGAACAGCCGATGCCCTTTAGTGACCAGCTGAAACAGTTGGTTGAGCTGCACAAGGTGTCTGAACTGGTCATGAAGGACCTCATAACCCGGCTATGGATTACCGAGCCCATGCCAAGTAGCTACTTCGGGCTCGTGAAGCGGCTTGTTAGTGCCTGCCCGCGGCTTGAAGTCATAAAGCAGTCGGTTTGCATTGAAGCTGCACATATGGCCTTTGCCCGCGCTAAGATGCATTGGGCGAAGATGGACACCACGAAGCTGATGACCGAGGGGCCACCTGAGGGCAAGGAGCACCGCCGACCCGAACTATACTACGAAAGTGTTCTGGAGGGATCCCGCGTTGTGGAGGAGGAATGTGCAAAGGATGTAATCTTTGAATGAATGCATTCATTTTATCCTGTCCTGTAATATGAAAGAAGTTCGTTATGCAATATAATGCTTGTTTATTTAAAATTTTACCTCATGTGCGCCCGTTTATGAAATCTGAGAGTTTGCTAGTCGTCAGCTTGTTCGGCTGCCTTATGGAGCTCGACCAGCTGCTTCAGCTGGTCGCTCAAGGCCACCGGGTGTCCGGCCTCACCATACTAGGACCGGAACACCTTCTCCGTCGAGCTCCCTTCCTCGGCTCGGTAGTATGCGGCAGCGTCGGACACACTACGGGGCAGATCTGCGAATGCTCCTGGAGAGCTCCGGACTCGGGTAAGTAACAAGTAATTCACTTTCACGTGCTTGCTTTGCATAAAGAATGCCTTACCCGCCGCTATCTTCTTCATCGCCTCAATTTCCTGGGGGGCTTTTTGGGCTTCGGCCTTGGCAGATTTGGCACTCTCGGGTCTTTGAGTCAAGATCCAAACTCTCGTGTTTTTTCACAAAAGCGTGGAGCTCTTGCTGCACCTCCGCCACCCGCGCCTCCTACTTTTCTCGCTCGGTGTGCTCCACGGCCGCATTGTCTTCGGCCTGGGACAGCGCTTCCTTCAGGGTCGCCACCGCGGTTGTGGCCCCTGTAATACTCACGTTGGCCCTGTCATTATTTGCAACCAGTTCTTCTTATATACTTACATAAGGTATTACTTACCTTCCTTGTCATCGAGCTGCTTCTTGGCAAGGCCGAGCTCGTTCTCGGACCGGTCGAGGCTCTGCCTCAGTGCATCGACCTCTGCAGTCACTGCGGTAGAGGTCAGCAGTGCAACCAGCATTCCCATATTGACATACTAAGGTAAGACTCCTGCGTTTATCTTTTCAGATCCACAGTTCGGTTTTTCTTTCCGAACACCAAAGTGAGCATCAGGGGCTACTGTTTATGCTGTAATATTTTTATATATCTGACATACATACCTCAAAGCCTGTTAGAAGGCTGGCACAGGCTTCCGTCAGCCCGCTCTTGGCGGACTGAACCTTCTGGATCACCGCACTCATAATAGTGCAGTGCTCCTCGTTGATGGAGGCGCCGTTAAGCACCTCCAGCAAAATTATCCGGTGCCTCCGGTTGAACGGAGGTCACCGGCGTCGTAGGCTTGCCCTTCTTACTAGGGGGCAGCCTGCCGGACTCCGGAACCACTGAAGGTTCCGGTGCGGTGTCCGGCCCAGGGCCGTACTTAGAGCCCTTTGGGGTTTTATCCCCTTGGCGCCTCGAGTCCGGGAGGTTTCCTTGCGGCACCTCCAGGACCATCTCCTCCTGGCTTGGCCCCTCTTGGGACTCCACCTCGGCATCGTCCATAGGCGAGGGGAGGTAGCAGTCGGGAGTGAAATACTATTCACATCCGACGAATCCAGGGAGCCGCTCGACGAAGCGTCGAGCCGGACCTTGGGCGGACTGCATGATTTTATTCGGCGTCAGAAGATATTGTGCAATAAAGGAACGCCATGAGTTATTCTGGTATCCGGACACTTACAATTTTGCCAGGGGCTTGGCCCTGGATGGCCACTCCTCTTCGCCGTTGTCGGCGTCGGTTGTCACATCCCAGATAGACCATGCATTAGGGTGTGCATCATGTTTAAATTTCATTTGAATTTGAAATGGGGAAGGCAGGAAACCCCAGAACACCCCCCCCCTTTAACTCAACTAGGGTTTACTAAAATTATTTCAATGAACCTGAAATGCCCTTCAAAATGCTCATCATCTTTGCTTTGGTTCAGAGCCTATGTCAAAGGTGTTGCATCATTTTCTAGGTCATCCAAAGGTCCTTGGATTAATCCACAAGTTTTGAATTTGAGCATTCAAATTATACAAAATATTTTAAATGTCCAAAAATTGCCAAACCAAAATGTTTCATGTTGGAAATATTCCAACAAGGGACCAGGAGCATTTTGGTGATTTTAAAACTGTTTTGGTATTTTAGAAAACCCCACAAAGTTGCAGGAAATTAGAAAAGATTAAATAAAGCGGAAAACTTACTCGACGCCCACCTGCCCACCCGCTGCCCAGCCCAAGAGCAATGGCCGAGCTGCTTGGCTCGGCCAGGCAGGCAGCCAGGTGCCCGACGGCGAGCACCGGGCGCGCCACGCAGCTGGCCGTCGCCCTGCTTCACCCCTCGCCGCCTCGCCGCCCTGGATGACCTCCACGTCGTCGCCCGAACTCCCTGGACACGCCACTCGCCCCCCTGCCTCTCTCTCTCGCTCGCCCCCAACCTCGCCGACGCCATCGGCCGCGCCACCGCCAATCGTGTTCCCCGCCGTCCATGCTCCTCCCCACCATGTCCAAGAGCTCCACCGCACTCCGCTACCCCTAGCTAGCTGAGTCCCGCTCGCTCCAAGTGCCCCGAAGCCACTACACCGACCTCGACCGAGCTCGAAGTCGCCGGAGATCCCCTTTGACGTCGCCGTCGCCCCGGTTCATCCCGACCCCGACGAGGCTCTCACGCAGCGCCCGTGAGCCTATCTAACTCCCTCTCCCTCTCTCGCCCCAAGCACCACAACGACCCAACCACGATCACCAGACGACCGCCATGGAGCTTGCCGCCGACGTGCTCCCGGCCACTCTCCGGCCACCCCAGGGTGCCCGTTGCATTCACCCCACCCCAACGGGTCTGCCCATGCACTTCCCGCACCTCGCCGAGCCCTCTAACCCCAAACCCGTAGTTGGCCGAACCCCGGCGGCCGCCTAACCCGTCGCCGGCGCCAACTCCGGCCATCCCGACAAGCTAACTCCACCAAGAGCCGCGGTTCATCTCCAGCTCCACGTAGACGCCTTCGCGCCCCATTTGGTGGCGGAACGCGTAAAAGCACTCTGCTCCGCCCGCGCTTTGGCCTGCGCCCGGCTAGACGCCAGCGAGTTGACCATGACCGATTGGTGGTGGGCCTGATCGCTTCTGAGTCAGCGGCGGTGGACCCCCTCGGTTAACTAATCCGGTTAGATTTTAATTAAAGTTAATTAGTTAAACTAATTACTGACATGCGGGTCCCACTGGTCGGTTTGACCTGGACGACCCGTTGACCACGACGTCACGCCGACCTCATCTTGGACGCAATAAATGAATTTCTGGATTTATTCTAATATAGTAATTCGAATATAATTCAAATTTCAAATGCTTATAACTTTTAATCTATAACTCCAAATGCAAAGATTTATATATAAAAATTATCAGAAAAATCCACTCTATCCATTGGTACAGGTTTCATGCATGTTAAAACAAGTTAACTATGCTGTTTAACCAGAATAAGATAATGCACCTTTAGGACTAACTCAAATGAGCTATCATTTGAATCCTTGATTCAAATGAGTTCATCCCCATTATTTCAGCTTGCATTAGGCCAACACACATCCATATTGCCATGTCATAGCATGCATCATATTGTTGCATATTGTCATGTGTGTTTACTTTGGTGTGCTTTCATGATAGGTTCTGCTCCGAGGATAACCTCGACTATCCATCTGAAGGCGATTACTCTACCCCAGTTCCATCGGGCAAGCAACTCATTGATCATTCGATACAAACCCATGTTCTCGCTTCGCTCTCGTTTACTGCATTAAGACAACGCGATTCAAACTGTTGTGTGCTGCGGTAGTTGAACCCACTTCCTTTGCATGACCTGTCATTGCCACGATAACTCAGATGAAACCCACTAGTATGTGTAGGAGTTGATTGAGCCATGTTTGTGATTCCTACCATGCTGTGCTTGCTATGCTTAGAGTTGTGTCAGGTCCGGCTCATCGGGATGATGAACTGGAGTGAAAGGTTGTGTTGGTTCGAGAGTGAAAGTGTTGAACACGTTTTGGTAAAGGTATCGATGAGAGGCCATGTAGGAGTACATGGTGGGTTGTTTCATTGAAGCCGATCCTAAGAACTGAGATCTGTGTTTGTGATCCATGAAACAGCTACTACCACGCATTGGGCCCGAAACCAATGGACCCTCTCGGCTTCTTAACCACTCTTGTCCTCGATCCGGGAGTTGCAAGTAGTTTACGGTGTTTGTAGCATCTTTGGGGGCAGACGCATAGCGCTGACCGTAGGGGTGGGTTGTGTTGCGGTAGGCACCGTGGCCCGTGTACCTATTCGCCCGTTTGGTGTCTTGGGAACCCTGCACAAATCGTTCGGGGCTGTATGGGAAACCTAGGCCGGACTCCCTTCGGATGGAACCCGAATAGGCGATCAACCTGGATTTGGGACTTGTGTGTTTAGGTAGGCTGTGGCCGACACCCACGTTGGGCTTCCGCTTGAAGGTTGCCGAGTACATGTCGTGTAAACGGCGGTAAGTGGTGAGAGCATGTGTGAAGAAGTACACCCCTGCAGGGTTTAATATGATCTATTCGAATAGCCGTGTCCACGGAGAAGGACTTCGGGTTACCTATATCGGTTCATAGACAAGTAAATGGATACTACTAAAAGCCTCAAGATAAGTGTGAGTATCGTGGATGGCCCTCTCGTGGGATGACGAGAGAGGATCCACAGTGGAGTATTGTGATGGTGATTAGTGGACTCGTGTGCGACAAATGCTTTTCAAGTGGTGTCACGTGGGATAGCTTAGCCAAGAGTCAAAGGCGGCTTCTTGCAAATAACTCCACCACCTTCTTGAGAATGTGCATGTATGATAGGATTACGTGGTAAGACTTCACGAGTACCTCCGTACTCATGTTTGCTTAATTAATGTTTTTAGACGACAACACTGCCCTTCCGATGGGTTCTATGTAGATCTTGACATCGACGAGTGAATTAGCCACGTGTGGCGATCTAAGACTTGTGAAGGGCCATTGTAGATAGGAAGGCTCCAACAAGCTTTCTTTCTTTCTAGAGTGCGTACTCAGACTAGTTTGCTTCCGCATGTGCTTGTATGATTGTATGACTTGAGTGTTGGGTCATGTGACCCCTACCGTATGACTATGTTATGTATGGCTCCTCGGAGCCTTTTAAATAAAGTACTTGAGTTGTAGAGTTTTGTTGTGATGCCTTGTTGTATTTACTCATATCGGGCATATTGTGTGTATGATTGAAATGCTTGGTATGGGTGGGATCCGACAAACTAGTTGTTTATCCTTGGCAGCCTCTCATATGGGGAAATGTAAGTCTCGTGCTTACGAGCGATAGTAGTCCGCTTCTGACCCGGTTCACTGGAGTCCCGCTAGCCAGACTACTGCTTGGACACTTGACTAGCCGGCATGTGATTCACCGTTCCTATGTCTGTCTCCTTCGGGAAATGTCACGCGGTGGTATTCGAGTCCTGCCTAGCTCGCTACAGCCGGGATACCGGAGTCCTGTTAGCCCAAAGTGCTACAGCCCGAATATATACGTTGATGACCGACATGCTCGATGTGATTCATGTATGCTGTCCCCATAGGTTAGCGCCGCTTTGGGTTCACGACTAGCCATGTCGGCCGGGTTCTTTGTCATGTGGATGCTAGCGACACTATCATATACGTGAGCCAAAAGACGCAAACGGTCCCGGGCCATGGTAAGGCGACACCCGTGGGAATACCGTGCGTGAGGCCACAAAGTGATATGAGGTGTTACCGGCTAGGTCGATGTGACTTGGAATCGGGGTCCTGACAGCGTTGGCATCAGAGCAGGGCTGCCTGTAGGTTCGCTAAGCCAAACTGGTCGATGTTGAGTCTAGAAATGCTTTAGTTATATGTAGGGGAATTGATTGTGGGAGGGACCGTAAGGCTCTTTTTACTCCTTTACCTTATGCCCTCTGATCTGAGTCATCCTCTTCTCATTCGACGTGGGTATAGGACTAGGCTCTCTTCTCTCTATCAGGTTCACGTGTTACTAATCCGTAGTAACTTATAGGATTGTTGGTTACATCCTCAGTTCAGTTCCATTATTTTTGGTATGCTACCAGTTGAACCAGAACCTTGATATGATGTTGTTGAGTGGTTTTGCAATCTGTTTTTGAATGTCTCAAATCTGATTTTGAGCATTTACAGATGTTATGCTGCCCGATTTTCCCTAGAAATTCTAATGTCTTTGCATTGTGTCTGTGCTTTCGGATGGCCACCCGTCCCCGTAACCAAGTGGTTCGTGCGACCCGCTGCATTGGTGTGTGTGGTCACACGGCAATGTTGGTTCGGTGATGGTCGGGACAGGTTACCGATGGTATCCTGAATATACCGTCGAGGAGCAGTTTAGGGATTTCAACCAAAGCCAATATCTGTGCACGGGTCAGGATTTATCCATCCTATCCCGGAGCTCTTGAACCGCTCCACTGTTCCTATGGACTTGGGATCACTATTGGGATGTCTGTGCAAGATGCAGCCTATTCTATGATGACTATTATTCGAGCGAGAACTGCCTTGCTGGTCAACAGTGATTTCCGCTACATGCCAGCATCCCTCCCTGGGGCGCATGGCTACCTCGTGGTTTGTACAGCGATGCATCCCATGAGGACTCACTTCTTCGCACCACCACGGAGATGCTGGAAGACAAGGACCGTGAAAACCGGGCCTTGCGTATGGAGCTCTTTAATGCCCGTGCTGATCACTGGGCTACTCTGACTAGGTTTGCACCTGCCGTGCAAGCCGGATACATGGACATGAGGGACTTGTACCCTGTGCGGGCGAGTCTGCCGGACTTTATGGAGTGGCGTGAGGTAGGAGGCATCACTCCTCCTCGTGGGCCTCGTCTGCCACCGTTTGTTGGACCACGACCACATCCGAGTCCCTATGGTCCACAAGCTCCACAGGATTGTCTGTTTCTGGATGATCATGTTCCACTTCCAGGATTGGGAGGTGACTTCTATGAGGACTACTACGGAGCTATGCGAGTAGTAGTAGTATCCCTAGTATTGTAATAGTTGTATTTCCGCCGTCTGCGTGACTTGTGGAATATGACTTAGTGTGTATCGCTCCTAAGTGTAGAAAAATAATGTATAGGAGTTGGAATGCTTCCGATGAGATGTAACGCCGTTCACTATAGTTGTACCCGTCGGGCTTGTACTAAACTATGAATGGTGTGTATGACCGTTGGTATATAAATATGGCAGCTTTATATTACCATGTCATACGGATGAACATCTTTGCATTACATGCTATCCATTACCTTCCGCACTTCCTTGTTAAATTCTGCCGCCCTGGTTTAAACCTTTGCTCTGTCTCCTAGGATGGTCAACACCATAACACTCCTGCTGCTCGGAGCAGGGAGAAGCTAGTGCAGCCAGAAATGTGAATCTGCATAACCGCCATCTTTGGCCGAGGTTATCTTTGGAAGCGAACGCATAATAAGCGTGAGACCAATCGCCTCTTTGGAGCGGATTGAGCAAAACACCGCACGCGAGCCGAGAAATGATGTGGTTTCACTCAATGACTTCGTCAAGCTGTATCCACCGAAGTTCAAGTATTCCGTTGAGCCTCTCGACGCGGATGATTGGCTTCGCAGCATCCACCACAAGTTGCGTTCTGCTAACGTGGCTGAAGCTGATAAGGTTACTTTTGCCGCTTATCATCTTGAAGGCCCTGCTAGTCTCGGTGGGAGAATTATGAGGCTATGCGTCCGGTTGGACAAGTTACAACTTGGGCTGAATTCAGTGCCGCCTTCCGTGAGCATCATATCCCAGAAGGTCTTATGGATCGCAAAAGGGAGGAATTTTGCAGTTTCACCCAAGGTAGGCTGTCAGTGGATGCCTACAGTCGTGAATTTGGGAGGTTAGCACGTTATGCTCCCGAAGAAGTGTCTACCGATGCCAAGAAGCAGGCAAGGTTCCGCAAGGGACTTAGCCCTGAGCTACACCGAGACCTTCGTCTGCATGAGTGTACCTCTTTTCCAAAGCTAGTCAACAAGGCTATCAGCGAAATCAAGGCAGACTGATTTTGAGGCTTCACATAAGCACATCCGTGACTCTGGATCTTCATCCGGCTCTGGATCCCAGAAGCGCCGGGTTTGGATTCCAAATACTGCTCTACCACCCAGGTTCACCCCGAGGCCATCTTTTGAGGCGCCTCGCCCCAACCAGCAGTATGTTCCGCCCAAGACTTATGGAGGCCCCGCTGCTAGTGCTGCTCCACGCCCCAATTTGATAACTTGCTTCAAATGTGGAGAGACGGGCCACTACATCCGTGAGTGTCCCCAGAACAACCCCAGTCAAGTTGGAAAGTTTGTTGGCCGTGGCAAGCCAGCAGGAAAGGTGCCCTATGCTAAACCAGTTGCCACCGCTCGTGGCCATGTCAACTATGTTTATTTGAAGAAACCTATGAGGATCCCAACGCCGTCCTCGATGCGCTCCTTGTTAATTGTCATCCGCAAGCTGTTCTTTTTCGATCTTTGGAGCATCTCATTCATTTACTCGAGAGCTATGCTCGATGCACAACCCCACATTCTGTGACATGCACACCTCCATGGAAATTCAAACTCCTGGTTCTAGATGGCAAACCTCTAGAATAAGTCATGGGAATGAAATTCTTGTCGATGATTAGTCTTTCTTGCATCTCTAATAGCTCTCAAGTCCTCGGACATAAACATCATCTTGGGTATGGACCGGATGTCAGCCCATTATGCCAAGATTGATTGCTCTACTAGAACCTGTTCAACTTACCCATCCCTCGGGCAAGACAAAGGAATGTTCTAACCCGAGTGTCTAAGCGCCAGACTTTACTCATAAACGCCAATCCCCTTCGGACCTCGAAGATATTCCGATAGTCCGTGATTTTCCGGATGTCTTTCAGAGGAACTGCCAGTGTTCCACCGACAGGGATGTCGAGTTAAGTGATAGATCTTGTTCCGGAACCGTCCCAATCTCTAGAAGACCTTATAAGATGGCACCCCTAGAACTAGCTGAACTCAAGAAACAACTCGATGAGTCTTTGCAAAAAGGTTTCATCCGTCCTAGTTCATCTCCATGGGCTTGCCCCGTCCTCTTCGTCAAGAAGAAGGATGGTACGGATCGGATGGTTGTGGATTACCGACCTGTCAATCTGGTCACCATCAAGAACAAGTATCCGCTCCCCAGAATCAACGATCTGTATGATCAGCTCGCTGGATCCTCAGTCTTTTCCAAGATGGATTTGAGGTTAGGCTACCATCAAATCAAAATCAAGAACGGGGACATCCCTAAAACGGCCTTTGTTACTCGTTATGGCCAATACGAGTACACCGTCATGTCCTTCGGATTAACCAATGCTCCAGCCACCTTCTCTCGGTTAATGAACTCAATCTTCACGGAGTATTTGGATAAATTCGTCGTGGTATACCTCGATGATATACTCATCTACTCCAAGAATGAGGAAGAACATGCCGAACATCTAAGGCTAGTATTGATGAAACTTCGAGAGCACCGCCTTTATGCCAAATTCTCTAAGTGTGAATTCTGGTTACCAGAAGTGACCTACCTAGGCCATGTAATCTCCGGTAAGGGCATTGCTGTCAATCCCGAGCGAGTTCAAGCCGTCCTCGATTGGACTCCACCTGAATCGGTTAAGCAAGTTCGGAATTTTCTCGGTTTAGCGAGCTATTGCCGTCGCTTCGTCGAGAATTTCTCTAAAGTTGCTAAACCTCTAACCGAACTCCTCAAGAAAGATAAGAAGTTCGAATGGACACCACAGTGCGAGTTCAGCTTTCAGGAACTGAAAAGACGCCTGACATCTGCTCCCGTGCTTATTCCACCAGATTTTCTAAGGACTTCATTATCTATTGCGACGCCTCGCGACAAGGACTAGGTTGCATACTCATGCAAGATCGTCATGTGATTGCCTCACGCTTCCCGACAGCCAAGCGCCCACATGAGGATAACTACCCCACACACGCATCTAGAGCTTGCAGCGATGGTTCATGCACTCAAAACTTGGCGACATTACCTTCTTGGTAATCGCTATGAAATCTACACTGATCATCAAAGTCTGAAATATATCTTCACCCAACCGGATTTGAATCTCGTGCAAAGACGTTGGGTCGAGTTGATTACAGATTACGACTTAGGAATATCTTACACCCCGAGCAAAGCCAATGTCATGGCTGACGCCTAAGTCGGAAATCTTATTGTAACAATCTGATGTTACAACAAGGTCAACCATTTCTCCACGAGGAATTTCGTAGGCTTAATCTCCACATTGTTCCTCGGGGATTCCTTTCTACCCTGGTGGCGAAACCTACCCTTACGGATCAGATCATCAAAGCACAGAAGGTAGTTCCGGGAATCTCCCGAATCAGGAGAAACATCAAGAAAGGAGTCGCAGACTGTTTCTCCATTGATGAACAAGGTGTCGTGTTCTTTGGAGATCGTTTAGTGGTCCCCAAGGTGCGCAACCTGAGGCGATTGATCCTTAAGGAAGCTCATGACTCTCCTCTCACCATTCATCCTGGTAGTACTAAAATGTATCAAGACCTACGCCAGAGGTTTTGGTGGACTAGGATGAAGAGAGAAATCGCTCAATACATTGCTAATTGCGACGTCTGTCGTCGAGTTAAAGCAGAGCATCAACGGCCTGCTGGTACCCTTCAACCTTTGGAAATTCCTGAATGGAAATGGGATAAAATCGGTATGGATTTCATTACCGGGTCTCAGGACCAAGAGAGGGAATAACGCTATCTTCGTTGTCGTTGATCGTCTTTCCAAAGTAGCCCACTTCCTACCCGTTCGTGAGAGTATAACCGCTAGCCGCCTAGCTGATTTGTACATTTCACGAATAGTGTCTCTTCATGGTGTTCCATTAGAGATTAACTCAGACCGTGGAAGTCTCTTCACCTCTCGATTTTGGGAAAGTTTCCAAAATGCTATGGGAACTCGTCTCTCCTTTAGCACCGCTTTCCATCCTCAATCAAGTGGTCAAGTAGAACGAGTCAATCAAATCCTAGAGGATATGCTTCGAGCTTCTATCATCTCCTTCGGCATGAATTGGGAGAAATGCCTTCCATTCGCCGAGTTCGCTTATAACAATAGTTATCAAGCCAGCCTGGGCAAAGCCCCTTTCGAAGTTCTTTACGGACGGAAATGTCGAACGCCTCTTAACTGGTCGAAACCGGGAGAGACAACTCTTTGGCGGACATGATTCAGAAGCGAAGAGCAGGTTCGCGTTGTTCGTGAGAAATTGAAAACAGCCCAATCTCGTCAAAAGAGCCAATATGACCGCAAGCATAAGCCTATGACTTATGAAATTGGCGAAGCGAGCTTACCTTCGGGTTACTCCTTTGAAGGGAACCCATCGATTCGGTATCAAAGGCAAGTTGGCTCCTCGTTACATTGGACCCTTTCGCATTCTTGCCAAACGAGGAGAAGTTGCCTACCAATTGGAACTACCTCCGCATCTTTCCAGAGTCCACGATGTCTTCCACGTTTCCCAACTCAGGCGTTGCTTCTCGGATCCTATCCGTGGAGTAGACCACGAAACGCTTGATCTCCAAGATAACCTCACCTATCGAGAATATCCTGTTTGTATCCTCGATCAAGCTGAGCGTACCACTCGACGCCGAATATCAAGTTTCTAAAGGTTCAATGGTCAAACCATTCCGAGCAAGAAGCAACTTGGGAAAGTGAGTATCGTCTTCGACTTGAGTATCCCACCTTTTTCTAAATCGATCCTTCATCTCGTGACGAGATTCTTTTGAGTGGGGGTGAGTTGTCACATCCCATATAGACCATGCATTAGGGTGTGCATCATGTTTAAATTTCATTTGAATTTGAAATGGGGAAGGCAGGAAACCCCAGAACACCCCCCCCCCTTTAACTCAACTAGGGTTTACTAAAAATTATTTCAATGAACCTGAAATGCCCTTCAAAATGCTCATCATCTTTGCTTTGGTTCATAGCCTATGTCAAAGGTGTTGCATCATTTTCTAGGTCATCCAAAGGTCCTTGGATTAATCCACAAGTTTTGAATTTGAGCATTCAAATTATACAAAATATTTTAAATGTCCAAAAATTGCCAAACCAAATGTTTCATGTTGGAAATATTCCAACAAGGGACCAGGAGCATTTTGGTGATTTTTAAAACTGTTTTGGTATTTTAGAAAACCCCACAAAGTTGCAGGAAATTAGAAAAGATTAAATAAAACGGAAAACTTACCTGACGCCCACCCGGCCCACCTGCCGGCCCAGCCCAGCAGCCGCGCCAACGAGCTGCTTGGCTCGGTCAGGCACGCAGCCAGGTGCCCGACGGCGAGCACCGGGCGCGCCACGCAGCTGGCCGTCGCCCTGCTTCACCCCTCGCCGCCTGGATGACCTCCACGTCGTCGCCCGAACTCCCTGGACACGCCACTCGCCCCCCTGCCTCTCTCTCTCGCTCTCCCCCCAACCTGGCCGACGCCATCGCCGACGCGCCACCGCCGAAGTCGTGCTCCCCGCCGTCCATGCTCCTCCCCACCATGTCCAGGAGCTCCGCCGCACTCCGCTACCCCTAGCTAGCTGAGTCCCGCTCGCTCCAAGTGCCCCGAAGCCACTACACCGACCTCGACCGAGCTCGAAGTCGCCGGAGATCCCCTTTGACGTCGCCGTCGCCCCGGTTCATCCCCGACCCCGACGAGGCTCTCTACGCGGCGCCCGTGAGCCTATCTAACTCCCTCTCCCTCTCTCTCGCGCCCCGAGCACCATAACGACCCAACCACGATCACCCGAACGCACCGCCGCGGAGCTCGTCGCCGACGTGCTCCCGGCCCCACTCCGGCCACCCTGTGGTGCCGTTGCATTCACCCCACCCCAACGGGTCTGCCCATGCACTTCCCGCACCTCGCCGAGCCCTCTAACCCCAAACCCGTAGTTGGCCGAACCCCGGCGGCCGCCTAACCCGTCGCCGGCGCCAACTCCGGCCATCCCGACCCAAGCTAACTCCACCAAGAGCCGCAGTTCTTCTCCAGCTCCACGCAGACGCCTTCCGCGCCCCATTTGGTGGCGGAACGTAAAAGCACTCTGCTCCGGCGCTGGCCTCGCCGGCGGCTAGACGCCATGAGTTGACCATCGACCGCTGATTGGTGGGCCTTGATCGCTTCCTGAGTCAGCGATGTGGACCCCTCGGTTAACTAATCCGGTTAGTTTTTAATTAAAGTTAATTAGTTAAACTAATTACTGACATGCAGGTCCCACTGGTCAGTTTGACCTGGGCGACCCGTTGACCCTGACGTCCACGGCCGACCTCATCCGACGCAATAAATGAATTTCTGGATTTATTCTAATATAGTAATTCCAGAATATAATTCAAATTTCAAATGCTTATAACTTTTAATCTATAACTCCAAATGCAAAGATTTATATATAAAAATTATCAGAAAAATCCACTCTATCCATTGGTACAGGTTTCATGCATGTTAAAACAAGTTAACTATGCTGTTTAACCAGAATAAGATAATGCACCTTTAGGACTAACTCAAATGAGCTATCATTTGAATCCTTGATTCAAATGAGTTCATCCCTTGTTATTTCAGCTTGCATTAGGCCAACACACATCCATATTGCCATGTCATAGCATGCATCATATTGTTGCATATTGTCATGTGTGTTTACCTTCGGTGTGCTTTCATGATAGGTTACGCTCGAGGATAACCTCGACTATCCATCTGAAGGGCGATTACTCTACCCCAGTTCCATCGGGCAAGCAACTCATTGATCATTCCGATACAAACCCATGTTCTCGCTTCGCTCTCGTTCTTGCATTAAGACAACGCGATTCAAACTGTTGTGTGCTGCGGTAGTTGAACCCACTTCCTTTGCATGACTGTCATTGCCACAAGTAACTAGATGAAACCCACTAGTATGTGTAGGAGTTGATTGAGCCATGTTTGTGATTCCTACCATGCTATGCTTGCTATGCTTAGAGTTGTGTCAGTCCGGCTCATCGGGATGATGAACTAGAGTGAAAGGTTGTGTTGGTTCGAGTGAAAGTGTTGAACACGTTTTGGTAAAGGTATCGATGAGAGGCCATGTAGGAGTACATGGTGGGTTGTTTCATTGAAGCCGATCCTAAGAACTGAGATCTGTGTTTGTGATCCATGAAACAGCTACTACCACGCATTGGGCCCGAAACCAATGGACCCTCTCGGCTTCTTAACCACTCTTGTCCTCAGTCCGGGAGTTGCAAGTAGTTTCTGGTGTTTGTAGCATCTTTGGGGGCCGCAACGCTGACCGTAGGGGTGGGTTGTGTTGCGGTAGGCACCGTGGCAAAATGTACCGATTCGCCTGCTTGGTGTCTCGGGAACCCTGTACACATCGTTCGGGGCCGTATGGGAAACCTCGGCGGACTCCCTGCGGATGGAACCCGAATAGGCGATCAACCTGGATTTGGGACTTGTGTGTTTAGGTAGGCTGTGGCCGACACCCACGTTGGGCTTCCGCTTGAAGGTTGCCGAGTACATGTCGTGTAAACGGCGGTAAGTGGTGAGAGCGTGTGTGAAGAAGTACACCCTGCAGGGTTTAATATGATCTATTCGAATAGCCGTGTCCACGGAGAAGGACTTCTGGGTTACCTATATCGGTTCATAGACAAGTAAATGGATACTACTAAAAGCCTCCAAGATAAGTGTGAGTATCGTGGATGGCCCTCTCGTGGGATGACGAGAGAGGATCCACGGTGGAGTATTGTGTTGGTGATTAGTGGACTCGTGTGCGACAAATGCTTTTCAAGTGGTGTCACGTAGGATAGCTTAGCCAAGAGTCAAAGCTGGCTTGCTGCAAATAACTCCACCACCTTCTTGAGAATGTGCATGTATGATAGGATTCCGTGGTAAGACTTGCTGAGTACCTCCGTACTCATGTTTGCTTAGTTAATGTTTTTCAGACGACAACACTGCCCCTTCCGATGGGTTCTATGTAGATCTTGACATCGACGAGTGAATTAGCCACCAGGTGGCGATCTAAGACTTGTGAAGGGCCATTGTAGATAGGAAGGCTCCAACAAGCTTTCTTTCTTTCTAGAGTCTGTACTCAGACTAGTTTGCTTCCGCATGTGCTTGTATGATTGTATGACTTGAGTGTTGGGTCATGTGACCCCTACCTGTATGACTATGTTATGTATGGCTCCTCGGAGCCTTTTAAATAAAGTACTTGAGTTGTAGAGTTTTGTTGTGATGCCTTGTTGTATTTACTCATATCGGGCATATTGCGTGTATGATTGAAATGCTTGGTATGGGTGGGATCCGACAAACTAGTTGTTTATCCTTGGCAGCCTCTCATATGGGGAAATGTAAGTCTCGTGCTTACGGCGATAGTAGTCCGCTACAGCCGGTTCACCGAGTCCTGCTAGCCCAAAGACTACTGCTTGGACACTTGATCGGCGGCATGTGATTCACTTGCCTTATGTCCGTTCCTTCGGGGAAATGTCACGCGGTGGTATTCGAGTCCTGCCTAGCCTGCTACAGCCGGGATACCGGAGTCCTCATAGCCAGTGCTACAGCCCGAATATATACGTTGATGACCGACATGCTCGATGTGATTCATGTATGCCTGTCCCCATAGGTTAGCGCCGCTTTGAGTTCACGACTAGCCATGTCGGCCCGGGTTCTTTGTCATGTGGATGCTAGCGACACTATCATATACGTGAGCCAAAAGACGCAAACGGTCCCGGGCCATGGTAAGGCGACACCCGTGGGAATACCGTGCGTGAGGCCACAAAGTGATATGAGGTGTTACCGGCTAGGTCGATGTGACTTGGAATCGTGGTCCTGACATCGGTGGAGTAGTCCGGAGGAAGGGTCCTTCCCTTCTTGGACCCTTCGGCCCCCCTAGTTGGGGTGGCCTTCCTTTTCTTCCCTCCCCCCGCTAGAGGGGGAGAGGCCTCTTCTTCCTCCTCCTCGTCTTCGTGGGAGGAGTGCGCTTCGGAGTCATCGGACGATGAACCCGACACCACTTGGCGCCGTGAATTTTTCGAGTTCCCGTGGCCTTCTTCTTGGCCTTCTTGTGGGGACCCCGACTCATAAGTCGTGATCATCGAATGCACGTGTATATCATCGAATCCCAGAGATCAATGCTCACTGAACACACAGAAGCTGAATAACAAGAGCCTTACATCCATACATACCGTATTACACAAGTAGGACCATTATGGTCAAGTCTTGAGTATAACGTTGCAGCAGAAAGCTAGTTTTGAGTGCAATGACATGTTCAAACACTTGTAAGACATGCATCAGGAGAATTCAAGTAACCATAGGGACTGGTTACAGAAATCACATAAAGGGAGTGGGCTCCAACCCAACTCAATCATGTCACGTCCTTGACTTGACCCAAGTAGTTCTTTCCATACACACACTAGTTGAAAACAAAGTGGACGTAGCCCAAGAGCGGTTACCCAACTGTCCTTGACCGTGGACACGGCTATTCGAATAGTTTTACACTCTGTAGAGGTAGCACACTTTACCCACAAGATCCGGGGAACTTCCGTGTCATCCACGACCCGCGGCACCTCAAGTACCCGGGGTAAGCACCCGATCACTATCTTTCCCTAGACGACACTAACAAGGAGTCCACTCGTTGTTCCGTATCCTCACGATGTACATCATACGAGTCTCACTCTAGATCGTAACATCCGAGAGGGGGCACAACGGTGTATCCGGTGCCCTGTAAAGACAGTCATGGCCGCCCTACCTGACACGACCCCGTCCCGAGAGAGAGCACCAACTCTCCCACGTCACTAGTAATGCGGGCTCCGAGCTAGTATCGGCCTAGGTAATCAATAATGCCCTTTCCCATACAAGGGTAGAGTGGTTGCGCATGTAAGGTTGGAATAACGGTCGCAACTTAAACCAATCCGTTTTGAAAACAACACACACACTTGCCTCGGTACACCACTTCATCATCAAGTGGTTACCCATCTCATCATCTCCCTCGGGCATAAGTGGCACCCGACGGGGTTTTCGAAAAGTCCTTTGAAAATACTTTATCTCCTTCACCATGCATATACCCGTCCCTTTTGCGTAGCACTACATTAGCATCCTATCTACTCCCACCGGCATAACCCTCATAAGAAGGTAGGGTCACGCACAATGCAAGTATCAATGAGGAAGTAACGGTGGCAAGCCACCCCATGTGGTCACCACAATATCATGTCTACGATGCAAGCAATAAAAGTGCTATATGGCATGCATAAAAGGGTTTCATAGACATGGTCAAAGGGCTGCTTGCCTGTTTTAACAACGTCTTCAAGGTCTTCAAATATCTCTGGTCCAACTCCGAGCATTTCGTCTACTTCGTCAACTATCGTCGAAAACAACCATAATAAGCAACACGACCAGGCAAAAAAAAGTGCTCTAAAAATATGTGAGTTGGACTTTTCTAGGATGCCTCTGGTCATATGAGGAATGACCAAGGTGATTTCATTGGAAGTGGATCAATGGATATATCTAAACATTTTGATATGATGTAATCAAGGGTTTTATGGATTTGCAAGAAGTGTACAGAAACATATTTTTGAAAAATGAGCAAAGGCACCCATTTAACAAAGGATGATTTTAGAAGCATCTAGGAATTGGTTTATTTGGATTTGGAGTTCAAATGGATTTCCTATGAATTTACAAAGTTGACAAATATGAAGAAGTGGCTCATTATTTTATGTGGTACAGAAAGTATTAATAAAAATGTTCATAAACTAAGTTATGAACTAAGAAGCATCTGGAAATTTGAATCATGGCATTTGGACCAAATTTGAGCTCTCTGTGATTTTCTAAAGTTCATCACAGAAATGGAAAATGGGGTTTTGATAAATATTTATGAAGAGAAAGTTTCTAGAAAAATGTGCAAATAGCACCATGTGAAAGATCATGATTTATGGAGTCATAAGAAATTTGAATCATCAAATTTGGACACTACTTGAGTTGTTTAGGGATTTTTGAAGTTCACTCGATAAAGAAAATGAGAAAAAGGGTTTTATACCTAATCTCACGCGCTGAGCGTAAATTAGCCAGGCAGCGCACTGGGCCTGGCCCAGCTCCTCGCGGACCCCCGATGGGAGGCCACGCCGAAGGCGTATTCGTGGGTGACGCTTTCCCCGAAGGGAAGCATAGAACGGCTGGCCCGTCTCCACTTAATTGACGTGGCCGTCCGGCGGGGTCACTGACCGCGGGGCCCGCCTGTCGGGTTCATCCCCCTCCTCCCACTCGAACAGAGGTAGGGGTGATCCCCGCCGGCGATTGCCGGGGTTACAGGGCGTCCCCGGCGACACTCCGCCCACCGGCGCACTCAGGAGGTGATGCCGCGCCCATCCATGGGTGGCACGACCGCCGAGGAGCTCAGGGTCGAGCACGGTGTTGGCCTCGGCGGAGGAGGTCGGCGGCGGCGGTGGTTACAGCGCTACGGCCACCGGGAGGAGAGGGAGAAGCATGGGAGGGGCTCGCGGTGATGGTGGTGATGCTCTAGTGCGGTCCAGAAGGAAGGAGGAGGAGAGGTGGGCACGGATTTAGGCGGAGTCCGGTGGCTCGTCTCCGGCCATGGGGAGCGATGGAGGGCTCGATGAGGGGAGTGGGTTCGTCCAGGGGGTGCGCGGGAGGGAGAGAGAGCCAAAGGAACAGAGAGGGGGGCTCGGGGCGGCCTCAAATAGGAGGGGGCGAGGTGCACAGCACGACCGTGGTCTAGGCCGAGGGGAAAGGATAGACGGTGCGGGGAGGGGTCAGGGACGCGCGCGTGTGGCGCAGCCCATTGGAGCGCTCGGGTGGCCATGGTGCGCGTGCGAGCAGGGGCAGGAGAGAGAGAGGAAGAAGGGGGCCGACAGCGTGCCGTGTACTGGACGTCGAGGCGACCTCGGGGGACACGAGGGGGAGGCCCTAGGTGGTCCGGTGGCTCAGGAAGAGAGCGGCTACAGTGCTAGGGCGCACTGTAGCACGCTCCAGAGCACGCATATGGCTGGCATTGGCATCTTTCTGGCGCCCAGGGCGTGGCCACTAGTGTCTAGGGGGTCAGGGGAGGAGTAAACAAAGGGGTGGTGGCCTTGGATGCCTCTTGAGCCAAGAGGGAGAGGAGAGAGGTAGAAGAAGAGGGAGAGAGGGGCTGTCCAGGGAGGTAAGTTGGGGTATTTTACCCCTCAATCATTGAGCAATGGCCAGGGAAGAGTTACTGGTGGTATTAGAGGACTAGGAGGAGCTGTGGTAAAAAGTTTAGCTCAAGGAGATTAGTGGAAGGGGTAAGAATGGTGTTTTTGAAAAAAGGCAGAAGGTGTTTGATGATGGTTTGGGCCAGCAGATGATTTCCAACTGCCATGAGACTCCACAGGGTGAAATGACACATATAATTAGGGCCTTCCACCAATTTGGAGCTTATTTGGGCAAAGTTTCCAATGCAACTTTTGTAAACCCTAGAAATTAGCAGAAATGGACTTTTCAAGATTTGGTCATGCAAATCAATTCTCCTTGATGCACCACTTAGTTTGGTCTCATCATTTGAGGCTCTGAACATGTTCACAAAAGTTGAGATCAAAAGGACACACTTGGCAATGTAGAGTTGTTCAAATTTCAAAATGGACAGAAATGGTTTTGAGGGGATTTCATGGGGTTATACTATTCGCCATGACATGATACTTGTGAAGATCATGAAACATGTCATATCTGACATGCTAGAATTTTCTTGGAATTTTATGAAAATATTTCCTGTAGAAATATTTCAAATCCTTGAAATGAGCAGAAATGGTCTTGGGAGGTTTTGTCCAATATTTTGATCATGACCATGTGTTGAAACTCATATATATGGAAAATATATGTCCATTCAGTCTCCCTAATTTTTCTCAAATATTTTTAAAGCTTTAAAATAATTTTAACCTATTTAAGACCATTTCTGGCCTTAAGAAAAAGCCTTTAAATAAAATAGGAAAATAACTTTTAAAATTATATTTTCGTGGTTTCTGGGTATCCTATATCTAATAGGAGTCAAATATATTTTTGGAAAGATTTTTACTGCCCTTAATTAAGTACTTGCAGTGCAAACCTCAATTCAGGGGTTTTTGGAAAACTAATTTTTTTAAAATAATTTTTGGCCAAATTATTTTTGTAAGAAAATACTATATTTCTCTATACACATGGCATGATCATTGGGAAAAGGTTTTGGATCAAGGAGATGAAGTATAGGAGTTGGGGGATTTATTTGATTTTTAGAGCACTTGCAAACAACACACGAAATCCAATCAAGGCAAGGTCCAAAATACTCAAAAGTTTTTGTCAAACCACATTTTATCATGATTTATTAGCTTAAGTGTTGTGGCATGAAAATCAGGGTGTGACAGACCTACCCCCCTTCCAAGAATCTCGTCCCCGTGATTCCTAGACTAGGCGCGGAAAGGAATACAGAAACTTGGATATGGGGTAGTCTTCAAGTCTTCATGTTGCTTCTGCTTCCGTGTAGTGCTCCATTGAGCTTGAAGTACTTGATGGTGTGGCTTCATGTATGATGTCCTGCTTGATCCAGGTTGCTAAGGGGTTTCTTGCGGTGGTCATATTGGGCTGGAGGTCGATGGCTCGGTGATCGATGTCCTTGTAGAGGTCGGGCTAGTTAGGAAGTTGGAAACGTTTCCGGAGTGGTGTCGTGTGGAAAAACGTTGTGCACAGTGGGTGACTCAGGTGATAACTCTATCTGGTAGCCGTCTATTCTTCGTCTTGCGGTGATCTTGGAGAGGGCCGATAAATCTTGGTGTGAGCTTCCCATTGTCATGGAAATGCTTGGTTCCTTCGAGAGAAGTGGTTTGCAGATATGCCTGGTCTTTGATGCGGAGGTATACTTCTTGAAGATGGTGGTTGGTGTAGTTCTTCCTCCTAGACATGACGATCTTCAGATGTTCCTTGACCAGCTCAACGATTCTTCTTCCGTCTTCGGGTAGACAAGTATGTCATCAAAGAAAGATGACAACTAACTTCTCCAAGCACTCCATGAAGCCTATGGAATTACGTAAAGTGGGCTGAGGCATTGGTGATGATCACGGTTGAGCATTGGCCAAGGTCTTATCGATCTAGAGCCAAAGCCCAAGGTCAGGATCCGACCATGTTGTGGCTTGGTAGGGCTTAAGGGTTTCAAGGATCTAGTGTGCGAGTGAACATTTATCATCTTGTCCTTGAGCACAGTTTCTGAGATGCCAATCGTTCTATCTAGTCTTCCATTCAATCACATCATGTTACCGAAATAATCATCCCGTATAGGTCAACTCCAATCATGACTCATGTTATTCATATCCTCATGACTCCCAAGGGGTGGTCTAATAAATCTATACATGTCAACTATCCCCAAACTCATATGTATGGCTACCCCTAAAAATCCATGGGTAGAGCATATAAGCTGCTAAGCTTGAATTTAATCACCACGATCCAAGTGCTCAGTCTATTGATCCAAGGTCCATGATAAAGCATTTCTATCCTAAGGAATCACGTCGTAAGCCACTCCAAGATCTTGTTTCCTTCCTATGAATCAACTCCAATAGCCCATTAACTTCCATTAATCGCTACATAATCCATTAATTCTACAAATCCAATGTCTATGGTGTCTCACACGAATCTCTAATGTCCTATAGTCCCCAAATACTTGAAAGGGCTGTCTCTACTATAGTAAGTCCACCAATTTCCATTATCATGGTCAAGTAAACTCCAAGGTCAAGCTTATATCAACTCCGACAATTAATCCAATCTCCTAGTTTATTGTCCTCCAAGAAACATGGTATCATGATCGAGATCATCTATCTAAATCCAATTTACTCTGAACCATGTAGACTTACTCACCACCTATACTCAACTAGGATCACCTATTTAAATCCAAATCTCATGTCCAACAAGAATTCCTACATGCTTCCCCAAAGTCATTATCATAATGTCAACTATCTCCTATCAATATCCCCTAGCTAAGTCAAATCCTCATACTTCCAAGAATTCAGCTCGCGATCTTAATTGTCCCACTAAATCCAATTTATCCAGGGGTACTGAAAGCTATGCTACTCTATATTAATGATCCCACCAAGTTCATCTACCAACATGAAAGCCTCATAATCCACCAAGTAGTCTCATATAATTTCTCAAAGTCATTGATATAAACTCATCAAGTCATTTGTCCTCTATTCCTATATCCTCAAACTGGTCTTCCTTATGGCATCGTTAGTCCTGGTTCTATATTAGGATGATAATGTGCTTGTTCACTATGTCCACTAGTTCCATAATGAACCCTGTGATGTGCAAGGTTTACAGAGGCTTAACTGGTTCTCTTGCAATACTGTGGGTTAAGCACATGGTTAAGGATTCGAGCTGGGGTATCTCATGAAGTCTCGAAGGGTCTAGGAATGTGTTTCTAGTCTGGAGGGTTAAACATAACTCTACGGGGTTTCACTTGGTCGAGGAGGCTGCAACAAAAGTCTTCAGTGCTAGTTGGTCGCCGAAGTAGACTCCTTGGTGCATCTTGTCTTGCTGGTCTTCAGTTGAGGAGAGAGATGAGAGGGATAAGTAGCATAAAGGGGGATGCCTAAAGGGGGTTCTATAGTGCAGGTGCAAACAAACAAGTGCCAAAAAGGGCCGAACACAAACAACAAAATAAGGCAGGTGATATAGTTGCGTACTTGTTGCCTAGGGCGAAAAAGGCGACTGATATCAAAAAACAAACAAATAAAAGCAAGCAACACACAATCATGGTTCTATTCGAACCATCATCTGGACTCGACTGCGCATAGGGGGTAAACGACTCATTCTACCCTAGGGGTTCTCGGATCCAGTAACCGTGCCTTGAGCCTCGTGCAGTCTTCTGAGTTTTCCTCAGGTGTTGCTATGTCTCTTGTAGTTGTTCGATGAAACGATCCAGGTTGAGCCTGAAGATTCTTCAACAACTTCTTGTCTGTTGAAGTGATGGGGTGAAGGTGGCTCCTCGTAGCTGGTATTGACTCGGTCTTCTGTTGTCTTCTTAATCGACGAACCCGCTTTTGTCTTCTAAGGCGTCGATGGTACCAGGTAGGTAATCCTTTATGCAATGACATTAACAAGGCATAGTAGAGGTCCAACATGTCGGTTACGTTGATGACAACATCGACACCAAGAGCGGCGGATGAAGAGAACCGTTTTCCTGCTCACTATAGTGAGGCGGACCAAATGGCGAGGTTCTCATCCACCGGTGGTTGCCGATACAACAACGGTAGTGACAGGTTTACTCTATTAGCGATGTATATCATGATCTTGCATATCCTATGCCATCATCGTAGGCTAAGGTTGCATCATCCTGGGCAAATTCAAAGGTGTCACCGTCCTCTGGGTCTCCATGTCCTCATTCTTCAATGGCGTATCTTCTGTTGGCATCGTCTTGTTGTGGTGTCGCGAATCTTGGGTTCAGAAGAGGTGGGTGAGTATTTGGCAAGGTGCACTCCTTCTAGGCTATCCATGAGGATTACAAGGAATCCCGTGGTCAGGGGCATAAGGGTTCTAGCGACCAAAGGTTTTGAAAGGGAAGAGATCAATAAGGAAAGTATACCTTAGTTTTCGAAAAACTGAGAAGGGAAGAGAAGTATAGATAGTTTTGAAAACTAGTAGTAGTCTTGGAAATAGTTTTACCATAACTAACGACCATGCTAACTAAGGTTTCCTACAGTCAGGATGGCTCTGATACCAGCTCTGTGGGGACCCCGACCCATAAGTCGTGATCACCGAATGCACGTGTACAGTGATCCCAGAGATCAATGCTCACTGAACACACAGAAGCTGAATAACAAGAGTCTTACATCCATACATACTGTATTACACAAGTAGGACCATTATGGTCAAGTCTTGAGTATAACATTGCAGCGGAAATCTTCATCGATAACTTGGACCCATGCCATCTGCCTTAACCCTACAGGCATTCTGACTGGGAAGCGTCCTAGCTCGCATGTTCGTCACCAAAGTATTCTTCTTCATATCATGATCTTTCATGCCTGGCCAATAAAATAACCAGTGGCAAGCCAATGAGTACTTTGAATGTACTCGCAAGCAACCCATGATTTTGGTTCAAGATACGACAATGCATGATATAGGTAAATTTTGCAGAAAGCTAGTTTTGAGTGCAATGACATGTTCAAACACTTGTAAGACATGCATCAGGAGAATTCAAGTAACCATAGGGACTGGTTACAGATATCACATAAAGGGAGTGGCCTCCAACCCAACTCAATCATTTCAAGTCCTTGACTTGACCCAAGTAGTTCTTTCCACACACACACTAGTTGAAAACAAGTGGACGTAGCCCAAGAGCGGTTACCCAAATGTCCTTGACTGTGGACACGGCTATTCGAATAGTTTTACACTCTACAGAGGTTGCACACTTTACCCACAAGATCTGGGGAACTTCCGTGTCATCCACGACCCGCGGCACCTCAAGTACCCGGGTAAGCACCGATCACTATCTTTCCCTAGCCGACACTAACAAGGAGTCCACTCGTTGTTCAGTATCCTCACGATGTACATCATACTGAGTCTCACTCTAGATCGTAACATCCGAGAGGGGACACAACGGTGTATCCAAAGTGCCTCAGAAGATAGTCATGGCCGCCCTACAGCACGACCCGTCCCGAGAGAGAGCACCAACTCTCCCCGTCACTAGTAATGTCACGGGCTCCAAGCTAGTATCGGCCTAAGTAATCAATAATGCCCTTTCCCATACAAGAGTAGAGTGGTTGCGCATGTAAGGTTGGAATAACGGCAACTTAAACCAATCCGCTTTTGAAAACAACACACACACTTGCCTCGGTACACCACCTCGTCATCAAGTGGTTACCCATCTCATCATCTCCCTCGGGCATAAGTGGCACCCGACGGGTTTTCAAAAGTCCTTTGAAAATACTTTATCTCCTTCACCATGCATATACTGTCCCTTTATGTAGCACTACATTAGCATCCTATCTACTCCCACCGCATAACCCTCATAAGAAAGTAGGGTCACGCACAATGCAAGTATCAATGAGCAAGTAACGGTGGCAAGCCACCCCATGTGGTCACCACAACATCATGTCTCCGATGCAAGCAATAAAAGTGCTATATGGCATGCATAAAAAGGGTTTCATAGACATGGTCAAAGGGCTGCTTGCCTGTTTTAACAACGTCTTCGAGGTCTTCAAATATCTCTGGTCCAACTCCGAGCATTTAGTCTACTTCGTCAACTATCGTCGAAAACAACCATAATAAGCAACACGACCAGGCAAAAAAAAAGTGCTCTAAAAATATGTGAGTTGGACTTTTCTAGGATGCCTCTGGTCATATGAGGAATGACCAAGGTGATTTCATTGGAAGTGGATCAATGGATATATCTAAACATTTTGATATGACAGAATCAAGGGGTTTATGGATTTGCAAGAAGTGTACAGAAACATATTTTTTAAAAATGAGCAAAGGCACTCATTTAACAAAGGATGATTTTAGAAGCATCTAGGAATTGGTTTCACTGGATTTTGGAGGTCAAATGGATTTCCTATGAATTTACAAAGTTGACAAATATGAAGAAGTGGCTCATTATTTTATGTGGTACAGAAAGTATTAATAAAAATGTTCATAAACTAAGTTATGAACTTAGAAGCATCTGGAAATTTGAATCATGGCATTTGGACCAAATTTGAGCTCTCTGTGATTTTCTAAAGTTCATCACAGAAATGGAAAATGGGGTTTTGATAAATATTTATGAAGAGAAAGTTTCTAGAAAAATGTGCAAATAGCACCATGTGGAAGATCATGATTTATGGAGTCATAAGAAATTTGAATCATCAAATTTGGACACTACTTGAGTTGTTTAGGGATTTTTGAAGTTCACTGGATAAAGAAAATGAGAAAAAGGGTTTTATACCTAATCTCACGCGCTGAGCGTAATTTAGCCGGGCAGCGCACTGGGCCTGGCCCAGCTCCTCGCGGACCCCCGATGGGAGGCCACGCCGAAGGCGTATTCGCGGGTGACGCTTTCCCCGAAGGGAAGCGTAGAACGGCTGGCCCGTCTCCACTTAAATGACGTGGCCGGCCGGCGGGGTCACTGACCTGCGGGGCCCGCCTGTCGGGTTCATCCCCCTCCTCCCGCTCGAACAGAGGTAGGGGTGACCCTCGCCGGCGATTGCCGGGGTTACAGGGCGTCCCCGGCGACGCTCCGCCCACCGGCGCACTCAGGAGGTGATGCCGCGCCCATCCATGGGTGGCACGACCGCCGAGGAGCTCAGGGTCGAGCACGGTGTTGGCCGCGGCGGAGGAGGTCGGCGGCGGCGGTGGTTACGGCGCTACGGCCACCGGGAGGAGAGGGAGAAGCACGGGAGGGGCTCGCGGTGATGGTCGTGATGCTCTAGTGCGGTCCAGACGGAAGGAGGAGGAGAGGTGGGCACGAATTTAGGCGGAGTCCGGCAGCTCGTCTCCGGCCATGGGGAGCGATGGAGGGCTCGAGGAGGGGAGTGGGTTGGTCCAGGGGTGCGGGAGGAGAGAGAGCCAAAGGAACAGCGAGGGGGGCTCGGGGCGGCCTCAAATAGGAGGGGGCGAGGTGCACAGCGGGGCCGTGCGCCGGCGAGGTCGTAGCCATCGCTGGAGGCCACAGGAGTGCTGGCTTCGAGTCGGGGGTCTTCTTGGGCGTGGTCTAGGCCGAGGGGAAAGGATAGAGGGTGCGGGGAGGGGTCCGGGACGCGCGCGTCTGGCGCAGCCCATTGGAGCGCTCGGGTGGCCATGGTGCGCGTGCGAGCAGGGGCAGGAGAGAGAGAGGAAGAAGGGGGCCGCCAGCGTGCCGTGTACTGGACGTCGAGGCGACCTCGGGGACACGAGGGGAGGCCCTAGGTGGTCCGGTGGCTCAGAGAGCGGCTACAGTGCTAGGGCGCATCAGAAGGCCTCGAGCATGCATATGGCTGGCATTGGCATCTTTCTGGCGCCAGGCGTGGCCACTAGTGTCTAGGGGGTCAGGGGAGGAGTAAAAAAAGGGGTGGTGGCCTTGGATGCCCTGGTGAGCCAGTAGGAGAGGAGAGAGGTAGAAGAAGAGGGAGAGAGCGGCTGTCCATGAGGTAAATTGGGGTATTTTACCCCTCAATCATTGAGCAATGGCCAGGGAAGAGTTACTGGTGGTAGGAGAGGACTAGGAGGAGCTGTGGTAAAAAGTTTAGCTCAAGGAGATTAGTGGAAGGGGTAAAAATGGTGTTTTTGGAAAAATGGCAGAAGGTGTTTGATGATGGTTTGGGCCAGGAGATGATTTCCAACTGCCATGAGACTCCACAGGGTGAAATGACACATATAATTAGGGCCTTCCACCAATTTGGAGCTTATTTGGGCAAAGTTGCCAATGCAACTTTTGTAAACCCTAGAAATTAGCAGAAATGGACTTTTCAAGATTTAGTCATGCAAATCTATTCTCCTTGATGCACCACTTAGTTTGATCTCATCATTTGAGGCTCTGAACATGTTCACAAAAGTTGAGATCAAAAGGACACACTTGGCAATGTAGAGTTGTTCAATTTTCAAAATGTTCAGAAATGGTTTTCAGGGGATTTCATGGGGTTATACTATTCTCCATGACATGATACTTGTCAAGATCATGAAAAATGTCATATATGACATGCTAGAATTTTCTTGGAATTTTATGAAAATATTTCCTGTAGAAATATTTCAAATCCTTGAAATGAGCAGAAATGGTTTTGGGAGGTTTTGTCCAATATTTTGATCATGACCATGTGTTGAAACTCATATATATGGAAAATATATGTCCATTGAGTCTCCCTAATTTTTCTCAAATATTTTTAATGCTTTAAAATAATTTTGACCTATTTAAGACCATTTCTAGCCTTAAGAAAAAAGCCTTTAAATAAAATAGGAAAATAACTTTTAAAATTATATTTTTGTGCTTTCTGGGTATCCTATATCTAATAGGAGTCAAATATATTTTTGGAAAGATTTTTACTGCCCTTAATTAAGTACTTGCAGTGCAAACCTCAATTCAGGGGTTTTTGGAAAACTAATTTTTTTAAATACTTTTTGGCCAAATTATTTTTATAAGAAAATACTATATTTCTCTATACACATGGCATGATCATTGGGAAAAGCTTTTGGATCAAGGAGATGAAGTATAGGGGTTGGGGGATTTATTTGATTTTTAGAGCACTTGCAAACACCACACGAAATCCAATCAAGGCAAGGTCCAAAACACTCAAAAAAATTTGTCAAACCACATTTTATCATGATTTATTAGCTTAAGTATTGTGGCATGAATATCATGGTGTGACACTTCTTCTCCGGCGCCACATAAGGTGCCGGGACCAGCAGCTTCGCCAAGCGGGCATCTGCTGGGTCTTAGGGCAAGAGAGCCGGACAGTCGATCTGTCCGGCCGTCTTCTGCCAGTCCTGTCAAAGGAACGGGAGCTTAGATCCCGCATAGAGTCAAACTATGAAAAACAAGTATGCCGTAAAGGGTAAAACAAGCTTACTGCGCTGGCTTGGCGCTTCGCGCAGAATCAGCGATCCTCGGTAATGGGAGGAGGAACCTCGACGCCCTTGAATAGCACCTTCTAGGCATCCTCGTGCGTTGTGTCAAAGAGCCTGGTCAAATTTTGGTGCTGGGCCAGGTCGAACTCCCACAAGTTAAAAGCCCGTCGTTGACACGGGAGGATCCGGCGGATGAGCATGACCTGGACCACGTTGACAAGTTTGACCTTCTTGTCCACCAAGTTTTGGACACAGGTTTGGAGTCCGGTCTACTCTTCCGAATTACCCCATGTCAGGCCCTTCTCTTTCCAGGAGGTGAGCCGTGTGGGGATGCCAGATTGGAATTCGGGGGCCGCTGCCCATTCAGGGTCACGCGGCTTGGTGATGTAGAACCACCCCGATTGCCACCCGTTGATGGTTTCCACGAAGGAGCCCTCGAGCCATATGACGTTGGGCATCTTGCCCACCATGGCGCCTCCGTATTCCGTTTGCTGGCCGCCCACTACCTTCGGCTTGACATTGAAGGTCTTCAGCCATAAGCCGTAGTGGGGCTTGATGCAGAGGAAGGCCTCGCACACGACGATAAACGCCGAGATGTTGAGGATGAAGTTCGGGGCCAGATCGTGGATATCCAGGCCGTAGTAGAACATGAGCCCCCGGACAAATGGGTGGAGTGGGAAGCCCAGTCCGCGGAGGAAATGGGGGAGGAACACCACCCTCTCATGGGGCCTGGGGGTGGGGACGAGCTGCCCCTCGTCGGGAAGTCGGTGCGCAATGTCGTTCGACAAGTATCCGTCTTTCCTCAACTTTTTGATGTGCCCCTCCGTGACGGAGGAGGCCATCCACTTGCCTCCCGCTCCGGACATGGTTGGAGAAGGTTGAGGTGGGAAGTGCGGACTTGGGCGCTGGAGCTCGAGTGCGCGGAAATGGGTAAGCGAAGGAGGAAGAAGGCGTAGATGGAAAAGGTGGATCCTTATCCCCTTATATGGGCGGACGAAACTATGTGCCCCCACCAGCCTGGTAAAACTCGCTTATCTCCCAAGCACCATGATTAATGGCGTGGTTGGGTTACCCACGCCCGTATTGATGAGAAATCCCGGAATAAGGGGACACGATGTCTGCTTCCACAAGACGTGCCAAGGAAACCAACTCGCTAAATGTGCTGAGGTGGGATAGTAAAACGTTTCGAATAAAGGCTTGGTCGTGGCGTGATGACACGCTGCAGAATATGTCAGCAGATTAGATTTGTGCAAATATTATTCTCTCTACGGTGGTATGTGGAACTTATTTTGCAGAGCCGGACACTATCCATGTGTTCAAAATCTTCTATGAAGTATTCGGAGGAGGAACCCGCCTTGCAATGACGAAGACAATTTGCACGCCGGACTCGTCGTCGTTGAAGACTGGTTCAGGGGCTACTGAGGGAGTCCTGGATTAGGGGGTGTCCGGATAGCCGGACTATAACCTTTGGCCGGACTCCTGGACTATGAAGATACAAGATTGAAGACTTCTTCCCGTGTCCAGATGGGACTTTCCTTGGCATGGAAGGCAAGCTTGGCGATACGAATATGTAGATCTCCTCCCATTGTAACCGACTCTGTGTATCCCTAGCCCTCTCCATTGTCTATATAAACTGGAGGGTTTGAGTCCGTAGGACGAACAACAATCATAGCATAGGCTAGCTTCTAGGGTTTAGCCTCTCTGATCTCGTGGTAGATCTACTCTAGTACTACCCATATCATCAATATTAATTAAGCATGAGTAGGGTTTTACCTCCATTGAGAGGGCCCGAACCTGGGTAAAAACATCGTGTCCCTTGTCTCCTGTTACCATCCGCCTAGACGCACAGTTCGGGACCCCCTACCCGAGATCCGCCGGTTTTGACACCGACACCGGTCTAGTCCAACATTGAGCTATCCTCCTCTTCGGAGGGATCGCTGGACCCGTCGGCTATGAACAGCGGGTCCCTTCCGACGGCCTCCTCCCCCAAGGCCGCGGACAACACAGAGGAGTTGTCTCGAAGGATACCAGGCCAAGGGGAGACCGTTCCGGTGATGCCGGAGGATAAAACCCCGGTTGTCGAACACATAGGGGGAAAGACCCTATGGACACCGATAATGGGGGCCACATCTAGTTTGGCCCCCATCCGAATACAACTCTGGAGACCCAAGTGGTTCCAGATTCAGGCAGGTAGCCTCTCCCGAACGAGGGGGGTGAGCCGCCTCCACCAATAACCTCTGTCCATCCAAAGGCACTGGATAGATTGCTGGAAGCGCTTCGAGGCGCTTCCATTGTTGAAGAACACCATACTCTTATGAGTATGGTGATCGAGAAGATCTTGTCCACCAAGAGCGGGCTGACCGAAGCCTGCACTAGCCTTCTAACAGGCTTTGAGGTAAGTAATATAATTGTGAAAGAATATCACAGTGTAGACAGTAGCCCCTGATGCACTGTTTGTTGTTCGGAAAGAAAAGCCGAATAGAGGATAAAATAATATTAGCAGGAGTCTAACATAAGATGTCTATGTGAATAAGCAGGCGTCGCTGCTGGCTGCTGCCGCTCATACTGCGGAGGTCTCCGGACTGAAACAGAACCTAGAGCGGGCCGAGGGAGAACTCGGCCCCATGAAGAAGCAGCTTGAAGAAAGTAAAGGTATGTAGTAACCTGCGTGTATATTTATGAAGGATGAATGGTTTGTGCTGATTAAAGCGTCATGAACTTTGTTAGGGGCCACGACCGGGGTGGCGGCCCTCAAGAAGGCGTTAGCCGAGGCCAAGGACAAAGCGGCCAAGGAACACGCCGCGCGCGAGAAGCAGGAGGCCCGGGTCAGCAAGGTCCAACAAGAGCTCTACACGCCGTCAAGAAGTACGAGTCCTTGGAGCATGATTCTAAGACTCAAGAGTCTGAACTTGTCAAGGCCCTCCAGAGCATGCAAGACGCCCGAGCCGAAGCCCAGAGGAACTCCAGGTGGTCTAGCCGGCCAAGAAGATTGCAGCGTGTAAGGCTTTTATTATGCAAAGCAAGCATGTGAAGGACACATTCTTTTTACTTACCCGAATTTGGAGTTCTCCAGGAGCATTTGCGGATCTGGCGCGCAGCATATCAAATGTCGTAGAGTTCTACCGAGCCGAAGAAGGGAGCTCTACGGTGAAGCTCTTCTGGTCCCAATACCTTGGACCAGAACATCCGATGCCCTTTAGCGACCAGCTGAAACAGTTGGTCGAGCTGCACAAGGCGTCTGAACTGGCCATGAAGGACCTCATAACCCAGCTATGGCCTACCGAGCCCATGCTAGTAGCTACTTCGGACTCGTGAAGCGGCTTGTTAGTGCCTGCCCGCGGCTTGAAGTCATAAAGAGGTCGGTTTGCATTGAAGGTGCGCAGATGGCCTTTGCCCGCTCTAAGATGCATTGGGCGAAGATGGACGCCACGAAGCTGATGACCGAGGGGCCGCCTGAGGGCAAGGAGCACCGCCGACCCAAACTATACTACGAAAGTGTTCTGGAGGGATCCCGCCTTGTGGCGGAGCAATGTGCAAAGGATGTAATCTTTGAATGAATGCATTCATTTTATCCTATCTTGTAATATGCAATATAATGCTTGTTTATTTAAAATTTTACGTCATGTGCGGCCGTTTATGAAATCTGAGAGTTGGCTAGTCGTCGGCTTCTGCCCCCACGTAGCTTGTACGGGGGTGTTCGGGATAAATCTATGCACTCTTTATCCAAGTTTTTGGTCCTTTAAGGAGGTGTTTAGCGCAATGAACAATGCAATTGGACTATACAGCTTTATCACCCTCACATAGCCATAGGAGTTCGATAATTTTAAATTTTGGCGCAGCCTGTAGTATTCGGAAGGCCGAACTTGGGGCGCTATACATGCCTAATCGGACAAAATCTGATTCCTCGCATAAAGCGGAAGACATCTCTAAGGATTTGAAACCTCTCGAATAGAGACCAGCTCTCTCCGCATCATGACAGTCACTTTTCGGCTTTCTCCACTGAGGTGCTCGTTCGGAAGAACCGGGACTAAATTGCAGTAGTTCTCCCTTTACTACCATAGCCAATATAGCGGAATGTAAGGTAGCAAGAACAGGAGCCGAGCAACCCAACTATTAACCCAAGACATGATTCGGAGCCGATGCATATAATGCTATAAGTTCGGGGTGCCGAAATGAACTATAAAAGTTTTCGGACTTTCTTGCCGTGTTATGGGGTACACTGAAGCCCCTGGCGAATTAAGTCATACCAGAATGTACGAGTGCAATAAATACAAGGACAAGGAAATAATTAATTAATAAGTTGATGCTGCAAATTATTTTCCATTGTAATTTGATTAATACGTCAAGGCGTATGTGTACAAGTAGTGTGATAAGCAAATAAGGCTATTTGACATGTTGTGACCAAGAGCGGGCTGCGTGCGGGTATGTAAACCAGGAATAACGATCGTTAGCAGAGACCACCTGGGGAGTCCCTTGTACGTCAAAGCCCCTTGCCTTTCTTGATGTATCCTTCTGCCATGCGTCCGATGATTAGGTTATTAGAAAAGCCTCTAGAAGAGAAAAACCTGAAAGGAAGAGAAAAAGTGAAGGTATGTGGATCCAGGGGCGGTTGAGCCGCGTTGTGGACCGCAGTCTAACTGTACCTCCGTCTATGCCCATGGTATTTTAAGTGCGTAATTATGTACACGCGGCATATATTTCACCGCTTGATTGGGACTAGGACGGAGGCCGAATAGCTAGGTGTCCTGCTGCAGAGTAGTTTGGACTCTCTTGACGGTGTCCAAGGGCTTTATTGCCGAATTGAGGTTCTTCCTAAGAAGGCTGCTCTGTACTTCTGCTGCAAGGGCGGTGGTGTGCTCCTCCGTATGGATGGAGCGCTCTGCATTTCCATTGATTGTTATAACACCGCGAGGTTCGAGCATCTTGAGCTTGAAGTTGGCATAGTGCGACACCGCATTGAATCGAGCGAATGCGGTTCGTCCGAGCAGTGCATGATTTCCACTTCGGAAGGGGACGATGTCGAAGATTAACTCTTCGCTTCGGAAATTATCCGGGGATCCGAAGACCACTTCTAGTGTGAGTAAGCCCGTACAACAGGCCTCTAAACCTGGTATGACACCTTTGAAGGAGATTTTGGTGGGCTTGATCCTTGAGGGATCGATACCCATTTTGCGCACTGTATCCTGATAGAGCAGGTTCAGGCTGCTGCCACCGTTCATGAGGACTCGTGTGAGTCCGAATCCATCAATAATGGGGTCAAGGACCAGTGCGGCTGAACCGCCGTGACGGATACTGGTCGGATGGTCCCTGCGATCGAAGGTGATCGGACAGGAGGACCATGGGTTGAACTTTGGGGTGACTGGCTCCATTGCGTAGACGTCCATTAGTGAGCGCTTTCGCTCCCTTTTGGGGATATGGGTGGCATATATCATGTTCACCGTTTTAACTTGGGGAGGAAACTTCTTCTGTCCCCCTGTGTTCGGTGGACGGGTTCCTCATCGTATCGCTTTGCGATCCCTTTTCCTTGTTTTCGCCATTTAACTTGCCGGCTTGTTTGAAGACCCAACATTCTCTGTTGGTATGATTGGTTGGTTTATCGGGGGTGCCGTGGATTTGACATGGACGATCGAGTATGCGGTCCAAACTGGACGGGCGTGGATTGTTTCTCTTAAATGGCTTTTTTCGCTGACCGGACTTGGAGCCACTGAATCCGGCATTGACGGCTGTGTCTTCGGCTTATCTCCATTATTTTGACACTTGTGTCTGTTGCGTCGGGGCTTGCCGTTGCTATCTCTGGCTTCAGATGTGCCAGGTTTGCTAGAGGTGCTGTTGCTACGAGCTAGCCAACTATCCTCGCCCGCACAAAAGCGGGTCATGAGCGTCGTAAAGGCTGCCATGGATTTCGGCTTATATTGGCCGAGGTGTCGGGCAAGCCACTCGTCACGGATGTTATGCTTAAATGCCGCTAGGGCTTCGGCATCCGGACAGTCGATGATTTAGTTCTTTTTAGTTAAGAACCAAGTCTGGAATTTCCTGGCTGACTCTCCGTGTTGTTGGATTATATGACTTAAGTCATCGGCATCTGGAGGTCGGACATAAGTGCCTTGGAAGTTGTCAAGGAATGCATCTTCCAGGTTCTCCCAACTGCCAATGGAGTTTTCGGGCAGACTGTTCAACCAGTGCCGAGCTGGTCTCTAGAGTTTTAGAGGGAGATACTTGATGGCATGGAGATCATCACTGTAGGCCATATGTATATGGAGAAGGAAGTCCTCGATCCATACCACGGGATCTGTTGTCCCATCATATGATTCAATGTTTACGGGTTTAAACCCTTCTGGGAAATTCATGTTCCATTACTGCATCCGTGAAGCATGGGGTGTGTGCGGCGCCTCTATGTCGGGCTACATCGGGACGCAGCTCAAATGGAGCCGATCTACGGTATTCGGCCCAGACAGGTATGTATTTGTTATATCCGGCGTGGTGGCCGTTGTTGCGCACTGGGGCGCACTCCAGCGATCCATAGATCGATCTGGTCTGGCCTGCTCTGTACTCCATGGCGTACCGCAGGTCATGCGTGTATCCCCGAGCTGTTGTGTTTCTATTTGTTCGGCGAGACAGTAAGGGTTGGTGTTTGGGCTGAGTTGCCGTTTTATCTCGGCCACGCGGCGGTCGGTCAGCCGCATTATGCGTTGGTAGTGCTTTCTCCAATGCCTCGTCATCGAATTGAGGTAGCAATTTGCCCTTAGGGTAACTTTTGGTTGGGCGTTCGAGTCCATATTCCTCGGCTGCCAGGACCTCGGTCCATCTATAAGTGAGCAGATCTTGATCAGCTTGAAGCTGATGTTGCTTCTTCTTCATGCTCTTTGCCGTGGCTATAAGCCAGCGCTTAAAGCGCTCCTGCTCAATGGTTTCCTTAGGCACAATAAATTCTCTGTCGCCGAGGCTCACCTCATCCTCGGATAGAGGCATGTAATTACTGTCCTCCAAGTCTTCATTAATGGCCTGTTCATTAGGGCTAGCTCGCCCGTCTTCCCGTTCAGCCCATTCGAAACTTGGCTTGGCGGGGTCTTCGTTGTCTTCGGCATTGTCCGCAGTGCTATTGTCTCTTGTGTCGGTATCGTTGTTTTTACCATGGCGTGGTTTAGAGCGGCGCCGCTGACGTTGTCGCTTTGGATGCTTCTCGGGAGGGTTATCCTTGATCGAATCCTTTATATTATTGCCATTGTCTTCTTTGAGTGTATCCACCATGTATATATTGTGTGAGGAGGTGGCTGTCAAGCGCCCTGTGGGCGGTGGTTCATATTCTTCTCTGATATCGTCGTCCATACCATCGATGTCTTCGGAGTCGAAATCAAGCATGTCGGTCAAATCATTGACAGTGGCTATCTAATGGGTGGTGGTTGGGTGACGAAGTTCTTAGTTGTCCGCTTACCACTCAAGACGTACATAGTTCGGCCAAGAATTTCCTGACAGGAGAGAGAATTTAATGAGTTTAACACATCACCTAGGGGCGAGTGTTGGAAGATGTCCGCGGAGCTGAACTCTAAGATCGGCGCCCGGTCGATGGGTGCGGATGCACGTAGTTCGGAGCCTATGGCTGGAGACAAGTCCGAGGTTCCGATGAAACATGCCTTGCTAGAGGTTGGACCTGTGTTCGTCTCTAGCGCAACTGAGCCTGCGGCTTTCGTGGCGAGGTTGAGCTTCCCGTCCTCGGACGACGCACTCTGCTCTCGATCTAGGGCCGGAGCGGTTACAGGTGCTATCCCCTAAGCACAGTCCGATGACAGATTTAGGTCATGTTCATCATGGCGGCAGGGTGCAGCTGTCAGGGGACCGAATTCGTCGAAGATCAAGTCACCGCGGATCTCTGCGGTGTAGTTCAAGCTTCCAAACCTGACACGATGGCGAGGCGTGGCTGCTCGCTCCAGATATAGCCAGCGAGTTGGCCATGATGCGAAGCCACCGAATACGAAAATCTGTCCGGGAAGAAAAATCTGACCCTTGACTGTGTTGTTGTAGTTGATTGAAGGAGCCATCAAGTTTTATGATGACGACGCAGTGGAACTCTCAATGAAAGCACCAATGTCGGTGTCAAAATTAGCAGATCTCGGGTAGGGGGTCCCGAACTGTGTGTCTAAGGCTAATGGTAACAGGAGGCGGGGGACACAATGTTTACCCAGGTTCGGTCCCTCTCGATGGAGGTAATACCCAACTTCCTGCTTGATTGATCTTGATGATATGAGTATTAAAAGAGTTGATATACCACGAGATCATAGAGGCTAAACCCTAGAAGCTAGCCTATGATTATGATTGTTCTTGTCCTATGGACTAAACCCTCCGGTTTATATAGACACCAGAGGGGGCTAGGGTTACACCGAGTCGGTTTAAGAGAAAGGAATCTTCATATCCGAACCGCCAAGCTTGCCTTCCACGCAAAGGAGAGTCCCATCCGGATACGGGACGAAGTCTTCTATCTTGTATCTTCATAGCCCAATAGTTCGGCAAACGCATATAGTCCGGCTGTCCGAGGACCCCTTAATCCAGGACTCCCTCAGTGGGCACAACATACCTGGGCGTGCCAGGGGGCCCTGGCACGCCCTGCTGGGTTGTGCCCCCTCGGGGCACCCTCTAGGTGCAGCTCTAGCCCATTGGGTTCCTTCTGGTCCATAAAAAATCATCGTAAATCGTCGTGGCATTTGGACTCCTTCTGATATTGATTTCCTGTGATGTAAAAGACATGCAGAAAACATCAACTGGCACTTGGCACTATGTCAATAGGTTAGTACCAAAAAATGATATGAACTTGCTATAAAATGATTGTAAAACACAAACGAATGTTAAAATATCAACATGAATACTTCGTAAATTATAGATACATTGGAGACGTATCCGCATCCCCAAGCTTAATTCCTACTCGTCCTCGAGTAGGTAAATGATAAAAGAAATAATTTATGAAGTGTGAATGCTTGCAAAGTGCATAAGTTTGATCATCGATAATTTCAGTCACTTTTTCTAGCATCATAACAGCAACTCTTTCTCATAAAATTTCTCATGTTATAGTGGCAATCAATTCACATGTTATGGTTCAAACAATGAATTCTCTTGAAAATCAACAACCTATGTTCTCAGTCACCAAGAAATTGCAATTCAACTTATTCAACAGAGTCTAAGTAAGAGGTCCGCATACTCAAGCATCATATAGTCTTCTATGATTGCTAACACTCACCGCATACACATGATCAAAACGTTTCTACCGGACAGGTAGAAAGATAGGGGCTTATAATAACTCATGCAACCCATATCCAACTGGATATATGCGCCTAGATCTTTCCTCACCATATGATGCTTGCCAAAGGAGAAAAATAAAAAGGAACCGAAAGAAAAACTTTGACTCTTGCAAGAAAGTAAATACATAAAAGTAAAAGATAGGCCCTTCATGATCTAACACTTTTTAGAAGCAATTTTTATTGCCTTATTGCATCGATGACAACTTACTTGAAGGATCTTACTCAATCCATAGGTAGGTATGGTGGACTCTTGAAAATAAGATTTTGGTTTAAGGGTTTTTGGATGCACAAGTAGTATCTCTACTTGGTGCGGAATTTTTGGCTAGCAAAGCTGGGGGGCAAGCACCATATGCTGAAGGATCTATGACAATATAACTTATACTTGAATATGAACAAACATAAATCATTATGTTGTCTTCCTTGTCCAACGTCATCAATTTTGGCATATAATTTTGGCTCACAATCACAAAAGATTTCCAAGATAGTATATTTGCATGTGAAAGTTCTCTTCCTTATACTAATTATTTGCAAATTTCTTGTATGACTAATATTGTGATTGTCAAGCCTCAAAAGATTTCACTTTCTAAACCCAATGTGAAGCTACCACTAGGCATGATATGATTTCAACTTCATGACATTCAATTTATTAAACAATTTACTCATAGGATATAAGCGAAGCATAAGAGTAAATGACAAGCTACTCCAAAAAGATATAAGTGAACATCATGAGCATAATATTTCTTTCTCTCAAATTAATTAAAGTGAAGCAAGAGAGGATTTCTTCAAAAATACTAAAGCACATCATGCTCAAAAAGATACAAGTGAAGCACTAGAGCAATTCCATAGAGAAGAGCTTCGTTTCCGGAGTGTGAGTGACGGTTTCCTCACCTCCCCGACAACTATTTGAGGACTCTATTTTATTTAAAAACTTTCAGGTATAAGTATTTTATTAAAACAACAAGCAAAACAAAACAAAATGACATTCCAAGCATAGCACAACTCATGTGAAGAAGCAAAAAACTTAGGCTCAACCGATACTAACCGATAATCGTTGAAGAAGAAAGGTGTGATGCCTACCAGGGCATCCCCAAGCTTAGATGCTTGAGACTTATTGAAATGTTATCTTGGGGGTGCCTTGGGCATCCCCAAGCTGGAAATGTTTTGTCTCCTTAATTCCTCTCATATCATGGTTTTCCTAAATCTCAAAAGCATTATCCACACAAAACTCAACAAGAAATCATGAGATAAGTTAGTATAAACCAATGCAAAAACCTTATCATTCTCTACTTTAGAAAATTAATAAAATTATTATTCAACATTGTATACTAAATACCTCTGCATATTTAATAGTCTTATCCTCAAATAGAATCATTAAATAAGCAAACATATGCAAACAATGCAACCATAACCGCAATCTAGCAAAACAGTACAGTCTATAAGAATGCAAGATTCATCATACTTCCCAAAGTCTAAAAATTATGAGAAACATACCACACTGTAGGAAATTTATCAGAGCTTATTTTGAAAAAAGTATCAACAATTTATCACATTCTGACTTTTCTAGGGGATCTTTGCAACATCGATAAACTTTCTGTTTTGAAACAGCAACAAGTATACTTGCAAAATAAGCATGGAAAAGGATATCATTGCCACTTTTATTGAAATAGAAGATGCAAAAAATTATTCTAAATAACAGAAAGCAAATCCTAGCAAAATAAAATGACCCTCCAAGTAAAACTCATATCATGTGACGCATGAAAACATAGCTCCAAGTGAGGTTACCGATAATGTTGGAGACGAAAGAGGGGATGCCTTCCGGGGCATCCCCAATCCTAGTTTCTTGGATAATCCTTGAATATTACCTTCGGGTGCCTTTGGCATCCCCAAGCATAGGGTCTTGTCACTCATTATTCTCCAAATATCGATATCTCACCCAAAACTTGAAAACTTCAATCACACAAAACTTAACGGAACTTTGTGAGATAGATTAGTATGATAAAGAGCAAACCATTTCACTTTTGGTACTGTCAATGACAAGATTCATAATTGTTTCCATACAATTCTCACAGTAGAATATCATTTCTACAATTTATATTGAGCAATATAAGCCATAGAGACAAGGAAACAAGCAAACTATGCATTGGATACAAAATCTGTTAAAAAACAGAACAGTCTGTAGTAATCTGTACTCAAACCATACTTCTGCTAGTCCAAAAATTATTGCAAAATATGACCACGTGAAATTTTTTATATTAATCTTATGAAAAAATAATCAACTCAAAATCACTCTTCTATAAAAAATGATAGTTGTTTCCGTGAGTGCAAAAGTTTCTGTTTTTCAGCAAGATCAAATCAACTATCACACAACATGATCCAAAAGGCTTTACTTGGCACTTTATTGAAACAAAAGAAATATAACATGATTACCACAGTAGCCTAATCATGTTAACACACAAAAAAAGTAGGGGTAAATTTTGGGTTGTCTCCCAAGAAGCGCTTTTCTTTAATGCCTTTTAAGCTAGGCATGATGATTTCAATGATGCTCACATAAAAGTAAAGTATTGAAACACAAAGTGAGCATCATGAAGCATGTGACTAGCACATTAAGTCTAACCCACTTCCTATGCCTAGGGATTTTGTGAGAAAACAATTTATGGGAGCAAGAATCAACTAGTATAGGAAGGCAAAACAAGCACAACTTCAAAACTTTCAACATAAACAAAGGAAAGTTGCTATTATTGCAATTCCTACAAGCATATGTTCCTCCCTCATAATAGTTTTCAGTGTCAACATGAATGAATTCAATAGTATAACTATCACATAAAGCATTCTTTTCATGATCCACGTGCATAGCAAATTTATTACTCTCCACATAAGCAAGTTTATTCTCATCAATAGTAGTGGGAGCAAACTCAACAAAATAACTATCATGGGATTGGAAATTAAAATCGTGATGACAAGTTTCATATTTATAATTATTCAATAAAGCATACATGTCATCACCATAATCATCATATATAGGAACTTTGTTGTCATAATCAATTGCAATCTCCTCCAAAATAGTGGATTCATCATTAAATAAAGTCATGACCTGTCCAAATGCACTTTCATCAACATAATCATCATAAATAGGAGGCATGCTTTCATCATAACAAATATTCTCATCAAAACTTGGGGGAATAAAAATATCACCTTCTTCAAACATTGCATCCCCAAGCTTATGTCTTTTCATATAACTAGCAGCATGGATATTCAAACAATTCATACTAGCAACATTGTAATCATGCTCATCATTCAAATATTTTGTGCCAATCATTTTATTAATTTCTTCTTCTATCAATTGAGCACAATTTTCCGAACCATCATTTTCAAGAAAGATATTATAAAGATGATCAATAATATGATGCAACCTTAATTCCATTTTTATTAATTTTCTTTATAAACCAAACTAGTGATAAAACAAGAAACTAAAAGATTCGATTGCATGATCTAAAGATATACCTTAATGCACTCACCTCCCCGGCAATGGTGCCAGAAAAGAGCTTGATGTCTACTACGCAACTTTATTATTGTAGACACGTGTTGGGCCTCCAAGCGCAGAGTTTTGTAGGACAGTAGAAATTTTCCCTCAAGTGGATGACCTAAGGTTTATCAATCCGTGTGAGGTGTAGGATGAAGATGGTATCTCTCAAATGACCCTTCAACCAAATCCAAGAAATCTCTTGTGTCCTCAACACACCCAATACAATGGTAAGTTGTATAGGTGCACTAGTTCGGCGAAGAGATGGTAAAATAAGTGTAGTATGGATAGTAGATGTTGGTTTTTGTGATCTGAAATTATAAAATCAGCAAGGTAACCAATAGTAAACGGGCACAAAAATGGTGTTGCAATGCTTAAAAATGCTACCTTGGGTCCGTACTTTCGCTAGTTCAACCTCTCAACAATGCTAACATAGTTGGATCATATGATTATCCCTCGAAGTGCGGTAAAGAATCACTCCCGAGTTCCTATTAGCGCAGGGCAAAAGATAAGAATTGTTTGTAGGTCACGAAACCACCTCAGAGCTATTCTTTCCGTTTGATCTGTTCAAGAGTTCGTACTAAAATAACACAAAGCTATTTTTTCGTTCGATCTATCCTAGAGTTTGTACTAGAATAACACCAAAGCAAATTCAAAGCAAATTCATATTCATAGTACTTAATCCACACAAAGAACTATAGAGAGACCCCGAAGTTTCCATGTCCAAAACATGCATCAACCCCTATGCATAGATTACGCCAATATCACCGCGGGAATCCACGAGTTGAATACCATAACACATATCAAGTGAATCAATAAGATACCTCATTGTCACCTCAAGTATTCATATTGCAAGACATATATCATGTGTTCTCATCTCTGAATATTCAATCCGACAAGACAAAACTTAGAAGCGTAAAGATTCAATTCATCATAACAAGAGTATAGAGGGGAGTAACATCATATGACCTGACTATATTAACAAAGCCCTTGATATAGATCACGAGAGAGAGATCAAACACATAGATACTGGTACAAACCCTCAACCCCGAGGCTGGACTACTCCCTTCTCCTCGTGGTGGCCGCAGGGATGATGAAGATGTCCACCGGAGATGATTCCCCCCTCCAGCAAGGTGACGGAATGGGATCTAGATTGGTTTTCACGGATACTGAGACCTTGCGGCGGCGGAACTTCTGATCTAGGTTAACCCCGACGGGTTTCAGAATATTTGTGAATTTATAGGGTAAAGAGGGGCTGTGGGACGCCACCGAGGTGGGCACAACCCACCTGGATGCGCCAAGGGGCCCTGGCGTGCCCTGCTGGGTTGTGCCCCCCTCGGGCCACCCCCTAGGTGCAGCTCTGGCCCATTGGGTTCCTTCTGGTCCATAAAAAATCATTTTAAATCGTCGTGGCATTTTTACTCCTTCTGATATTGATTTCCTGTGATGTAAAAAACATGCAGAAAACAGCAACTGGCACATGGCACTATGTCAATAGGTTAGTACCAAAAAATGATATAAAGTTGCTATAAATGATTGTAAAACACCCAAGAATGATAAAATAACGACACGAATACCTCATAAATTATAGATACGTTGGAGACGTATCACTCCTCTACTTAACTGCTACTCCAGCACCTCTCCACCTCACTTCTGCCACACTCCATATCTCCAAGACCCCAGTCACAACTCTCTCCCAAGCTGGTTCTTCCTCTTCCCCAGAACCATGGCTAAACCCATTCCCAAATGCAAAGGGATGGGATTCCATGCTTCTTGGTTCAGCACACGGCGACCAAGAACTCTTCCTCGACTACAGGAAGGTTTCCATGAGGTACACCAGCATTCTTCGTCTGGTAGATGCAGCAAAGGAAGTGAGGAAGAACGCGACTAGTGAGGAGAAACAACATATGGAGCAGCACTAAGGAAACCCAGGTAAGGTCATCATGCCCATCGACATGCTCCTACGGGCAATGAAGGAGGCTGACTCCAGCGATGCTGGGCAGAGGCAGCGGTGGGCAAACCATTGCTATGTCACTCCAGCACAATCTACAGATAATGCAAACGCAGTAGAGGTGCACGAAGACGACGACGACCTACAAATCATCGCACCACCAGCAGTGCAGGCTCGCCACCGTCCTCCTCCCTTCATCGTCATAGATGAACATGAAGACGAAGAGGAGGTGGAGGTGCAGCCAAGTCCCACCCAGATAGAAACTTCATCGAGTTTACATAATAAGGTTCTTAACTTAGCATCAGGGCCATTAAACACAACATTATCTTAGAGCATTACAGGTCAGGGCCATTATAGCACGCCATACCACAACCAAAATGATCTAAAATCATAGACAATTCTTAGGCAGATCATAGCTATTATTAGTATTGAGGTGCATATTTGCATTAGAATCCTTCATTGCTAGGCCAGTTATATATATATGCCTCATATTTACTTACCAACCATGGCTAAAAACTTCACTCCTTCATGACAACTTCTTTGATCTTGTCCATCTTTTCCTTGCACCCATGACCATCCTTTAGAAGCTCAGAATTGACTTGCTCCAGCTTCTTTTTCTCTTCATTTAAGGAGGTCACTCTCCACTTGTATAACCTTCATGGCCTTCCTAGTGTTTTGAATGATATTAGCTTGACTCTGCAGGATGCACCTCTATTCTTTCCTGAGCTTAAGCTTCTCCATTTGAACCTCAATCTTTGCCTTCTCCTCAAGCTGATACTTCTTCTCCTTAAGTTCATTGATTGCCCACATGGAAGGACGACGCTTGACCTAATGGCTAATGGCGCCCTAATCGGGGTCATTAGTGCCCCGGCCCAGTCGGAACCAGCCAGGACAAAACAGCCAACCAACCGGCAGGACCACATCTCTCTCCCCCGAGCTCTCTCCTCCCTATCGCTAGACGGCGGTGGTAATGGCGGCTGTGGATCCAAACTTCAGCGGCGCATCATTTGGCAGCCAACCTCCTGAATTTGGTTCCATTTCCAAGCCAGAGATTATGTGGTTAGAAATATGTATCAGCAAGACATGTCGTTTGGGACTCTGATCTCTTATTCGGAGTGAGGGTTTCTGCTCTGATGATTATATGTAGTATGTTAGTGATGATCATATAGGAATACAAGGCTTAGAGAAAATATCTTTGTAAGATGATGTGAAGTAGATGTTGCTCCACTCTCTAAATGAAAAGATTGTGAATATAAGAGTTTTGAGAGCAAATGAGCCATGTAATGCAGATGAAAACATAGATTATTATTTTGTTGATCAGTGCATTAGAAGACAACAAAGTTGCACTAAGTTGGTGGATATAATCATGGATAGAAAGGAAGAGCTTAACAAAAGTATTTTTCAGAGAGAAGCTCACCTCAACTTCTGTCTGATTTAGATGGCAACAATGTTTAACTGCAAACAGTTTCTTCCTCTCATGATGAAGATAGAACAATGGCACATAAACTGAAGCCAGTGAGAAATCCTTGTCCAACAATTAGATCACACAACGAGGCTGAGAAAATGGAAAAACCAGATTGGTTGCCTGAAGCTAATGAAAAATGTTTTCCTGGTGATTATGGCATTAGTGATGAGTAAGAAGAGCCTGAAGGATCCTATAAAATACCAAGTGGTAGGAAGAGAACGAATATGAATTTGAAGGAAAGGGTATTGTTCGATGCCAAACTACCAGACCCAGAAGAATGGTTTTGTAAGGGATTGTGCTTCACCTGTGCTTATGATATCTAACCGTTTCTGAATGTTTCTAAATGTTTGGAATCTGGATTTAGTTTATGGATCTGTGTAAATATTTGAGAAATATTTGAATGTTTGGTTCCATTCCGACCTAACTTTCCTGATGAGAAATGGCAGCAAATTGTGACAAGTTTCAACACACTGACACTGCGACCATTAAGTACATCACGTCTACCACCCGTACAGAGTAGTCAAGTCTCACCACTCCTTGTTATTACTTCTCCACCGCCACACAACACCTCCACTTAACTACTACTCCAACACCTATCCACCTCACTTCTGCCGCACTCCATATCTCCAAGACCCCAGTCACAACTCTCTCCCTAGCTCCAACCATGGCTGGTTCTTCCTCTTCCCTAGACTCATGGCTAAACCCATTCCCAGCTTCCAAGGCATGGGTTGCCATGCTTCTTGGTTTAGCATGCGGCGATGAAGAACTCTTCCTCGACTACATGAAGGTTGCCATGAGGTACACCAGTGTTCTTAGGCTGGTACATGCAGTAGAGGAAGGGAGGAAGAAGGTGACTAGTGTTTAGAAGCAACGTATGGAGCAGCGATATGGAAACCCAGGTAATGTGATCATGCCCATCGACATGCTTCTAAAGGCAATGAAAGAGGCCGACTCCGGTGATGCCAGGAGGAGGCAGTGCTAGGCAGACCACCGCTATGTCTCTTCAGCACAATCTACAGATCATGCAAGCGCATCAGAGGTGCACGAAGACGACGACCTATATATCGTCGCACCGCCAGTAGTACAGGCTAGCTGCCATCCTCCTCCCATCATTGTCATCGATGAAGATGAAGACGAAGAGGAGGTGGAGATGCAGCAAAATCACACACAACTGAAGCAAGACGTACGGCGATCTGGACGCTTAGCAGGACATACACCTGAGTGAATCTGAAACTGTAAGTTCCAAATTCAGTTTCGTCAGTTATCCCGAGTGTCACTTATCTTTAGTGTTAGCAAGTTTTAGTTATTCTGATACAGCAATGTGCTATCTATGTAATGCTACCTGTGGTGCCTCATATGTGAACGACCTAGCTTTGTTCAGTGTGTCACAGCCCTAGAGCTTGCTTGTAGCTAGTGGCATTGCATCCATGCATCATGTTTAATTTTCATGAAATTTGAAATGGGGATTGCCTAAACCCTAGCATTAAAGGAATTCAAATAGGCTCAACCATAAATATTTTTCAGTGATTTCAAATGGCCTTCAAAAATGTTCACCATTTTTGGAAATATGCTGGAAACAGTAACCAGAGATGTTCCACATTCTCGATGACATTTGGATCTTTGAATTAAATCATAAGTATTTGAGTTTGGGCATTTAAAATTATATAAAATACTTCAAATGCCCAAATATTACCAAACTAAAATGTTTCATGTTGGAAATATTCCAACAATGGACCAGGAGCAGTTTGGTGATTTTTGGAGCTGTTCTAGTATTTTTAAAAACTCCACAAAGTTGCAGAAAAAAATAGAAAAAGATAAAACAGGGAAGGACTTACCTGGCGCCACCTACCCGGCCCACTGTTGCCCAGCCCAAAGAGCCGCTTAGCAGCTGCTTGGCTCGGCTTGACGAGCAGCCAGTGCTTTCGACGGCGGCACCGCATGGGTGCCACGCACCTGGTCACCGCCTCGCCGCTCCTCTCGCCAGCTGCCGATGAGGATCGCCTCCTCGCTCTCCCCCGAACCCCCTGGACACTCCCTCTCCTCCCCGGTTCATCTCTCTCGCTCTTCCCCGCCTTGACGACGCCATTGCCGCTGCACCATCGCCAGAACCACGCTCCCCGCCGTCCGTGCTCCCCCTCACCTTGTCTAGGAGCTCTGCCGCTCTCGACTACCCCAAACTAGCCAAGCCCCGCTCGCTCTGGTGCCCCGAATGCACCACACCGCCCTCGGCCGAGTCCATCGTCGCCGGAGATCCCCTTCAACGCCGTCGTCGCTCCGGTCCATCCCCGACCTCGACGAGAGCTTCTACGTGTTGCCCGTGAGCCCGTCTACCTCCCCTTCCCTCTCTCTCTCACTTTTGAGCAGCGTAGCAACCGAACCAAGCTCACCTGCACCCGCCGCCGTGGAGCTCGTCGCCGACGTGCTCCCGGTCACTCTCCGGCCACCCCATGGTGTCCTTCACACTCACCGCACCCCATGGAGTCTAACACAGCACTCCCCGCACCTCACCGACCCCTGTAGCCCTAAGTTCTTCTTCGGGCGAACTCCGGCGGCCGCCTAGGTCGTCGCCGGCGCCGATTCCGGCCACCCCGACCCCAACCGGCTCCACCAATAGCCGCGGCTTGCTCCCAGCTACCCATAGCCACCCTCCGCGGCTCATTTGGTCGCCGGAATCGCCAAAAGCACTTCCTCCGCCGCGTCGGGCTCGCTGACTAGCCAGCCATGCAGCCGACGTGGACTTTGACTGGTGGGCCTGGTTGACTCCGATGAGTCATCGATGATGGGGCCCAGCCCTGCTAACTAAATAGGATTAGTTTAATTAAGTTTTAGTTAAACTAATTACCCTGACACCCTGGACCCACTGTCAGGTTTGACCTGGACGTCTCCGTTGACTTGACGTCATGTCGACGCATGGTCGACGATTAATCTAATTTCTGGATTTATACTAATACACTAAATTCCAGAATATAATTCAAATTTCAAATGCTTATAACTTTTTATCTGTAACTCCAAATGCAAAGATTTATATATGAAAAATGATCAGAAAAATATGAAGAATCTGTTTATGGCATTTCCATGCATGTTTGAACAAGTTAACCTCACTGAATAGGATGAGGGTAATTTATGAACTAGCATTTGGAGTTGGAGTTCAACCTTGTTTGAATTCCACTTTAATTAACTTGGACTACTGCTGCATTAGATGAATTCAGTACCTTAACATGACATGTCATTCATGTGAATGTGCATTGCATTGATTGTGTTCTCTCTTGTTTGTTTGCCGGTAACTGTCCCCTCTCAGTAGACAACGTACCGACGATGAATTCGATGACACCGATGAAGAACTATATTATCTTCAGAAGTGCCAGGCAAGCAAAACCCCCTTGTCCATTCCGATATAATCCCACTCTCTCGCTCCTGCTCTATTTTACTGCATTAGGACAACAACGACTCATGTGTTACTTGCTGTAGTAGTTGAACCCCTTGATCCTTTGCATGACCTGTCATTCCACAGTAATTAGATGAAACCCACTAGCATGAGTAGGAATTGTTTGAGCCATGTTGTGCCTACTCATTTATGCTTGTTTGTCATGCCTGCTACTGCTTAGAGTTGAGTCGGGTCCGATTCATCGGGAATGAATTGGAATTGTTATGAACATGTCCTATTGTGTGTGAGCTAAGTGTGTGAACACGATTTGGTAAAGGTAGCGGTGAGAGGCCATGTAGGAGTACATGGTGGGTTGTCTCATTGCAGCCGTCCTTAGGAACTGAGTTCTGTGTTTGTGATCCATGAAACAGTTACTACCACACATTGGGATCCTTAATTGACCCTCTCGGCTTCTTAACCACCCTTGTCCTCAGTCCGGGAGTTGCAAGTAGTTTCTGGTGCTTGTAGTATCTTTGGGGCCGCACGCATAGCGCTGACCATAGGGGTGGGTTGTGTTGCGGTAGGCACCGTGGTCTGTACCGATTCGCCTGCTTGGTGTCTCGGGAACCCTGTACACATCGCTCGGGCTGTATGGGAAACCTCGGCGGACTCCTGCGGATGGAACCCGAATAGGCGATAACCCTGGACTTGGGACTTGTGGGTTTAGGTAGGTCGTGGCCGACACCCACGTTGGGCTTCTGCTTGAAGGTTGCCGAGTACATGTCATGTAAACGGTGGTAAGTGGTGAGAGCGTGTGAAGAAGTACACCCTGCAGGTTAATATGATCTATTCGAATAGCCGTGTCCACGGAGAAGGACTTCTGGGTTGCCTATATCAGTTCATAGACAAGTGAAAGTGGATACTCTAAAATGCGCAAGATAAGCGTGAGTGCTATGGATGGCGTTCTCGTAGGGAGACGGACGCGGGTCCATAGTGGTGTATTGATATGGTGAATATGTGGACTCGTGGCGCCACCTCAAAAGAGTTACTTGCAATCGTAGTTCAGGATAGCCACTGGTCAAAGCTGGCTTGCTGCGGTCAAACTCCACCACCCCTTTTGATAATGATGCATATGTAGCTAGTTACGATGTAAGTCTTGCTTGAGTACGCTTTGTACTCACGCTTGCTTATTTTATGTTTTGTAGAGAGACTTCGGTCTCGCTTAGTAGTTCCGCTTGGACTTGACGGTTAGCTTGTTACCTCAGCTACGATCTTGTGCCCTCGGCAGATCTGGTAGATAGTCAGGCTTCTCAGCCTTCTTCATTTATAGTTGTCTGTACTCAGACATGTTTAGCTTCCGCTTGTGCTTTGACTTGTATGCTTTGAGTGTTGGGTCATGAGACCCATGTTTGTAATATCTCGCTCCTCGGAGCCTAATGAATAAATATTTGAGTCGTAGAGTTATGTTGTGATGCCATGTTGTATCTACACATATTGAGCATATTGTGTGTATGTTTGAAATGCTTGGTATGTGTGGGATCCGACAAACTAGTTGTTTATCCTTGGCAGCCTCTCGTATGGGGAAATGTAGTCTCGTGCTTCTGAGCGATAGTAGTCCGCTACAACCCGGTTCACCGGAGTCCTGCTAGCCCAAAGACTACTGCTTGGACACTTGACTGGCGGCATGTGTTTCACTTCGTTCCTATGTCCATCCTTCGGGAAATGTCACATGGTGTTATTCGGAGTCCTGCCTAGCCTGCTACAGCCCGGGATACCGGAGTCCTGTTAGCCAGTGCTACAGCCCGAATTTATACGTTGATGACCGACATGCTCGATGTGATTCATGTATGCTCGTCTCCCCATGGGTTAAGCGCCGCTTTGGGTTCACGACTAGCCATGTCGGCCCGGTTCTTTGTCATATGGAGGCTAGCGACACTATCATATACGTGAGCCAAAAGGCTAAACGCGGTCCCGGGCCATGGTAAGGCGACACCTGGGAATACCGTGCGTGAGGCCGCAAAAGTGATATGATGTGTTACATGCTAGATCGGTGTGACTTAGGATCGGGTCCCGACAGCGTTGGTATCGAGCCTGTTGCCTCAGAGGATTACCAAGCCAAACTGGTCGAAGTTGTGTCTAGAAATGCTTTAGTTATGTAAGGGAATTGATTGTGGAAGGAACGTAGGGCTCTTTTTACTCCTTATACCTCATGGCCTTCTGATCTGAGTCAACCTCTTCTCTTCTACGGGGTTAAGAACTAGGCTTCTCATCTATCTATCAGGATGACGTGTTACTAATCCATTGACTTATAAGATTGTTGGATTTAAGCCCCAGTTCAGTTCCTACCATTTCTGTATGACTACTGTTGATCTCGGAACCTTGATATTGTGATGTTGAGTGGTTATGCCACCATTTTTTTTCAGGATGTCTCAAATCTTTTTGAGCATTTACAGCCGTTATGCTGTCCGAGTCATCCCAGGTCTCTAAATAGTCCGATGCATTTGCAAATCCTTTCCCTCCGTTCCGATGTCCTTTTGACCAGATTAATCACACAAATTAGTATGTTGAGGTACTCCGCTGCCTCAACATATATGTTGGAGTTATTATTATGACCTAGGTGTTTTAGGGAGTCACCTAGTAATCCAGCCATGCTTTGTGTCCCGGTGTGATGATTACTGCCATTATTCTTGAAAGCATCCCGTGATGTTATTAGTTAGTAGGTATTCTATTCATGGGTTCTTGAGCCCAAGATTCACCCTACTTCATGTTGTTAGTGTTTGCTAGCTCCTTTAGGATACTAGTAACTTTGCGATAGTCCTCGAGGTTCGTGGCATTTCCTTCTTCCAAATACCATGAACTAGTTATGGCAGAAGTTCTTTGAACCAAAACATCACAATAAGAGTGCTCTTGAGGAGTTCTCCATTCATAATTGTGAATCTGCCAATTCTACTTTTCTGCATGGGTTATCCGGGAGAAATGTTGAGCCTTGCCCGATATACTAATCCATGCCTCCACAACTCGAAAAATTATATGTTCCTTTGAGTTGCTCTCTTTAGTTGTATTCTGACCATCCTCTATCAGTTGATAACCAAGAGTAGGTGTGCATTCGTTTATCGATGTCTATTATCCTTGTGGTCCGTCAAGCCATTACATTGCTCGGAATGACTAGGAGAAAAAAACTCCAGTGCCTCATCCATTTCCAGGATTGGGTCAAAGTAGTTGTATCCCGCAGATCAAAATGCCAATTCGGCTTTTGATGCTGTTCCACCTGGAGTGTTACCATCTTATGTCAAGAATGTCATGAGTATTGCACCTTCTCTTATGAATTCTCGATGCAGTGATAATTCTCGCCATCATTATCCATTCCTCGGTTCCGAGTTGTTGAAACCGGAATGCCGACAAGTGAATTGTGATGTGTGAAATCAATACTCCGAGCAACTCGTTGCTTGGCAGCTAATGGACAATATCCTCATTCTTAGCGTGTTGGTTATTAAATCATCATCCTAAGATTGATCGTGCTACCTAGTCCTTATTTCTGGTGCACACTTCGATTGATGAGTTAGGATTATATCAAGTTCACACTCATTTGATCATATCGTCTTGCCCTCAAAAGCAAGGTTGTTCTCGAGCTTAGTAACATACCGGTGGTTCGTGACTTTCCAAATATCTTCTTGGAAGTGTTACCGGGTTGTCTCCTGACTGTTATGTTGAGCTCGTGATCAAGTTGGTTTCTTGTGAACCACCCTTTCTCCAAGAATCTGTGTTGGATATCCCTGAGCTAGTTGGTTAAGCCAAACAACAACTTGGAGAGTTGGAAGATAAAAGTTGCCTAAATTAGTTCGTTCCAAAGGGATATTCTTGTGTAGTGTGTGTTGAGGAAAGATGATATCTTCATCGATTGGTCCCTGAGATCAGTTGCTGGACTTATTGTCTTATCAATCTTTTGACTTGAGTATGGGCTATTATTACGTCAAATCAGAACCAACGATGTTCGTAATGTTGTCTTACTCGTGGTTGATCCCTCGAGCATACCCCATTACCTCTTTTGGTCTGACCAGTGCTATCACTGTGTTCACATGATGGTGGAAGTCTAGTGATATGGAAATCCCGATGAGTTGTTGTTGAGCCCATCAGCAGCATTTTGTCTCCCCCATGAGTCATGTTGAACATCAACCTAGTGTTGGAAATTTGTGTAAGCATTTCTTCGTGTTTTGTTCATGAAGCATATGTTTGGATGAAAGTAGTGACTTCCTCTAATTCATGTGCATCTGATGCAAGTTGCCGCCATGAATTTGAGAAGGGTTTGTTTTGTTTCCTTTGGAATCATTCCAATTCAGTCATGCATGTGCGAAGTATTCCATGGTCTGATAGACCGATCATCTTCATTCCATATGAATTCCATAGCACACCAAGCCACTGATTGATTTGTTCCAGGAGAAGAAGTTCCTTCCTAAGAGCTAATCCGGACTTATGTAAGGACTTCGATATCCTCGTTGATGGTTCCCCACCTGAACTCGGTAGTGTTTTATGATAAGACTACTATGTGGTCATTCTTGTCTTGGACAACATGTTCACTTGTCAGTAGCAGAACCAGCTCATGTTTTGGAGCTTGCTATCGTAGTTCATTCCCGAGAATCTCGCAACATCTTCTCGTCGATTTGTGTTGCAAACTTTCATTTTTTTTCTAGACTCGATGAGTCTGGAATATCCTAACACCAACCAGATCTGAATCTCAGGCAGATATGATGGTTGGAACATTTCCAGCATTTGCATTTTTGTTCCCAGCTTGCACCCTATTGTGCCAACTCCCCATGGGCTGCCTTTCTCGGTAATTGCTGTCCAATATTATCTTCAAAAGTGGACTTACCATGGGTCCCATCCATTTCCGGTGATAAGCAAAAGTCATCCATTGCGTTGTCTTCAACAAGGTAGTCCACATCATCCATTCTAATCTGGGTATGCCATTCCTTGCACTCCACCAAACGATCTTTTTGAATTGCCTTAGGCTGGTATAAAGAGTTTCAATGATGTTATATCAAAAGTAATTCTTTTTGCCACTTAAGGGAATAGTTCTTGCGCCACCTTTCCTAAGGTGTCCCGTTATGGAATCATGGCAATCATCTCCTTGTTACTTTGAAACATGCGCCATTTTACTTAAGCGTGGAATGGTTGCCTACCAATTTGAACCTTCGTCATCCATTGCTTCTCCATCATTCCTAATGTGTGTTTGGTGTCTCAACTCAAGAGTTGTTCTTACGCCTTTCACGAACTGATCTTGAGTTGCCCGATCTTCAAGAAGATTAAATCCTGTAGGGTTTCCCCCTTCTTTCTGTTGTCGTGTCGAGTGAAGATCTCGAAAGCAAAGACGTCAAGACCAAGATGATGGAGTGAATCAACATCTTCGAGAAGGGCAAATGGATCATGAAGATTGTGATAGTTTTGTGATTTCCCTCTTCCTCTTACCTCACGTCTTGAATCTCGGGGCGAGATTCTTGTTTAGTGGGGTGAGTTGTCACAGCCCTAGAGCTTGCTTGTAGCTAGTGGCATTGCATCCATGCATCATGTTTAATTTTCATGAAATTTGAAATGGGGATTGCCTAAACCCTAGCATTAAAGGAATTCAAATAGGCTCAACCATAAATATTTTTCAGTGATTTCAAATGGCCTTCAAAAATGTTCACCATTTTTGGAAAAATGCTGGAGCAGTAACCAGACATGTTCCACATTCTCCATGACATTTGGCTCTTTGAATTAAATCATAAGTATTTGAGTTTGGGCATTTAAAATTATATAAAATATTTCAAATGCCCAAATATTCCCAAACTAAAATGTTTCATGTTGGAAATATTCCAACAATGGACCAGGAGCAGTTTGGCGATTTTTGGAGTTGTTCTAGTATTTTTAAAAACTCCACAAAGTTGCAGAAAAAAATATAAAAAGATAAAACAGGGAAGGACTTACCTGGCGCCACCTACCCGGCCCACCTGCCGGCCCAGCCCAAAGCAGCTGGCCAATGAAGCTGCTTGGCTCGGCCAGGCAGGCAGCCAGGTGCTCGACGGCGGGCACCGCATGGGTGCCACGCACCTGGTCGCCGCCTCGCCGCTCCTCTCGCCAGCTGCCGATGAGGATCGCCTCCTCGCTCTCCCCCGAACCCCCTGGACACTCCCTCTCCTCCCCGGTTCATCTCTCTCGCTCTTCCCCGCCTTGGCCGACGCCGCCGTCGCCGCACCATCGCCGTAACCACGCTCCCCGCCGTCCGTGCCTCCCCTCACCTTGTCTAGGAGCTCCGCCGCTCTCGACTACCCCAAACTAGCCAAGCCCCGCTCGCTCTAGTGCCCCGAATCCACCACACCGCCCTCGGCCGAGTCCACCGTCGCCGGAGATCCCCTTCAACGCCATTGCCGTCGCTCCGGTCCGTCCCCGACCTCGACGAGAGCTTCTACGCCGCCCGTGAGCCCGTCTACCTCCCTTCCCTCTCTCTCTCGCTTTTGAGCAGCGTAGCAACCGAACCAAGCTCACTCACCGCCGCCGTGGAGCTCGTCGCCGACGTGCTCCTGGTCACTCTCCGGCCACCCCATGGTGTCCTTCACACTCACCGCACCCCATGGAGTCTAACCATGCACTCTCCGCACCTCACCGACCCCTCTAGCCCTAAGTTCGTCTTTGGCCGAACTCCGGCGGCCGCCTAGGTCGTCGCCGGCGCCGATTCCGGCCACCCCGGCCACAACCGGCTCCACCAATAGCCGCGGCTTGCTCCCAGCTACCCATAGCCACCCTCCGCGGCTCATTTGGTCACCGGAATCGCCAAAAGCACTTCCTCACTTGGCGTCGGGCTCGCTGACTAGTCACGGCAGCCGACGGACGTGGACTTTGACTCGGTGGGCCTGGTTGACTCCGATGAGTCATCGTGATGGGGCCCAGCCCTGCTAACTAAATAGGATTAGTTTAATTAAGTTTTAGTTAAACTAATTACCCTGACACCCCGGACCCACTGTCAGGTTTGACCTGGACGTCTCCGTTGACCCTGACGTCATCTTATGTCGACGATGGTGACGCATTAATCTAATTTACGGATTTATACTAATACAGTAAATTCCAGAATATAATTCAAATTTCAAATGCTTATAACTTTTTATCTGTAACTCCAAATGCAAAGATTTATATATGAAAAATGATCAGAAAAATATGAAGAATCTGTTTATGGCATTTCCATGCATGTTTGAACAAGTTAACCTCACTGAATAGGATGAATCATGATCAGGGTAATTTATGAACTAGCATTTGGAGTTGGAGTTCAACCTTGTTTGAATTCCACTTTAATTAACTTGGATTACTGCTGCATTAGATGAATTCCGTACCTTAACATGACATGTCATTCATGTGAATGTGCATTGCATTGATTGTGTTCTCTCTTGTTTGTTTGCCGGTAACTGTCCCCTCTCAAGAGACGCATTTATCGATGAATTCGATGACACCGATGAAGAACTATATTATCTTCAGAAGTGCCAGGCAAGCAAAACCCCCTTGTCCATTCCGATATAATCCCACTCTCTCGCTCCTGCTCTATTTTACTGCATTAGGACAACAACGACTCATGTGTTACTTGTTGCGGTAGTTGAACCCCTTGATCCTTTGCATGACCTGTCATTCCACAGTAATTAGATGAAACCCACTAGCATGAGTAGGAATTGTTTGAGCCATGTTGTGCCTACTCATTTATGCTTGTTTGTCATGCCTGCTACTGCTTAGAGTTGAGTCGGGTCTGATTCATCGGGAATGAATTGGAATTGTTATGAACATGTCCTATTGTGTGTGAGCTAAGTGTGTGAACACGATTTGGTAAAGGTAGCGGTGAGAGGCCATGTAGGAGTACATGGTGGGTTGTCTCATTGCAGCCGTCCTTAGGAACTGAGTTCTATGTTTGTGATCCATGAAACAGTTACTACCACACATTGGGATCCTTAATTGACCCTCTCGGCTTCTTAACCACCCTTGTCCTCAGTCCGGGAGTTGCAAGTAGTTTCTGGTGTTTGTAGTATCTTTGGTATCGCACGCAACGCTGACCATAGGGGTGGGTTGTGTTGCGGTAGGCACCGTGGGTCGGTGTACCGATTCGCCCATTTGGTTTCTCGGGAACCCTGTACACATCGCTCGGGGCTGTATGGGAAACCTCGCCGGACTCCTGCGGATGGAACCCGAATAGGCGATAAACTGGACTTGGGACTTGTGTGTTTAGGTAGGCCGTGGCCGACACCCACGTTGGGCTTCCGCTGAAGGTTGCCGAGTACATGTCGTAAACGGCGGTAAGTGGTGAGAGCGTGTGAAGAAGTACACCCCTGCAGGGTTAATATGATCTATTCGAATAGCCGTGTCCACGGAGAAGGACTTCTGGGTTGCCTATATCAGTTCATAGACAAGTGAAAGTGGATACTCTAAAATGCGCAAGATAAGCATGAGTGCTATGGATGGCGTTCTCATAGGGAGACGGAGCGGGTCCATAGTGGTGTATTGATATGGTGAATATGTGGACTCGTAGCGCCACCTCAAAAGAGTTACTTGCAGTCGTAGTTCAGGATAGCCACTGGTCGAAGCTGGCTTGCGGTCAAACTCCACCACCCCTTTTGATAATGATGCATATGTAGCTAGTTACGATGTAAGTCTTGCGAGTACGTTTGTACTCACGCTTGCTTATTTTATGTTTTGCAGAGAGACTTGGTCTCGCTAGTAGTTCCGCTTGGACTTGACGGTTAGCTTGTTACCTCAGCTACGATCTTGTGCCCTCGGCAGATCTCGGTAGATAGTCGCTTCTCAGCCTTCTACATTTATAGTTATGCGTACTCGAGACATGTTTAGCTTCCGCTTGTGCTTTGACTTGTATGCTCTGAGTGTTGGGTCATGAGACCCATGGTTGTAATATCTCGCTCCTCGGAGCCTAATGAATAAATATTTGAGTCGTAGAGTTATGTTGTGATGCCATGTTGTATCTACACATATTGAGCATATTGTGTGTATGTTTGAAATGCTTGGTATGTGTGGGATCCGACAAACTAGTTGTTTATCCTTGGCAGCCTCTCGTATGGGGAAATGTAGTCTCGTGCTTCTGAGCGGTAGTAATCCGCTACAGCCAGTTCACCGGAGTCCTGCTTAGCCCAGCACTACTGCTTGGACACTTGACTGGCCGGCATGTGTTTCACGTCGTTCCTATGTCTGTCCCTTCGGGGAAATGTCGCGCGGTGTTATTCGGAGTCCTTCCTAGCCTGCTACAGCCCGGGATACCGGAGTCCTGTTAGCCCAGTGCTACAGCCCGAATTTATACGTTGATGACCGACATGCTCGATGTGATTCATGTATGCCTGTCCCCATGGGTTAGCGCCGCTTTGGGTTCACGACTAGCCATGTCGGCCCGGGTTCTTTGTCATATGGAGGCTAGCGACACTATCATATACGTGAGCCAAAAGGCTAAACGGTCCCGGGCCATGGTAAGGCGACACCCGTGGGAATACCGTGCGTGAGGCCGCAAAGTGATATGATGTGTTACATGCTAGATCGGTGTGACTTAGGATCGGGGTCCTGACACAGTGTTACCAAGTTTGTGCAATCCGTGTAATGTTACAACTAACTTCTCAGGACCATATTGCAGGTAGGGGATGCAACCACTTAGGATAAAAAAGACAGATAAACCATCATCAGGATTAGATAATAAGGTTCTTAACTTAGCATCAGGGCCATTAAACATATCATTATCTTAGAGCATTACAGACCAGGGCCATTACAACACCCCACACCACAACCAAAATGATCTGAAACAATAGACAGTTCTTAGGCACATCATAGCTAATTAATATTAGTACCGAGATGCATATTTGTGTCAGACTCCTTCCTTGCTAGGCCATTTATATAGATAAGTCTCATATTTACTTACCAACCATTGCTAAAAACTTAACTCCTTAATGAGAACTTCTTTGATCTTGTCCAACTTTTCCTTGCACCCATGACCAGCCTTCAGGAGCTCAGAAATGACTTGCTCCAGCTTCTCCTTCTATTCTTTAAGGAGGTCACTCTCCACTTGTGTCTCCCTCATGGCCTTCCTGGTGTATTGAGTGATATCAACTTGACTCCGCATGATGCACCTCTGTTCTTTCTTGAGCTTAAGCTTGTCCATTTGAACCTCAATCTTTGCCTACTCCTCAAGGTGATGCTTCTTCTCCTTATGTTCATTGATTGCCCACATGGGAGGCTGACACGTGCCCTAGCGGCTGACGACACCCTACTCGTGGTCGTTAGTGCCCAATCCCGGTCGGAACCAGCTAGGTAAAAACAACCAACCGACCAGCCAAACCACATGTCTCTCCCCTGAGCTCTCTCCTCTCTATCCCTAGGCAGCAGCGGTAATGGCGGCCATGGATCCAAATTCCGACGGTTATTCGTTTGGTGGCCAACCTCCTGAGTTGTTGGGTGCCGCGGAGACCTGCCAGAGGTACATACCTGGCTAGGGAGCTCTAGCTTTGCGGCACAACAGCCTGAATCTGAGCCATCCCAGGAGTTGGCGGCGGCTCCACCACCATCGATGACAAGAAGTGCACCTCGCGGGTGGCGCAAGCTTCCTCGTGCGGGAGGTAGCAGGTACAACATCTCTTCTATTTTTTCAGATTTATTAACATGAGTAATTATGATGTATTTTAGGTGAGTTTCCGAGAATCTATAGTAATAGTGTAATTGCAAATTGTTAGCAACTTTAACATTCTGCATTATTTATAACAATTCATTCAATCTTTTTCCAGTACTGATGACCCAAAATGGGGAATTTTGTTCCATTTCCAAGGCAGAGATTCCGTGGTTAGAAATATGTACCAGTAATAAATATCATTTCGGACTATGGTATCTCTTATTCGGAGTGAGGGTTGCTCCTCTGATGATTATATGTACTATGTTAGTGATGATCATAAAGGAATAGAAGGCTTAGAGAAATTATGTCATGAAGACGATGTGCAGCAGATGTTGCTCCACTCTGTAAATGAAAAGATAGTGAACATAAGAGTTGTGAGAACAAATGAGCCATGTAATGCAGATGAAAACACATATTATTATTTTGTTGATCATTGCATTAACATACAACAAAGATGCACTAAGTTGGTGGATACAAGCATGGACAGAAAGGAGGAGCTTAAGAAAAGTATTCTTGAGAGAGAAGCTCACCTCGATCATTTGGAAGGTGACACTGAAGTGTCAAAATTTCTGTCTAATTCAGATGGAAAAAATGTGGAACTTCAAGCAGTTTCTACCTTCGATGATGAAGATAGACCTATGGGATAGAAACTGAAGCCAGTAAGAAATCCTGGTCCAACAATTAGATCACACAATGAGATTGAGAAAATGGGAAAACCAGATTGGTTTCCTAAAGCTGATGAAAATGTTTTGTTGGTGATTATGGCATTAGTGACAAAGAAGATGAGCCTGGAGGATCCTATAAACTACCAAGTGGTAGGTATAGAAGGAATATGTTTTGTTGGTGATTATGGCATTAGCGATGAAGAAGATGAGCCTGAAGGATCCTATAAACTACCAAGTGAAACTACGAGACACAGAAGAACAGTTTTGTAAGGGATTGTGCTTCACCAGTGTTTATGTTATCTAAGCGTTTCTGAATGTTTCTAAATGTTTGGAATATGGTTTAAATTTATGAATCTGTGTAAATATTTGAGAAATCTTTGAATGTTTGGTTCCATTCCATCTTAACATTCCTGACGAGAAATGGCAGCAAATTATCACAAGTTTCAACACACTAACACTGTGACCATTAACTACAGCACATCTACCACCCGTACAGTGTAGTCAAATCTCACCACTCCTCGCTATTAGTTCTCCACTACCACACAACACTTCCACTTAACTCCTCCACTTAACGACTACTCCAACACCTATCCACCTCACTTATGCCGCACTCCATATCAACAAGACGCCAATCACAACTCTCTCCCTAGCTCCAACCATGGTTGGTTCATTCTCTTCCCCAGACCCATGGATAAACCCATTCCTAACTGCCAAGGGATGGGTTGCCATGCTTCTTGATTCAGCACGCAGCGAACAAGAACTCTTCCTCCACTACATGAAGGTGGCCATGAGGTAGACCGGTGTTCTTGGGCTGGTAGACCACCGCTATGTTGCTCGAGCACAATCTATAGATCATGCAAACGCAGCAGAGGTGCACAAAGACGACAACAACCTACAGATCATCTCATCGCCACCAGTGTAGGCTCACTGCCATCCTCCTCCCGTCATCGTCATCGAAAGTGGTAGAGTTATGGGGAAGGAATCGGTTACGAAATTCTAAAGAGCCTTCTCGGTCTTGCTTGCTCTCCTCAAGGAGGTTGTTCCTTCTCGTTTATGTCTTCATTCCTCAGCTCCAGATCATCACGACAAAGTCATTATCCTTTCTTCGGGGTCTTCATCGTACTTATGAAAGGAGAATGGGTAACTCCACAAGAACGGAACTTACAAGGTTGATTACTGGTAGATTACATCAAGGAAGGTGGGAGAAAGTAACTCTCAAATTGAGACTTAAGGAAATATCGAGAGAAAAGCAAGAAGGTACTATGATACGTTTTGAACAGGCAGGCAATCGTTCGATGCCTAATAAGAAGGTGAAGGGGTCCAGAGCAACAAAAATAAGTATTGTGTTCGATACGAGAGTAGATCGACTCTCGGAAGGCGGCACGGGATTTTCATACGAAGCCAAGCGTGAGAAAATAACTTTAGGAACAAGGGTGTACAGGAGAGTCAGGTTTCGATCTTGTGGAACTATGGGTTATGGGCCCACCATGTGGGTGAAAAGTAGGAATAGTGATGATGGAAAGGCATGTCAGAGCATACAGTGTCAGTTATGTTGGCAATAACGTTGGTACCAATAGCGAGGGACTGAGAACCATTTTCCTGCTCGCAAGGCGAGGCGGACCAATAGGCAAAATTCTCGTCCATCGGTGGCTACCAGAATGTCATCAACAATAGTAACAAGGTCTTACTGATAGATTTTGTAGACTGAAGTGTTGCATAAGCAGGAAATTATCACCGCTTAGATATTTTAGGTTACGAGAAAGGTCGAACAAAACAATGGAAAGGAAATTGTAGACTCGAATCAGTTATCAGTGTTCTGAGTGTGTAACAACTCAGAACCCGTGGAGAATTAGAATCGGTGAGAAATAGTAGTAGATGAAGAACTCGCAGGAAGTTATGTAGTACCGTGATATTCTTGGGATACCAGAGGGTAATTATCGAAGGTGGAATAGGATAGAGGTTGGACAGGTGAAAAAATCTGCAGAAGACAAGTACCGAACTTGATCGAGAAATGGGATCAAAGAAGAACAATATAGTCGAAACCATGGTTGCAAAGCACCAAACATAGATACAAGATGAACTTATCACAAGGGGATTATTATTACTATAACAAGAAGCTTCCATGAAAAGTTCCACATCGGGTCCATGGGCATGAACACAAAGGCTAAAGGGCGACTCCCACTTCTCTAACGCACAACTTTCCATTCGCTTCTCGTATTCGAAGAACTTGTAGCATTAAAATTTTACCTGGCAAAAAGCTAGTAGAGTATAACCCACATAACTTTCGAGTTCACAAGGATTTAGGGAAGAATAGATTCAACACATAGGTGCATCTTAGGAACATATACCCCAAACTTCAAGAGTAAATAACTCAAGCCCGGAAGTATAATATGGTTAATAAGAGCGGGGATACAAGGTTACTGAATATGAAGGATGTTGTCGGATAAAACCCAACAAAGGATATGGTGGTCCACAAGGAATCTGATGTGAGCATCGATACTCAGTCAGAAGAAGAAAGAACACAAGGAGATCCAATTATAGAAGCAACTGACTAATTCAAACTTCAAGTGCAAAGGAATTATGATTCCTAAATCAAGCGATTAGAAGCAAATGCTCTGATCAAGAATGGATAAGTTGAATAGACTTAGGTCAAAATCGATGGCAATCTCATTGGTCGAGAACCAACCCATGTTCGGGAAGACGTCTGAGCCTTATTGGTAATTTATATTGGCCAACTAATGATTGCGACTATTCACAAACATATCAAATTGAATGACTCAAGATGATAATGATAAAGGACGTCAATGAATACTGCTAGGCATATGGAATAAACCAGAGTGTAGGTAGGTAAAACCTTCTAGGGCAATAGGCAACAAGGGTTCTCGAAAGCTCAGATTGTATTATAGAGTATGTTATGAAACATAAGAATAACTGGGAAGGAACGGATACTCGATAAGAGCGAGTAATTATCTGTAGGGGTATTCATGTGGCAAAGAACTGCAAGGTAGTAGGCACAAAGTATTCTCGAAACAATAGTGAGAGTTTTGTTGTATCCTGTAATAACAAGTTCAACATGGAATGATTGTATGAACAGAAATTGTATGTAGTTATCCATAGGGATTTATCGACGGTGGGGAATTTCAACGGCGAAGACACAAAAGGGTCGGGAAAACATCGAAGGTTATCTTCAGAATCTTTTGATGAAGTAGGCGAACATCTGTAATGAAGGGCTCTCCGGGAGGAAGTGGTCACGAGATCCTAAAGTCAGAGTTAGAAAATCTTTAACCTGAAGAGAAGCCATATCAGAATCCCAGAGCATAGACGAGGAATAAAATATCCTAATACCACCCAATTGGCGACGTGGAGCGTAAGCCACACAACCATGTTAGTAAAACAGTTTTTCAAAGGCTAGACTCCACTTCGTCCAAAGAGTTGGAAAGGGGACCCAACAGGCAGTCGGCTTGATAACAACTTGTGATTGCCCCAATTCGACCGTCCACTAATCATACACGCAAATGTGTACGATCAAGATAAGGGACTCACGGGAAAATATCACAACACAACTATAAACACAAATAAAAGAATATAGGCTTTATATTACAAGCCAGGGGCCTCGAGGGCTCGAACACATAGCTTGATACACAAGAGTCAGCGGAAGCGCCAATATCTGAGTACATACATAAGTTAAACAAGGATGCCTTAAGAAGGCTAGCACAAAAGCAACACGGTCAGAGAGGTAAGGACTCCTGCCTGGTACCTCCTAACTACTCTTGGTTGTCGGCGGTCTCCATGTAGTAGTATCCGTCAACGGTGGCATCTGGCTCTAGGGATCCACCATCTGGTTGCATCAGCCGGAAAGAAGAAAGAAGGGGGAAAAGGGGTATCAAGCAACCGTGAGTACTCATCCAAAGTACTCGCAAGCATCAGTTCTATACTAAGTATGCATTGGTATCAAAATGGAAGGTTTGTATCTGTGAACTGAACTGCAGAATGCCAGAATAGAGGGGAAGGCCTAGCCTAATGTAGACTACCAACTTCAAGCAGCTCCAAGCATCTTGCAGCATGTAGAAGAGTAAAGAATAATATTTTAATATTAACAAGAATGTTGTAACATTAACACCTAGAGATTCTTCCTTGACCCCCTGCGAGAAAGCAATCCTGGAGCCACATAACTCAAGTATCAAGTATCGATTTCTAGTTATATAAGATCAGGATACAAGTCTAAACGTCCGTTACCGTTGACACGGCTATTAATAGATCACTACAAAAAAATACACTTCCGTGATGATACGTGTTGTGCACAATAGGTCACGTTTTCTGTCATGCATGTACATCCATGACGATTACCAAAATATTCATACTTGTGTTGTCATGGAAGTGTTCCATGACATTACCAAAATTATCATCACGGAAGTGTCCACTTCCGTGACGATAAATCGTGCATCATAGAAGTTCTTTCGTCAAGGGTGACCGACACGTGGCATCCATCGTAACGGCTCACTATTAAGCTATCGAGTCCGGTTTTGGATACGATAACCCAATAACAACCCGGACTAATGGGGATTTTCCACGAAAATTCTCATTGGTCAGAGGAAACACGTGTTGGCTCACCGTTGGGACAGATGTCATCCACTCATTGGACAGGAGGCGCCTATGATACGTCGACACGTGGCACGGCCCAACAGAGGCCTATTTCGAAAAGGCTGGCCCGTTTGACTTGGTCAAAAGGTAACGTGCCAGCCCACGGAAAGCCTGTTAACGACATGTTCATATATAGCCCATTTACGGCCCGCTAACTCACAGCCCATTATGTCCTATCGGAATTAATCCCAGTAGCTTCATATGGGTCGTCAAGTATGATTCCAGCCCGTTGTAACTTCCGGCCCATGTATGGCCCGTGATGTCTTTCGGCCCATATGAGGCCCTCTGTATCTCTCAGCCCATTAAAGGCCCGAGATGAAACTGGCCCATAATGAACAGTGTATCGCTTTATACCCCTTAATGGCCCATTATTCCGTCGGCCATTTCCAGCTTGTGTTAACTTTCGGCCTTCTAAGGGCCCATTTATTCTTGGGCTCATTTCTAGAATTCGGTTAGTTACGGTCTGTTACTGGCCTATTCCGTGTGTGGGCCATATTTAGCCCGTGGTTACATTCGGCCCGTTTGTGGCCCGTAAACCTGTTGGGCTGTTTTCATAGCGTTATCAAATACAGCCTATTAACGGTCCAATACTGGTATGTTATGTTTGTGGGCCTAATTCAGCCCATGGTTACATTCGGCCCGTTTGTGGCCCGTAAACCCGTTGGGCTGTTTTCATAGCATTATCAAATACGGCCTGTTAACGTTGGTCCATCAATAGTACGGCCCATGACTTGCGAAATGATTATATGCCCCGTAGAAGGCCCATGGATCCTATGGCCCGTAGAAGACCAATGGATCCTACGGCCCTTAGAAGGCCCATGGATCATACGGCTCGTAGAAAGTCCATTGATCCTACGGCCCGTAGAAGGCCCATGGATCCTTTGGCCCGCAGGAGGCCCATGGTTACAACAGTCCATGTGTTGCCATGATTATTAATTACGGCCTAGTTACCAAAAATAAGTTATTGTGGCCACTAGAAAAACGCGAAAAAAGAACTACAGTGACTACAAGCAAACAATTAAACAAGAGAATAAGGAAATAAATAAGCAAGCAAGTAACGCTAGCCTATTATAGCTATTAAAGATATTACATCCACTGGGCATCAAAGTTTGCCACCAGTGCAAATATAGGGAACAAAGCAGCACATTACATACACTGGCCGACAAAATTGGCCACCAGTTCAAACATATGAGGCAGCAAAACAAGTCCATAACTAAAATAACTTCAAAAGAGCTCAAGAAACGTTATCCTGGGTATCCACCATGCTGGCAATAAGCTTAGCAAGCATATTAGCTTTGTCCTGTTTGGCTCTAAAATCCTCCAACGCTTGCTGTTGCACTAGAAAGTATGCATCTGTATGCTCCAGGGACTTCCGCAGTCCTTCCGCTTCTTGTCGCAGCACAGTTGATCGATGTCTTTCAGCTTGTAGTTGAGACTCAAGAAACCGAACTGATTGACACAGTGGGTTTGAATAGCTTGTGCAAGCGGTAGTGGCTAGTAACTCGAACAGAAAGCCAAGACAGGACTTTGGGGTTGCCTTACTGTCTTCCAGATAGTTTTCCTTAGCTGTTTTACACTACAGGAATCCAGTATTTTGCCGTCCGCCACGGCGGACGGCAAAGAGTGACGGCAAAGACAGGGTCGACAAACAGGTCCTTTGCCGTACGCTTTTCCTGACGGCAAAAGAGTCCTTTGCCCTCTGATGGCGGGCGGCAAAGGGGAGGGATGGCAAAATACTTGACGTCCGCCAGCGTTAGTCCGTTAGGTGGCTAACGGCGGCCTTTGTCGTCCGCCAGCGGATGGCAAATTTGACCACCCCTTTGTTGTCCGCCAGTTGACGTCAGCAGTGCGTCAACGCCCACGGTGGTTTGCCGTCAGCCACGGCAGACGGCAAATATTATGTCTTTGCCATCAGCTTTTCTTTGTCGTCCGCCACGGTAGGCAAATTTGCCAAATGGCGCAGGTGCCAGGAAGCACAGGTGGGCGCCACGTGTCCCCTTTGCCTACAGTGGCGGACGGCAAAGGGCTCTTTGCCGTCAGTGGCGGACGGCAAAGAGCCTGCACTGCCTCTTTTTAATTTTGTTTTTCTTATATCTAAGAATTATCACAGCACACATCACATATATATCCATCACATAAATATCACAGCACATATATATATCACAGCACATATATATCCATCACATAAATATCCAGCACATATATATATCCATCCATACATACATAGTAGGTTGCACATAGTCCCATCAATCCATACATATTATAATATGCAAAGTTTCATCATAGCAAGCGAGCAGAATACAAGAAGTGCATCAAAGGAAAAAACAAACAATCCATCATATGATGCTGGCTTCCGTGAAGTGAATGAAACCTGCAAAATGACAAATAAGAAAGTTAGAAAAAGAATAGAAGAAGAAGAAGAAGACTAGAAGAAGAAGTATATGCCATTTATTAGCTAACTTAGGTGACCTGGATCATTTATGAGCTAAATTAGTTGAAATGGATCGTTTATGAGCTAAGTTAGGTGAAATGGATCGTTTATGAGCTAAGTTAGGTGAAATGGATCGTTTATGAGCTAACCTTGGTGAAATGGGTCGTTTATGAGGTAACCTAGGTGAAATAGGTCGTTTATGAGCTAACCTAGGTGAAATGGGTCGTTTATGGGCTAACCTAGGTGAAATGGGTCGTTTATGAGCTAACCTAGGTGAAATGCATCATTTTGGAGCTAAGTTAGGTGAAATGGATTGTTTATGAGCTAACCTAGGTGAAATGGATCATTTATGATCTAATCTAGGTGAAATAGGTCGTTTATGAGCTAACCTAGGTGAAATAGGTCGTTTATGAGCTAACCTAGGTGGAATGGGTCGTGTATGAGCTAACCTTGGTGAAATGGGTCGTTTATGAGCTAACCTAGGTGAAATAGGTCGTTTATGAGCTAACCTAGGTGAAATGAGTGTTTATGAGCTAACCTTGGTGAAATGGGTCGTTTACGAGCTAACCTAGGTCAAATGCATCATTTATGAGCTAACCTAGGTGAAATGGATCATTTTGAAGCTAACTAAGTTGAAATGGGCCGTTTATGAGCTAACTAAGGTGAAATGCCACGTTTTTTAGCTAACTAAGGTGAAATGGGTCATTTTTTGAGCTAACCTAGGTGAAATGGGTCATTTAGGAGCTAACGTAGGTGAAATGGATCATTTTAAAGCTAACGTAGGTAAAATGGATCATTTAGGAGCTAATCTACGTAAAATGGGTCATTTTAGAGCTAACTTGGATAAATTTGATCACTTGTAATCTAGCTAAGGTAAAATGAGTCATTTTAGAGCTAACTTAGGTAAAATGGATCGTTTATGAGCTAACTAAGCTAATTATGCTATTTTTGACATAAGTAAGCTAACTCTAGGTCATTATGGTAAGCATATTGGATGAAATAAAGCTAAATCTAAGTCTAGAGAAACTTACCGTGATCAGGGAGGTGTAGTAGCGGGCTGGCTCGTCTTTGGTAGTCGGAGAAGGATCATGCGATGCGTTTCTGGAGTTAAGCTGCACCAAAGATCATTTCCAATGTCTCGTTAGCATTATGACACTCAAATGTTAAGACTAGCAAGTAATGTCCATTGAAATTAAACTCACCGTGCTCCCAGGAGCAATCACTGGCATCGGCGGAGCGGTCTGACCGGACTTCTCGCACACTGCATCGCACATTTGGTTTTCACAATGTAGAGTCTTACTAGTTAGTAATGAGACTCAAATGTTAAGACTAGCAAGTAATCTGCAGAAGAAACTTACCACAAGGAGCTCATACATGGCCCTTTCCTGCATGTCATTCCGTGCCCTATCCTCCTCCAACATCTTTGTCGTCCTCTCCTCCAACTCCCGCTGCCTCCGCCGCCTCCGCCAAGTTTCTCCGTTCTATCTCTCTCACTCAGTATAGCAGCCTGCAACACCACTCACATGACCATTTGTAATCATTGATGGAAGCGCACACAATGTAATGGAGAAAGATAGCTGAGTACGTATAACTAACCTTGATGACGAGTTGGACTGGCCGTTCACGAGGCCTTATCTCAGGAGCGGAGCTCGACTAGCGCGCCTTGATCTCCGGGAGAGTGCTAGGACAACGGATAAGTCCATTTCCCATGGATATGGAGCCATAGGACCTCCCGCCACCAGATATCATCAACAACACTGTATCAATGGGACCCTGGCTCGGGTTAAAGTCCTCCCCTTTCCTCGCCTTCCCCTGATCTCTATATTGCACGAGCTTGTCGTGGGTGGAGATGTTGGTGAAGTTATTTGCATCATCGAGGTCAGACGCAGAGAATGCCTTGACTTTCTTGTAAGGGCCAGTGTGGGCCATGGCATACAGGTCGTACACCTCACGGCACCTTATCCGCCTTTATTGTAGCGTGCTGAAAGAGAGAAACAAAGTAAATTAGTAATTAAAGGGCTAAAGCTAGCATGATGAATGAATTGCATGAATCATGAAGCAAACCACATACCAGTTCCGCCGTCTTGAAATAAGTTGGAGCTGCCTTGGTGGTGTGGCACACCTTCCATTTGGGCACGTTTGTCCTTGGCCTCGTTGTGGGTGGCCCGCCATTCTTTGAGCACCACGCATTGACCAACACCTCCCAACAATCCATCCGATCCGCACACCATCTTGGAGGGGCCTAAGTTAGCAAATAGAAACTTCAGCTTCTGACTATGAATTACTAAATAAAGGAATTAAGTACAAGGCCTTAAGAATTACCTTCATGTACTGCTCCTTACTCAAGAACTTATCGCGGCACTCCTGCTTGGGCTTCTTGATTCCACGCCCGACGTAGTAGTCTCGAACAGCCTGCACCCGAGCCTCATGCCGTAAGTTTTGAAGTAGGCGATTGCACTCCTTGTGGATAACATTTGCCGCCTCCTCCTCGTATCCCTCCTCACACCTGTAGAATGTCTGCAATCAAATGAGACAATATTTATTAGTACAATTAATAACTAGCTAGTTGAAGATTTTTAATTGTGTAAAGGAGAAATTACCTAGAACTTTCTGATCACCACGTCTGCCCTCGTCTTGCACAAGACACCGTCGATAATCTCACCCGGTGGGGCTGGGGCAGCCAAGTAGTGCTCCCAACTCAATCCAACCTCTGGAAGCCGACCCTCACCAGGCAACGTGACAAACCCCGGAAAGTTTTGCCGAATCAGAACTCCAAGGACGGAGTTGGGCCGGCGGACACTTTCATGGTGTTCCCAACCCCTGCAGCATGACAAGGCCAACGCATTAGTTATTTGAAGAAACGTGAATGCAGAACGTACAAAAAGATTAAATGCACTAACCTCTCCCCATCAGGGAAAATCAACCACCTCTGCTAACGGGTCGCCGGCACGGACGGGAGCCGTGTAGCACCATGCTGGTAGACGTTGCCCCCCTCCTCCCCCTCCTCCTCAAAATCAGTCGGCTCCCTGCCATCATCAGCATGGCCACTCGACTCCTCAGGCTGACCCGACCAAGTACCCCATCCAGACGTGTGCTCCTCCGGGGTCTCGTGGGCCGAAGGCCCGTCGACCCGAGGCTCGTGGGCCGAAGACCCGTGGACCGGAGGTTCGTGGACCGGAGTCCGTGTAGCCTCCTCCTTAGACGAGTCCACCCTAGCAGTCACGTGCTCGGGTGAAACAGGCTGGGGCGCCCGGCGAGGAAGGCGCCGTAAGAGTCACCCTACCTCCTCTCCCGCGACCACGTGCTCCACCTCCTCTCTTCTTCTTACCTCGTCCCCTGCTAGGCACCACGGTCGACGAAGAAGGGCCCGGTGGTGTCGCCATACTGTCCAGCAAGGCTCGGCGGAGAGGTGCGTGTGGAATGGAAGACCTCGCACCACACGCCGACGAAGAAGGGGCCTCGGCGTGCTCCTCACCAGCGCCCACCATCTTTCAACACCTGCCATGACAAAGAATAAACGAAATTAGTACAACATAAAAAAAGTATCGACATGAATAATAATATGTATATCACTTAAGTGTATCATCATCAAGTACAACATAAAAAAATTGAATAACTGACACTACTAATAATCTCGATCAGTATCATCAATAAATGCATAATCATCATCATCACTATAATCAATGATGGGCTCATAGGGTTCATTGGCATCAACATGTGCAAGGCCACCTTGACGTAATCGGTCAAGCATAGACAGGTCATCCGCACAAGTAACCTCTTCTTGTTCCGGCTCTTCTTGTTCCTCCTCTGGGGTGATGTCGGATTCACTGTCATTTGTCTACTTCAATGTTTTGGGGTGAAGCATAGCGGTTCTTGAAACGCTTTTTGGAAAGACGTGTCTCTTGGAAGAATTCTCCTTCATATGTGTCTTGGTTAATGTGAGGTTCATAATGCTCTTCCTTTGGGGGAGAAAGTCTAGCACGTGGCGGCACTTTATAAACGACATCCCAACCTTTCAGATTTTGATTAGTTTGGCAGGCCCACGGTAGATAGAATACTTGGGTCTCCTGTTGAGCCGTAATATAGACATCAGGAACATCTAAATGGGTGCTTTGGTTGATTTCAACTAGCCCTATATGTTCATGAGTCCTTCTAGTCTCCTTCGGCTGAAACAAATAACATTTGAAGACTACGACATTCGGTGGGTTTTCACCATAGCACAGAAGTTCGTAAATTGCTTCAACTCTCCCATAATACTCGGTACCTCCTTCGCCGATAGCAGATACACAATAATTTGTAGACTTTCGGTCGGCCATAGATTGCTCTTCGCCATAGGTACGAAAGCGATACCCGTTGATGTCGTACTTGTCAAATGAACGGACCTTATAGTCAAAACCATTAGCGACTTGTCTCAATTCGGCGTCCATAGACTCTGAATTAGCCTACAAGTTTAATATGAAAGGATTGTTGCATTACGCACAAATTAGTGAATGAAATGAAATTGTCTAATAGAAATTACCGTTTGTTTGAACCAAGAGATGAAACCGGGATAGCCGCTTCCTTGCTTTGAGAGAAGCTCATACTCTTCGACGGAATCCTTTTGGATCTCCGCTCCATACGAGAATATGGTGACGTATCGACTGTATGACATATCCAGGAATAAGAGCAGTTCAAAGGAAATAGAAGTTGCGAAACAATGTACCGAGAACTTACTCGATGTATGGCCGCACTTCTATCAGGTTGTTGAAGATATAAAATGAAATGGTCCGCCATTCTTCGTTATCCAAAGATACTGTATGTGAAACACTAGCTGGTGCGAGATTCCCTTTGAATAGGCTGAGGTTGGATCCACCCTTTTTAGGGTCGTCAGCATTGTACCGAGGCTTCGGATTATGCAAATGACGATTTTTGGCTTCGTAGTGTGCTGTTACGAAGTTTGCCGCCTCCTTTGTGATGAATGCCTCAGCCATCGATGCTTCAACTCTACGTTTATTTTTACATTTTTCTCGAAGCGTCTTCTGCATTCTCTCAGTTGGGTAGCACCAACGATTTTGCACGGGCCCCCCCAATCTTGCCTCGGTCGGGAGATGCATAATCAAATGCTGCATTGGATTAAAGAAGCCCGGTGGAAAGATCTTCTCTAACTTGCAGATCAACTCGGGCGCCAACTCTTCCATTTCTTCTAGCACGCCAGGCGATAATTCTTTTGCACACAGAACATGGAAGAAATAGCTGAGTTCTGCCAGTACTAACCATTCATCCTCAGGGATGAAGCCACGCAACATCACCGGCATGACCCGCTCAATCCATATGTGCCAATCATGACTCTTGAGACCAAATATCTTCAATTTATCAAGATTCGCTCCCCTCTTTAGATTCGCTGCATACCCATCGGGGAACATCAACTGCTGTTGCACCCACAAGATAATTTCCCTCATAGCTGGCCTTCCAAGATTGAACCATGCCTTTGGCTTCGTCGATTCTGCTTTCCTTCGGTTCTTTCATGTTTTGTAACGGCCTATCACATAGCGCCTCCAGATCGACTCTAGCCTTAGTATTATCCTTTGACTTCCCATCTATGCCGAACAATGTACCAAAAAGTGCCTCGGCGATATTCTTCTCGATGTGCATCACGTCGATGTTGTGTGGGCAAAGAAGGTCTTTGAAGTAAGGCAGATCCCATAAGCATGTTTTGTGAGTCCACGCGTGCTTAGTATTATACCCTTGAAGTACCACAGACGCTGTGGATCTGGCTCGAGAGCGTTTAACTGATCCAGGGTCTGTTGGCCTGTCAATGTAGGTGGTGTAGAGTTTTTGACAACTCTACCTCTCATGAAGTTCTTCTTGTCTTTCCTGAACTTATGGCGAGGATCCAGGAACTGTCTATGCATGTCGAAGCAAGTAAACTTGCGACCGTCTTGAAGCCAACGAAACTCAAGAGCTCCCTTGCATGTGGGGCATAGGAACCTTCCATGCACACACCAGCCAACGAATAGCGCGTACGCCGGCAAGTCATGCGTCGAGTACATGTACCAGAAACGCATTATGAAGTTCCGTTTGCTATAGGCGTCGTATGTCTTGAACCCATTATCCCCGGCTTCGTGCAATTCGTCCTTAAGCGGCGGCATGTCCACCTTGCTAGTTTTCCCCGGATAGTTGGGGCCTGGAATGCTCAACGTCGGAAAATGTTCTTTCTTTGCATAATCTGCCGGGGGGGGGGGGGGAGATTGAGTGGATAGACAAATACGGGCCAACAACTGTATTGGGCTGCCGTCATACCAAACACACTGAACCCATCCTTGCTGATGCCGACTCAAGGATGCCTCGGATCTGCCGCTTTGTCAGCATGTAATTCATCAAACTTTTTCCACGCAACACCATCCGATGTGTGTACCATCATCAGATTCCCATATGTATCTAGTTCGGTTCTTTTGCCAGTTTTGTGCCATTTCATCTGTCTGGCCGTCTCTTCGACCATGAAAAGACGTTGAAGTCTTGGTACGATTGGCATATACCAAAGAACACTAACGGGGATTTTGGTATGTGTCTTATCACCCATACCGTTGTCTACCACAATATACCTGGAAGACTTGCAAATGGGACAATAGTTCAAGTCCGCATAGTCAAGCCTAAATAAGGCACATCCTTTCTCACAGGCACGTATCTTCTCATAGGGCATCTTGATTGCACGGAGGATTTTGTCCGACTAGTACAGGTTTGCAGGCATTACATGGCCTTTGGGTAGAAAGCGTCCAAATCTTGTCATAATTGCGTCATAGCATTCTCTGCCCAAGTTAGGCCCGAGCCTTCGTGAGCCATTACTTGTGAGATGGCATCCAACCGACAAAGCTCGGTGTGCTCGTGGAAGCGGACGTTTTGAAGACTCCAACATTTCATTGAAGGCCTTTGCAGATTCCTCCATCTCCTCGTCCGAATCCCGAGCATCATCATAGTCTTGCACCATGTTTTCCATCCCGGTACCATGCTCGTCAGTGCGATGATGATCCACCTCAGCTCGGTCACGTTGGGCAGACTCAGCATGAAATGTCCACACCGTATAATCGGGCGTAAAACCATTCTTCTGCAGGTGTTTGCCCATTTTAGCCTCTATCCTCTTTTCCCAATTGCCGCACCGTAAACAGGGGCACCAGGTTTTCTTCTGGCCATTTGCAAATGCGGCTTGCACAAACCCCTTGGTTTTTGTGAACCATTCAGCGCTCTATTTGTTCTGACCAGTGTGACTGGTATACATCCACGCACGATCACTCATCTTGATTTTCAGAGCTACTGGACACACAACAATTATATATTTAATTCACCATGTATATATTCATCAGTTGATCTACTTTGTCAATTTTATTACGTCCATGCAACCTACACTCTAATAGGTAATGATAGGTCCTAATCCCACCCGTGTATGTGTAGATTGGGTTCATTTTCCATGCTATGCTCCGGATCCGACGTTAAAATTTTGGCAGCACCTCATTGTTCTCCTGATACACGTCTACTGCAATAAACAGAGAGGATGTGTACCGGAGAACAACAGGGAGGCAACGAAAATTTATGCGTCGGATCCGGAGCAAAGCATATGGGAAAACGAACCCAATCTACACATACTCGGGCTGTCCATGGATAGCGTTCGACAATTTGAAAGAATCAAGGTTATAAATATGCAAATGCATGCATATTTATAACTATGAATCTTTCGAACGAGAGACACATATTGGTTACGCATACTGATAATTCAAGACACATATATAGCTAGCTATCAAGTTTCATCGGAATAGATCAAATAATTAATGGGGGAGGAGGACATGTCATTTGTGCTCACCCACGAACGAAGGGGCGAGCTCAAATCAAATGCACGGCATGGTCGTCGAACACCAAACCTCGCAGCGATGAGACAACTTCACATTTAAAACTACCCGATCAACACAATTATATATGATGTTTTTCATAACAAAATCGAAAAATATATGACCTAACTAATAATTCACAAATATATGACCCCGTCAGCCTCTGGAAGGCCAGAGAACACCTTTTCGGGAGGTGTCGGGGGTCGGGGTCGGGGTGTCGGGTCGGGGTGCCGGTTCGGGGTCGGGGTGTCGTGTCGGTGTCGCGGTCGGGGTGTCGAGTCAGGCTCGGGGTCGGGGTGTCGGTGTCGGGGTGTCGGTGTCGGGGTCGGGGTCTCGGGGTCGGGGTGTCGGGTCGGGGTGCCGGGTCGGTGTCGGGGTCGGGGTGTCGGGGTCGGGGTCGGGGTGCCGTGTCGGTGTCGGGGTCGGGGTGTCGGGTCGGGGTGTCGGTGTCGGGGTCGGGGTCGGGGTGTCGGGGTCGGGGTCTCGGGGTCGGGGTGTCGTGTCGGGGTGCCGGGTCGGGGTCGGGGTGCCGTGTCGGGTCGGGTTTTTTTCCTCTTTTTTCCTTTTCTTCTTCTTCCTCTTCTTCCTTTTCTTCATTTTCTTCCTTTTTTTCCTTCTTCTTCTTCTTCTTCTTCTTCTTCTTCTTCTTCTTCTTCTTCCTCCTTTCCTTTTTCCACTTCTTCTTCTCCTCCTCGCCTCTTTCTTCTTCTTCTTCTTCCTCTTCTTCTTTTTTCTTCTTCTCGAACTCTTCTTCTTCTTCCATTCCTTTTTCATCTTCTTCTTCTCCTATCTCTCCTGTTTTTTTCTTCTTCTTCTTTTCCTTTCCTAAAACTGAACTAAACCTAAAACTAAACCTAAATCTAAACTAAACATAAATCTAAAACTAAAAAAACAGAAAAAAAGGAAAAAACTAAATCTAAACCTAAAACTAAACTAAAACTAAACCTAAACCTAAAACTAAACCTAAAACTAAAACTAAAACTAAATCTAAACTAAACATAAACCTAAAACTAAAAAAACAGAAAAAAAGGAAAAACAGAGGAAAGGTACAGCTCACCTGGGCCGGTGGAAGAGGTGGCCGGTGGAGGAGGGGGGCGGCCGGCACTGGCGGCTGACACGCCCGGGCGGTGGGCGCGGGGCAAGGCGTGGCGCGAGACGGCAGTGAGGCGGAGGCGACGGGCGGTGGGGCGATGGCGCCGGGCGGTAGTGGTGACGAGGTGGGGGCCGGTGGAGGAGGCGGGCGGCTGGGGCGGTGGGCCTGAGGCGCGGGGCTGGCTGGGCAGCGCCGAGACGGCTGGGCGACGGGGCGGGGGGGCGGTGGGGCGCGTGTGGGAGCAGGGGAGAGAAACAGAGAGAGAGGGGCGGGGTGGAGGGCGCGCCGTTAGATAGGTTTAATCTTTGCCGTCCGCCACCTTTGTCGTCCGCTAATGTGCTCTTTGTCGTCCGCTAGCGGCAAAGAGAACCGTTAAGTATTTTTAACCCGCTCCTCAGTGGGGCCCCCTCCCTCTTTGCCGTCAGCTAGCGGACGGCAAATAATCTTTGCCGTCAGCTAGCGGACGGCAAAGAACTGGCTGATGGCAAAGGCTTTCGGGTAGCTGATGGCAAAGAGCTTCTTTGTCGTCTGCTAGCAGATTGCGAAGAGCTGGCAGATGGCAAAGTAGTTGATTGAGTAGTGTTATCAGCTTCGTTGGAGACCAACAAGGATGTCTCACGATCCTCAACCTTATCTGCATTACTTCCTTTAACATTGCTTAATAAGGCACTCTTCCCCAATATTCTGCCAACATTCTAAAAGACAGAAACAAGCAAACACATAACAGGTTTAGCATGTACTACTATATGAAACTCATTTTGGTGAGTCAGTTCATTAGTAAGGTGGACAAGATTAAACTACCAAGTCTTCTGTTGCCAAGTTGTACATTATAAAAGCATCAAACAAACATATATCTATGTCCTATGGTCACTGCATTGTCTTGCCAAATCAAAATAGAGACACCGTTCAAATCATACCAGTTCAAGAGAAAGCAGCATTGAAAGAATACAAAGCATGGGAAACTACCCGGCACAACAAGATTTTAGATGGGTACCACGGGTCTACATGTACAACAACACTATTGGCCCTGTTATGATCCTAGTAATGTGCATGATATGAGAAGTCAACTGTATACACAATTGAAATTGAAATCAACAGAGCTATTTATAAGAGGAAACGTGTTAAAGAAACATGCGTAAACATACATGTTGTGCCATTGGAGTTTCCATTGGATCGTTCAATTTAAAAATATGTTTGTATGAGTAAATATGGTGATACAAGAGCAAAGCAGTATGCACGATAGCAATGGAATCTTAAATGAGAACAATTGTTCTTCAGGTTTAAGCACTTGTTCTACATGAACGGAGTCTGATGAAGACGCATAAGCATATAGTACTTAAAATAATATGAGCTCATAGACCTTACCACATTCTTGGTTCGGGACCAGTAAAGAATAAGGCATTCCCAGTCATCGTCTAGTAAATGTGTATCAAGAGAACGTAAGGGAATTTGATGAGTTTCTTTGCCAGTGGAGTATGTTTTCTTCAGGTAATTCCGATACTGCCACAAAGCATTCTTGAAGATAGCAGAGGTATTAGCACAGGTTACCTCATCCCGAGTTCCAAACCGGTCCTTCTCTATAGAGAAATATGGGAAATTTTGTTGTATTATAACCATCATGGAGGTAGAACATATGGGACAAAGCAAAGTAATTTCCATGAATAACATTACTTACACATAACTCCTGGACAAACACCGCAATCGGCATTTTCCTTCATCTTGATATAATATTTCCATGATGTGAAGATACTCACATAGGATTTAACAACATCAAATGCGATAGATGCTAAACTATGAATGGCTGGTTGTGCTTCCTCCACAAGAATAGGTGTACTAACTGGTGGAGTTGGGGCTCGCCGTGGTAGTACTAGCGCTTTGGGCACTGGAGCTGCCTTACTAACTGCTCTTGTTTGGGAGCTCTATGGTGGAGATGGTGTTGTGTTAACAGGAACTGGGTTACTATCTGCTGGGGTTGGTGTTAGATTGGCTGAAGCTGGTTCTCTGTCCATTGCAGTAGGGGTAAAATCTGCGAGAGTCTAGGTTATGTGTGGTAGAGCTGGTTATCGTGCATGTACAATCGGGGTGCTATCTCCACCAAGAGGTAGCACTGTCTTATTTGAATACTGTGTTTTTACTCCGCTAGATACTGCCATCACCCGCTCCAATTCAAATGACTGATAAATATGAAACATAGTTGAATGTACAGACATTGTATAAGAGAGAGATGCAATAGATAGTGTGGAAAAAAGAGGCCATTAAATAGTTGACATGTATATTGTTTAACTAAAACGGATAGCACGACATAATTTCACATATATGATGTCTGTCTAAACTGGATAGCATAGCATAACATAATTCAAAGATATGATGACTAACTAAATAGGATCGCATGACATAATTCACATACATGTTACCTAAGTAACCAGGATCGCATGATTTATTTCACATATGTGAATTATGTGCTAAGCAGAGGGCATTCACATATATGATGTCTAAACTAAGAAGACGGTGTTGAATATTGTGTATATGATGTCTAGACTATGCAATGCAAGACACCATATGCATGATATGAGCAGTACGTAGAACCGTGCCAAGTTAGAGCATACACCTTGGTGGGGGAATGGGACTGGTCATCTGTCCTTGAATCCATTTCTGAGGAGCTATGGGGACCCAGCAAGAGATCTGCTTCGACAGGTAGCACTGTCTTGTCTGAAGGCCTTGTTGTCACTCCAGATTTTTCCATCACCCACTCAAATGGATGATTCACAAGAAGTGTAGTTTAATGTACAAACATTGTCAACAAATGGAATATTAATGAAGAAAAGGATGGGCTATATATCACTCAAATGTAAGATGCCTGGTTAAACATGATGGCATTGCACATTTCACATATATTATGGCTGGCTAAAAGACATGAGACTACATAATTCCCATATATGATATTGAAACTAAACAGGTGGCATAACAAAACATGTCTAAACTAAGCAGATGACATATATGATGCCGAAAGTAGGCACTGCAAGGCAACATATGCATGATATGACTAACATCATCATGCCGAGTTAGAGCAAACACCTTTGGGGGTAAATAGGAGTGGCCAGGTGCGTCTGAATCCGCCTCAGAACAGATATCTTCCTCTGGATTACAATCTGGAGAGAAAGGGAGGGTTTTCCATTGAACCCACAATGGAGCGATGTCTGCATGACATTGTATTACCACGTAAAACTCTTATCTTTTTTCTCTACATGTTCAACATGACTGTGTACAATATCTGACATGCATACAAAAACATATAGTGAGATTGTGTAAAGAGAGCGTGTACAATTAGAATGTTATTCTGGCACTAATGCACTTCGTCTTGTTTTCATGCATAGGTTTTGAAAAGTATGTCCAGGTGGATGTTTTGCTCCATTCCTTTCAACAAAATGCATGAATAATTGAATAGTAGAGTGCCATAGGAAAATTTCATATTGCTATGTTTTTTCGTTGAACCAGAATAGCCCTAATGGATCGATATGAATGTAGAGTAATAAGTGATGCAACAAGTGTACAACCTCTTTGTCGTAGCCATGTCGACCTCAGTATCACTGGGTTGGTCGCTGAAGAAGTTGAGGTAGAGGTGGCTGTCGGAGGTGTGGAGGAAAATCTAAGGAATCTATAGACGGTGTCCAGGGCACTGCTATGTTGTGATGGATCACTTTGTCATTGGAGCAGCTCTGGTGAGACATCAAGGCTGAAGCAGCACAAGATAGACATCGTTAATCTCAACTGGGATTCTAATAGCATCTCTAATAGATGATGTAAAATAGATGTAGAATTTACATCACAAAAAACCACCTGACTACAACAGATGAGATAAAAACTATTTACTCTGAACTTAACTGTCGAAACAGAAATTTACTGCGGAATCTGAATGTTATTGTCGAAACTGAACATAATTGTAGCAGAGAGGCACATTACATGTAGTTTAGGGAGGGCCTGCAGTTCATCTTCAACCTGCACCCCCCTGAGTGCCAGCCACCACCGGCAGAACCGCCGGCCCCCGCGCCGCGTCGCCAACCCTAGACAACTCCCAACCTTTCGTTCGCTGCCGCCCCGGCCAGCCCTCTCGCCCCCCCCACCCTGAACCCTAAGATAGATAGTGTGGAACCTCTCCGGCAAGCCCCCCTCCCCCTGCATGTAGTTCTTCCTTAAGTCCGGCAAGCCCCTCCACCCCCTAAAAATCGACTGACCCAAAAAGTCGATTCCGTCGACTGAAGTGTAGCTAAATCGGTGGAGAGCAGCAGCACGGGCGAGGGGGAGAGCACCAGCAGCGCTAGCAAGCGAGCAAGAGCCAGAGCAGCAGCAGCTGGGCAAGCGAGCGAGTGAGCGAGAGCCGGAGCAGCAGCAGCTGGCAAGCGAGCGAGCGAGCGAGTGGCGGAGCAGCAGCAGCAGCATGAGCGAACGAGCGAGAGCTGGAGTAGCAGCAGCAGCGTGAGCGAGCGAGCAAGAGACGGAGCAGCAGCAGCAGATCCGGCTGGTATGGTTGCCGCAGCCGAAGGGGCCTCGCATTAGGGGAGAGCCGCCGTGGGGATGTCGCCCATGGCACCGGCTTCGAGGTAGCCGCCCCATGGGGGTGCGGGATGGACCACCGTTAGCGCTGCGAGGTCGGGTTAAGGAGAAGGTGTGATGCGATGAGTGTACAACCTCTTTGGTGGTGCCGAGTAGGCCTCGGCTTCGTCCAAGGAGTCGGTGAGGATGTTGCGGTTCCGATGGAGCAGTTAAAGGCGACACTGTGGGGATGAACAACCATGATAGACGAGGTGATCGTCGAAGCAGCTCCTTGGAGGTGGAGGGCGGGGCGGCTGAACCGACGGGACGACGAGATGGACGAGGGATCCTCATCCAGGGAGGTGGACGAGGGACGTCGAGCTATTGCGGTGGACGAGTAGTCGAGGAAGAGGCTCCGGCTGGGCAGCGATGAGGTGGGGGACGAAGGAGGGTGGGGTTTCGCGGCTGGAGCAGAGAGGATATTTCAGCCTGGGATTTGGAATGGCGAAAAGGAGGCGATGGGAGGGGGGAACCATGACTTAGGGATGCGCTTGTCCACAGTGTAGGGTGTGTTGCAAAAGTTCCCCCACTGATTTGAACTAGCGGCCATTTGGGCTCAGGGATAGAAGGGGGATTTCGCGTGTCGGAATTTGGCAACCGGAGGGAGTTTTCGTGCGTATTGTAATTTCGGGATAGCAAGACGTGGGTTGTGAAGGCGCTAGTTTTGGGAGCACGATATCTGAATTTTCGAGATATAACAAGGCGCGGGTTGAATTTTAGGGAAAAGCATAACGTGTAATATTGTACTTGTACGAACCAAATCAATTCGCACTTCCCTCAATGAAAAAAATGAAAAAGTAAAACTATTCACACCACAAAAAGAAAGAGTCTTATCCCGTTTTACTATACAAATGCTATTCAAAGCTACTCCCTCCTTGCATCTATATAGCGCCTAATGCGTTTTTCGAGGCTAATTTAACGAAATATTAGAGCAACAATATATGAGATTCAACTTACACAAAGCACACCGTTAAATTCGTGTGTGAAAGGAGCTGTCAATGATATAATTTTCACATTGTTCATGTCATGTACTATTAATCTTGTCAATAGTCAAAGGCGGTTTTAAAAAACGCATTTTGCCCTATATAGATGGAAGGAGGGAGTATGAATCCATGTTATGTCCAATGAAACATTTTTGCTGGCTGTATAATGCATGTAACCTACTCATACCAAGATTTTGGTGCATTCCAAATGTCTACACTGCTGCAATTCAAACTGAATTTGAATTCGTTTCTCTATTTCAATAAGAATCTACAATCATGATTGTTCCCAACTTCAACCATCATTCGTATATTACCTTAATAACACATCCCATGATTACTATAGACATAGATATGAACAATGTGTACTATATGAACTCGAATTCTATGTTTTGAATACACTTGATGTTGATTCCAAATAAGAGTACATTTGATGTACTAACTATATATTCATAATCTAAACCAGGTTCCATACGTACATTATGTTTATCACAAAGTATAGTACCCCACCCCCCACATTATGACAAGTATTTAGCCCTAAGCTGCAAAAGCCACACATAAGTCCAAATTATAATCAATGTTCTATATATTATATGTAGTACTAGCACATTACGGGAAACAGCTAATTTGCCGTCAGGAGGCGTCTTTGCCGTCTGCTTTTCATCGGGCAGACGGCAAAGAAAGGGTTTGCCGTCAACAGAAGACGGCAAAGAAAAACTAACGGCAAAATATACTTTGCCGTCTACGACAAAAAACACAAACAGCGAAGAGCGTACTTTGACATCTACAAAAATAAATACAGACGGCAAAGATCTTTGCCGTCTGTATTTTGTATTATAGACGGCATAATGCATACTTTGCCGTGTGTATTAAAAAAACATAGACGGCAAATATCTTTGCCATCTATAGTAGTAGAGGCAGACGGCAAAGCAAAGAAACACATCTCGCGGATTGATCTCCTGGATCGATTAGGTGGCACGATACTCTCCACATGTTCCCGGATCAGTCTCCCACGCCCCCACGTCCTCTCTCTCCACCCACCAATGCAAGGGCCCCACCAACGACGCACGCCCCACCTACCCACACCCACCATCGAGATGCCCCGCGCCCCCACCCGTGCTTCCCCTGGCACCGCCCACTCCACAAGCCACCGCTGCCTCGCCGGACCCCGTCGCCACTGGCCTCCTCCCGTCTTCGCGCGACTACGCACATCGCCGTCCTCCGCTGGCCTCCGCGCGCCTCCTCCGCCCTCCGCCCAGCCGCCCGCCTCCTCTGCCCTCCACCCGGCCGCCCGCCTCCGCGCACCTTTGACGGCCTCCGCACGGCCGGCCGACTCCGCGCGCCTCCGACGGCCTCCGCCCGACCGGCCGCCTCCGGTTGCCTCCTCCCTGCTCCACACGCCGCTGACGTCCGCCTCCTACAGCCATCCAAGCTAGAGGCCTCGCGGCATCGTCCCTGCCCCGACCGTTCGTCCCTGCCCCGACTGCTTGTCTCCGGACCCCTCGCCGGACTTTTCCGCTCCGTCCCTCGTCGGACTCTGCTGCGGCCGCTCCTCTCCTTTCCCCGCCGCTGCCTGCCCTCGCACGGCCCCACCGCGGCCGAGCCTCCCCGACCTCCTCCTCTCCGCCCCTCGCCGGACTCCGCCGTGGCCGCTCCTCTCCATTCCTCGCCACGACCTCCCCACGCACGACCCCGACGCGGCCGGGCCTCCCCAACCTCCTCCTCTCCGCCCCTCGCCGGACAACGCCGCGACCGCCACTCACCGGACCCACCGCAACCATCCCTCGCTGGATCCCACCGCGCCTGAGCCGCCCCTGGCCGGACCCCGCCACGCCTGAGCTCGCCGCGCCTGAGCCTCCACAAACTCCTGCTCTCTACCCCGAGCACTAGAGCTCCCCCGGCAGTGGCAGCGGTTGCAGGATTTTGCTACTCCGGCAACCACCGAACGCTTCAGTTGACGTAATTTTTAACCTAAAAAAAGCCTGCCGTATTTTTTTTAAGATAAAAAACAAACTTCGCCGTCTGTAGTTTAGTCTTAATGACGGCAAAGGAAACGTTTTGACTGACGGCAAAGACTGCATTCTTTGCCGTCTGTTAGTTATAAGGCTAACGGCAAAGCAGATTTGGCTGACGGTAAAGTCTTTGCCGTCTTCACGATAAAAAGCTGACGGCAAAGTATTCTTTGCCGATTATACTTTGCCGTCTGAGTTTGCCGTCTGCCTCCTAACGGCAAAATCTTTGCCGTCTGGATTTAGGTCTTTGCCGTCTGTGATCCACACACGGCAAATTAACTCTTTCCTGTAGTGGCAAGATGCCCATGCATTCCACGGAACATCACCATAATCAAGGAGAGGCCTTATTTGCAAATGTGGAGAGGGGTGTGGGTATCTGTTTTCAAAATTGCCATAGTTTCCTTCCTATCCGTCAGATATAAACCGGACGACCTATATTGCAGGATGGCAGGCACACCATCATCAACAACTCTGTTTTTTTATAAGAGTAGTGATAAAATATATTATATGTAGTATAACATGTTCATAACCACACCATGTGTATCACCGTTATATATATTCACGCATGCGTCGGTTTAAAACACTATGATACATTCTTCAAATATCCGAATTCACTTTTTATAATGACTTATGATCTCTATTCATCTTTTACACCCACACAATCCTCTTATCTTTGTAGCTAGCGCTAACTTTCTCTCGTGTATGCACACGCCCGAATCCCTTTCACCGTCCGTCAGCATTCTCTATCTCCATCACGCAAATTCATCTTTCCACTTTAGGTCGTTCACCCATGGTGTGTGTAGGCCCCCCAGCTCCATCTTTATGGCACACATCTATCGATATGTCTCTCTAGCCAGGTGTGCCTACAACAAACACAAGTTTCCCCTCTTCTATTATCACCGTCCATGCCTCACGCCCACCACACTTTTCATCGATCTCGTACTCGCACACTCCTCCCCCCTTGATATAGTATGCCTCTCGCACCACCTCCTAGATGCATCCCTCTCTCTCTATCCTTCTCCCAGGGCCTTATTTGCTTCTAACACATACATGCATGTATACCGATCGATCTCCCTACATATACCAAGGTCGACTTAACTATTTCCCCCCCACCCATCGATCGACTTACCTCACAAGTTATGTCTCTCCTTTCTCTGACAAAGGATGATTGATCTTCCTATGTAGTTACGTCTGCTTACCACGGCCATATCGTCCCCCCTCATCATTCCTGCATGCCTCCTGGCCTGTCTCTCACACGCACGTGCACAGACATGCAACCATCCCCTGTCTTATTGATATTGCAGACGTGCCCTCCGTTTGTCTAGAAAGCCTCTCCCACCATTTGTTAGAAGCAACTCCACTACTACCCCCTCCAACACTCTAGCTCTGTCTCTCTCCCAACCTTATTCCTCTCCTACACATATGCATGGATGTCGATTAATCGATCGCCCTTAATACATAAGGTAGGCCTCTCTCCTCCTCCACACATATACCAGCCATTTTACCTCTATAGTTAATTAGGCCTCCCCCCCCCCAGACCGCACACCGATAGTCGAGCGTTGTAGGTAGGTATCCATTCCACATAGACAAACTGCATCTGTCCCATCTCATGTTCTAGTAGGCCAGCCACTCTATATCTTTCATGTGGGCACACACAAATTTGTTAGCACTCTTTATCGATTGTGCGCGCGCACACACACATTATCCTTCTCTTCGATTCTATGGATACCTCAAGCCGATGATACCTCCACTCTCTTCTTGTTGATCGCCCCCTTTATATATATGATATATCGAGCACTTTATTTCACTCATGTTGCATATGTTACTTTTTTGATTGACCCCGCCCTGTGACGCTCCCGATTAAATCATAAACTAATCATGTACGCAAATGTGTACGATCAAGATCAGATACTCATGGGAAGATATCACAACATAACTCTAAAAGTATAATAAGTCATACAAGCATCATATTACAAGCCAGGGGCCTCTAGGGCTCGAATACAAGTGCTCGAACATAAACGAGTCAGCGGAAGCAACAATATCTGAGTATAGACATAATTTAAACAAGTTGCCATATGATGGCTAGCACAAACTGGGATATAGATCGAAAGAGGTGCATGCCTCCTACCTGGGATCCTCGTAAACTACTCCTCGTCGTCGTCAGTGGCCTACACGTAGTAGTAGGCACCTCCAGTGTAGTAGGAGTCATCGTCGACGTTAGCTTCTGGCTCCTGGGCTCCAGCGTCTGGTTGCGGCATCCGAGAAGAAGAGGAAAACGGGGGAAAAGAGGGAGCAAAGCAACCGTGAGTACTCATCCAAAGTACTTGCAAGCAAGGAGCTACACTACATTTGCATGGGTATATGTGTAAGGAGGCCATATCAGTGGACTGAACTGCAGAATGCCAGAATAAGAGGGGGATAGCTAGTCCTATCAAAGACTACACTTCTGGCAGCCTCCATCTTGCAGCATGTAGAATAGAGTAGATTGAAGTCCTCCAAGTAGCATCACATAGCATAATCCTACCAGGCGATCCTCCCCTCGTCGCCCTATGGGAAAGCAATAACCGGGATGTCTCTGGAACTTGTTTGGGTGTGTTTTATTAAGTATCCGGTTCTAGTTGTCATAAGGTCAAGGTACAACTCCAAGTCGTCCTGTTACCGAAGATCACGACTATTCGAATAGATAAACTTCCCTGCAGGGGTGCACCACATTACCCGACACGCTCGATCCCTCTGGCCGGGCACACTTTCCTGGGTCATGTCCGGCCTCGGGAGATCAACACGTCGCAGCCCTACCTAGGCCTAACAGAGAGGTCAGCACGCCGGTCTAAAACCTATGCGCACAGGGGTCTGGGCCCATCGCCCATTGCACACCTGCACATTGCGTACGCGGCCGGTGAGCAGACCTAGCCTTCCTTATACAAGGATAGGCGTTCCAGTCCAACTTGGCGCGCGCCGCTCAGTCGCTGACATCTAGAAGGCTTCGACTGATACCATGATGCTGGTTGCCCATATCTTGTCCCACGTGGCGGTTAGTGCGTATAAGGTCAACGACCCAACTCAGATCAAATACCAAGATCCCGTTAATCGTGTTAAGTTATGTAACCGCAGACGCCGACCAGGGCCAGGCCCAACTGTCTCCTAGGTGGTCTCAACCTGCCCTGTCGCTCCGCCACGAAGATCCACATAGAGGGCCGTCTGGACGAATGTCCTTTCAGCCCCCAATCCGTGAATCACTCGTGGGTACTCTACGAGCCGACCAGACTTTAGTCACTATCTATATAATATGTATATATAGTATATACCCGTGATCACCTCCCGAGTGATCATGGCCCAATAGTATAGCATTGCAGACTGACAAGAATGTAGGGCCACTAATGGTAAACTAGCATCCTATACTAAGGATTTAGGATTGCAGGTAAGGTATCAACAGATATAGCAACAATGACAGGCAATGCATCAGAATAGGATTAACCGAACAGTAACAAGCTACACTACTCTAATACAAGCAGTAGAGATAAGAATAGGTGATATCTGGCGATCAAGGGGGGGGGCTTGCCTGGATGCTCAGCCGAGAAGGAGGGGTCGTCAACACCGTAGTCGTACTGGGTAGCAGCAGCGTCGGTCTCGGTGTCTAGCGAGAGAAGAGGGGTAAGAAACAATAAATATAAAAGCAAAGATATGCATGACGATGCATGACATGACAATGAACGGTGCTAAGTGTGCCCTAACGCGGTAGTAGGTGATACCGGCGAAGGGGGAAAACATCCGGGAAAGTATTCCCGGTGTTTCACGTTTTCGGACAGATGAACCGGATGGGGAAAGTTGCATGTTTTCTATCCTAGGGATGTGTGGCGGACGAACGGGCTATGTATTCGGATTCATCTCATTGTTCTGAGCAACTTTCATGTAGAAAACTTTTTCATCTGAGCTACGGTTTACTTTCTATGTTTCTCAAAAGTTTTAATCATTTTTTGAATTTATTTAAATATTTAATTCTAACATTACCCAGATTAGTGTCTGCTGATGTCAGCATGATGCAATGCTAAGGTCATCAATCAACATTGCGGTTGACTGAGTCAAATCTGACCTGTGGGTCCAGTGGGACCCACATGTCATTGTCAGGGGCACTAAGAGGGGGTTTAGACTAACTAATTGGGTTAATTAGCGGGTGGGGGCCAGTAGTCAGTGAGATATTAAGTTTTTAATGTACTAATTTAATTTATTAGCAATTTTTCTGTTTATTTTTATTCGTTTATGGCGTGGGGCCCGCATGTCGTGGACACAGGGGAGCCACGTCAGCGCTGAGCGAGCTCAACAGGTCAATGGGGCCCACCCGTCAGCGACACAAGGGGGCCCACGCGTGAGGCCAGCTCAGCGATGGCCGACGACTCGTCGGAATCACGCCGGCGAGCTCGTTCGCGGCGGCGCGTCCTCAGGCGTCGTTGGAAATGGCCCACAGGGCATCATTTTGGTCGTGGCAGGGCGCGTTAGAATGGCAAGACGACGACGCGTTGGTTGCTGGTGGTTTCATGGGCTGCGGTGGCCGCAGACGAGCAGTACGACATTGCCAGCGGTGGGGTGTTTCGGGCGAGCAACGGCAACGGCGATACAGCGCGCTACTGGGCAAAATGGAATCGCTAGTCGTACCCTACTCGACGCAGTGAGTTCAACGGAAACATGTCCGTGACCATTTGGTCACCGGAGTCTCGCCGGTGACGAGATCCGCGGTGCTGCGTCCGGGCGCTTCGGGGGCAGCTAGTTGGGGCGCGTGAGAGAGCAAACAGGGAGGAAGTGGGGGCTCAGCGAGCGGCACACACGGTGGCCCATGGGGGTTTAGAAGCAGCAGAGGGCGTCGCCGGAGTTGGTCAAAAGCTGCGGCGAAGCTTGTTGGAGGAGAGGAGGATGACGACGGCGTCGTGGGCATTGCGGAGCTCGATCCAGCCGTATAGTCGAAGTAGAGGAGCGAGGCGGAGCTGTTGGACTCGTCGGGGAGGTGAACGGGTGACGGTGGTCACGTCTACTGCGAGCAGTGGCGAGGAAGGCGTTCGGCCATGGCAGAGAGCAAGGAGCGGCGTGGTGGATCTGAAGGAAGAGGGAGAGGAGTAGCTAGGGTTCTCCCCATTGAAGTGGGGGGCTATTTATAGGGGAGGCAGCACCGGCGGATGGCCGCCACTGCGCCGGTCGGTGCCATGGCGGGCATCGGCCGTTGCCACGGGGGGATTGAATAGGGGAAGGGGGAGTCGGCACGGGTGGGTCGGCCTGGCTGTTGGCTAGCTGGGCTATTAGGCCCAGGGAGAGGGGGGGCTCTTTTTCCCTTTTGTCTTTTGTTTTCTGGTTTAATCCTTTTTCTTTTATTTATTTTCCCTTCTAATTTAATTCATTTTGGAATATGTAGGCCCTTTCTAAAAATGAGTTTCCTACACTATTATTACATGTGCAATATCCGGCACTAAACGAACATTTTTGCTGCAAAGTTTGAAAACTTTGGTTGTCTGCTATATTTTGAATTTGAATTTTGAACCAGTTTTGAACTAACCAAAGATTAGCAACTGTAACGTGTTGCATCATTAGCAGAGTTTCATTGTAGCTTAATTATCCGGGCGTTACATATCTCTTCCACTACAAGAAATCTCGTCCCGAGATTTAGGAGGGAGAAGGACACAGTGCAGGGTATTCATCAGGCAGGCGATCCTCGCATTCCCAAGTGGCTTCATATTCAGAATGGTGCGACTACGGGACCTTGAGGAACTTGATCGCCTTCTGACGTGTGCGGCGTTTAGCTTGGTCAAGAATGCGAACCGGATTCTCTTTATAGGAGAGGTCCTGTTGCAACTAGAGCACTTCTTGATCCACTGCTCGGATTGGGTCCTTGTAGCAGCGGCGGAGTTGTGACACGTGGAACACATCGTGAACCTGAGAAAGGTTCGGCGGAAGCTCCAGTTGGTATGCCACTTTTCCACGCCTTTCCAGAATAGTGAAAGGACCTATATAGCGAGGAGCTAGCTTGCCCTTGATCCTGAAGCTGTGAGCACCCTTCGTTGGTGTGACTCGAAGATAACCCTTTTCGCTAGGTTGATAGACCATGTCCTTATGATGACGGTCATACTGACCCTTCAAACGCGACTGAGTAGTCTTAAGATTCTCGTGAATAATGCGGGCTTGTTGTTCGGCATGTTGGATAATATCCGGACCGAAGAGTGCACGTTCCCCAGTTTCTGACTAGCTCAGAGGGGTTCGGCAATTTCGTCCATATAACACTTCGAAGGGGGGCATCTTCAGACTAGGTTGATAGCTATTATTATAAGAGAACTCAGCATACGGGGGAGATTCCTCCCATTTCTTGCCGAAGGAAATAACACAAGCTCGAAGCTTGTCTTTGAGAATTTGGTTGACGTGTTCAACTTGCCCTTGCGACTGAGGATGAAAAGCAGTGCTAAAAGACAGATGAGTTCCCATAGCTTCTTGGAAACTTGCCCAGAATCTTGAAGTGAATAAACTGCCATGGTCTGAACTGATAACCAGTGGGATACCATGTAGTGAGACAATTCTGGACATGTAGAGAGTTGCTAGCTGACTGGCATTGATCGTTTCTTTGACATCCAGAAAATGTGCAACTTTAGAAAGCTGGTCAATGACGACTACAATAGCATCATTACCTTTCTGCGATTTGGGAAAACCAGTGACGAATTCCATTTCAACATGGTCCCATTTCCATTCAGGAATGGAAATAGGTTGCAGGGTTCCAGCAGGCCTTTGATGCTATGCTTTGATACGATGACAAACGTCACACTCAGCAACATAACGAGCAATATCTTGCTTCATATTAGACCACCAGAATCTTTGTTGAAAGTCTTGGTACATCTTGGTGGTGGCGGGATGAATAAACAAAGGGGTATCATGATCTTCCTTCATAACACTTGGAGTCAGATTCAGTTTTTCCCTCTTACTCAGAACCACTAGGCGACCTTTGAAAAATAAAGGGCCTGCATCATCAACAGTGAAGAATGAGGGCTTTCCTTCTGCGAGATAACGTTTAGTACTCTCGACTTCATCGTCACATTTCTGTATCCATTTGATGGTGTCCAAAAGATCTGGTCTAGCAACTAGGGTATTGAGGGAACCCTAGGAAACAACATGGAGGTTCATTTTTTGGAACCCTAGGGAAGGTGGAGTGAGTGCACCAGGAGGAACAATATGGAGGTTCAGCTTCCTGAATTCTTCAACAAGCGAGGGCTGAACTTTGTGAACCTGGAGGTGGTTGAAGGAAGACTAGCGGCTCAAGGCATCAACCATTACATTAGCCTTGCCTCGGGTATACGAAATACCCAAGTTAAAATCTGCAACAATCTCCATCCATCTCTGCTGACGGAGGTTCAGGTCCGTTCAAGAAATGTGAGATACTTCAGACTTTGGTGGTCGGTGAAGATCTCGCAACAATTACCGAGAAGGTAATGTCGCCACTGTTTTAGTGCATGTATAAAAGCAGCAAGCTCGAGGTCATGAACTGGATAGTTCTATTCATGAGGGTGCAATTGTCGAGAGGCATAAGCAATCACCTTACGCTCCTCCATTAGGACAGCGCCTAGGCCTTGACGTGAAGCATCACAATAAATGACGAAGTCCTTCTTAGTATCAGGTGGAGCAAGCGCTGGGGTAGAAGTCAACTTGTCTTTGAGCGCCTGGAAACTTTCGTGACACTTTTCTGTCCACTCAAACTTGATGCCCTTATGAAGCAGGTTAGTCAGAGGTCTAGCGATCTTGGAGAAGTTCTCGACGAATCGACGGCAATAGCTGGTGAGTCCAAGGAAACTTCTGACTTGCTTGACATTCTTCGGAGGAGTCCAATCGAGAATAGCCTGAACTCGCTCGGGGTTGACGGTCATACCATCCTTGGAGATGACATGCCCAAGATAGGTTACTTCGGGGAGCCAGAATTCGCACTTGGAGAACTTGACATAGAGTTGATGCTCTCTAAGCTTTTCTAGAACAAGACGAAGATGTTCAGCATGTTCTTCTTCACTCTTGGAATATACAAGAATATCATCCAGATAAACCACGACAAACTTGTCGAGGTATTCCATCAAGATATAGTTCATTAGACGAGAGAAGGTGGCTGGAGCATTGGTTAACCCAAAAGACATGACGGTGTACTCGTATGATGAATAGCGAGTCACAAATGCGGCCTTCGGGATATACTCTTCGCGAACACAATTCTGGTGGTACCCCAACCTCAAGTCAAGTTTAGAGAACACTGACAAACCAGCCAGTAGATCATATAGATCATTGATTCGAGGAAGAGGATATTTGTTCTGAATGGTAGCTTGGTTAATAGGACGGTAGTCTTGGACAAATCGGTTTGTCACATCCTTCTTCTTGACAAAAAGAGAAGGTGCCACTACTAGGAAAAGGCCTATAGAAGAAAGGGCCACTAATGGCGCACCGGACATGTGGTGCGCCACTACTATATAGCAGTAGCGCACCATGTGCTGGTGCGCCATTAGTGTGAAAGACAGTAATGGCGCACCAGACACATGATGCGCCACTAGTAACAATTTTTTTTATTTTTCCAAACATACTAATGGCGCACCATGGCACAGTGCGCCATTACTAGTTCTAACTAGTAATGGCGCACCAGCCACACAGTGCGCCACTACTATATTTTTTTTTGCAAAACTACTAAGGTCGCACCAGGGAATAGTGCGCACTGTGCCCTGGTGCGCCATTAGTATATTTTTGTTTTTGCAAAACTACTAATGGCACACCAATAGCAGGTGCGCCATTAGTAACCAGGGTTACTAATGGCGCATTTGTAGGTGGTGCACCATTAGTAACCTGGGACCAGCTAGATATTTTGGACAGCCACACCTACCCACTCACTTTCCCCACTCCATTCTCTCCACCTCCTCCTCCAAGCTTGTCTCGGCTGCCTCCTCCTCCTCACCTCATTTGCACCATAGATTCATCCAAATTAAGTGGTTAAATTACCTTTTTTTGATAGGTAAGTAAGAGGGAAGCTATCTTTATGTTGTTCTCCCTCCAACAACGTGCACATGCACTTTTTATGGCCTAGCTAGATCTATGTATGTTTGTGGTGTTGCATATATGTTTGTGTTTGTAGGTACGGGTATTTGAAATGCGATAGTTGCCAATATTTTGCCGGAATGTTGATTCATTTCAGTTTCGGCGAGAATTTTGGCACTATGCATTCTTTTTGGTCCTATTTTTAGGGAAAGTCATGCCAAATTTTTTCTTGGTTCTAAAATATCGCTTTTGCTCTACCCATGCAGCGACCATGGTCCGCACGATGACCGAAGGCATCGTGAATAGGTTTTTGAGCTTCACGAAGGCCGAGATGCTTCAAAAGAACCAGATGGAGATAAGATGTCCGTGTCGAAGATGCAAGCTCAAGAGCCTTATTGCGGACCCGGATTCCGGGCAGGTGCGGGACCACCTGCTCTTGCGTGGTTTCATGGATGGCTATCGGTGGCAAGGTGATGAAGATGACTACGAAGTCGTCCATGGGGGCCAGGCAAGAAATGAGGAAGGGCAGCAAGACAACCACCGCGGCTCGGGCGGGCGAGAAGACGAAGAATCTCCAGGACATGATCACGACGGTGATGCTGTACAGAGTCATCATGTAGAAGATGCCAGACATGATAATGAGGAAGATGCCGGATCAGACGAAGGGCATGATGATGAAGATGAAGATGCCGGCGGAGCAGACGACGATGGACCATCGATGGGCTGGGTGCAGGACACTCATATTCAAGAGCTGGTTCTCAAGCAGACGGATAATACAAGAGCTGCCGCCCGAGAGAAAGCCAACTGGAGATAGACGCGGTTACTCCATTGTATGAAGGATGCAAGCCTGAGGAAACCTGCTTGAAAGTAACGCTCATGGCTGTGGAGATGAAGGTAAAACACAAAATGACCGACGCATGCTTCAACGAGAACATGCCATTCTCGCACGAACGTCTTCCCAAGGGGAACAAGTGGCCGACCAGTTTCGAGGAGGCGAAGAAAATCGTGTGTCCTCTGGATTTACTGCACGTGAAATACCATGTGTGCATGGACAATTGCATCATTTATCGAGACGAGCACGCGGAGTATACCATATGTCCGGTGTGCAGCGTCACTCGATACAAGAAGAGGAAGAAAGCTCCTTGAAAAGTGGTTTGGTACTTTCCGATCACTCCTCATCTGCAGCGGTATTTCGCTGACCCTAAGGTAGCAAAGCTCCTGCGTTGGCACGCGGATAGGGAGGAGAAGAAACGAGAAGATGACACAAATGATCTGGAGATAAATAAAAAGACAAGATGCTGAGTCAGCCTAAGGATGGGAGCCAGTGGCAAGCATTGAGCTTCGAACACCCAGAATTTCTGAAGGATCCAAGGAACATCGTGCTGGGCGCGAGCACCAACGGAGTCAATCCGCTTGGCAGCCAGAGAAGCACACATAGCACCTGGCCTGTGTTTGTGTGGATGTACAACCTTCCCCCCTGGTTGTGCATGAAGAGGAAGTACATTCACATGAGTATGCTAATTGAAGGGCCGAACAACCAGGGAACGACAACAATCTGTATTTGGGGCTGCTAAAAGAGGATCTAGACAGGCTGTGGAAAACGACAGCCAATACGTGGGACGCCGCAGAGAAAGAATATTTCCCTATGAGAGCCGCACAGCTCACGACGGTGCACGACTATCTTGGTTACGGATATCTCGCGAGGCAGGTGGTCCACGGATTTTCTGGATGCGTCAGGTGCATGGATGACACAACGACGCCCGACTAGATAGAGATCCTGGGTCTTTGAAAACCGTGTTCATGGGACATCGAAGGTGGCTTCGCGATGATGACCCGTGGAGGAAACACAAGGATCTGTTCGATGGTGAAACCGAACCCTGAAGACCCCCGCGTACGAGGAGCGGCGAGGAAATAGACGAGCTGTTGAAAAATTGGAAAGATTGCCCACTGCTGGGAAAGAAGCAAAAGACGCTAGAGCCGGGAAAGAAGCAAAAGGCGCCAGAGCCGCTGCTGAATGTATGGAAAATGAGGTCTGTTTTCTGGGACTGGCCGTACTGGAAGATCCATCGTGTGCCTCATAGCCTTGATGTCATGCATATCACAAAGAACGGTGCGAGAGTCTGCTTGGTACTGCTCAACATGCTAGAGAGGACCAAAGATGGGCCGAAAGCAAGGGCAGACTTGAAATCAATGGGCATCAGGGAGGAGCTTCACGCTAATGATCATGATGATGATGATGAGGCGAAGCAGGACACGGAAGGTCGTCGCAAAGGCAAAAAGGCCAAGAAGACCGGAAATGACTACCCTCCCGCATGCTTCAGTCTAAGTCAGGAGGAGATCGATCAGTTTTTCATCTTCCTCGTAGGAGTAAAACTCCCTTACATTTACCCGGGGAAAATAAGCAGATACCTAGACCCAGCGAAGCAGAAGTTCAGCGGGATGAAGTCTCACGACTATCACGTGCTGATGACGCAGATACTTCCAGTTGCAATCCGTGGGATCATGGACGCGCACGTCCGTGAAACGCTATTTGGCCTATGCAACTTTTTTGACGTCATCTCTCGGAAGTCGATTGGCGTGAGGCAACTTAGAAGGCTACAGGAAGATATCATGGTGATACTATGCGAGCTTGGGATGTACTTCCCGCCCGCATTCTTCGACGTTATGGTGCATCTGCTAGTCCATATCGTGGTGGATATCATCCAACTCGGGCCGACATTCCTGCACAGCATGATGCCGTTCGAAAGGATGAATGGTGTCATCAAAGGATACGTTCGCAACATGTCACGTCCGGAAGGAAGAATAGCCAGGGGCTTTCTGACCGAAGAGTGTATCTCCTACTGCACGAATTATCTAGGCATCAAGAACCCCATTGGTCTGCCCGTCAACAGGCACCTCGGCAGGCTCGCTGGATGGCGTCACCATGAGGGTCGCCGCGAAATGCATGTCAACTTCGAAGGTCGACTCGCCGACTTTGAAAGAGAAAACCTAGTCGTGCTACAACACATAGACGTGGTCGATCCTTGGGTGGTAGAGCACAAAACCTTTATTGAAAAGACGTACAATGACCGAGGCCAACAGAGGACGGATCGAGATATAATCGAAGAGCACAACCCATGTTTCACGCGTTGGTTCAAGCAGAAGCTTCTGTCGTACCCACATGACGTATGAGGCGGAAGAACAACTCATATTCACCTTGTCACAGGGCTCCGAGCACAACCTGATGACATATGAGGCGTACGATATCAACGGCTACACATTCTACACCGAGGGAAAGGACATGAAGAGTGATGGTTATCAGAACTCCGGGGTAACGATGGAATTCTACACCGGTAACGACAAGGACATATACTACAGAAGGATCGAGGAGACCTGGAAGCTGAGCTACGCTGGAGACAAGACCGCTAGTCGTGTCGGTGCCAAGCCATGGCAAGAACGCCGCAACGCTATCGGACATGCCGGACATCCCTATGGCACAGGATCCGGACATGCATATGGCACAGGATCCGGACGACGACGACAACGACGACGGTACATTTACCAACGTCGATAAGTACTTTGCCGAACATGGGTACGGTGACGAGATCTGCGGGCCTCCTTCTCAAGAACCTAACCAAGACGACCGCGATCTAGTTGGTACGGCGGAGAAACCCAATTGCAACAGGCGTCATCTGACGTTCAGTTCTCAGGAGACGCCTCCAGCTGCCGCCTTCACCGAGCCTCAGATAGCTGAGGTGCGAAATATTATCAGCCCCAACACGCTCAAGAAGGCGGTCTGTGAGCAGAACTCGATCCCACTACAATAGATCAAGAAGAAGGGACGGAAATGAAAGACTAACAAGGGCGTCGGTGTGAGCCAGCCGGCACCGAGTATGATCCGTGCTCAGGACGGGCCACCTTCACCTAAGGATATATCGAGGAGGGTGCATGTGGCGGGTAGGGCGATGCTACCAACAAATATGCTCAATGCTGCAATTGGTGCTATCTGGAGTCTGCATGACATTGTTCTTTCTTTGGAGAAGCGGCGTCTCTCCAAGAATGATGTGGCATACCCGGTTTTCGTGGCAAAGGTGCTAGAGGGCAAGGGCTTTGTGGATAGCGCCATCAGGGGTATGATCGTCCTGCGGTTTGATGACATCTTTGCTATGTTTAACCTTCATCCACTGCACTACACCTTCGTTCGGCTGTTTTCGCTGAGTATGGAGATGCAGATCATTAGAGACAAGACCCCGGACATCGGGATAGTCGACCCCTTCTACATGCGTGCCAAGATCTTGGGCAGCGCTGGGGACCGGCAAGTCGCAAGTTCACACCTCGAAGGCGTTATTCTGGCAAACCCAGATAAGGATAACTTCCTCGTGCCTTACTTTCCTGAGTAAGTCATCCCCTAACCGCCCGTAACATATTATTTCTTAGATTTTGATCGTTCTTTTTTTTCTAACATTCCGTGTTCTGTGCAGTGACACACATTGCACACTCATCCTCTTAAGCCTGAAATATTCCATGGCCACGTATTTTGACCCGGACCTTGACTCCAAGATAGACTACACAAATATCAAGAAAGTTCTTGATGATGCTCTCCCCAGCTAAGCCACATCTGGAGGCAACTTTAATAGGCCAGTTCGTTGGTACGACAGGCACCTGTTCACCCTACGACGCGTTCCTCGTCAAGCAGCCGGGCGGTCAGAAGGATGCCTACTGTGCCCTCCATCACATGCGGGCGATCGTACGGGACCATAATCACCTTCTGCTACCAAATAATCTCAAAGATTGGGCCGCAAGCTTGGCGGCAATCCAGGACACGGACATCTGACAAGAATTCTTTCGCATCCAGTCGGAGTTTGCAGAAATCATCCATCAAGATGTCCTTCGTACCTCGGGGCAGTTCTACCTCAGATATCAACCGTCCAACAGTGAGAAAGACACAACGCTACAAATGCAGGCTGACAACGCCCGCGACTTCATGACCATCACGAAAGACGGCGGCTTCATCTACACTCCGGTCCCATGAGTCGAGTCGAAAGTAGTGATGCTATGTATAGTTCTGAAACATCGATTAGCTCATGTTGTAATTAAACTTTAATGAACTTGTATGTCTCTTTTGTTTGGACAGTCGTTCAACTTAGATGTAATCGATGCTATTTATTAGTAGGACCATGAATCGTGCTATTAATGTCTTGCTTTTCTCTTCCGATCCTTTTGTTGCATACTTATATGTTGCTTATGTATTGTGTATTGTTTGGCTAGTGCATAGAGATGTCGTCGTATGTCATGTACAAGGGTAAGGTTCCAAGAGTCTACGACGACTGGGAGGAGTGTCGGAGACAGGTTCACCGTTTCAGCAGTAACATTTTCAAAGGGTACACCACTAGGGCGGAGGCGGAATCTAGATACGCGCGCTATCTAGCGGAGAGAGGAGGGAGCATTGGAGGAACCGGATGAAGACCAGTTTCATCGCGATGATGCTCATGGTGATGACCGCAACTCTCTTCTATGTGATGGTAGTTTAGATGATCGATATTGACTTGTAATGTGAAGACAAACTCGCTACTCGCGGTCTCGAGACTTGTAATGTTCTATCTTTGTTCGGTCTTTTGAATTCAGAGACTAATATGATGAATTGTATTCAGAGACTAATCTTCTATTGTATTCGATGAATCTCCTGCTGCTGTGTGGTGCTGCCTATATTCTGTCCAATAATATATTTTGTAACCTGTGCAAATATCAGAAAAGAAAAAAAATCCCTAATATTCATACTAATGGCTTTCATACTAATGGCGCACCACTCAGCACTCTAATGGCGCAATGTAGAAAGGATACTAATGGCGCATCACCCCAAAAGTGCGCCATTAGTATGCCAAAGCACATGGGTAAATATGCCCCACTTGGATACACGTTACACATTACACGTACGCATAACATGCAAGTATAGACAACAAGGTTGTCGGATCCCACAAATAGCAATACACGTTACATGTACGCATAACATGCAAGTATGTGCTGTACAACATGGCATCACAACATAACGCAAACTCATATAGATAAAGGCCTAGAAGAGCCACATGGCATTAAATACAAACAGGGGTCACATGACCCATCATTCAGAGCATACAAGCAACGGAAGCATTACATGTCTGAGTACAGACAACTACAAAAGAAAAAGGCTGAGAAGCCTGACTATCTACAAGACCATCCCAAGGGTACAAGATCGTAGCTGAGGTAACAAGCTACTCGTCGAAGTCCGAGCGGAACTAATAGTAAGACCGAAATCTCCGCTGCAAAAACATAAATAAAGCAACGTGAGTACAAAGGTACTCAACAAGACTTACATCAGATCCTATCATACATGCATTTGTATCAAGAAGGTAATGTGGGGTTTAGTTGCAGCAAGACAGCTTTGACTCAGTGGCTATCCTGTTCTACGACTACGAGAAACTTCTTTGAGGTGAAGCAGCGTACATGAGTCCACTAATCACCACATCAATACACTACTATGGATTCATTCCCGTCTCCCTACGAGAAGGCCACCCATAGCACTCACACTTGTCTTGAGCATTTTAGAGTATCCACTTCAAGTTGTCTATGTACCGCGTAAGCATCCAAGAAGTCCATAAACATGGACCCGGCTCTTCGAATAGATCATGTTAACCCTGCAGGGGTGTACTTCTTCACACACGCTCTCGCCACTTATCGCCATGTACACATCATGTATCTCGGCAACCTTCAAGCGGAAGCCTGGCGAGGTGTCGGCCACGACCTGAGTAACCACACAAGACTCTAGCCCGGGTTTATCGCCTATTCGGGTTCCATCTGCAAGGAGATCCGGCCAGGGTGTCGCTCACGGCCCCAAACGATGTGTGCAGGGTTCCCGAGCCCACCATCCGGGTGCCACTAGGTACACCAGGCCACGTGTGCCTAGTCTGTCCCAAGCCCACCCTGCCGGGTGCTACTTGGCAGAAAAATAGCACTACCTACAAACACCAGAAACTAGTTGCAACTCCTGGACAGATACCAAGTTGGTTAATAAGTCGAGAGGGGCCGAGTTACCGGAACCCAATGTGTGGTAGTATCGAGTCATTGGACTACATACATAGAACTCAGTGCTAAAGGACGGTTCCAGTGAGACAACCCAGCATGTACTCCTACATGGCCTCTCACCGCTACCTTTACCAAATTGTGTTCACACACTTCACTCTCAAAGATCGTAACGTAGCAATCGCACTCCAATTCATTCCCAATGAATCAGACGACACAACTCTAAGCAATAGCAGGCATGGCATGGTAGGAACACAACATGGCTCAATCAACTCCTACACATGCTAGTGGGTTTCAACTATTTACTGTGGCAATGACAGGTCATGCAAAGGAATGGGTTCAACTACCGCAGCACAAAGTAGCAGATGAATCGTTGTTGTCCTGATGCAATAACTGAGAGCAGGAGCGAGAGAGTAGGATTGTATCGGAATGAACAAGGGGGTTTGCTACTGATAATGTCTCAGTCAATATGAATGAATCACACCGATGGAGAATTGCTACTGTCCTGCTTTGTTTCCCATTAAGATAAGGTAGATCAGTAGATGCTTTTCTTCTAGGAGTACAAGTCATCAACCGTTATTTCTCAGTAATTGTTTCCCTTATACCTATTGTTTCTTATAGGGATATCAAAATTAAAGCTCGGTTTTATTCCGACTTCGATTTTAGGTGAATTGCACAAAAGGAGCCAATGTGTCCAAGGCAAACTGCTGCATTACTGGGTCTAGTTGGTTGTTCCACTTTGCAGAAAGAAACAATCACTGTTTGCGCTACATTACAGAAGGAATGACCGAGAAGCTTTACAGAGTATTATTAGACGCTGGTGACATGACTAGTCTGCAGAGAGCATTGGCAATTCTACAACACATGGAGTGCACTCGGCAAAAAGTGCCCAAATAAGTACAAGAATCCATGACAGGACTCCACGATCATAGGCATTACATATTTTGAATGGGGAAAGCTAGTCAAAGTTTAATCATTGATGTTAGCAAGAAGACGTTAGTTTAATATATTGGAATTGGAAAACCTTGTCAAAATTTGCTCATTGATGTTAGCTAGAAGACATGCATTTGATATTTTTGAGTGGGACGCCCTTACTGTGAGCAGCATCGATTGCTCTTTCCTATTGCTGTGTTTAGTTTAGAAGTAAAAAGTTACTCTACTGAGATATTCCTGTGTTAAGAGTTTGTTCTGCAGATTGTCTATGTAATGCCAGGCCTTGTGTTTGATTGCAAAGTTGAGCTTGGAATGTTGTGGCATGCGGCATCACGAGCTGTTCACCGTGCCTCCTGAGAATAATGCTTCTTATTGTTTTGCATGTCGATCTAATGCCAGTTATTTTCTTGTTAAGAACATCACCTCTTACGTTGTTTTCGTGCTTAAGAAGTTCATCGTCTTATGTTTCATTCATAGCCTATACGACAAGTCGGGTAGGTTAGACGTGAAACCATATTATCTTCCGACCAACTCATCATATTAGGTCATGATTGGATTGTTGTTTTCCAACCAAAGTGCTTGTAAAACTGACGCTTGTAAATAAAATCAGATTGTCTCGGGCGAAGCGCTTGGTTGGTCGATTTCGACTAGTTAAATATAAATTGGTCTCTCAAATTACACGCGTAACCCGCCGGATTTACTTACAGACCTCGGGCCCTCTGTTTCATTACTCCTGTATTTTACGCGTTGTTTGTGATGATGAGTAAATTACACTTGTATGTTAATACAGGTGTGAAATAAACCAGAGCTCCCAAGCTCGGCCTTACTGTTTCATGTCATCTCAGTTTCTCGAAGGTGCTCATAGGTGGTCGTTGATCCTGGCTTCCTGAATGAGCAGCGAGCGATGTATCAGACCATCCGTAGGGCCCGCGAGGCCCTGTCCATCGTCCTTCGAGTTGTTGCGCTCGCCATGGCGCCGAGCATTGTTAACATCGTCAACGAACATGAGGATTCAGGAGATGACTTTATTTTGACTGGATACACTAGGGATCCACGAGGGCCATAGCCGTACCTACGCAAGTGCCTCCTTATTATGTACAATTAATTTTTTTTTGCTTCCTCCTGGTTTCCAGACATCACGGTCCCACACCATTGTCAACCTATGTAGTCAATATAAACGAGAGAATTGCACAAGGTGAGGTTGACAGCTGGGACCAAGCAGCTCGAGAAGTATTTGTGTTTTGAGGTGTGAGCACTGCAGAGTTTTTCTTGAGCGATGTTTTCATTGTTGTTCAGAGGAGAGCAGGGTATTAACTGGGCGGGCTGTGGCCCGTCTAAGCCTAGGCCAGATATCCAGCCCATATATTATTATTTTTCATCCTGAAAATGACTAGCCCAGCTATACTTCTTCTTTGAGGAATACCCGGGCAAGGTCAACTTGTTCTTCTCTGCCCCGCTGGGCTGTAAATCTTTCCTAGGAGGGATGCATTAGGCTTAACAGGAAAATGCGCTTTAAGAAATACTAAATGGGATGTAATTATAAAAACTGGGCAATAGCTATAAAAAATGCACCAAACACGTAATTAGTTTATAAAATATTATTTTTTGGATTTTGAAAATTTTAATTTCATTAATTGTTGCGCACGCAATGTTTTGTTGGATTTTTGCGTAATACATATTTATATTGAAATTGTATTTAATCTGACTAAAAATTTTGGGATAAAAATATTTTGGATCGCATCAAAATGTGGGAAATTTTATTGAATTCTGTTTTGAACGGTTTGCTGAAATTGTTAATCGTTGTCCTAGCTAGAAAATGGGTTGTACTTTTAACAAACTGTAAATATGCTGTTGTAAATTCCATTAGAATTCAAAAATGGGTTGTACATTCTTACAAATCGCAATGGGCACTAAGTTCTCTGCCACACACTTGTGGGCCTACTAAGTTGACGCGTCCCCTAAAAAAAGTAAGTTGACATGTATGCAAGGCTTTGTCAACTTATAGTCAACACACGGTTCTAACAGCAGTAGCCGTTGGATGTCCATCCAATGGATGTCGTGCTTCGTCTTTAATCTCGGATATTCTGTTTCAGCCACCCAAAAAATGATTCCTCCCCCTGACATCTGGGGGCACCATTTCAGGGGTTGACCTGTGGGCCTACTAAGTTGACACGTACCAAGGGCTTTGTCAACTTAGTCAATATAAACAATTCTAGCTATAGTGACCGTACGATATCCATCCAGCTGCTGTCGTTCTTCGTCAACCTCTGGTCTTCTTGCTCTAGTCGCCGAAAGCAGCGCCGGTCGTGCCGCCTGCTCCTGCCTCCCATGGCCGGCTGTGCTGCCGCGGAGGGGTCACACCCCCTACTACTCCCACCGATAGCCAGGCTATCCCTCCACTCACCCACACCCCCTGTTACTCTGCGGTGATGGCAGCCTCACACCCAAGCCGAACCAGTGAACCCTCGTACTCCTCTCCGCGTGGGCATCCACTTCCACGTCTTCCCCGGCTCCGCATTGTCCTGTTCCTAGGCCTCGTCGTCGACCACCGCCCTGGTGCTCTTGGCGCGGCGTGGTCCACATGGTCAAGGAACGACTTCCATCGGACATGGACTGTACGTGGAGAGACTGACAGCTGGGTCCAGGGCCGCACACAAGAAAATGCCTCCTTATTACGTGCAAAATAATGATTCCTCCACTTGGCATATGGGACCCATCGGAAGGGCCTCTGTATTTCGCGAAAAACGTTCCCCCCACTGACAGGTCGGACCCACCAGCTAAATATTCGCACGCAAGGAAGTGCCTCCTTATTATGCACAAAAAAATGAATACTCCCCCTGCTAGCTGGGACCCAGCATAGTGGGAGGCTGACTTGTGAGCCTACTAAGTTGACTAGGACGGAGGGCTTTGTCAAATTAGTCAATGTGAACAATTCCAGCTCAAGTGACCGTATGATGTCCATCCAACGGCCGTCGTGCTTCTTCAGCCTCTTGCCTTCTTGCTCCAGCCGCCCAAAGCAGCACTACTAGAAAAATAGCTATAGCCAATATGGACACTAATGGCGCACTATACATGTGGTGCGCCATTACTAAATAGTAATGGTGCACCATGTGTAGGTGCGCCATTAGTAACTAAAACAGTAATGGCGCACCAGGTGAAAAGTGCGCCATTACTAAGTTTGACCAAGGTTTGACCCAGTCATACACATAGTAATGGCGCACTTTGTATAGCTGCGCCATTACTAAGTTGACATAATAATGGCGCGCCTTTACAAAATGCGCCATAACTATGTGTATGACTGGGTCAAACCTTGGTCAAACTTAGTAATGGTGCACTTTGCATAGGTGTGCCATTACTATATCAAACTTAGTAATGGCGCACCTATACAAAGTGCGCCATTACTAACTTTGACCAAGGTTTGACCAAGTCATACACATAGTATGGCGCACTTTGTGAAGGTGCGCCATTACTAACTTTCTAGGTGGCCGAAAATTTCACCAAATGCACCCCCCTGGACCGCCTTTTCAGTTTTAAAAAAATAAAAGAAAATTATGGAAATGTCAAAAAAAATTAAAAAAATTAGGTTTCCATGTGATATGTTGTCTAGTTGTTGGGAAAATTTACAAATATGAATTTCGACTTTATTTGCAAAATCTCTCTGAAATTTAGTAAAATGGGCATAACTTTTGCATACGAACTCTGATTAAAAAGATTTATATATGAAAATCATCTACTCGAAAAGTTACATCCAAAAAACCTAACAGAATAAAAGATACTGGGCTTTTAAGATCTAGAGGGGGATAATGGAAAAAAGTCAAACTTAGTAATGGCGCACCATTTGCTAGGTGCGCCACTAGTAACAGAAAAAAAATTGGTTTCCAATTTTTTTGGAAAAAATGTTCAAAATATGATACGTAATATGACCGGGAAGTTTAAAATATTTTTTCAAAATTTCATCACACTCATGAACATGAACAAAGTCCTAGACATCAACAAGGTTTAATAGGATTGATATGATACCTATATCAACAAGTACCTGTTAAGTGAGCTGGTGCTGGGTTGGATAAAACTGAGAAGTTAAGCGTGCTGGCGCTGGAGTAGTGTGACGATGGGTGACCTTCTGGGAAGTTTGACTATGGAGTGCGATTTGACTTGAGATTAAGCATATTGTCCCCAGATTAAGCCATAGGGCGTGTTTGGTTGCCAGCACCAAGCCCAGCCTGGCCCGAGCGGGAAGGGAGAGGCCTGTTTGGTAGACTGGTTTTCCTGTTGGGCCTGCACCACATGATTGTCAATGCAGCCCACAGCCTCACTCGCTGGAAACCCTGGGATCGGCAGTTTCAAGCGAGCCAGGCTGAGTGCGGCGCGAGGTCGCACGGGCGGGAGCGAGGCGCGGGCGAGGGGCGATGGCGGGATATGGAAATCTAGCGCGCCGTCCCGGCAACAAATTAGCCTCACCCCCCTTTCACTCGCTCACACATAGCCACTACCCCCCTTTCTTCACAACTGCCTCACCATCGCCGGCGGCTGCGATTCCAGATCTACGCTAGAGGGGACGGTAGCGGCGGTGGCGGAAGAGGCGGCGGTGTTTGCGGCATATCTGGTGCCGGTAAGCAGCACCCCCTCCCCCCTTTGTTAGCTCAGTGGTTAGGTCGTTAAGCTAGGTGTAGGATCGATTTCCCACTGAACGAAACGTCCATGTCGACTAGGTTATGGACGCACGGATGAGGCTGATAATCCAGGCAGCAGCACTGATTAGTGTGATTCAGGCATGGGTGATGTTCATGCACCAGAGAGCTGTTCGTCGTGCTGGAAGACCTTTGGTTCGCTATGGTCGATTGTTTCCCCGGGAACAGGAGAGGATGCAAAATCTGAACTACATCTACATCTGCAATGACGTCGAGGCTATGTGGATGCTTAGAATGAAAAGAGCAGCATTTGCCAGGCTTGTTGATACCTTCAAGAGCAGGGGGCTATTACAAGATAGCATCAAAACCAGTGTCGAAGAGCAAGTGGACATGTTCCTCCATGTTTTTGGCCTTAACCAGAGGTTCAGGGTCATTCACAACACATTCAGGAGATCAATGGATACCATCTCTAGGTACTTCAAGCAAGTGTTTTTTGCTATTGGGGAGCTTAGAGGAGAGATGATCAGTAGACCATCTGGTCAGACTCCACCCAAGATTCGCGGAAGCCCAAGATGGTATCCATACTTCAAGGTGAGCATTGACAATATACACTTTTCATGGCTTGATATGCTTGTATTGTTCAAGTTGAGCACTAACACAGGCTTGTGATGCCATTTTCAGGACTGCATTGGGGCAATAGATGATACTCATGTCCTTTGCCCGAGTTCCTAGGTCACAGCCTGCAGACATGTGGGGAGGAAGCACTACACAAGCCAGAATGTGCTTGCTGCTGTTGACTTTGTTCTAAGGTTCACATATGTGTTGGCTGGCTGGGAGGGGTCAGCGCATGATGCTAACATTCTCACTGACAACATGAGTCGACCTGATGGGTCAACATCCCTGACGACAAGTTCTACCTTGGAGATGCTGGCTATGCATGTCGGCAGGGTATTCTTCCACCCTTCAGGAAAACAAGGTACCATCTCAACGAGTTCTCTGGTAGGAACTTTCCTAGGACTTTACAAGACTTGTTTAATCTTAGACACTCCAGCCTTAGGATAACTGTTGAGAGGGCATTTGGAGCTCTGAAGAATAGGTTTAAGATCCTGGATCAGAAGCCATTCCACCCATACTCCACTCAGGTTAAGCTAGTTCTTGCTTGTTGCCTTCTGCATAACTGGATCCTCCAGTGTGGCTTTGATGAACACGTGCCTGAGGAGGAAGAGGTCGAGCCTGACGATGTTATTAGCTCTGGCCATGGTGTGGAGGCATTTGACAATGATGCTTGGAAGAACAAAAGGTTGGAGTGGGCAGAGGCAATGTGGCTTAACAGAGGTCAGTGCAGGATTTGAAGAAGACGAAGAAGAAGTAGCAAAGATGAGAAGAGAAGAAGAGGAAGAAGAAGCGACATCGGCAGCAGAGCGTAAGAGGAAGATGAAGCAGCAACACCAATGAACTATCCCCTATTTAGCCAATGGCTCTTAATAATTTGAACTGTCATTTGATTGTAGTTAGGATGAACTGTCATTTGTTTAACTAGCTGGCACTATGTTCAGATTGTGTGTGGTAAGGTCACCACTAGATAGAAGTGGTGACAACACCTTATGCAGGTTGCAACCAAACACCATGTCATATGTGCACGGAATGCAATGCAAGCAACCAAACGCTGGGTAAAAAATGGTTGTCTCATGCAATTAGGGGCATGCATGCAACCAAACTATGTGCATCTGGGGGTTTTTTTCCCTGTATCCCCTCAAATCGGCTCATATGAGCCAGGCTCACAGGGCCAGGCTGAGTCAGCAATGGAACCAAACACACCCATAGTGACCCGAGATTAAAAAAATGAAAAAAACATTCTGAACAAAATTGAAAAAAAAATTTAGAAAAAAATTGTTAGTAATGGCGCACTTCTATGTGGTGCGCCATTACTAAGTCAGATAGTAATGGTGCACTTCTAGGTATAGTAATGGCGCACTATAGGTACGCCATTACTATATGTGATAGTAATGACACAGCAAATGTGAGCCATTACTAACAATTACTAATTGCGTGCTAGTAATGACGCACCTATAGTGCGCCATTAATAGCCAAAATAGGTGCGATATTAATTGCTTATTTTCTAGTAGTGTAGCGCCGGTCACGCCGCCTGCTCCTGCCTCTCGTGGCCGGCTGTGCTTCCGTGGAGGCCTCACCGCCCCCTACTACACCCACCGCTAGCCAGGTCATCCCTCCACTCACCCACACCCTTGTTATTCTGCGGTGACGGCAGCCTCGCACCGAAGCCAAACCAGTGAACCCTCGTACTCATCTCCGCGTGGGCATCCACTGCCGCGTCTTCCCCGGCTCCGCGTTGTCCCCTACCTAGACCTCGCCGTCGTCCACCGCCCTGATGCTCTCGACGCGGCATGGTCAACATGGTCAAGGGACAACTTCAGTCGGACGTGGACTGTACATGGAGAGGATGACAGTTGGCTCCATGGCTGCAGCAAGGAAGTGCCTCTTTATACGCGGAAAATAATGATTCCTCAACCTGACAGCAGGGACCCACCGGACGGGCCATCGTATGTCACGGAAAAAATGATTCGCCTCCTGACTGTTGGGACCCACCAGCTACATCTTCGCACGCAAGGAAGTGCCTGATGGTGGGGACCCACCTGGTCGAAGCGTACGTAGCGTAGTCATTCTGGTCCCGAACGTGTACGTACATACTAGTCGGTGTTGAGGTGCGCATGTGTCATAGTAAAGGCGCGGACGTGTCGTAGTAGAGGCGCACACATGTCGTAATAGAGGCCTGCACGTAGCATCTACATGTACGTACAACGGCTAGGGTACAAGAAAGTAAATACGGCCACGTATGTACATACGGGCGGGGTCTCGAACTCCTACTTGCGCATACGTATGGCTAGGGCTCCGGCACATGGCTGTGTCGGAACGGAGAAATTGTGTCGTCGTCGTGTACAACGGGAGGCAATGGCATGCGTCGTGTTCATCGGGAGGCAATGGAACACGTGGGAGCCAACAGGCTAGGACGGAATAGCCGACAGAAACAAGGCCTGGCGTACTGCCGACGGAGGAAATGGCCTTGTATTCGACTGGCCATGGTCGAAACGGGGTCCTGTTCATCGGGAGGGGTCTGGCGTATCGCAAAACAGGGGAAACAGACTTCTGTTGGACCTCCTACGGTCGAAACAGGGTCTTGTTCATCAGGAGGGGTGTGGCATACCGCAAAACGGAGCAAACAGACTTGTGTTGGAGCGCTATGGTTGAAACTCTGGTCCTGTTCATCGGGAGGGGTGTAGCATACCGCAAAACGGGATGCCATGGGATACTGTTCATCTCCACCGTCGACCTCCTCCAGCCTCCACGGGCTATTAATCATCCACCGTCGACCTTCTCCAACCTCCACTTGCGACTGTTCATCCACGGGCTCCTGTTCATCCATCCTCCACCGCGCACTCCTCCACTGGCTACTGTTCAACCAGCCCTCTCTACGGGGTCCTGTTCAACCACCCCTCCATGGGCTACTGTTCATCCAGCCCTCCACCGGCTACTTTTGAACCAGCCGTCCACCGGCTACTGTTCAACCTTCCCTCCACTGGGTCCTGTTCATCCAGCCCTCCACAGGGTCCTGTTCATCCACGCCAAACCGGCTCCATCAATCGGGGTCCTGTTCATCCAGAGGCAACACCACAGGGTCCTGTTCATCCACCGCCATCGGGAACTGTTCATCCAAACCCCCCAACAACACTCACTGTTCATCAAGGGAAGGAGGCAGCAGGGTTCGATCGGCTTCAGCTAGCAGCAGTAGCGAAGGAATCACTCGGGTCTAGTTAACAACATGGGATCGATCGGTCGGGTTCAGTAATGTAGCTAGTGCAATCGTTCGGGTTCAGTTAGAGCCCAACGTCTCGCACACACGTGCGTACGTGTACGAGAGAAACACGCATCGCTCGGCCCACGACCACCCACCATAACCAGGAACTCCCCAAAATTTTCCTCGCCCTCACTTCAACCACGATTTTTTCCGTCATGGACGGCCCAAAGAATGTCATGCAGCTGCGTTTCCGGCCCGCCCAAGACGAAAAGCCCATTTTCTACCATGATTTTTTGTCACAGAAGTAGGAGCCCACCACATCTATGATGATACCAGGTTTTGTCACAATTATCATCATAGAAGTGTCATAAGCATGGCAGAAAAAAAATTGTTCGGCCCAAAATGTCACGGATGTGTATTTTTTTTTGTATTGGATAATCTTCCCTGCAGGGGTGCACCACGTTACCCAACACGCTTGATATCTCTGGCCGGACACACTTTTCTAGGTCAATGCCCGGCCTCGGAAGATCAACACGTTGTAGTCCTACATAGGCTCAGCAGAGAGGTTCCCGCTGGTCTACATCCTAAGAATTCCGTGGTCTTGGGCCCATCACCCGCAGCACTCCGGGTCGTTGCGAGCAGGGTGGATACCAGCACCGACTCGGATGGCCAGCACGATCCAACCATGCCGCACTGCTCAACTGGACGTCTAACAAAGCTTCGGCTGATACTGCAACGTCGAGGCCCATAACTATTCTCGTGTGGTGGTTAGTGCCTAAAGTACAAAGGCCAACTCAGAACAAATATCCAAACCTGCTAGTGCATTGGGGTCTCGCAGAGACGAGCAGAGACTCACCATAGTGTGACCCCGTCACCCCGTCTCGTGGACTTACGGCAAGGGCCCAGACTGCCCGGTCGTGCCACGTGGAAAACTCGCGGGTGCTCTCCGGGCCCGCCTGACTTTCACATTAACTCGCGGGTACCCCTCGGGGCCGACCCGACTTCAACAATGGTCTCAAGTAAAGTCCGGGTAACCGTGTGTCAAAATATGAAGGGGAAAACCCGAGCAATCACCCTCGGTGGATTCCACTCGATCTAATCGTCAAGGTGAACGTAAGAGGAACCACCCTCGAGGTTCAAACTTGAGGGGTTGCACGACAGAGTCGTATCAGGAGTGGTCAAGGAGGAATCACCCTCGATGACCACGACCGAATAGCTACGCTACAGAGTTATCATCAGGAGTGCGTTACGAGGTATCACCCTCGGCACTTGATACTATCTCTGCAGAGTTGGGCAACAAAGGGGTTGTGATATGATGTGAGGTGTCGGGCTCTAGTCGTCTATCACGTTGATCGAGTCATCGATGATGAAGCAGGGGCAACAAGGACAAGGTGGGGGTCACTGATGGAGCACTAGCCAACCTATACTAAGCAATTTAGAATGAGTAGGTAGGTATAAATAAGCAGGTACAAAACAGGCTATGCATTAGATTAGGAGCAATATATTACAGTAGAAAAATCAAATGCAAGCATGAGAGTATGGAATAGGTGATATCGGGATGATCAAAAGGGGGGCTTGCCTGGAAGCTCCGCTGAAAAGGGCTAGAAGTGTCGTCGGTGATGTAGTCGATCACAGGGGCATCAACAACGATCTCGGGGTCTACCGGAGAGAAGAGGGGGGAGAAACAGTAAATACACGCAAACATATGCATAACAAGACAATAAGCGGGGCTAGAGGTGTTCTAACGCAGTGCTAGGCAATACTGGCGAAGTGAGGAAACATCGGGGAAAGTTTTTCCGGTTCCGGACGTCTGTTAGACAGATGAACCGGAGGGGAAAAGTTTGATGTTCGCTAGGCTAGGGACGTGTGACGGATGAACGGACCGCGCACTTGTATTCGTCTCGTCGTTCGAAGCAACTTTCACGTACAAACTTTTTCGATTCGAGTTACGGATTATTTTATATGTTTTTTCAAAGTTTTAAACAACATTTTGAAATTATTATTAACTCGAAAATAAAACAGCAAAATACTTTTTTCACCCAGTCCTATTGTAGCCACAGTGTATGACAGTGGGGTTGGGTTGACCAAGTCAACAATTGACTAGTCAACGGATGAATAGTGTAGAGGGGCCACATGTCATTGACTTAGACTTTTATTAATTTGCTTTTTCTTTAAACTAATAGTGGGTCCACATGCCATTCTCACATGTGTTAAATAAATAAATCATCTAGCTAATTTAATGGGGGGCCCCACTTGCCATAGGTTAGTAACTAACCTAACCAATCTAATCTAATCCTAATTAATCTAAACTAACAGCCAGCCCATCTAGAAGTGTCCGAGCTGGCCACTTGCGTGCACACGCTCATGCACGTAACTATGACCGAGCCATGGCCATGGCACAGCCAGCAGCAGCAGCATGCGACTAGCGCAGCAGCAGGCAGCAGCAACATCAGAAGGTGACAGCCACAGCAGGCCAAAGCAGCGCGGAGCAGGGGCGAGCGGCGGTGGTGACCAAGCAGCAGCACACAGCGGCCAGCAAGCAGAGAAGCAGCAGCGCCAAGGCAGCAGCAGAGCAACGACAAGCGGCGGCTACGGCGACAGCCTGGGCTGCGCGCGCGAATGGGACAGCCGGGGCCGCGGGAGAGCGGGTGCGTCCACAGCGAGCTCTGGCACGGCGGCTATGTTCGATGGGGCGTCTACCGCGATGGACTCGAAGGGGAAACATGCGGAATCGACGTGGTGCAAGCGAGCTCGAGGGGGGTTGGGGACGGCCGGAATAACGGGATCTGGCGACGGGCGACGGCGACCGTGGCGGAGAAGACCGACGATGGCGAGGGGTACGGGGCACCTCCTCTCCAATCGACGCGCGGGACAGACGAAGACGGCCACGCTAGACCTCCTGGATGTACGCTCCCGAGCGCCGCCATCGACGGTGGCCGCGGTAGCAACGGTGAGAAGCTCGGTCACCGCGGAGCTCTCGAGCCCAAAATCGAGCAGAAGAGGGAGGGGGTCGATCATGAAACAAAGGGGAAAGAAGGAGGGCGAGCTAGGATTTCGCGGGGGCGCGGTTGTAGGGGGTTTGGGGGCCTGGATGGCCTCCACGCATACATGGCAGGCATGGATCGCTGCCACGCCTCCCCTTTCTCCTTTTTTTTAGACAGACTGCAAAGCTTTATTACGTCGTCACAATGTTTACAGGGACGAAATCAAGATCGTTGGGCTGGCCTAACCAAACATGGCGGCCAACCCCGAGAGATAAAGTGTGCTTTGCTAGTTTGTGATCCTCGATATTCGAGCTCCTAAATTCATGAAGTATATTACAAGCCTCAAATTCAGACCTATGTTGCATGATTTCATGTGCAATAGCCCCATAGCTTCCTTTGTTTTGCTGTTGGATGTCATCGACGGCCACTTTACAATCTGAAGCGACATGAACCCTTCGGACATATATGTCATCTGCCAATGCCAGAGCCTCCCTAATTGCGAGCGTCTCCAAGGTGCCTGGGTCTGAAAGATGGGAGAAAACGACCGCCGAAGCTCCCAAGAAGGCTCCTTCTCTGTCTCTACAGATTGCTCCCGCTGCACCTCTCGCCCGGCCTACTGCGGCATCTACATTGATCTTGACTATTCCCTGTGGCAGTGCAATCCAGCGATTAATTCGAGCTTGTGGCACCCTAACACCAGCGACACTCGGCTTCTGGATAGCCTTGAGTTCTGCTATGTAGGAATTTATAAACCCATTGATGGCATAAGGTTTCTTTAAGATATCCTCGTGCATTGCCTTCCTTCGAGCACCCCATAGTGCCCATAGGGTGACGACGAAAGCAAGGAAATCATCTTGGTTAAGCGCTTCGTGCATGACGAACAACCATCTATTTGCGTTTTCCTCTATGCATGTGCTCATCTTGTCAAGGATCGCCTCTGAAGACAGAGCCCAAGTGCTCCTGGACACCGAGCAATCCACAAGGGCATGGCGCCAGGGGTCAACAGCCCCACAAAGACAGCAAGCTCGGGAGGTTGACATATTTTGATGGAGTAGCGCTCCTAAGGGGACAGAGTGCTTGGCGACTCTCCATAAGAAGAATTTCAGTTTTGAGGGAACCTTGATCCGCCACAGTTCATCCAACCCTAGTCAGCACTAGTGGAGTTAGAAGACGACCCATCTTCATACAGCCATGCCTCGTGACTTAGCTTCGTTTGTTGGATCATCCAGTACGCCGATCGAACGGTAAACGTGCCCTTCCTCTCCTCGGACCAAGCCCAAAAATCGTCAGTCTGTCGTGTACAAAGGGGTATTTGTAGTATGGATGCTGCATCGATTGGTATAAACACCGTCCAGACTAGATCCGCCTTCCAGGATGATGTAGTATGGTCTATCAGCTCAACTACTGTAGTTGGTGGATTCTGCACTAGAGAAGTGATCGGCTTCTTCATGTTTGGTCTCGGCAACCAATTATCCTCCCATATCTTTGTCGATTCAGCGTCTCCGATTCTGCGCACCAGCCCCCGGACCATGATATCCCGGCCATCCAAAATAGCCCGCCATATCTGCGAGGCATGAGACCCTAGTGTTGCACCAAAAATGTCCGAGTTAGGGTAATATGCTGCTTTCAGGATCCTCGCACTCAGAGACAGTGGGTTTTGCAACATGCGCCAGGACTGCCATGCATGGAGGGCCAAGTTAAACATCTCCATATCCCGAAAGCCAAGACCTCCAAGATGCTTTGGCAGGGTGACCACATCCCATGCCACCAAGCTCGGTTTTCGTTTCCCCTGCTTGCTTCCCCATCAGAATTGTCTGATTAGCGAAGTAATACTTTCACATAGTCCCCGTGGCAGCCAGAAACAAGCCATCGAATATACTGGAATTGCTTGATCCACTGCTTTAATCAGCACCTCTTTCCCTGCTGAAGATAATAGCTTTTCCATCCACCCTTTAACCTTTTCCCAAACTCGGTCCCTCAAATATTTAAAGGTCCCGTTCTTCGAGTGACCGACCTCCATTGGCATTCCCAAGTACCTGACACTAAGGGACTCGTTACGCACATTCAGAACTTTTTTCATATCATCTCTTACCGCTTGTGGGCATCCTCTGCTGAAGAAAATCGAAGACTTACTATGATTTATCCTCTGACCCGAAGCCAAGCAGTACATTTCGAGCAGGTTTGATACCGCTACTGCCCCTCATTCCCTGACTTAAAAAGCAGCAGGCTATCATCTGCGAAAAGAAGGTGGTTAACGGCCGGGGCCATGGGTGCCACCTTTAGTCCAATAATATTTGATGACGAAGAACTGGTTTTCAGGAGGCACGAGAGGCTCTCCGCTGCAATTAAGAAGAGATAGGGGGATATCGGATCTCCGTGCCTTATACCTCTGCTCGGCATGAAATGATCAAGCCTTTCACCATTAAAGAGCACTAAGAAGGATGCAGACCGCACCATGCCCATGATTGTTTTTATCCATGGGGTGGCAAAACCAAGTTTTCCCATGATTGCTTCCAAATAGTCCCATTCCAGCCTGTCATATGCCTTCATCATATCAAGCTTAAGTGCACAATAACTGTTGGCCTTAGCTTTGCTCTGCTTCATAAAATGAAGACATTCATATGCACTGATAATGTTATCCGTTACGAGTCTGCCCGGTACGAAGGCCGATTGCTCCTCAGATATGATATCCGGTAAAATTTGCTTGAGCTTGTTTGCAATGACTTTGGATGCAATTTTGTATAGGACATTACAAAGGCTAATAGGCCTAAATTGGGACAAGACAGTGGGGTTTGTTACCTTGGGAATCAACACAAGGACGGTGTCATTTATGCACTACGGGCTCTCCTCCCCCCTCACAATTCTCAACACTGCCTCAGTCACCTCTATACCACAAAGCTCCAAGTGTTGCAGAAAAAAAATGTGCCGGAAAACTATCCGGTCCGGGCGCCTTGGTCGGGAACATCTGTAATAAGGCTTCCTTGACCTCCTCGTTTGTGTAATGTGCACACAACAACTCATTCATCTCTGATGTTACTTTCGTTGGGACGCAATTTATGACAGCCTCCATGTTGCTTACTCCCTCTGTGGTGTATAAGGTCTTGTAGAAGTCGTTCACCATGGTCCTCACCTCGTCCGGGTCGTCTGTGAGCACCCCAAGCGAGTTGTGCAGGGCCTTGATCATGTTCTTCTTGCGCCGGATGCTTGCACGTAGATGAAAAAAATTGGTATTCCGGTCTATGATGAGAGCCATTGAACCCTGGATCTCTGCCTCCACATGACCTCCTCCCTATGGTACAATTCCACAAGCTTTTCATTGATCTTAAGTTCAACATGTGTTGATGTTGTTCTGCTTGCGTCCGATCTCAGTTTTTCAAGTTCCCCCTTTAACTGTTTAATCTCCTTGCGCACACTGCCAAAAGTGTACTTATTCCATCGCCCCAGGTCTTGTGACACTGCTGAGAGTTTAGCCCGGAGCTCTTCTAACCTGCTGGCTGCACCAGTATTTGCCCATGTCTCCGCAATCTTGCTTCCCCATGAATCATGCCCCTCCCACATGACCTCGTACTTAAAAGTACTATGCCGCTGGTTGTTCCTTTGCTCTTTGTTCAAATTCGTCAAAATAGGACTGTGATCGGACGTGGCTGCCACCAGATGCGTAAGGTCAGCCAAAGGGAAGCGTGCTTGCCACACCGCCGAGACCAAGGCTCTGTCAAGACGCACCCTGGTAAAGGTTCCTCCCGTGACCTTCTTCTCAAAGGTCCATGGAATACTAGTGTAGCCAATATCTAGCAACATGCACACGTCAACGGCATCTCTAAAAGCTTGAATTTGCGCATTGCTTCGCTGACCGACTCCCACGTGTTCTTCCGGGCGTAGCACCTCATTGAAATCACCAACACACATGGGAGACTGCTCAAAGTGCTAATGTTTTTTAAAGTGTCTCAAGTCTGGTATCTCATGTTGGTCTGAGCTTCTCCATAAACTATAGTCAATCTCCATGGATCGTCAACCTGTTCAAGGACCGAGCAATCAAGGTGGTAATCAGAATAACCCAAAAGCTCGATATTTATTTCATTGTTCCAAAACAAACCAAGGCCTCCACTTCTACCACGGCTACTAACTGCGTAGCTCTTATCATAACCGAGTGTTCCTGCTAACGCTTCTACCCTCGAGCCTTCAAGCTGAGTTTCTACAATACAAAAAAGGGTAGGGGGAAATTTCTTCGCAAACTCGCGAAGTTCACGGACTGTCACGGCTTTGCCCACGTCGCGGCAGTTCCAGCAGAAAACACTCATGGGGCTCGGCGGTGCCCGTCACTCGGGCCCGCCTGCTTTGAATCGTTCTTGCTTAGAAACAAGCTTCTTGCTACTGAAACCTTGTCTGTCTCCGGCAATGTCTTTTCTCTCTCTGACTCTTGTATCGCGCTTGGGCTTAGGACCACCGACGGATTGGGGGGAGGGGGCAGTGCAAGCATAGTCCCCTTTGTCGCCTCCGAGTGCACCTCTAGGCCGTGATGCGGCGTTGGTTCCGATCCTCTCTTCCTGATCTTATCAACATCACCCATCTCCATGTCTTGTTCTCTATACTCCTCACCATATTCATCTTGCTGGGAGCGTGAGCGCCCGCCTCTGCCAGACCGTCCTCCTCTGCGACCCCCCTGCATCCGCGACCTCCACCCGGGCCGCTACCGTTCCTCATGACCCAAGATGCCCTGACCTCCTTCAAAACAAGCGCTAACGAAGGGTGGATACCTGTCACGTGCTCCTTGTAAAGATGGCCCAGCATACTGCACACGGCGCACCAATCCGGTAGCTTTCCATACTTGACCTTGTAGATCTGCCTCTTGCCACGCCGGATCATGGACACGACATTCTTGAGGGGTTTTGTAACATTAATCCTCAGCCAGACACGGTGGAAGTTTCCCGTGAAATCATGTGACTGGGGTTCCGTGAAAAGAACCTCTCCCACCTTTGACACAAGAGAAGGAATCAGGTGGGCATAGAGGATTGGTACATCATGTATCTGAATCCAGATATCTATTGTGTCCAGCTTGGTCACTCCATCGTACTCCTTCAGTATGACTGCATCCCACCGGAAGTGCCACGGTCCCTCCTGCATGACTCTCTCCCAATCCCCTAAACAGGAAAATTGGATGGTATAGAGGTTGTCTTCCAGGGGCTTGAACTTATCTTCTTGCGCGAGGTCCCAAGCTGCTCTCATATTCCGAAAGAACCAAAACTGGCTGTAGGGTTTTTTAGAATTAACCCTAGCGACTGCAATGCATCGTGCTGCCTCCGGTGCATCTTTCTCGTCGAGGACCACTTCGTCTAGGTCTTCCTCCTTCAAGCCCAACTCTTACATCATCTTCTCAACGTTAGTGACCCCCTCTGCACTCGGGGATCCATCGGCTGCCATGTAGAAACCCTAACCCGATATTAGCGATCGGGTTCTGCAGGTACCCTATGCCCCAAACCTACCAGCCGTTAGCGCCCCGGATGAGGAGACGGGCGAGCGGCCCCCTACGATCCAGGAGAGCCAGCCGGGAAGGAGCCGCAGGCGGGGGAGGACAAGTCTCGACGGCGGCGGAGATCGCCCCTCGAGGAACAAAACCCTAACTAGAGGGAAAAACGATGTACACTGTGGCCTGCTTAGCTAGATCACGGACCACATCATTGCTCGTGAAAAATTGTAAACCGTGGAAAGAAGAGCTTTCAGAACTTGTCAAGCAACACCTGATCCCAGGATTGCCTCCCCTTTATCCTGTAGCAAGGACGAAGGAGATGGGAGGTGGGCTGGGCCAGCCATTTGGCTAGATGGGCCAAAGGTCCAGTAGTTTAGGCCCCAATCTTACTTTCCCTTTTGTGTTCTTTTCATTCTGTTTTACAAATAGTTGAACCAAAAACTAATTTTGTTATAAATAAAACTTGGCACATAATTCTCGCAAAACATTTGTGGTATTGCACAGAAATATTTGGAGTCAAGTGAAGCAATTCACGTTTATATTTGAATTTAGACGTGCTTATTTAATCCTGTTGATGCACTAAAATATTCCTAGGGGCAAATTAAAACTCCATTTAATGTTGGTTCCTACATGTTAATTACTTGGTGAATATTTTCTACCTACCAAACATTTTAGTGTTGCGGTTTGGAGAAATATTAATTTTGACTTTATTGTAAATTTTGAATTGAACTTAGTTTGGATTAAAGTGAGGTTTGGCAATTTTTTAATTATGATGACCTGGCATCGTTAACAGGGGTTTACTGTAGGATAACTATCGGGGTGTTATAGTTAGCGCCCCAGCCCGGTCGGAACCAGCCAGGTAAAAACAGCCGACCGACCGGCCGAACCACATATCTCTCCCCCAAGCTCTCTCCTCTCTATCCCTAGGCAGCGGTTGTAATGGCAGCTATGGATCCAAACTCCAGCGGTGATTCGTTTGGCGGCTAACCTCCTGAGTGGTTGGGGGCCGCGGCGACCTCTCGGAGGTCGTTCCCTGGCTAGGCAGCGCTAGCTTTGCGGCGCAACAGCCCGAATCTGAGCCATCCCAGTTGTTGGCGGCGGCTCCACCACCGTTGACGACAAGAACTGCCCCTCACGGTTGGTGCAAGCTTCCTCGTGCGGGAGGTGGAAGGTACAACATCTCTTCTTCTTTTTTAGTTTTATTGACATTAGTAATTATAATGTATTTTAGGTCAGTATCCCAGAATGTATGATAACAAAGTAATTGCAAATTGTTAGGACCTTCATCATTGTGCATTATTTATAATAATTAATTCAATCTTTATGCAGTATTGATGACCCAAAATGGGGAATTTGGTTCGATTTCCAAGCCAGAGATTCTGTGGTTAGAAATATGTTCTTGTAATAAATATCATTTATGACTATGGTATTTCTTATTGGGAGTGAGGGTTGCTGCTCTGATGATTATATGTACTATGTTAGTCATGATCATAAAGGAACCGAACACTTAGAGAAAATATCTTCTGAAGATGATGTGCAACAGATGTTGCTCCACTCTCTAAATGAAAACAAATGAGCCATGTAATGCATATGAAAACTGAGATTATTATTTTGTTGATCATTGCATTAACAAACAAAAAAGTTACAGTAAGTTGGTGGATACAAGCATGGACAGAAATGAAGAGCTTAAGAAAAGTATTATTAAGAGAGAAGCTGACCTCAATCATTTGGAAGGTGACACTGATGTGTTAGAATTTCTATCTGATTTAGTTTCTTCCTCTGATGATGATGATAGACCAATGGCGCAGAAACTAAAGCGAGTGAGAAATCCTGGTCCAACAATTAGATCAGACAATGAGGTTGAGAAAATTGAAAAACCAGATTGGTTGACTAAAGATGATGAAAACTCTTTTCCTGGTGATTATGGCATTAGTGGTTAAGAAGATGAGCCTGAAGGATCCTATAAACTACCAAGTGGTAGCAAGAGAAGGAATATGAAGTTGAAGGAAAGGATATGGTTCGATGCCAAACTATCAGACCCAGAAGAACATTTTTGTAAGGGATTGTGCTTCACTAGTGTTTATGCCCTCTAAGCGTTTCTGAATGTTTCTAAATGCTTGGAATCTGGTTTATGTTTACGAATCTGTGTAAATATTTGAGAACTCTTTGAATGTTTTGTTCCATTCCAACCTAACTTTCCTGATGAGAAATGGCAGCAAATTATCACATGTTTTAACAAACTAACATTGTGACAATTAACAACATCACATCTACCACCCGTATAGAGTAGTCAAATCTCTCCACTCCTTGCTATTACTTCTCCATTGCCACACAACACCTCCACTTAACTACTACTCCAACACCTATCCACCTCACTTCTGCCGCACTTTGTATCTCCAAGACCCCAGTCACGACTCTCTCCCTAGCTCCAACTATGGTTGGTTCTTCCACTTCCCCAGACCCATGGATAAACCCATTCCCAACTGCCAAGGGATGGATTGCCATTCTTCTTGGTTCAGCACACGGCGACCAAGAACTCTTCCTCGACTACATTAAGGTTGCCATGAAGTACACCTGTGTTCTTTGGCTGGTAGATGCGGCAAACGAAGTGAGGAAGAAGGCGACTAGTGAGGAGAAGCAACGCATGGAGCTGCGCTATGAAAACCCAGGTAAGGTGTTCATGCACATCAACATGCTCCTATGGGAAATGAAGGGGGCCGACTCCATCGATGCTGGGCAGAGGTAGTGGTGGGTAGACCACAGCTATGTCGCTCTAGCACAATCTGCAGATCATGCAAACGCAGCAGAGGTGCATGAAGACGATGGCGACCTACAGATCGTCGCACCACCAGCAGTGTAGGCTCGCCACCGTCCTCCTCCCATCATCGTCACCGATGATGATGAAGACGAAGAGGAGGTGGAGATGCAGCCCAATCCCACCCAACTGAAGCAACAGGTATGACGATCAGGACGCTTAGTTGAACAGACACGTGAGTGAATCTGAAACTGAAAGTTTCAGATTCAGTTTCGTCAGTTGTCCCTAGTGTCACTTATCTTAAGTGTTAGCAAGTTTGTTATTCTGAGACAGTAATGTGCTATCTATGTAATGTTACCTATGGTGCCTCCTATGTGAACGACCTAGCTTTGTTCAATGTAACCAAGTTTGTGCAATCTGTGTAATGTTACAACTAACTTCTCAGGACCATATTGCCGGTACGGGATGTGATGCGCCCATTTTGCATCATGTCTTCCTACTATTATTTATGTTGTTTTATTGTATAATAATGCTTTTTGGAGTAATTCTAATGCCTTTTCTCCTATAGTATGCAAGGTATGCACAGAGGGGGAGAATTACGGCAACTGGAAACTTGGACCTGAAAAAGCTACGTCAAGCTACCTATTCTGCACAACTACAAATGAGTTGAAACTTCTTGAGGATTTTTTCTGGAATATTTAATAAATATCAGAAAAAATAAGTATCCGAGGAGGGCCACCAGGTGGGAACAACCCAACTGGGCGAGCTAGGAGGCCCAAGCGTGCCCTAGTGGGTGGTGCCCTCCTCAGCCCAGCTCTGGTGCCCCTCTTCTGGTATATAAGTCATTTCGACCTAGAAAATAAGGAGAGGACTTTCTGGACGAAGCGTCACCATCTTGATGTGGAACCTGGGCAGGAACACTTTTGCCCTCCGGTGGAGCGATTGCACCGGGGGAACTTCCCTCCCACAGGGGGAAATCATCGTCATCATCATCACCAACAACTCTCCCATCTTGGGGAGAGCTATCTTCATCAACATCTTCAACAACATCAACTCCTCTCAAACCCTATTTCTTCTCTTGTGTTCAATCTTGTACCGGAACTATAGATTGGTGCTTGTGGGTGACTAGTAGTGTTGATTACATCTTGTAGTTCATTACTATATGGTTTATTTGGTGGAAGATTATATGTTCAGATCCATTATGCTATTTAACACCCCTCTAATCTTAAGCATGTTTATCGTTTGTGAGTAGTTAATTTAGTTCTTGAGGTCACGGGAGAAATCATGTTGCAAGTAATCATGTGAACTTTGTATGTGTTCGATATTTTGATGATATGTATGTTGTCATTCTCTTAGTAGTGTCATGTGAACGTCGACTACATGAAACATCACCATATTTGGGCCTAAGGGAATGCATTGTGGAGTATTTATTAGATGATGGATTGCGAGAGTGAGAGAAGCTTAAACCCTAGTTTATGTGTTATTCTGTAAGGGACCGATTGGATCCAAAAGTTTAATGATATGGTTAGAATTTTTTTCTTAATACTTTTCTCGTAGTTGCGGATGCTTGCGAGAGGGTTAATCATAAGTAGGAGATTTGTTCAAGTAAGAACAACACCTAATCACCGGTCCTGCCACATATCAAATTATCAAAGTAGCGAACATGAATTAAGCCAACATGATGAAAGTGTCTAGATGAAATTCCCGTGTACCCTCAAGAACACTTTGCTTATCATAAGAGACCGTTTTGGCCTGTCCTTTGCCTCAAAAGGATTGGGCTACCTTGCTCCACTCTTGTCGTGGAAATAACACGTCAGATGTCCTAACGGAAGGACTTAGTCGTGGAGCCGTCGCAACGAGATTAGCTTGAAGGGGTTAAACCAGACAAGGGACACGAGAGTTTTATACTAGTTCGGCCCCTTACGATGAAGGTAAAAGCCTACGTCTAGTTGTGATGGAATTGATTGGGTTTCGATGACCAGGGAGCGAATATGCTTGCCTGAGTCTCGAGTTGTTGTTTCTTGTCCCTGAACCACCGCCGGGTCGTCCCTTTATATACACAGGTTGACGCCCGGCCAGTTTACGGAGTCCCGAGGCCGGCTCATACACGTGTCCGGCTCGGCCTCCCCCTTTTCCCTAACTTATAATACAAGTCATACAATTATGGCGCTTTACAACTATGGGTCCTAATCAGCCTTTGGGCTCTGGGCCTCTAAGCTTTATTAGTAAAGCACCATCTTCTTTGTCTTCATGGGCTTCAGTACAATTGAGCGTGAACCGGCCCCTCCTGGGCAGTTTACACTCTGTAGTTATATCCTCAACATTAGGCCCCAGATTGATTTGAACCTGTTCATGTCAATCTTCTATACTTAGAAAAAATCTGTGAACATCTTCTTACGATCCTCGTAAACCGCCATGATGTCTTTTCCCTGTAAACTTTGGTAAACCGCCATGACGTCATCTTCTGAATGCTGCAGTAAATCGTCATGACATCATATCTGTATAAAAATATAATAAAGATTCCCTTCATTTAATTAGTTGCCGAAAATCAAGGCGACAGCTGCGCCCCCTTTTGCCGCTTCAGGCTCCTCGATTCTCGCGCCTGCCACTTATCCCCTTTCCTTTATAAATAAGGACGGGGGGTCCTTCCATTTTCCCCCTTGCCTCTTCGCATCGTCTACCTCCTCGCGTCCCGAAGAACTCAAGCATCGCCGACGCTGTCGACCTCGAAGCTCTGAATCCTCTCAAGCCGCTGCATCAACCTGAACGGTCCAGAAATCCGCAGCTCTCCTCCGCTGCTCCTGAGAATTTGGTAAGCTTTCTTCCTTTAACCCTAGATATCCATTAGGGCTTCGTGTTCATCCATGCTCATTGACGTTCATCAGATTTTATCTGCTTTTCCCTTAGCATCTTACTGAGTCTAGCTAGGCCTGACAGTTTCCTTTTGCGACTAGATCCATAGCTTTAATTTGCCGTACTACATCATCTTGTTCCTGGATAGATCCCCTCTAGACCTTCTCTGTTCCGCTTGACGCCATTGTAGGGCTCAGAAAATTTTTGTTACTGAACCACGGTAGATCCAAAATTATATTATGAGTGTGTGAAACTTGTTTCTGCAACACTTAGTAGATTTCAGATCTCCTCCTTCCGTTAAAGGTGGTTTAATCCTTAGTAGTTGATAATCCGCCATGTACCATTAGCCCTCACTTAAACCGCCATCTTGACTTAAGTAGCAGTAGGCGGTTTAACTTGCATATACACCCTGATTAAATTCCCCGGTTTAACACCGGTTAGTGCACATCACCCTTTAATTGTAAACCGGTCTTCACACCTCTTTTACAGTTTGCCTACAGAAATGACCAAGCAATTCTTCGCTTGCAACTAGGTTCCTTCCAAAATCACAGAAACTCAGCTCAACGGATATGTTCTAACTGGCGCTTTGGCCAAGAAAAATGTCCTTCATTGGCGAGTCCCTGGCCTTGAATGTCGTCCTGAACCTCAAGATGGAGAAGTGATTGTGTTCATGGAGCATCTAGACCGGGGGTTTAGCCCTCCCGGTTCAAAGTTTTTCCGGGATGTGCTTGCTAGCTTCCAACTCCATCCTCAGGACATTGGACCAAACTCTGTGTCCAACATATGCAAGAGTGTTCTGTGAAGTTTACCTTCAAGAAGAACCAACCGTTGAGCTCTTCCGGGATTTCTTCCGTTTAAACCGCCGAACTGAATTCTCTGACGGCCCCAATACTGAACTTGGTGGTGTATCGGTTCAAAAGAGGAAAGACGTCGATTTTCCTCATGCTAAACATCACATCCATCCTAAAGACTGGAATCAAACATGGTCCTATTATCAGAATACCGCCCCTGCTGATGAAAACCCTCTGCCGGGTTACCGTGCTCACCGGCTCAGTAATGGCCATCCACTGACTCAACAGCTCACTGCCAAAGAACGACAAACTTATGCACCTCAACTTGATAAGCTTCTGGCCTTCCTAGCAAACGGTTTAACTAGCATTGACCTTGTTCGCTGCTGGGTTTCATGGGGTATCCTGCCCTTAAGCCGCTGCACCAGTTTGATGCATGAGTATACCGGGAACATCAAGGACCCTCAACGGTATCATGAAATAGAGATGACTGATGATGAAGTAACTGAGTCTATCAAGAAGATGCTGGATGAACCGATCGCTGAATGCGGCAAAACTGGGCTACAGCCTTTTTATGCCTCCAACAAACCGCCAGCAGTAAGAAATTTTAACTTTGTACTTTTTGATTCGTCTCCACTTGAACACTGTTCTAATAATCCTTTGTTTAACTTGACAGGCCAAAGATCCTTTCTGGAAGAAGAAGGCTTCAGACAAACCGGGGAGAGCACCTCGTGCAAAAAGCAAAGTCACAAAGAAACCAGCCAAGAAGAAGACCGCCGAGTCCTCTGATCCGCCCGAAGATGTCGATGAATCGGAACAAGAGGTAGAACTTGACTCACTTGGTTCATTTTGCGTACACCTTATTGACAATGACTATTACCAGGATGATGCGGAAGCCAGTCGTGCTGACCGTGTTGAGGTAACCTTCCTTTCCTCCGATTCAGATCATGTGCCGGTTCAAAAACTTCGCTGTGCAGTTCGGAAAGTAAAATACTCTCACCCTCTTGCTCATTTGGATCCACAATTTTCTTTGAAGACACAGCAACCTGAAGGCAGTCGCACAACCCGGCATAGTGGCCAGCAAGTCACTTCGTCCAGTTTACCAGACACTCCAAACCGGAAACGTCGTCCAGAGGTCTCTTGCTCTTTTAATAAACCTTATCCCTTGGCGGGTTGCTTCCGATACCCACTTAATCCGTCTGATTCGAATTATCAGGTGACTTCCAATTCTTCATCTGGCAGCTCATCAACCACCCAGATTGTCGGTGGGAACAACACCTATGGGATCACAAGAATCCCTACTACGGTCGCGGCGCACGGGGTCGTGAGAAGAGCGGATCAAGCAGATAGCACACGGTTTCTTTATCCAGGTTCGGGCCTCGAGGATGCGTGAAAACCTACTCCTGCTTTGGTTGTTTGTTTATCTGTGTTCTTGAACTAGCAATGGGGCGTGAGGAGCTCCAAAAAGCCCAATCCTCCTCCTGGTCGCCTTGGGACTCCTTTTATAGGGAAAGGGGTTGCGACAGAGGCACACAGGAGGTGGAAAGGGTACAGTGGTGCGAGTTTATCCCTCGCATTACATGACAAGGCGCCTTTAATGCGTCTTGCTTAGGTGTCCTTGCTTTATCGGGGACGGGGGAGAGCCCTCCCTCGTCCGTCGCCGCTCCCTTCCGTGTCGACACGCGCCCTGGCCAGCGGTGCCCGTGGTGCCATGTAGGCAGGCAGGCAGCTGAGGTGGCGCAGTGGTGGGTCTCCACGAAGATCCGCTTGCCGCCACGCAGGTGCCTGCCCAACTGGTTGGGTTGGCAGCTGCATGCGAATGGTGGTGGAGGTTTGATTGGCGTGGGCTTGATGGTGGCCCTACGGGTGTTCTTGGCAAGGGCCTCACCGTAGCCCCGACAAGGGTCTTGCCGGGGCCCCAGCAAGGGTCTTGCCGTGGTGTCTGCTGTCATCCCTGACAAGGCTCTTGCCGGGGGCCTTGTGGTCCTCCTTGGCTGGGATCCCGCCAAGGGTCGTCATCTTCTATAGCGTGTATCTGATCTTGAATGTCTTCACAAAGATCTTCATGCCACCACGGGGATGTCTCCCGAATCCTTGCCCCATGGGGGCAGTGGACTCAAGGGTGATTCACTCTATAGGTGTGGGGCGAGCCGCCCCAGCAAGGCTCTTGCCGGGTTTGCTCAAACTGCCTCCCAGCAAGGATCTTGCCGGGAGAGTTCGCTTCGTCCCCTTTGCTCTTTGTGGTCTTGGTCTTGGCGTCATTCTGCTCCTTTCGAGCTTCGGCCTTACCTTGGCTCACCTCAATTGCCTTGCTCAGTGCGGTGGTGCCCGCGGCTCAGACTACCCGTGCACAGTTATAGTGGTACAAAATGTGTACCCCTCTTTTTGTACACCGACAGGAGCCCCCGGGCCTGGGCCACACGTAAGCGCAATCGCGTCGTTTGGCTATGCCCAAAAATGGTGCGCGGGCAGGCGGGGTGGTTTTTACCGCGGTAAGTCTCTTCACGCACTGCGCTTCACATGCCTCCCGCGCGTGGCTCGGCATGGGGAGGTGTGCATGACGTGGGCGGCATGCGTGGGGTTGAGCTCTGCGCGCATGCGTCACGTCGCAGTTAATGTGAAAGGACGCGGCCCGCGTTTTCCCCCATAAGAAGGAATAACCGTGGGCGCGCTGCTCACTTTCTCCTCTTCTCTCGTACCTTTTCCAATCTCAGAGCCACCGTTTCTTCTCTTCCTACCTTCCTAAGCTTTTGCCGTCACCCGCCATCGCTGCTTCGCCACCCCTCTTCCTCAATCCTCTAGACCTCTCGGCCGCCATGGCGCCCAAATCCGCCAAGGGCAAGGGGGTGGCTAAGGGCTCTGGGACCGTGGAGCCGCCGGAGAGCGCGCTGTCGGGGGACCGGATGAAGTCTGCCTTCTTCTTCCCCTTGTCAGTTGGTGTTCGTGAGCTCCGGGCCTCCTTCAAGCCCTTATGGGGAGAGAAGACGGGGGGAAAGAATTCGGGGCACCCGGCGACGTGCGTCATTCCTGCCGCTTGCGCCGATCCTGCTCCAAATCGGTATCCCTTTTTTGTCGATTACCTTTCTTGCGGGTTATGCCCCCCTTTTTCCGATTTCTTCTGCGACGTCATGCACACCTTCGGCTTTCGCCTCTTGGATTTCACTCCGAATGCGGTGGCGTGCCTGGCTCTCTTCGCGCACCTTTGCGAAGGCTTTGCCGGAGTGCAGCCCAACACGGCACTCTTTCGCCATTATTTCTCCCCTCGAATCCAGCCCGGAGGCGCCGTCTCCGGATGCGTTGCCTGGATCTCAAGATCCAAGGGGGCATGCTTGGACGGTGCCATGAAGGAGAGGTGGGACGAATGGCGTGGCCGGTGGTGCTGGATTGAAGACGAAGACCCGCCGGAATTCTGCAAGACCCGTCGAGCGACGCCGGTCCGCGGGAGCGATTGGGGTGATGTCGATGCTGCCGACGGGAGGCTTACTATCGCCACCACCAGGATCCTCCGGCTGACCCGGGCTGGGCTCACCCTGGAGATGATCGGGGTGGACTTCATTTGCCGCCGGATCGCCCCGTTGCATAACAAGGGGAGACCAGCCTAGCTTTTTACGAACCCGGCTGACATTATGCGGCTCCGCCCTGGCCTCGACCATAACTTCACGGTAATGGCGCATGCCCACTTCTGTCAGCGGCTTTTCCAGCTTGATGTGGGTCGCGACGGCGAGGTCAAACGGACCAGCAAGGCCGCGCGGGCTGCCGCAAAGGTCGGCAAGGCCATCAAGGGGTCGTTCTTCAAGTTGCCAGCGGGGGTGGTCCCGTTGTGCAATAACTCACGCCGGTCCGAGATCATTGCTATGATGCCGGATTGCAACGCGCACGGCCCTGTCCCGAGCTGGAAGGAGCTGGCGGACGCAGATGTGCGGCAATTCTTCAACTCCTTGATCGAGGTATACGTCAATGCTGACGCCGAGCGGCGGCTTGTCATGAACACCAACCAGGCGGAGCTGGACTACATCGCCACCAGGGCGAGGGAGGCACAGCTTGCCATGGAAGCGGGCAGCGCCGGGGGCATGGAGGACAAGGTCGCGACGGCTGCGGAGGAGGAGCAGTTCACCCTGTGGGCGGCGGCCACCGAGGAGGTCAGCAGCGTCGACGCTGGACCTCCGCTTGTCGAGGACGTGGCCGATGAGTCGTCGGAGGAGGAAGACGTGGCGGCGGTCTCGACGCTAATCCGGGGAAGAGGGCGAGTCCTGCGGCGGGCTGGCTCCGGCGAGCCGGTCCGGCCCGGCAGGGCTACGCGGCCTCAATTGACCCTGGAGGGGTCCGGGCGCCACACGAGGGCCACGACAGCTAAGGGGCTGACGAAGGCCTCTGAGAAGAAGAAGGCGACAGCCCCTTCCTCATCCGGGCGCACACAAACCCTGCCGCCTTCTTCGCCTCTTCTGGCAGGCGTTGACTCGGATGAAGATGTGGAGCTCCCTTTTGATCTCAGGCCTCCCAGCCTGGAGAGGAAAAGCAAACTGATGGAAGAGGAGGAGACGGATGACGAGTAAGTACTCCATTCCTTACTATCATTTCCATTTCCCCGAATCGGGTCGCTTGTCTTGATCCATTTTTGCTTTTGCAGGGAGACAGAGACGTTGGACCAGAGGGCGAAGAGGGCGAGGGCCTCGGCGAGCAGTCAGTCCCCGGCTAGGGCTTGAGAGACACCACTGGTGGTGCTGAGCAGCCCGGACAATTACCCCCGACGCAGCCCCCAGCGTAAGTTCGTCACCCTCTTCTTACTCAACATGTGGTAGGCGCTCAATGCTATCATGCTGACCTTGCCGGGTTTGCAGGAGGGGAGCGGCAGCAGGAGGAGCCACAGAGGGCTACTCCTAACACACCACCCCCATCGACCACGCCGCCGCGGGGGGCGTCCCCGGCAAGGGCATCAGGCACGGAGCCCACACCCATGGAGGAAGAGGGTAACTTGGGTGCTGGTGACTCTGCCACGGTGCCAAATGCTGGCGGAAAGGGGACTTCTGCTTCACAGCCTGGCACTGGTGAGTCGCCTGTCCTTCGTCTCTCTTTTTCCCTTATTCTTTTCTTGGCTTCATTGCTCCCATTGCTGCCCAGGCCCTCCTTCAACAGACATGGAGGACGTGGACACTGTTGTTGGAGACATTGTTGAGGAGGCCGCGGCGGAGGCTAGCAGGATTGCCGCCGATGAGGCCGCCAAAGATGTTGGTGAGGCCGCCGCTGACGAAGCCGCCAAGGGTGCTGCCGAGGACGCCGCTGCGGGGTCGCCAAGGCGACCGGCGAGGCTCCAGCCGAGGGCGCCAGTGTTGGACCTGCCGGTGAGGCCGGCAAGGCCTCCGCCGAGGAGGAGGTGGCGGGTGACCAGCCTCCCTCCTCCTCAACCTCGGGCCCCAGCAGATATCTGAAGGTGGGCGACGATCTTTTCGTCCATCTTCCAGGGGCGTCAAGCCGAGCGCCCGCAGAAGGGGAAGCCTTTGACGGCGAGGTGCTTGCCGCCACTGGGCTTGAGGTGGTTGATGAGCCGGGCGCTTGCGGCGACGATTCTCCAGAAGAGCAGCTTTTCTGCGCCATGGGGGCCGACTTCCGGAAGCTCCAAGTGCTCTACCGTGCCCGCCTGGACAAGGTCAAGTCCAGGATGGTAGCGGTGGACAACGCGGAGGTGGACTTCAAGGCACGCGTCGCTGAGACACAGACCTGGTTCCACCAGACTCGCGAGGAGCAGAGGGCCTTTCAGGAGGAATTGGCCAAGCGCGATGTGGAGCTCACCATGAAAATGGCCGACATCGAAAAGGCCCAGGAAAAGGCGGCGAACTTGGCTGCCGCAGCTGAAGCCGCCCGGAACCAGCATCAAGCCGCCTTGGATTCCCAGGAAGAGGACCTCTCCGCACATGAAGCGAAGCTTATTGCAACGCTCCGCGGCAAGGATGAGGATCTCAAGGCCCTTGTCGCGCGACGGACTCGCGAGCTGGAGCAGAGCCACAAAGAGGCACTCAATGCCCAGGCTTTGGCCCATGCCGACAAGGTGAAGGAGCTGGAAGCAGAGCGGGACGAGCTGAAGGAGCAGGCCCTCAAGCTGTCCGGCGAGAAGACCACGCTCAACCGCGCCTTGGTAGAGGCGCAAGGAGCAGTCATCATCAGGACTGGGGAGCTCTCTGACGCGCAGAACTCCATCAGAGACCTCAAGCTGAAGCTGGAGGATCTCGAGAAGATGTTGTCGGAGAGCAGGACTCGGGAGGAGACCTTGACTAGGAGCCTCGAGGAGGAGAAGCAGCTGCGGGCAAACGAGGCCGCCTCCCACCAGGAATATGTGGTGGGTGAGAACAGGTGGATCAGCCATCTGGAGGTCGTCGCCGGCAGGGTCACCTCGCAATTGGCCACCATGGGGATGCCAATCGTGAGGTACGCCCCGAGCGCAGCGGACCGTCAACGCCAAGCTGACCCAGTTCTTCGAGGGCGTCCTCGAGCCTTGGCCTATCTTCACTCCAACAGGGGCCAGCCACGCTGGCCGAGGGGCCCGCAACTTTGCTTGGGAGGGTCGTGACCAAGGTCCTCACCAAGATGGCGCACTGGAGTCCTGACCTTGACTTCGCGGCCGCGATGAAGAGCTTGCCGGATGGTGTTGACCTCACGGTGCTCAAGGAGCGCATCAAGCCCGTCACCGACTGCATCGACGAAATCAAGAGGGTGGAAGGCCAGCGCCGGGATTAGGCATCCCGTTCTTCTTCGCCGCTGCGGGTTCCCGACAAAGACAAATTTTATCTTTAGTTAGAACCACAGCTATGACGTGATGTAATGTAACTTTGAAGTATTCTTAATTTTCATGCATGTTATTTCCCCGTTTAATTCCTCTTTGTATGCGTGCCCCACGTAGATCGGGTAGGCTTGCCGGTGCGGAAGCCCCTAGAGGCGTTTTGGGGACGGATCCCCAGGGCCTGCAGATGCAGCGTCTTGCGGACGAGCCACCTTTCCATTCCTAACGCGGCCGCTCGCACTGTCGAGCTTGACTCGAGTCAGAATCGACGGTATTGTCGATCGCGGAAGGTTACTCTGCCATTCTTGACGCAGCCGCTTGAGCTGTTGAGCGGACTCGAAACAGGGCAAGGGCGTTGGCGATCATGGGAGAGCCCCCTGGCGTGCAGGTTTCTCATACAAAGGCGTGGCATCTCCGGGGGGGGGGGGAATAACCTCAAATAAGAAGTGTAGCACAAATAAGGGTTCAGTGCAACTTAGCTTCTGTTTGCGATCGCTCGAGCGTCAATCTTTTGGCCTCCTTTCTTCTTCAAGGGTCATGAAGATAAAGGAGTGCCGGGCTAACAGCTAGAGCCGATTCTCACAACTGCGCCCCCTACCTGGCGCGCCAAAGATGTCGGTGGGAACGACACCTATGGGATCACAAGAATCCCTACTACGGTCGCGGAGCGCGGGGTCGTGAGAAGAGCGGATCAAACATACAGCACATGGTTTCTTTATCCAGGTTCGGGCCGCGAGGATGCGTGAAACCCTACTCCTGCTTTGGTGGTTTGTTTATCTGTGTTCTTGAACTAGCAATGGGGCGTGAGGAGCTCCAAAAAGCCCAATCCTCCTCCTGGTCACCTTGGGCCTCCTTTTATAGGGAAAGGTGTTGCCACAGCGGCACACAGGAGGTGGAAAGGGTACCGTGATGCAAGTTTATCCCTCGCATTACATGACAAGGAGCCTTTAATGCGTCTTGCTTAGGTGTCCTTGCTTTATCGGGGACGGGGGAGAGCCCTGTATCGTCCGTCGCCGCTCCCTTCCGTGTCGACACGCGCCCTGGCCAGCGGTGTCCGTGGTGCCATGTAGGCAGGCAGGCAGCTGAGGTGGCACAGTGGTGGGTCTCCACGAAGATCTGCTTGCCGCCATGCAGGTGCCTTCCCAACTGGTTGGGTTGGCAGCTGCATGCGAACGGTGGTGGAGGTTTGATTGGCGTGGGCCTGATGTTGGCCCTACGGGTGTTCTTGGCAAGGGCCTCGCCGTAGCCCCGGCAAGGGTCTTTCCGTGGCGTCGGCTGTGATCCTCGGCAAGGCTCTTGCCGGGGGCCTTGTGGTCCTCCTTGGATGGGATCCCACCAAGGGTCGTCATCTTCTATAGCGTGTATCTGATCTTGAATGTCTTCACAAAGATCTGCATGCCACCACGGGGATGTCTCCCGAATCCTTGCCCCATGGGGGCAGTGGACTCAAGGGTGATTCGCTCTGTAGGTGTGGGGCGAGCCGCCCCGGCAAGTGTCTTGTCGGGTTTGCTAAAACCGCCTCCCGGCAAGGATCTTGCCGGGGGAGTCCGCTTCGTCCCCTTTGCTCGTTGTGGTCTTGTTCTTGGCGGCATTCTGCTCCTTTCGAGCTTTGGCCTTACCTTGGCTCACCTCCTTTGCCTTGCTCAGTCCGGTGGTTCCCGCGGCTCAGACTGCCCGTGCACAGTTATAGGGGTACAATAAGTGTACCCCTCATTTTGTACACCGACACAGATGCCTCCCCTCAAAACCGTCCCTGGGTAAGTATACTGCTCTTCAAGCTTTTTCCTTCGTGCGTCAGTTTACCATACTAACCTTTGTTTAATATTTTAGTGCCAAAGCCCGACTGAGTAAGAAAGCCAAAACCAGTACCTCCACGGATGAAGTTGAAACGGAGAGGACCCCTGAAGGCGCTGTTAGAGACACTAATATTCTCATGGATGATTCTGCCCCTCAAGGTCAAAACACTGAAGATGATCCGCCGGAAGCTGGCCGGCTACTTCTCATGTTGATCCATCAAGCCCGTATGCTAATCCTCCAAATCCAGTTGCTGATCCACCAAGCCCAGCCAGGGATACTGTTAATCCGCCAAGCCCATCAAAAGGTGGCGATGATGATGTTATTATCACCGGTACTGGTCACACCGACCCTGGCAATCCGGTTGCCTTATCAAAGCATCCTGCTAAGGATGAATTTGTTGCTATGGGCAAGGCGAAAGAAAAGACAGATTTATCCAGCTATGTTAACCTTACTGCCCAGGAGCTCCATTCCGGATTCCTAAACCGCCTATACACAAGCCGAGATTATGAGGCCGGTTTGGTGAACATGATGAAGGATCTCTATGAGGTAATCTTCCAAACACTTTAATCTTTCTTGTTGTGTATACCAACTCAATTGTAGCCCCCAAGGGCCGGTTTGTCTCTTGAAGACAAACCGGGGCTTTTGGAATAAATAACACTTCAGCTGAGTAGCCCCCAAGTGCCGGTTTATCTTATCAAGATGAACTGGGACTTCATGCTCCAAACTGTATTTTGTCAATTCCTTTGTCTTTTTAATTTCTGATCATATATACATGAGCCCCCAAGTGCTAAGATTAATACTTGTATTGGGCCTTGGGACTTTGAATAATCAGCAGGAAAGAAGCAATCCGCATTAGCCCCCAAGTTCCAAGTGTATAACTGGTTATATGCTTGGGACTTTGAGAAAATATTATCATCTTCATCCTCTGACATTTGCAGGCCATCATAAACAACAAAGATTCCCAAATTGCCGATCTTCAAGAGAATATCAAATCCCAGCAATCAGAGACCTCCAAGGCCAAAGATGAACTAAAAAGCGCTTTGACAGCCATGGAACAACTGAAGAAAGGGTTCAAGAATGAACGTGCCAGCTGGGAAACTAAAAAAGCTGCGTTGTTGAAGCGGTCCGAAGACGCGGGGTCAGCTCTTAAACTGGTGACGGAAGAGCTAACTGGGTTAAAGCGTCAAGTAAATCCCATGACTTATGCAATATTTGGTAAATACTCTTGTCAAAATTTCTTGAATAACCATCTTTGAAATTGCCGGTTTAACATCAAATTCTTAACCCGTTATAGGTAGCCGTGTTGGTCATCTAGGCTCTGACATGCAGATGAAGCTGAAGGTAGTATATACTTTGATAGAGCAACTGTATACCGGTGCCCAACGAGTTATCTACGCGGTCTCATACAACAAACCGGCACCAACATTGAACAAGGATACACTAGCCAAGTTGTCAATGACGCCGACGCAGATAGAAGAAATGAAGCGATCTGCTGCCAGGGCTGGCGCTTTGTTGGCACTGACTCTGGCCAAAGCGTGGATAGCTGACCTGGATCCAGTTGATATTGCCAAGGGCTATCCGGGTGAACAAGAAAATGGGTCAGCATTCGCTAATGAAGCCCTCAAATCTCTGACAAAGGAGATGCGTCCGCTGTCAAGCCAATTGGCTGAAGAAGCTAACTTGTCTGTTCACCGGTCCTTTTATGACGAAAACAACCAACGGGTTGATACTACTGTGAAAGAAGTGCAGAGCCTTATCCCGCCAATCTGTAAGCACACTTATGCCCCTGACGTTGAACCGTCAAATCTTATAAGTGAAGAGGCTATCTTTCAAGCTTTAACTCAGATTGACTAGACCACCGTTGACTTCCAGCCACTTGGTGGGGAGGAGGAGGTTAAACCGACACCAGAAGATCCATCAACCTCACGTCAACCTGGCGGTGAATCTTAATCCGGCAGCCGGGTTAAGTTTCACAGACTGTGTTCTCTGTAAAGAACAATCACTATTTTGGGCCTTAAAGCGCCTTGTAATAGGCTAGTTGGAACACTTTTATCTGCTGCCATCGTGCACTGATACAGAACTTTGTTTGATCCGCCATGATATTTGTAGCGCTGGCTTATATATGTTCTTAATATTATGCAATCCTTGTGTCTGCATACAGAACTTTGCTTGATCCGCCATGATATTATGCAATCCTTGTGTCTAATACATTACCTTGCTGAAAACCACTTGCCATTTCCTTATGCTCCTCGTTGGGTTCGACACTCTTACTTATCGAAAAGGCTACAATTGACCCCATATACTAGGATAAAAAAGACATATAGAAACTTCATCAGGCCTAGATAATAAGGTTCTTAACTTAGCATCAAGTACATTAAACATAACATTATCTTAGAACATTACAGATCAGGGCCATTACAACACCCCACACCATAACCAAAATGATATGAAACCATAGACGGCTCTTAGGCAGATCATAGCTAATATTAGTACTGAGGTGCATATTTGCATCAGACTCCTTCCTTCCTAGGCCAGTTATATATATAGGCCTCATATTTACTTACCAACCATGGCAAAAAACATCACTCCTTCATGACAACTTCTTTGATCTTGTCCAGCTTTTCACTGCACCCATGACCAGCCTTCAGGAGCTTAGAAATGACTTGCTCCAGCTTCTTCTTCTATTCTTAAAGGAGGTCACTCTCCACTTGTATCTCCCTCATGGCCTTCCTGGTGTTTTGAATGATATCAGGTTGACTATGTAGGATGCACCTTTGTTCTTTCTTGAGCTTAAGCTTCTTCATTTAAACCTTAATCTTTGCCTGCTCCTCAAGCTGATGCTTCTTCTCCTTAACTTCATTGGTTGGCCACATGGCAGGGCCCTAATTAAGGGAAAACGGCGCCCTACTCATGGCCGTTAGTCCCCCGACCCGGTTGGAACTAGCCAGGTAAAAACAGCTGACCGACCTGGCGAACCACAGCTCCCTCCTCTCTATCCCTAGCAGGCGGTGGTAATGGCGGTTGTGAATACATACTCTGACGGCGATCCGTTTGGCGGCCAACCTCCTGAGTTGTTGGGGGCCGCGGCGACCTGTCGGAGGTCGATACCTCGCTAGGCAGCTCTAGCTTTGCGGCGCAACATCCTGAATCTGAGCTATCCCATGAGTTGGCGGCTGCTCCACCGCCGTTAATGACAAGAAGTGCACCTCGCGGCTGGTGCAAGCTTCATCGTGCAGGAGGTGGCAGGTACAACATCTCTTCTTCTTTTTCAGTTTTATTGACATTAGTAATTATGATGTATTTTAGGTCAGTTTCCCAGAATGTATGATAACAGAGTAATTGCAAATTGTTAGGAACTTTAACACTGTGCATTATTTATAATAATTCATTCAATCTTTGTCCAGTATTGATGACCCAAAATGGGGAATTTTGCTCCATTCCCAAGCCAGAGATTATGTGGTTAGAAATATGTACCGGTAATAAATATCATTTCAGACTATGGTATCTCTTATTTGGGGTGAGGGTTGCTGCTCTTATGATTATATGTACTATGTTAGTGATGATCATTAAGGAATAGAAGGCTTAGAGAAAATATCTTCTGAAGATGATGTGCAACAGATGTTGCTCCACTCTCTAAATGAAAAGATTGTGAACAAAAGAGTTGTGAGAGCAAATGAGCCATGTAAGGCAGATGAAAAGATAGATTATTATTTTGTTGATAATTTCTTTAACACACAACAAAGTTGCACTAAGTTGGTGGATACAATCATGATAAGAAAGGAAGAGCTTAAGAAAAGTATTCTTTAGAGAGAAGCTGAGCTCAATCATTTGGAAGGTGACACTGATGTGTCAAAATTTCTGTTTGATTCAGATGGCAACAATGTGAAACTGCAAGTAGTTTCTTCCTCTGATGATGATGATAGACCAATGGCACAAAAACTGAAGCGAGTGAGAAGTCCTGGTCCAATAATTAGATTACACAATGTGGTCGAGAAAATGGAAAACCCAGATTGGTTGACTGAAGTTGATGAAAAATATTTTCTTGGTGATTATGGCATTAGTGATGAAGAAGATGATCCTAAAGAATCATATAAACTACCAAGTGTTAGGAAGAGAAGGAATATGAAGTTGAAGGAAATGGTATGGTTTGATGCCAAACTACCAGACCTAGAAGAACAGTTTTGTAAGGGATTGTGCTTCACCAGTGTTTATGCTATCTAAGCATTTCTGAATGTTTCTAAATGTTTGGAATCTAGTTTAAGTTCATGAATTTGTGTAAATATTTGAGAAATCTTTGAATGTTTGGTTCCATTCCAACCTAACTTTCCCAATGAGAAATGGCAGCAAATTATCACAAGTTTCAACGCACTGACATTGTGACCATTAACTACTTCACATCTACCACCCGCACAGAGTAGTAAAATCTCACAACTTCTCGCTATTACTTATGCTTTGGCGCACAACACCTCCACTTAACTCGTCCACTTAACTACTTCTCTAACACCTATCCACCTCACTTATACCGCACTCCATATCTCCAAGACCCCAGTCACAACTCTCTCCCTCGCTCAAATGATGGCTGGTTCTTCCTCTTCCCCAGACCCACGGCTAAACCCATTCCCTATTGCCAAGGGATGGGTTTCCATGCTTCTTGATTCAGCATGCAGCGACCAAGAATTATTCCTCGACTACATGAAGGTTGCCATGAGGTAAACCAGTGTTCTTGGGCTGGTAGATGCAGCAGAGGAAGTGAGGAAGAAGGCGACTAGTGAGGAGAAGCAACACATGGAGCAGCGCTATGGAAAACTGATGACCCACAATTATATGGGGTCAATTGTTGCCTTTTCGAGAAGTAAGAGTGTCGAACCCAACGAGGAGCAGAAGGAAATGACAAGTGGTTTTCCGCAAGGTATTGTCTGCAAGTGCTAAAATTGTAGGTAGCAGAGTAGTTTGATAGCAAGATAATTTGTAACGAGCAAGTAACGATAGTAGTAAAAAAAGTGCAGCAAGGTAGCCCAATCCTTTTGAGGAAAAGGACAAGCCAAAACGGTCTCTTATGATAAGCAATGTGTTCTTGAGGTTACACGGGAATTTCATCTAGTCACTTTCATCATGTTGGCTTAATTCGTGTTCGGTACTTTGATAATTTGATATGTGGATGGACCGGTGCTTAGGTGTTGTTCTTACTTGAAAAAACCTCATAGTTATGATTAACCCTCTCGCAAGCATCAGCAACTATGAAAAAGTATTAAAAAAAATTCTAACCATATCATTAAACTTTTGGATCCAATCGGTCCCTTACGGAATAGCGCATAAACCGGGGTTTAAGCTTCTGTAACTCTCGCAACCCACAATGTAATAACTACTCCACAATGCATTCCCTTAGGCCCAAATATGGTGAAGTTTCATGTAGTCGATGTTCACATGACACCACTAAGAGAATCACAACATACATATCATCAAAATATCAAACATATATCTAGTTCACATGATTACATGCAACATGATTTGTCTCGTGACCTCAAGAACGAAAGTAACTACTCACAAATGATAAAAATGCTCGAGATTAGAGGGGATTTAAATAGCATAATGGATCTGAACATATAATCTTCCAAGAAATAAACCATATAGTAATCAACTACAAGATGTAAGCAACACTACTAGTCACCCACAAGCACCAATCTATAGTTTCGGTACAAAGATTGAACATAAGAAATGATATAGGGTTTGGGAGGAGTTTTTGCTGTTGAATATGTTGATGAAGATAGCCCTCCCTAAGATGGTAGAGTTGTTGGTGATGATGATGACGACGATGATTTCCCCCTCCGGGAGGAAAGTTCCTCCCGCGGAATCGCTCCGCCGGAGGGAAAAAGTGCTCCTGCCCAAGTTCCGCCTCAAGGCGGTGGCACTTCGTACCGAAAGTCCTCTCTTTATTTCTTCCAGGTCAAAATAACTTATATACCAGAAGAGGGGCACTGGAGGTGGGCCGAGGACTGCAGCAACAAACAGGGCGCTTGCGCCTCCTGGCGCGCCCAGGTGGGTTGTGCCTACCTCACTACTAGGAAATGGCCTACAAAATGGCGCACCTAATTTGGCCATTAATGGCGCATTAGTGGTGCGCCATTAGTGCCACGCCATTAGTATATTTTACTAATGGTGCACCACTGGTGCGCCATTAGTATCTGGTGTACTAATGGCGCATCAATGGATGCGCCATTAGTATATACAACAGTACGCCATTAGTATGCCTCCCAGGGGGCCATGTATACCCAGGTGCTTTGGCATACTAATGGCGTACAACGGCAAGATGCGCCATTAGTAACTTCGGCATACTAATGGCGCACTGTTTAATGATGCGCCATTAGTATCCTTTGGCATACTAATAGCGCACTATGATGTGATGCGCCATTAGTATGAATATTAGGTTTTTTTTATTTTTTTATTTTATGTTTTTTGCACAGGTTACAAAATGTATAATTGGACAAAATATAGACAGCACACATCAACAACAGATTCATCGAATACAATAGAAGATTAGTCTCTGAATACAATTCATCATATTAGTCCCTGAATACAATTCATCATATTAGTCTCCGAATTGAAAAGACCGAACAAAGATAGAACATTATATTACAAGTCCCGAGACCGCGAGTAGCGAGTTTGTCTTCACATTACAAGTCGATATCGATCATCTAAACTACCATCACATAGAAGAGAGCTGCGGTCATCACGATGAGCATCATCACGATGAAACTCATCTTCATCCGGTTCCTCCAACGCAACCTCCCCTCTCCCGCTAGATAGCGGGCGTATCTAGATTCGGCCTCGGCCCTAGTGGTGTACCCTTTGTAACTGTTACCGCTGAATCGGTGAACCTGTCTCTGACACTCCTCCCAGTCGTCGTAGATTCCGGAACCTTACCCTTGTACCACGACATACGCACGGCATCGCTATGCACTAGCCAAACGAAGCGTTAGTACCAATTCACAGACAATACATAAGCAATATATAAGTATGCAGCGGAAGGATCGGAAGAGAAAAGCAAGACATTAATAGCATCGATTACATCTAAGTTGAGCGACTCTCGAAACCGAAGAGACATACTACAAGTTCATTAAAGTTTAATTACAACATGAGCCAATCGATGTTTGAGAACTAGACCACGGCATCACTTTGCTTCGACTCGACTCAAGGGACCGGAGCGTGGATGAAGCCGCCGTCTATCGTGGGAGTCATGAAAGAACGGGCGTTGTTAGCCTGCATTTGTAGCATTGTGTCGATGTCACCTTTGTTGGACGGTTGATTTCGAGGTAGAACTGCCCGAGGTACGAAGCGACATCTTGATGGATGATTTCCGCAAACTCCATTGGATGCGAAAGAATTCTTGTATGATGTCCGCGTCCCTGGATTGCCGACACGCTCATGCCCAATCTTTGAGTTTACTCGGTAGCAGAAGTTGATGATGGTCCCGCACGATCGCCCGCATGTGATGGATGGCGTAGTAGGCACCCTTCGATCGCCACGCTGCTGCTTGACGCAGCGTAACGTCAGACAGGGAGAACACGTGCTTGCCGTGCTACGAATAGGCCTGGTGAAGGTGCCTCCAGATTGGGCGTGGCGGGAGAACATCATCAAGAACCTTCTTGACATTTGTGTAGTCTACGTTCGACTGACGATCCGAGTCGAAATACGTGGCCATGGAATATTTGGGGCTTAGGAGGATGAGCGTGCAATGTGTGTCACTGCAGAAAACACGGAATGTTAAAAGAAAAACGATCAAAATCTAAGAATTCATATGTTACGGGCTGGTTGAGGGGAGGACTTACTCACGAAAGTAAGGCACGAGGAAGTTATCCTTATCTTGGTTTGCCAGAATGACGCCTTCGAGGTAAGAACTCGCGACTTGCCGGTCCCCAGTGCTGCCCAAGATCTTGGCACGCATGTAGAAGGGGTCGACTATCACGATGTACGAGGTCTTGTCGCGAATGATCCGCATCTCCATACTCAGCGAAAATAGCCGAACGAAGGTGTAGTGCAGCGGATGAAGGTTCAACATAGCGTGGATGTCATCAAACCGCAGGACGATCGTACGCCCGATGGAGTTATCCACAAAGCCCTTGCCCTCTGGCACCTTGGCCACGAAAACCGGGTATGCCACATCCTTCTCTCACGAGACGCCGCTTCTCCAAAGAAAGAACAACATCATGCAGACTCCGCATAGCACCGGTTGCAGCATTGAGCATATTTGTCGGTAGCATCGCCCTACCCGCCACATGCACCCTCCTCGAGATATCCTCAGGTGAAGGTGGCCCGTCCTAAGCACGGATCGTACTCGGTGCCGGCTGGCCCGCACCCTTGTTAGTCTTTCTTTTGCGTGTCTTCTTCTTCTCCTGTAATGGGACCGATTTCTGCTCACAGACCGCCTTCTTGAGTGTGTTGGGGCTGATAATATTTTGCACCTCGCCTATCTGAGGCTCGGTGAAGTCGGCAGCTGCAGGCGTCTCCTGAGAGCTGAACGGCAGACGACGCCTGTTGCAACTTGGCTTCTCCGTGGTACCAGCTAGATCGCGCACGTCTTTTGTTGGGTTGGGTTCTTGAGAACGAGGCCCCATGAAGTCGCCACCGTACCCATGATCGGCAAAGTACTGATCGACGTTGGCATATGTATCGTCGTCGTCGTCGTTCTGATCCTGTGCCATATGCATGTTTGGATCCAGTGGCCTAGGGATGTCCGGCACCGTTGCGGCGGTCTTGCCATGGGGCCGACTTGGTGACGGCACGACTGGCGGTGTTGTCTTTGGGGTGGTGTCCCCCGCCCCCAAACGAATATGGCTCTTCGGCCAAAGCAGGGGCCAGCTCAGGCAGGCGCTGATGGTCATCGCGTCATCATCGTCGGCCCCGACGGGTCGAATCGGAGGTAACAACTCGTCGCAGCCTGGCAGCACCCGAACCAGTTCAACCCTAAACAAGTTGGGTGGCATCTGGGTACCGTGGAACAAGGGGTTGCCCGGTTGAACGATTTTGCCCTTGGCAACATCGACCAACTCGTTGTTCACGAAGTGCGGGAGAGTGCACGGAACGTCGGCGGCGCCCTGCGAAAACATGTAGGGCGTCGGGATGCCCGATCAAAGGCAAGGAGATGAAGTCCTCGACCGAGAGAGGCTTAATTAGTTACCGTGATGATGGCGTCGAGCTCGGCTAATGTCGAGGCACCGCCAACGGCGGCGTCACGATTGACGGAGGGGCCGCTTGCTGCAGAGGTGCCGGCCGGCGTACACCCGGGGGCATTAAGCTCCCGTGCCGGCGTCGGAGACACCAATGCCGCCTCCGCCGGAGACACTAATGGCCCCGCCATCGCATTCTGTGAGTTGCTGGCCGTTAAGCTAGGAATCAGGGGCGGCCCCTGTTGGCCTCCCGCAATCCACGCACTCAACCCCTGGATCAAGGTAGGCACAATGGCGGTGATCGTTGCTTCGAGTTGTTGTTGCACTTGCTCTTGGACAATCTCCGGAATCCGCGCCACCTGTGCCTTGAGTTCTTGAACCTCGCGCGCCTGGCTTTCCGAGCTGGTCTTTTCTCCTTCCGCACACGGTGGTATAGTATGACCCCCATTTTGTGGACAAGCCTTTGCCGCCACCACGACCTGTGACGCCGGCTTACTGAGCTTATCCTTGTTCTTCATTACATTCAACGCCCTATTTAGAGTGGTGTCCCAAGGGTTCCTCTTAGTCGACCCAGCCATCGCTTTCAATCGCTGCGGAAGGAATGTGAACCATTTAGAAATTTGGCTTCATTAATTAGAATGCAACCATATGGAGCTAATTACGCGGGGTGGTATTCCTTACCGTAACAACCTCAAGCGCCCTGGTCTTCGGATCCGTGGTAAGCTCCTTTGTTTTCGGGTCCTTCTTGTACCGGGCCCTGACAAAGTTCCTGGTCTGCTTGTCACCGTATTTATCTAAGAGGGGCGGTAGGCCTTGCTCGGCACGCTCCTCGTCCTCCTTGTCCCATATAGGCTCCGCCACTCTGTAACCGCCGGGACCGAGTGTGTGTTCCCCTAAGTTCAGCTCCCGCATTTCTTTCCCCCTCTGACTTGATTCGGAGTTTGCGGTGCTCGAGCAATTGATCTTGAAGTCGTTGTATTCATCTTCGGTGATCGAAGGATTTTTCTCCTTGATCTTCTCGTAACTCTCACCTTTCTTGATCATTCTCTTCACATTGCTTTTCCAAGTAGACAGGGCCTTGCTCATCTTCGTGAGGGCAGCATTGTTCACTTTATTACCTTTGAGGCTTGTGTTTTCAAATTCAGCAGGGAACTTGTATCGTTCGTGCAGCTTCGTGAAGAGGAGGTTGCGCAAATTCCCTCGGTCAGGATGCCTCAGGTTCTCGGTGTTGATCGAGACGGTGCTCCGGAGAATACACCCGAGCTGAAGCGAGTACCCCTTGACTATTCGTTTGGGCGCCTTGGATTCCCGTCGGAGTCCACTTCAGTAACTTCCTCCTTGAGGGTGCAGAGCACGGTCGGGCGCCGGTCCTTCCGTTGCCTCTTCTGTTGGCTGCCATCTGTGCGTGCGCCGCCATCATCAGTGGTGGCATCCTCGGCGGCACCATCAGTGGTGGCATCAGTGGGGTCATACCCGACGGTACCATCAGTGGTCTCAGGATCGATGGGGAAGGCGGCGTCCTCATACAAGTGAGGTTGTTCCTCCATCTCCTGGGACAGCTCCCAGAATGCCTTACCGCCCGAACCCCCGGCCTCATCGTTGTAGGCCATGTTTCTCTCTAAATAGGAACAAAGTTTGGTGAAAAAGTTGGTTATTGTCAAGGAACAAGATCATGGTCTCATCATTTAGGGTTTGTCGACACCGAGGCATCCTAAAAGCTAAGCTTTTATCATGGAGGGTTTTTCGACGCCGAGGCACCCTAAAAGCCTAAGCTTTCATCATTTTGGTTTTTATCAACACCGAGGCACCCTAAAAGCCAAGGTTGTATAATTAATGGTTTGTCGACACCGAGGCATCCTAAAAGCTAAGCTGGGAAGGAGAATTCTAAGTTGGGCCTACTCACTTGGCTCTATTGCCGCCTATGGTTTAATGCAGCTAGAATAAAGGGCACTTGATCCTACTTAATTAACTACTAAGATACCCCGCCCATGCATTAGTCACAAGTACCCCATATGTCCTATTTTTAGCAAAGTCATGCTAAAATTCACGGAAAATTTCAGCATGACCTTTGCTGAAAATAGGACATATGGAGTACCCAAATTTGCCGGAACGGAAGTTAATCGACATTCCAGTAAACTCAAGGGCCTCTCGGGTGGACAAGGCAAAAAAGTAAGAAAATAAATCAGAAACTTAGTCTGTCATCATTAGGCAGCCACCATTAGTTAGTGACGTAAGTTAGTGAAAATAAGTCTACACTTTAATTTGTTCACACGAGCCATAAACCAAGCTTGCAAGTAAAACTATCCACTGGAGATGCGTGATCCTTATTTTGGAATTTCAAAGATAATAAAGGGGACAGGGACAGGAAACAGAGCATGACAGCAGAGTTCCTACTGTGTGCGTAACCTCAGCCAGAGAGTTAACTTTTAACCACAATTGCACCCCGTATTATACCAAAGTCTAGCTAATGCATGATCTATTGCTGTGTACGTCATCCGTCCAAGCAGTTAAAACGCATGATTTGTCCACTGGGAAACTATATATGTAGGGTACTCACTGAGCATAACAAACCTATTTCTTCAGAACATAACTGTATTCAGCCTAATGGAAATGGGAATAACAATATGCACGCCAATGTAAGCACATCATCGAGAGTAAATCAAATACAGCAAGATGCAGGTTTTAAAAGGAAATTCAAATTAGCATGCTTTCGACAGATCCGGGAGCTTAGGCTCCTTCGCTTGAACCAAAAGAAAAAAAAGATATACTCAGAGAGCTGTGATATACTATACTCGGGAGAACAAAGCAAAATTGCATAAAATTCAATTGGGGATTTCTGGGCAGCCTCTTTCAGATCCTCAACCGCACCTTCCCAATCTTCCGTTAGAAGTTTAGCCTCACCTCTCTGCAGTAAGTATGAGAAACAGTTCAATTAAAAGGTTACAAAATCTGACATAATGAGTAAGTTCATTCTGTTGTATAGTGCATAATTTCAATTTCCTGAAATAACACCAAGTGAAATATTGATTACCATATATGTCGTAATTTACTTGTGCACTCTGTAGATATTTTGTTAGTGAAATATCACTCCATTCAGCAAGCAGCATTGTAACAAAAAGAAATTCTAGGCGCAAATTTCTTCAGAATGAAATTAAGTTAGTGAAACTGTCACACATTTCTTCACAATGAAAATGAAACATGTTAGGAAACCACCATGTTCTTCGGAAAAAGAAAAATTGATCATGTTTGTATTTTGCTCTAAAATACTTCATTTTGCAAAAAAATAAATAAAAAGAATAAATGGAGGTTTGTCCCCTGTTTGATAATGGCAACTCATGGTCATGGAGGGACGATTTAATTATGGATGAAAACAAATGCTACAGCACGGTCACTAATCTAGTAGAAAGCAAGTATCCCCCATTCTCCTCCCATATAATTGGTAATAAGGAATCAGGAGACGAACATCTCTTCTCTGCTACTGAAGCTCCTGATCCTGAACAACATGTTAATGGCGGGCGGAGACGCTGCCTGCCCCTCATCCACCCGCGTTAATGGCTGCTGCAACCTTTATAATACAACCACTATAGGATAGAAACTTTTGGTCTATTAGGTGTATATATATAATATATATTCACCCTATATATGGAAAAGAAATTTAGTAATTAAATAAAAGGTTAACAAATTCTGAAAACCTTATTAATAAACATGTGTGTACAACAGCCAGCCAAGCTAACCAACAACAAAAAAGAATATCTTCACCCATAAACACCCAATTAATTATTTTGAAAGACTAACACCCAACTAATGGTCATCCTACCAAAATGCTATCAAACTAATATAATCACATATTCTCATAGTGGCACGGGATGTCAGGATCCTACTTATAGACCATAATGTATCACGAGAATACTCGACGAGCAGACCATGGCATCAATTCACGATTGGTACATCAAGGGGGGAAAACATTGTAATTCAGTGGTTTGGCCTAGGGTAGAAAGAGAGAAGCATATAGAGATGGATCACAAACACAAATTGTTCTCATGCACAATCATATTTGGAAGTGGTGAGAGGGGAGTGCCTGCATGTTTCTGGTGAGAATGTCTAGCTGAACCATACATTCGCATTTTTAACGGCAAAGCATGCTGAAAGATCAAACCAAGTGGACGATTCCAAGCAAAAAGGACAGGCTGCATGCAAATTGTCGAAATGGTATCATTTTATATGGCTTTCTGAATATTCTAGTGATCAATGCTATCCATTCATCACACAACTACAAGAAATCTGAAAACGAATCTAAAAAGAAGGGGCATATGTTTCCTCCATTCCGTCCATGAGTGTCCCAGTGAACTGAATCTTACAAACTACACATGAATATGAGAAACCCCAGACCAAATCAAACCAAACGAGCTAGCCACGGGAAATTTAAAGTGCTGCAAGCTTGGAAGGGGGGAAGGAAAAGTCGTCGCTTTACCAGCGCTAGAACTTGATCCTGCAGCGTGGCTTGATCATGCGTGGCTAGTGGAATTCGTGAGATCCACTACGCCGCGCCTGAGTGGTGGCCTCGGATCCCTCGTGCACCTGCGTGAGGGCATCGGCTGCATCAAGGACTAGAGCAAATCGCGGCGGCGGCGCAGAGAGGAGGAGATGGGCGAGCGAAGGGGAGGAGACCTTGTGGGGCGGAGACGAGGACGACGGGCGGGCAAGGCCGGGAGAGGAGAGGGCGGCCAAGGCACAAGCGTCAAGGCCGCGGCCACAAGGCGTCATGGGACACAAGGATGATGGGGCAGCGTCACAAGGCTGTGGCGGCGCCGAGGCGGGCGGGGCAGCAAGGCCGGGAGAGGAGAGGGGAAGGGGATCGAGGGCGAGGGCGAGGGAGAGAGAGGGGATAAGTTTGGGCCGCCGGGGTGGGGGCGACACAATACTAATGGTGCACCACCCGTCGGTGCGCCATAAGTACATCCATTCTAATGGCGCACCTCACACTGGTGCGCCATTAGTAAAAAAAAATTGATTTCTGCTCGAGCCAACAGGTTATCTCCCACCTGACCTGATCCACACCAAGTTGCCTCTACTAGCTCGACTGGTCAGCAGCTAGTTCTCACACCAGGAGGTCCTGGGTTCGATTCCCAGGCTCCACAATTTTTTTTATGCATTTAAAATGCTGTGTGATAATTATTTATGTTTAAATATGTTCAAACTTGTTTAAATCATAACAGTAATATTTTTTTATAAGACAGTAATATTTTTTTAAAAAATATCATCAAACATAATGCCGGTGGAGCGGGAGGCACGGGGGTGCGGGGGTCGGCGGTGGATGAGTAGGGAGGTGTGCGGGGTCGGCGGCGGCGGTTGAGTAGGGGAATCGTGTGCGGGGGGTCGGCGGCGGCGGTTGAGTAGGGGAATCGAGGGTGCGGGGGGTCGGCGGCGGCGGCCGGTGGACCGGGGGGTGCTCGGCGGCGAGGGGGACCGGATCTGGCGAGGTGGGATAGCGATCGAGATGGAGGGGGATCGAGATCAAGTGTCCATGAAATTTAAAAATATTCATGATAGTTCAAAAGTGCCCATGAAATACACTCGAGAAATGAAGGCTACGATTTAAATACAATCGATCTTAGCTAGCTATCTGTTCACAATCTTCTTGCCCTTCTTTTTCGCAAATGGAGTTCTTCTGTGGAACGGACGTCCTTTAGGTAGGGTGGTCCTGCTTCTTCTTGTGGTGTATGCTGCTACTTCATCATCATCATCATGTTCGATCCTCGGGTCGCCGTACTTGTCAAGTCTTGCTCATTGGCTACTCCATCCATTCCGATGATCTTCCTTTTGCCTCTCCTCACGACAACACGACTGGGCTTTGGCGGGTCGGTAATGAAGAAGCATTGGTCCACTTGGGAAGCCAGTACCCATGGCTCATTTTTCGCGGTGACGTTTGTGCCCGCGGTCTTGGATTTGGCTTCGGGTATAACCATGGTGGTGAAATATCGGTCTTCTTTTAGGACGCTCTTGGCCCATCTGACACGGAACATCGGCACCTTCTCTCCAGCATAGCTTAGCTCCCAGATCTCCTCGATCCTTCCGTAGTATCTGCCCTTGTCCTTACCGATGTAGGATTCCATCGTTACCCCGGAGTTCTGATAACCCTCGCTCTTCATGTCCTTGTCCTCGGTGTAGAATGTGTAGCCGTTGATATCGTACGCCTCATAGGTCATCAGGTTGTGCTCGGCGCCCTGTGACAAGGTGAATATGAGTTGTTCTTCCGCGGAAGAATCTTCATGTAAATGGTACGACAGAAACTTCTGCTTGAACCAACGCGTGAAACATGAGTTGTGCTCTTTGAGTATATCACCGTCCGTCCTCTGTTGGCCTCGGTCATTGTACGTCTTCCCAATAAAGGTTTTGTGCTCTACCACCCAAGGATCGACCACGTCTATGTGTTGTAGCGCGACTAGGTTTGCTCTTCCAAAGTTGGCGAGTTGAACCTCGAAGTCGACATGCATTTTGCGGCGACCCTCACGGTGACCCCATCCAGCGAGCCTGCCGAGGTGCCTGTTGACGGGCAGACCAACGGAGTTCTCGATGCCTAGATAATTTGTGCAGTAGGAGATGCACTCTTCGGTCAGAAAGCCCCTGGCTATACTTCCCTCTGGATGTGACATGTTCCGAACGTATCCTTTGATGACACCATTCATCCTTTCGAACGGCATCATGCTGTGCAGGAACGTCGGCCCGAGTTGGATGATATCCTCCACGATATGGACCAGCAGATGCACCATAACGTCGAAGAATGCGGGCGGCAAGTCCATCTCAAGATCGCAAAGTAACACCACGATCTCTTCCTCGCAGCCTTCGAGTTGCCTCACGCCAATCGACTTCCGAGAGATGACGTCGAAAAAAGTTGCATAGGCCAAATAGCGTTTCACGGACGTGCGGCGTCCATGATCCCACGGTTTGCAATCTGGAAGTATCTGCGTCATCGACGCGTGGCGTGATCGTGAGACTTCATCCCGCTGAACTTCTGCTTCGCTGGGTCTAGGTATCTGCTTATCTTCCCCGCGTAACCGTAAGGAAGTTTTACTCCTAGGAGGCAGGTGAAAAACTGCTCGATCTCCTCCTGACTTGGAGTGAAGCACGCGGGAGGGTAGTCATTTCCGGTCTTCTTGGCCTTTTGCCTTTGCGACGACTTTACGTGTCTGCTTCGCCTCATCATCATCATCATCATCATCATCATCATCATTAGCGTGAAGCTCCTGCACGATGCCCATTGATTTCAAGTCCGCCTTGCTTTCGGCCCATCTTTGGTCCTCTCTAGCATGTTGAGCAGGGTACCAAGCAGACTCTCGCACACGTTCTTCGTGGATATGCATGACATCAAGCCTGTGAGGCACACGGTGGATCTTCCAAGACGGCAAGTCCCGTAAAATGCAGACCTCGTTTTCCATACCTTCGGCAGCGGCTCTGGCGCCTTTCGCTTCTTTCCCGGCTCTGGCGCCTTTTGCTTCTTTCCCGGCAGTGGGCAGTCTTTCCAATTTTCAAACAGCTTGTCTATTTCCTCGCCGCTCCTCGTACATGGGCGTTTTCGGGGTTCGGTTTCACCATCGAACAGATCCTTGCGTTTCCTCCACGGGTCATCGTCGAAGCCACCTTCGATGTCCCATGAACACGGTTTTCAAGACCCGGGATCTCTATCTAGCTGGCGATACGTTGTGTCATCCATGCACCTTACGCATCCGGAAAATCCGTGGACTACCCGCCTCATGAGATATCCGTGAATCGAGAGACGATCGTGCACCGTTGTGAGCGGGCGGCTCTCATAGGGAAATATTCTTTCTGCGGCGTCCCCACGTATTGGCTGGCGTTTTCCACAGCGTGTCAAGCTCCTCTTTCAGCAGCCCGGTCTGATTGATGTTGTTCCTGGTTGTTTCGGCCCTTGATTAGCATACTCATGTGAATGTACTTCCTCTTCATGCACAACCTGTGGGGAAGTTGTACATCCACACAAACACAAACCAGGTGCTATGTGTGCTTCTCTGGCTGCCAAACGGATTGACTCCATCGATGCTCGCTACCAAAGACGATGTTCCTTGGATCGTTCCCAAATTCTGAGTCTTGAAGTTCAACGCTTGCCACCGGCTCGCATCCTTAGGGTGACTCAGCATCTTGTCTTTTTATCTATCTCCGGATCATTTGCGTCATCTTCTCGCTTCTTCTCCTCCCTATCCGCTGCGTGCCAACGTAGGAGCTTTGCTACCTTAGGGTCCGCGAAATACCGCTGCAGACGAGGAGTGATCGGAAAGTACCACACCACTTCTCGAGGAGCTTTCTTCCTCTTCTTGTATCGAGTGACGCCGCACACCGGACATATGGTAGACTCCGCGTGCTCGTCCCGATAAATGATGCAAAGCCATGCGCGTTACTTTCAGGTGGGTATCCTCGGGCCTGCATCCTTCATACAATGGAGTAACCGCGTCTAACTCAAGTTGATCCATCTTGGCTTTCTCTCGGGCGGCAGCTCTTGCATTATCCGTCTGCTTGAGAAGCAGCTCTTGAATATGAGGGTCCTGCACCCAGCCCATCGATGGTCCAGCATCGTCTGCTCCGCCGGCATCATCATCTTCATGATCATGCCCGTCGTCTCCTCCGGCATCTTCCTCATCATCATGTCCTGCATCTTCTACATGATGACTGTGTACAGCATCACCGTCGTGATCATCTTCTGGGGATTCTTCGTCTTCTCGCCCGCCCGAGCCGCGGTGGTTGTCTTGCTGCCCTTCCTCATTTCTTGCCTGACCCCCATGGACGACTTCGTAGTCATCTTCATCACCTTGCCACCGACAGCCATCCATGAAACCACGCAAGAGCAGGTGGTCCCACACCTGCCCGGAATCCGGGTCCGCAATAAGGCTCTTCAGCTTGCATCTTCGACACGGACATCTTATCTCCGTCTCGTTCTTTTGAAGCATCTCGGCCTTCGCGGACCTCAAAAATCTATTCACGATGCCTTCGGTCATCGTGTGGACCATGGTCGCCTGCGGGGTAGAGCAAAACGATATTTTAGAACCAAGAAAAAATTTGGCATGACTTCCCCTAAAAATAGGACCAAAAATAATGTTTAATGCCAAAATCTCGCCGAAACGGAAATGAATCAACATTCCGGCAAAATATTGGCAACTATCGCATTTCAAATACCGTTACACCTCCAAACACAAACACATATGCAACACCACAAACATATGCAACACCACGAACATACATAGATCTAACTAGGCCATAAAAAGTGCATGTGCACATTGTTGTAGGGAGAACAACATAAATATAGCTTCCCCCCTTACTTACCTATTAAAACAAGGTAATTTAACCACTTAATTTGAATGAATCTATGGTGGAAATGAGGTGAAAAGGAGGAGGCACCGAGACAAGGAGGAGGTGGAGAGAATGAAGTGGGGAGAAAGTGAGTGTGGGTAGGAGAGGCTGTCCAAAATATCTTGTTGTTGCCCACTTACTAATGGCGCACCAGCACTAAATGCGCCATTAGTAATCCAGTTACTAATGGCGCACCCTCCCGCGGTCCGCCATTAGTAGTAGTTCAAAACAAAATACTACTGGCGCACTGATCCACAGTGCGCCATTACTAGTTTAAACTAGTAATGGCGCACGGTTGATCAGTGCGCCATTAGTAGTATTGCAAAAAAAGGAATAAAAAATATAATAAAAAATATAATAAAAAAACAACATTAGTGGGGCACTTTCGGACGGGTGTGCCATTAGTAGTTACAACTAGTAATGGCGCACTTTGTCTGGATGCGCCATTAATATGTTTGGACAGGCGCACTAGTTCAAAAAAAATTTGATACTAATGGCGCACCCTGGGCAAGGTGCGCCATTAGTAGTTTTAACTCGAATGGCGTATCAGCAGGTGGTGCGCCATTAGTATATACTAATGGCGCACCCATTGTCTGGTGCGCCATTAGTGTCAATCCCATCTATAGCCCTTTTTCTAGTAGTGCCTGGTGGCCCCCATATAGTACTTATTTGCTCCAATATTCATTAAATATTCCATAAAATCCTTAGGAAGTTTTAGCTCAGTTGGAGTTGTGCAGACTAGGTAGCTGGACGTACTTTTTCAGGTCCAGATTTCCAGCTGCCAGAATTCTCCCCCTTTTTGCATACCTTGCATATTATGAGAGAAAACGCATTAGAATTACTCCAAAAAATATTATTATACAATAAAAAAACTTAAATAACAGTAGGAAAACATGATGCAAAATGGATGTATCAACTCCCCCAAGCTTAGACCTCGCTTGTCCTCAAGAGGAAACCGAAAGCGAAAAACATGTCCACATGCTTAGAGAGAGAGAGGTGGTTATAAAAACAAAAATACGGACATTGCAGCATCATGTGACTTATTATAACAGCATCAAACTTTAACATAAAACATTTATCATGGAAATTTTATCATAGACTTCTCATGAACAAGTGACAATTCATCACAGCATCGAAGTATAGAGCATAAACTCTATTGGAAACCAACAAACTATGTTCTCAGTCAACTTTGCAAGTACAATTCATCATCGTTTCAGGAAGGGTCACGTATCGGAGCCCTTAGGCAAGTCCACATACTCGACCATCATTTAGCCTTCTATGATTTCTAACGCTCACCGCGTACACATGAGCAAAACTATTGAACCGGACACATAGAAAGATAGGGGCTTATATTTTTGCCTCCCAAGGCAATCACCACAATGGTGATGTCACCAATAATAATCCATTCTACCCATATTCAACTGGATATATGTGCCTAGATCTTTCCTCACCACATGATGCTTTCCAAAGGAGAAAAATAAAAGGAATAGAGAGAAAACTTTGACTCTTGTATGAAAGTCAATACATGAAAGTAAAAGATAGGCCCTTCGCAGAGGGAAGCAGCGGTTGCCATGCACTTTTTTTATATGCTCAACCCCTTAGTGCAAGAGAACGTCATGTTATATTGCCCCTTGTGATGGCAACATTATTATGTAGTCTGTCACTTTTATTCTTCACCATCACAAGTTCGTACAACGCTCAATTTTCCCTTACACTAAATGATCTCACACTTTTATAAGCAATTTTTGTTGCCCTTTTTTCACTAATAACAACTTACATGAAGGATCTTACTCAAACCATAGGTAGGTATGGTGGACTCTCAAACAAGATTTGGGTTTAATGGTTTTTGATGCACAATTAGTATCTCTACTTAGTGCGGAGTTTTTGGCTAGCAAAGATAGGGGCAAGCACCACATGCCGAAGGATCTATGACAATATAACTTCTATGTGGATATGAACAAACATAAATCATTAAGTTGTCTTCCTTGTCTAACGTCAACAATTTTGGCATGTAATATTTTGATTGGTGCTCACAATCATAAATGATTTCCAGGATAGTATATTTATATGTTAATCTTCTCTTCCCTTATTAATTCTTTCATGAGTTGAATCATTGAGCAATGCTATGTTTGTCAATCTACAATAAAATTTTCTACTTACACTTTTCCTTGTGTAATGTCATCACTTACCATAAGATTATCATATGATATTTTCCCTTTATTTCCTTTCTTTTTATTGAAACAAGATAGTAAAGAAGCAAAAGTCAAACTAAACTTTATTATATATCTCGCACACGATTACAAGGATTGATCACTAAGAAAACTCACAGAAAAAGGATGGAACTAAACTTTTATTCATCTAATAGCAAAAGATAACCATGGATTGAACTAAGAAAGTAAAGGCAAAAGATAGTTGGGATGATACGATACCGGGGCACCTCCCCCAAGCTTGGCGAAAGCCAAGGGGAGTGCCCATAACCGATATCAGTTTTCTTTTGGTGGTGAAGAAGGAGGTGGTGGTGATGAAGTAGAAGTCCTTAAGGAACAACAGACTCTCCCTTCAGATGACGCTCCGGAGGAAGGCGATGTGCTCCAGATGCAGAATATTTTCACGAGTGAGACACTTATTTTGTATATGAACTGTTTCAATGATCCTGAAGGCTGCAATCTCAGTGGGGGTAAGATGAGCATAGTACGGTTTAAGGATATCTTCCTCTTCCTCATCGGCGGGCAGGGCTTGCTCGTCTAGCGGCACTTGATCTCCAGTGGCCTCCTTGCTCTAGTCCTCCTTAGCTGCTCCAAACGGGTCTTCTCTCTTCAACTCAATCTTCATCAGCCAGGCATGCTCTTCCATATGATCAGAGGGAGAAGAAGACATAATGCCTGGATCAACAAATTTAATAGAAAACAGCAAGAAAAGAAAACAGGAGATTTCTCCGCGATACGGAGGTCAACAGTTTCGGCAGGTATGTATAGATTTTTTATCTTGGGGAACAAGCAGAACGGAAGAAAAATGGAGTCCGAAAAGTACCCGAGGTGGGCACAACTAAACTGGGCGCGCCTAGCATGCCAGGCGCGCCCTGGTGTAATGTGCCCTCCAGGGTCACTTTCATGGAAATTTCTTATTTTCCTAATTTTTTCAATATTCCAAAACCGACAAAAAATACTTTTGCGGATTTTTTGGAGTCTGTTTACTTACGGCATCATGTACCTCCCTATTTTCATGATTCTGGAGTGTTCTGGAAGGTTTCCTTTATGTTTTCTTCCGGTGTCAAAGTTTTGGATAATATTGCTTTCTACCTTAATGGTCGTACCTCTTATATATTGTTTTATTCGTTGCCCATTGACAACCTTCGGGTTAGTATCTTCGGCATTATTTATTTTAATAGCTCTGGATTGATAGACCTCCTCGATGACATAGGGTCCTTCCCATTTGGAAAGGAGTTTTCCTGCAAAGAATCTGAAACGAGAGTTGTACAAAAGAGCATATTCTCCAACTTTGAACTCACGCTTTTGGATTCTTTTTTCATGCCATCTTTTAACTTTTTCTTTGAATAACTTTGCATTGTCATAAGCCTAGGTTCTCCATTCATCTAATGATCTAATATCAAATAACCTCTTTTCACCAGCAGGTTTGAAATCATAATTGAGTTCTTTAATTGCCCAATATGCTTTATGTTCTAACTCAAGAGGCAAATGACAAGCTTTTCCATAGACCATTTTATATGGAGACATACCCATAGGGTTTTCATATGCTTTTCTATAAGCCCAAAGTTCATCATCTCATTTTTTAGACCAATTCTTTCGGGACCTATTGACAATCTTTTGTAGGATTAGTTCTATTTCTCTATTGCAGTTCAACTTGACCACTAGACTAAGGATGATAAGGTGATGCAATTCTATGGTGAACATCATACTTAGAAAGCATTTTGCGGAAAGCACCATGAATAAAGTGTGAACCACCATCAGTCATTAAATATCTAGGGACTCCAAACCTTGGGAAAATAACTTCCTTAAGCATTTTAATAGAGGTGTTGTGATCAGAACTACTTGTTGGAATAGCTTCTACCCACCTAGTAACATAATCAACAACAACCAAAATATTTTTATACCCATTAGAGGAAGGAAAAGGTCCCATGAAATCAAATCCCCAAACATCAAATGGTTCAATAGCAAGTGAATAATTCAGAGGCATTTCTTGACGCTTACCGATATTACCTATTCTTTGGCATTCATCACAAGACGAGACAAACTTACAGGCATCTTTCAAGAGAGTAGGCCAATAAAAACCAGATTGCAATACATTATGAGCGGTTCTGTCTCCCACATGATGTCCTCCATAAGCTTCAGAGTGACATTTCCATAGGATTTGTTCATCTTCATGCTCAGGTACACAACGTCTAATAATACCATCTACTCCTTCTTTATAAATATGTAGGTCATCCCAATTGGAATGTCTTAAATCATAGAAGAATTTTTTTTATTTTGTTGGTATGAACTAGGTGGTATGTATTTAGCAACAATATAATTAGCATAGTCAACATACCAAGGTGTACTATTAGAAACATTTATTGCAGCTAGTTGTTCCTCAGGAAATCTATCATTAATAGGTTGTGGGTCATCAAGAATATTTTCAAGCCTAGACAAGTTATTATCTACGGTGTTCTCTGCTCCTTTCCTATTAGTGATATGCAAATCAAATTCTTGTAGCAGAAGAACCCACCTAATAAGTCTAGTTTTAGCATCTGAATTTATCACAAGCAAACACCACTGCTAAGAATTCTTTTTCAGTAGTAGCATAATTTCTTTGAGCACTGTCTAGAGTTTTACTAGCGTAATGAATAACATTCAGTTTCTTATCAACTCTTTGTCCTAGAACAACACCAACAACATAATCACTAGCATCACACATAATCTCAAAAGGCAAGTTCCAATCAGGTGCTTTCTTTAGTGTTTCAAAGGCTTCCAAACAATCATCATCAAACACCAAGGGAATATCCTTTTGCAAAAAATTCTTAAGAGGCCTTGAAATTTTCGAAAAGTCTTTGATAAACCTCCTATAGAAACCAGCATGAGCAAGGAAACTATGAATACATTTGATGTCTTTAGGACATGGCATTTTCTAAATTGCATCAACCTTGGCTTTGTCCACCTCAATGCCTCTTTCAGCAATTTTATGGCCCAAAACAATACCTTTGTTAACCACAAAGTGTTACTTCTCCAAATTCAAGACAAGATTTGTTTGTTCACATCTCTGCAAAACTCGATCAAGATTACTTAAACAATCATCAAAAGACTTCCCATAAACAGAAAAGTCATCCATGAGAACCTCAACAATCTTTTCACAAAAATCCGAGAATATAGCAGTCATCCATCTTTGAAAGGTAGAAGGTGCATTACATAGACCAAAATGCAAACGTCTATAAGCAAAGGTTCCAAAAGGACAAGTAAAAGTGGTCTTTTCTTGATCAGGTTGTAAAACAGGTATTTGTGAAAAACCAGAATATCCATCAAGGAAGCAAAAATGTGTGTGATTAGATAATCTTTCTAACATTTGATCAGTAAAAGGCAGAGGGTAATGATATTTTCTAGTTTCTTTGTTTAATTTTCTATAATCAATTACTGTTCTATAGCCTGTGACAATTCTTTGTGGAATGAGATCATTCTTATTTTTTAGAGAAAAGGCTCAGCCGAGCCCAAGAAGGGCTCGAACATAACCCGGCTTTGAATTAACAAAGCCATCGGCCAGGAGATTACAATCGACACCTTACAGAGGAAAAACAAAATAAACAGCGGAAGATACAAAGAGTTGTGCCAACATCTAATAGGCTCCATCCACACTACAAGCAAAGAACTAACAAGACTAAGGCACTAAGCAGCTTGAAGACGAAGAAGCCGTCCAACCTGAGCAAGCCAGCAACAACAGGACCATGTCGACATCAAGCACTCATAAGGTGCAAAGGCAATCTTGTCTACTCCAAGGGCTCTAGCTGACACGGAGACATACACTTCCATCTTCGAAGAGAGCACCCTGCCCTCTCATCCTGGCATGAAGGGCGCCGATACCTAAGAAGATGAAAATGCTCACCCGAGAGCTAAGGAGTGAACCGGCGCGATAGCCCCCGGAAGCCTGTCGGCCCTGTCGAGAGACTTGCACACGAGGAGATGCAATGGCAAGGCAGGACGGTTGAGGGTCAAGCAGCAGTGGAAGGAGGGTCCCGAAACAGAGCTCATTGATACACCTAGTCTGCAGGGACAAGCACCAAGCTCGTGCAAACGAAATGGACATCGAGCTACCAGAAGAGCAGATAGGAGTAACCGCAGAGGCACCGTCCATCAAACTCTGACCATGCCACCATCCACCACCAGAGAACCAAACGGCACAACAACCCCAAGCTCACCAAAGACAACACCCCCAAGAAGGTGATGACGCGGGCGGCGCCGCTGGCGCCTGATCCGGAAGGGATCTAGGATTTCGCCCGGTACACGAGTAGGGGGGAGAGGAGGGGAAAAGGAAAAACCTTAACGACGCCCACAAGAAGGGAACAACGTCCAAGGATGTCGCCGCCGTCGTGAACGGACCAGCCGGCCTCGGATTTCTCTGGTGTCCCTACCCACCTCCAGCCACCAAGCAGGAACAACCCCGGTAGCCAGAGACCACCACAGGCTAGATCCAGCAGGGGGCACCGTTGAAGTCTGAGGATGGAACCTTCAGATCGAAAAAGGCCATCACCAGGCGACTCCGCGCCACCTCCACCACCTACCGCCACCTCGCTGCCCCCACGGCCAAGGAGGACGGCCAGCACCGCCAGCCACCACGCGCTGAAGCAGAAGCCGGCCCACCCGCCATGGCCGCCGCCTTGGAAAGAGAGCACCTCGGGGGAGGCCCAGGCTGCTAGATCCTCACTACTGGAATCTGGCACTTTGCCATCTGCCATGGCAGATGGCAGAGGCATGGTCAGCGGATGGCAAAGGCTTTGCCATCTGCCAGCAGATGGCAAACAGTTTCTCTGAAACCCTGCCGGCAAACGCTTCTTTGCCGTCTGCTGGCTGATGGCAAAGAGCATGTGCCTTTGCCATCAGCTGGCACATGGCAAAGCCTCTGAACGGGGTTAACACCGTTAGAAGGCTAACGGCATACTTTGCCGTCTGCCAGCAAATGGCAAAGGTTGCAGGCTCTTTGTCGTCTGCCAGCAGATGGCAAAGGCTTCAGGCTCTTTGCCGTCTCCCAGCAGATGGCAAATGCTGCATGCTTTGTCGTCTACCAGCAGATGGCAAAGAGCTTTGCCATCTGCTGGCAGGTGGCAAAGGGCCCAAATAGGCCAGCCCAAATTTTACATGTAGATGACACGTGGCATCTTTGCCATCTGCCAGCTGATGGCAAAGCTCTTTGCCATCTGCCAGCAGATGGCAAAGTGCCTATATTGCCCCATTTAATTTTGTTTTTTCTTATATGAATTCATTTTCACAGAAAATCAAACACAAATATATTTATACGACCAATATAGCATATTCAACAAATATTACCAATAGTCATGAACACATATATATCGAACACATATCCAACAAATGTTACCAATAGTAGCAAGTTTCATCCATACATACACATAGTGTCATCAATATTACACAGTTTCATCATAGGTAGCAAGTTTCACAAAGTCAAAACAAAAACTAAAGACAAGCACTCCATCAACCCAAGCTTCCGTGATCTAAAGCAAATCTACAAAATAGGAAAGAAGAAAGTTAGAAGAAGAAGACTAGAAGAAGAAGATTATTGTGATGCAACTAAAATGTGAAGATTATTATGATGCAACTTATATCTGTAAAATAGGTCATTTTGGAGCTAAGTATGGTTATTATGTCATTTTTGGGCTAACTAAGCATACTAAGTCATTTTGGTGTAAAAATGCTAATTAAGGTCATTTTGGAACTAATAAGTTTATTATGTCATTTTGACGCTAGCTAAGCATATGAAGTCATTTCGGAGCTAAAATATGTCATTTCGTAAGTCATTTTAGAGCTAGCTAAGCATATTAAGTCATTTGGAGGAAAAATGCTAAGTATAGGTCATTTTAGAGCTATCCTAGGTTAAATAGGTCATTTTGTAGCTAGCTAAGCATATTAAGTCATTTTGGAGGAAAAAATGCTAAGTATAGGTCATTTTAGAGCTATCCTAGGTTAAATAGGTCATTTTGGAGCTAATTAAGAGAAGCACTAGGCAAACTTACCGTCAACCCGTAGGTGAAGGATCAAGGTTCTTGCTCGCGGTAGTGGCTGACGGAGGAGGATTAGGGTTCTTGTTCGCGCCAATGGCAGATGTCGATGCTTGTCGGGAGTTATGTTGCACCAAATTAAAGATCATTTGCAATGTCTTGTTAGCATGAACGCACGGGGAGGTCGTCGAACACCAGACCCTCATAGCGACGAAACAACTGCACATTTAAATCCACCTGATCAACACAAATATATTATGTTGTTTTTCATAACAAAATCAGAAAATATATGACCTAACTCATAGTTCATAAATATATGATGCCGTCGGCCTATGGAAGGCCAAAAAGCACCTGTTCAGTCAACAGGAAGTCGAAGAGGTGTCGGTGGTCGGGAGTGTTGTGGTATCAAAGGGATAAAGATAAATTCTATCCGGCAAAAGTGGACTGTAAAGAAAAGCATTCTACATGATCCTCAAAACATCTATAAGCATACCTAAATATTTACTGAATCTTCTAAGCTTGATGTCAGTGTGTATAAGATATTGCTTGAAAGATCACTTTCTGGTAATGATCGAACATGTAGAAAAACTTTAAAAGACAGCGAAATAAAATGACAAGCAACGGCAAAAAGTGAAATAACTGAATATACAACTTTGTTGAAGCAAGTTTCATTTGTGCTCTCCAGATGGCCATAAATGTCGCCCTATCGAACGGGAGACGCTCTCCAGATGGACAATCTTATGACGGTTATAAATATGCAAAGAAATGCATATTTATAGATGTCGCCCTTTCGAACGGGAGACACCTAGGTTATGAGATTTGACATGAAAGCAAAATCTATTGGCATCGGCACGACGACCGAAACAAAGCAAATAGGGGAGGGGGGAGAGATGATAGTCGAGCTCACCCCTAGACCGTTATTTTTTGCTAGTGCGTGTACTACAGTGCCACAAATATTCCCAGTTAAGACAAGTTATAATAAAGACGAATAACCAGTTTTGTTATATGTCATACAACAAAAGTTTACGCATATGAACCATCTAGCAATACATTTGCACACATATACCACTAGCAGTATAACTACACACATATAGCAGTACATTTTCTGCATAGCCAAAAAATGCATTTCACTATTCTGAAATTTGCTCACACATTAGCAGTCACTAGTCGTCAACCCGTGTGACTGCACGGGCTAGTTATTAGAGATAAAGATAATTTAATCACAATTGATATGTCTTGAAACTATGCAAAGGCTTACTATCCCTGTGGCAAACATACATACATTCCTACTAAAAGTAAATACCATATACTTATTTGATCCGTAAGGTATGAAATACAATAGGAATACCCGGTTTGTGGTTTTGTGGAAGTAAATTGAAAAACAACATATAGGCATCTTGATATATAAGTGAACTTATTACACACATGTATACATCAACCACATACATATGAAAATAGCATCAACCACGTAAAAGGGATGACACGTGGATATGGAGGATTAGAAAGACCGGCTGTAGGGGTCGGTTGCCCCATACCATACGCCTGTAAGGCATGAGTTGCAAGGGGAAGGAGAGTGGCCATATTGATCAAATTTACAAAGCTTAGTGAACTAAAGTATTAAATTCAATAAACTTTATTTTTAGAAAAGATAAAAATGATTTAGGTTGTGAAATATCATCCAATACTTGGTCCTACAATCCTAAAAAATGCTGATAATAGGTAGCAATAGTGTTGTAAAGTACATAATCCTATGGGTATGAAAATTAATCATGTCAGAGAGGTAAAGAAAAAAACCAAGTAAATTCAGCCTCTTGCACACCAAATCGATCTGTTGTTGCACCTAAGACAAATCTCTTTACATATAAACATTGATTACAAACTATATGAGCTTTTCAATGAGATGTAGTTCGTCAAGCAGGGTAAGTGATGCTAAGTGAAAAATGCAGTATGTCAGTATCAAGCAAAATGATAAGTAAATGCCAAAAAATAAGTCTTTGGGTATTGGAAAACCATGACAGCTTCACTAATTTGTCTAGTCCACTAATTTGTGTTGAGGAAGCAAGCGCACACCCGTACAAATGCATTATTGTTACATGTATTTTACCGGTACCGCATATATCTAAACTATGTACGACTACTCACTTTAAAATATCTCATATTAATCCTGGTCTTGGCCATTTGTGGGAACACGATATAGGATATTTCATATCCTATACGTTTAAAACAAATGAATCTCATATTTTGTTTTTTAATAGCCAACAAAGATTACACTTATATCTGATCATGCATGAGGCTCATAATTTGATTTCTTACCCTGTAAGTTACCCCTAGATAGGAAAAAAGGTCATTGTTCATCATTCCAAATCTGTCATACAAAATTTAATGAATTGACTACAAAATCGTTTTTCATGATTTTTCTGGATTATAAGAAAACAAAATTGGAAGAGAAACTTCAGGGAAAGAGAAGTTTTCTTAAAACTGCTACATATAGTACTCTTATTTGGCGTGAAAGGTACTCCAAAGTGTAGTACGTATTAGTTAAATGAGTAACCCTTAGCTGAAAATGTAGTCAGAGTGGCCATTTTAAACACTTGCGACATTAGCAATGTGTAATCTTAATTTCAGGGGCGGTCTAATTATCTCTAGGATGGGCCACAGCAAATTCATACTAATTCAAAATTGAGATATTTTTTCAGGGATAAGAATATTTGCTGCTACAATATATTGGACTGAACTTAAACAATGAGTGTTTCTATCTTCTTTAAATACAATTGGCATTTTCATGCAACATGGATGAAAGGATGAATAAATGAAATCAGCCTCTTATAATTACAACATGAAAAAATATTAGTTATATGCTTCGTTCCCACACATGTATTCTGAAATATGAAGTGGCACAATAAATCTAGACCTAATTTATCAAAACAACTGTGCAAATGAAATTAAGGGGACTATAGAAGCTTGTTGAGGAAATAGATATTTGGAGATTATATACAACTACATTTGTGTATCCTTAAAATACCTAGGAGAAACAAAATTTGGAGATCATATACAAATACATATTTGTTTTCACCCTTGATGCCATAATCCACATATTGTTTCAAATACAATACACATTGGTAAAGCTCCATGTATTATAAATATACGATATGCAAAGAACAGTAAGGAGCTGCGGATGGCACATGCTATTTTTCTCGATTTACTATATGTTAGAGTTTAGTATAAAAGAGAGAATATCGAGTAATTTTCTACATGGGCTTTTTTCGCAGAATGATTTTGTTGTAATACATAATTCACCATAAATGTTTTAGGACCTTAGGGAGACACTCGTGTTGACAGATCTAGGAAACAAATATGCATATAAGAATGCTCGAATATGGTAACTTTTATGAAACGAAACAGCAATGGATACCACATGGAAGCATGTGCAGATATATCTAAGAATCTAAAATGAGTAACGTACCAAGGCTGTTTCATGGCTATAAAAAAAAGAAGTGAAACAAATGAACTTCAGTACGTACAGCAGTACTATTAGAGTTGACGAAGGGCTGGTGTTGCTTGCTGTTTTCCTGGCGGACGATTCGTGCTTGTGGATGTTGATGTTAACCTCAATGTGTCTGCAATTTTTTCTTTAGTTTCTCTTATCTCTTCAGTACCTACATAAGCAGTCAAATATGTCTTTGATCTAAATGTTTACTATAGCCAGAATCTTGCTACGTTCCTGCTGGAGCCCAAACCTTCTTTTAGCTTGTTTAGTTAGCTTTTGACACGGCATGATCCGAGCTTGTGGGACAGCACATGCAACTATTACATCATGACAAATTTCCCGTTGATTCAGTTAGGCAATGAAATAAAAGGAAAGACAGAAACTAACGCAAGTTTTGGCGTGGCAAAAGCCTCTCTCTATGACCGCGTTTCTCTTCTCTGTTTCCTTCAACCTCAGGTGTTTGTGTTGTGTTCTTCAGAGAGAAAATTAAGTGAAACAGAGAGTAGATTAGTGCTGAAAACTGACACTGGAATTATTTGTTGAAAACTACATATTAGATAATGATTTTTGGGATCACCAAATTGCATCATCTATCTTCGTCAACCATGAGAAAATGTACAGAATTAATATAGCTTCAGCTTGCCTGATTAACTTTTGGACAGGGTGTAGCCCAGTAATAATTGTCAAATGTCAGCTTAGCTGAGGACGCAGTCACCTATAATCCTATATCAAACCTTCATGATTCAGACGAGAGAACATGAGCCGGACACTGATCCATAGGGAAGAAGAGAAGGGGACGAGCTCATTTGGTGGTTGCCGCCCATCATAATTGTTTATCAATTCTGTTGTGTGTGTGATACAGTGCAACATCTGGCTGCCATCCCTCAAAATTAAGATGACATTGAAAAACACCGCCACTATGACAGCAGTTCTTTATTAGGAATGTCTTCGTTTACAGTACAAGTGCTATGTGCCAATTTCATTCTTCTTTATGAATCTCAAAAGAAAATCATTCTTTTTTGCGATGTTTGTTTTTCAAATGGAGATTGTCAACAACAAAAAATGTTCTGTTTTTTCACATGCAGACCACTGAAAGATTGTCCTGTTGTACTCTAGATGCCAGAGGTGTCCAGAAAAATTCTCTGCAGTCCAAGAAAGCATTGATGTCAATGCCCAAGGACACATTCATATGTTTTCCCTTCGATCTCAAGAGTGGAAAATGGAGGTGGAGATAAATCGACTCTAGCTCTCGACCATTCTTTAATCAGTCAGATTGGAGCATCTGCTGATTAGATCTAATTAACTTTTTTTTTCTGCATGGATCTACAGGAATAAAGAGAGGGATTCAAAATGTAGGAACTGCAAAGGAGAAGAGACAGGGGAATTACCATCAGTAGGGGCGCCGTTAGGGGCTCCGCCGGGCAGTTTCACTGCAGGAGAACCAAAAACAAGGTCAGACCAACACCACATGTGACAGATCAAAAATGGACACGGGGAAAAGAAAATCAGAACATGATGGCGCTAAGGGAAGATGGCTCACGGCTTCAGTTGTTGAGGGCAGCCGGGTTGCCGCCGCAGCCGGCGGGGAGGCCCTTGGCACGGGTGAGGTTCATGGGGATGCCGTAGTCCTTGCCGAAGGCATCGCAGAGGCAGGCGACGCTGGCCGGGCTTGCGAGCGCGGTCTTGACACCGGTGCAGCACTCCTTGGGCGGCTTGCCTGCGTGGACCCCGGCGAGATGTAGGGAGGCAGCCCGTGAGGCCCGTCAGTGAACCCTGATCCCGCTGGCGCTGCCAGCTGGCGCCGCCAGCCCGCCGTCGTCGCTGCGGCGCGAACGACGCTAGCGCGAGGACGATGGCTGGAGAGCAGCGACAGCGTGGGTGGGCGGGGAAGCGGCAGGGCGGCGGTGGCGGGGAGGGCGGCGACGGGCGGGCAGGGCCAGCGACGGAGCGGGGAAGCGACGGAGCGGGGAAGCGACGGCGACAGGGCGGGGGAATGACGCGGCCGGCGATAGGGCGGGGGAGCGACGGGTCGGGCGACAGGGTGGCGGCGGGCGAGCCTAGAGCGCCATCGACGGGGGATGTTCGGTGTGTGGATGAGATGGGAACGTAGTATGTTTTTTTACCTGGAAAACAATAACCCCATCTCTTTGCCATCTGCCAGCAGATGGCAAAGAATCTTTGTCCTCTGCTGGCAGATGGCAAAGAGGTGGGGCTCGTACGTCGTTATACTCTTGACGGCCACAGGATTTGCCAACCTCTTTGTCATCTGCTGGCAGATGGCAAAGATTATTTGCCATCCACTAGCAGATGGCAAAGAATTGGCTGATGGCAACCATGTTCTTTGTCGTCTGTCAGTTCTTTGCCATCCGTTTTTTATAAGCAGATGGCAAAGACGTTCTTTGCCATTAGCTGGCAGATGGCAAAGAGTTGGCTGATGGCAAATTCCCTGTTTCCAGTAGTGCTTCGCCTCCACCTTCCTCGGCAGCCGCGCGGCACACCGGCGGCTCCTCTGGTGGCAATGAGCTCATTCTTATCATTAGGAACAACAGTAATACCCCCCTTCTTAGGGACACAATGAATATGACTTATCCATCTACTATCATCTATAGGATAAATTATACCTGCTTCCAGAAGTTTCAATATTTCCGTTCTTACCACTGCTTTCATCTTTGGATTTAACCAACGTTGGTGATTAACAATGGGTTTAGCATCAGGCTCCATATTAATCTTGTGCTGACATAGAGTGGGATTAATGCCCTTAAGATCATCAAGAGTATATCCAATAGCAGCTCTGTGCTTCCTTAGAACTTTCAATAGTCTTTCTTCTTCATGTTCTGAAAGGTTAGCACTAATAATAAATAGGATATATCTTTTTCTCATCGAGATAAGCATATTTCAAAGAGTCTGGCAATTATTTTAATTCAAACACAGGATCACCTTTAGGTGGAGGAGGACCTCCTAGAGTTTAATAGGCAAATTGTGTTTAAGCAGAGGTTGTGGTTTGAAAAAGATTATGTCTATTTCATTTCTTTCGTGCATATGCAAATCATTTTGATGGTCTAGCAAATATTGTTCCAATGGATCAGTTGGAGGCACAACAATAGAAGCAATACTAATAATTTCATCCTTACTAGATAAACCTTTCTCATGAGGTTGTCTACTAAACTTGGAAAAATTAAATTGATGAGATTCATCACCAAAGCTAACACCGACAGTTTGTTTCTCACAATCTATTTTGGCATTGACGGTGTTCAAGAAAGGTCTACAAAAAATAATGGGACAAAAGTCATCTTGTGGGGAGCTGAAAACTAGAAAATCAGTAGGGTATTTTATTTTTCCACATAAGACTTCAACATCTCTAAGAATCCCAACTTGTGATATAGTATCTCTATTAGCATGTTTAATAGTGACATACATGCCTTCTATTTCAGCAGGTCCTATTTCATATTAATTTCTTGATATAAGGAAAAAGGAATAGCACTCACACTAGCACCTAGGTCACATAACCCATGATAATGGTGATCTCCTATCTTAACTGAGATAACAGGCATGCTAACAACTGGTCTATGTTTATCTTTTCCTTCAGGTTTGGCAATTCTAGAAGCTTCATCACAGAAGTAAATAACATGCCCATAAATATTATCGACTAAGAGATCTTTAACTATAGCAACACAAGGTTCAACTCTGATTTGTTCAGATCGATTGGGTGTTCTAACATAACTTTTGTTAACCACAGTTGAAGCTTTCGCATGTTCCTTCATCCTAACAGGGAAAGGTGGTTTTTCAATATAAGCAGTGGGAACAACTGGATCAACATTGTAAATGATAGTTTCTTCTTTAGCTTTTACCATTTCTTTAACTTCTTCTTTAGTTGGTGGATGATATTTAAACCACTTCTACTGAGGGAGATCAACATGAGTAGCAAAAGATTCACAAAAGGAAGCTACTATCTGAGAGTCAAGTCCATATTTAGTGCTGAACATTTGAAAAGCATCGGTATTCATAAAATATTTAACAGAACTGAACTTAGGTTCAATACCTGACTCTTTGCCTTCGTCGTGTTCCCAATCTTCAGAGTTGCGTTTAATTCTTTCTAAAAGATCCCACCAGAATTCAATAGTCTTCTTCATAAAAGAACCAGTACAAGAAGTATCGAGCATGGATTGATCATTACGAGAAAGCCGAGCATAAAAATTCTGAATAATAATTTCTCTTGAGAGCTCATGATTGGGGAATGAATATAACATCGAGTTAAGCCTCCCCCAAGCTAGAGCGATACTTTATCCTTCACGAGGCCAAAATTATATATACAATTCCGATCACGATGAACTAGATGCGTAGCATAATTTTTTTGATAAAATTCCAATTTCAAATGATTCTAGTTCCAAGAATTAATATCATAGCATATCCTATACCATATCAATGCATTTCCCTTCAAAGATAAATGGAAAAAAATCTACTTGGCTTAATCTCCGGGCAAACCTGCAATCTTAAACAATCCACAAATTTCATCCTCATGCATATCAGGATGTTCGGTTCCATCTCCTGCATAAGGATTAGCTAGCAATTGTTTTAACATACCCGAAGGAATTTCATATTCAATATTTTCAGTAGGTGCAGTAGGTTGAGGGGAAACTAATTGTGGTTCTGGTCGAGCTGGAGATACCCCGAACAAACCCCTCAAAGGATTGTTTTCCATACTAGCAGGTGAAAATAAATTCCAGCACGTAGTAATAATGTTTCCTTACCAATTTCCACTTACCAAGAGCGCTTCACTCCCCGGCAACGGCGCCAGAAAATAGCCTTGATGACCCCCAAGTATATGGGGTCAATTTTAGCCTTTTAGATAAGTAAGAGTGTCGATCCCAACGAGGAGCAGAAGAAAATGACAAGTGGTTTTCAGCAAGTTTTTGTCTGCAAATGCTAAAATTAAAAGTAGCTGAGTAGTTTGATAGTAAGATAATTTTAACGAGCAAGTAACGATAGTAGTAACAAAAGTGCATAAAGGTAGCCAATTCCTTTTGAGGCAAAGGACATGCCAAAACGGTCGCTTATGATAAGCAAGGTGTTCTTGAGGGTACACGGGAATTTCATCTAGTCACTTTCATCATGTTGGCTTAATTTCGTGTTCGGTACTTTGATAATTTGATATGTGGGTAGACCAGTGCTTATGTGTTGTTCTTACTTGAACAAACCTCCTACTTATGATTAACCCTCTCGCAAGCATCCGCAACTACGACAAAAGTATTAAGAATAAATTCTAACCATAGCATTAAACTTTTGGATCCAATCGGCCCCTTACGAAATAGCGCATAAACTGGAGTGTAAGCTTCTGTCACTCTCGCAACCCACCATCTAATAACTACTCCACAATGCATTCCCTTAGGCCCAAATGTGGTGAAGTGTCATGTAGTAGACGTTCACAAGACACCACTAAGAAAATGACAACATACATATCATCAAAATATTGAACACATATCAACTTCACATGATTACTTGCAACATGATTTCTCCCGTGACCTCAAGAATGAAAGTAACTACTCGCAAGTTATAAACATGCTCAAGATCACAGGGGTTTTAAATATCATAATGGATCTGAATATATAATCTTCCACCAAATAAACCATATAGTAATCAACTACAAGATGTAATGAACACTACTATTCACCCACAAGCACCAATCTATAATTTTGGTACAAAGATTGAACGCAAGAGATAAACTATTGTTTGAGAGGAGTTGGTTCTGTTGAATATGTTGATGAAGATATAGCCCTCCCCAAGATGGGAGAGTTGTTGGTGATGATGATGCCAATGATTTCCCCCTCCAAGAAGGAAGTTCCCCCAGTGAAATCGCTCCGCCGGAGGGCGAAGGCGCTACTGCCCAAGTTCTGCCGAGGTGTTGGCGCTTCGTCCCAAATGTCCTCTCTATATTTTTTCTAGGTCAAAATGAGTTATATACCAGAAGAGGGGCACCAGAGGTGGGTTGTGGAGGGCGGCACCCACTAGGGCGCACCTGGGCCTCCTAGCGCGCCCAGGTGGGTTGTGCCCACCTGGCGGCCCCCCTCTGGTACTTATTTGCTCCAATATTCACTAAATATTCCATAAAAAACCTCGTGAAGGTTCAGCTCATTTGGAGTTGTGCAGAATAGGGAGCTTGACGTAGGTTTCTCAGGTCCAGATTTCCAGCTGCCAGAATTCTCCCCCTTTGTGCATACCTTGCATATTATGAGAGAAAAGGTATTAGAATTAGTCCAAAAAGCATTATTATACAATAAAACAACATAAATAATAGTAGGAAAACATGATGCAAAATGAACGTATCAAAAATCAGGTAAGGTGATCATGCCCATCGACATGCTCCTATGGGCAATGAAGGAAGCCAACTCCGGTGTTGATGGGCAGAGGCAGCGGTGGGCAGACAACCACTATGTCGCTCCAGCACAATCTACAGATCATGCAAACACAGCAAAGGTGTACGAAGACGACGACGACCGACAGATCGTCGCACCACCAGCAGTGCAAGCTCGCCGCCGTCCTCCTCCCGTCATCGTCATTGATGAAGACAAAGACAAAGAGGAGGTGGAGGTGCAACCAGCTCCCACCCAACTGAAGCAAGAGGTATGACAATCAGGACACTTAGCAGGACAAACACCTGAGTGAATCCGAAACTATAAGTTTTATATTGAGTTTCGTCAGTTATCCCCAGTGTCAGTTATCTTTAATGTTAGCAAGTTTTAGTTATTCTGAGACAATAATGTGCTATCTATGTAATGCTACCTATGTTGCCTCCTATGTGAACTACCTAGCTTTGTTCAGTGTTACCAAGTTTGTGCAATCCGTGTAATGTTACAACTAACTTCTCTGGACCATATTGCAGGTAGGGAATGCAACCAATTAGGATAAAAAGACAGATAGAAACTTCATCAGGCCTAGATAATAAGGTTCTTAACTTAGCATCAGGGCCATTAAACATAACATTATCTTAGAGCATTACAAACCAGGGCCATTACAGCACCCCGCACCACAACGAAAATTATTTTAAACCATAGATAGTTCTTAGGCAGATCATAGGTAATATTAGTACTGAGGTGTGTATTTGCATCAGACTCCTTCATTGCTAGGCCACTTATATATATAGGCCTCATATTTACTTACCAACCATGTTTAAAGCTCCACTCCTACATGACAACTTCTTTGATCTTGTCCAACTTTTCCTTGCACCCATGACCAGCCTTCAGGAGCTCAGAAATGACTTGCTCCAGCTTCTTCTTCATTTCACTAAGGAGGTCACTTTCCACTTGTATCTCCTTCATGGCCTTACTGGTGTTTTGGATGATATCAGCTTGACTCTGTAGGATACACCTCTATTCTTTCTTGAGCTTAAGCTTCTCCATTTGAAACTCAATATTTTCCTTCTCCTCAAGATGATGCTTCTTCTCCTTAAGTTCATTTATTGCCCACATGGTAGGCCGACGCGTGCTCTATAGGTTAACGGCACCCTACTCGCGGTCGTTAGTGCCCCGGCCCAGTCGGAACCAGCCAGGTCAAAACAGCTGACCGACCGGCTGAACCACATCTCTTTCACAGAGCTCTCTCCTCTTTATCCCTAGGCGGTGGTGGCAATGCCGACTGTGGATCCAATCTCCGGCGGCACTTCGTTTGGTGGCCATCATCCTGAAATTGTTGGGGGCCGTGGCGACCTATCGGAGGTCGATACCTGGCTAGGCAGCTCTAGCTTTGTGGCGCAACAACCTGAATCTGAGCCATCCCAGGAGTTGGTGGCGGCTCCACCACCATCGACGACAAGAAGTGCACCTCACGACTGGCGCAAGCTTCCTCGTGCGGGAGGCGCTAGGTACAACATCTCTTCTTATTTTTCAGTTTTATTGACATTGGTAATTATGATGTATTTTAGGTAAGTTTACCAGAATGTATGATAACAGAGTAATTTGAAATTGTTAGGAACTTTAACGTTGTGCATTGTTTATAATAATTCATTCAATCTTTGTCCAGTATTTGTGACCCAAAATGGGGAATTTGGTTCCTTTTCCAAGCCAGAGATTCTGTGGTTAGAAATATGTACCGACAGGACATATCATTTAGGACTCTGGTATCTCTTATTCGGAGTGAGGGTTTCTGCTCTGATGATTATATGTACTATGTTAGTGATGATATCTTCTGAAGATGATGTGCAACAGATGTTGCTCCAGTCTCTAAATGAAAAGATTGTGAACATAAGAGTTGTGAGAGCGAATGAGCCATGTAATGTAGATGAAAACATAGATTATTGTTTTGGTGATCATTGCATTAACAAACAACAAAGTTGCACTAAGTTGGTGGATACAAGCATGGACAGAAAGGAAGAGCTTAAGAAAAGTATTCTTTAGAGAGAAGCAGACATCAATCATTTGGAAGGTGACACTGATGTGTCAGAATTACTGTCTGATTCAGATGGCAACAATGTGGAACTTCAAGCAGTTTCTACAGATCATGCAAACGCAGCAGAGGTGCACGAGGACGATGACGACCTACAGATCACCGCACCGCCAGCAATGCAGGCTCGCCGCCGTCCTCCTCCCATCATCATCATCGATGAATATAAAGACAAACAGGAGGTGGAGGTGCAGCCAAATCACCCGCAAGTGAAGAAAGAGGTAAGACGATCATGACGCTTAGCAGGACAGACACCTGAGTGAATCTAAAACTGTATTTTTCATATTTAGTTTTGTCAGTTATCCCTAGTGTCACTTATCTTCAGTGTTAGAAAGTTGTAGTTATTGTAAGACAATAATGTGCTATCTATGTAATGCTACCTATGCTGCCTCCTATGTGAACTACATAGCTTTGTTCAGTGTTACCAAGTTTGTGCAATCCATGTAATGTTACAACTTACTTCTCTGGACCATATTGCAGGTAGGGGATGCAACCACTTAGGATAAAAAAGACAGATAGAAACTTCATCAAGCTTAGATAATAAGGTTCTTAACTTAGCATGAGGGTCATTAAACGTCTAATTATCTTAGAGCATTGCAGATCAGGGCCATTACAGCACCGCACACCAAACTAAAATGTTCTGAAACCATAGACAATTCTTACGCAGATCATAGCTAATATTAGTGCTGAGATGCATATTTGCATCAAACTCCTTCATTGCTAGGCCAGTTATATATATAGGCCTCATATTTACTTACCAACCATGGCTAAAAACTTCACTCCTTCATGACAAGTTCTTTGATCTTGTCTAGCTTTTCCTTGCACCCATGACCAGCCTTTAGGAGCTCAGAAATGACTTGCTCCAGCTTCTTCTTCTCTTCTTTAAGGAGGTCAATCTCCACTTGTGTCTCCTTAATGTCCTTCCTGGTGTTTTGAATGATATCAGCTTGACTCTGTAGGATGCACGTCTGTTCTTTCTTGAGCTTAAGCTTCTGCATTTGAACCTCAATCTTTGCCAGCTCCTCAGCTGATGCTTCCTCTCCTTATGTTCATTGATTGCCTAGCTTGTGTAATCCATGTCATGGGATTTCTGCCCATCCTGGTAATCATACAGCTTGGATACATCATCCACAAGCTACTCCACTAATTTCCAAGAGAATCCAGCTCCTTCTTCTGTTTTGCTACCTCTATCCCATAAGCCTCTTTGTCGTGGACTCTACCAAGGTTCTCCTCGGGATACATGTCCCACATCTTGGTTAAACTGAAGGAAATATGCCCTAGAGGCAATAATAAAATTGTTATTTATATTTCTTTATATTATGATAAATGTTTATTATTCATGGTAGAATTGTATTAAACGGAAACTTAGTACATGTGTGAATACATAGACCAAACATAGTATCCCTAGTATGCCTCTACTTGACTAGCTCGTTAATAAAAAATGGTTACGTTTCCTGATCATAGACATGTGTTGTCATTTGATGAACGGGATCACATCATTGGAGAATGATGTGATGGAAAAGACCCATCCGTTAGCTTAGCATAATGATCGTTAAATTTTATTGATATTGCTTTCTTCATGACTTATACATGTTCCTCAGACTATGTGATTATGCAACTCCCGAATACTGGAGGAACACCTTGTGTGCTATCAAACGTCACAACATAACTGGGTGATTATAAAGATGCTCTACAGGTGTCTCCGAAGGTGTTTGTTGGGTTGGCATAGATCGAGATTAGGATTTGTCACTCCGTGTATCACAGAGGTATCTCTGGGCCCTCTCGGTAATGCTCATCACTATAAGCCTTGCAAGCAATGTGACTAATGAGTTAGTTGCAGGATGAAGAATTACGGAACGAGTAAAGAGACTTGCCGGTAACGAGATTGAACTAGGTATGAAGATACCGACAATCGAATCATGGGCAAGTAACATACCGATGACAAACGGAACAACGTATGTTGTTATGCGGTTTGACCGATAAAAATCTTCGTAGAATATGTACGAGCCAATATGATCATCCAGGTTCCGCTATTGGTTATTGATTGGAGACGTGTCTCGATCATGTCTACATAGTTCTCGAACCCGTAGGGTCTGTACGCTTAACATTTATTGATGATTTGTATTATGAGTTATGTGTTTTTGATTACCGAAGTTTGTTCGGAGTCCCGGATGAGATCATGATGAGGAGTCTCGAAATGGTCGAGACATATAGAATGATATATTGGACGAATGTATTCGGACATCCGAATGGTTTCAGGATGTTTCAGATATTCATCGGGGAACCGAGGGTTACCGGAACCCCCCGAGGAAGTTATGGGCCTTAATGGGCCATAAGGGAGTAGGAGAGGGCAGCCCGCAGGGTGGCGCCCCTCCCAAGGGAGTTCAAATTGGACAAGGGGGAGGGGGCGCGGCCCCCTCTTTCCCTCTCTCTCTCCTTCTCCTTCCCTCTTTCCCCTTCTTGGAATAGGAAAGGGAGACCAACTAGGATTTTGAATCCTAGTAGGACTCCCCCTTGGCACACCCCCTATAGGCCGCCGGCCTCCTCCCTCTCCTCCTTTATAAACGTCGGTAGGGGGCACCCCAAAGGCACATCAATTATTCTCTTCTTTTGTGTGCAGTGCCCCCCTCCACAGTTTACTCCTCCGGTTATAGCATCGTAGTGCTTAGGCGAAGCCCTGCGCGGATCACATCATCAACACCGTCGCCACGCCGCCGTGCTGACATAACTTTCCCTCGACCCTCTACTGGATCAAGAGTACGAGGGACGTCATCGAGCTGAACGTGTGCTGAACAAGTAGGTGCCATACGTTCGGTACTTGTATCAGTTGGATCGTGAAGACGTTCGACTACGTCAACCGCATTAACTAATGCTTCCGCTTTCGGTCTACGAGGGTACATGGACACACTCTCCCCTCTCGTTGCTATGCATCTCCTAGATAGATCTTGCGTGATCGTAGGAAATTTTTTGAAATTGCATGCTACGTTCCCCAACATAAACACCTTTGTAGAATTACTGGCCAAGGGGCATCTACTCACTCCGGAACTCCACAATTCAGACCATCCTAGAAATTCAGTGAAACACTAATGCTAACTAACTCCAGTCAAATTCAGTTACAGAATTCATACATACATATCAATGTTTGTCTGAATGCAGTAACAAAAAAATTCAGTTAGACCAATTTTAGGTGCTGCCTAGATTCAGTTCCTATCAAAGATTTAGCTAACATATGAACACCACACCAGGTCTTTACTTCAGTTTTCAGTTATCATATACTGAAACAACAAGAATATTAATGTTGTTTGCACTATGTACCACCAAATAAATCTACACATGAACAGGACTATTGTTTGCTCTTACCGTAGTAGCACATCCAATGAATCTCCTTCCAGTGTCAGTCCCTTCAAATGCCACAAACCTGCGTGGTCTCTGCTTGTGCAGGATGCACCTACGATCAGGTTCAACCACAAGCCCACGGAAACTTGGATCTATCACCGTGTCAGGAGTTTGCTGTAGTACCAACCCGATATATATCAGCCACAATAACTCACACATAAGAACTAACATGGAAGAAATCAAGAGCATCTTCAAACCCTAACCCTAACCGTAGCATAGGACACTAGTAGAAAAAGGCCCATTTGTCCCGGTTCTAGAGGGTCTTTAGTCCCGGTTCTGGAACCGGGACTAAAGGGTCGGTACTAAAGCCCCCCCTAGTCTCGGTTCTTAAACGAACCGGGATTAAAGGCCCTCCAGGTGACCGTTGTCTGGAGCTCCACCTTACTCCCGGTTGCTAACACCAACCGGGACTGAAGGAAAATTTTTATTTTTACGAAATTATTTACGAAATTTTATTTTTTGAATTTTTTTATTTTCAAATTTCTGAATTATTTTACAATTTAATCTCTAATCACCACTCATCACTGCTCAATTTAACCTCTAATCTCTAATCACCCCTCATCATTCCAAATCATCTAACTTCACGGCCGGTCACCCAACCTCTCACTACTCTAGCCTGAGCATGCTTAACTTCCGGGTTCTATACTCCCTCGTTTCCAAGTCTGCACTTGTTGTTTTCCTCACACTAGTAAGATGTCAATCCTATTAACCATCAGGAGTTTAGCTTGAGCATGAAGTCACGTTTCACTGTTTGAGTTTGAAACTATTATTCTAGAAAACAATAATTATTTAGCACTAATATTTCTTGAATAAATAGTTTGACCATAGTTTGACCACAGTTTGACCGGATTTGACCAAATTCAAAATACTGGAATAATTATTTAGTAACACTAATATTCTTGAATAATTATTTAGTCCCACTAATACTTCTTGAATAAGTAGTTTGACCAGATTTAACCAAAAACATTTAAAAAAATGAAATTTGCAAGCAGGCCTACGGCTGTCAAAATCGGATGCGGATTTTCGTGCTGATTTTTTTGATATATTATGCTTTTTTTCGACATCGTATGCAAAAGATATGGCCGTTTTACTTTTTGATAACACTTTTTTTGCAAAACATGTCCAAATTTAAGTTTTTTAATTTTCCTAACTAACAGATGTAGTGACATAACTACATCTCGAAGGATTTTAATTTTGGAAGTTTTTATCATTTTCTTTTGCTTTTTACAAAACTGAAAAGGCGATCCACAGGGGCGTGGAGTTTGAAAATGGGATCGTTAGTCCCGGTTTGAGACACGGACCGGGACTAAAGGGTGCCCTTTAGTCCCGGTTCATGTCTCAAACCGGGACTAAAGGTCTAATCTTTAGTCCCGGTTTGAGATACGAACCGGGACTAAAGGGCATCACACCCTTTAGTTCTGGCTCGTGTCTCAAACCGGGACTAAAGGGCTCATTTGAACCGGGACTAATGCCTTTAGCCGCATGAACCGGGACCAATGCCCCCATGGGTCCCGGTTCGTGACTGAACCGGGACTAATGGGCCTATCTGGCCCGAATGAAAGCCCTGATTTCTACTAGTGGGAGAGAACAAAGTGAGCTGACTTACAAAATACTCCATCTGCACGCTGATGTACTCGTCCATGTACTCGTCATCGTCGGATGACTCGTTGCTGTTGGGCCAGGAAAGCATGCTCGTGCTGCCGCGTCGCAGTCGCCGGAGGTGAGAAAGAAGAGGAAACAGTGGAAGAAGAGAGCGAGCTGGGGAGAGGAGTGAGTGAGGTTGAGAGGAGTGAGTGAGCCGGTCGGCTGTTTTGACCTGGCCCTGGCTGGTTCCGACCTGGCCGAGGCACTAACATCCGTGAGTAGGGCGCCGTTAGCCGTTAGGGCACGTGCCAGGCCTGCCATGTCAGGAAAGCGGTTAAACTAGCTAAAACGACGATCAACACGACTTGATAGTTTTTTGTCATAAAATTTGAAATTTTTAGTAGTTATCGGTCATTTTTCTGAAAGTGGTAGTTCTGTGATATTCGGCCGGGAGCGGGGCGCCTGGGGTTGGCATGCCCTAGACTTGATACTGAGCTATAAGAAAACCGTAAAGTGGTATCAATTTGTTATCCTAACCTTAATTGTTATACCAGCTTGCAATTAACTCCATCTGGTCAGTTGAATCACCAAGAAGGACGGTCTAATGTATCTGATGTACCGTACAGCAAGTCTATAAATAGACCCTTAGCAAGCAGACTGCCAACACCACGGAGACACAGCAACCAGCCCAGCCCAATAATAATTAGGAAATGGCCGACGACAGGGAGGCCTTCATGTACGTGTTGCAGCTCTCATTTGCGCATATCGTGCCAATGACACTCAAGAGCGCGGTGGAGCTGGGCATGCTAGAGATCCTTGTCGGCGCCGGTGGGAAGATGCTGTCACCGTTGGAGGTGGCCGCGCAGCTGCCGTCGGCTAACCCGTGCGCCCCGGCTACGCTGGATCGCATGCTGCGGCTGCTGGCGTCGTACAACATCGTGTCATGCGAAGTGCAGAAGGGCAAGGACGGCCTTCTTGCCCGCCGGTACGGCGCCGCACCGGCGTGCAAGTTGCTCACCCCTGACAAGGACGGCGCTTCTCTAGGCCCGCTCGTCCTCCTGAACGACAAGATCCTGATGGAGACATGGTATCATCTCAAGGACACGGTCCTGGACGGTGGCCAACCCTTCGACAGGGCATACGGAATGACGGTGTTCGATTACCAGGCCGTGGATCCGCGATTCAACGGCGTGTTTAATGAGGCCATGAAAAGCTACTCCACCTTCATCATCAGGAACCTCCTCCAGTTCTACAGGGGCTTCGATGATGATGCCATCAGTACACTTGTCGACGTCGGTGGCGGCCTCGGCGCCACCCTCCACGCCATCACTTCCAGGTACCCGCACATCAAGGGGGTAAACTTCGACCTCCCCCACGTCATCTCCCAAGCGCCTTCTTTCACAGGCGTGCAGCATGTGAGCGGCGACATGTTCGACAAGGTGCCCTCTGGGGACGCCATCCTCATGAAGGGGATACTCCATGATTGGACCGACGAGCACTGCACCAAGCTTCTGAGGAACTGCTACGATGCACTGCCTGGGCACGGCAAGGTGGTCGTCGTGGACTGCGTCCTGCCGGAGAAACCGGATGACACGCCCGAGGTGAAGACGATGTTTGAGCTCGATATTCTCATGCTCATGCAGACGCCCGGCGGCAAGGAGAGGTGTCTGAAGGAGTTCCAAGAGCTGGCCAGGACCGCCGGTTTTGTCAGCGTCAACGCCACCCACATCTGCAGCAGCGCCTGGGTCGTTGAGCTGATGAAGTAAATCTTCGTCGGTGCTTTCGAGCTTCTTGTTTTCTCTCGATCGTTTCAGCGTGTGTCATTTTTTTTTATAATAACGTGTATGCCTGCTCGCTCTCTTAATACCCGTTGCATAATTTTTTTCTGTCGTGGTTTTAGTTATAATTTTAACTAAAATCATGACAAGAATCATGAAATGGAGGAGTTATTATGTTGATGCCGAGACTGTTTGTATTTCATACAAGCTTATCCGTTAGATAGGAACAACTTTGCTAAATACTGAGAATTCTCGGATAAAGTATTAGAATGAAAAGATCACTAATTATATAAGGCAGAACCCAGGGTTCTAGCCCATTCCCATTTCTAAATCAATAATTCCTAGTGCTTTTGCCTTTCTTGCGTACTCCTGCTGAACCAGTTGCTAGCCATATGTTTAGGAGGCTATTCTCTCCTATTAAGTAAGATTCTTAAGGTTAATAAGCCCAAAGATCGAAAAGTACGGACCATTTTATAATAACACCAAACAGTTTGTAAATCAAAATAGAAAAAGAAAACTAGCTACTCTCTTCTCTGTCTCCTTCAGAAAAAGAAAGCTAAGGCAATTGGTGTTGAATAAACAAAATCACACCGAACCAGTCAGGAGTTTTTAGAGATTATGCCCAGCGTCACATGACACTACTTCATTGTATGCAACACGAGGAACCGATCAAGAAAGACGAAGAAGACGTGCACAAGTTCAAGATCGAGCACTACTAGAAAAAGGGCTATAGATAGGATTGACACTAATGGCGCACCAGGGATGCAGTGCGCCACTAGTATATACTAATGGCGCACTAGTTGGTGATGCGCAATTAGTGTGGAAGACAATAATGACACACTAGAAAAACGGTGCGCCACTAGTAATAATGTTTTTTTTTCATTTTTACATACATACTAATGGCGCATCCGACCGAAGTGCGCCATTACTAGTTCTAACTAGTAATGGCGCACTAGACAGACAGTGCGCCATTAGTAAATGTTTTTTTTTTCTTTTTTGCAAAACTACTAATGGCGCATACTAATGGCGCATTTGCTGTTGGTGCGCCATTAGTAACCTGGGACCCCAATAAGATATTTTGGACAGCCTCACCTACACACCCACTTTCTCCACTTCATTCCCTCCACCTCGTTCTCCAAACTTTCGGCTGCCTCCCCCTCCTCACCTCATTTGCACCATAGATTCATCAAAATTAAGTGTTGAAATTACCTTTTTTTGATAGGTAAGTAAGGGAAAAGCTATCTTCATGTTGTAGATCTACTTTTTTTCTCGCTAGCTCGCTCCAACAACGTGCACATGCACTTTTTGTGGCCTAGCTAGATCTATGTATGTTTGTGATGTTGCATATGTTTGTGGTGTTGCATATATGTTTGTGTTTGCAGGTACCGGTATTTGCAATGCGATAATTGCCAATATTTTGCCGGAATGTTGATTTATCTCCGTTTCGGCGAGAATTTTGGCACTATGCATTCCTTTTGGTCCTATTTTTAGGGAAGGTCATGCCAAATTTCTTCTTGGTTCTAAAATATCGTTTTGCTCTACCCCGCAGGCGACCATGGTCCGCACGATGACCGAAGGAACCGTGAATAGGTTTTTGAGCTCCGCGAAGGCCGAGATGCTCCAAAAGAACGAGACGGAGATAAGATGTCCGTGTCGAAGATGCAAGCTGAAGAGCCTTATTGCGGACCCGGATTCCGGGCAGGTGCGGGACCACATGCTCTTGCGTGGTTTCATGGATGGCTATCGGTGGCAATGTGATGAAGATGACTATGAAGTCGTCCATAGGGGCCGGGCAAGAAATGAGGAAGGGCAACAAGACAACCACCGCGGCGATGGCGGGCGAGAAGACGAAGAATCTCCAGGACATGATCACGATGATGAGGAAGATCAAGACGAAGGGCATGATCATGAAGATGAAGATGCCGGAGCAGACGACGATGGAGGATGGGTAAATGACCCTCATATTCAAGAGTTGCTTCTCAAGCAGACGGATAACGCAAGAGCTGCCGCCCGAGAGAAAGCCAAGCTGGATCAACTGGAGATAAACGTGGTTACTCCATTGTATGAAGGATGCAGGCGTGAGGATACCCGCCTGAAAGTAACGCTCATGGCTCTGGAGATGAAGGTAAAACACAAAATGACGGACGCATGGTTCGACGAGAACATGTCATTCTGGCACGAACGTCTTCCCAAGGGGAACAAGTGCCCGACCAGTTTCGAGGAGGCGAAGAAAATCGTGTGTCCTCTTGATTTACCGCACGTGAAATACCATGTGTGCATGAACAATTGCATCATTTATCGGGACGAGCACGCGGAGTGTACCATATGTCCTGTGTGCGGCGTCACTCGATACAAGAAGAGGAAGAAAGCTCCTCAAAAATTGGTGTGGTACTTTCCGATCACTCCTCGTCTGCAGCGGTATTTCGCGGACCCTAAGGTAGCAAAGCTCCTGCGTTGGCACGCGGATAGGGAGGAGAAGAAGCAGGAAGATGACGGAAATGATCCGGAGATAAATAAAAAAGACAAGATGCTGAGTCACCCTAAGGATGCGAGCCAGTGGCAAGCGTTGAACTTCGAATACCCAGAATTTGGGAAGGATCCACGGAACATCGTGCTGGGCGCGAGCACCGATGGAGTCAATCCGTTTGGCAGCCAAAGAAGCACACATAGCACCTGGCCTGTGTTTGTGTGGATGTACAACCTTCCCCCGTGGTTGTGCATGAAGGGGAAGTACATGCACATGAGTATGCTAATTGAAGGGCCGAGACAACCAGGGAACGACATCAATCAGTATCTAGGGCTGCTGAAGGAGGATCTAGACACGCTGTGGAAAACGCCAGCCAATACGTGGGATGCCACAGCGAAAGAATATTTCCCTATGAGAGCCGCACTGCTCACGACGGTGCACGACTATCTCGGTTTCGGATATCTCGCGGGGCAGGTAGTCCACGGATTTTCTGGATGCGTCAGGTGCATGGATGACACAACGTATCGCCAGCTAGATAGAGATTGCGGATCTAGGGAAAACCGTGTTCATGGGACATCGAAGGTGGCTTCGCGACGATGACCCGTGGAGGAAACACAAGGATCTGTTCGATGGTGAAACCGAACCCCGAAAACGCCCGTGTACGAGGAGCGGCGAGGAAATAGACGAGCTGTTGAAAAATTGGAAAGACTGCCCACTGCCGGGAAAGAAGGAAAAGGAGCCAGAGCCGGGAAAGAAGCGAAAGGCGCCAGAGCCGCTGCTGAAGGTATGGAAAACGAGGTCTGTTTTCTGGGACTTGCCGTACTGGAAGATCCACCGTGTGCCTCACAGCCTTGATGTCATGCATATCACGAAGAACGTGTGCGAGAGTCTGCTTGGTACCCTGCTCAACATGCGAGAGGACCAAAGATGGGCGAAAGCAAGGGCAGACTTGAAATCAATGGGCATCAGGCAGGAGCTTCATGCTAATGATGATGATGATGATGATGATGATGATGATGATGATGATGATGATGATGAGGCGAAGCAGGACACAGAAAGTCGTCGCAAAGGCGAAAAGCCAAGAAGACCGGAAATGACTACCCTCCCTCGTGCTTCAATCTAAGTCGAGGAGATCGAGCATTTTTCACCTGCCTCCTAGGAGTAAAACTTCCTTACGATTACGCGGGAAGATAAGCCGATACCTAGACCCAGCGAAGCAGAAGTTCAGCGGGATGAAGTCTCACGACTGTCACGTGCTGATGACGCAGATACTTCCAGTTGCAACCCGTGGGATCATGGACGCGCACGTCCGTGGAATTCTATTTGGCCTATGCAACTTTTCGACGTCATCTCTCGGAAGTCGATTGGCGTGAGGCAACTCAGAAGGCTACAGGAAGAGATCCTGGTGATACTATGCGAGCTGGAGATGTCCTTCCCGCCCGCATTCTTCGACGTTATGGTGCATCTGCTGGTCCATATCGTGGAGGATATCATCCCACTCGGGCCGAAGTTCCTGCACAGCATGATGCCATTCGAAAGGATGAATGGTGTCATCAAAGGATACGTTCGCAACATGTCACGTCCAGAGGGAAGTATAGCCAGGGGCTTTTCGACCCGAAGAGTGCATCTCCCATCGCATTTAATTATCTAGGCATTGAGAACCCGTTTATGCGCCGTCAACAGGCACCTCGGCAGGCTCGCTGGATGGGGTCACCGTGAGGTTCGCCGCGACATACATGTCGACTTCGAGGGTCGACTCGCCGACTTTGAAAGAGCAAACCTAGTCGCGCTACAACACATAGACGTGGTCGATCCTTGGGTGGTAGAGCACAAAACCTTTATTGAGAAGATGTACAATGACCGAGGCCAACAGAGGACGGACGGAGATATAATCAAAGAGCACAACTCATGTTTCACGCGTTGGTACAAGCGAAGCCGTCGTACACTTTACATGAGGATTCTTCCGCTGAAGAACAACTCATATTCGCCTTGTCACAGGGCGCCGAGCACAACCTGATGACCTATGAGGCGTATGATATCAACGGCTACACATTCTACAACGAGAACAAGGACATGAAGAGCGATGGTTATCAGAACTCCAGGGTAACGATGGAATCCTACACCGGCAACGACAAGGACAGATATTACGGAAGGATCGAGGAGATCTGGGAGCTGAGCTACGCTGGAGAGAAGGTCCCGATGTTCCGTGTCAGATGGGCCAAGAGCATCCTAAAAGAAGACCATTATTTCACCACCATGGTTATACCCGAAGCCAAATCCAAGACCGTGGGCGCAAACGTCACCGCGAAAAATGAGCCATGGGTACTGGCTTCCCAAGTGGACCAATGCTTCTTCATTACCGACCCGCCAAAGCCCAGCCGTGTTGTCGTGAGGAGAGGCAAAAGGAAGATCATCGGAATGGATGGAGTAGCCAATGAGCAAGACTTCGACAAGTACGGCGACCCGAAGATCGAACATGACGACGACGATGAAGTAGCAGCACACACCACAAGAAGAAGCAGGACCACCCTACCTAAAGGACGTCCGTTCCATAGAAGAACTCCATTTGCGAAAAAGAAGGGCAAGAAGATTGTGAATAGATAGCTAGCTAAGATCGATTGTATTTAAATTGTAGTCTTCATTTCTCGGGCACTTTTTGATATCATGAATATTTTTAAATTTCATGGGCACTTTTTGAATTCATGAATATTTTGTCAAATTTGATGATATTTCTTCATATTAAATATGAAAAAATATTGAACATTCATGAGGACACTCGATCTCGATCCCCCTCCCTCTCGATAGCTATCCCCCTCGCCAGATCCCCCTCGCCGAGCACGCCCGCACCTCCCAGCTCCACCGCCGCCGATCCCCGCACCTCCCGCTCCACCGCCGCCGACGAACCACCGCACCTCCCGCTCCACCGCCGATGACCCACCGCACCTCCCGCTCCACCGCTGCCGACACCCCGCACCCTCCCCCGGCCCGCTCCACCGCCGCCGCAAACACCCGCACCCTCCCCCACTTTTTGAAGATATTTTTAAATAACAAATTTGATGATATTTTCAAATAAGAAATTTGATGATATCTTCAAATAACAAATTTGATGATATTTTCAATTAATAATAAAAAACAAATTTGATTATATTTTCAAAAAAAATTGGTGATATTTGATGATATCTTCTGTTCTAGTCCTCATGAAAATAACAAATTTGATAAAAAAAACAAATTATTAGATGCAACAAGAAATAATGAAAAAAAGTGCACCATTGCTGTAAAAAAGTTACTAATGGCGCACCAGAGGAGGGTGCGCCATTGCTATCAGAAAAAAAACTACTAATGGCGCACCACAGGGTGGTGCGCCATTGCTATAGCTGGATACCCCTTCGCCCGATCCCCCTTCCCTCTCCCTCGCCAGATCCCCCTTCCCTCCCCTGCCACACCCGCTCCGATGACCCCCGGCCCGCTCCGATGACCCCAGCACCCGCTCCACACCCGCTCCGGCTCCTCCGCGCCCGCTCCGACGACCCCCGGGACCGCTCCACGCCCTAGCACCTCCCCACTTCCCCTCCCCTCGCGCTGCTTCACCCGACTAGGTCGTCCCCGTCAACACCACATCGTCCCCACGATCACCGTCGTCCTCGCACCCCACCAAGGAGTCCAGGAGCTCTGCAGTGTTCTTCTACGTCATCTACGGCCAGCCGTTCGAGCTCGATGACTCTGCATCATGCAGATCGAGGTCTTCTTCCACCTCCGGCCACCGCGGCCTCACCGTCGATCTGCGTCACCTCGTCAACCCCGAACCCGCACGAGCTCGCCATCGCCTTCCTCTCGGCGAGCTGCATCGGTTCCCCTCCCCCCCTTCGATTTCGTTGCCGTAGACTGTCGCACCACCGCGCCCCAGCTCCAGGTTGCCGCCCCCCGTGGCCGTGCTCCTCGGCCTCGGCGCCACAGCCCCGCCAGCGCGCTCACCGCACCGCGACCGCGCCTCCACTACGCTCGGGCCGCGCCCTGGCCCCGCCAGGCGCTCACAAGACTGCTGACCGCGCCTCCCACTACGCTCGGGCCACGCCCAGCCATGCTTTGTGGGACCGTTGCCTCACTGTCATGTGCTGCCGTGACTATCTAACCAAATTGGTTTGTGTCAATTTCACAAACTTGCGGGCTTATAGAATTAGAAATACTACCGTATTAGATACCCCCACTTTCATGGGCTTTCTATTATTAGTTAAGTAGTATGCTTAGAATCTTGTTGTGAGAGTAAAGCTTTGCTTTCAGTTTTTTCTTGTATGTGGGGATTGCTACAACTCATACAGGAGAAAATTGATAACTACTATGTCATTGTGTACTCCCTCCGTGCAAAGTGTAACGTGAAGTTTAGATTGGTCAATATGGTTCTCGTTTTTAATTTTTTTACATGCTCTCATTTTTTTGTGTGGGTAATGTTTTATATGCTCTTTATCTCTTCCCTTGACAGACATTCGACGAGGCAGTGGGAGATATAGCTTTCTAGCTCCTTAGGGGGGTTGTTCCTCTTCTGGTGTGTTAAACAGGGTTTTATGTGGTCATATGGAGTTTATTAGGTAGAGAAAGTACCTTGTGATTTTTCTAATTTGGGACATATATCAAGTCTCACCAAGACATCTTCATTACAACACTCAGCTTATCCAAGACATCTTCATTACATTCTAGACAGGATAGAAGCCTACTTTGTTTAGAAATAGAGTCAGAATTTGAAAAGGAAAACCCTTCAGCCAAACATACAACAAGCATTGACAACATAAGTGGAGACACTAATTTTCTCACGACTTGTGGAGGCTCTAATCCTCGTGGATCATGGCTAAAATAATTTTCCATGCCTGATTAGTGATTATCTGAATCAGTTTGTAAACTGTAGAGGTGGTTAGGCTCTTGTTAAAAATAAAAACGATAATAGAAGTTTTGTATTTTCTAAGTAAAAACCCCACATATGCACCAGGATGTGATCTGTCAGAACCAAAGTAGACCTAGCTCTGCATTAGTTGTTTTGTGCTTCAAGTGTCCCAGTCAAGGAAAAACTGAGTGGCTGCAAAATAATATTATGTGGTCAATGTGGATTTACTATTTTCTGGTGATAGTTCTGAACTGGTAAATAAGTTAACATGCTTAAGTGAGACTTGGCATTTTAAATCTTAGGGTCTTCAACTTCAACTATGAACTGGGATGATAATGTTATTTTGCCTTCTTAACAGAATGGTGTCATAATCAGAACAAAGCTGCTGCAAATGCATAACTTATTTTTACAAGTGCATCTGCACCTACTGATCCATTTAGAGTTATCATAAATATATTTCCAAGGTTTTTTTCATTTCACTGTAGAGTCTTTGCTTCTGGACTCAATGCACATTCATCAGTCATAAGAGATAAATACTAGTAAGTCAAGGGCACCAGAATTTGATCATGCCTCTTTTGAGAATTATGTCTATTGATTCAAAATTGCCATGGCAAAAATATGTTTCAGAAAATGACATGGACTAAAATGTTCTATAGATCATGAGCCATAGACAAAAAAATGCCATGATCCATACAGTATAAAATCCATGATGCATAGGCTATATTTGCCATGGGAGATGGCAATTTTGTTGGATCATGATCCAGAGATTAAAAAAATGCATAGACTATAATTTCCTGGCATGATCCATAGAATAAAAATGTAGAATAAAAAATGCCATGATCCATACACTATAATTTTCATGATGCATAGAATATATTTGCCATGGCCCGGTGCAAAAGAAATTTGCCATGTTGCAAAAAGAAAAGAAATTTGCCATGGTGCATATAGTAAAAACAATGCCATGATCTATAAAATACATTTGTCATGCTCCATGAAAGTAAATTGCCATGGTCCAAATGTAGCGAAGTTTCAAGTAGTGTTTTGTTTACGTGTTTGAATAGGCGAAACCTTTCTATTCTTTACGTGTTTGTACAGACTTGCTAAACTATTGATGATTTTTTGTTGGGTGACCTATTATATCTGGAATGGAAGCTCACATAAGTTGAGCTGATTTTTGTCCATATGAAAGCAGAGGACCATATGGTCTGTGGCTGGGTTTTGTCTCCGACCATTGTGTCGTGATGATTTTGCAGGTACCCCGAGAGGCCATTGAGTTTGTCGGAATGTCGATTAACTTCCGTTCCCGCAAATTCGGGTACTCCATATGTCCTATTTTCAGCAAAGGTCATTGTCGGTGTCAAAACCGGCGGATCTCGGTTAGGGGGTCCCGAACTGTGCGTCTAGGCGGATGGTAACAGGAGACAAGGGACACGATGTTTTACCCAGGTTCGGGCCCTCTTGATGGAGGTAAAACCCTACGTCCTGCTTGATTAATATTGATGATGTGTGTTACAAGAGTGGATCTACCACGAGATCAAAGAGGCTAAACCCTAGAAGCTAGCCTATGGTATGATTGTTGTTCGTCCTATGGACTACAGCCGTCCGGTTTATATAGGCACCGGAGAGGGCTAGGGTTACACAAAGTCGGTTACAATGGTAGGAGATCTACATATCCGCATCGCCAAGCTTGCCTTCCACGCTAAGGAAAGTCCCATCCGGACACGGGACGAAGTCTTCAATCTTGTATCTTCATAGTCTTGGAGTCCGGCCGATGATGATAGTTCAGCTATCCGGACACCCCCTAGTCCGGAACTCCCTCGTGAGCCCTGAACCAGCCTTCAATGACGAGTCCGGCGCGCATGTTGTCTTCGGCATTGCAAGGCGGGTTCTTCCTCCGAATAATTTATAGAAGATTGTGAACACCAGGATAGTGTCCGACTCTGCAAAAATAAATTCCACATACCACCGTAGAGAGAATAATATTACACAAGATCAATCTGCTGACGTATTCTGTGGCGTGACGTCGTACCACTACCAAGCCTTTACTCAAATTGTTTTTATTGTTCCACCTCAGCGCATTTAGCGAAGCAGTTTCCTTGGCACGTCTTGTCGAAGCAGAGATCGTGTTCCCCTTATTCCGGGATTCCCATCAATACGGACGTGGGTAACCCAACCGCGCCATCGATTATGACGCTTGGGAGATAAGCGAGTTTTACCAGGCCGGTGGGGACACATGTTTTTGTCCGCCCATATAAGGGGATAAAGATCCAACCCTTTTACATGCGCCTTATTCCTCCTTGGCTTATCCATCTCCGCGAACTCGAGCTCTAGCGCCCAAGTCCGCACTTCTCACCTCAACCTTCTCCAACTATGTCCGGAGCGGGAGGCAAGTGGATGGCCTCCTCCGTCACGGAGGGGCAGATCGAGAAGCTGTGCGCCGGATATTTGTCCGCAACATCGCCAAGATCGGCTCCTCGACGAGGGAGAACTCGTCCCCAACCCCAGGCCCCATGAGAGGGTAGTATTTCTTCCCCATTTCTTCTGCGGACTGGGCTTCCCGCTTCATCCCTTTGTCCGGGGGCTCATGTTCTACTACGGCCTAGATTTCCATGATCTGGCCCCGAATTTCATCCTCAACATCTCGGCGTTTATCGTCGTGTGCGAGGCCTTCCTCTGCATCCAGCCCCACCTTCGGCTTGTGGCTCAAGACCTTGATGTCAAGCCGAAGGTTGTGAAGGGCAGCTGCCGGAGTGCGGAGGCGCCATGGTGGGTAGGATGTCCCACGTTACGTGGTGGAGGGCACTTTCGTGGAAACCATCAAGGGGTGGCAATCGGGGTGGTTCTACATCACGGGCCGCGTGACCCTGATTGGGCAGCGGCCCCGAGTTTAGATCTGGCATCCCTACACGGCTCACCTCACGGAAAGAGAGTGGCGGATTTGGGGGATTCGAGGAGCTGACCGGACTCCAAGCCTGTATCCGCTGGTGGACAAGAAGCTCAAGATTGTCAACGTAGTCCAGGTCATGCTCATCCGCCGGATTCTCCGATGCCGGTGACGGGGCTTCAACATGTGGGAGTTTGATCCGGCGCAGCACTGCACTGGCGGGCTCTTCGACACTACGTACGAAGATGTCTGGAAGGTGCTGTTCAAGGGCGCCGAAGCTCCCGCATCCGCTACCGAAGATCGCGGATTTCGCTCGCAGCGTCCAGCTGACGAGGTAAGTGATTTCACCACTTGTTTTCCATAGTTTGGTTCTATGTGGGATCTAAAGTCCCTTCACCTTTGACAGGCATGGCTGGCGAAGGCCGAACGGACTATCTGTCCGACCCCATTTCCAGAGAACCCAGCGGACGCCCGCCTAACGGGTCTGCTGGCTCCTTCACCTTTGACAGGAATGGCTGGCGAAGGCCGAACGGACTATCTGTCCGACCCCATTGGCAGAGGACCCAGCGGACGCCCGCCTAACGGGTCTGCTGGCTCCGGCACCTCACGTGGTGCCGGAGAACAAGGCCAAGAAGACGGCCACGGGGACTCGGAAGAGTTCCCGTTTTCAGGTGCTATCGGATGATGAATCTGAGGCCGACTCCTCCCACCAAGGCGAGGAGGAGAAGAAAGCCTCTCCCAGCCGGGGAGGGAAGAAAGGAAGGCCTCCCCAACAAGGGAGGCGAAGGGTCCAAGAAGGGAAAAACTCTTCCCCGCATCGCTCCGCCAACGCCAGGATGACGACGAGGACTGGCCTCCAAGGGCCAAGCCTCGGCGAGATCGTAAGTATCCGGACTCCCGAATAACTTCAAGGTTTTTTCTTTTCGCCACATAATGTCTTTCTAATGCCGCATACAACCCCGCAGTCCGCCCAAGGATGATCTTCCCGTTCGTCGGCGGGTCCTTGGGTGCGTCGGATATGGATTCCCTTCCGACTGCCTCCACCCCCCGTGCCGCGGACGACGCCGAGATGGGATCCCAGAAAGGGACCCACCAGGAGGAGGAGGCCCCGGAGGTGTCACAGGACACCCTCCCAGACTTTGCACCGGACTCAGCCCCGGAGGCCACAGTGGCTCCGGAGTCCGGCGGGCGACCCCTTCGTAAGAAGGGCAAGACCGCGACGCCGGCTGCCTCCGTCCAACTGGAGGTGCCGGATAATTTGCTGGAGGCGCTCAACGGCGCCTCCATCAAAGAGGAACACCGCACTGTTATGAGTGCGGTGATTCAGAAGGTTCAGCTCGCCAAGAGCGGGCTGACCGAAGCCTGCAACAGCCTTCTAACAGGCTTTGAGGTAAGAATTTCAATATATGTAAAATGGTACCGCATAGACAGTAGCCCCTGATGCTCGGTTCGGTGTTCGGAAAGAAAAGCTGGACTGAGGATCTTTAGAAAGATAAACGCAGGAGTCATAAAAAATATGTCAATATGGGATTGCGGTGTCTTTGCTGACCTCCGCCAGACCGATTGCGGAGGTCAATACTTTGAAGGAAAACCTCGGCGGTCCGAGAACGAAGCTCGGCCATGCCAAGAAGCAGCTCGAGGAAAAAGAAGGTGAGTAATAGCTTATGAAAATTGTACCTTAAAGAAAAGGATTTGGTTGCAAGAAAAATGACAAGGATAACGTGGGTATTGTAGGGGCCACTAACGAGGTGGTGACTCTGAAGGAGGCGGTGGCCGTGGCCGAACGTAATGCGGCCGTGGAGCGCACCAAGCGAGAGAAGCAGGAGGCGCGGGTGGCGGAGGTACAGCAAGAGCTCCAGGATCTCGTGAAAAAACATGAGAGCTTGGAGCGTGACTCGAAGACTCGAGAGTCTGAGCTTGCAATGGCTCTTGAGAGTGCCAAAGCCGCTAAGGCCGAAGCCTTCAAGGCCCTCCAGGAGATTGAGGCGGTGAAGAAAATAGCAGCGGGTAAGGCATTTTTCATGCAAAGTAAGCATGTGAGTGTTAATTACCTGTTGCTTACCCGGATTCGGAGCTCTCCAGGAGCGTTCGCAGATCTTCCTCGCAGCGTGTCCGATGCTGCCGCGTTCTACCGGGCCGAGGAGGGCAGCTCGATGGAGAAGGTCTTCTAGTCTCAGTATCTTTGAGGCGGACATCAGTGCTTATAGCGACCGGTGAAGCAGCTGGTCGAGCTCCACAAGGTGGCCGAACAGGCCATGAAGGGCCTCATAGTTCGGCTGTGGCCTAAGGAGGCCATGCCTGGGAGCTACTTCGGCCTGGTGCGGCGGCTGATGGATGCGTGCCCGTGGGTAGAAGGCATCAAGCATTCCGCTTGTATTGAGGGTGCCCGTCGGGCCCTTGCCCGCGCAAAAGGTGCACTGGGGCAAGATGGATGCCGAAGCTCGTGGACGGACCCGCCACGGAGGGCAAGGAGCATCGCACGCCGAGATGTATTATAAGAGTGTCTTTGAAGGGCGCGCACTATTGCGGGTGAGTGCTCCAAAGATGTAATATTTGAGTACACTCGCATTTTGTTATCTGTCGCGCTGAAAACTTAGTTCATATCGCTAAGCAACGCTTGTTAATTTAAAATATTACCTTACATGCATTTGTTTATCAAATCCGAGAGATGGCAAGTCGTCGGCTTCAACCCCCATGCCACGAGTCTTTGGGGTGTTCGGGATAAACTTGAGCGCTGTTGTTCCCATTTTCGGGTCCATCTAGGGAGGCGCTCAACACAGCGAACAAGGCAACCGGACTTATAATGCTTGAACACTCTCACTTAGCCATATAATTCTATAATTTTAAATTTCGGCGAAGCCCCTAGTCTTCGGAAGGTCAATTTGGGGCGCTATCACGCCTTTGCGGACGATATCGGCTCCTCGCTCTAAGTGGCATAAGTCTTTAAGGACTACTTAAAAACCTCTCGAACAGCGACCGACTCTCGCCTCATCATGACGGGTCAGTTTTAGATTTCTCCATCGAGGCATTAACCCAGCTCAAGCTGGGCGGAATCGCATGATGGTTCTCCAGTGCTACCTTAGCCGATATAACGGAACGTAAGGTACCAAAACATGGGAGCCGGGCAAACCCAACTATTGACCCAAGACATGATTCGGAGCCGATGCATATAGTGCTATAAGTTCGGGGTGCCGCACTTGTGAAAGTGTTCGGACTTCATCATACCATAATGCGGGAAACATAAGCCCCTGGTGTATATTAGCTGTACCAAAGTGTACGGATGCAACAAGCCGTAAATGAACGTATGTATGAAAAATAAATGCAATTATAAGCAAAAAGGTGCTGCATTGTTTTATTCAATAAGTGTTGCTACGAATGCAGAATGATACAAATAGTGCGATAAGCAAGGTATGGGACTGTTAAACATGTCCCCCTCCAGGGGTAGGCTGCAGATTGGTGTATAAAAATGAGAGTAATGGAGACTGAGGGAGTTCCGGACTAGGGGGTGTCCGGATAGCCGAACTATCATCATCGGCCGGACTCCAAGACTATGAAGATACAAGATTGAAGACTTCGTCCCGTGTCCGGATGGGACTTTCCTTGGCGTGGAAGGCAAGCTTGGCGATACGGATATGTAGATCTCCTACCATTGTAACCGACTCTATGTAACCCTAACCCTATCCGGTGTCTATATAAACCGGAGGGTTTTAGTCTCAGAGGACGAACAACAATCATACCATAGGCTAGCTTCTAGGGTTTAGCCTCTTTGATCTTGTGGTAGATCCACTCTTGTAACACACATTATCAATATTAATCTAGCAGGACGTAGGGTTTTACCTCCATCAAGAGCTCCCGAACCTGGGTAAAACATCGTGTCCCTTGTCTCCTGTTACCATCCGCCTAGACGCACAGTTCGGGACCCCCTACCCGAGATCCGTCGGTTTTGACACCGACATTGGTGCTTTCATTGAGAGTTCCTCTGTGTCGTCACCATCAGGTAGGATGCCTCATCGCCAAAGGAGCCTTGGCCGTTGGCCAGACTCTTCGGCTAGCTGGTTTTCTTATGACCGCCAGTCCGGCCACCGCGCCGACGATGACCTCTCGAGTCATCGAAACCAATCTCCAGGTTAGTTCGGAACTTGCCGAACAGTTAGATCCGATCGAGCTCTCCTCCATAAAAGAGCTCTTCGATCGCATCGCTGCCCTGGGAGTCGCCACAGACTAAGACCGGATCGGGCCTAAAACCGATCTGAGAGAGATCGACTCTCCCCAGGCTACCCATCATGTTGCTGTGATAGAGCAGCAATGTGGCGATTCTTCTTGTATCTTAAAGACCAGTGCGTCTGGATTCCCGATCCCTCCATGTCGGATTCCCGCAGAGGGACGGACGTCGACCAAGCCCTGAACTTAAAGTCAGGCGGCGGGTTGGACTCATTGGATAACACTCAAAATCCAAACTTCCAAGTTCGAAACTTCTCACCCCTTGAGTCCTGAATTGGACAGGGTTCTGATCTAGTTCCACCGCCCACCCAAACATTAGCGATCTCTCTCGAATTCGCAAGAGCCCGCTGAAACAAGACATCATTATCGGGCGATTCCTCCTGGTTAAGAACAGGATAAAGGACTGCCGAGAGGAGGACGCAATCCCAATTTTCTGCAATAATTGCACGGACAAGGGAATCCTCAACGCCATAAGTCGTCAGCGAAATTACACGCTTCTTGACTTGGCAACCATAGTACAAAAATCTTGTGCGATGGAGAGCGCCTGGAAAACCGAAAGTAAATTTTGGGATAATCCGGCCCCGAATACATCCCTAGTCCGGAACAAAAGGGTGCGTCATTACCAAGCACCCGGGTTGAATACCAAAAAACCAAAACCCCCTAAAGGGTACGGAACCATACTGGAGGGTTGGCTCAACGGACCCTGCAAAATCCATAGCATGGAGGGCGCCACTGCAACACACAGCCTTCGAGCGTGTTGGATACTTCGGCAGGTGGCCAAAAGTGGCGTAGGCTTTTTATCCCTGGGCAACCAACCCAGCAGTACCAGTACGGTATTAACAGTCTTCGAGACGTTCGCATCCAATAACATGCGGAAACGAACAATCCGCAGCCTCGCCGAAGTCTACCAAGTAGAACAACAAATCCATGGAGCGACACGGCTTTCAGCTTCAACGCCAGCGTAGAACCTAAATTCCGTACTGCTAGAGCACCATCCGCATTGGTCCTCAGTCCGATTGTTGACTGTTTCCGTCTTACTATGGTACTCATGGATGGCGGCAGTGGATTAAACCTCATCTATGAGGAAACCCTTCAAAAATGGAAATTGACTGGAGCTGCGTTGAGCGAAGCAGCACAACCTTCAGAGGGATAATCCCTAGTCGAGAAGTACGCTGCGCAGGAAAAATCACACTAGATGTAGTGTTCGGCTCATCGGACAATTACAGGTCCGAGGAGGTCACGTTTCAAGTGGCCCCGTTCGGCAGCGGATATCACGCTTTGTTAGGGCGAGAGGCATTCACCATCTTCCAAGCTATAGCCCACTACGGGTATATGAAGCTCAAAATGCCCGGACCCAATGGGATAATCACTCGCCATGATCCGAGATCACGGCACTCCGCGCTAAAAATAAGACAGCCGCACTGGCCCTAGAGGCATTGTCCGAAGCCCTAGCGGCAGAGGAACTAGCTACGCTGCGCTCCACGGTGGATAGGGATGATGTGATACTCGATAAGAGGTCCAAATCCACCTCTTTTAAACCAGCAGACGAGATAGTCAAATTTCAGGTCCATCCAACGGACCCCACAAAGACGGCCTCCATTGGGGCACAATTAAGTCCTGATGTCGAGGTCAAGACTACGAGAATTCCTTCGGAAAATTGGGACATTTTTGCCCGCATCCCTCGGACATGCCAGAATCCCACGCAGCTGGCGAGCACAACCTAAATATCCTAAAAGGATTCAAGCCGTCAAACAAGCTCTTGGCGATTTTCCGAGCCCAAAAGATGTGCAATGGGAGAAGAGCTAGCCAAACTCTTAGAAGCCGGATTCATCGGAGATATAAAGCATCCGGACTGGCTAGCCAATCTAGTAATGGTACCAAAAAAGGACAAATTCTGGCGCCTCTGCGTCGATTTTAAAGACCTTAACAAGGCCTGTCCAAAGGAACCTTTCCCCTCCCTCGCATCGACCAAATCATCGATGCTACCACGAGCACGATTCATTGTGCTTCCTCGACGCATACTCGAATACCATCAAATCAAGATGGCGGAGAAAGACCAGGCCATAGCGGCATTCATTACTCCATATGGGCCATTCTGCTTCAACACAATGCCCTTCGGACTCAAAAACGCCGGCACAACATATCAGCGCATGATTCAAACATGTCTGGCTACCCAGATAGGCAAAACAGTAGAGGCATACGTAGACAATGTGGTCGTCAAGACCAAACACGTCGGAACTCTAGTAGAAGACTTGAGGGTGACATTCGACAACCTCCGAGCATATGATATTAAGCTCAATCTGTAAAAATGCGTCTTCGGCGTACCAGCCGGAAAGCTCTTGGGCTTCATCGTATCCGGTCGAGGAATTGAAGCAAATCCGGCCAAAATCCGAGCTCTGTCACAATTGGATATTCCAAAAGACCTCAAGAAGATACAAAAACTAACCGGATGCGTAGCGGCCTTAAGTCGCTTCATCTCCCGTTTGGGAGAAAAGGCTCTACCCCTCTACCGCCTCCTCCGGTAAGCACCGAACATTTCGAATGGACGGATGCTGCCACAGCCGGACTCGAAGAAATAAAAGCCATACTGGCAACAAATCCGATCCTGGCCGCGCCCAACCTGGGCGAGCCTATGTTATTATATATCACAGCAACACATCAAGTTGTTAGCGCGGTACTCGTCGTTGAACGAGAAACAGAAGGGCATAAATTCCCTCTTCAAAAACCACTGTACTACGTATCCACTGTTCTAACTCCATGCAAATCCCTGTACCCACATTATCAAAAGATAGCGTATGCGGTGTTCATGGCATCACGGAAGCTGCGTCACTACTTTCAAGAGTGTTCAATAACGGTGGCCTCCGAAGTACCTCTCAACGATATTATAAACAATCGCGACGCAACAGGCAGGATTGCAAAATGGGCTATCGAGCTCTTACCATTTGACATAACCTACAAACCACGGCGAGCTATAAAGTCGCAGGTTCTGGCGGACTTCATCGCCGAATGGACCGAAGCCGAACTCCCTAAAGATGCAGGCGTACTCCAACTGGATCATGCATTTCGACGGATCCAAAATGTTGGCTGGCTTGGGGGCTGGCGTCGTCCTGACTTCCCCAACAGGAGACACAATCCAATACGTACTTCAAATAATGTACATGGACTCCAACAACGCAGCCGAATACGCGGCCCTTCTACATGGCCTCCGGATGGCAATCTCCATGGGCATTCAACGCCTAGAGGTGCGCGGGGATTCAAAACTCGCAATATCCCAAGTAAATGGAGACTTCGACGCCAAAGATCCAAAATTGGCAGCTTACCGCAACGCCGTCCAAAAAAAGTCAGCTCGGTTCGAAGGACTAGAATTCCACCACGTAGCCCGGGATAATAACCAGGCAGCAGACGTGTTAGCACGCAACTTGCGCGAAACGAGACGCCGTCCCTCCTAACATCTTCCTGGAACGGCTCTTTAAGCCATCCGTATTATGGGAAGAGGAGTCCGGAAATAACAATCCGGAGCCAGCTGCATCACCTAACTCAGACCATTCTGACACAATCGGCGGCTCAGCCAACGAAATAACACCTTCAGCTCACGAAATAATGGCAGACATTGCTCCGTGGACAGAACCACTCCTAGGCTACTTAATGCGGCAGGAACTACCCAAAGACCAAAATGAGGCCCACTGCATAGTTCGGCGATCTAAAGCCTACAAGGTCCATGAGGGAGAGCTTTATAAGAAAAGCACAACCGGAGTCCATCAAAGGTGTATCTCCGAAGAGGAAGGGCGAAATCTCCTGGCTGAAATTCACGCTGGACTCAGCGGGCACCACGCTGCAGCCCGGGCCCTTGTAGGCAAGGCCTTCCGTACAGGATTTTATTGGCCGACAGCCCGGGCCGATGCTCAGGATTTCGTCCAACGATGCGTCGGTTGCCAGCTCTTTGCTAATCAGAGCCATATGCCACCCACCTCCCTCAAAACTATACCCATTACCTGCTCGTTTGTGGTCTGGGGGCTTGACATGGTCGGACCCCTTAAAGGGGGAACCCACACGCACAAATACTTATTGGTCATGGTGGACAAATTCACCAAATGGATTGAGGCCAAGCCGGTTAAAACGGCAGAATCCGGACCGGTGATAGACTTCATATCCGGGGTAGTGCACCGTTTCGGTGTCCCCCACAGCATCATCATTGACAACGGCACGAACTTCACGGCCGACGAGGTCTGAGGGAGTTCCGGACTAGGGGGTGTCCGGATAGCCGAACTATCATCATCGGCCGGACTCCAAGACTATGAAGATACAAGATTGAAGACTTCGTCCCGTGTCCGGATGGGACTTTCCTTGGCGTGGAAGGCAAGCTTGGCGATACGGATATGTAGATCTCCTACCATTGTAACCGACTCTGTGTAACCCTAACCCTATCCAGTGTCTATATAAACCGGAGGGTTTTAGTCCATAGGACGAACAACAATCATAGAATAGGCTAGCTTCTAGGGTTTAGCCTCTTTGATCTCGTGGTAGATCCACTCTTGTAACACACATTATCAATATTAATCTAGCAGGACGTAGGGTTTTACCTCCATCAAGAGCTCCCGAACCTGGGTAAAACATCGTGTCCCTTGTCTCCTGTTACCATCCGCCTAGACGCACAGTTCGGGACCCCCTACCCGAGATCCGCCGGTTTTGACACCGACAGAGACCACCTGTATATTCGTTGTAGCCTTTATCCTTCCATGGCTGTTGCATCATGAGTTCGGCAGGTCTGCTTCCGGACAGGGCCTCTGACAAACGGAGTCCTGTGGGTAAAAAGTAAAAGGTAAAAAAGAAAAGAAAAAGGAACGGCACACTTGAGAGCCCCTGGTGTGGTTGAGCCGCAGTCTGGGTTTATCGTGGTCGTGCCCTCTCCCCATGCCCATGGTATCTTGAGCGTAATGGTGTGCCTTGAAGGACCTGCTTTGACGTTCCACGGAGCTGGGGTTGGGGCCGCATTGCTCTGGCGATGCTCGGAACGTGCCAGGTGGTCTTGTTGTAAGTTACTCCGTGCACGCTTAGCTGTGTCCGGCCGCTTAATGGCCGGACTCGAGAATTGCCTTAAGAGGCTGCATTGCACTTCTGCCGCGAGAGCCGCTGTATGTTCCTTCGTGCGGAGAGAACGTTCAGTGTTTCCGTTGACCGAGATGACTCCTCGAGGGCCTGGCATCTTGAGCTTGAGGTATGCGTAGTTCGGCTCCGCGTTGAACTTTATAAACGCGGTACGTCTGAGCAAGGAGCATGATAGCCGCGGCGGAACGGGACTATGTCGAAGATTAACTCCTTGCTTTGGAAGTTATCCGGGGATCCGAAGACCACTTCCGGTGTAATTGAGCCTGTACAATTGGCTTCTATACCTGGTATGACACCTTTAAAGGTCGTTTTGGTAGGTTTAATCCTTGAGGGGTCTATGCCCATTTTGCGCACTGTATCCTGGTAAAGCAGGTTCATTTCTTGCCGCAAATCCATCGGGACTCTGGTTAGGTGAAATCCATCGACGATTGGGTCTAAGACGGTCTGGCGCGAATCCGCCGTGGCAGATGCTGGTGGGGTGGTCCATTTGGTCAAAAGTGATCGGGCAGGAGGACCATGCATTGAACTTCGGGGCAACTGGCTCCATCGCGTAGACATTCCTGAGTGCACGCTTCCGCTCCCTTTTGGGTATGTGCGTTGTGTATATCATGTTCATCGTCCGCACCTGTGGGGGAAAACCTTACATCCTCTATTGTTCGGGCGGTCGGGTCTCGTCCTCGCCCTCGCTATGCAGCCCTTGTCATTGTTTTCGCAATTAACTTGCCTGCTCGCTTGAATACCCAACAGTCCCTTTTGGTGTGGTTAGCTGGCTTTTCGGGGGTGCCGTGTATCTGGCACAAGCGGTCGAGTATTCGGTCCAAATTGGATGGACCCGGAGTAGTTCTTTTGAATGGCTTTTTCCGCTGACCGGGTTTAGAGCCTCTGAATCCGGCATTGATTGCCATGTCCTCAATATTGTCGCCGTTAATGCGGCGTTTGTTTTTGTTACGACGCGGCCTGCCATTTCGGTCCTTGAAGTCCGGACTGCCAGAATTTTTGCTGAGGTTGTTGCTGCGTGCTAGCCAGCGGGTCATGAGTGATGTGAGGGCTGCCATGGATTTCTGCTTTTCCTGTCCTAGGTGCCGGGCAAGCCACTCGTCGCGGATGTTATGCTTGAAGGCCGCGAGGGCCTCCGCATCCGGACAGTCGACGATTTGGTTTTTCTTGGTTAAGAACCGTGTCCAGAATTGTCTGGCCGATTCGTCTGGCTACTGAATTATGTGGCTTAGGTCATCGTGGTCCGTGGTCGCACATAAGTGCCACGGAAGTTATCGAGGAATGCGGCTTCCAGGTCCTCCCAGCTCCCAATTGACTCTGCTGGCAAGCTGTTGAGCCAATGCCGGGCTGGTCCTTTAAGCTTGACGGGGAGGTATTTGATGGCATGAAGATCGTCACCGTGGGTCATGTGGATGTGAAGGAGATAGTCTTCGATCCAAACCGCGGGATCTGTTGTGCCATCATAGGATTCAATATTGACGGGTTTAAACCCTTCGGGGATTTGATGATCCATTACTTCGTCTGTGAAGCATAGTGGGTGTCTTGGCGCCTACATGTCGGGCGATATCACGACGGAGCTCAAAAGAGCTTTGTCTGTTTTGTTCGCCCACGGGCTTCTTGTGTCCGCGCGACGGTTGTCGCCACGCACTGGGGCTCCCACGCGATCCATAGATCGATCTTGATAGTCTTGCCTTGTCCTCCAAAATATCCCGCAGGTCCGGCGTTCCCTCGTGGCCGTGTGCTTTTTGAGCGATGTCGAATGCGGTTCTAGTGAAGGGCCTAGAGGCCTCTCCGCCGCAACCACGGGGTGGTCGGTCACCCGTATTGTCGCCTGGTGATGCGGGTTCGTAAGCCTCCTCCTCTAATCGGGGGAGCAGCTTGCGTTTAGGGTAGCTTTTGGAGGGGCGTTCGAGCTCATTCTCTTCGACCGCGAGGACTTCAGTCCATCTGTCGGCTAGAAGATCCTCATCAGCTCTAAGCTGTTGCTACTTTTTCTTGAGGTTGTTCGCCATGGCCATAAGCCTGTGTCTAAAACGCTCTTGTTCGACGGGATCCTCAGGCACGACGAATTCATCGTCGTCGAGGCTTGCTTTGTCTCCGGAGGGAGGCATATAATCCTCTACCTCTTCTTCTGCCGCTCTCTCGTGAGGGCTGGTGTCTCCATCCTGCTGCGCTGGATCTTGCTGGAGTGGATTATCTTCGGCACTGTCCAGTGTATTGTTATCTCCGGTGTTGGAATCTTCATTCTTGCTGTGGTGGGATTTAGAGCGGCGCCGCTGACGCCGGCGCTTGGGCTGTTTCTTGGAGGGGTCATCCTCTCTGTTCCTTCGCCATTCCCATCCTTTGGGATGTCCACCATGTATATGTCATATGATGAGGTGGCTTTCCAGTGCCCGATAGGCGCTGGTTCTTGTTCGTCTCCGGCATCGTCGTCCATACCGTCGATGTCTTCGGAGTCGTAGTCTAGCATGTCGGTTAGATCGTCGACAGCGGCTACAAAGTGGGTGGTGGGTGGGCTTTGAATTTCTTCGTCGTCCGCATCCCAACCATCCTGACCGCAGTCCGGCCAGGGATCTCCTGATAACGAGAGGTACTTTAGCGAACTCAAGATGTCGCCAAAAGGTGAGAGTTGAAAGATGTCCGCTGCGGTGAACTCCATAACCGGCGCCCAATCGGATTCGACCGGAGAGGGCGCGGGAGGTTCGAAGTCCGGCAAGGAGTCCGGCACCTCAGAGCCGCGAGATTTATGAGGGACAAGATCAGTGTTCGGCTCTATCGCCGTAGAGGTTGCAGCCCCCGAGGCTAGCCATCCGTCTCCGATCTGCGCAGCCGTCTCCAAATTGAAGGTCGGAGTGGGTTCGAGTGCGGCCTCCAGGGTACTGTCCGGCTGCAGAGCTAAATCATGCTCGCCGTGACAGTGCGGCATGCTCGGCTGTGGCTCGACTCCATCGAGGATCAAGTCCCCGGATGTCACCGTGAAGTTCAAACTTCCAAATCTGACTGACGGCCAGGCGTAGCTTCGATCTGCTCCAGATGGCTGCGAATCGGCCCGCAGTGTGAAGCCGCCGAATACGAAGATCTGTCCGGGGAGAAAAGTCTCACCCTGGACTGCGTCGTTGATGATGGTCGAAGAAGCCATCGAGCCTATCGGTGATGACACAGAGGAACTCTCAATGAAAGCACCAATGTCGGTGTCAAAACCGGCGGATCTCGGGTAGGGGGTCCCGAACTGTGCATCTAGGCGGATGGTAACAGGAGACAAGGGACACGATGTTTTACCCAGGTTCGGGCCCTCTTGATGGAGGTAAAACCCTACGCCCTGCTTGATTAATATTGATGATGTGTGTTACAAGAGTGGATCTACCACGAGATCAAAGAGGCTAAACCCTAGAAGCTAGCCTATGGTATGATTGTTGTTCGTCCTATGGACTACAGCCGTCCGGTTTATATAGGCACCAGAGAGGGCTAGGGTTACACAAAGTCGGTTACAACGGTAGGAGATCTACATATCCGTATCGCCAAGCTTGCCTTCCACGCCAAAGAAAGTCCCATCCGGACACGGGACGAAGTCTTCAATCTTGTATCTTCATAGTCTTGGAGTCGGGCCGATGATGATAGTTCGGCTATCCGGACACCCCCTAGTCCGGAACTCCCTCAGTCATGCTGAAATTTTCCGTGAATTTTAGCATGACTTGCTACTAATGCATGGGCCGGGGTATCTTAGTACTTAATTAAGTAGGATCAACTGCCCCTTTATTCTAGCTGCATTAAACCATAGGTGGCAATAGAGCCAAGTGATTATGCCCAACTTAGAATTCTCCTCAGCATCGATAAACCCTAGATGATAAACCCAACATATGTGGCAATAGAGCCAAGTGATAAGTGCCAAGTGATTAGGCCCAACTTAGGGTGCCTCGGCATCGATAAACCCTAAATGATGAAAACTTAACTTAGCATTTAGGGTGCCTCGGCGTCGACAAACCCTAAATGATGAAACCTTGGCTTTTAGGGTGCCTCGGTGTCGATGAGAATCTAAATGATGTACGCTTAGGCTTTTAGGGTGCCTCGGCATCGACAAACCCTAAATGATAAAAGCTTAGCTTTTAGGATGCCTCGGTGTCGACAAACCCTAAATGATGAGACCATGATCTTGTTCCTTGACAATAACCAACTTTTCGACCAAACTGTTTTCCTATTTAGAGCGAAACATGGCCAACAACGATGAGGCCTGCGGTTCGGGCAGCAAGCAATTCTTGGAGCTGTCCCAAGAGATGGAGGAACAACCTCACCGCTATGAGGACGCCGCGGAAGACGCCGATCCTGACTACACAACCCCTAGTGGCGTCGGGGATGACACCACTGATGGTGCCGCCGAGGATGCCACCACTTATGATGGCGGAGCACACACAGATGGCAGCCAACCGAAGAAGGAAAGGAAGGACCGGCGCCCGAATGCGCTTAGCACCCTCAAGGAGGAATTTACTCAAGTGGACTCCGACGGGCATCCAACGGAGCCCAAACATATAGTCAAGGGGTACTCGCTTCAGCTCGGGTGCATTCTCCGGAGCACCGTCTCGATCAACACCGAGAACCTCAGGCATAAGTACCGAGGGAATTTGCGCAACCTCCTCTTCACGAAGCTGCACGAACGATACAAGTTCCCCGCCGATTTTGAAAACACACGCCTCTTAGGGAATAAAGTGAACAGTGCCGCCCTCACGACGATGAGCACGGCCCTGTCTACTTGGAGAAGCGCGATGAAGAGAATGATTGATAAAGGTGATATCTATGAGAAGATCAAGGCGAAATATTCTTCGATCAGCGAAGATGACTACAAGGAGTTCAAGATCAAGTGCGAGAGCAGCGCAACCTCCGAATCAAGTCAGTGGGGGAAATAAATGCGGGAGTTGAACTTAGGGGAACACAAACTCGGTCCCGGCGGTTACAGAGTGCCGGAGCCTATATGGGACAAGGAGGACGCGGAGCGTGCCGAGCAAGGCCTACCGCCCCGCTTCGAGAAATACAGCGGTGACAAGCAGACCAGGAACTTTGTCAGGGCCCGGTACAAGGAGGACCCGATAACAAAGGAGCTTACCACGGATCCGAAGACCAGGGCGCTTGAGCTTGTTCTGGTAAGGAATACACCCCCGCGTAATTAGCTCCATATGGTTGCACTCTAATTAATCCCCAATATTTCTAAATGGTTCACGTTCCTTCCGCAGGAAACTGAAAGCAGTAGCGCGGGGTCGTCTCAGAGCTCCTGTCGGTGTCAAAACCGGCGGATCTCGGGTAGGGGGTCCCGAACTGTGCGTCTAGGCGGATGGTAACAGGAGACAAGGGACACGATGTTTTTACCCAGGTTCGGGCCCTCTCTATGGAGGTCATACCCTACTCCTGCTTGATTAATATTGATGATATGGGTAGTACAAGAGTAGATCTACCACGAGATCAGAGAGGCTAAACCCTAGAAGCTAGCCTATGGTATGATTGTTGTTCGCCCTCACGGACTAAAACCCTTTGGTTTATATAGACACCGAATAGGGTTAGGGTTACACAGAGTCGGTTACAATGGTAGGAAATCTACATATCCGTATCGCCAAGCTTGCCTTCCAAGCCAAGGAAAGTCCTATCCGGACAAGGGACTAAGTCTTCATTCTTGTATCTTCATAGTCCAGGAGTCCGGCCAAAGATGATAGTTCGGCTATCCGGACACCTCCTAGTCCAGGACTCCCTCAGTAGCCCCTGAACTAGTGACGACGAGTCCGGCGCGCATATTGTCTTCGGCATTGCAAGGTGGGTTCCTCCTCCGAATACTTCATAGAAGGTTTTGAACACAAGGATAGTGTCCGGCTCTGCAAAACAAGTTCCACATACCACCGTAGAGAGAATAATTTTTGCACAGATCTGCTGACGTATTCCGCGGCGTGACATCACACCACGGCCAGGCCTTTATTCGAATCGTTTTTACTGTCCCACCTCAGCGCGTTTAGCGAGGCGGTTTCCTTGGCACGTCTTATCAAAGCGGAGATCGTGCCCCCTTATTCCGGGATTCTCATCAATACGGGCGTGGGTAACCCAACCGCGCCATTGATTGCGGCGCTTGGGAGATAAGCGAGTTTTATCAGGCTGGTGGGGGACGCATAGCCTCGTCCGTCCATATAAGGGGATAAGGATCCACCCTTTTCACGTACGCCTTCCTAGTCCCTTGCTCATCCATTTCCGCGCACTCTGAGCTCCAGAGCCCAAGTCCGCACATCCTTCCTCAACCATCTCCAGCCATGTCCGGAGCGGGAGGCAGGTGGATGGTCTCCTCCGTCACGGAGGGCCAAGTCAAAAGACTGCGGAAGGCCGGATACTTGTCCGGTGACGTCGCACATCGGCTGCCCGATGAAGGGCAGCTCATCCCCACCCCTGAGCCCCATGAGCGGGTTGTATTTCTTGCCCACTTCCTCCGCGGACTGGGTTTTCCACTTCACCCATTCGTCCGCGGGCTCATGTTCTACTACGGCCTAGACTTCCATGATCTGGCCCCGAATTTCATCCTCAACATCTCGGCGTTCATCATCGTGTGCGAGGCTTTCCTCTGCATGTAGCCCCACTTCGGCTTATGGCTGAAGACCTTCAAAGTCAGGCCGTAGGTTGTGGGCGGCCGCCAGGCGAAGTGCGGAGGCGGCATGGTCGGCAGGATCGCCAACGTCTTATGGCTCGATGGCTCCTTTGTGGAGACCGTGAAGGGGTGGCAATCGGGGTGGTTCTACATCACTGAGCCGCGCGACCCTAAATGGGCGGCGGCCACCGAATTTCGGTGTGGTATTCCCACGCGGATCACTTCTTGGAAGGAGACTGGCCTGGCGTGGGGTAATTCGGAAGAGCTGACCGGACTCCAAACCTGCATGCGGACCTTAGTGAACAAGAATCTCAGGCTCGTCAATGTGGTCCGGGTTATGTCATCCGCCGGATCCTCCCATGCCAACATCGGGCCTTCAAATTGTGGGAGTTCGATCCGACACATCATCCAACCCTTAAGAGGCTCTTCGACACTACGTACGAAGATGCCTGGAAGGTGCTGTTCAAGGGCGCCGAGGCTCCCTCATCCGCTACAGAAGATCGTGGATTCAGCTCGCCGCGTCAAGCTATCGAGGTAAGCTATTTTTCCCTTCACGGGAATCTTGCTTTTCATAGTTTGACTCTATGCGGGATCTAAACTCCCTTGCCTTTGACAGGACTGGCAGAGCACATCCGGGCAGGTTAACTATCCGGCTCCTTTGCCAGAATACCCAATAGACGCCCGCTTGGCTTGGCGAAACTTGGCTCCGGCGCCTTACGTGGTGCGGAGAAGAAGGCCAAGAAGAAGGCCACGGGAATCGAGGAGTGCGGCGCCAGGTGTTGTCGGACTCATCGTCCGACGACTCGGAGGCGGACTCCTCCCGTGAAAACGAGGAGGAGGAAACAGAAGCCTCTCCCCCAGCGGGGGGAGAGAAGAAAAGATAGGCCGCCCCAGCTGGGGAGGCCGGAGGGTTCAAGAAGGGAAGAACCCTTCCTTCCGACGTCTCCACCAATGCCAACGACGGCGAGGAGGAGTGGCCCTCGAGGGCCAAGCCCCTAGAGAAATCGTAAGTGTCCGGATACTCATGGCTTTTTTTCATTGCATAATGTTCTCTAATGCCGAACAATCATGCAGCCCGCCCAAGGATGAGCTCGCCGCTTCGTCGAGCGGGTCCCTGAATTCGTCGGAAGTGGAGAGTACTTCACTTCCGGCCGCCTCCTCACCTCACGCTGCTGACGACACCAAGGTGGGGCCCCAAGGGGGTCCTGGTCAAGAGGAGGTGGCACCGGAGGCGCCGCAAGGCAGCCTCCCGGACTCCAGGCGCGAGGGGAGCGAGACCCCCAGGGACTCTAAGCCCGACCCTTGTCCGGACTCCATACCGGAACCTTCAGCGATTCGAAGTCCGGCAAGCGGCCCCTTCGTAGGAAGGTAAGACGCCGGTGTCCTCCGGCCCAACCGGAGGCACCGGATAGCTCTTGGAGGACCTTAACAGCGCCTCCATCAATGAGGAGCACCACACCGTTATGAGTGTGGTGATCCAGAAGTTCGATCCGCCAAGAGCGGGCTGATCAAGGCTCGCAACGGCCTTCTAACAGGCTTTGAGGTAAGTTTTCAATATATGTAAGAAGATTACCGCATAGACATTAGCCCCTGATGCTTAGTTCGGTGTTCTGAAAGAAAAGACGGAATGAGAATCTAAAAAGATATACGCAGGAGCCTAACATAAGTATGTCAATATGGGAATGCAGGCTGCGCTGCTGACCTCTGCCAGACCGATCATGGAGGTCAATGCATTGAAGGAGAGCCTCGGCGGTCCGAGAACGAGCTCGGCCAAGCCAAGAAGCAGCTCGAGGACAAGGAAGGTAAGTAATACCTTATGGAATTTAAAAAATGTGGTTGCAAAAGATAACAGGAATAACATGGGTACTGCAGGGGCCACGAGCGAGGTGGCGACCCTGAAGGAGGCGGTGTCCGTGGTCGAAAACAAAGCGGCCGCGGAGCGCACCGAGCGAGAGAAGGGGGAGGCGCAGCTGGCGGAGGTACGGCAAGAGCTCCAGGCTCTCGTGAAAAAACACAAGGGTTTGGAGCGTGACTCGAAGACCCGAGAGTCCGAGCTTGCCTCGGCTCTTGAGAGTGCCAAAGCTGCTAAGGCCGAGGCCCAAAAAAGCCCTCCAGGAGATTGAGGCAATAAAGAAGATCGCGGCGGGTAAGGCATTCTTTATGCAGAGCAAGAATGTAAAAGTCAATTATCTAGTACTTACCCGAATCCGGAGCTCTCCAGAGCGTTCAGCAGAATCGCCATGGAGTGTGTCCGATGCCGCCGCTTTCTACCAAGCCGAAGAAGGGAGCTCGACGGAGAAGGTGTTCTGGTCTCAGTATGCTGAGGCCGAACACCTGGTGCCCTTGAGCGACCAGCTGAAGCAGCTGGTCGAGCTCTACAAGGTCGTCGAATAGGCCATGAAGGGCCTTATAGCTCGGCTGTGGCCAAATGAGGCCATGCCTGGGAGCTACTTCGGGCTAGTGCGGCGGCTGGTGGATGCCTGTCCATGGATCGAAGTCATCAAGCGCTCCGTCTGTATTGAAGGTGCCCGTAGGGCCCTTGCCCGTACCAAGGTGCACTAGGGCAAGCTGGACGCGGAGAAGCTGGTGACGGACAGGCTGCCGCCGGGAAAAGAACATCGCAAGCCCGAGAAGTATTATGAGGGCGTCCTGAAGGGTGCCCGTCTTATAGCGGGTGAATGCTCCAAAGATGTAATATTTGAGTAGACTCGCATTTGTTATCCTGTACACTGAAAACTTTTTCATATGCGCTAAGCAATGCTTTTGAATTTAAAATATTACCTTCAGGCGGCCGTTTATCAAATTTGAGAGATGGCGAGTCGTTATTTCAGCCCCCATGCCACAAGTGCTGGGGTTTTCGGGATAAACTTGAGCGCTCTTGTTCCCATTCTTGGGTCCTTCGAGGGAGGCGCTCAACGCAACGAACCAGGCAACCGTACTATAATGCTTGAACACTCTCACTTAGCCATAGAATTCTATAATTTTATATTTCGGCGAAGCCCCTAGTATTTGGAAGACCAAGTTCGGGGCGCTATCCACGCCTTGGCTGGACAATGCCGGTTCCTCGCTCTAAGCAGCATAAGTCTTTAGGGACTCAAAGAAACCTCTTGAACAGCGACCGGCTCTCGCCTTATCATGACGGTCAGTTTTAGCTTTATCCACTGAGGTGTTCAACCCAGCTCAACCGGGGCACAATCGCAGTGGTTCTCCCAGCGCTACCTTAACCGATATAACGGAACGTAAGGTACCAAAACATGGGAGCCGGGCAAACCCAATTATTGACCCAAGACATGATTCGGAGCCGATGCATATAATGCTATAAGTTCGGGGTGCCGCACTTGTGAAAGTGTTCGGACTTGTCACACCATGTTTTTGGGGTACATAAGTCCCTGGTGTATTGGCCGTACTAAATTATGCGGTTGCGCAATGTCATAAATGAACATATATAATGGGAAAGAATGCAATAATAGGCAAGAGCTATATATTGGTTATTCAAAAGAAAGCGCAAATAAAAGCGAGAATGATACAAATTGTGCGATAAGCCGTGCACGGGACTTTTGACATGTCCCCCTTCCAGGGGTAAGTTTGCGGTGTGGTATGTAAAACAGGTATACTGCTCGTAATAGAGACCACCTGGACACTCGACGCAGTTTTCTGCTTCCCTGGCTGTTGCATCGTGTATTCGGCACCGCATCTTGAGTTTGAGGTACGCGTAGTGCGGCACCGCATTGAATTTTGCGAATGCGGTTCGTCCGAGCAAAGGCGTGATAGCCGCCATGAACGGGGCTATGTCGAAGATTAACTCCTCACTCCGGAAGTTATCCGGGATCCGAAGACCACTTCAAGTGTAACGAACTGTCGCGATTGGCCTCTACAGGAATAACGCCTTTAAAGGTCGTCTTTGTGGGTTTGATCCTTGACGGGTCTATGCCCATTTTGCGCCTTTGTATCCCGATAAATCAGGTTCAGGCTCGCCGCCGTCCATCGGGACTCGTGAGGTGAAATCTGTCAAAAATTGGGTCAAGAACCAATGCGGCGAAACCGACGTGGACGGATGCTAGTGGGGTGGTCCTTCGATCGAAGGTGATCGGGCAGGAAGACCATGGGTTGAACTTCGGGCGATCGGCTCCATCGTATACGTCCCTTAGAGCGCGCTTCCGCTCCCTTTTGGGTATGTGGGTTGTGTATATCATGTTCACCGTCCGCACTTGTGTGGGAAAGCCCTTCTGTCCTCTGTTGTTCGGCGGACGGGGCTCTTCCTCGTCATCGCTATGCAGCCCCTTGTCATTGTTTTTGGCGCTTAGCTTGCCTGCTTGCTTGAACACCCAACAATCCCTTTTGGTGAGGTTGGCTGGTTTTTCGGGGGTGCCATGTATCTGGCACAAGCGATCGAGTATTCGGTCCAAGTTTGACGGGCCCTGGGTATTTCTTTTGAATGGCTTCTTCCGCTGACCGGGTTTAGAGCCTCTGAATCCGGTATTTACTGTCGTATCTTCAACATTATCACCGTTAATGCGGCGTTTATGCTTGTTGCGACGCGACCTGCCATTGCTGTCCTTGGTATCCGAACTATCAGGGTGTTTGGCCAAGTTGTTGCTTCGAGCTAGCCAGCTGTCCTCTCCCGCGCAAAAGCGGGTCATGAGTATGGTGAGGGCTGCCATGGATTTCGGCTTTTCCTGTCCTAGGTGCCGGGCTAGCCACTCGTCGCGGATGTTGTGTTTGAAGGCTGCTAGCACCTCTGCATCCGGACAGTCGACGATCTGATTTTTCTTTTTAGGAACCACGTCCAGAATTGTCTGGCCGATTCTTCTGGCTGCTGAATTATATGGCTAAGGTCATCGGCGTCTGGTGGTCGCACATATGTGCCCTGGAAGTTCTCAAGGAATGCGGCTTCCATGTCCTCCAAACAACCGATTGACTCTGCTGGCAAGTTGTTGAGCCAATGTCGAGCTGGTCCTTTAAGCTTAAGTGGGAGGTATTTGATGGCATGTAGATCATCACCGCAGGCCATGTGGATATGGAGGAGATAGTCCTCGATCCAGACCGCAGGATCTGTAGTACCATCGTATGATTCGATGTTTACGGGTTTGAAGCCCTCATGGATTTGATGATCCATTACTTCATCTGTGAAGCATAGTGGGTGTCTTGGCGCCTCTGTATTGGGCTATATCACGACGTAGCTCATATGAGCTTTGTCTACTGTGTTCGGCCCGGCCGGGTTTGCTGTATCCGGCGTGACGGTAATCATCCCGAGTCATTGGGCGCCCACGCGATCTGTAGATCGATCTTGTATGCTTTGCCTTATCCTCCAATATATCTCGCAAGTCCGGCGCGTTTTCCCGTGCCTTGGTACTTTTTGAGCGGCGTCGGGGAGTGGCTTGAGCGGAGGGCCGAGAGGCTTCTCTGTCGCGGCCACGGGGTGGCCGGTTTGCCATGTCGTGCGTTGGTGACATGGGTGCTTCCTCCTCTGATCGAGGCAACAGCCTGCGTTTGGGGTAGCTTTTGGAGGGGCGTTCGAGTTCATACTCTTGGCTGCAAGGACTTGATCCATCCGTTAGCTAGCAGGTGTCTTGGTCAGCTCTAAGCTGTTGTCGCTTTTTCTTGAGGCTGCTTGCCGTGGACATGAGCCTGCGTTTAAAACGCTCTTGTTCGACTAGGTCCTGCAGCACGACGAATTAAATGTCGTCCGAGGCTTGCCTCGTCTTCGGGGCGACCGTAAATGCGGACTTGCTTCTCCTTCCTCCCCGCCGAGTCCTGCTGGAGGGGTCATCTTCGCTTTGTCCGGGTATTATTGTCTCCCGTGCGGGATTTAGAGCGGCGCCGACGCCGGGCGCTTGGGTTGTTTCTTGGAGGGGTCAACCTCCGCCGTTCCATCGCCATTCCCATCTTTTGGGATGTCCACCATGTATATGTCATATGACGAGGTGGCCTTCCAGTGCCCCGTGGGCGCTGGCTCTTGATCGTCTCTGGCACCGTCATCCATACCGTCGATGTCTTCGGAGTCGAAGTCGAGCATGTCGGTTAAATCATCGACAGTGGCTACAAAGTGGGTGGTGGGTGGGCGTTGAATTTCTTCGTCATCCGAATCCCAACCTTCCTGACCATAGTTCGGCCAAGGCTCCCCTGACAAAGAGAGAGACTTTAATGTGTTCAGGATATCGCCAAAGGGCGAGTGCTGAAAGATGTCCGTGGCAGTGAACTCCATAACCGGCGCCCAGTCGGATTCGACTGGTAGAGGCGCGGGAGGTTCGGAGTCCAGAAAGGAGTCCGCACTGGAGTCACGAAGCCAGAAAGAACAGGGATTGTGTTCGGCTCAATCATCGTGGAGATTTCAGACACACAGTCGGATTCCAACCAACCGACATCTATCGGAGAAACAGGCTCCGCATTAAGGGTCGGAGCAGATATCTTGGTGCGACCTCTGTGGCGCTGTTCGGCGGCAGAGCTAGATCGTACCCATCGAGACAGTGCGGCGCGCTCGGCTGTGGTTCGAATCCGTCGAAGATCAAATCTCCGCGGACATCGACTGTATAGTTCACGCTTCCAAATCTGACCTGATGGCCAGGGGCGTGGCTTTCGTGTCTTTGTTCCTATAACAGATTTTAATGTCGGGTTTTTTATACTCCATCCGATCCATATTACTTGTCACTGATTTAATGCAAAGTTAAAATTCTGTGCTAAACCCGCGAAAAGTAATATGGATTGGAGGGAGTACAAGTTTGAAATTTGTTTCAATCACTCAAAGGTTCTTTGCTTATTGTAAATTAAATCAACTAGCTGGTTTTATTCTGTAGCTTGGTTTAGATCTATAGATTATTTAAACCGTGTTCGAAAATACATCGAAATTTAATTTATGAGCTTCCGAGTAAAGTTATGAGCTTCGAATTCCAATTATTTTATTACCAAATTGGATAAAAGCAACAACCCGCGTCACTAGTGATGAAATAAGCCTCATAACCATGACAAATTAAATGATCTAACTTTTATTCTTTTCTTCAAACTAAAGGCAACTCCATATTTTTACAAAATATTGTAAAGCTCTATCATACATCATTCCAAATAGACGGGCACAGCAGCGCGCCATCAATGATCTAGTACCCAGAAATAGTGTAGTTCAGATGCAACATAGTACATCTTGGATGGTGCGAAATGAAACAATAGCCTGCAGACAGATTATCTTCTCTAATTGATGCCAACGCAGAAATATTATACATCCTTGTAGTTTACCTGGACTGCAGAGATGCATAATTTTGGCTAGTGGAATGCTAGTATCGGTAGCATGTGACCACTTGTAACTATAGCTACAATATCAAGGTGCGATATTGTGCAAATAATATTCAGAGAGACCCAGAAAGAGTGCAGTGCAAATGTAAGATGGTACGTATCAAATGGTGCCAAATGAACCACTGAGTGCAAACAGATTAATTTCTCTAATCGATGCCGCCGCAGAAACAATATACATCACTATAGTTTACCTGGGATGTAGAGCTTTATAATTTTGGCTAGTGGAATGCTAGTTTCGATGGCGCATAACGTGATAGCATGTGACGGCTTGTAACTCGAGCCCCACTTGAGGGGCAACGGTGCACAATTATATTATAAGAGAACCATAAAAACTTCAGCGCAAATGTAAGATATTACGTCTTGGCTGGTGCTAAATGAATCATTGTGTGGCAAATAGATTAATTTCTCTAATCGATGTTGGTGCAGATATAGTACACACGAGTGTAGTTTACCTCGGATGCAGGGTTTATATATGTTAGTTAGTAACATGTTAATATTGATGGAACACCACGCAAAGTCTGGTGTCTCGACCACGGAACGATGGTGCGCAAACCCAACGAAACATTGACATGGAAACAAATTAATTTCTCTAATTGATGCATGTGCAGAATTAGTATACATGACTGTAGATTACCTTGAATGCATGGTTATATATTTTTCCTAGCGAGATGTTAATTTTGAGGGCACGTCACGCAATGTCACGTGATCACTTGTAACTCCTGACTCAATCACGGACGACGGTTAGAGAGAACAAGAAAGAGTGCAGTACAGATGATGCCAAATGAAACACTGACATGTAATCAGATTAATTTCTCTAAACGATGCCGGCACAGAAATAGTATACATAACTGCAGGGTTATCTATTTTAGCTAGTAAGATGGTAGTTCCGAGAGCGCCTCATGCAATGTCACGTGACCACTCGTCACTCTAGTCTCGATGACGGGACGACATTGAGCAAATAATATTCAGGGGGAACAAGAAAAGAGTGCAGTGCAACTGAAAGATGGTACGCCTTAGATGGTGCCAAACGTAACACTGACATTCAAAAAGACTATTTTGTCTAATCGATGCCAATGAAGAAATAGGATGCAAAACTCTAGTTTACCTCAAATGCAAGGTTATATATTTTGGCTAGTGAGATTTTAATTTTGAGGGCGCATCACGAAATGCGGCCACTTGTAACTCCAGTCTCGATCACAGGACGACAGTTAGAGAGGACAGGAAAGTGTGTGTTGTGCAAATGCAAGATAGTATGCCTCAAATGGGGCCCAAAGAAACACTGACATGCAAACTGATTAATGAACCGATGGCCGGTATAAAAAATGTATACAAGACTGCAGTTTACCTTGAATGTAGGGTCATATATTTTAGCTAGTAAGATACATTTAGAAAGAACCAGAAAGAGAGCAGTGCAAATGCCAGATAGTACACCATAGATGGTACCAAACGAGACACTAGGAAACAAACAAATTAATTTCTCTAATCGATGCCTGTGCAGAAACCATATACACTATTGTCATATAACTAGAATGCATGGTTATCTATTTTATCTAGCGATATGTTAATTTTGATAGGGCGTCACGCAATGTGATGTGACCACTTGTAACTCCAGATATCACGGGACGACGGTTAGAGAGAACAATAAAGAGTGCAGTACAAATGCAATATAGTACGTCTCACAGAGTGCCAAACAAAACACTGCCATGGAAAGTGATTAATTTCTCTAAACGATGCTTGTATAGAAATAGTATACACACGACTGTAGTTTACCTCGAATGCAGGGATATATATTTTAGCTAGTAAGATGTTAATTCCGAGAGAGGGTCATGTAATGTCACGTGGTCACTTGTAATTCTAGTCTCGATCACGGGACGGCGTGGAAATAAGAGTAAGAGAGAACAAGAAAGAGTACAGTGCAAATGCAAGATAGTACACCTCGGATGGTGCCGAACGAAACACTGACATGCAAACAGATAAATTTCTCTAATCGATGCCAATGTACAAATAGTATACATGATTGTACTTTACCTTGAATGCAGGGTTATAAACTTTAGCTAGTGAGATGTTAATTTTGGGGGCGCATAATGAAATGGCACAGGGCCACTTGTAACTCCTGTCTCGATCATAGGGCAACGGTAGGAGAGAACAAGAAAGTGTGCAGTGCAAATGCAAGATAGTATGCCTCAGATGGTGCCAAACAAAACACTGACATGCAAACAAATTAATTTCTCTAATCGATGCAGGTACAGAAATAGTATAGATGAATGTAGTTTAATTTGAATGTAGGGTTATGTATTTTACCTAGTAAGATGTTAATTCCGATGCCGCATCACACAATGTCACGTGACCACTTGTAACTCCAGTCTTGATCACGGGACAACGGTGTGCACTATTTAGAGATAACAAGAAAGAGTGAAGTGCAAATTCTAGATAGTACGCCTCAGATTGTGCCAAATGAAACACTCACATGCAAACAAATTAATTTTACTAATCGATGCCGGTGGAGAAAGAATATACTTTGCTTTTGTTTAACTATGATGCTTGGTTATATATTTTTAGCTCGTGAGATGTTAATTTTGTGGTCACGTCACGCAATATCACGTGACCACTTGTAACTTCCATTCTCGATCACTGGACGACGGTGTGCAAATAATATTTAGAGAGAATAATAAAGAGTGCAGTGCAAATGCAATATAGTACAGGTCAGATGGTGCCCAACGAAACATTTACATGAAAACAAATTAATTTCTATAATTGATGCTTTTGTAGAAATATTATACACCACTCTAATTTACCTCGAATGCATGGTTATATATTTTATCGAGTGAGATGTTAATTTTGAGGGCGGGTCACGCAATTTCACGTGAACACTTGTAACTCCAGTCTCGATCACGAACAATGGTTAGAGAGAACAAGAAAGAGTGCAGCGCAAATGCAAGATAATACGCCTCAGGTGGTGCCAAATCAAACATTGACATGTAAACAGATTAATTTCTCAAAAGAATGCTAGTATAGAAATCGTATACATGACTTTAGTTTACCTCAAATGTAGGGTTATATATTTTAGCTAGTAAGGTTTTAGTTCCGGGAGCGCTTCTTGCAATGTCACGTGACCACATGTAACTACAGTCTTGATAACAGGACGACGGTGTGCAAACAATATTCAGAGAGAACAAGAAAGAGTTTAGTGCAAATGCAAGATGGTATGCCTCGGATGGTGCCAATATGTAACACTGACATGCAAAAAGATAATTTCTCTAATCGAAGCCAATGTAACAATAGTATGCCCAACTCTAGCTCACCTCAAATGCAAGGTTATATATTTTAGCCACTGGGATATTAATTCTAGGGCGCATCACGAATTGTCAGGTGGCCACTTGTAACTCCAGTTTCGATCACAGGATAATTGTTAGAGAGAACAAGAAAGTGCGTAGTGCAAATGCAAGATAGTATGCCTCAAATGTTGCCAAATGAAACACTAATATGCGAACAGATTAATTTCTCTAATTGAGCCGGTTCAAAAATGGTATACACCATTGTAGATTACCTTGAATGTAGTGTCATATATTTCTGCTAGTAAGATATTAATTCCGAGGGAACGTCACACAATGTCACGCGACCACTTGTAACTCCAGTCTTATTACCGGACAACGGGGTGCAAATAATATTTAGAGAGAACAAGAAAGAGAACAATGCAAATGCAAGATAGTATGCCTCAGATGCTAACAAACAAAACGCTGACATGCAAACAAATTAATTTCTCTAATTGATGCCAGTGCAGAAAAAATATACACACTTGTCGTGAAACTAGAATGCATGGTTATCTATTTTAGCTAGCGAAAATCTTAATTTCGAGGGTGCATCACACAATGTCACGTGACCACTTGTAAATTTAGTCTCGATCACGGGACGACAGTTCGAGAGAATAATAAAGAGTGCAGTGCAAATGCAAGATAGTACGTATCAGATTGTGCCAACTGAAACACTGACATGGAAAGAGATTAATTTCTCTAAAGGATGCTTGTACAGAAATAGTATACACGACTGTAGTTTACCTCGATTGTAGGGTTATATATTTTAGCTAGTAAGATGTTAGTTCCGAGAGCGCATCACGCAATGTCACTTGGCCAGTTGTAACTCTAGCCTCGATCATGGGACGGTGTGGAAATAAGAGTAAAAGAGAACAAGAAAGAGTACAGTGCAGATGCAAGATAGTACGCATCAGATGGTGCCAAACGAAACACTGACATGCAAATAAATTAATTTCTCTAATCGATGCCAATGTAGAAATAGTATAAACGATTGTACTTTACCTCAAATGCAGGGTTATATATTTTAGTTTGTGACATGTTAATTTCGAGGGTGCATCACGATATGGTACCTGCCCACTTGTAACTCCAGTCTCGATCATAGAGCCATTGTAGAAGACAACAAGAAAGTGTGCAGTGCAACTGCAAGATAGTATGCCTGTGATGGTGCTAAATGAAACGCTGACACACAAAAATATTAATTTCTCTAATCGATGCCGGTACATAAATATTATAGACAACTGTAGTTTAACTTGAATGTAGGGTTATGTGTTTCAGCTAGTAAGATGTTAATTCCGAGGACGCGTCACACAATGTCACGTGACCACTTGTAACTCCAGTCTCGATCACGGGACAATGGTGTGCAAATAATATTTAGAGAGAACAAGAAAGAGTGCAGTGAAAAGTCTAGATAGAACGCCTCAAATGGTACCAAATGAAAGACTGACAGGCAAACATATTCATTCCGCTCATCGATGCGCATGCAGAAACAACATACTCTGCTGTCGTTTAACTAGAATGCATGGTAATTTATTTTAGCTAGCGATATGTTAATCTAGATAGCGCGTCACGCAATGTGATGTGACCACTTGTAACTCCAGATATCACGGGACGACGGTTAGAGAGAACAATAAAGAGTGCAGTACAAATGTAAGATAGTACCTCCACTAGTAGAAAAAGGGCCTGTTTATCCCGGTTGGTAAGGGCCTTTAGTCCCGGTTGGTGAACCGGGACTAAAGGGTCGGTACTAATACCTCCCCCCTTTAGTCCCGGTTCAATCCAGAACCGGGACTAAAGGCCTTTAGTCCCGGTTGGTAACACCAACCGGGACTAATGGAAATTTTATGATTTTTTTTTGAAATTTTTTTTTGAAATTTTTATTTTTGAAATTTTTTGAATAATTTTTATTTTCAAATTTCTGAATTATTTTAATCCCTAATCTCTAATCAGCACCCTTCATCACTGCTCAATTTATCCTCTTCTCTAATCACCCTCATCATTCCAAATCACCTAACTTCCCGAACGGTCACCCATCCTCCCACTCCCCCAGCCTGAGCACGCTTAACTTCCGGGTTCTATTCTCCCTCGTTTCCAAGTCTGCACTTGGTGTGTTTTCCTCACAATAGTAAGATGTCAATCCTATTAACCCTCAGGAATTTTGCTTGAGCATGAATTGACACATTTCACTGTTTGAGTTTTAAACTATTGTTTTCAAAAACAATAATTATTTAGAAAACAATAGTTATTTTAAATAATTAGTTTGACCATGGTTTGACCATAGTTTGACCATAGTTTGACCACGGTTTGACCACAGTTTGACCAGATTTGACCAAAATTCAAAATAACTGAACAAATTATTTAGTAACACTAATATTCTAGGATAATTAGTTTGACCATGTTTTGACCATGTTTTGACCATAGTTTGACCATATTTTGGCCACAGGTTGACCAGATTTGACCAAATTCAAAATAACTGAATAAATTATTTAGTAACACTAATATTCTAGAATAATCAGTTTGACCATGGTTTGACCATTGTTTGACCACAGTTTGAAATTTTTTCGATTTTTTCCACTCTAGATATTAAAAGCCCCGTAACTTTTTTTCTGTTAGGTTTTTGAGGATTTTGAAAATGTTTAACGGGGTTCCCGCGTTAAATTTGGATGTAACTTTTCGAGTAGATGATTTTTCATATAAAAAACTTTTTCATCTCAGTTAGTATGCAAAAGTTATGCCCATATTTACAACTTTCAGAGAGATTTTGCAAATAAAGTCGAAATTCACATTTGCAAATTTTCCCAACAACTAGACCACATATCACATGGGAAACTTATTTTCTTTTATTTTTTTGACATTTCCATCATTTTCTTTTATTTTTTTAAATTGAAAAGGCGATCCAAGGGGGGGGGGGGAGAGTTTGAAAATAGGACCTTTAGTACCGGTTCGTGGCACGAACAGGGACTAAGAATCTCAACCATTAGTCCCGGCTCGTGCCTCAAACCGGGACTAAAGGTCTACTCTTTAGTTCGGTTTGAGGCATGAACCGGGACTAATCGGACATCACCTTTTAGTCCCGGTTTGAGGCACAAACCGGGACTAAAGGGCACAGTGAACCGGGACTAATGCCTTAGCCGCACGAACCGGGATAAATGCTCACATTAGTCCCGGTTCTGGATTGAACCGGGACTAATGGGCTAAACCGGGGTGGACGATAGCTCCTTTTTCTACTAGTGGTCTCAGATAGTGCCAAACGAAACACTGCCATGGAAAGTGATTAATTTCTCTAAACGATGCTTGTATAGAAATAGTATACACATGACTGTAGTTTACCTCGAATGCGGGGTTATATATTTTAGCTAGTAAGATGTTAATTCCGAGAGAGGGTCACCTAATGTCACATGGTCATTTGTAATTCTAGTCTCGATAACGGGACGGCGTGAAAATAAGAGTAAGAGAGAACAAGAAAGAGTACAAATCAAATGCAAGATAGTACACCTCAGATGGTGCCGAACGAAACACTAACATGCAAACAGATTAATTTCTCTAATCGATGCCAATGTACAAATAGTATACATGATTGTACTTTACCTTGACTGCAGGGTTATAAAATTTAGCTAGTGAGATGTTAAATTTGGGGGCGCATAATGAAATGGCATAGGGCCACTTGTAACTCCTGTCACGATCATAGGGCAATGGTAGGAGAGAACAAGAAAGTGTGCAATGCAAATGCAAGATAGTATGCCTCAGATGGTGCCGAACAAAACACTGACATACAAACAAATTAATTTCTCTAATCGATGCTGGTACAGAAATAGTATAGATGAATGTAGTTTAATTTGAATGTAGGGTTATGTATTTTATCTAGTAAGATGTTAATTCCGAGGGCACATCACACAATGTCACGTGACCACTTGTAACTCCAGTCTCGATCACGGGACAACGGGAATCGGATCCTCTAACATTGAGAAGGAAAGTTAGAGAAGCTATAATACCCTAACTTTCCTTCTTACCATCCACATGGCTAAAACGATTTAAATTAATTTGCAAATTGATGATCTACCGTGTACATTTATAGTAATTACATATAAACAATTTGATGATGAAATAAAATTAATTTTAAATTATTTATATCTACAGTAAACACCAACAGTAAACAACTTATTACTACCTACTAACAGTCCATAACTTTCCTTCTTTATTTTGCATTAGACAAATACTGTAGCACCGTGACTTTCCTTCACAATCTTAGAGGATCTGGTTCCGGGACAACGGTGTGCAAATAATATTTAGAGACAACAAGAAAGAGTGAAGTTCAAATGCTAGATAGTACGCCTCAGATGGTGCCAAATGAAACACTCACATGCAAACAAATTAATTTTACTAATCGATGCCGGTGGAGAAACAATATACTTTGTTGTCATTTAACTGTGATGCATGGTTATATATTTTTAGCTCGTGAGATGTTAATTTTGCGGTCACGTCGCGCAATATCACGTGACCACTTGTAACTTCCATTCTCGATCACTGGACAACGGTGTGCAAATAATATTTAGAGAGAATAATAAAGAGTGCAGTGCAAATGCAAGATAGTACAGGTCAGATGGTGCCCAACGAAACACTTACATGAAAACAAATTAATTTCTATAATTGATGCTTTTGTAGAAATATTATACACCACTCTAGTTTACCTTTAATGCATGGTTATATATTTTCTCTATTGAGATGTTAATTTTGAGGGCGGGTCACGCAATTTCACGTGAACACTTGTAACTCCAGTCTCGATCACGAACAATGGTTAGAGAGAACAAGAAAGTGTGCAGTGCAAATGCAAGATAGTACCCCTCAGGTGGTGCCAAATCAAACATTGACATGTAAACATATTAATTTTTCTAAACGACGCCGGTATAGAAATCGTATACATGACTGTAGTTTAACTCAAATGTACGGTTATATATTTTAGCTAGTAAGATTTTAGTTCCGAGAGCAGTTCTTGCAATGTCACGTGACCACACGTAACTACAGTCTTGATAACAGGACGACGGTGTGCAAACAATATTCAGAGAGAACAAGAAAGAGTGTAGTGCAAATGCAAGATGGTATGCCTCGGATGGTGCCAAATGTAACACTGACATGCAAACATATAATTTCTCTAATCGATGCCAATGTAGAAATAGTATGCCCAACTCTAGCTCACCTCAAATGCAAGGTTATATATTTTAGCCACTGAGATATTAATTCTAGGCGCATCGCGAATTGTCACGTGGCCACTTGTACCTCCAGTTTCGATCACAGGACAGTGGTTAGAGAGAACAAGAAAGTGCGTAGTGCAAATGCAAGATAGTGCCTCAAATGTTGCCAAAGGAAACACTAATATGCAAACAGATTAATTTCTTTAATTGGTGCTGGTACAAAAATTGTATACACCATTTTAGATTACCTTGAATGTAGTGTCATATATTTTTGCTAGTAAGATATTAATTCCAAGGGAACGTCACACAATGTCACGCGACCACTTGTTACTCCAGTCCAATTACCGGACAACGGGGTGCAAATAATATTTAGAGAGAACAAGAAAGAGTACAATGCAAATGCCAGATAGTATGCCTCAGATGCTAACAAACAAAACGCTGGCATGCAAACAAAATTAATTTCTCTAATCGATGCCGGTGCAAAAATAATATACACACTTATTGTAATAATAGAATGCATGGTTTTCTATTTTAGCTAGCGAAAATCTTAATTTCTAGAGCGCATCACCCAATGTCACGTGACCACTTGTAACTTTAGTCTCGATCACGGGAGGACAGTTCGAGAGAATAATAAAGAGTGTAGTGCAAATGCAAGATAGTACGTACCAGATGGCGCCAACTGAAACACTGACATGGAAAGAGATTAATTTCTCTAAAGGATGCTTGTACAAAAATAGTATACACGACTGTAGTTTACCTCGATTGTAGGGTTATATATTTTAGCTAGTAAGATGTTAGTTCCGAGAGCGCATCACGCAATGTCACTTGGCCAGTTGTAACTCTAGCCTCGATCATGGGACGGTGTGGAAATAATATTAGGAGAGAACAAGAAACAGTGCAGTGCAGATGCAAGATAGTACGCCTCAAATGGTGCCAAACGAAACACTGACATGCAAATAAATTAATTTCTCTAATCGATGCAAATGTAGAAAGAGTATAGATTATTGTACTTTACCTCAAATGCAGGGTTATATATTTTTGTTTGTGACATGTTAATTTCGAGGGTGCATCACGATATGGTACCTGCCCACTTATAACTCCAGTCTAGATCATAGGGCCATGGTAGATGACAACAAGAAAGTGTGCAGTGCAAATGCAAGATAGTATGCCTGTGGTGGTGCTAAACGAAACGCTGACACACAAAAATATTAATTTCTCTAATCGATGCCGGTACAGAAATATTATAGACAACTGTAGTTTAACTTGAATGTAGGGTTATGTATTTTAGCTAGTAAGATGTTAATTCCGAGGATGCGTCACACAATGTCACGTGACCACTTGTAACTCCAGTCTCGATCACGGGACAATGGTGTGCAAATAATATTTAGAGAGAACAAGAAAGAGTGCAGTGCAAATTCTAGATAGAACGCCTCAAATGGTACCAAATGAAAGACTGACAGGCAAACATATTCATTTCACTCATCGATGCTGATGCAGAAACAACATACTCAGCTATCGTTTAACTAGAATGCATGGTTATATATTTTAGCTAGTGAGATGTTAATTTTGAGGGCGCATCATGCAATGTCACATGAGCACTTTTAACTTCCAGCCTCGAGCACGGGATGATGGTTCGAGAGAACAAGAAAGAGTGAGGTGCAAATGAAAGATAGTTTTCCTGAGATGGTGCCAAACGGAACAGAGACATGCAAACAGATTATTTTTTCTAAAGGATGTCAGTTAGTATACATGAAAATAGTTTTCTCGAACGTAGGGCTTTCTATTTAGCTAGTAACATGTTAGTTCCGAGAGTGCGTAACGTAATGTCAGGTGACCCCTTCTAACAGTCTTGATCACGAGACGACGGCGTGGAAATAATATTCAGAGAGAAGAAGAAAGAGCGAAGTGTAAATGCAATATGGTATGCCTCATAAGGTGCCAAATGAAACACTGACAAGCAGAAGGATTAATTTGTCCAATAGATGCCAATGTAAACTTAGTATAAACGACTGCATTTTAACTCGAATGCAGGGTTATACATTTTAGGTAGTGACACTACCAGAATTTACCTAGTTGGTGACGGCCTCATCTATGTCGACAGCGCCCATCAGCATAGATGGACATATGCCGACGGCCAAGGGCAGGCCGTAAGCGTAGAATGGCCGTCGGCATATGTTTATCTATGCCGACAGGGGCCGTCGGCATAAGACGGTCGTCGGGACAGCTGGTTGTACGCCTACGGGGGCCGTCGGCATAGCGCGGGCCTACCCACCCAGTCAGCAGCGACCGTTTGACGGTGTCGAAACTATGCCGACAGGGGCTAACGGCGGCCGTCGGCATATCTTTGCTGACATCACCAATCCGCGCCATCGCCACGTCATCGATCCGAGGGGGGGCATGGTGTGACAGAGATATGCCGACGGCATAGCCGTCGGCATAGGCCTGGCCCATGCCTACTGCCACATCATCAATCCGCGTGCAATGCCACGTCATCGATCCATGGCACCGTGGCTCTGTGTGCCTAGCTATGCCGACGGCCTTGAAGTCGGCATACCTCTATTTTTTTATTTTTTTATTTATATTATTTATTATTTTGTATTTTTTCACATAATAGATGTGCCTTATCTAAACAAAAAACATGCCCCGATGGTATATCGATTGCCCCCCTCACAGACGTGGCTGCCATAGTGTCATAGAGGGGGGAAACGGTCAACACGGAGGGAATCTGGTTAGAGGGGGGATTCGGGGTGGCCTTTGTGATGTAGCTATGCCACTGAAACATCGCACGGGTCCCGATGCATGTGTGAAAGTGTTCTGGCATGCGTAGACGCCCATCTTTGGGCTCCGTGGTGTGGCCCCCTCCACAGAAGGCAGTGCCACCGTCACTTAGAGGGGGGATGGTGCGGGTGCGGTGGAACCGGAGGGAATCTAGTGTTGGGTTGGGTCCAGACCATGTTCTGGGATGTTGCTATGGGCTGACCTATCGCAACCAGGTGGAAAGAGTCCACCGGTCAAAGCCCGTTCGGCGAAAGTCAAAGGTCTAGATCTACTGGTCAACTGAGATCCGGGGCGGCCTTTGGGGTGTAGCTATGCCACCGAAACATCACACGGGTCCCAGTGCATGTGTGAAAGTGTTCTAACATGCGTAGACACCCGTCTTAGGGCTCCGTCGTGTGGCCACCCCTCCATGGAAGGCAAAGACGACGTAACTTAGAGAGGGGGGGGGGATGTTGCGGGTGCGGTGGAACCGAAGGGAATCTAGTGTTGTGTTGGCTCCAGACCGTGTTCGGGGATGTTGATATGGGCTGACCTATCGCAACCAGGTGGAAGAGGCCACTGGTCAAAGCCCCTCCGGTGAAAGTCAAAGGGCTAGATCTACTGGTCAACCGGGATTCGGGGTGGCCTTCGGGGTGTAGATATGCCACCTAAACATCGCACAGGTCCTGATGCGTGTGTGAAAGTGTTCCGGCATGCGTAGACACCCATATTGGGGCTCCGTGGTGTGGCCCCCCCTCCACGGAAGGTAGTGCCACCGTCACTTTTAGGGGGGGATGGTGCAGGTGCCGTGGAACCGGAGGGAATCTAGTGTTGGGTAGGGTCCAGACTGTGTTCGGGGATGTTTCTATGGGCTGACCTATCGCAACCAGGTGGAAGAGGCCACCGTTGAAAGCCCGTTCGGCGAAAGCCAAGGTCTAGATGTACTAGTCAACTGGGATTTGGGGTGGCCTTCGGGGTGTAGCTATGGCACCGAAACATTGCACGGATGCTGAAGCATGTGTGAAAGTATTCTAGCATGCGTAGACGCCCGTCTTGGGGCTCCGTGGTGTGGCCCCCCCTCCACGGAAGGTAGTGCCACCGTCAATTAGAGGGGGGGATTGTGCGGGTGCAGTGGAACCAGTGGTAATCTAGTGTTGGATTGGGTCCAGACCGTGTTCGGGGATGTTGCTATGGGCTGACCTATCGCAACCAGGTGGAAGAGTCCACCGGTCAAAGTCTGTCTAACGAAAGTCATGGGGCTAGATCTACTAGTCAACTGAGATTCGGGGTGGCCTTCAGGGTGTAGCTATGCCACCGAAACATCGCACATGTCCCGATGCATGTGTGAAAGTGTTCTGGCATGCGTAGACGCCCGTCTTGGGGCTCCATGGTGTGGCCCCCCTCCACGGAAGGCAATGCCGCCGTCACTTAGAGGGGGGATGGTGTGGGTGCGGTGGAACCGGAGGGAATCTAATGTTGTGTTGGGTCCAGACCGTGTTCAGGGATGTTTCTATGGGCTGACCTATCGTAACCAGGTGCAAGAGTCCACCGGTCAAAGCCCATTCAGTGAAAGTCAGAGGGTTAGATCTACTGGTCAACTAGAATTCGGGGTGGCCTTCGTGGTGTAGCAATCCCACTGAAACTTCGCACGGGTCCTGATGCATGTGTGAAAGTGTTCTATTTTGCACTTGCATTTCTTCTGACATTTTTGTTTGCTTGGACAATTAACATGCAGCACCTTGTGAGTGCATGACGGACGGCAGGTTTCCTCAATTGCAACCAGAACCAACTCCTCCACCACAACCAGCGCTGCTTACCTTTGAAGAGTTTCTGGCACAAAACCCTGGCCCCTCCCGGATAGTACATCCCCAAACTTTTCACCCAAAGCATATCATTTATTCAACACAATCATATAACCCCTTAACATGTATTTTCAACATCCAGGGAACCGATGGATCTACCATTGGTGGTGGTGCTGGTCTTGGCACCACTCCCGAGTCAAAGAGCCCGATTAATCTGATCCACGGAGGCGGAGGTGGTGGCGGTGGCGGTCTTGCCAGTCTTGGTGGTTTGGCGCTGCCGAGGGAGTCCTGGATAAGGGGGTATCCGACTAGCTGGACTATATACTTTGGCCGGCAATTGGACTATGAAGATACAAGATTGAAGACTTCGTCCCGTGTCCGGATGGGACTCTCCTTTGTGTGGAAGGCAAGCTTGGCGATTTGGATATGTAGATCTCCTTCTCTGTAACCGACTCTGTGTAACCCTAGGCCCCTCCGGTGTCTATATAAACCGGAGGGTTTAGTCCGTAGGACAACAACAATCATAATCATAGGCTAGCTTCTAGGGTTTAGCCTCTACGATCTCGTGGTAGATCAACTCTTGTAATACTCATGTCATCAAGATCAATCAAGCATGAAGTAGGGTATTACCTCCATCGAGAGGGCCTGAACCTGGGTAAACATCGTGTCCCCAGCCTCCTGTTACCATTAGCCTTAGACGCACAGTTTGGGATCCCCTACCCGAGATGCGCCGGTTTTGACACCGAAATTGGTGTTTTCATTGAGAGTTCTACTGTGTCGTCACGGTAAGGCTTGATGGCTCCTTAAATCATCTTCAATGACGCAGTCCAAGGGGAGGTTTTCCTTCCCTGATAGATCTTCATATTCGGCAGCTTTGCACTGTGGGCCAATTCGCTTGGCCATCTGGAGCAGATCGACAGCTACGCCCCTGGCCACCAGGTCAGGTTTGGGAACCTAAACTACACTGCCGACATCCGCGGAGACTTGATCTTCGACGGATTCGAGCCCATGTCAGGTGCGCCGGACAGTCCCGATGAGCATGACTTAGATCTTCCATCGGACAGTATCCGGGTGATCGCGCCTACGGCTGCCCTGGGAAACAGTCCGAAGCAGACTGTGCCATCCGAGGACGGGTGGTTGGACCCCGCCACAGAGGCCGCACACTCATCACCCTTAAAGCCGAACACTTGTTCCAGCTCCTATGAGGTCGGTACCATCGGACCCTCGGACTCGTCTCCGGCTACAGGATCCCAACCGCGCATGCCCGTGCCTATCGTATCTGATTGGGCACCGGTCATGGAGTTCACCTCTGCGGATATCTTTCAGCACTCCCACTTGGGCGACGTGCTAAACTCATTAAGGTATCTCTCTTTGTCAGGAGACTCTTGGTCGAACTATGTCTGGCTCGAGTGGGAAGCGGACGACGAAGAAATTCATTCCCCACCCACCACCCACTTAATAGCCACTATCGATGACCTAACCGACGTGCTCTACTTCGACTCCGAAGACGTCGACGGTATGGACGACGATGCAGGAGATGAATAGGAACCGCCGCCTATCGGGCGCTGGACAGCCACCTCATCATATGACATATATATGGTGGACACCCCCAAAGAAGGCAATGGCGACGAGGCGACGGGGGATAAACCCCGGGAGAAACAATCTAGGCACCAGCGTCATAGACGCTGCTCCAAGGCCCGCCATGGAAAAATAATGATACCGGCACAAGAGATGACAACAATCCGGATGGTCCTGAAGACGAAAACAATCCTGCCGAGCCAGCCTTCGAGCAGGCCGAGCAGGAAGATAGGCAAACTAGCCCTAAGGAACATGGAACAGATGGGGAATCAGAGGAGGTTAATTACATGCCTCTCTCCGAAGACGAAGTGATCCTTGGCGACGACTAATTCATCGTGCCTGACGATCCCGTCAAGCAGGAGCGCTTCAAGCGCAGGCTTATGGCCTCTACAAAAAGCCTGAAGAAAAAGCAGCAACAGCTTCAAGCTGATCAAGATCTGCTAACTGATAGATGGACCGAGGTCCTGGCTGCTGAGGAATACAGACTCGAGCGCCCTGAAAAAGTTACCCAAAGCGCCGGTTGCTACCTCAGCTAGAGGAGGAGGCATTCAAACCCACACTACCAGCGCATGATGCGGCTGATCGGCCACCCCGTGACCGAGACAAAGCGGCGTACAAGCCCGAAGTCTAGACCGCACCCTGTCGCCAAACAAGCAAAAACACGCAGCCAAGGGGCTACACGAAGGACCCGCGAGACGTATTGGAAAACAAAGCAAGACATTCAAGATCGATCTACGGATCGCGGGGGCGCACCACAATGAGCGGTGATGACCGTCACGCCGGATACACTAAACAAAAGTCCGGCCGGGCCGAATACAACAGACCGGACTCATTCAAACTGCGTCGTGATGTAGCCCGGCATAGAGGCGCCGCACACCCCCTATGATTCACTGACGAAGTAATAGATCATGAATTCCGAGAAGGGTTTAAACCCATAAACATTGAATGATATGATGGCACCACAGACCACGCGGTATGGATTGAAGATTTTATCCTACACATTCACATGGCCCGCAGAGATGATCTACATGCCATCAAGTACCTCCCACTAAAGCTCAAGGGACCAGCCCGACATTGGCTGAATAGCTTGCCGGCAAATTCCATCGGTAGCTGGGAGAACCTGGAAGACGCATTCCTCAACAACTTCCAAGGCACTTATGTGCGACCGCCAGATGCTGATGACTTAAGTCACATAACACAACAGCCCGGAGAGTCAGCCAGGAAATTCTGGACTCGGTTCCTAACTAAAAAGAACCAAATTGTCGATTGTCCGGACGCCGAAGCCTTAGCATCTTTCAAGCATAACATCCGTGACGAATGGCTTGCCCGACACCTCGGCCAAGAAAACCCAAAGTCCATGGCAGCCCTCACGACACTCATGACCCGCTTTTGCGCGGGCGAGGACAGTTGGCTGGCTCGTAGCAACATCACACCAAAAAACTCCGGCGATCCAGACGCTAGAGATAGCAATGGCAAGCCACGACGCAATAGACACAAGCGTCGAAACATTGGCGACAACGCCGGATTCAGAGGCTCGAAACCCGGTCAGCGGAAAAAGCCATTCAAAAGAAACAATCCAGGCTCGTCCAGTTTGGACCGCAGACTTGATCACTCATGTCACATTCACGGCACCCCCGATAAACCAGCCAACCACACCAACAGAGAATGCTAGGTATTTAAACAGGGCGGCAAGTTGAATGCCAAATACAAGGACAAGGGGCTGCATAGCGATGACGATGAGGAGCCCCGGCTGCTGAACACAGGAGGATAGAATAAATTCCCTCCCCAGGTGAAAACAGTGAATATGATATACGCAACTCATATTCCCAAGCGGGAACGGAAGCATGCACTATGGGATGTCTATGCGATGGAGCCAGTCGCCCCAAAGGTCAACCCATGGTCTTCCTGTCCGATCACCTTCGATCGCAGGGACCATCTTACCAGTATCCGTCATGGCGGTTCGTCCGCATTGGTCCTAGACCCAATCATCGACGGTTTCCACCTTACAAGAGTCCTCATGGATGGTGGCAGCAGCCTGAACCTGCTTTATCAAGATAAAGTGCGCAAAATGGGCATCGATCCCTCAAGGATCAAACCCACCAAAACCACCTTCAAAGGTGTAATACCAGGTGTAGAGGCCTGTTGTACGGGCTCAATCACATTGGAAGTAGTCTTCGGCTCTCCGAACAACTTCCGAAGCGAGGAGTTAATCTTCGATATCGTCCCCTTCCATAGTGGTTATCATGCCCTACTAGGACGAACTGCATTTGCTCGATTCAATGCGGTGACGCACTATGCATACCTCAAGCTAAGGATGCCAGGACCTCGCGGGGCTATAACAATTAATGGAAACACAGAGCGCTCCCTCCGTACGGAGGAGCACATTGCCGCCCTAGCGGCAGAAGTACAAAGCAGCCTTCTTAGGCAAACAGCCAATTCGGCGATGAAGAACCCGGACACCGTCAAGCGAGTCCGGAGTACCCCGCAGCAGGATCATCCGGCACGTCCAGAGCTCGATTAGCAATTCAGCCTCCGTCCTAGTGCAAGCCAAGCGGCGAAATTTGTGCCGCGCGTACATAACTACGCATTAAAAATACCATGGGCACAGAAGGAGGCACAACTATGATGCGGTCCACAATGCAGCTCTACCACCATGGGACCCGTATTCCTTCATCATTTTCTTCCTTTCAGAACCTAACTTTCCGGAAGCCCTTTCAGATAGACGGATCATCGGACTCATCACGGGAGAGAAAAACCAAGGAGGTAAGAAATTTCGATGTACAAGGAAATACCCAGGTGGTCTCTGTTAATGATCACTATACCTACTTTATATACCGACACATAGCTTACCCTTGGTTAGGACATGTTAAATAGTCCTATTTTGCTTATCGCACTACTTGTATACATATGCTTTGATGTACCATTTGAACAACAATGGAAGAAACGCACTGCGTCAGCTTATTATTGCATTTTCTTCTTATTTTTCCTTATACTGTTTATTTACTACAAATCGCACCCGTACACTTTGGTACGTTCAGTTCGCCAGGGGCTTCAGTGTACCCCATAACACGGCAAGAAAAGTCCGAACACTTTCGACACTGCGGCACCCCGAACTTATAGCACTATATGCATCATCTCCGAATCATGTCTTGGGTCAAATAGTTGGGTTTGCCTGGCTCCCTTGTTTTGGTGCCTTACGTTCCTCTATATCGGCTAAGGTAGCGCAGAGAGAACTACTGCGATTGTGTCCCGGTTCTTCCGGACGAGCACCTCAGTAGAGAAAGCCGAGAACTAACTATCATGATGCGGCGAGAGCTGGTCGCTGTTTGAGAGGTCTCAAATCCTTAAAGATTTTTTCCGCTTTGGGCGAGGAATTGGCCTTGTCCGATTTAGGCATGTATAGTGCCCCAACTTCGGCCTTCCGATTACTAGGGGCTTCGCCAAAATTTAAAATTATAGACTTCTATGGCTAAGTGAGAGTGATAAAGCTGTATAGTCTGATTGCCTTGTTCGCTGCGCTAAACACCTCCATAATGGACCAAATATTTGGATTAAGAGTGTTTAGATTTATCCCGAAAACCCCTGTACTAGCTACATGGGGGAGGAAGCCGACGACTTGCGAACTCTCAGATTTTATAAACCGTCGCAGAGAAGGTAATATTTTAAATCAACAAGCGTTACATAACGCACATGAACTTGTTTTCATATTACAGGATGATGTCAATACATTTCACTCAAATATTACATCCTTAGCACATTCATCCGCCACAAGGCGGGCACCCTCATAATACTTTTCAGGGTAACGATGCTCCTTGTCCTTCGGCGGCCCCTCCTTCACCAGCTTCTCGGCGTCCATCTTCGCCTAGTGCACCTTTAGACGGGCGACGGCCCTGCGCGCACCTTCAATACAGACGGACCGCTTAATAACTTCAAGCCGTGGACAGCTATGCACCATCTTCCTTACAAGGCCGAAGTAGCCGCCGGGCAGGGGCTCGCCAGGCCACAACCGGACTATAATGTCCTTCATGGCCAGTTCGGCCGCCTTGTGTAGCTCGACCAGTTGCTTCAGCTGGTCGCTCAAGGGCATCGGTTGGTCGGCCCCAATATACTGGGACCAGAACAGCTTCTCCGCAAGCACCCCTCTTCAGCATGGTAGAACTCCGCGACATCCGATATGCTGCGCGGCAGATCAACGAACACTCCTGGAGAGCTCCGAATTCGGGTAAGTAAAAGGAAAGTTTCCTTCACATGCTTGCTTTGCATAATGAATGCCTTACCCGCCGCTATCTTCTTGGCCGGCTAGATCTCCTGGAGGGCCTTTTGGGTTTCAACCTTGGCGTCTTATGCGCTCTGGAAGGCCTTCGCAAGCTCGGAGTCTCGCGTCTTGGAGTCACGCTCCCGGGACTCGCTTTTTTTGACGAACTCCTGGAGCTCTTGCTGTACCTCATTTACCTGTGCATCTTTCTTCTCGCGCTCGGTGCGCTCCTTGGCCGCCATGTCTTTGGCCTCGGACAGCGCTTTCTTCAGGGCCGCCACTTCGGTCGTGGCCCCTATTAAAATTCAGGCTGCTTCTATTAGCATCATAATGTTTCCTCCATATAATACACGAACGGGGTATCACTCACCTTTGTTCTCCTCGAGCTGCCTCTTCATGAGGCCGAGCTCTTCCTCGGCCCACCCCAGGTTCTGCTTCAGTCCGGAGACGTCCGCAGTGCGGGCGGCAGTGGCAACAGCGATGCCTGCTTATTCACATACACATAACATGATTAGACTCCTGCGGACATTTTTTATCCTATGTTCGGCCTTTTTTTCCGAACACCAAACAGAGCATCAGGGGCTACTATCTATGCTATGATATCTTCTCATAATGTGATTACTTACCTCAAAGCCTGTTAGGAGGCTGGCGCATGCTTCGATCATCCCGCTTTTGGCGGATCGAACCTTCTCGATCACCGTACTCATGAGAGTGTGGTGCTCTTCGTCAATGGAAGCGCCGTGAAGCGCTTCTAGCAAATTGTCCGATGCCTCTGGTTGGACAGAGGTCATCATAATAGGCGGCTCACCCTCCTTAGCGAGGGGCTGCCTACCTTAATTCGGAACCATTCGAGGTTCCGGCGCGGTGTCTGGCCGGGAGCTGGACTTGCTGCGGCCCCCGTCATCAAGATCCATGGGGGTCTTTCCCCCCATGAGCCCTACATATGGGATTTCGCCTTGCGGCGTCTCCAGAATCATCTCCCCCTGCACCGGTATCCTCTGGGAAACACCTCGGTGTCGTCCGCAGGACGGGGGGATGTGGCTGTCGGGAGCGAATAACTATTCATCTCCGACGGACTCAAAGACCCATCCGAGGAGGATACATCAATATGGGCTTTGGACGGACTATATGATCATGTCTAACATGTTAGAAAGCAATAAAGAGAAACATACTGGAAGATAGTGTCCGGACACTTACGACTTTGCCCGGGGCTTGTCACTGGGCAACCACTCCTCGTTGCTGTAGGCGGCGGTGGTGGATTGGTCCGGAGGGAGGGTTCTTCCCTTCTTGGACCCTTCGGCCTCCCCGGATGGGGCTGCCTTCCTTTTCTTCTCCTCCCTGGTTGGGGGGGGGGGTCTTCCTCTTCCTCCTCCTCGTTTTTGTTGGAGGAGGGCGCCTCGGTGTCTTCGGACGATGCATCCGACAAAGCCTTGCGCCGGAGACCTTTCCTGGTCCTTGTGGCCTTCTTCTCCAGAACCTTGTAAGGCGCCGGAACCAGCATCTCCCTCAGGAGAGCGGTTGCTGGATCTTCAGGGAGCGGAGCCGGACAGTTGATCCGTTCCTCCGTCGCCCCATATTCCTGTTAAAATAGCACGGTGGCTTAGACTCCCCTCACAAACATACAGGGAAAAGCTCATCTGGATATACGGAAGGCTTACCGGATTGGCAGTGCGCTTTGCGCTGAGTCCACGGTCTTCGGCGAGGGGAGGGGGGACTTCGGCGGCCTTGAACAACACCTTCCAGACGTCTTTGTTCGTCGTGTCGAAGAGCTCCTGCAGCGTTTGGTGTTTGGCTGAATTGAACTCCCACATATTGAATGTCCGTCTTTGACACGGGAGGATCCGGCGGAAGAGCATGACCTGGACCATGTTGACAAGCTTGATTTTCTTGCCTATCATATTTTTGATACATTTTATGAGTCCGGTCAGCTCCGCAGGGGCACCCCAGGCCAAACCCTTCTTTTCCCAGGAGGTGAGCCACATGGGGATGCCAGATCGAAATACGGGGGCCACCGCCCAGTTGGTGTCGCGCGGCTCGGTGATGTAGAAGCAACCCGATTTCCACCCCTTCACGGTCTCCACGAAGGATCCTTCGAGCCAGGTAACGTTGGGCATCTTGCACACCATGGCGCCTCCGCACCCCGCTTGCTCGCCACCCACTATCTTCTGCTTCACGTTGAAGATCTTTAGCCACAGGCCAAAGTGGGGCTGGATGCGGAGGAAGGCCTCGCACACGACGATAAACACCGAGATGTTGAGGACAAAATTTGGAGCCAGATCATGAAAATCTTGCCCGTAGTAAAACATGAGCCCGTGGACAAACGGGTGGAGGGGAATCCCGCTCCACGGACGAAGTAGGGGAGAAATACAACCCTCTCGTGGGGTTCTGGAGTGGGCATGATCTGCCCTTCGTCCGGGAGCCAGTGCGCGATGTCTGCGGCTAAGTATCCGGCCTCCCGAAGATTCGTAATGTCCTCCTCCGTAACAGAGGAGGCCATCAACTTGCCTCCCACTCCTGACATGATTGGAATGGCTTAACGGAGAAGGTGAGAACTTGGGCGCTGGAGCTCGAGAGTGCGAGAGCGGATGAGCAATGGAGGAAGAAGGAGTGTGTGAAAAAGGGGGATCCTTATCTCTTTATAAAGGCGGTAGAAACCATGTGCCTCCCCTCTTGCCCGTTAAAATCGCTTATTCCCCAAGCGCCATGGTTGATGGCGCGGTTGAGTTACCCACGCCCGTATTGATGAGAATCCCACCATAAGGGGACACGATCTCTGCTTCAACAAGATGTGCCAAAAAACCCGCCTCGCAATATGTACAGTGGCTGGTCGTGAAATACTGTTCGAATAATGACCGGGCCGTGGCGTGATGTCACTCTACCAAAAAGTTGTCAGCAGATTAGATTTGTGGAATACTGTTCTCTTTACGGTGGTATGTGGAATTTGTTTTGCAGAGCCGGACACGACCCTCGTGTTCAATGCTGATGACAATCTGCGCGCTGGACTCATCGTCATTGAGGCCTGGTTCAGGGGCTACTGAGGGAGTCCTGGATATGGGGGTATCCGGACAGCCGGACTATATACTTTGGCTGGACTATTGGACTATGAAGATACAAGATTGAAGACTTCGTCCCGTGTCTGGATGGGACTCTCCTTTGCATGGAAGGCAAGCTTGGGGATTCGGATAAGTAGATCTCCTTCTCTGTAACCGACTCTGTGTACCCTAGCCCCCTCCGTTGTCTATATAAACCAGAGGGTTTAGTCCGTAGGACAAGAACAATCATAATCATAGGCTAGCTTCTAGGGTTTAGCCTCTACGATCTCGTGGTAGATCAACTCTTGTAATACTCATATCATCAAGATCAATCAAGCAGGAAGTAGGGTATTAGCTCCATCGAGAGGGCCGAACCTGGGTAAACATTGTGTCCCCAACCTCCTGTTACCATTAGCCTTAGACGCCCAGTTTGGGACCCCTACCCGAGATCCGCCGTTTTTGACACCGACAGCTGCCGCTAGCAGTGACGACCTGGGATTCGGCGGTGTTGGTGGTGAAGACTTTGGCGGTGCTCGACATCCTGATGCTTAAGCGTTTGGGTCACTTGTGGTGGTCTTGGTGGTGATGATACTTATATGCTTGTGATGTTACTTATTGTTATTTGTGATATTCTTATATGCTTGGTGGTGATACATATATGCTTATGCTTTGTGATGCTTCTTATATTGTTTGATGTTGCTCCTTATTGTTGTGTGATGCACACATTGTTCTATGATTCTTATATATGTTTTATATACTGAAATGAATTGAGCTGAAAAGAAACAGGAAAAAGAAGAAGAAAATACAGACACAAACTATGCCGACAGCCTTGCTGCCGGCATATGGCTGGCGTGAGCTCCCAGTAGCCGCCACATGGCACCTATGCCGACAGCAAGACCATCGGCATAGTTTTAAACTAAGCTGACGGCCAACGGCATAGATGCGACATGGCGGCTACTGGGAGCTCCTGGGCAGGGCTATGTCGTCTGGCAAGCCATCGGCTTAGTTTTAAACTATGCCGACGGCTTGGCCGTCGACATAGCTTTGCCACATGGCGTCTGTAGGTTGGGCAGCACTTGACGGGGCTGCCGGCAGCCACCGTTAGGCTAGGCACTATGTCGACGGCCCGGGCCATCGGCATATACATACGAACACCATCGGTATAGCATCTATACCGACGACCTTTCTATGCCGACGGCCACCGGGGCTACGCCGACACATATGTTGCCGACGGCCCTATGCCGACGGGGGCCGTCGGCACAGGCCTGTCCCGACGGGATTCAGGGCTATGCCGACGGCCAGGGCCTTCGTAATAGGGGTCGACTCTGGTAGTGTTAGATGTTAATTTCGAGGGCTCACCATGTAATGTCACATGCCCACTTGTAACGCCACTGTCGATTAGTGGACGACAGTTAGAGAGAAGATAAAACTATAGTGACTATCTCCGGGTTCAGGTAATGGATCTTCCTCTTCCTCAGAGCAATCATCCATTACTTCCTTCATGTCTTCATCTTCCTCATCATCTGTGGTCCAACCATAGTGATTATCGGATTACGGGCTCCGTAGACCCAAGAAAGGTTCGAACTCTTGGCCATGTGCGAAGAACTCAACCTCTCCAGCTAGCCTATTCGCTGCTATCACGACCTATCTAGATGAACAGGGAAGGAAATGAAAACGACAGTTTACCCAGGTCAGGCCACCTTGCGCTGTAAAACCCTATTCCAGCTTTGTGGTGGATTAGCTTCGCGGGGGGATGAGGATGAACTAGTATAGGGCAAGAACAAGCTTAGGAGGCTCGTTCTTGTGCTTGTGGTGGCTTCCGGGAGCTCCCCTTCTATGGTGGTGGCTAGGCTATATTTATAGTGGCCTTGGTCCTCTTCCCCCTAAACTTAGGCGGGAAGGGATCCCACAGGCTAATTTTGAAGGGGGACAAGTAGTACATCTTATTCTGACGAAAGGTGGTCTTCGCCTGAAAAGCTTCTGGTCGTGACATCGTGGTGGGCTCGGTGGTGACATCCATCCTTCCGTCCTGCTGGTCTTGGTCTTCTTGCACGTGAATGGTAACTTTGGTTGAATCCTCGGGACTCTATGCCTGCACTTGCCTCCTTAGCATCAAAGAGGAAACATGTCGCTCCGCACCCGTTGGCGCCCGCCTGGCCTTGGTTGTCATGGCTTGCATCACCTCAGCTTCATGAGGTGGACGCCTGCATAGGAATCTCCGCTCCTCAAGAGGCAGCCTGGGGAGGCCACTCGAGGCTCGTCCCCTCGCGAGGGTCTTGATTTGTTGGTGCTGAAGTTGGGCCCTACCAGGCTATTGGTGGTGCCACACCATGGGCTGTAGGCAAGCAAGTCTGGGTACCCCGGATCCCAGAACACCGACATTAGCCCCTGAGCCCAACCCGCGCCCGCACTTGGCTTCGAGGCCAAGCCAAAAGCCAAGTGCCAAGCGCATCATGCCTCAATCGCCTGCAGACTGAGTTGACGCATGGCTCTTGAAGGTACATGGGCGCCTCCGCTTCCCCATGCTGCCTCGGGAACCGTCACAGGCTGACAAAAAGGCCTGCGCCTGCAGCCAAGCCTTCATTGCCTTCCCTACGCCTTGCTCCAGATCTCATCCCCTTCTCACCACGAGCGCCTCTAAATCCGCCAAACCCTTTCCTCTAGGCTTTTCATCGATGACGGTCAAGAAAGTGCAGCCTGCTGTCCAGGTCATGCACTCCGCCTCTCCGCTCAGATGGTGCCAAATTAAACACTCACACACAAACAAAATAATTTTACTAATCGATGCCGGTGGAGAAACAATATACTTTGCTGTCGTTTAACTATGATGCATGGTTATATATTTTTTTGCTCGTGAGATATTAATTTTGCGGTCACTTCACGCAATATCACGTGACCATTTGTAACTTCCATTCTCAATCACTGGACGACTGTGTGCAAATAAAATTTAGAGAGAATAACAAAGAGTGCAGTGCAAATGCAAGATAGTACAGGTCAGATGGTGCCCAACGAAACACATACATGAAAACAAATTAATTTCTATAATTGATGCTTTTGTAGAAAATTTATACACTACTCTAGTTTACCTCGTATGCATGGTTATATATTTTATCTAGTGAGATGTTAATTTTGAGAGCGGGTCATGCAATTTCACATGAACCCTTGTAACTCCAGTCTCGATCACGATCAATAGTTAGAGAGAACAAGAAAGAGTGCAGTGCAAATGCAAGATAGTAAGCCTCAGATGGTGCCAAATGAAACATTGACATGTAAACAGATTAATTTCTCTAAACGATGCTGGTATATAAATAGTATGCATGACTGTAGTTTACCTCAGATGTAGGGTTATGTATGTTAGCTAGTAAGGTTTTAGTTCCGAGAGCGCTTCTTGCAATGTCACGTGACCACACCACTACAAAAAATACACATCTGTGACATTTGGGCTGAATGCATTTTTTCTACATACTTATGACACTTCTATGACGATAATTATGACAAAACCCTGTACCATCATAGATGTGGTGGGCTCCAATGTCTACGACAAAAAATCATTACAGAAAATGGGCTTCTCATCCTGGGGGGCCGCAAATGCACCTGCATAATATTCTTTGGGCCATCCATGACGGAAAAATTGTGGTAGAAGCGAGGGTGAGGAAAATTTACGGGACTTCCCAGTTACAGTGGGTGGTCGGGGCCGAGCAATGCACGGAGGTTTGCGTTTCTCTCCTACACGTACGCGCGTGTGTGCGAGGCATTGCGCTCTAACTGAACCCGAGCAAGGCATCGACTCTAACTGAACCCGAGTGATTTCACTAGCTACGTTACTGAACCCCGATCGATCCCTTGTTGGTAGATGAACCCGGGTGATTCCTTCGCTACTGCTGCTAACTGAAGCCGATCGAACCTGCTGCCTCTTAATGAACAGTGAACGTTGGGGTTGGTTGAACGATTCGAGACTTACGTGGTTGGGTTAGATGAACAGTTCTGGGTGGGGGTTGGATGAACAAGATCTCGTGGTAGTAGAGGCTTCTTCTGCTGGATGAACAGGAGCCCAATCGAGGAGGTGGGGGTGGATGAATAGTAGCCGGTGGAGGGAGGCCGTGGAGGGCTCGTTGAACAGGACCCCGTGGAGGGCTGCTTGAATAGTAGCAAGTGGAGGCTGGAAGAACAGGACCCCGTGGGGGGCTGGATGAACAGTTGTCGGTGGAGGCAGGTGGAAGTCGATGGTGGATAAATAGTAGCAGCTGGAGGCTGGAGGAACTCGACAGTGGATGAACAGTAGCCCCGTGGAGTCACGTTTTGCGGTACGCCACACCCCTCCCGATGAACGTGACCCCTGTTTCGACTGTAGGAGGTCGAAGAATAGTTTGTTTCCTCCATTTTGCGGTATGTCACACCCCTCCTGATCAACAGGACACCATTTCAACCATAGGAGGTCGAAGAGAAATCCGTTTCCTTCATTTTGCGGTACGCCACACCCCTCCCGGTGAACAAGATCCCATTTCGACCGTAGGCGGTGGAAGAAAAGGCCGCTTCCTGCGTTATATGGTACACGAGGCCTCGTTTTGGCTGGTCCGTCCAAGCCGGTTGGCTCCCGATGAACACACGACACATTGCGACCCAGTCTGTTGCCTCCCGATAAACAGGACGCGTTCCGACCTAGTCACTTGGCTCCCGGTGAACACGATGCTATTTCATCCATTCCGACCCAGCCGGTTAGCTGAAGATGAACAGGACAACGTCGCTGCCGTTCGTTGACTCTCCATGCACACGAGCCCTGGCCGTCCATATGCGCGAGTACACGTTTGGAGACCCCGCTCATATGTACGTATGTGGCCGTATTTTTTGGCGTGTGGCTATATGTATGTTTACACGGTTTAGATGGGACAGCCTGAACTGCTACGTTGGGGGCTCTACTATGACATGTGCCGCTATTTACTCAGCCACGGTTCATCATTGTAGAGCGACCGATCGACCAGTATATGTACGTACATGTTTGCGACAAGCCAGACAACGCTACGTACGCTTCGACATGGTAGGTCCCAGCTGCCAGGGAGGATAAGGACACACTTCCTTGCGTGCGAAGATATAGCTGATGGGTCCAAGCTGTCAGGGGGGAATCATTTTGTTTGCCCGTAATAAGTACGCACTTCCTTGCATGCGAAGATGTAGCTGGTGGGTCCCAGTAGTCAGGGGAAATGTTTTTTCGCAAAATACGGTGGCCCGTCAGGTCGGTCCCCACTGTCAGGTGGAGGAATCATTATTTTTCATGTAATAAGGAGGCACTTCCTTGCTGCGTCCGTGGACCCAGCTGTCAGACTCTCCACGTACAATACTGTTCAGTTGGAATCCATTCCTTGACCACATTGACCACCCCACGCCGAGAGCACCAAGGCGGTGGACGACGGCGAGGCCTAGGAAGGGGAGGACGCGGAGTCGGGGAAGATGCGGTAGTGGATGCCCATGCGTAGAGGAGTACGAGGGTCGACTGGTTCGGGTGTGGTGTGAGGCTGTTGTCGTCGCAGAATAACATGGGTGTGGTTGAGTAGAGGGATGGCTTTGCCAGAGATTGGAATAGAGTGGGGCGGTGCCTGCACGGCAGCAAAGCCAACCATGAGAGGCAGGAGCAGGCGGCACGACCGGTGTTAGTTTGGGCGGCTGGAGCAAGAAGATCAGTGGTTGAAGAAGCACTACGGCCGTTGGATGGACATCGTAAGGTCACGGGAGCTAGAATCGTTCATATTGACTAAGTTGGCAAAGCCCTCCGTCTGCGTCAACTTAGTAGGCCCACAAGCCAGCCCCCCACTATGGTGGGTCCTAGCTAGCAAGGGGAGTATTTATTTTTTTGTGCGTAATAAGGAGGCACTTCCTTGCATGTGAAGATATAGCTGGTGGGTCCAAGCTGTCAGTGGGAGGAACATTTTTTTTCACGAAATACAGAGGCCCTTCCTGTGGGTCCAAGCTGTCAAGTGGAGGAATAATTATTTTGTGCGTATTAAGAAGGCACTTCCTTGCGTGCGGCTGTGGACTCTGTCAGCGTATCCATGTACAGTCCTCTTCCGATGGATGTCGTTTGTTGACCACGTTGACCATGCCGTGCAGAGAGCACCAGGGCGGAGGACGACGGCGAGGCCTAGGAAGGGAACGACCTGGTGCCGGGGAAGACTCGACAGTGGTTGCCCACGCGGTGGGGAGTATTATGGTTTACTGGTTTGGTTGTCGTCGCAGGAAAATAACAGGAGGTGTGGGTGAGTAGAGGAATGTCCTGGCCATAGGAGGCGCGAGCAGCCAGTCCCACATGCACTGGTTTGGGCAGCTCGAGCAAGAAGATCATATATTGAAGAAGCAACACGACCGTTGGATTAACATCCCACGGTCACTTATGCTCGAATCGTTTGTGGACTAAGTTGACAAAGCCTTTCGTACATGTCAACCTAGTAGACCCACAAGTCAACCTCCAAATATGTCCCAAACAGCATACAACCCGAAATTTCTAGCTAGATTCAAATTAATTTAAAAAAACATACCTTTATTTAAATCCAAAGAAATTTTACCCGCACAAAAACTATGAAATTTAAAATATCAAGATCTGAAAGAAATTGGACCTAATTGCCTATTTGCTGTATTTTTGACCTAATTTAAAATATCCAAATGTATTTTGGAGAAATTTAAAAAATGTATTACTTATAGCTCATTTTCTGGGCAGGCCCGAATGCATCTCTCCTCGTCTTGAAAGATTTCCGGCCTAGTAGGGCGTAGAAAAGCAAGTAGGCCAACGTTGGTTATTCTGCAAAAAATAAAAATAGCTGGGCTAGCCATTTTCAGAAGGGAAAAAAACTGGGCTAGTCATCTGGTAAATATATGAAATAAAAGCCTGGGCTAGACGGGCCACAGCTCCCGCACAACCCAGTTGATACCCTTCTCCATCCCGAAAAAAAAGAATTTATGCGCGCGCTGCTGGGTCCCGGGTGTTTGCCGCTCCTTGTGTAGTTATCTCGCTTATTGACTACTTTGAAAGTTGCGTGCGACCCAGATGTCAGAAAACCATCAGGAGGAGCCCTTTTTTCTTGTAATAAAGGAGACAGTTGCTTGCCTACTACCGTGATCCTCGTGGGTCCGTACTATCATCCTCACAATGTACAGTCATCTCCTTATTCCTCTCGGTTGTTGACCATGTTGACAACACCGGAGGGCGGTGCCGTGGCGAGCGAGCCAAGGCGTAACTCTCAATTTTGTCCTCCTTCCTTCCTCGCAAAAAAAAGAAAGAAAAATCAAAGACTTGAGATGGCGTATAGAACAAGGTAGTGTACCTGTAAAGAGACGTTGCTAAGATTTTGAAAAAAGAGAGACATGATCCTATAGTTGGTTCGAATCCAAACCTACTCTATGACTATATATGGTGTTTGCTACTCTACAAGTAATGAAACTGATATATGCAACATTGACTTCTCCTCTTCTCTACTTGCTCTGGCTAGCATCAGAAGCTCTAGCCACGGCAACCATGTCCACTGGCTGCTCATCCACCTGCTCTTCAGCATGCAACAAAAAGATATGTGCCAAGTTGCCACCCGTACCATCCCATGTGGGTCTCATCACACCCCTGCCGGCACATGCATCACAGCCAGTTGGTCATCGCAACCCGCTGCCGTTGGTGTGGTGCCACTGCTGCAAATCACGCAGAGTCATTCGTTGTGTCTCAACCACAGTCCTAAACCCTGGCCGAGTCTTCTACAAATGCCCGAATCATGGGGTAATAATATGTTTAAGTGTTGTTCTGCTGCTTTCAGTTGCTGATTTTTTGATAGTTTGGTTGATGATCTTCCAATTTGATTCATGCAGAAAAGGGAAGATTCGTGTGATTTGTATTTCTAGGAAGTTGCTGATGTGGGGGAATGCAACTATGCTGATTATTTGGTTAGCCGAGGAATCCCAATACCAGCAAGTTGGGGTGTTGGACAAGTAACTGAAGGAACGACATAAGAGGAAGATGAAAAGCAGAAGGTTAAAGATGCAGTTCCTTTGACCATGGCCAAGAAACAACTGCTGACCGACCTTGCCAACAATGAGAAGATGAAAGAGCTTGTGAAGATAATGGGCAAAATTGATGTCCTCTATAGGATGATTGTCTCTTTATTTGCAGTGTATGTAGCACTCGTGATGTATTAAGTGGCTATGAGATGAGCAGTTTGCTAAAACTAGTAATGAATGCAACCTGTTTAGTAGGCTGGGCGTAGTATTGTGAACATCTAATGATTTCTATTAACGAAAATCAGGGGGTATCCCCTTTTGCTCATAAGTAAATAAATAACAGAGGCCCTTTTGCTAATAAATTACAAAATTAGCAGAGGCCCTGTCTGGTCAACTTTGTTCCCATTCAAAGACGTCGAGCAAATTGTAGTCCAACAACAAACTATGTTATCAAATTCAAGTTTCGCAGCCAAATATGTGTACAAATAAATAACAATGTCATCATTTTTTAGTCATCATACCATCGCCAAACATAAATCAACATACATAATAAGTGATGTTCTCACATTAGAATTCTAAACAACAAGTTTATAAGGTTTTAGTTGTCATCGCAAACACAATTTCACATAGTAGATAAAAAATATGTCTTCTCACATGCTAATATGACAAAAGCAATCTAATCATCATCTGTAGCAGCAACGTCAACATCTTTGCCATGTGTATCAGTCTGAATCATAATTCCCCAAAGTGTCTTCTTCTTCTTCATCCTCAATGTCCTCGAATGTTGGCTTCTTCTTGATCAACTCTTGTATGTCCATAGCCCGACCAGCAATCTTTTCATCAGCGTCATTGATGTGATGGTTCTCAAAGATATTAGGAACATCTGCGGAGCAGTGTAAGCGTCATCTTGTTGTGCAACTTCATTAAACGAATTCCATTGCTCAAACCTTTGCAATACTCTCCAATCATCGCTGCGTGCAAATGTGTCTTGCAAGAAAAATATCTGTGTTGCTTGATTTGCCAAAATAAAAGGCTAGTCGGTTTGTTACGCCGCCTTGACATTGATGGATTTGAAATAATCATCAGCTCTGGGTTTTATGATCCTGGAAAACAGGTTATACCAACGAAAGCACAACATAACCACACACTGATGGACCCCAAAACTAGAGATATACTGCAACTGAACAATGTCTATTATGTTAGCATACATTTCAGTTGTATCTTTGCCATATGTATCTATGCTGATGATGGCACTTTTTTTATGTCTTCCTGCCTTCGTCACTTGTAAGGGTGTTGTAGCGCACATCTCCAACTATGCAAGATTCATAATGTCTTACCCGAGTATCAGGACCCATAGCTAGTGCGTAAAGGGCATCATCAACTGCCTGCCCATCCTCCCGCATCTTCTTAACCTATGGTTATAAAATAGACAACTTGATCATCTTATGTACTCAATATATTAAAAAAACTGACAGAGCAATTCAAAAACTTACATGGCTCTTGAACCATTTAGCAAATCCTGCCATAACCACTTTGTCAATGTTTCCTAGATTTTGCAGAAGTAAGGCCTTTCTGTAGATGCTGCACAACATAGTGATTGCGTCAAACATCTAAGTATATAAGAATGTGCTGCAAGTTTAGTAGATTATGATGTATAACCTACAGTACTTAGCACTTACTGGATATAAGCTAGAATCTCAGGACAGTTATTCAACACATACCAAACCAATTTTTCCAAATCTTTAGGTTTGTCGTCTTGTTGACTCTTCCCTGTAACTCGAATAGAACAATCGAAAACATTGAGCCCGGGATTGTCTGCACCCACCTCTTTGCTAAGCTCATCACCTGTGTCAATGTATTTTGAGTTGAATGTCAACGCTTCTATAGCAATGTAGGCATCTGCAATGGAACCCTCGGGTCTAGCTCTGTTCCTAACATAGCCCTCGAAAGTGCCTAGCCGCCTTCCAATAGGGTACATCCAGCCATACTGTACTGGACCTCTAGGTAGTGCCTCATCAGGTAGATGAACATCCAAATGTACCATCACATCAAAGAAGGCTGGAGGATATATCTTCTCAAGGTCGCATAGGATAGTTGGTATCTTGCCTCTAAGATGCTCCAAAGCATCTGTCCTGATATTTCTACTGCAGAGTTCCCTGAAGAATTGTCCCAACTCTGCAACTGCTATGTATAAGTTAGCACTACTAGGGAAAAGGCTAGCAGCAACGCGGGTTTTAGATGTATCAGTAGCGCGGGTATAGGTGCTACTAATAAGGCGCTACAACTATTGCTTAGCAGCAGCGCGTGCCAGCCAGCGCCATCTTGCTAGGACAAATAGCTGCAGCGTTTGTTCGATTACTACGCTTTGCTAAGGTAACTACTTGCGGCGTGTTTTCTGTCCATCGCTACTAGTACTTTTTTAGTGTATTTATGCGCCATCATACAAATATTGGTACAATACTAGTTATGAGGTTTACATCATTATGTCCATAACAGTGTGTCAAATGAAGGTGGATTAGGTTCAAGTGGAGGCAATATGTGGTGCATGTCAAAAGTATACTATTAATCCAAACTTGATCTAGTTTGGACTAGTAGTACTTTCGATGTGCACCACATGTTGCCTCCACTTGAATCTAATTTGCCAGCACAAGCTATTTAATCATCCTCATAGCCATTACCACCAACAGTATTTATTTCTGTCTAAAAAAACAGTATTTAGTTAATCACCACTAACACTAGCTAATAATAATCATCATAGTCATTACCACCAACACTAGCTATTTTATCATCATGGTTATATAGTGTAGCACATCATCATCCTCAAACTCATTTCTAGCTAGCTAATCACTCCTGCTGCTCTCTCTTAGGTAAAATAACATAAAACATGTATAGCTCTCCTCCTTGATCAAGCTGGAGCATGCAGATGAACATGTCTCCTAATCGTGGGTAGCTCATCTGTTTGCTGCCCCCTAGTACTTCTCTGCGCTCCCCCATCACATATTTGGTCCAGTCTTGCACTATTAAGCATCCGTCGCTAATTTTGAATGCACTAAGGTAATCAGAGGATATCTTGGCTGTATGGTGATAATACTCATGGTACCTTTAGTCTCGATCCCATAAGGCACAACATTCATCGGGAGTCCCTGTTGAAGAACATCGTATGTTAACATACTTAGCAATGAAGTTTAGTTTCAAAAATAATGTATGGAAAAGATGCACTGATGACAAATACTAAAAATCTTACCATCCTTCCTAAATAGATGTGACCGTAGTTCATTACGAACACTATTGGTCGCACGTTTTCAGTACTATCATTTCTAAATGCAGGAAGAAAATTTGTCTTGACAGTATCAAGATCCTCAAGCCGTGAAACATAATGACTGAGCTCCTCGCAGTTGAGTTCAGCCCCAGGATAGTATACGGTCCTGTCTACCAAGTTACCGGACATGTTTGCTTGCACGAAATAAGTCGACAATACAAATTAGTTGTCAACTATTTTGAATAAACAATATGAAAGACATAAATATGGTTGAGAAACTTACATAATGGTATAACTGGAGGCGTCTGCACATCGACCCAGATGTCGGTATTACCTTCAATATCATCTTCCGGATGAATATCAAAGGTGATAACTATATCAGGCTCAAATGCATAAGTCTTGCATAGTGCTCGCCATGTTTTGCATCCAAAATAGGTGTAGTCGTCTGAATTGTACAATTTTGCATGGAAAATATAACCATGCTCGGTCTTCAAGTACACTTTCTTTTCCTCCATACTATGACTGAAACCTATCTTATCCAATACAAAAACTCTTCCATGGCAGGGGATACGCTAGTAGAATAGTAAAAAAAATATAAGTGGAAGCAAATGAAGCAGATGTCATGCTTAATTACGAAAAAAGTCTTGTCGCTGTGACTTACTGTATCCACTTTGAAGTTCTCGTCCAGCTTGATGCTGAAGCACCTATCATCATCTAGAAAGATTCCGTCGCACAGGCCGCGCTCGTCTTTGCAATATTTGCAAATACCGAAATCCTTTTTGTCGTCAGACATTTCCTATGTTCATAGTTAAAACATTAATTGAAAATCGATCGAAGACAACTACCAAGATACTCAACACACAAATCCGGGGCACTCGATATTTCCTACATATTCTGGCACAAGTCATGCCAAAATTCACGGAAAAATCCGGCATGACCTTTGCTGAAAATAGGACATATCGAGCGCCTGAAATTTGCCGGAACGGAAATGAATCAACACTCCGGCAAAACATAGGCAACTCGGAGGTGTAACCTGCAAACATGACGGGCCACTTGGATATTGAGCAATACAAGATATACATTTCAAAATATCTTATAGGACCCAAATTAGCATGCATTCAATAAGCAAAAGTAAATCATCTCATACGTCCGTACATCGTCGAATATTATCACTAATACATCACGAATAGTGTCATACATATAACATCACTAATAGAACTAAAACCCTAGCAAACGACAGGTATCGGCGCTGGCGGTGGACACCCACAGAGAAGGAACCATTACGGGATCATAGCTCCAGTGAGATCCCCGGAGAACCTGCCAGGTATTGGAGAACGGCCTGTGCTCCAACGCAAAACAAGTAGCGACGGACGTGCGCGTCCTCCTCACTGACACGATGACGCACCACCTCCGCGGAGTCCTCGAGCCTCTCGATCGTCACTGGCCCACGCGATCGCCACCAAAGAAGGTTCAGGTCAACGACAGGCTGGCTCCTCACCAACCTGCGGCCCCCGGTAGGTAGCGCCTCCCAGTACCACCCCGGTGGAGCCCAGTCCCGGACATGGCCGATTTGGTCAAGCAGGTGTCGTCCTCCGCCGACTTGACGACGAGGATGCGAGATAGGCATCGTCCACGTCAAGGCGGGAAAATTTGCTTTAACTAAAAAATAGAAACAAGTTCTTACTAACTAGTTCTATTAATTCAACTAGTTCTTACTAAAAATAAACTTGCTATAAATAAAAATATTCTAGTACCTAATTAGTAACTAGTTCTTAATATGCAACAAAAATAAACTTACTATAAATAAAAATAAACTTAATATGCAACTAAAATATAAAAGAAACCCTAGGCAGAGGTAGGGAGAGGGAGGAGCGGGCTTGCTCACCTCGGGTGCTACTGACGAGGAGGGGCAGGCGGCGTCGAGGTCGGGTCGGGGGCTCGGGCGCTTGGCGGATGGCGGCCGGCGTCGAGGTCGGGTCGGGGTGGCGTCCGGGCGGCGTGAGGTCGGGGGCGGGCGACGTTGAGGTCGGGGTCAGGGCGGGCGAGAGGTGTGAGAGGCTGGCGGGCGACGGGCGGCAAGTAGAGTGAGAGAGAGTTGGATTTGGGGAAAGTGGCGTGGGGAAGGACGAACCCGTGGTTAAGTCGAAGTCGCGATGTACGCTTTCGAGAAAAGCGCTTTGGTACCTTAGCTACTTAGCTGCTGATACACGCTACTGCTACTCCTTTCTCTTTTTTCCCTTTTTCATTTAGTTTTCTTCACATTTTATTTGTTTCCTTTCACCTTATTCTATTTCTTTCATTTTCAATTACCTTTCCATTTAATTTTATAACCTTTAGCAGCAACGAGTTTATATTAAAATGCTTGCTACAAACAGTAATAAGCGATAGCGCTTGATTCGTCATAGATCGCTACTACTATGTGTGGCTTATGGGCTAAGCCGTGGGAATTTTAGTAGTAACGTGTGTACAAAGAAGACGCCGCCATCGCTAGATCTTTATCTGCAGCTGATTACCTCGAGCTCATATCGCTAATTAGCACCAGCGTGCTTTTTTGACCCACGCTTCTGCTAAAGTTCTGTGTATAGGGTTTTCCCTAGTAGTGTAGGGTGGGCAAATCCTCTAAGGGTAACAGGTAAAACCATTTGAAGTAGGACGTAGTAGTCATGAGTTTTCAACCCTTGTACCTTGTTTCCATCTGCACTAACTCTCCTTTCAGGGTTGGAAGCGAATCGATTTGGGAATCTCACACGTGACAGGACCTCGCATAATTCTTTTATTTTTAACTTGTCCAAGACGTACACAGCTGGTGCCATATCCCGTGGTTTACCTTCATCTTGCACCCGAAAATCCTTTCTGATACCCATGTCACTACAAAAAAACTACACTTCCGTGATGATACATGTTTGTCATAGTAGGTCGCATTTTTTGTCATGCATGTACATCCATGACGATTTTATGACAAAATCAAGATAGTCATACTTGTGCTGTCGTAGAAGTGTTCCATGACATTACATAATTATCATCACGGAAGTGTCCACTTCCATGACGATAAATCGTGTGTCATAGAAGTGCTTTCGTCAAGGGTGACCGATGTGGCATCCACCGTAAAGGAACACCGTTAAGCTATCGGGTCCGGTTTGGATCCGATAACCCGTTAACAGCCCCGACCAAGGGGGATTTTCCACGTGTAAAATCAACATTGGCTGGAGGAAACACGTGTCGTCTCACCGTTGGGACAGATGTCATCCACTCATTGGACCGAAGGCGCCTATTATACATCGACACGTGGCATGGCCCAATAGAGGCCCATTCCTGTGAAAAGGCTGCCCCGTTTGACTTGGTCAAAAGGTGGCGGGCCGGCCCATGGAAAGCATGTTTACGGCCTGTTCGCATATAGCCCATTTACAGCTCGCTAACATAGGGCCCGTTACGGCCTATCCGAATTAGGCCCGGTAGCGTCATATGGGCCGTCCAATATGATTCCAGCCCGTTTTAACTTCCTGCCCATGTATGGCCCATGACGTCTTTCGGCCCATATGAGGCCCTTTGTAACTCTTGGCCCACTAACAACCTGTGGTGAAACTGGCCCGTAATGAACAGTGTATCACTTTATACCCATTAACCGCCCATTATTCCATTGGGCCGTTTCCAGCCCATGTTATCTTTCGGCCTTCTCAGGGCTCATTTATTATTGGGCTCATTTCAGCATTCGGTTACTTAGGGCATGTTACTGCCATTTTCTGCTTGTGGGCCAAATTTAGCCCGTGGTTACAATCGGCCCATTTGTGGCCCGTTAATATGTTGGGCCGTTTTCATAGCGTCATCAAATACGGCCTATGAACGACGGCCCGTTATGGTCGGCCCATGAACGAACGATTCCAACTCTAGCTCGTTTACGGCCATAATGCGGTCTGTTATTGGCACATGTTTGGCCAATCAATCATACATCATGTATAAGGCCCATTGATGATGCGGCCCGTAGAAGGCCCATTGTTTCTATAGCCCGTAGAATGCCCATTGTTTCTACGGCCCGTAGAAGGCCCGTTGTTCCTACGACCCGTCGAAGGCCCATTGTTTCTACGGCCCGTAGGAGGCCAAGTGTCACTAAAGTAAACATGTAGCCCATGGTTATTGTGGCCTAGTTTTAAAAATAGGTTATTGCGGCCACTAGCAAACCGCTGAAAAAGAATTGCACTCACTACAAGCAAACAAATAATCAAGGCAACAAGGAAATAGATAAGCAGCAAACTTATGCTAGGTTGTCACAGCTATTACACATATTACAACCACTAGGCATCAAAGTTCGGCACCGGCGCAAAAAAACGCGCCGACAAAAGAATATACCGAACTGAGAGCACTTCAGAAGGCACTAGGCCTGGCCAGGTCGGGCCCCCCAAACAGCCGAACAACCTGATTAGACCTTAGTTGTGTCAACGATAGATGCATCACCCATAGTTGTATGGCATGATGGTGCACAAGGCAGTCCTCTGACATCCTCATTACATCTTTGACTTCAAGTTGGAGCTGGGCTGAAGCAAGCCTTTCCGCTTTAAGTTGAGAAAGTCGAAGTCGAACTGATTGAGGCAGCGACTGCACAAACGATGTCTCACACCTGCTGCTGAGTAGCTTCAACTCACTGTCTTCATCAAGACAGGACCTTGGGGTCATCTCGCTGTCCTCAAGATGGTTTGGCTCACTATCTTCCCTAAAGTTCTGCCTGGCATAAGAGATACGACTCTGAAAGAGAAACAAGGAGAGAGGTAACAGGTTTCACAATTATATAAGCAAATAAATGGTTCTGTTCTGCAGAAGGAACATGTTTTTAAAACTACAATTTGAAACTGGTAGTTGTTGCAAACATCCAATCAGATGTAAACAGCAAAACAAACAGCAGTGGAGGTAATGATGCCTATCCAAACCTATTCTAGAACTAAGTTTGAAGGCTTGAGAAGGATGAACTTACATTACATGTTAACACGGGCTGGACAAAGCCCTTCTCCATGTTGATGGAAGGATAATTCAATAAATTCCCAAAAGAAAAATTATTTATAAGCGTTTCCATTATTCTACATTTTGCAAGAGTAAATATAGATCAAATAATATTGGAAGAAACATAGGACAATGAAGCTCAGGTGCAGACTGATGATACATAATCAAAGAGCAATTAATTAAGTACAGCGTTACAAGGCAAAAGGGAGAGAGGTGCTGACAAGAGCAATGCGGAGCCCATTATTGTTGTGAGATTGTATGATCCTTTGAGCAAGGAGATTCATTTGAAATTAGTTTTCATACAAGAGATAAGGTAAGGTAGATGTAGAAATTTAGGAGTTCAAATTTTGAATTGATATCATAGAGTACCTGACGCTGGGCTCTCAGCAGTTCTAATAGGGGTTTTGCCACTGTAGAAGGGATAAAGTGTCACTACTAGGAAAAACCCTAGTAGTAGCGCGGGTTTAATGCCCACTAGTAGTGCAGGCAGCCGCGCTACTAATTAGGCGCTACAACTATTACTTAGCAGTAGCGCGCGTGACACGAGCTACTGCTAAGAGACATAGCGGCAGCGCTTGTTATCTACCGCGCTGCTGCTAACCTAGCTAGTAGCAGCGTGTTTACTATCCATCGCTACTAGTATTCTTTTTTTAGTGTATTTATACGCCGTTATACAAATTTTGGTACAATACCAATTATGATATTTACATCATTATGTCCATAATAGTGTGTCAAATGAAGGTGGATTAGGTTCAAGTGGAGGCAATATGTGGTGCATTTCAAAAGTATACTACTAATCCAAACTTGATCTAGTTTGGACTAGTAGTACTTTCGATGTGCACCACATGTTGCCTCCACTTGAATCTAATCCGCTAGCACAAGCTATTTAATCATCATCATAGTCATTAGCACCAACAGTATTTATTTAATCACCACTAACACTAGCTCATAATAATCATCATAGTCATTACCACCAACACTAGCTATTTAATCATCATAGTCATAGTGTAGCACATCATCATCTTTAAACTCATTTCTAGCTAGCTAATCACTCATGCTGCTCTCTCTCAGCTAAAATAACATAAAACATGTGTAGCTCTCCTCCTTCATCAAGTTGGAGCATGCAGATGAACCTGTCTCTTAATCGTGGGCTGCGCTTGCTGCCCCCTAGTACTTGTCTTCGCTCCACCATCACATATTTGGTCCAGTCTTTCACTATTAAGAATTCGTCGCTAATCCTGAATGCACTATAGTGATTTGTAGGATATCTTGGCCGTAAGCTAACAATACTCAGTGTACCTTTAGTCTCGATCCCACAAGGCACAACATTCATCGGGAGTCCCTGTTGAAGAACATCGTATGTTAACATACTTAGCAATGAAGTTTAGCTTAAAAATAATGTATGGAAAAGATGCACTGAGGACAAATAGTAAAAATCTTACCATCTTTCCTAAATAGATGTGACCGTAGTTCATTACGAACACTATTGGTCACACATTTTCAGTACTAACATTTCTAAATCCAGGAAGAAAATTTGTCTTGACAGTATCAAGATCCGCAAGCCATGAAACATAATGACTTAGCTCCTCGCAGTTTAGTTTAGCCCTGGGACAGTAGTAGGTCCTGTCTACCAAGCGCTGGACATTTTTGCTTGAACGGAAATAAGCTGACAATAGAAATTAGTTGCCAACTATTTTTGAATAAACAATATCAAAGACATAAATATGGTTGAGAAACTCACATAATGGTATAACTGGAGGCGTCTGCACATCGACCCAGATGTCGGTATTACCTTCAATATCATCTTACGGACGAATATCAAAGGTGATAACCATATCGAGCTCAAATGCATAAGTCTTGCATAGTGCTCGCCATGTTTTGCATCCAAAATAGGAGTAGTCGTCTGAATTGTATAATTTTGCGTGGAAAATATAACCATGCTCGGTCTTCAAGTAAACTTTCTTTACCTCCATAGTACGACTGAAACCTATCTTATCCAATACAAAAACTCTTGCATGGCAGGGGATGCGCTAGTAGAATAGTAAAAAAATTACAAGTTGAAGCAAATGAAGCAGATATCATGCTTAATTACGAAAAAAGACTTGTCGTTGTGACTTACTGTATCCACTTCGAAGTTCTCGTCCAGCTTGATGCTGAAGCTCCTATCATCATCTAGGAAGATTCCGTCAAGACAAAGCCGCGCTTCGTCTTCGCAGTATTTGCAAATACCGAAATCCTTTTCGTCGTCAGACATTTCCTATGTTCATAGTTAAAATATTAATTGAAAATCGATCGAAGACAACTACCAGGATACCCAACACACAAATCCGGGGCACTTGATATTTCCTACATATTCTGGCACAAATCATTCCAAAATTCACGGAAAAATCCGGCATGACCTTTGCTGAAAATAGGACATATCGAGCGCCTGAAATTTGTCGGAACGGAAATGAATCAACACTCCGGCAAAACATAGGCCACTCGAAGTTGTAACCTGCAAACATGACTGGCCACTTGGGCAAGTACATATCCTATTTGAGCAACCCAAGGTATACACTTCAAAATATCTTATAGGACTCAAATTAGCATGCATTCAATAAGCAAAAGTAAATCATCTCATGCGTCCGTACATCATCGAATATTATCACTAATACATCCCGAATAGTATCATACATATAACATCACTAATACAACTAAAACCCTAGCACACGACGGGTATCGGCGCGGGCGGTGGACACCCACAGAGAAGGAACCATCACGGCATCATAGCTCCAGTGAGATCCCTGGAGAACCTGCCAGGTATTGGAGAACATGTGCTCCAACTTAAACAAGTAGCGATGGACATGCGCGTCCTCCTCACTGACATGGTGACGTACCACCTCCGCGGGGTCCTCGAGCCTCTGGACCGTCACTGGCCCACGTGACCGCAACCAAAGAAGGTTCGGGTCAACGACAGGCTAGCTCCTCACCAACCTGCGCCCCCCGGTAGGTAGCGCCCCAAGACCACACCCCGGCGGAGACCGGTCCGGACATGGCCCATCTGGTCCGAGGTGTAGATCCTCCGCCGACTCGGCTGACTCGAGGATGCGGGATAGGCATCGTCCACGTCCATGCGGGAAAAATTGCTTTAACTAAAAAATCGCAACAAGTTCTTACTAACTACTTCTATTAATTCAACAAGTTCTTACTAAAAATAAACTTACTATAAATAAAAATAAACTAGTACCTAAATAGTACCTAGTTCTTACTAACTAATTAGTACCTAGGAACTACTGCCCTAATTAGCATATAAGTATCCATTTTTAACTAGGGTTCGTACTACCTAATTAAATAGGGTTAATAATAATTGTAATTAACTAACTAGCACTAAAAATAGCCTAGGGTTCATACTAACTAGCACTAAATAGCTAGGTTTCATACTAACAAAGGGCAGAGAAGAGGGAAGGGGAGAGTGCTTACAGAGGGCAGGGAGAGAGATGGGGTCGGGGGATACGGTGGTACCGAGGCGCGGCGAGGTGGGGTCGAGGGAGACGGCGGCGAGGCGAGTCGAGGGAGACGGCGGCGGAGGAGGAGGAGGCATAGGCACGTGATGACGTCGAGGGGCAGACTCCGGCGGAGAGCGAGGGCAGGGCCTTCAGCGAGGGCGAGGACAGGGGCTCCGGCTCCGGCGACGAGGGGGAGAAGAGAGAGTGGGAAATTGGAGGAGGAACCAACGGAGAGGGAAGCCCGCGGGGGGGGGGGGGGTAGGTGAAAATAGCTTTAGTAGTAGCGTGGGGAGCAAAAATGCGCTGCTGCTAAAATCTGTAGCAGTAGGGCGCCCTGACAAACTCGCTACGACTAAGATGGGCCCGTCCTATGGTATGTTCAAACTCAGCAGTAGCGCCCTACCCTAAAAGTGCGCTTCTACTAATTTTGTAGTAGTAGCGCGGTTTTTAGAAGGGCTCTACTACTATACCTAGCTCGTCGGGAACGATGTGGCAATTATAGTAGTAGCGCGTTTTGTTCCTGCCACGCTACTGCTAATTGGATAACAGTAGCGCCCTTTAAGCCAACGCCATTGCTAAGTAGCAAGAGCGCCTCATTTTAACACGCCGCCTTTGGTAAGATTCTGTGTATAAGGTTTTCCCTAGTAGTGTGTGGTACAGTTGGGCTGTGTTTTACGTGTGGTCACGATCTATCTGATTTAACATGTATCACTACCTTTTCCAAATACCTAGTTTGTACTCCTTGAGGATCTGCACTCACCCTCTTCCTTTTGGACATCTATTACGAAAGAACAATATTTTACTGGAAAAACATAGTGTGAGGACACATGGAATAGGTACAGAAAATGGATTGGTATGGCATATACTCATATATGATGCTTAAACTAAGCAGAAGGTGTAACAAAGTAGAAGTAATGCAAGAGGTCAGATGTAAAATATGTGTGACCAATACAACCTTGCCAAGTTAGAGCAAGCACCTTGATGGGTGAATAAGATAGGCCATCCTCCACCATGCCAAGTTTGTTAGCCAGTGGATTGTTCCGCAATATTACTCTTGTGCGCCCATTCTCATATTCATTTTGATAATGTTCAATATCTGACATGCATGAAAACATAAAAACAAGTGACATTATCTTTATAATGCAGAAGTGATTCTAATCCAATACTGCCTCCCTATAAACCCCTTTGTGCTATCTCCGCAATTCTTTTAAGAGATGCCATGCATGCCGTAATTTGATGTGTGCATTAATATAATGTGGCCTGCTACTCAAAATATGAGAGCTCCAGAAGTGATGACACTTCGTAGATGACAATTCAACATATAGTAAAGAAGAACAAGTTGACCTGACCTGACAGATTCAAAATAAACTAAGGGAGAACAACTTGACCTGACCAGCCAACCGCAAGAGAAGATGATCATCTTAAAGAAGAGCAGAGGAGCAAGCAGATTGAAGATATTACAAGTCTTTCAATACAAAGTCGGTTGGCCACCCATGATGAACCAGAGCGCACAGAGAAATACTATTCTTTCCGGTCTCTCCATATGTGGCTCACACGCATTTCGAAACTAAAGTAGGAACATTTAGCTAACCAATTAAACATCTCTTAGTTTTACTAATATCAACATAATATCGGATATGAATTTGTACAACTAAACTTGTTTAGCTCGATGGGTGGAGCAGTGCTATTACGACAAGAACCACGTAGGCTGATCGTGGTCATCATAAAATGGGGAAACCATAAGAATGATGAGTACAGTGTTGACCATGGCAGTGGGACGGCGGATCTGAAGCTGCAAACCGCGCAAAGGGTAGTTAGCAACCGACGTTTCCTTTGGAATAACAACTAAGATTTGGTATGGACAAGAAAGTAAAGTCAACAAGTGACAAAGAAATGCAATTATGCTGTCTCTCTATATGTCGCGACATGCATTTGAAAACTCAAGTGGAACCTTTAGCTAACCAATTAAATGTGTCTGTTAAATAATATCAATATCATATCACAATCATATTTGAACAACTAAGCTTTCGAATTTTGAGTGCTGTGTTGTTTAGCTTGAAGGCTGGAGTAATGCTATTATGACAGAAAGCACCTACATAGATCATAGTAGAGTAGATAAAAGGGGAAAACCCAAACCATCAAGACAAAAATCAGGAAAGTGGAACTAGCTGGACCAGTGGGTGGTGCACATGCTTTTCGGAACGACTATAGGAACATTAGGTGACAAATTAAACGTTCTCTATTTTAGTGATATGAGCATCATATCAGATTTGTATTTCAACACGTAAGCTTTGGGTTGAGGTCTTGAGGAGCAGTGCTAACACGACACGAAGCACCTACGATGATGGTAATGAATATAAAGGGGGTAAACCATAAGATTTACGAGTATAGTGCCCGTGCCATGGAGGATCTGAAGGTGCAAACCGGACAGAGGTACTTCGCAACCAAAGTTTGCTTTCAACTAGCCACTACGATTTGGTATGGACAAGAAAAGTACAGTAAACAAATTACAATCTATTTTCTGGGTGAGATTAACAAGTTAAGCACATATGGAAGAGTACCACCTCTCTTGTGACGACGTGTAGGCCTCTGCCGATATGTTGAGGGTCCTGCGGGTGCAATGGCTGTCGGCAGTGGGGAAGAAGATTTTAGACGGCAGACGGCCGGGTCAGGGGATAAATCCTGTTGCCGTGGACGAGGTGTTTGTAGGAGCGGCAACGGCAAGGTGGACGACGGCGCCGATGAAGAGACATGACGTGATGAAAGGATCCTGGTCTAGCGCCGTGGATGGGAGACGTCCATCTCTTGGAGTGGACGACGGGGTAGGGGTAGCGGCTCCGGCAAGGTGGAGGATGGGGTGGCAGACAGAGGAGGCTGGCCGTAGTGGGGAGGTTGTCGTGGTGCCGAAGGTGTACGAATGGGGAAATGGAGGAGGGGGATCTCAAACTTTGGGACACGCTTCTCTGAAATGTGGGAAAGTTACGAACTTATCCCCCGTTTAAAATTTCGGACATCGCGTCGGTTGGGGATAGGACGGTAAATATCTCATCCCCCAAGTATTTGTCGGTAATTATTTCAGGCGAGGAGAGGGTGTTTTTCCGCCCACGGTTGGCGCCCATGATGTATGAACGGGGTTGATAGGTAGGGTAGTTGTGTCACGTCTGAGGGAAGTTACACATCTGCCCCTATTTAATTTATTAGCCTACATCAATTTCGGATGAGGAGAGTTTGTTTTGCCGCCACCGTGTATGAATGTGGGAATGGAGGAAGAGACACATGTCTTTCGGACGAGCTTGAATCAAATGTGTTTTGCCACCCACGTTTGGCGCCCACGTCTGAATGGGCTCAGAGGCCGTCGCGTCATGCCTGATTGAAGTTACTAGTCTAGCCCTATCGATAGCAGTGTAAATCCAGTCGATAAGAATGTCAAGTGTCAGGGGTAGACAGTAATTTCTATATGGCAAAGACTTGCTTCGGGCAGCCCACAAATTATAGTGGGTGTTTAGCCGCTTCGTTCAAAATTTGGGAGAATTAGCATTCACGTTTGCCATGGGCCCTGGCAAACTAAATTCAAATACAATTTGTATTCGATTACAAATATCCACAGATAATTCTAGGTTTTGTTATTTATTTCTTCAAAACCAAAACAAAGATTTATTCCACATTTATATATGATTATGATTTAGAAATGTCGTGATCTTCAAATTCAATAGGTTGGATATACTTTGAGTCAAACCGTTATTTCATCCAATACAATATGCTCACACGAAAAACAATCCACCTTATGTTAATCATACAAGAACTGAGGATTACCTCGCCGAAAAAATTTGGATCATTACAACACATGGACAACATAGGGGGTCTTGCAACATAATCCATTCAGAGACATGACACAACATGCAAGTACAATAATCTAATGAAAATTTCAACTGGTATCTAAAGAAGAACGGAATTACCACAGGCTTCAGAGCAGAAACAGCAGAGGACCTCCTCCGTCTTCAAATGCAACATTCTTACTTCCTCCAATTCTTGGGTTGCTTGCATAATGCATGCTGCTAATTCCATAATTTCCAGCCTCAAGATAAAGATTACCTCATTCATGGCAGCCACACCATCTCTTTCTGCCTCTAGTAGAGCCTCAAGCACTATAATATATGTGCTCAGACTGCTGTCTGGCGGTGGTGCCTCTGAACTGCTACCATCTAGTAACATGGATGGCGCACTACTTCCGCAAATAGATTTTGGGGTTGTACATTGTGCCCTAGTGTGAACGGTATCCTGAAAGGTTTCCGCTGGACATAAGTAAGAGATAGTTATCGTATGATCCAGGCAGTAAGCTTACATGGTAAACGACATATGAATTATTGCCAAGCATGGAAAACTATATTTAAATGGTTCGAAGCAGCATCAGCCAAAAAGAAATTAAAATGGTAATATTAAACTAGGGATGTAAGTGGCAAATAAATGACATCCGCCAGTCCCATCTAGTTAGTTTTTGCTAGCGCCCTAGTTCATTTTCCTCAAAAAACAAAAAACTCTTTTGAACTTTCATAGCACTAGTTGACTTTAATCGGGATTAAACGAGACCCAGTTGACATCCCTAGTTTAAAGGGAGTGTACCACCGCTATATTTAAGTTGCCAAGGCATCTAAGCAGTTGAAATAATCTGAGAAAGCACTTAACAATGTGGCCTCATGTAAACTACGAAGGCAGTCTTTTGATGAAGTTGAGAGGAAAAGTTAAGAACTCAAATGAAGTAGGCATGCGTTTCTTTACGATAGTAAAGCAGGCACTGCTGACATATTGGCCAACTCAGGTATAGAATAACAACAAACAAGCATTCGAATCGAGCAATACAACAAAGCAGACAACTGAACTATTTGTATTTCTATAGGATTACAGGTTGAGGGCACAAGCCAAGAGAGCAGCCCACTCACATTACATATCACATGTACTAAAACACACTGTCTTACCATATTTTGCTGTGGAGCCTTGCTTCTGTTGCATTGTTCTTTGAAGATATCATCAGCATCTAGTGGTTGGAAATCTAGTTGTTGTAGTTTATTCTGCACCCTCTATTTAGGTAAAATTAATTTTAATCGCATGCAATGGTATGAATTGATCATCAATGGTCCATCTAAACTAATGAAAGAAGGGTGTGTGTATATATGACAATATATCTGCTTCCCTCTATTTTTATGCTTGTTCGAGGTCCAGCCCCAACAGAACAAATATTTTGTTTGATGGGGTTGACAGCTCCATAATTAATAGAAGCATCAAATTAGTCATGCAACTTGGGAAGATCAAGAACACACAAACAAGTAATGAACAGAGGCTCGGAGCAGTGATATAATAGCTAGCATCAGAAAATGTAGGGTAAAACGAACAAAAAGCAGCGGAACCACATGCTAGTCTGCTGATGTGTAATTAAGCATAGAGAACATTAAGCAGTCTGATGGAACCAACAGGTGGCATCAGAACAACACCATTATCATAAATATAGCATTAAAGAAGTAAAATAGTAGGCAGTGATATCTAGGAAGTACAGTAATACTTAAGACAAGACTAAAGCATATTAACTATATGTGCACCGGTATGTCATTTAGCACATGTAACATGTTCACTGCTAGAAGTATGGCCCTACAGGTTCAAGTAGAATAACACGTCTCATGAAAAACTGAATGATGCCCTTAAGAAATTCAAAGGTGCGGTGCTTGTGCCAAGAAAGTGAAAGTAGGCGCCGGCCGCTGGATAATAGTACCTGATTGTCGGTGGCGTATGGGTATCGTTGTCATACTTGATAGCTAAGGATCGTTGATGGTGCTTGTGTTGCGGTTGAGTTTGGGCCGGCTGCCGCCGTCGCTGAAGCGGCTCCGGTGCTACGGTGGCGGCGCCTTTCGACATACAAAAAAGCTCATGTGTGGTAAGTGAATAGTTGCATGATAAAGAGAAACACTGAAGGAGTACAAATCAAAATAACCTGATGAGGCTGTGATTTCGGTAAAGCTGGGCCGGTGGAGTTTAATGTGGCATCCGTGGAGCGGGTCTGGTGTAGTGGATGAAGTCTTCGGCAGGCGCGTTGTACAGTGCTTTCGGTGAGGCGGATCTGTATCGGCGGAAGAGGGCCTGTATGAAGGGCCAGCGAAGGGGGGGGGGGCGAGGGAGTTAGTGAAGGGCCTACACTATGGTGGACGAGGGCGCCGGTTAAGCAGATCCGGTGCGGTGGACCATGATGGCGGTCAAGAAGATCTGGAGCTGTGGACAAGCCAGTCGCTGAAACGGCTCTAGTGAAGTGGTGAGTTGGCAGTTGGGGGTTCCAAGGTGCGGAAGGTAGATCCGGCGGGGTGTGAGGTCCACCGCTGCGGCGGAGGACTAGATTCGGTGGCTTGCCGTGGTTGGGGGGGGGGTCGGGGAGGGGAAGGGGAGGGGCTCTGGGGAAGAATGTTGGGGGCAAAGAGGGGAATGCAATGGAGTTACCAAAGCAGCCCTTTTCCGTTCATGTGGCAGGGGTAAAACAGGAATATCGCAAGACTAAACTTTCGGGTGTGAGACATTTCGATGTGAGCGGCAATTTTGAAAGCTTTTGGCGCCTGAAATTTTAGTCTGCTCTTGTACGACCGACTATGATATCATGGCCGAGATTTTTTTTTGTTTTGCACGCAAAAAAAGGGTGCAAGTTTTAAAAATCAATGTGTCCAACTCGAAACCTAGATTGTCCATTCAATTCAAATATGGATCATTGAGATACTACAAGCAAATACCATCATACGGTCCAATTAAAATGAAATTCCAAATTTGTTTATCCTAAATATGATGACAAAAGCAAAAATGTGTATGTGTATGAATAAAGTGGTTGATTATAAAGTTTGAACATGCCCGTATGTGTATATCTCTAGGTTTGATATATGAATTTGAAATCATGAAATCCCGGCTTAAAAAATGTACCTCCGTTTAAATGAATTAGAAAAGCTAATGATGGAGTCAAATTCCAAAATTCCAATCTTAGGTTTGTAATTCTGGTACATCAAGGTATATCACGCATGTTCAGAAGTATCGTTATCTCATAGGACGAACTGTGAAACAAATTGATCAACCATGAGTACACACACTATTGACCATGTATATCTCAATTATGCTAAAGTCCCTGAAATTTAGACACCTCACTCTTTATCTGAAGCCAACCACCCGGCCCTCGTCCCCCCCCCACACACACAAGTCGTTCTCTCCCCCAAACACCAAAACACGAGCACATTAACACCCCTCTCTCTTCTAAAGTCCTGACCCCAATATAGGTCTCTATCACTTTGTCTCTCGGTCATGCCCACAACTCTTCCCCCACTCTCTAGGTCTCCCAGCATCTTTCTTTCCCAAGCACATGCACTGTGTAGAGTGTATCTTTCCCATACACACAAAACGTCGCCCCCAAACGTCTATCTCCCTAGTTATGTGGTTCTCGCACACTCACCTCACACACCACCCCCATTGCAAACAAGCACGCTTTGTCTCCTTGTGCACCACTGTCCTCTTTCTATCTCTCCCACATGCGGACCCACCCCAGCTCCTTCCCTGTATACATATTTGTCGTGACTCTTTCCATAGCTCCCTAATATATCACCGTTCTCGATCTCGCACATTGTTCTCTACACCATCTATTCTAGATCTCTCATGAAGTCCCTGTCACACACACGGTGACTCACTTCCCTTGCGTCTCCGAACATAGGCCAATTTCAAACAACATTAACATTGTCTCCCTATCTATACGCCATTTACGGACACAAACGACCCCTCTCACCCCCTCTCTTCCTCTCTCTCTCTCTCTCTTCGTCGCTAGCTCTCTCTCTCTCTCTCTCTCTCTCTCGCTCTCGCTCTCACACCCCTCTCCCACAGACACACTCAATGTCTCTTCCAAATAGTCTGATCCCCCCGCCCACACCCATGTTATCCCGCTACAACAATGTCACACCATTCCCCCTTCCCTTATACTAGGTTTACATCAATAGTGGTCTCTCTACTCCACATACACACACTCCCTCTCACACACAAACGCGTGCACAAACACACACAGACATGCACAAACACCCATTTATCTAGATCCTCATCTCTCCCCATGGTTGCATGTGTATCTCACACACTCACTCTCTAATTATGTATATGTATCTCCACGTTACACAACACAAAGCCCCATGTACATGTCTCTCTCTATCCTCCACACACATAGACACAAATAATCTGTTATCACTGCCTCAGTGTCTAGACATATCACACACGCTCACTGTCTCTCTCTCTCTCGCAAACACACTCAACAACGGTTTCCCCATGAATAACTTACCATATATTCATCAACAGTCATGGTAGTACGGCGAACATGAGACGTGAAAAAGAATAAATCTACATGTGCTTAGACCACCTAGTATGACTACTAAGACTAGAGCAAGCCAAAAAGAGTGCCGCCGTCACCCCCTCCGTATCGGCAACGGGAAAACCTTTATTTTACACAGTCGAGAAGTCATTGTGCTAAGGCCCAACATGCTGAGGAGTTGAATAGAATGTAGATGCTTGTTTACGGAAACAAGTATCGATAATACGTTTGTATCCGGATACTTATATTTCTTCTCTTATAAAAAAACTGAGTTGGTGATGATGGTACGCGTGCCATCTTGAAATATAGACCGTCCGATCTATATCTGACGGATGGAAATTGAACTAAAAGATACCCGCACCCCTCTCCACATTTGCAGATAAGGCCTTCCCTCGTTCATCCTTATCTCCAACAACTCATTGTTGAGAAATTAAGAAAGGAAGCCTCTGGAACAAACTGGCCCGGTGGCCGCTGCTGGCATCGTCAATCCCCATGCCTCCGCTCAGTCCGACCACCAATCACCACCATGCCCTACTCCTCTTCACCTTATCTCATATTTCTCGAGATATCATTAGTTTTTACACATGGGATTACTCCCGCACGGGTCAATCACAACAAGTGTTTTATAAAAAAATGCATCTTGATGTTCCGTGTAATGCACAGATCTTGCTAGTACTCCTACAGAAGACTAAGTTGGTGATGATGGTGTGTCTGCCATCTATCGTTTCTGATCATTAGATCTACATCTAACGACTGTGAGCTAAGTTGTTGCCTTTTCTCACCAACATCCCACTTGTCTACCAACTTGCAGAAAAGCCCATAATTAGTATCTTAAAACCAACCACATCCCTGCCTGACCTCACCAAAACAGTGCAAGGAATATATTCTAATTGAAACATAATATATCTCTAGTGATACATGTATATCAAAATTAGAGTGTTTTGTATCAAGTTTGTGAATAAGTATTATTCTAATTATGATTCGTTGCAACACACATGAACATTGCTAGTATTTCCAACCATGCAATTTTTTCCTAGTATTCCATAGTTTCGAGTTTTCCATCAAGATATTAGTCACTCGTGGTTGATATTTACTTTCAATCATGTACACATATGCACTATGTAACTAGCCTTGCTTATTGGCTTCCAAAGCTTAACCTTCACTCCTACTTACAATATGTAGAGTATTTAACAAAAATCTACCACTTTCAACCAGCCCTAGGAAGAATCTATTGTACAAAAATAGCAAAAACATACCCAAAATTTCTTAATCCACGCCCAAAACTACTACCCAGTACTCCTACCGATTAGGTTCGTTTAAACCCATTCATGACAGGGTTGGCCCACACGTCCATGCTGACGAGGCAGCTTAAACCAACACATTTTGTTTGACCGTTGACACGAGGGACCCACATCTGACCTTCTATCCTGTTATTCCCCCTCAAATCATTATTTTTCCTGAACATTACTTCAAACAGTACTGATGTGTGTTCGTCGGTGGCGCCGGTGATGAGCGAGTTGGCCGCGCTCCGTCGGATGGGCCGGACGCCGCACTGGCCTCCGCATGGGTTGGCAGGCTGGCCCGAGCGTGACTCATGAGCGAGCAAGCCACCGCGGTGGCCCTCGCTCGAGCCAGATGGTTGGCCTTAGCGTAGCGCGCCCGGGCCGCGCCGCCGTTCCAATCTTGCAAGCAAACCTTGCAGACAAGCAACTGGATGGGGCTATCTTGGCTAGCTAGCAGCCGTGAGCGGCGGATGGAGCTGGCATCAGGGCTGCCGCAAGATGGGCTCCGCATTGCCGGCGGTTTTGACCTCGCCTTCTGCCAGCGGCGGTAGCTGCATCCCATGGCCGAGGATGACTAGGTGGACGGGCCGGAAGTAGGAGGTCATTCGGGGATTTTTGTGAAGTCTGACATGTAGGTCCCAGAAGTCATAATGCCTGCTCGAATAGAAGGCGTTGACTTAATGGGCGACATGGGCCATGTTAGAGGTTATAGTTAGATTCTAACCCTGAACTAACTCTAACCAAAGTGGTGTTTGGATGGCAGGGTTAGATTGACAACATTTGTATCCAAACAGGGCCATGGGTTGAAACGTGCCTATAACGACACTTTGTAGAGTAGTCGTTTCTTGGTAGGGCTGGTTGGTAAGAGCATGTACAATGGTTCATAAGTTAGTCTTATCTTATGTCTCCCACGCATGCAAGTGGTAGTAGTTTCTTGGCATGATTAGTGGTTTCTTGCATTATTAGGGGTTTCTTGTAAGGAACAATTTACTACTAGCGACAAAAGGCGATTCTAGGTTGCGTTTTACTCCAATGAGTACTACTAGTGGTCGTGGTAGTGTATACCTCGTTTTGTGGGTTCGATCCCGGCCGAACGCACGACGACCTTTTTTTTAATAGTAACTTCGCTGCGAGCCAATATTTTACACGAGTAGTTTGAGTTTGGAAGTCAAACGGACGTGCGGCACCACAATCTGGGTGCACTGGATAGCCTAGCCACGTGAACGGATTTTCCTTCCCAGCATCCCGTGGCTCGCGTGCTCACCCTAGCCGCACCTTGCTTGCAGCTTCCTCATCAGCCATTAGCATATTTAAACTAGCACCTCCCAATTAAGCCCGAGGAGCCGGAAAAGCCCGGCGGGGCATTGGGAACTGAGCAATATGGCTTTGTACGTAAGGTGCTCTACTACTACTCTGTAGCTTGTGGCGTTGCACGCATGGACTTCACTCCATTATCGGCTCTACTCTAAAAGAAATTCCTCTTGACGTGTTTTTTTGAAACTGAGGCAAAAGCTTTTCTTCATCTCATTCATAAAGAAGGAACTACTAACAAAGTTCGACGAGATCCATTACACCTCCACAAATGGAAGCGAAAAGCCAAGTCTCGCTGTATCAAATAACTCAAATGTTCTGCCCCTGCAGTAACTGTCGCTGATAAACAGGCTGCTAGTTTGTGCATGAGAGGAGCGGCTGAGTAGGCCAGCTACATGAGAGGAATGACTGAATAGAGCACCGAGAGTACCCACTAGGCCACGACGGAGGTGTACTTCCCCTGCATTAATAGTATAATGATGGTTCTAGAGAACGGGTAGTACCCTCGACTTCCAACAATAGCTCCTTGGCCCTAAGATTCAAGAGTTCAAAGCTTGTGCACTATACTAGACTTGCCTAGAAGTACAGTACACCACACTACTAGTTGGGAAAAAGTAGTACTAGTATTGCTACAGTACGAGTACGTAATCCTCCGTCACATAATGTAAGATGTTTTTTGACTCTAGTTGGCGTGTACAAAAAATAGCAAAATCATACCCAAAATTTCTTAATCCACGGCAAAAACTACTACCTAGTGCCAAAAATTTCTTACTTGTGCTATTATTTACAGTATTATGCAATCCCATAACATCCCATAATGCTAGTACTAGTACAAGTAAATAATAGCGTCACCCCTTTGCTAAGGAACGATCTATAGTTGGAAGGGACGAGGCCCTGCAGTTACTACACTCTTATCTCCTCCTCGCCAGTTCCCCTCCCCCCGAAGAGAAGGCAGTTTGTCGCTACTCCCATGGATTCGCCGGGATGTTCTCCTCTTCTTCAGGGTTGGGAGACCTTGGACAATGATCCTCTAGGAGAAATCGACGCCGCTCCGACGTCCTCACCGCCGCAAGACTCGGTGCTTCCTGCACCATCTTTTTCAAGACGGTGCTTGAATAGGCTTGCACGTTGACTCCGCTAGAGTAGCCGACGTTGAGAGGTAGTCGGATTTTGTCCAATGAGCAGGTCAGTAATGGAGTTTGATCATGTAGTACTTAGTTATTCCATTTCCATCCCGTAATTTCTCCACTTCCCACCGTCTTATATATAGGTCCGGGTTGGTGCCAACGAAGATCGGCTTTCATACCTCCGGCCGGATACCACCATCATTTTGCACAACATCCACAGCAGTGCGGCCGTTCCGGTAGACCCCTTCTCCACCATTGGGATCGGCCTTCCGGACTGGCTAGGCTTGAACACGTACTATGATGCCTACATGAGATTGAAGAAGATAGAAATTGCGGACCCGCCGACAAAGTGACGCGGCTATGACGATTACTATCTCGTCGCGGTGTTCGACATAAGGATTGCCATCAATGCAAGAGGCAGTAACGGCAGAGGTTGGCGCATGTTGGCGGCGGCAGATTTGTACCCCTACACGTTCCTTCCATATGGTGACACTCCCTCTATTCCCAAATACGGAGTAAAAGCCTCCCTCTGTTCCCAAATATGGAGTAAAAGCCTCCCTCTGTTCCCAAATACGGAGTATTTGTCTTTCTAGAGATTTCAACAAGTGACTACGTACGGAGCAAAATGAGTTAAGTGAGCGTAGAGGCATAGGGATACTGTAGAAAGGAAGTCTTCATGATCCATTATTCGCCATCTCGGTCAGAGAGAACTATTCAACTAGTCTTCGCAGTGAAGTGACAATACACGCTGCAGCAGATGGGACACTTAATTAATAAGCTGAACCAGCGTGTTGGTGTTACTAAATCAGCCTTACCCAGTATTTCCATCATGTTTGCCAGTAGAGGACGCTTCCGCAAATACGCCTACGCACCTCTATCCTCCATTAACTAACATATGGGCCCTCTTGTGCTAGACCCACATGTCATCGGTGTAACTATTTACACTCCGAAGGACGGTATATCCCGGTAGTAGTACTAGTAGAATTGATATTTAATGCACTTTCTTCCCCATCTTCCACTCTTCTTCCTCCTCTCTTCTTCTTCCTCCTCTCTTCCCCATTGTTGGCCACACACCATTTACCCCCGCTCACTGCCCGCCCGCCGACGCCATATTCCTTGGTAGCTCGCGCGTACCATATCCCCCCGCTCACTGCTTGGCCACACGAGGAGAAGCTTCTTCGCTCGCCCGCCCGGATCCACTTCCCCGCTAGCTCGCAGGCACCGAAAACCCCAATGGCATAACTGACTGACACGCAGAGCCGCGATTGGTATTCCCTCCCCGATGTTCTCTTGGAGCATATCTGTAATCGTATGGACCTACTTAGCACCGTCCCTCTGGCCCCATGCTCGGTGTCTTTGTACCATCTACTCATCTGCAACCAGTCGGCTCTTTTCAAGGCACCCTACTTGTTGATGCCTGATCCTCGCAGGTGGCCTAGACACTGACTTGATGATCCTACGGAGGTTGCCGTGGTGCCCCTCGACATGCTACCACTACCCGTCCACCTGTCCTTCATGCGTGACCACTACTGGTCGGGCATGAAGGCCAACTGGATCGTCCTCATCCACCAAATCCGGTAGTCCGTGGCGTCTCGTGGATATCTACACCCAGTGAGAGATCACCCTTCCATCATTGGATACCACCGCCATCGAGCCTCGGGGCCCCCCGAACACTCCTGCCAACTACGCACGAGACGCGTCAAGCTTTTGGCTCGACCTCTGTTTGCTGAAAGTTGTAATCTGCAAAGTGCCCACACCATCAGAAGACTACATTGATTACAAGCTCATTGCCTCGTGCGACATGAGATTAGTCTATCTGGAATCCGGTCACCATACATGGTTATGGCTCATTGTCAATCCTATTGAGGCAACATTTCTGTCTGATGCTATAGTGCATGATGGCATCGTTTATGCGGTCCACACACAGATTGGCTGCCTATACTGGTGGAATCTATCGTCGTGTAATTGCTCTATCTCATCTCATATTTACCTTATGAATACGACTTCCTGTTCATTGTTACAAATTTAGTGTAGATAGTATGTCTATAACCACGTCATTGCTATATGTTCCTACCATTTACTAGATTGTTATGACCACACAAGATATTGTTATAGTTGGTATGAGAACAATTGGCATCTAATGATTGTTAGAATAGATATTATGAGCATAAGATCATGATTGCTATATGTTACTCTTATTTCCAAGATTTTTATAACTACACATGTTATTGCTTAGAGTTGATATGAGAACAGTAGTAGTAAGTGCTATGGTAGAGTATGAGTAGGCTCTGTCATAGTTGTTTTCCTCTCATTGTTACATGATGTTTGAACCATGACATATTGCTAGAATATGAAAGCCATTGGCTTATTTTTTTAACTTGGGGTATCATTATGACCACGACATTGCAATTCTCTGTCTATGATATGTGTCACTGTTATAATAATCTTAATTCCACACATACTCTGAACATGATTGTTTATTTTTGTCCTTTTGGTCTCCAATTTGAATTGTTGCAGCAGACGCAAATGCGCTGGCCTTCATGATTCCAGGACCTGGAATCTTACCAGCCGATGGGTGGTGGTTTATCGCTCTTTCAGCTGACGGCGGTCATTTGATGCTCATTCGCACGTACCAAATTGACCAAACCATTACATCAAACCACATGCAGTACAATGCAAGGGGCATTCGTGACATTGATGGCTATGGCTACTTCGTGTTCAAGAAAGATCCCAGCTCCATTGGGCCAGGCGTATTCAACTGGAGGCAGGTTTACATCCTCGGCAACCACTCCACGTTCCTCGGGCTCAATTATCCGATCATCCTACCAATCATCAATCATATCGCTAGCGATGATTAACGTGCTATGAAACTTCCATTCGCCAGGGGGATTGTGTTTACACCTCATACCATGGGTTTCATGAATCACCATATCCAGAGATGCGTCGACACAGCTTGTTGCCAGATAATCTTCAGTGTGTGAAAGGCATCAATCTTCCATGCGATGGATGGCTTTTGCAAACCCAACATGCGGAGATGTGGTTCATGCCAACAGAAAATATGCACAACTTGATTCGTACTGATATCTAGACTGTGCCATGTATTCTGCTGTTGTAGCACGACCCTCTTTTTGTTGGGGAACGTAGCAATAATTCAAAATTTTCTACGCATCACCAAGAGAGGGAGAGGGAGTGCATCTTCATACCCTTTAAGATCGCTAAGCGAAAGGGTCACTAGAACGCGGATGAGGGAGTCGTACTCGCGGCGATTCAAATCGCAGAAGATCTGATCTAACACCGAACGGACGGCGCCTCCGCGTTCAACACACGTAGAGCCCTGGGACGTCTCCTCCTTCTTGATCCATCAAGGTGAGAGGAGAAGTTGAGGGAGTGCTCCGGCAGCACGACAGCATGGTGGTGGAGCTTGCAGTTGTCCTGCAGGGCTTCACTAAGCACTACTGAGGAGGAGGCAGAGTTAGAGAGGGGGAGGGCTGCGCCAGGGGCAAGGGGTGTAGCTCCCATGCGTCTCCCCACTATATATAGGGGTGGAGGGGGCTGGTTTCTTGCCCTCCAAGTCCATTGGGGCGTTGGCAAAGGTGTGAGGAAAGAAATCCCATCATTTCCCTTCCCCACCGATTGTTATCACCCCTTTTTAGGGATCTTGATCTTATCCCTTCGGGATATGATCTTATTCCTTCTAAGGGGAGTTCTTGGTGCGCCTTGACCAGGGGTGTGGGGCCTTGCCCCCACTACCCACGTTCATCTGTGGGTCTCCGGATGCAGGTGGGCCCCACTCCGGAACCTTCTAGAACCTTCCCGGTACAATACCGAAAAATCCCGAACATTTTCCGTTGGCCAAAATAGGACTTCCACTACAAAAAAATACACTTCCGTGATGATACGTGTTTGTCACAGTAGGTCGCGTTTTTTGTCATGCATGTACGTCCATGACAATTTTATGACAGAATCAAGATAGTCATACCTGTTCTGTTGTAGAAGTGTTCCATGAGATTACGAAAATTATCATCACCAAAGTGTCTACTTCCATGACGATAAACCGCCGTCACAGAAGTGCTTTCGTCAAGGGTGACTGACAAGTGGCATCCACCGTAACGGAACACCGTTAAGCTATCGGGTCCGATTTTTGATCCGATAACCCGTTAACAACCCTGACCAATGGGGATTTTCCACTTGTAAAATCATCATTGGCTGCAGGAAACACGTGTCAGCTCACTGTTGGGACATATGTCATCCACTCATTGGACAGAAGGCGCCTATGATACGTCGACATGTGGCACGACCCAACTGAGGCCCATTCCTCTGAAAAGGCCGGCCCGTTTGACTTGTTCAAAATGTGGCGGGCCGGCCCATGGAAAGCCTGTTAAGGGCATGTTCGCATATAGCCCATTTACAGCCCGTTAACTCATGGCCCGTTACGACCTATCTGAATTAGGCCTAGTAGCGTCATCTGGGCCGTCCAATATGATTCCAACCCGTTTTAACTTCTGGCCCATGTATGGCCCATGACGTCTTTCGGCCCCTATGAGGCCCTTTGTAACTTTTGGCCCATTAACGGCCCGTGGTGAAACTGGCCCGTAATGAACAGTGTGTCGCTTCATACACATTAACGGCCCGTGGTGAAACTGGCCCGCAATGAACAATGTATCACTTTAAACCTATTGACAGCCTGTTATTCCGTTGGGCCGTTTCCAGCCCATGCCATCTTTCGGCCTTCTCAGGGTCCATTTATTCTTGGGCACATATCCAGCATTCATTTACTTACGGCCCGTTACTGTCGTTTTCTGCTTGTGGGCCAAATTCAGCCCGAGGTTACGGTCGGCCCGTTTGTGTCCCGTTAATACGTTGGGTCATTTTCATAGCGTCGTCAAATACGGCTGATTAATGACGGCCCATTATGTCGGCTCATAAACGGTCGATTCCAACTTTAGCCCGTTTACGGACATAATGCGGTCTGTTATTGGCCCATGTTTGGCCAACCGATCATACGGCCCATAGAAGGCCCATTGATGATACGGCCCGTAGAAGCCCATTGTGTCTATGGACCGTATAAGGCCCATTGTTTCTACGACCCATAGAAGGCCCATTGTTTCGACGGCCCGTAGGAGGGAAATGGTAACTCCAGTAAATATGTAGCCCATGGTTATTGTGGCCTAGTTTTAAAAAATAGGTTATTGCGGCCACTAGTAAACCACGTGGAAAGAACTGCACTGACTACCAGCAAAGAAATAAATAAGAAAATAAGGAAATAAATAAGAAAGGAACTTACGCTAGGATATCACGACTAGTACACATATTACATCCACTGGGCATCAAAGTTCGCCACCAGTGCAAATATAGGGAACACAACAGCATATAAACACCGCAGCAAAACAATTCCAGAACTGAAACAACTTTAGAAGAGCTCAAGAAACAATATCCTAGGTAACCATAATGCTGGCAAGATGCTTAGGAAGCTCATTAACTTTCTCTTGTTTGGAGCTTAAATCCTTCAGTACTTGCTGTTGCACAAGAAAGTAGGCATTTGAATTCTGCAGGGACTTCCTCAGTCCTTCGGCTTCCTGTCGCATCACATCTGATCGATGTCTTTCAACTTGAAGTTGAGACTCAAGAAGCCGAACTGATTAAGTCAATGAGTTCGAAGAGCTGGTGCCAGCAGTAGTAGCCTGTAACTCGAACACTACATCAAGACAGGACTTTGGGGTTGTCTTAGTGTCTTCAATATAGTTTTTATTAGCTTTCTTGGAGACCAACAAGGATGTCTCACTATCTTGAACATTATCTGCATTACTTATTTTATCATTGCATAATGGGGGTACTCTTCTCCAATATTTTATCCGCGTTCTAAAAGAGAAACAAACAAACAAATCACTTACAATGTAGTATATGAAACTCATTTTGGTAAACCAGTTCAGTAGTAAGGTGGATAGGATAACAGCATGAAACAAACATATATCTATGTAGTATGGTCACTGTATGGTCTATATCATTGTAGTTTATGTTGCTAAATAAAAATAGATACAGATTGAATCATATCTATTTAAGACAAAGCAGCATCACTACAAAAAAATTGAGATACCGTGACAAAAATCCTCGTGACGTTGGTCAACAACATCACAGAAATACCTAATGTGTGACGTCTTGGAGGTCGTGTCACTTATTACTACAGATGGGTGATGATTAATGTCACTAAATTAACTAGGGCACCGAGCACCACCTGGATGCCAATTTCTATGACGTTTTGGTAATTTCTGTGATGAACCTACTAGGGTCACGTATTATTACAAATGTGTGATGCTCTTATTCACCATGTAATGACTAGTAGTAGGATCCTACCGTAGCCGGGGGGGAGGGGGGGGACACATGTTAATGTTGATAGTGGGAGCCGCCATAGTTTCTTTACATGTTATTAAGTGATGCAGTTTTTCTTGTTCAATCAAATATACTCAAACGAAAATAAGTGTTTCGAAGAGTTTGTACCTGCAACCTCCATGGTCTTTTCTAACTTCGTTGCCATTAGGCTAGAGCTCACGTGTTCATTCATACAAAAATGTGCTATCATATCTTTATAATGGTCTAACACCTATACGACATACAGTAGCAAGTTACTATAATTTGTTTAATAGGCGTGCATGAATCGATCACGAGCTATATGGCAATTTGGAAATATTCTAAAACAACAATATTTTACTAGTAAACCATCTTCGAATAGAATTATACAGATGCCGTGCATGCACCATACGATCTTATCTAACCAATGTTACTCTTGACTATATGTGAAAAAACTCAACATGAACTAGAATATATTTTAGTGTTCACGGTTTTTCATGTAGCAATGTAAACATTTTGAAATCACCCTAATGATCACGTTCTCAAATCGTCCAATTGTTGTTTCGGAAGCGAATTTGTGCACACGATGCTGATCGTGGGATTGGTGAGGTGGTCGATTTGCAAGGCCGCGCCTAAAGCCGCCTTAATGTTTTTCTAGTTATTATATTTTTTTGAAAATAATTTGGTATTTCTGTTAAATTATGCTAATTATAAGAAATTGCACATATATTTCACTCTGAAAATAAACCTTCCGTCCACTAAAAATACTTTGACATCCATTTTTCTAAAATTTTGCCCCATTCCCTTAGTGTCCCCACGTGTCAGCCACCCACGCAATTATTTCTTGCTTCTTTTATTCAGCCGTGCGAAACTACCTCTTCCGATTTGTACCTTAACTCCCCACCCCCTCCCCCACAACCGCATCCAGAGGCGAGGCGAGATTGAAGCATCCTCAGGCGTATCCTGCTCGCAGCTGGCCACTCGAACTCCAGCTAGCGCCCAAGCGCTTTCTCCCGGACGGCTGCTCGTCCGCGCTCCCTCAAGCCCCGACCACCATGTGCACTCCTCGCAACGATCAGCCTCCACCCCTGGCCGACCGACATCAGAGCCGCCAGCCTGTACAGGCGACATTAATATCTCGCCTCATCCTTGTCGGCTGTGGTCAGAGGCTCCCGCGTTGACCCGACCATAGCACCAGCACCACCACAATTTCCTCCAAGTCCGGCTCCCACGACCACGCGAACTTCTTCTGGTCGCTAATGGCATTGGGACTTTGGGAGGCTATGACTGATGATCCTAATGACGGCGGCATGGGGTTGTATGCGCGCGACTTGTTGTTCTGGCAGCTCGCCGTCGTCATGGAGGTGGAGCGCCAGGCTCTGGCTAAGGACGGTGGTGGTCATAGATTCTTTCCTTTCTGTTCTGCATAACCTTCCCTTTTTTGTACTAGGTATATTTTTTGAAAATTCTATCTGTTGTGGCCAAAACTGATTGGTCCAGCTTAATTTCTGGGTGTCGTTTTTACTCTTTCTCATGTTAACAGTGGAGGTCCTCTTTGCAGGTTGCGAGGCATATACTCAGATTTAAACTAGAAGATCAAGGTAAGGTAGATCATTGATGTGATTCATTGCGAGTGGGGAAACCACTTACATTGCCTTTCTTTAATTACTTTTCAATGTATTAGGTGCACAATTCTGCGCGGAAATGTTAACGCCCACACGTGTGGGCTGAGACCACTTCGTCCGAACGCCCGCGCTGTCATTAGATGCGTTGCATCAATCTTAAAGCAGGTGCATGAACACGTCAACAAAGAGCGGTCGTGTGGGCTGTTTGGGTCCTCGCCCAACGCTGTCCTCTCCTCGCTCACTCCCACCCTTCTCGTTGACCTCCCCCCTCCCCACACGGAGCAAGTGAGCAGACAGAGAGAGAGAGAGAGGATCCCGGCGATTCAGAGAGGATTCCGGCTCCGTCAGGTGGTCGGCGTCCTCGCCGGCGACCGCGATGGCACTACTCCCCTTCATCCCACCCTAGCGGCCTCCTCCCCCAATAGTCCTCACTGTTTTCACCCCCTTTTCTTCGCCGGATCTGAAGACAGGCTGCCGGCGTCGACCTGCCGTCGTCGCCGAGGTCGGCGGGGTGAGGTCGGGTCTCGTTGTCTCCGCATCGAGCGCGCGTAGCTCCGCCTCGATTTGGCACCGCGTCATGGACGAGGAGCCGACGGAGCAGGGGATGCTTATGGCTGAGCAAGCTACGGGAGTCGTCGGCCCCAACCCAGGCGACGGCGATGGCGCCAATCCCCTCCAACCAGCCCCCGCATCCAGCACGTGGTCGGCAGCGGCGGGGGTGGCGCAGCGCGCATCGACGACGATATGAAGACGCGCACGGTGGATTGCTTGAGGGCGTGGAAGCGCACGGCGTGCCCGGCATCTTAACCTCCCTCGTGCAGCAATTCCCATGGTTGGCGGCAGCGGAGCCGAGGCGGGCCACTACAGAGAGGACTTTCGCCGACGAAAGGACGGCGTCGCGCGTGTGAGGCGGGTCGGAGCAGTGGAGGCGGGCTCGCCGCCGATGCTCTCCTCTAGTTCCTGCCGTCGTCCTGCTTCCCTTGACTCCTCCGTGGTCACCAGCACACCCCCAAGGTGAGCTGCGTCTTACCCCTGCTTCCTTCCCTCAATATCGATATACAGAGGCATTGTGCCCTTTGAATTCGTGGCCGGCGACCGTGGCCGGAGTTGCTACCATTTTTGCCATCTTAATTTTTGAAGAGGCAAGTTAGTTCAGGTGGCACATTTACCCTCATCCAGATGGTATAGTTGCCATGGCAAATTTACATTTGAGCTAACTAAATTGTTTGTCATGTGAAAAAAAGTTACAGATTTGCCATGGCTAAGTAGAGTGTTGGTCATGGAAAAAAATATAGGTTTTTCCATGACATAAATTTAGAACAATTTGCCATGACATGATTTTACAACAATTTGCCATGGGAAAATGTTTAACAAATTTACCACGGATAAAATAGCACAGAGAAATGATGGAAAATATTGCCATGGCAAATACATATTCAAAATTGTCGTGTTATTTTTATCAAAATGTCAAACTTTTTCGTTTTTAGTTGCCATGGCAACTCAACTTTTCAGATTTTCCATGATGTGTTGCCACAGAACTAACAAAAGGGTTGTGTTGCCATGTAAATATATGATGTGTTGCCATGTTTTTCTTTGCAACATGGCAATTTGAGTTCTATGAGAGCATGGCAAATATAGTTTAATATGTTGCCATGTTCATGGCGATTTTTTTGTGTTGTTTCACATACACAGCAACTTAATACCAAAGAAGATGGCAAGCCTTGGTTAAACGCCATGGCAAGTTTGAACATGCTTTTTCCCATCACAATTTTTGTATAATTTCACATTCATGGCAACTGTTTATACATAAGCATGGCAAATTTGATAAAAAAAAACCACAAAAATTTGAATATGCATTTGGCATGGCATTCAAATATACATTTGTTTCCATGGCAAATTTGACAAGTTCTTGTGTTATTTCCGTTACATGGCAAATTAATGACACCAAACATGGCAAAATTTGGTAAAATGCTATGTCAAAATTTGAACATTCCCTTGCCATGGCAACTATTCATCATTTTTGTAATATTTAATTATTTATATTAGCATTCCAAATTTGATAATATAATAGATGTCATATTAGAATATGCATTGCCATGGAAATTCTGATCTTCTTTTCGTGTTGTTTCACAATTTGGCATGACATGATTTTACAACAATTTGCCATGGAAAAATGTTTAACAAATTTACCACGGATAAAATAACACAAAGAAATGATGGAAAATATTTCCATGGCAAATACACATTCAAATTTGCCGTGTCATTTTTATCAAAATGTCAAACTTTTTCATTTTTAGTTGCCATGGCAACTCAACTTTTAAGATTTTCCATGATGTGTTGCCATAGAACTAACAAAAGGGTTGTGTTGTCATGTAAATATATGATGTGTTGCCATGTTTTTCTTTGCAACATGGAAATTTGAGTTCTATGAGAGCATGGCAAATGTAGTTTAATATGTTGCCATGTTCATGGCGATTTTTTTTGTGTTGTTTCACATACACGGCAACTTAATACCAAAGAAGATGGCAATTCTTGGTTAAACGCGATGCCAAGTTTGAACATGCTTTTTGCCATCACAATTTTTGTATAATTTCACATTCATGGCAACTGTTTATACATAAGCATGGCAAATTTGATAAAAAAACCCACAAAAATTTGAATATGCATTTGGCATGGCATTCAAATATACATTTTTTTCCATGGAAAATTTGACAATTTCTTGTGTTATTTCCGTTACATGGCAAATCAATGACATCAAACATGGCAAAATTTGGTTAAATGCCATGTCAAAATTTGAACATTCCCTTGCCATGGCAACTATTCATCATTTTTGTAATATTTCACAAATATTGCAAAATTATTTATATTAGCATTCCAAATTTGGTAAAAAAATCCATGGCATATTAGAGTATGCATTGCCATGGCAATTCTGATCTCCTTTTCGTGTTGTTTCACATAGACGACAATTTAATTACACAAAGATGGCAAGTCTTGATAAAATAGCATGGTTAGTTTTGAACATGCTTTTGCTATGGCAATTTTTATTATTATTACACAATCATTGCAATTTTGGTAATATACCACGTCAATTTTTAGCATGCTTTTGCCATGGCAACTATTGATCATTTTTGTATTTTTTTCACATTCATGCTAATTTTTTTATATTAGCATGGAAAATTTGATTAAATATTCCATGGCAAATTAGAATACGCTTTTGCCATTGCAATTTTGATCTTTGTTTTCATGTTGTTTTATATACACGGCAATTTAATTAAACAAAGATGGCAAGTTTTGATAAAATGCCATGGAACATGTTTTTTGCCATGGCAATTTTTGATATGTTTTTATTATTATTATTTCACAATAATGGCAAAGAACTCATATATAAGCATGGCAGTTTTCACAAAAAGTCCCACGGTAAATTTGTATATGCATTTGCCATGGAAATTTTAATCTTTTTTGTGTTGTTTGATTGGCACGGAAAAACATAAACAAATTTGTTAATCCATTTTTTTCTGCCATGTGATACATATGCAAATTGCCATGGTATATAGAACACTTTTTCAACAAAGTTGCCATGCCTCATGGCAAATATAGCCTATGCATCATGGAACTATATAGTGTATGGATGATGATCTATAGAACAATTTAGTTCATGTCATTTTCTGAAACATATTCTTTCTGCCATGACAATTCAATATGTTTTGGTAAACCCTGCCATTTTTGTAAAAAGTAACATGATGGCAAGTCGTAAATGTAGCGACAACTTTTCTGGAAATTCACATAGTTTTTCCTACTTTTAAAGTTGTTGGATGGCATCGTAGTCTTTTTTTGTGACGGAAAAAAATCTAGGCTTTTTTTCTTTACTAAGCTTGTAGGGCCCAATACAGAAAAGGCACAGAGGGCCGATAGGATGGACGTTTGGGTGGTGGCAGCGATGCGGGCGGGGAGAGCGATCGTCATTCGTTCGGTCCAGCTGCCTTCTTGCCACACGTGTGGGCAGTCCAATGTTCGCCCACACAACATCGTGTGGGCTGCCTGCCGGTATGCCACACAGAGTCGTGTGGTCGGGTGGGCATTATGCCACACGTGTGGCAGTTATCGGGACCCATATTTTCTGAAAATTCTATCTGTTGTGGCCAAAACTGATTGGTCCAGCTTAATTTCTGGGTGTCGTTTTTACTCTTTCTCATGTTAACAGTGGAGGTCCTCTTTCCAGGTTGCGAGGCATATACTCAGATTTAAACTAGAAGATCTAGATAAGGTATATCAATGATGTGATTCATTGCGAGTGGGGAAACCACTTACATTGCCTTTCTTTAATTCCTTTTCAATGTATTAGGTGCACAATTCTGCGCTGAAGTTTATTTTCAGCTACTCTTCTAGACCAATTATATATGACACAACACCCTGTACTAATAACACTGTTATGAATGTACTCCCTCCGTTCCGATTTACTCGTCGTGGTTTTAGTTCAAATTTGAACTAAAACCACAACGAGTAAATCCGAACGGAGGGAGTAGATGTTATTACTTCGCTCTTCCAAACATTTAGTAACTTTACTCACTAGTAGAAAAAGGGGCAAATCTAAGACACATTAGTGTCGGTTTGATTTTGAGCCACTAATGTATCCATTAGTGCCGGTTCCAACGGCTAGCCGGCCGCTCTCATTAGTACCGGTTCGTGGCGAACCTTTAGCACCGGTTCGTGCCACGAACCGGTATTATAGAGAGTGGTGGCAGGATGTTCTCAGTCTGGGGCCCCTCCAGCACCTTTAGTACCGGTTCGTGGGACGAACCGGTACTAAAGATCATCGTACTTAAAACCCTTCGTCCACCCGATCTCGCTCTGTTCTTCCCCTTTCCCCTCACTTCCTCTGTTCTTCCCCTCTCTTCCTCGAGCTCATCATAAATTTTGCCCAAAATTTGTCAAGATTTGAAGGCCCCCATCCATTCAAATGATTACAAAGGTTAGCAACTTTGTCCTTTCATCTCTCATTGCTAGATTAGCTCTTGCAATGCTTTGTATAGTGATTATTTTGTGAGTTTAGTAATTTGGGAGGAATTATATGTGCTAGTATTTTATTTTTATGCAATTTGAGGTCAAAAATAACACTTAGTTTGCATATGTAGGTGTGGTTTACTTAGTGCCTTCTAAATCTCCGTCGTAACCACCGTCGATTGCCCGCACAGTCCCGTCGCCGGTACCACCTTGTGGTGAGGCTCTTGTTCATGAATGTTCTACATTACCAAATTGATGTTTGTGTGATTTGGATATATAGTTACTCGTATAATTATCTTAACGGTACGTTGTTTGTTATACATAGTGCCATGGTTTTGATATCCGTCCCCATCGGCCCTCGTCCTTGTTATGATTCGGACGTGGTATATTCTCTTTTAAAACTAGTTGTTGCATTTTGTGTTTATGACAAATTATGCCCATCAAGTTGACATAGATATTTTTATCTAGGAGGTATGTGAACCGGAAATTCCAAAGCGCCACATAGTTCTTTCAAGGAAAAGAAACATCGTAGGAGTGGATGAAAAGACAGACATGTCAGATGATTATGAAAAGTTTGATGAAATTGCTCCATTCACATTGAATATCTACCCGAGCATCCAGTTAAATGATCAAGATTTTCCATGGCTACGGCGCAAAGGGACACACACGAAGAAAAAGTTTCACACCCAAAGTGGGATGTGATCGGCTTCACTATCATCACTTTCTTCTATGTTTCACACCCAGGGAGGGAATCTCTGTAATAGTTAGGGTAGTTATGTGTTTTGGCATTTGAAACGCGGAGAAATTTTATGTGCAAACAAATTATTTCATGCATTTACTAATTTTATGTGAAAGACATGTGTTTTGGCATATGAAATTGGATGCACTTCGTGTACAAAATGGACAATCTCTTTCGAAGTATCAGGATTTTGGACGAAAACTCATCTGTTACAAAGGCATTTCATTTTTTAAATAACCTATGCATTACCAAATTGAATATAATGATAAAGCACACTAATATTAAACATAAGAGAAAAGAATCACTTAAAAATCTTTTTTCAAAGTTAAGTTATGCACAAACTAGTGATTCACACAAATTTCAAATAATTCAAAATTTAAACTATTCAAATTTGAAAACTACCGGCACTAACAAAAAGTTTGTAATTTTTTGTACCTAAAGCAAAAATATTCACAAATAAACTCTAAATACAGAAAAAACAACTCAAAAATAAATAAAACAAAAATAAATAAAGAAAAAAATTAAGAAAAAAAAGCCCGCCTACTAGGCCAAAGCGGCCTGCATCCGACTAGAAACCCAACCTTTTGTTGGGCCAGGATGCTGAGCCATAGCTCTAATAGGCCTGAGCAACCTGAGCAGGTAGGCCCAGTAGGCCTGCTTAGGAAAGGAGCTCGAGAGAGCTACCGCACTAGGGCTTATAAACCAGTGCGGTAGCCCCTCGGCTAGCGAGGTGGGACTAAACTTTCTTTATTAATAAAAAAAAATTCTGGAAACTTAAACTTTGGTTTTTTGGATTTTCCTTTGATTTCAGAACCTTTCTTCCCTTTATCTTTATGGAGTTTTTAGCTCAAGTGAAAAAAACTTCCCAATTTTATTGGACTCTTTTACCCTCTCAAATAAAACAATTCTTTTATCAGTAGGATTATTTATATAATTATTCTTTCCCTTAGCTTTATTTCTCCAAAAGTGTTTTTCATAAGTTTAGGATCCCATTTGCACTGCAACCCTTTTATAAATTCATTAAAAAATTCCACCAAAATTTGGAGATGTCATGTGATGTCACCAAACCACTTTTATACAGAAAAATATTTCATTCATTGAATATTTTGAGTTCTACACCTGATTTTCAAATCTGGTCCAGTGGGTAGTTTTGCACTACAACCTATTTAAATATTTCTTTAAAACTTCTACCAAAATTTTGGGATGTCAGTAGGAGCATATTAGTCAATTTTATGCAAAAAGCCAGCTTTGTTCTTTGAAAAATTTGAGTGAATCAACCTCATTTCCATTCTGGTCCAACTTGAGGATTTGTACAGCAACCACCATTTTAGTTGCTCCTCTATCCATGATTCCTTTTCCTACTTGTAGTCCTCCCTGCTAAACCCCTAAGTCCAGGAGCATGCACCCATTGGATCATTTTTGGATCATGAAGTAATGCCATTTACCTCCTGTCCAGAATTGAAGTTTTGCAAAACTTGCACTAGCAAGTTTGTGCTTTCGACAAACTAACCTCACCACCCTCTCATCCATCTAAAGAGACCCCACTCTGGAAGTTTTGGCCACACCAAGAACTACGTAGGTGCGTATGGCATTTTGTCAAACACCTTGAGTGCATGAACAACTTTGACATGACTTTTGTCATTGCACTGTGAACTTGCACGTCTGGACAAACTAGCATGTCCACTAAACTCCCAGCTACTCCTAACACATGTCTGCTAAGTGCCAGCCTCACCCAAGCTTTGTGGCATGCACTGGCATTTCGCCGAGCACCTGGTGAGCGTGCTCTGGGCAAGCCCAGAGCGCGAGTTTTGCACGTGCCACGCCCGAGCCGCCGCGTCGCGCCCCTGGTTTGGCCCACACTGCATAGCCGCGCCACACACTCCCCCTCTCACCAGAACGCGCCAAGCAGCCCCTCGCCACTTCTCTGGCAAGCCAGGAGCTAGCCACCACGGCCGCCCGACAACCCCTGCTCAGGTCGGCGCCGCCCGAGCCTCTCCCGCTCGCCACCTGCCCCCTGGAGCAGCGCGAGCTCATCCACAAGTGCGTCCACTAGCGCTCGTCGCCGCCACGACGCCCTAGCTACAGAATAGCGGTCGTCGGCTACCTTATCCGCGGCCACCGATGGAACCGACCCCGATCGCCTATTTAAGAAGCCCCGAGCTCGTCCCCGCACTTAGGCAACCTCAAATCACTCCCCAATTTTCCCTGTGGCAGCCAATCGACCCGGAGAGGTCTTCTTCCCCATCTCCGGCAACCGAAGCCGCCGCCACTGCCCCAGCCATTCCGGCGCCACCAGGGCCTCCCCCTTTCCACTCTCTTCACCAGGAGCCCCCTCTCCCTCTCGTGAGTCCATCCCCTACTCATTCTTGATCGGGACTCGCCGCGGGCGAAAACCAACTTTACCCGACGGCCACCCACTAGTGCAGAACCGGGCAATAGCACCGGTTCGTAAGGCCCTTTAGTGCCGGTACCATAACCGGCACTAAAGTGTGGGCACTAAAGGACCCCCCCCCCTTAGTACCGGTTCAGCACGAACCGGTGCTAAAGGGAAACCACGTGTCACGAGCCAGCTCGAGGGCTCGAGCCCTTTAGTACCGGTTGGTAAGACCAACCGGTACTATAAGGTGTGGGGGGGTTGTTAGTTGTAGGAGTTCTGTTTCAGTTAAGTTGGGGTTTCCATTGTAATTCTTTTGGTTGCGGGTAGTTTACGATACTACACATGGTACACGTTATTCATATATATATATATATATATATATATATATATATATACATATATATATATATATATATAAATAGAATTTCTAGTAGAACCAATCATGCATATATATATCATCAATGTCTCACAAACCATCATATCAATTAATTCACACATACACACATGTATAGCTATATACAATTTCTCCTACATATGCATGTTGCTTTCGGAGCCAGTGGCATTAGCCTAATTGGTGCCTTCGGAGCACGATGGGGGCGGTAGCGGGTTATAGTATTCTGACTTCTTATTTATGACCTGGTAGAGCAAAAATCACGCTATTTCCTCTTGAAGTTCTTCTCTGGCGCTCCGTTTCTAGGAGCTTCTCCCGCACATCTGTGAACTGTTAAGAAGGAGATCAATATTCATGTGTATTAGTTGTGTGACTAGATATCGATAATGGTGTAAAAATTGTGAATAGTGTTTTGCAAGCGTACCCATTCCTGTCTTTGAGATCTGCTCCTTTCGGACGCCATCATGCGAATGTTCTCGCAAACGCAGAATGCACACAGATCAGTCCCCTCGCTACCGCTTCGTGGCCTTTACGAGAATGGAATTTGATCAGATAATAATTAATCAAGCATGATAATTAAAGAGATGGCAGCTAGCTAGCTAGCTAGTACTACTTAAGCTTTTTTTTCCATTCTCCTGGGGTCACGCTGATGAACCTTGCCCAAGCCCTGCCCGCCGACAAAGAAAATGAATAAAGGGGTTATTAAATAGTTCATATCATGAAAAATGACGAACTAAATAGGCCGAGATATATAGTTAATAATGATTGAAATTACCTGTTGACTATCCCAAACAAGATGTTATAGTCAGTTTTTTCTTTGAGTAGTGAGTCCAAGATTTCAGCTGTTCGGCATCAACTTTAATGATACACAAGACCCGATTGAAATCTGCATGCACACACGCTTTGCATTTCTTAATTAAGCGGGCATATGTAAGCAAAAACATGTAGCTAGCTAGTAGGCAAAAACAGAGAATTTGTAGTACAAGACAGTGTGACTCACTGGAAGTTTTATGGAAGTAGTATATCTTCACTGTATTTGAGGCACTTCAAGAACTCTAGCATGTTGTCCTCTACATCCTTTTGATGACGTGCATTTATTTTCCATGTGTATTCATTAACGGTGTTTGGGTCAATGAACCCAATGCCAAAGCGTCCACCTTTTCTCATTTCATATATCTTCATCCCGCATATCATACCACAGCAAAGACTATAGTGAGGATAATTACAGGTAATGATTGATCAAAAGGATAACTAAAGCTAGCTTGAGACTTAAATTACAGAAATAAATCACTTACGAGACAATAGCAACGACGATAGATTTGTCGAGTGCGTCCCGATTGTATAACTGAAACATTTGAGAATACTCAGCGGACACAGCTTTCTCATGGAATTAATGCTCCTCCTTGACATTCACCATGAGGGACAATCGATCGGAAATCTTGGTAATGTTCATGTACCATTGATGCAATTCATACATTCTCGTTGGGAGGTTCTTGACCTTGCAGCTCGACAAAAGGTTGGCCGGACATATTTCCGTTTTATTTCATCCTCTCTAAGCACGGGCATGGGCTCGATCTCGAGGAGTTGTCCAACAGTGATTTTGAGAACTTCAGCCTGCATTATATGGTCCTCCGTTATTACCACATTGCCCACCTCAGAACGTAAACTGTTTGCCCACAATAATATTGGGCGCGTCACATCACGTGTTGTTGGCATAACAAGCGAGGGATCGATTGCACTTTGTTCTCCCAAATTGGGGAATGGTTTTCCCGAATTTTTGACAGCTGCTTCTTGTTTGCTCGATCCCGAGCTCGCCTCCTTACGTAGACGTGCTCGATTTAACTTCCTGATGTGGCGCTCATAGTCTGTGTCAACAGGCTTGGGAGCTGGTGGTTGAGCCATACGAATGAAGTGGTCAATCGTTTCCTCAGGCACTTTCTCCCTTGCCGGCGGTGGCGATTTCGGTGCAAAATGGGCTTCCACCTCGGACTTCGATATGGCTGCAATTTCCTCCTCGGACCAGTCATAAGACCTCTGTGGAAGAGGCGTGAGGCTTGGACCATATTTATATCGCTTGCCTCCGCCTGTACTTCCTATACTACCTCGACTCGTAGCGCTACGCACCATAGCTGCGGGGTGTCTCTTCTGCGATTGCCGAGGCGGCGGAGACTCCGGTGACGGGCTGAGTTGGACGAGGAGGAGTGGCCGCTGAAGCTGTGCGGACTTGGAGGAGGAGTGGCACGAGGTTGTGCTTGGGACTTGGAGGAGGAGTGGACGTCTGGCTGTGGGCGGACTTGGAGGAGGAGGAGTGGCACGACACTTTGCGGACTTGGAGGAGGAGTGGCCTGACACTTTGCCGGACTTGGTGGACTTGCAGGAGCGGGAGACTGCTGACTCGGTGGCGGACTTGACGAGGAGTCGGATGACGCGATGTCGGTGGCCTTCGAAAGATGATGCAATCCTTTTTCCATAGGATGATACCATGGTTGGCGTCTCCGAGAAAGCGCTCGTCGTCACCTCCAGGAATGTCAAGCTCTAGCCCCGAATATGGGTGCACCACCTCGTCAACCATGACATGAGCATAGCCCTCTGGAATCGGGATACAATGGTAGGTTGCTTTGGGGGTAACTTGAAATGCAACGCCGTCCGCCGCCTTCATGGATATGTTCTTCATTTTGACGTGTAGCTCGCAGCTAGTGTTCTCCGTGATGTCATCCACGGGGTATCTACCCAGCATTCCGTCGTCCGGGCGGAACCCACGCTGCTTCTCGGCATGGATGGGGCGGTGCTATCCAATGCTGGATCATTCGCTAGCTGCTGTAGCTGCCGAGACCCGTTCTTTGGGTAAGTGAGTCGATCTGCTCCTCGCCGCTGGAATTTGACTACCAATTCCGCTTGACTTGCTTCTAGGCCTTGAAGGCGTTCATAGTCCCGCTTCCTCTGCTCCTCCTCCATCTTCCTCTTATTCTCCTCTGCAATCTTCTTTCTCGCACGGGTTACGTAGTCGGTGTTCGGTCTGAAAACCCCTCATACCACGGAATAGCGCCCTTGCCTCGTGTTCTTCCCGGGTGTTCAGGATTTCCCAGGGCACGCGTAAGCTCGTCATTCTCTCTGTTGGGCTGGAACACCCCCGATCGTGCCTCTTCTATTGCAACAAGTATTGCATCATCGGCTCCCTTCAGACTTGCCCTCGTCGAAACATTGCTTGTCTTCGGGTCCAACTCCCCCCCATGCGCATAGAACCAAGTCCACGACCACGGGGGCCAGCTCTTAGTAACCGGAGTGGCACCGTGCATCCTCCATCTCTTCCTCAGACTTATCCCACTTAGGCATTGCCACCGCATAGTCACCGCCCCAGCTTATGGAACTTATCCTTTTTTCGGCATTCTTCTTGTTTATTCTCGACCGTTCCTTAGCTAATTCCGAATCCTTGAATTTCACGAAATCGTCCCAATGAGCACGTTGGTTCTCTAGTGTTCCCTCGAATACTGGAGTCTTCCTTCCTCCCTTGACGTACTTGTCCCATTCACGATTCTTGTGGTTCTCGAATGCAACCGCCATCTTCCTAAGAGCAGCGTCCTTGACTCTCTGCACATCTGCTTCTGTGAAATGATCTGGTAGGGTGAAATGTTCCATGAGAGTATCCCAAAGCAGATCTTTTTGATTCTTGTCGACAAAAGTAACATCTGGACATGGAGCAGCGTCCTCTTTGCCTTTTTGTCCTTTGTCTTTTGCTGGCTCTCTCCATTCTCGAAGGGAGATCGGAGTTGGTCCTTCACAAGAACTCCGTGACCGACGAATGAACTTGTCCGCAATCTTCTTAGGCGCTAATGGTTCGCCATTAGGTCTGACCGCCTCGATATTGTACTTTATGCCCTCCTTCAACTTTTTGTTCGGGCCTCGTTTCGTCCTTTTGCTCAAGATTTGCTCGATCCGGATGGCTGAAAGAACAAAGATCGATTCGTTAATATATCTTCAAGTCATTTAAAACATGTGATGATCACCAGATACCTTCTTATATAAATATATATACCTCGCCGGTCTTTGTTGTTTCAGGATCAACACGTTCTTCGTCATCGTCATAATCGTAGTTCATGACTTCATCAATTCAGTCGTCGCGATCGAATATCATATCACCCTCTCCGGTGTTGTTTAGAAATTCGGAGCCGTCATAATCTTCTTCATTCTGATTATCATCTGGCCCGCGTGTCATATCGAACATGGTCTGCTCTCCCTCTCTGTTGGTATTGTTTGCCATAGCTTTTATTTAACTAATTCAAAAGAAATATAAAACAATTTAGTATTCAAATTACATCGTCTCGAATAATAGATATAATCTCGAATACTTCGTGTAGAATAATAGATATAATCTCGAATACATTGTCTCGAATAATATATAATATTGAATAGTACATCACTGGCTAGCTAATTAAAGATCGAATACTACAGAAGAATCTAGGACACTCGCGGTTCCTGCGTCGCGGGCGGTGGACACCCAAATGGAAGGAACCCTCACAGGATCATAGCTAAAGTGAGATCCCTGAAGATACTGCCAGGTATTGGAGAACCTGTCGCCCTCTAACGCAACCATGTAGCGATGGACGTGCTCGTCCTCCTCCCTGACACGTCGACGTACCTCCTCCGGCGGGCCGGGTCCTCCCCACCAAACTGGCCCACGCGAACGCCACCAAACGAGATCAGGTCGACGACGGGACCCGGGCCGGTTCCTCATCAAGCGGCGCGCCTCCAGGCAGCACCTCCCGGTGCCAGCCGGCGGAGCCCAGTCCGGACATGGGTCGGTTGGGCGTCGTCATGACGGGTCGACGGCGAGGATGCGGTCCGGCATCGTCGAGAACAAATACTAGCTATATGCCCACAAAAAGTAATATTTTTTTAATGATTGGATTTTGATAACTAAAATTTCTAACATTTCTACTATTTCAAAAATCTATATACTATTTGATACTAATTAAGCATCTAACTCTAAAAACAGAAAACACTACTTCTATACTTACATTAATATACTAAAAAACAATATTATATAAAAAATTTCCATACTAATTATAAACTTATTATATCCATCTAACATGCATTCATACATATATAATAGTGAAAAAATAATAATCTAAATAATCTAAACTAATTAAATATAAATACGTATATACTAATATATACATGCATTAATTCATACATATGTGTGTGTGTGTTCATAATGCTTGTGTGTGCGTGTGTGTATGGGCTCGGGAGGGCGGCGCCATGGTGGCCTGGGCGAGAGAGGGGTTAGAGGGGAGAGCTCACAGCGGGCGACGGCGACGGCGAGGCGACGGCAGGCGACGGCCGAGCGTGACCGGGCAGCGACGCTGGGACGGCGACGGGACGGGACGGGGCCAAGACGGAGACGAGGGCGGCGACGGGACGGGCGGCGACAGGACGGGGCGGCGACGGAGACGAGGGCGGCGACGGGACGGGGCGGCGATGGAGACGAGGGCGGCGACGGGACGGGGCGAAGGACGGAGACGACGGAAACAGAGGAAGAAACAGAGGGGAACGAATTTTCAAGTGTTGTATATATAGAAGGCACCTTTAGTACGGTTGGAGCCACCAACCGGTACTAAAGGCCAGTTTTCAGCCAGCCCAAGCGGCGGAAGCGACCCCTTTAGTACCGGTCGTGGCACAAACCGTTACTAAAGGCCCCCTTTAGTACCAGCTTTGTGCCACGACCAGCATTAAAGGTCTCAAGGCTGCCACCCCAAAGTTTAGTCCCACCTCGCCGGGCGAAGGGCAGCCAGACTGGTTTATAAACCCAGCCGCGGCTACCACTTGAACTCCTCTCAGATAGCAGGCTTGTGGGCCTAAACTCTGCGCGCTGCCCTGTGAGTCTGATGGGCCTTTAAGACCTGTAATTACACACCTGTGGCCTATCAGGCCCACAGGGCAGCGCCCCAATTTTTTTATATTTTTTTCTTTTCTGCTTTATTTTCTTCTATTTATTTTTGTGTAGTTTTTTGTATAGTTTTTTCTTTTCTGTTATATTTATTTTCTTCTATTTATTTGTGAGTAGTTTTTCATCTAGTTTGCCAAAATTCACCATTTTCAGAGTTCATTTTGTAGTGATTTTCAATTTCACGGTAATTTTGTAAACGATTGAAAAATAGCAAATATAATTTTTTTTTCTTTTCTGCTTTATTTTTTTTTCTATTTATTTCTGAGTAGTTTTTTCATTTCTGCTATATTTATTTTCTTCTATTTATTTTTGAGTAGTTTTTTTTACATAGTTTTTTTTTCAGCTATAGTTTTTCTTTCTTTTCTGCTATTTTTTCTTTTCTGCAAAACTTGATGGTCAAAGTCTGGAGTTATAACTTAAAAAAAAGAAATGTCGACGTGCAATTAGTTTTTGGGTGCGAAACACAGAAGAAAGTGATGATAGCTAGTGAAGACGATCACATCCCAGATCTTTGGGTGTGAAACTTTTTCTTCGCGTGTGTCCCTTTGCGCCGTAACCATGGAAAATCTTCATCATTTAACGGGATGCTCGGGTCAATATTCATTGTGAATGAAGAAATTTCATCAAACTTTTCATAATCTTCGACTTGTCTGTCTTGTCATCCACTCCCACGATGTTTCTCTTCCCAGAAAGAACTATGTGCCGCTTTGGCTCATCGTACGATGCATTCGCTTCCTTATCTTTTCTTGTTCTTGGCTTGGTAGACATGTCCTTCACATAGAAAACCTGTGCCACACCATTGGCTAGGACGAATGGTTCGTCTGCATACGCAAGATTGTTGAGATCCACTGTTGTCATTCCATATTGCGGTTCTCCCATTACCCCGCCTCGTGTCATATTGACCCATTTGCACCGAAACAAAGGGACCTTTAAACCACGTCAATAGTCAAGTTCCCATATGTCCTGTATATAACCATAATATGTTTCCTTTCCCGTCTTGTTTTCTCGCATCAAAGCGGACACCACTGCTTTTGGTTGGTGCTCTTCTTATCTTGGGCGATCGTGTAAAATGTATTACCATTTATCTCGTACCCTTTGAAAGTCATTATATTCGAAGATGGTAATCGGGACAGCAAGTACGGGTAATCTTCAATAGAGGTTTCATGCATGGTGCGGTTCGCGCAACTAGCTGGCGAAACTCCTGGTTTGTTCACGTGTAATCCGGTCATCGGACCGCTCCGGGTGTTTGGAGCGTAGCAAATTCTTGTGTTCATCCATATACGGAGCCACCAAGGCGGAATTCCGTAGAAGCTGTAGTGTGCTTCGGTGAGAGAATGTCCGTCCATACATATTATTTGTTCCCTCCTAGCGTGCCTTTTCCATCTAGTACGCGCCCTTATGCCGCGATTCAGAACACCAATCGGCTTAAGGTCAGGAATAAAGTCAATACAAAACTCAATAACCTCCTCATTTTGATAGCCCTTGGAGATGCTTCCTTACGGCCTAGCACGGTTATGAACATATTTCTTTAAGACTCCCATGAACCTCTCAAAGGGGAACATATTGTGTAGAAATACAGGACCCAAAACGTTAATCTCTTCAAGATAGGTGAACTAGGACGTGCGTCATGATGTTGAAGAAGGATGGTGGGAACACCAACTCGAAACTGAGAAGACATTGCACCAAATCATTTTGTAACCTTGGTATGATTTCTGGAGCGATTACCTTCTGAGAGACTGCATTGAGAAATGCACATAGCTTCGCAATGGCTAATCGAACGTTTTCCGGTAGAAGCCCCCTCAATGCAACCGGAAGCAGTTGCGTCATAGTCACGTGGCAGTCATGAGACTTTAGGTTCTGGAACTTTTTCTCTGCCATGTTTATTATTCCCTTTATATTCGACGAGAAGCTAGACGGTACCTTAATACTGAGGAGGCATTCAAAAAGATTTCCTTCTCTTCTTTGGTAAGAGCATAACTTGCTTGACCCTGATATATGTCGTCTTCTCCGTGCATACGTTGCTGGTCCTCCCATGCCTCAGGTGTATATTTTGTCTTCCCATACACGCCCAAGAAGCCAAGCAGGGTCACGCAAAGATTCTTCGTCACGTGCATCACGTCGATTGCGGAGCGGACCTCTAGGTCTTTCCAATAGGGCAGGTCGCAAAATATAGATTTCTTCTTCCACATGGGTGCGCGTCCGTCAGCGTCCTTTGGAATAGGTTGTCCGCCAGGACCCTTTCCAAATATCACCTTCAAATCCTTGACCATATCATGTACATCAGCACCAATACGGTGGCGAGGCTTCGTCCGGTGATCCGCCTCACCTTTGAAATGCTTGCCTTTCTTTCTTACGGGATGCCTGCTCGGAAGAAATCGACGATGTACCAGGTACACATTCTTCATACAACTATTAAAATATATACTGTCGGTATCATCCAAACAGTGCATGCATCCGCGGTATCCCTTGTTTGTCTCTCCTGAAAGGTTACTGAGAGCAGGCCAATCATTGATGGTCACGAACAGCAACGCCTTTAGGTCAAATTCTTCCCCCATGTGCTCATCCCATGCACGTACACCTGTTCCATTCCACAGTTGTAAGAGTTCTTCAACTAATGTCCTTAGGTACACATCAATGTCATTGCCGGGTTGCTTAGGGCCTTGGATGAGCACTGGCATCATAATGAACTTCCGCTTCATGCACAACCAAGGAGGAAGGTTATACAAACATAGAGTCACAGGCCAGGTGCTATGGTTGTTGCTCTGCTCCCCAAAAGGATTAATGCCATCTGCGCTTAAACCAAACCATACGCTCCTTGCGTCATCTGCAAACTCCTTCCCGTACTTTCTTTCGATTTTTTCTCCACTGCGACCCGTCAATTTGGTACTCTCAACTTTCCGTCTTTCTTACGGTCTTCTACGTGCCATCGCATCGCCTTGGCATGCTCTTTGTTTTGGAACAACGTTTCAACCGTGGTATTATAGGAGAATACCACATCACCTTGGCAGGAATCTTCTTCTGGGCGCTCGCCCTCGACATCACCATGCTCATCGCGGCTGATCTTATAGCGCAATGCACCACATACCGGGCAAGCATTCAAATCCTCGTACTCACCGGTAGAGGATGCAATCATTAGGGCATGCATGTATCTTACGCACCTCTAACCCTAGAGGGCAGACAGCCTTCTTTGCTTCAGACGTACTCTCGGGCAATTCGTTGTCCTTTGGAAGCATATCCTTTATCATTACCAAAGAACTTTCCATATCCCTTGTCAGATACACCATTCTATGCCTTCCATTGCAGCTTTTCCAGTGTGGTGCCCAGCTTTTTCTTGTCACCTACGCAATTCGGGTACAACAATTTTTTGTGATCCTCTAACATGCGCTGCAACTTCTTCTTCTCCAAATCACTTGCGTAGTTTCTCTTTGCATCAGCAATGGCCCGACCTAGAACATCAACGGGCTCATCTGATGCCTCTTCTTCAGTTTCTTCCCGCATTGCAGGCCCAGCTTCTTCCCGCATTACCGGCTCAGCTTCTTCCCCCATTGTTGTATCATCGTATTCAGGGAACCCATGGCCAGGATAGCTGTCGTTGTCCTCTTCCTCTTCATTGTCTTCCATCATAACCCCTCTTTCTCCGTGCTTGGTCCAAACATTATAGTGGGGCATGAAACCGGACTCAAACAGTGGACGTGAATGGTTCTTGACGAGAGTAATTGCGACCATTCTTACAGCCGGCACATGGACAAGGCATAAAACCATCTGCCCGCTTGTTTGCCTCGGCCATAGCGAGAAAAGTATGCACGCCCTCAACGAACTGGGGAGAGCATCGGTCATCGTACATCCATTGTCGGCTCATCTTCATTACACAACACCGAATAGACCAAATTAATACAAGTTCATACATAAAGTTCATACAACACTTAAATGCAACAAACAAATAACTCCCTAGCTAAAGCATTTAAATGCAACAACAAATGCGATCAAGATCGCAACTAAGGTAACAATTGATCCAACAGCATAATGATACCAAGCCTCACTATCGATGGAATATTTTCTAATCTTTCTAATCTTCAAGCGCATTTTCTCCATCTTGATCTTGTGATCATCGCGACATCGGCAACATGCAAATCCAATTCCATCTTCTCCCCTCAATTCTTTTCAATTTTTCTTTCAAGTACTGCTTTTCTCTTTCAACTAAATTTAACCTCTCGACAATAGGGTCGGTTGGAATTTCCGGTTCACATACCTCCTAGATAAAAATATCTATGTCAACTTGATGGGCATAATTTTTCATAAACACGAAATGCAACAAATAGTTTCAAAAGAGAATATACCACATCCGAATCATAACAAGGACGAGGGCCGACGGGGACGGATATCAAAACCATGGCACTATGTATAACAAACAACGTACGGGTAAGATAATTATTATACGAGTAACTATATACCAAATCACACAAACATCAATTTTTATATAAAATTTCATGAACAAGAGGCTCACCACAAGGTGGTGCAGCGTGACAGAGACAGTGCGAGGCGATCGACGGTGGTTACGACATAGATTTAGAAGGCACTAAGTAAACCACACCTACATATGCAAACTAAGTGTTATTTTGACCTCAAATTGCATATAAATCAAATACTACCACATATAATTCCTCCCAAATTACTAAAACCCACAATTAATCACTATATAAACCAATGCAAGAGCTAATCTAGCAATGAGAGATGAAAGGACAAAGTTGCTAACCTTGGTGATCATTTGAATGGATGAGGGCCTACAAATCTTGACAAATTTGGGGCAAATTTTGTGATGAACTCGAGAGGAAGAAGGGAACAACAGAGGAGAGGGAGAGGGGAAAGGGGGAAGAACAGAGTGCAGGTGGACGAAGGATTTATATAGGACGACATTTAGTACTGGTTCGTGCCACGAACCGGTACTAAAGGTGCTGGAAGGGACCAATTCTGACAACATCCTTCCACCACTCTCATTAGTACCGGTTCGTGGCACGAACCGGTGCTAAAGGTTTGCCACGAACCGGTACTAAAGAGCTCCTCCCGGCTAGCCGTTGGAGCCGGCACTAATGGACACATTAGTGCCGGTTCTGTTACAAACCGGGACTAATGTGTCTCACATTTGACCCTTTTTCTACTAGTGACCGTCCGCTGCAGAGCTCGCCACCGGCAGCTCCGTCCACCCCAGAGACCAAAGCGACCACCGGAGTGACCTCCTCAGACCCCAGAGCCCGCGGGTGACCTCTATTTCTCGAACGGAGCCGCCGTTCGCGGGCAAGCGTCGCCGGAGTTCCGCCCCCTCTCGGGCAGAGGAAGAGGAGGGAAGGTGGACTAGTCAAACCTGACTAGTGGGCCACCTGGACCCACTGTCAGTGACTCCCCTCGCGGTCCACGCTGGATAAGTGGAAACGTATTTCCAGAATACGCCTTCGACGTGGTCAGTTCGAATTTTTTTTCTTTTTTTCTGTTTTATTTTAAAAACATATTTTGACCAAAACTTTGACTGTCTATAACTTTTTAAATAAAACTCCAAATGAGTTGATTCTTTTTCCTACCTCTCTCAAATATTGTCTAGTGTATTTTAAGATTTATTTGAAAATCTTTCAGACAACTTTTTTGTGCTGTTTTGGAAATGTGTATTGATTCAAAAATATTTTTAAATAGGATTTTGGAGAGAGAGGAGAAAACTTTCAAAAGTTTTGGAGTGCACCCTGCCTTTCCACACCTTGAAGGCAAGCATCCTGAACCCTGGCATAATATTTTTGGTGTGAGGGTTGACACAATTATAACACTACCTTATTTCGGAAAACTCGTTATATTTTATGTGGTGATACGATCATTTGCATGAATGCATATTGGAGATTCCTTGCTGTTGAAAATGGATATACATGTGATGGAAATCACCCTCGCATGCCTTGCATGCATGCCGGAAAGAAGTCCGGGAAAGCCTCTGCCTTGGGTAGGCGTGAGCTTGCCCCCGGTCTCCGTTGGGACGGCTATGTCGGTATGGCATAGTAAGGTATAATGAGCGGTGATTCTGTTGATTGAAATATGTTTGTTATACATATCATGGGGAATACTTAAGCCTCTGAGTCGGCCAGAGATCGAGTCTTGTTCCAAAGAACCCCCATACTTGTTTCGTCTGCCACTTGTCCCTGCTTGTAGGTAGGGTATGGTTCGATAAGTTTTCAACCCTTGTCTTGGCACACACCGCATGAGAGGCCATGGTGGAAGATACCGGCTGCATCCGGTAGGCATGCCACCTGGTCCGGGAGCATGGGTGTTTCCGGTTGGGACCGAGAGGGGGCACCCCTTAGAGTCTTGTGATATAAGTTTGATCCCATGCTAATCGAGGTTGTAGCCGCCCACTTAAAGTTTTGCTTAACAAGTGTCGTGGGTGATTCCAGACACGAGTAAAGTTAAGCTGGTGTGTGCAAGTCAGGCGTGTTTTCGACTAAAAGACCGTAGACGGAATTAGTCCCGATGGACTAAAGAAATCCATTACTCGTGGGTAAACAGTACACCCTCTGCAGATATTAAATCTATTCGAATAGACGTGTCCATGGTTAAGGATTACAGTCTGGGATGGGTCAAGTGTCGGTCTTAGTCTCGGTCTTCGGAGGAGAAACTGCTAAACCAGAACATGTATCATGAGTTGTGACTGGTGTTGATTATGATGATTATGATTATTTTTATCTGGACTAACTATTGCCATTACTTGATTTATCGAGTATCCCTGGGACGGTTCTACCCCCTGGATATTCACCATAATTGTTTTGTTTATAAGCCCTTTATGTGGCGTCGCACAGATGCCCGACTCTGGCATACTAGTTATTTATTTACTTTATAAGCCCTTTATGTGGCGTTGCACAGACGCCCGACTGTGGCATACTTGTTATTTATTTACTTTATAAGTCCTTTATGTGGCGTCGCACAGACGCCCGACTGTGGCATGCTTGTTATTTATTTTACAAGCCCTTTATGTGGCATCGCACAGACGCCCGACTGTGGCATGCTTGTTATTTATTTACCATATAAGCTCTTTATGTGGTGTCGCTTAGACGCCCGACTGAGGCATGCTTCATATCATGGCCCTTTCGAGGCGTCGCTTCAGACACCCAATCGGTGCATGTTATTTCTACCCCATTATTGCATATCCAAGTTGCATATAAATAACCTGCTTGCATGCATCAGAGATCTTATTTTATGACTGACGATGTGATCATAGAATGTTTCAGCGCATGATTATCATTTATATTATACCCGTGTTCATAATGTTTGCAGTACATTTAAAGTACTCACTGGCTTGTCCCTGGCTATTGTCTTGGCCAGATTTCTTGCATGGAGAGGAGCGTTGCGATGACAGCCCCGGAACCTAAGCAATGGTGATAGCAGCCTCGCGAAGATAGGAGTTATCCTGGTCAGCTGTTCCCGTGGGAAATGGAGTCCCATAGACGCTGATGATCCACAAACCGCTTCCGCCATCAACCACTAGAAACCAAATGTTGAACTCACATGCAAGAATGGTCTTGTACTGCATATTTTGTATTTTGCTTGGAATTTCTGTATCAAGTTGGTGCCTCATCTGCTAACAGTAATCCTGGGGCTGGTGAGCACAACGGCCATTTTCTGGAATTTATTACCCGAAAACCCGGTCGTGACAGGGAATGCCTAACTGGGATAAGTCTGAGCAAGAGATGGAGGTTGCAGGGGTCACTCCGGTTACTAGGAGCTGCCCCCCCCCCCATGTGCAGAAGGCATGTCTAAAAGGAGCCGAACAGAAGATACTTGACGCAATAGAAGAAGCTCAAAGGGGGGTGTTCACGCCCAACAGAGAGCACGACGAGCTTACACGCTCTCTGGGAAATCCTGAGCACCCGGGAAGAACACGAGGCAAGGGCGTTATTCCCTGGTATGAGGGCTTTTTGGACTGGAACAACGACTACAGGTCCTCTACAAGAAAGTAGATGGAGGAGGAGAAGAAGAGGAAGCTAGAGGAGGAGCAGAGGAAGCAGGACGTAGAACGCCTTCAAGGCCTAGAAGAAAGGCACGCAGACTTGGCACTCAAATTCCAGCAGTAGCAGCAGCAGATCGACTCACTTAGCCAGGAAAGGGGGTCTGAGCAGCGGCAGCAGCAAGCGGATGATCGTCCATCATTGGATAGCACCGTCCCATCCATGCCGAGAAGCAACATTGGTTCTGCCCTGGGCGACACACTGGTGGATACATACCCTGTGGATGACATCATAGAGAACACTAACTGTGAGCTACACTCCAAAATGAAGAACATATCCATGAAGGTGGCGGACGGCGTTGCTTTCACAATTACCGCCGAAGCAACCTTCTATTGCATCCCGATTCCAGAGGGCTATGCTCGTGTCATGGTTGATGAAGTGTTGGAGCCATATTCGATGCTAGCACTTAACATTCCTAGAGGTGACGGCGAGCGCACACTGGGAGAGGCCATAGATCGTATCATCCTATGGAGAAAGGATTGCATCATCTTTCCAAGTCAACCGACACCCCGTCGTCTGCCAACTCCTCCTCGAAGTCCGCCACCGAGTCAGCAAACTCCAGCTCCTCCAAGTCCACGAACGCGTGAGCTGACTCCTCCTCGAAGTCTGCCACCTCCTCCAAGTCCCCGAACGCGTGAGCTGACTCCTCCGGTTTCAAGTCCGGCACAACGTCAGGACACTTCTTCGGTTTCAAGTCTGGCACCGTGTCAGGCCACACCTCCTGCTTCAAGTCCGGCACATCATCAGGCCACTTCTCCTGCTCCAACTCAGCCACATCAGCTGCCTCCGCCGTCTCAGCAATCGCAGAAGAGAAACATTGCTGCTATTGTGCGTAGCGGTACGAGATGAGGTAGTTCAGGAAGTACAGGCGGAGACAAGCGATATAAATATGGCCCAAGCCTCGCTCGTCTTCCTCAGAGGCCTTACGACATGACCGAGGAGCAAATCACAACCATAGTGCAGGCCCAAGTGGAAGCCCATTTTGCACCGAAACCGGAACCGCCGCCAAGGGAGAAAGTGCCTGAGGAAAAGATTGACCACTTCATTCATATGGCTAAAGCACCAGCTGCCAAGCCTGTTGACTTAGACTATGAGCGCCAAATCAGGAAGCTACGTCGAGAACGACTAAACAAGGAAGAGAGCTCGAGCTCGAGCGAACAAGCCGCGGGCAAAAAATGCGGGAAAACCGTCCCCCAGCTAGGAGAACAGGCGGCGCAATCGATCCCCCCACTTGTTGTGCCAACAACACATGAGAGGAGGCCGCGCGCCCAATATTATTGTGGGCAAACCGTTAACGTTCCCCAGCTAGGAGATGTGGTAATAACGGAGGAGCATATAATGCAGGATGAAATGTTCAAGATATCTGTTGGACAACTCCTTGAAATTGAGCCCATGTCTCTGCTTAGAGAGGAGGAAATAAAACGGAAGTATGTCCGGGGCCAACCTTTGGTTGAGCCAGACAAGGTCAAGAACCTCCCAACGAGAAAGTATGAATTGCATCAATGGTACATGAACATTACAAAGATTTCCAATCGAGAGTCCCTCATGGTGAATGTCAAGAAGGAGCATTACTACTATGAGAAAGCTCTGTGCGTTGAGTATTCAGAACTATTTCAGTTATACAATCAAGACGCACTCGACAAATCTCTCGTCAGTTGCTATTGTCTGTAAGTGATTTCTTTCTGTAATTTTTGATCAATCATTACATGTAATTATACTCACTATATATTCTTTTCTATGGTATTATGCAGGATGAAGATGTATGAAATGAAAAAATTTGGACGCTATGGCATTGGGTTCATTGACCCAAATACCATTTATGAGTACACATGGAAACTTGCAACTTCCCAAGCAAGTGTAGAGGAAAGCATGCTAGAGATCTTGAAGCAACTCAATACCAATGAAGATATACTACTTCCTTACAACTTCCTGTGAGTCACACTGTCTTGTAATACAAATTTTTTTTCTTACTAGCGAGCTAGATGTTAATAATTAAGAGTATACGATTTACGGTAGTTGATTAATTTTATGCACATGCCCGCTTAATTAAGACATGCAAACGTGTGCGCATGCAGTTACCACTGGATCTTGTTAGACATTAAAGTTGACAAAGGAACAGTTGAAGTACTGGACTCACTACTAAAAGAAGATAAAAACTACACCATCATGAAGGGGATAGTCAACAGTTAATTTCAATCATTATTAACTATATCTCGGCCTATTATTAGTTCGTCATTTCCTGATATGAACTATTTAATAACCACTTTATTAATTTTCTTTGCCGGCGAGCAGGGCTTGGGCAAAGTTCATCAAGGTGACTCCAGGCAAATGGCCAAAAAAGTTGTTTTTGTTGGGGAACGTAGTAATTTCAAAAAATTTCCTACGCACACGCAAGATCATGGTGATGCATAGCAACGAGAGGGGAGAGTGTTGTCTCACGCATTCGTGAGACCGAAGCGGAAGCGATCACAACGTAGAGGAAGTAGTCAGACGTTCTCCTCGCGATCCAACCGATCCCAGCGCCGTTACTCGAGCGCCTCGAGTTCTTGGCACACGTTCAGCTCGGTGGCGCTCCTCGGGCTCCGATCCGCAAAGCTCCGGGAGAGAGAGAGTTCCACAAGACGACGGGCGCGGTGACGATCTTGATGTTCTACTGACGCAGGGCTTCGCCTAAGCACCGCCACGATATGACCGAGGTGGAATATGGTGGAGGGGCACCAGACACGGCTAAGAGATCCAAGAGATCAATTGTTGTGTCTTTGGTGCTAGCCCTGCCCTCTATTTATATGTTGAGCCCCGGTCGAAACTTGGAGCAAAAGCCTCCTCAAAGTCGGTTTTGCCCGAAACGCAAGATTCCCACTCGTACTCCAGGACCAAACGCCACAATCCTTGGCGTGCGGCCCAGACGCCATGGGCCTCGGCGTCGGCCCGAGCGACGCCCGAGGTCTCCGGCGTTTGGCCCCAACCTCCATAAAACTCCTTTTGCACCGACCTAAAGCCTCATGGGCTTGACCCTTGGCCTAAACATATCATCCAATATATGAATCTTTACGTCTCGACCATTTCGAGACTCCTCGTCATGTCCCCGATCTTATCCGGGACTCCGAACTCCTTCGGTACATCAAAACATGTAAACTCATAATATAAGCATCATCAAAACCTTAAGCGTCACGGACCCTACGGTTCGAGAACAATGTAGACATGACCGAGACACGTCTCCGGTCAATAACCAATAGCGGGACCTGGATGCCCATATTGGCTCCTACATATTCTACGAAGATCTTTATTGGTCAGACCGCATAACAACATACGTTGTTCCCTTTGTCATCGGTATGTTACTTGCCCGAGATTCGATCGTCGGTATCCAATACCTAGTTCAATCTCGTTACTGGCAAGTCTCTTTACTCGTCCCGTAATACATCATCTCACAGCTAACTCATTAGTTGTAATGCTTGCAAGGCTTAGTGATGTGTATTACCGAGAGGGCCCAGAGATACCTCTCCGACAATCGGAGTGACAAATCCTAATCTCGAAATCGCCAACCCAACATCTGCCTTTGGAGACACCTGTAGTACTCCTTTATAATCACCCACTTACGTTGTGACGTTTGGTAGTACCCAAAGTGTTCCTCCGGTAAACGGGAGTTGCATATTCTCATAGTTATAGGAACATGCATAAGTCATGGATAAAAGCAATAGCAACATACAAAAGCGATCGGGTGCTAAGCTAATGGAATGGGTCATGTCAATCAGATCATTCAACCAATGATGTGACCTTGTTAATCAAATGACAACTCCTTTGTCTAGGGTTAGGAAACATAACCATCTTTGATTAATAAGCTAGTCTAGTAGAGGCATACTAGTGACACTCTGTTTGTCTATGTATTCACACATGTATTATGTTTCCAGTTAATACAATTCTAGCATGAATAATACACATTTATCATGATGTAAGGAAATAAATAATAACTTTATTATTGCCTCTAGGGCATATTTCCTTCAGTCTCCCACTTGCACTAGAGTCAATAATCTAGTTCACATCGCCATGGGATTTAACAGCAATAGTTCACATCACCATGTGATTAACACCCAGAGTTCACATCGATATGTGATCAACACCCAAAGGGTTTACTAGAGTCAGTAATCTAGTTCACATCGCTATGTGATTAACACCCAAAGAGTACTAAGGTGTGATCATGTTTTGTTTGTGAGATAATTTTAGTCAACGGGTCTGTCACATTCAGATCCGTAAGTATTTTGCGAATTTCTATGTCAACAATGCTCCGCAAGGAGCTATTCTAGCTAATTGCTCCCACTTTCAATATGTATCTAGATCGAGACTTAGAGTCATCGGATCGGTGTCAAAACTTGCATCGACGTAACCCTTTACGACGAACCTTTGTCACTTCCATAATCGAGAAACATATCCTTATTCCACTAAGGATAATTTTGACCGCTGTCGATTGATCTACTCCTAGATCACTATTGTACTCCTTGCCAAACTTCGGTGTAGGGTATACAATAGATCTGGTACACTGACATGGCATACTTTATAGAACCTATGGCCAAAGCATAGGGAATGACTTTCATTCTCTTTCTATCTTCTGCCGTGGTCGGGTTTTGAGTCTTACTCAATTTCACACCTTGTAACACAGGGAAGAACTCTTTCTTTGACTGTTCCATTTTGAACTACTTCAAAATCTTGTCAAGGTATGTACTCATTGAAAAAATTTATCAAGCGTCTTGATCTATCTCTATAGATCTTGATGCTTCAATATGTAAGCAGCTTCACCGAGGTCTTTCTTTTAAAAACTCCTTTTAAACACTCCTTTATGCTTTGCAGAATAATTCTACATTATTTCCGATCTACAATATGTCATTCACATATACTTATCAGAAATGTTGTAGTGCTCCCACTCACTTTCTAGTAAATACAGGCTTCACTGCAAGTCTGTATAAACTATATGCTTTGATCAACTTATCAAAGCGTATATTCCAACTCCGAGATGCTTGCACCAGTCCATAGATGGATCGCTGGAGCTTGCACACTTTGTTAGCTCCTTTGGATCGATAAAACCTTGGTTGCATCATATACAACTCTTCCTCCAGAAACCCATTCAGGAATGCAGTTTTTACATCCATTTGCCAAATTTCATAAATTGTGGCAATTTCTAACATGATTCGGACAGACTTAAGCATCGCTACAGTTGAGAAAATCTCATTGTAGTTAACACCTTGAACTTGTCAAAAACCTTTTTGCGATAAGTCGAGCTTTGTAGATAGTAACACTACTATCAACGTCCGTCTTCCTCTTGAAGATCCATTTATTTTCTATTGCTTGCCGACCCTCGGGCAAGTCAACCAAAGTCCACACTTTGTTTTCATACATGGATCCCATCTCAAATTTCATGTCTTCTAGCCATTTAGCGGAATCTGGGCTCACCATCGCTTCTTCATAGTTCGTAGGTTCGTCATGATCTAGTAGCATGACTTCCAGAACAAGATTGCCGTACCACTCTGGTGCGGATCTCACTCTGGTTTACCTACGAGATTCGGTAGTGACTTGATCTGAAGTTACATGATCATCATCATTAGCTTCCTCACTAATTGGTGTAGGAATCACTTGGAACTGATTTCCGTGATGAAATACTTTCCAATTCGGGAGAAGGTACAAATTACCTTATCAAGCTCCACTTTCCTCCCACTCACTTCTTTCGAGAGAAACTCCTTCTCTAGAAAGGATCCATCTTAGCAACGAAAAACTTGCCTTCGGATCTGTGATAGAAGGTGTACCCAATAGTTACCTTTGGGTATTCTATGAAGACGCACTTCTCCGATTTGGGTTTGAGCTTATCGGTGAAAACTTTTCACATAAGCATCACAACTCCAAACTTTTAAGAAACGACAGCTTAGGTTTACTGTTAAACCATAGTTCATACGGTGTCGCCTCAACGGATTTAGATGGTGCCCTATTAAACGTGAATGCAGCTGTCTCTAATGCATATCCCCAAAATGATAGTGGTAAACCGATAAGAGACATCATAGATCGCACCATATCAAATAAAGTGCGGTTAGGACGTTCGGACACACCATAACATTGTGGTGTTCCAGGTGGCGTGAGCTGTGAAACTATTCCACATTATTAGTTGAAGACCAAACTCGTAACTCAATTATTCGTCTTTGCGATTAGATCGCAGAAACTTTATTTTCTTGTTACGATGATTTTTCCACTTCACTCTGAAATTCTTTGAACCTTTCAACTATTTCAGACTTATGTTTCATCAAGTAGATATACCCATATCTGCTCAAATCATTTTGTGAAGGTCGAAAATAACGATACTTGCCACGAGCATCAACACTCATTGAATCGCATACATCGGTATGTATTATTTCCAATAAGTCAGTAGCTTGTTCCATTGTTCCGGAGAACGGAGTTTTAGTCATCTTGCCCAAAAGGCACGGTTCGCAAACATCAAATGATTCATAATCAAGTGATTCCAAAAGTCCATCAGCATGTCAAGCGCTTTACACCAATATGACCTAAACGGCAGTGCCACAAATAAGTTGCACTATCATTATTAACTTTGCATCTTTTGGTTTCAATATTATGATTATTTGTATCACTATGATCGAGATCCAATGAACCATTTATTTGGTTGTGTAACAATATAATGTTTTATTCATGTAATCAGAACAACAATTTATTCTCTTACTTAAATGAATAACCGTATTGCAATAAACATGATCAAATCATATTTATGCTCAACACCAAATAACACTTATTTAGGTTCCACACTAATCCCGAAAGTATAGGGAGTGTGCGATGATGATCATATCAATCTTGGAACTACTTCCAACACTCATCGTCACTTCCCCTTCAACTAGTTTACATTCATTCTGTAACTCCTGCTTCAAGTTACTACTCTTAGCAACTATACCAGTATCAAATACCGAGGGGTTGCTATGAACACTAGTAAAATACACATTAATAATCTGTATATCAAATATACCTTTGTTCACTTTGCCATCCTTCTTATCCACCAAATATTCAGGGGTAGTTCCGCTTCCAAAGTGACCAGTTCCATTGCAGCAAAAGTACTTAGTCTCGGGCTTAGGTCCAGACTTGGGCTTCTTCACTCGAGCAGCAACTTGCTTGCCGTTCCTTTTGAAGTTCCCCTTCTTCCCTTTGCCCTTTTCCTTGAGACTAGTGGTCTTGTCAATCATCAACACTTGATGCTCTTTCTTGATTTCTACCTTCGTTGATTTCAACATCACGAAGAGCTCGGGAATCGTTTTCGTCATCCCTTGCATACTATAGTTCATCACGAAGTTCTAGTAACTTAGTGATGGTGACTAGAGAATTCTGTCAATCACTATCTTATCTGGAAGATTAACTCCCACTTGATTCAAGCGATTGAAGTATTCGGACAATCTGAGCACATGCTCACTAGTTGAGCGATTCTCCTCCATCTTTTAGCTATAGAACTTGTTGGAGACTTCATATCTCTCAACTCGGGTATTTGCTTGAAATATTAACTTCAATTCCTGGAACATCTCATATGGTCCATGACGTTCAAACCGTCTTTGAAGTCCCGATTCTAAGTCGTTAAGTATGGTGCACTAAACTATCAAGTAGTCATCATATTGAGCTAGCCAAACGTTCATAACGTCTGCATCTGCTCCTGCAATAGGTCTGTCACCTAGCGGTGCATTAAGGACATAATTCTTCTGTGCAGCAATGAGGATAAACCTCAGATCACGGATCCAATCCGCATTACTAACATTTTTCAATACAGTTTTCTCTAGGAACACATATAAAAACATAGGGAAGCAACAACGCGAGCTATTGATCTACAACATAATTTGCAAAATACTACCAGGACTAAGTTCATGATAAATTAAAGTTCAATTAATCATATTACTTAAGAACTCCCACTTAGATGACATCTCTCTAGTCATCTAAGTGATCACGTGATCCAAATCAACTAAACCATAACCGACCATCACGTGAGATGGAGTAGTTTTCAATGGTGAACATCTTATGTTGATCATATCTACTATATGATTCACGCTTGACCTTTCGGTCTCCGTGTTCGAGGCCATATCTGCATATGCTAGGCTCGTCAAGTATAACCTGAGTATTCTGCGTGCAAAACTGGCTTGCACCCGTTGTAGATGGATCGAGAGCTTATCACACCCGATCATCACGTGGTGTCTCGGCACGACGAACTTTGGCAATGGTGCATACTCAGGGAGAACACTACTTGATAATTTTAGTGAGAGATCATCTTAAAATGCTACCATCAATCAAAGAAAAATAAGATGCATAAAGGATAAACATCACATGCAATCAATATAAGTGATATGATATGGCCATCATCATCTTGTGCTTGTGATCTCCATCTCTGAAGCACCGTCGTGATCACCATCGTCACCGGCGCGACACCTTGATCTCCATCGTAGCATCGTTGTCGTTACGCCATCTATTGCTTCTACGACTATCGCTACCGCTTAGTGATAAAGTAAAGCAATTACAGGCGTTGCATTTCATACAATAAAGCGACAACCATATGGCTCCAGCCGATTGCCGATAACTTCGGTTACAAAACATGATCATCTCATACAATAAAATATAGCATCACGTCTTGACCATATCACATCACAGCATGCCCTGCAAAAACAAGTTAGACGTCCTCTACTTTGTTGTTGCAAGTTTTACGTGGCTGCTACGGGCTTAAGCAAGAACCAATCTCACCTACGCATCAAGACCACAACGATAATTCGTCAAATAGACTCCGTTTTAACCTTCTCAACGACCGGGCGTAGCCACTTCAGTTCAACTAAAGTGAGAGAGACAGACACCCGCCAGCCACCTTTAAGCACGAGTGCTCGTAACGGTGAAACCAGTCTCGCGTAAGCGTACGCGTAATGTCGGTCCGGGCCGCTTCATCTCACAATACCGCTGAACCAAAGTATGACATGCTGGTAGGCCGTATGACTTGTATCGCCCACAACTCACTTGTGTTCTACTCGTGCAAAACATCAAACCATAAAAACATAGGCTCGGATGCCCTTGTTGGGGAACGTAGTAATTTCAAAAATTTCCTACGTACACGCAAGATCATGGTGATGCATAGCAACGAGAGGAGAGTGTTGTCTACGTACCCTCGTGAGACCCAAGCGGAAGCGATCACAACGTAGAGGAAGTAGTCGTACGTTCTCCTCGCGATCCAACCGATCCCAGCGCCATTACTCAGGCGCCTCCGAGTTCTTGGCACACGTTCAGCTCGGTGACGCTCCTCAGGCTCCGATCCAGCAAAGCTCCGGGGAGAGAGAGTTCCGTCAGCACGACGGCGTGGTTACAATCTTGATGTTCTACCGACGCAGGCTTCGCCTAAGCACCGCCACGATATGACCGAGGTGGAATATGGTGGAGGGGCACCACACACGCTAAGAGATCCAAGAGATCAATTGTTGTGTCTTTGGTGCTAGCCCTGCCCTCTATTTATATGTTGAGCCCGGGTGAAACTTGGAGCAAAAGCCTCCTCAAAGTCGGTTTTGCCCGAAAGGCAAGAGTCCCACTCGGGACTCCGGGACCAAACGCCACAATCCTTGGCGTCGCCCAGACGCCATGGGCCTCGGCGTCTGCCCAGGCCAGACGCCAGGTCTCCGGCGTTTGGCCCTCGGCCTCCGCAAAAAACTCCTTTTGCACCGACCTAAAGCCTCATGGGCTTGACCCCTTGGCCTAAACATATCATCCAATATATGAATCTTTACGTCTCGACCATTTCGAGACTCCTCGTCATGTCCCCGATCTCATCCGGGACTCAACTCCTTCGGTACATCAAAACATGTAAACTCATAATATAAGCATCATCGAAACCTTAAGCGTGCGGACCCTACGGTTCGAGAAAAATGTAGACATGACCGAGACACGTCTCCGGTCAATAACCAATAAGCGGGACCTGGATGCCCATATTGGCTCCTACATATTCTACGAAGATCTTTATCGGTCAGACCGCATAACAACATACGTTGTTCCCTTTGTCATCGGTATGTTACTTGCCGAGATTCGATCGTCGGTATCCAATACCTAGTTCAATCTCATTCTTGGCAAGTCTCTTTACTCGTTCCGTAATACATCATCTCACAGCTAACTCATTAGTTGTAATGCTTGCAAGGCTTAGTGATGTGTATTACCGAGAGGGCCCAGAGATACCTCTCCAGAGCAATCGGAGTGACAAATCCTAATCTCGAAATACGCCAACCCAACATCTGCCTTTGGAGACACCTGTAGTACTCCTTTATAATCACCCGATTACGTTGTGACGTTTGGTAGTACCCAAAGTGTTCCTCCGTAAACGGGAGTTGCATATTCTCATAGTTATAGGAACATGCATAAGTCATGGATAAAAGCAATAGCAACATACAAAACGATCGGGTGCTAAGCTAATGGAATGGGTCATGTCAATCAGATCATTCAACCAATGATGTGACCTTGTTAATCAAATGACAACTCCTTTGTCTATGGTTAGGAAACATAACCATCTTTGATTAATAAGCTAGTCTAGTAGAGGCATACTAGTGACACTGCTTTGTCTATGTATTCACACATGTATTATGTTTCCGGTTAATACAATTCTAGCATGAATAATAAACATTTATCATGATGTAAGGAAATAAATAATAACTTTATTATTGCCTCTAGGGCATATTTCCTTCAGTTTTGGCATCGACCAAAGGTAAGTAAGTAGTACTAGCTAGCTAACATCTCTTTAATTCTTGTTTCAATACCATTAATTAATTATCATGCTTGATTAATCATTATCTGATTCAATTCCATTCTCGTAAAGGCCTCAAGCGGTAGCGGGGAATGATCTGTGTGCATTCTACGTTTGCGAGATCATTCGCATGATGGCGTCCGAAAGGAGCAGATCTCAAAGATAGGAGTGGGTACATTTGTCAGAACACTATTCACACCATTATCGATATCTTGTCACACGACTAATACACATGCATATTGATCTCCTTCTTAACAGTTCAAAGAGGTGCGGGATAAGCTCCTACCAGCAGATCGCATACTAGCACTTCAAGAGGAAATAGCCGGATTTTTGCTCGACCAGGTCATAGATCCCAAAGGAGAATACTATTACCCGCTACCGCCCCCATGAACCACTTGTCATCGTGTTCAAGGCACCAAGGCAACATGTAGGAGAAATTGTATATGTATATACATGTGTATGTGTGAATAATTAATGGTGTTGGTTGTGAGACATTCGATATATATATATATATATATATATATATATATATATATATATATATATATATATATATATAGTATCATGAAATACCAGCAAAAAAAAGAATTAAATGGAAAACAAAGCGAAACCCCCCCCCCCCCCAAACATTTAGTATCGGTTGGTGTTACCAACCGGTAATAATGTCCTACATGCACTCTGGCCTGGCTCGTGCCACGTGGTGACACTTTAGCGCCGGTTCGTGACGAACCGGTACTAAGGGGGGGGGGGGGCTTTATTCCCCACTCTTTAGTGCCGGTTGACTCGACACTAAAGGCCGTTACGAACCAGCACTAAAGGTCGGTTCTGCACTAGTGATACTCTACCAAGCAGATAGTATTGGTCGTGAAGAACTCGTGCTAAAGAAATTTTTAGGAGACGTTTGCTTTTTTGTTAGTCTCCTTTATAACCTGAAATTGGATTTTGGCTGACTATTTTTAGTAATCAGTATTCAGATTACTCATAGACATATTTCTATTTTGCCAATCTAACATTATCATAATTATTGCATTCAGATGAACAGATTATTGTAAGTGCATACTAATGCACAAGACCATAAAATATCTAATTGAGATTAAGTGCAGAAGGTCTTTTCCTAAAAGTCAAGGTTGGTCTTTGTTTTTTGGTTGATATGTTTTGAGATAGCTTACCACTCATGTTGAGCGTTATAGTGAAGGTTAGTCTAAACATTAATTTTTAGACATCAAATCACACAAATTCGTGAACATTTGTGGAGTACAGAGAGTGGCCTTCTCATATAGGGTTCTACAAACTATACATGGATTTTACCTTTCCTCCCAATGAATGTTTATCTTTGACCCATGAACAAATAAATTCAAATTTAATCTTTTCGTCATCCATATAGTTTGTTATTTATTGAGCCATTATCTATCATTATGATGAAAACACCGTAGTGGTTTGACAGTATATTATCCTGCAAGAACCCCAAGCAATCTATTCGTACAAGCTAAAATTCCTATCTCATGGTCAAATATATATTTGCGAGATGAAGAGGAGGTTGCTCTTGCTATGTCCAACACAATGGTAATATCTTGTGCGAACATACATCTTAAATAATATGTACATTATTGTATATTCATTGACTTTAATTCCGTCTTCCTCATAACATGTGTATGCCACTGTGCACTACAAGTATTTTGAATATTTGACTAATTACCTGCATATTGATTCACAATTTCTGCCCCTCCACTCTTTTACTCATACTAATTAATCTAGCTGTTGCTTTCTCTTTTCAGTACCTTCATATTTGTACTAGTGACGACTTGCATAAGTCAATGTTGATTCAGTGCCTCTTTTTCTCTGACTTGTTTGACCGAGGCACCTGAAGGTTCTACCATGCGAAATACACAAATCCATGGATTGAAGATCTAGAAGAAAGAATTGAACAGAAAGGTACAGAGGCAAGAAATGCAAATGTCATTTACTTCTATGTTTTTCTCTTTATGTTCTTGTTGTTTATTATTTTCTACTTTTGTGTGGACAGTGCACTCGTGACAGTGAAAATGAAAACATAATTGAGTTACTGACTTGTTGTTTATTGATGAAACTTGCTAGTTTTCTAGATTGATAAATGAAATCTTGTTGTCCCTTAGCATATTCTTTAACAACTATAACTTATTATTGCATATAGTGTTTGATTGGCCCATCTGCATGTTTGCCTACACATTTAATAAGGTACTACCCACTTCAGATTCATAATTTAATAGATTGTAAGCTTCTTAGTGGTACTCTGTACCATGTTGTCTTCTATGTTTTCATCTAACTATCATGCAACACTGCTTGTTTCATCAGTTTATAGGCACCAAGATAGAGCACTTGAAGAGATGGAGAGGAAGACCCAAGAATATTTAAAGTTGTGAAGAAGAGCCAACAAGATAAGAGTGAAGTCGCGGAAAAGAAGGAACAAGAAACGGAGAACCTGATTGCTTTGCTCTCAATCAAGGGCTCGAGCAACTTAGTGGTGGTGCATGAAGGTCATCCTTCTATGATGGAAGATAGTTGCTGAATTATACATAACAATCATCAAGACCACTTTTGTGGTCCTTAGTTATCTAAATACTAGCTTCAAACTTGTATATTGTCGTCATAGTCAAACTTGTGAATCAGTGTTGTTCTCTACTGTTATTTAGAGGATGATTTGGCTGAGATTATTGATTTTATAATATGATGATTGAATTTACAATATGATTAGGCTGCCAAATACATTTTTTAGAATTGGGATAGTCTAGTTGTTGCTGACATGGCATCAAGTCTGTGACATTGCTTTGTCATTGAATATGGTAGATTATGCCATACTTGATCCTAACATGTGACATTAATCGACCATCACAGGAATAGCATGTTGTTGACCTTCTACAAAACGTCACCGAAGGTCTCATTTTCAATGACATTCTTTTGCGCGCGCCGACACTAGGAGTAATCTATGACGGGGAATCCATGACGATGCTAGTGACGCCCATAAAACGTCACTCGGGGATAATTTGTGACATTATTAGCTATTCGATGACATTTTTTGGCTCGTCACAATAGGTCTCATCTCTTGTAGTGATAGACAGAATATAAGTGTGGGAAACTACATAGCAATAACAACACTTATAATGTGCATGGCATGAGAACATAACTGTTTATTCAATTGAAACTGAAATCAACATAGAGCAAGTTACAACAGCAGACACGTTTAAAACATACCTGTTGCGCCATTGGAGTTTCAATTGCATCATTCAAATTTGAAATTAGTTGGTATGAGTAAATATAGTGATGCAAGAGCAAAGAAGTATGAACCATAGCTACGGAACCTGACCTGAGAAGCGGAGTGGTGGTCCTCGTGCTTTGGGCACTGCAATTGCCTTACTAACTGCTCGTGTTTGGGTGCTCTGTGGTGGAGACGATGTTGTGTCAACGGGAACTGGGTTACTATCTGTTGGGGTTGGGGTTAGAAGGGGTGTAGCTAGTTCTCTGTCCAACTTGATAGGGGTACAATCTGCGTGAGTCTGGGTTATGTGTGGTGGGGCTGGTTCTTGGGCAAGTACAACCGTCGTTCTATCTGCATCGACATGTAGCACGATCTTTTCTGAAGAACGTGTTTTTACTCCCACGGATATTGCCATCACCCCCTCCAATTGAAATGGCTGATAAACAAGAAAAGTAATTGAATATACAGACATTGTAAGATAGACATTTGCAACGGATAGTAGGGAAGAAACAGGGCATGAAATAATTCACATTTATGCTGTCTAACCAAACAGAATAGTAGGACATAATTTCACATATATGATGGCTAATTAAACAGGATAGCATGACACAATTTCACATGTATGATGGCTAACTAAACAGGATAGAATGACATACTTCAAAATATGATGACTATGTAACCATGATGACATGATATAACTATATGATGTGTCTATTAAAGTGGTTGGCATGCCATAAATCACAAACATGCCGTCGATGGAAACATGATGGCATGATATAATTCACGGATATAATGATATAATTTAAAATATGAAGACTATGTAAACAGGATGAGATGATATAACTATATTATGTCTTTAGAAAATGGGTTGGCATGCCATAATTCAGATACATGATGTCTATGTAAACATCATGGCATGATATAATTCCAATATATGATTTATATACTAAGGAAGTGAGTTGAGCACAATCGCATATATGATGGGTCAACTAAGGAGATGGCATTCAATATTGTGTATATGATGTAAAAACTAAGCATTGCAATATAACATATGCATGATATGAGTAATATAACCCTACCAAGTTTGAGCATACACCTCAGGGGGATAATAGGACTGGTCATCTTCATCTGAATCCTCCTCTGAAGAGCTATCTGTAACCAGCAAGATATCTTCTTCAGCAGGTAGCATTGTCTGCTCTGAAGACCTTCTTTTCACTCTAGATTTCTCCATCACCAATTCAAAAGGCTGATGCATAGGAAAGCAGTTGAATATACAAACATTGTCGACAAAAGCAATGAGAAATGCAAAAAAAGGACGACATGATATAATTCACATATATGACGCTTGGCTAAACAGCATGGCATTGCATAATTCACATATATAATGCCTTGCAACAAGATAACATTGCATAATTCACATATATAATGTCTTGCAACAAGATGGCATTGCATAATTCACATATATGGTAATTAGACAATAAACAGGTGGTATTCACACAAAGAATGTGTAAACTAAGCAAATGACATAGCAATGCAAGATATCATACGCACGATATGAGCGACATAACCCTGCCAAGCTAGAGCATGCACCTCGGGGGGGGGGGGGGGAATAGGACTGGTCATCTGTCTCCGAATCCTCCTCTGAGGAGCTATCTGTAACCATCAAGACATGTGCTTCGTCAGATAGCATTGTCTGCTATGAAGACCTTGTTTCCACTCCAGATTTTTCCATGACCGTCCCAAATGGCTGATGCACATGAAGAGAAATTGAATGTACTAAAATTGTTGACAAATTTAACATGTAATAAAAAAATGATGGCATGATATAATTCACATATAAGATGACTGGCTAACCAGGGTGGCATTGCAAAATTCGCAGATATGATGCCTGGCTAAACAAGATGACATTGCATAATTCACACATACGATAAAGAAACTAAACAGATGGCATTGATACAAAGCATGTCTAAACTAAGCAGATGACATATTTGATGTATACAGTAAGCAATGCAAGGCACCATATGCATGATATTACCAACATCAGCATGCCAACTTAGAGCGAATATCTCATGGGGTAAAGAGGAGTGGTCTTCTCCTTTTGAATCCCCCTCAGAACAACTATCTACCTCTTGATTACGATCTGAAATGGGTGGAGGGGGGCTGCCTTTGCGCCCACCATGGAGTGACGTCTGCATGAAATTTTATTGCCACGCAAGGCTCGTCTATTTTTATCTACATGATCAGTTCCATTGTGTACAATAACTGGCATGCATAGGAATAAAACATAGTGAGATTATGTAAGGAGTGCATGCACAAATCCAGAGTGATGGTAGCAAACTGTGGATAGACCCAAAACAAATGATAGCAGGCAGGTAATAGCTATAGTTTAAAAACACAGATAATGGCTCCTTTAATGTTTGTTTGCACCCAACATGAAACTCATAGTAGACACCCGAGATTAACCAGATAGTAGACAGATAGTACTGATTGCTGCCCCAATATGTACCCCACAACCATTTAAAAACTCAAGTTTCAACATTAGTTTGGACCTGACTCGGAGTCTAATAGGTGAACACGATGATAATGTAGCATGTCATCATCTTAAGCGCTGCATAACATAAGCAGACACAGAAGAGTGCGATCTCTCTTGTGGACCCGTGTAGTCCTCAAGGTCATCTGCTCAGTTGATGATGGTAATGCAGTTGTCGTGGCTGCCGGCGGCGGGGAAGACGATGTGAGGCGGTGAAAGACAGTCTGGAGAGCGGATCCCTGTTGTGGTGAACCCTTCCATTGTTGGAGCAGCTGAGCTGGGGTGGAACACAGCGCCGCAGGAGCAGCACAAACCACACAAGGTTTTCTTTGACACATATCATGTAATGAAGTAATTCTGTAAGGGCTTGTTTGAATTTGAGGATTCTAACAATGCAGGGATAGGAAATAGACAGGAATAGGATAGAAATGCATGTGCAAAACAGAGAATTTAAAAACATAGGATTTCTGCCAATCTAGGTGTTTGATTCACAAGAATTGGAGGATCATAGGATGCAAAGAAGCATGGTGAGATTAATTCAAACCACAAGAAAATGTACGGTTATACTGCTATTATGCTACTATCTCTCAGTCTTGTGCTTCATGAATAGTAATATGAAAAGGAGGACAAGTGGAAATTAGAATTCCTACAGTTTTTCTTTCAAGGAGACACTAAAGGAACAAATCCTACAGTTTTCCTTTGCTCCATTCCTTTGCACTAAATTCATGAAAAGTAGTTGTCAGGACCGGATTTTCGGGATATCAATTTCCCAGAAAATGGCCCTTGCGCTCACCAGCCCCAAGATTACTGTTAGCTGATGAGTCACCAACTTGATATAGAAACTCCAAGCAAAATACTTAATATGTAGTACAAGACCATTGTGGCCTATGAGCACAACAACTAGTTGATGGAGGAAGCGGTTTGTGGTTCATCACTGGCCATGGGACTTCATTTCCCACAGGAACAACTGACCAGGTTAACTCCTATCTTCGCGAGACTGTTGTCACCATTGCGTGGGTTCTGGGGCTGACACCGCAACGCTCCTCTCCAAGCAAGAAATCTGGCCAAGACAATAGCCAGGGACAAGCCAGTGAGTACTTTGAATGTACTCGCAAACATCATGAACACGAGTATAATATAGCAAACGATAATTATGCTCTGAAATATTCTATGATCACAACGTCAGTCATAAAATAAAATCCCTGATGCAGGCAAGCAGGTTATTTATATACAACATGAATATGAACTAACAGAGTGGTAATAAAATGCCCGATCGGGCGTCTGAAGCGACGCCTCGAAAGGATAGTAAATAACGAGCATGCCTCAGTCGGGCGTCTGAGCGACGCCACATAAAGGGCTTATAAGGTAAATAAATAACAGCATGCCACAGTCGGGCGTCTGAGCGACACCACATAAAGGGCTTATAAAGTAAATCATTAACAAGCGGGCCACAGTCGGGCGTCTCAGGGACACCACAAAAGGGCTTATAAATAATAGAAATAACAAGCATGCCATAGTCGGGCGTCTCAGCGACACCACATAAAGGGCTTATAAGAAAACAATCAAAGTGAATATCCAGGAGGTAGAACCGTCCCAGGGATACTCAATACTTCAAATAATATAAAGCGTTAGTCCATAATAATAATAATCACAATCATCATAAGTCACACGTCATGATCCATGTTCTGGTTTAGCAGTTTCTCCTCCGAAGACCGACACTAAGACCGACACTTGAACCAACCAAGACTGTACTCCTTAGCCATGGACGCGGCTATTCGAATAGATATAATCTCTACAGAGGTTGTACTCTTTACCCACGAGTAACGGATTCTTTAGTCCATCGGGACTAGTTCCGCCTACGGTATTTTAATTGAAAACACACCTGGCTCGCACACACCAGCTTAGATTACCGGTGTCTGGAATCACCCACGACACCTGTCAAGCAAAACTCTAAGTGGGGAGGCTACAACCTCGATTAGCATGGGATCAAATTTATACCACGCGCTACTAAGGGGTGCCCCCCTCTCGGTCCCTACCTGAAACACCCATGACCCCGGACCAGGTGGTCTGCCTACCGGATGCATCCGGTATCTTCCACCGTGGCCTCTCTGTACGGTGTGTGCCAAGAAAGGGGTTGACAACTTACTAAACCGTACCCTACCTGCTGCAGGGTCAAGTGGTAGTACGAAACAAGTATGGGGGTTACTGGAACAAGACTCGATCTATGGTCGACTCAGGAGGTTTAAGTATTCCCTGCATGATTAGCATAACAAATTTCAATCAACAGACAGAATCACCACTCATCATACCTCATCATGCTATACCGGACACACTCGTCTCGATGAGGAACTAGGGGAAAGCTCGTGTCTACCCAACATAGAGACTTTCCCGGCTTCCTTCCGGTATGCATGAAAAGCATACGAGGGTGATTACTATATCGACGTATCAAATTTCAGTAGCACGGAACCATCAATATACACTTATGAGTATTTTCATATCGTCACATAAAGTGATGAAAACTCCAAGACAAGGAGTGTTGTAACCGTATTCAAACGACACACAAAAATATTATGCCAGAGTTCAGAATGCTTGCCTTCAAGTAGTGGGGAGGTAGGGTGGATTCCAAAACTTTTTGAAAGTTTTCTTCCCTCTCCAAAAAAAATCCTATTTTAAAAATTTGAATTAATACATAGTTTCAAAACAGTTCAAAAAAGTTGTCTGAATTTTTTTCAAATAAACATGAAAATAAACTAGACAAAATTTGAGAGAGGTAGGAAAAAGAATCAACTCATATGGAGTTATATTTAAAAAGTTATAGCCAGTCAAAGTTTATTCAACTTTCTGTTTTTAAAATAAAACAGAAAAAAGAAAAATGTTTCGAAATGAGTACACGTCGAAGACGTACTTTGCGTCTATGCCTCCACTTACGCCAGCGTGGACCGGCCCGTGGTCACTGACAATGGGTCCAGGGGCCCACTAGTTAGGTTTGACCGGTCGCCCCCGCCTCCTTCCTCCTCTGGCCGAACAGAGGCGGGACTCCGGCAATCGTCGCCGGCAAACGGTGGCTCCCCGTGCGGTTCTGAGGGCGGGGATGGATCCGCTAGTCTAGGGCGGTCCTCCCGGTGGTCGAGGTGGTGGCGGGGATGGAGGAAGTCACCGGCGGCGAGCGTCGAGGTGGCCGGTGGCTTCAGGAGGTTTGGGGCTTTGGGATACGGTGGTTCCTCGACGCAGCTGAGGGTTCGGGCGGCTCCGCGCGGTCGAGGGGAGGAGGATGGTGGTGCTAGATGGATGGGGCTCTGGTTGCGACTGAATGGACTGGAGGGTGGCGGCAGCTGGACTGGCCGGAGACGAGGAAGAAGACCTTCCCTGGTCGGTGGCCGGCTATGGGAGTGCTAGGTGGGTGGCTTGAGGTCGCCTGAGGGACTGGACGGACTCGGGGGCTCCTTATATATGCGATTGAGGTCGGTTCCGACGGTAGCCGTGGATAAGAATGGCGAACCGCCGTTCTGTAGCCAGGGGCGCGTGGCGATGGCTGGCGGGGTCTGGCAGGGTGAGCGGATGAGCTCGAGCTGCTCAGGCGAAGCCGGCGCCTGGAGTGGGTTTCGGGCGGCGCCGTCCATGGCAGAGACTGCTGCGGCCGCCCGCTCGCTGCCACGGCCGACCTGAGGGCGGTGCTGTAGGGCGCCAGGGGGGCTTGGATGGTTCTGGCGAGCGGATGAGGATGGGCGTGGCTCTGCGGGCGAGCAACGGCCAGGGGCGCGGGGCGAGTGAATGCGGCGGCTCGGTTGCGTGCGCGCGTGCAAAACGTGCGCTCTGGGCACGCCCAGAGCACGCACGCGAGGTGTTCGGCCAAATGCTAGGGCATGTTAGGGAGCTCGAATGCTTCTGGTAGTAAACATGCCTCGGTTAGTGGTAGACAGAAGTTTAGTAGACATGGTGGTTAGGCAAAACAAGCAGGTCCAGTGTGCAAACTAAAAGCTATGTCAAATCTGACCATGCACATAAAGTGTTTGACAAAATGCCAAGGGCACCTAGGCATTTCTTGGGGTGGCCAAACTCTCCAGATCATAGTCTCTTTAGGTGAAAAAGAGTGTGATAAGGTTAGTTTGGCATAAACAGAAACGTGCTAGTGGAAGTTTTTGAGAAAACCATTTCTGGACAGAAACTAAAAGGCATAGTTTCATGGACTAAAAATACTCCAATAGGTCCATTCTCCTGGACTTAAGGGTTTTGTAGGGTGGTCTACAAACAGGAACAAGAATCATGGGCAACAAAGCAAAATAAAGTGTGGTTGCAGTAGAAAGTGCCAAACTGGACCAGAGAGCAAAAGAGGATGTTTTGCTCAAATTTTTCAAAGGACATTAGTGGGTTTTTGCACAAAGATAAATAATATACTCCTAATAACATCCCCTAATTTTGGTGAAAGTTTTAAAGAAATATTTAAATAGGTTGGAGTGCAAAAGTGAAATTTGACCAGATTTGAAAACTAGGGGTAAAGCTAAAAATCTTCAAATGACCAAAGGATATTTTTGCATAAAAGTGATTTAGGGACATCATATGTCATCCCAAAATTTTCCTGGGATTTTTAAATGAATTTATAAAAGGGTTGAAGTGCAAATGGGACCCTAAAACTTATGAAAACCATTTTGGAAAGATAAAGCTCAGGGAAAAATAATTATATAAATAATACCACTGATAAAAGGATTGTTTTATTTGAGAGGGTAAACAAGTCCAATAATAAGTGGAAAGTTTTCACTTGGGGTGAAAACTGCACAACTTAGAAGAAAAGAAAGGTTCTGAGATCAAAAATAAATCCTGAAAAAAATAAAAAATAAATTTCCTAGCAAAATTTTAATAAAAAAACATGGTTAAAATTTTGGGGTGTTACAGTAGTACCATAGGAAACTTTCCAATTCCTATGTTTTTCATTCACTTTTCCTTTCAAGCACTGGCGATTCTAGTAGGCAGGCTTGAGCAAGGAAAATCCTACACTAAAAAAATGTTTTTGTGCTACTTCAATTACTTTGGACCCAGGCCACTGCGCTACTAGCTCAACTCCCAGGCCTATCAACAAATGCACAGCTCAAACACGCATATATAAATAATGATGGCATTGAAGAGAGTCCATCACGAATAGCTAAGTTGCCTGATACCTCACTGCTTGTCATATAGTAGGATAAAATAATTGTATTTCACGTTACTATGTGTGCTCAGTGGACAATATATATAACATGTAGAGTAAAAACGAGATTCAACAAGTGTACAACCTCTTTGGCGAAGCCATGTCGATCTCAGCGTGATTGGGTTGGCCGGTGAGGATGCTCCGGCTGACTTGGCTCTCGGAAGAGGGGAAGAAGATCTTAGGCGTCTAGTGATGGTGCCCGAGGTACTGCTCCACTGTGATGGAGGGTTTCGTTGTTGGAGCAACTCTGGTGAGCTGGATGACGCCGAGGCTGAAGCAGGACAAGAGAGGCAATGTTAACCTGAGTCCGGCGCTCAACTACAGCTCGTATCTAGCGTCCGGTTAACACGTCATAGTCTGGTATGGCCTACAGTTAGCGTGGCTCTGATACCAAGCGTTGTGGCACCCCGGCTCAGAGCAACCGGTTTAATTACCATGCATTGCCAGCCTAGAGACCTTGTCTTCTGGCAACACACAACAACTTGGTACAGAAAACAACCACTTTATTGATGCTAGCAGATCAGAGTTTATATTACAACAGTCGGCGAGGCCAAGCGGCACACATGGTGCGGCTGAACAATATGTACATTATTTAGTGAACATAAAGGGGCCTCGATCATGGCAACTACGCGACAGCGGAACAACGTCGTAGCGGAACTCCCAAGCACAGGGACACCGATGTGGGCACGATCTACACACGAACATCACTCCTTTCCAACGGGACTTTCCTGAAATCTGGCATGACACGCCAGGTAAGTACATTGAATGTACTTGCAAGCTCACAACAAGCATAAACATAATGACAGACAATATCATGACAATTAACCAATTTAAAACAATGCAACAATATATCCAACATGCTGTGACCATGCTCTCATGATAATCCTCCCTTGAACTGGCTTACAAAGCGTGATCGTTCCTGGATCACAAACGTACCGGACTAGAGACATCTCGTGATCCTTACGGCGATCACAACCACGACCAATATTTGGCCACAAACCGTGATCCTTACGGCGATCACAACCACGACTGATATTTGGCCCGTGATCCTTACGGCAATCACAACCACGACCAATATTTGGCCCGTGATCCTTACGACAATCAAAACCACGACCAACATCTGGTCCCAATCAACACGATGGCCTTCCCGCCACCAACACAAGGCAAACTTCAAACTTAGTGTGCATTATTTATTAAATGTTGACCCATGGTGTGACCTACTTTCGAGCGTGTCCTTAACCGCGGACTCGGCTATCGATAGATTAAGACACTCTGCAGAGGTAGCGCACTAGACCCACACCACGGAACCCATGGCCTCGCACTCCCATTCGGGAGGACCAACGACATTCCGACGAAACCCCTCCATTGCCATGACACTCTCCCGGCCACTCCGACTCACTCCCCATCGGGCTAGTCCTGGGTGGCCCCGTGTCTACCAAGGACACAACGACCACCCTCGTGGCCAAACGGTCCCACACGGGACCCGGTACTAAAAACTCAACAACATGCACACAAGGTTATGCCTCCTTACGTGCCAGGGTACAACAGGCCAATAACCTTCCCTTGTTGGAAGCAACGACCAGATAAAGGTCGTCCCATACCGACAAATGTGATTGCACTAGGAAAGACTCGATTCAGCAGCACCATGACCCGGTCAACAACATATTCAAGTTGAGTTATTATTAGGTTCAACTTAATGTGAAAATAACCAGCATCATAATGCCATGACATGCATCACCAACATATGCATCACATATCAATGGAACTGACAGAATCAACTACGCTCACCCTAAGCTTCAACAACTCATGATACTTCTCTGGTTAAGATCAAGTCTCACTTCAACCAGAATCTTTTCTAGCAAATTTATCATTTTTACTCATGCAAGAAAATAATTCCACTCATTATTCATATCCATAGCCATATTAATCTTTCGTCATCCAAAAACTAAATCCTTGCTAGTTTACCAACTAAGTTCACTTCAAACTTTCTGTAAATCAAGCATATTCACTTCAACAAGCATCTAACGGAATATAACTAACATATTAATAACTTAAATGCATGGATAATCATTTGTTCAAGTAGAAAATCACAAATATAGTAGTGGCACTATCAAAATGTTGATGTGGCTTGCCTTATTGCAGATGAGGTTCACAATCCTCCCGGTGATCCTCAAGACAAGCTTGACCTTCTGAAAATAATTAAAAACACAAAAAGAAAACATCAAGCAACCTTCTGAAATTCACCAGAAAATCTAGACAGCAGGGAAAAATCCCATCTTTGGTGAGTTGCTAGATTTTTTAACAAAGAACATAATGCAAAAGGAATCAACTCATTTGCACTTATGGTTAAAAAGTTTTTCCGTTTGAAGTTCTCTGGATTTAAATGAAATTTGAATAAAAATGAAACAGGCTGGGGGGGTGACATCGAAGGCGTAAAAGCCCAGGGTGCCGCCACTCGTACTGCTTCGCGCGCGTACAGAGTGGCTGACTAGCGTGGCCCGCTAGTCAGGTGAGGTGGAGGGGTAGAGGGAAACAGGGAGAGGCATGGCTTCGCCGGAGCGCACGCCGGCGGCTAGAGCTCTTGGGCCAAAACGAGAGGGGGGATCAAGAGAGGAGACGGAGGCGCACCTGCCCGTACCTGTAGAGTGGCTAGGGTGGTCGAACGGCGCCGGAAACAGCCTCTCCATTGCAGAGAGCAGTGGTCGCCGGAGATGAAGACGACGGCAACTAGGGGCGGCTCCAGGGGCTCCAACCGGGCGGAACGGCACCACCGTTGAGTGGCGGAGGCCTGGAATGGTTGCCCTACCCTGGGAGGGGCTGGAGCTTTAGGGACGACCCGAGGGGATCGCCGGCGAGCTCGGGCTCGGGGCCGGCGGCCCGCGCCTGCCCGGCGCGGCTACGGATTTCTACGAGCTTGTGGAGTGTGTGGGAGTGGATGAGGGTGCTCGAGGAGGCTGGGGGTGGCCGTATTTATAGGCGAGCGGCGAGGGGGTTCAGGATCCGTCGTTGGACACCTGTCTGCGGCGCCCGACAACGAACGGCGTAAGTGAGAGAGGGGGAAGAAGGCGGAGCTCACGCGAGGACTGTTGGCGAACGAGGACGAGCACAGGGCGAGGGGAATACGACGAGCACAGTGCGCTGCGCACTATGGCGTTGGCCGGACCGCGCCTGTGCTCGCTGCGGCGATCTCTGACGTTGGCGAGTGCCAGGTAGGAGTTAAGTTAGTAGAGACGGTGATGGTGGCGTGGGCAGGCGGGGCAGCGAACACGCACGCAACAGAGCGCTCGGCGGCACTCAGAGGGACCACCACGTGAACTATGACATCAGGCCAACCTAAGCCCAAACATCATGTCTGGCGTGTTGAACGTGGTAGTTTTGAGTGTTACCACGCTTGGGTTGGGTTCCAGGTGCAGTAGAAATGAGTTTGTACTCCTGGTAAGTTTCTGGACAGTAACTTTGGAGGTTTACTATGGTCAAACCACTGGGAGTTTAGGGATGAGCTTCGGAGGTTAGCCAACATTTACTAAGGTGAAGATGCACAAGAAAAACCAGCTACAAAGGAGCAAGTGAAATTGTAGTTGCTGTAGAAACTACCATTTCTGTCCAGAAATGAAAATATTTTCTGTAGCCAAAATATTCCAAAAAGTGATGAAATATTTTTGCTCAGAAAGGTGCCCTAGGTTTCGAAGAATAATTAGGATTTTTCTCAGAATTTTATGGGCAAGAAAAATTGGGGTTGCTTTGGAGCACATTGAGTTAGCTAGGGTTTGCGAGGGGATAATGAATATTTTTGAGATGAACCAGAGATGGAGTGAAGGTTTGGGAGGGAGATGAAGCACTTGGGTGAAAGTCAAGGGATACCCAAGTGGTTAAGTCCAAATGAAGAGATTCAAAAACTCCAAACTCAAATTCAAACAAACTGAAAATCAGGGAAAAAGAGGGGGCAAAAACCAGGCCGTCACATCCGGCGAGCCCTCCCACCCCTTGGAAATCTACTGACCCAATAGTCGGTTCAGTCGACTGAAGTGTAGCTAAATCGGAGCAGCATCGCAAGCAAGAGCAAGAGCGAGAGCAGCAGCGCGAGCAAGAGTAATGGCAAGAGTAGACTAGGCAGGGGACCGAGAGCAAGAGCAGAGCAGCAGCATGAGCAAGAGCTAAAGCAGCAGTAGCTCCTACTAATGTGGACGTCGCCGCTGAGGGAGCGCTGCCATGGAGGAAGTGGCCGGCGACGCCGCCGTGGATGGAGCCATGCCGTGTCGGCTCGGGACCGAGCGCCGGCAGCACCATGAGATCGAATCAAGAAGAAAATGTGGCAATTAGGGTAAAACCTCTTTGGTGGCGTCGATTTGGCTGCAGCTTCATACAAGGAAACAGTTATGATGTCGTCGTGGAAGAGGCTCCGGCTGTGTGGCGGACGGAGGAGGGTGTGGGGCTTCACGGGTTTTCATGGCCTCGATGTACGAATGGGTGGGCGGACGGGATGGGAGTGGGGAACCATGGCTTAGGGACGCGCTTGTCCGAAATGTGGAGTAAGTTATGAAAGTACCCCCACCGATTTGAGATGGTTCTTTCAGTTCAGGGGTACCACGGGCATTTCACGTATCGGGATTTCACAGGAGGTGGGAGTTTTAGCGCGCGTTATAATTTTGGAATAGCTAGGCGCGGGTTGAGATGGAGGGAGTTGTCGGAGCACAACGAGACAAAGATATATCTTAAATATTTCGGGGTAACAAGGCGCGAGTTTAAGAGGCGGGAGTTTCGCAGCACGATAGACAGAGAGGCTAGCTTGAAATTTCGGCATAACAAGGCGCGGCTTGAAATTTCGGGAGAACAAGCTTAACGTGTACCCAAAAAAAATAATTTGCACCTCAACACGCACAACACACACAGAAACACCATTTAGACTAGTAAGGTACACGTGCATTGCACACATGAGATTTGGCAATGAAATTATGAATAAATACCACATTATAGCATGTAAGCTTTGAGTCATATATGCATGATGTAGATGTTCATTTCATTCTTGTAGTTTATTTCATTCAAAATCATCTAGTTTTTATAAGAAATCTAATCTATTTTCAGATTCATGGAATTGTGCGTTGTAATACATAAAGTAAAAACAAATAATGGCAAATCATGTAGAAAAACATTTGGGCAATTCTGATAGGGAAGATTCTAGAACAAAGAAGAAGTGCTTGTGTTTTGACGTTTGTGCATTATGCTTAAGTTCAACCATGGAGTCTTCTAGATTGTACATGTGGCGAAATCTGGTGGAATCTAGATTATATCCAACGGCCAGTAGTGCTCAAATTTGCCATCTCTACACCATCGGATTCGCCTCATCCAACGACCATCTTTCAAAGTTAAAGTTACCCGCACACAATATAAAAAATATAATATAAATAAATAAATATATATAGGGGTATAGTTATAGATATATATAGGGGTATAGATACAGATATGTGATGCGAAAGCCACTCATCATCTCCAACTAGAATAGTGTGTCCATGCATGGATGCAATGTGGCCGAACGATGTCTGCCATCCGTATCTCAAATTCAAATCAGTTTGACCTTGTTCAGTGTGTATGCATTACAACATGCTCGTTTCCAAACCACACAACGCAGATCTCTGTTATATTAATGTATGCATGGGTTTCAAACATCATGATCTCTTATTCAAATATTTGGGCCTCCTTTGGTTCAAAGGAAAGGAATGTTACAGGAATAGGAAAATAATAGGCATTGAGATGCATGCCATCTCACTTCCTATAGAGAGAGGGATATCATTTGATGAATAGGATAAGAATTTTTCCACCAAGTCTAAGCTAATGTTTTTTTTCTGCAAAATGTTTTTTTTCTGCAAAATAGGAATTCATTCCTACAAACCAAATGAATTCAAAGGAAGTTTTCCTCTGCACATTCTATCCTATAGAATTCCAATTAATTTCCTACAAACCAAAGGAGGCCTTGAATTCAGTTTTACATTGATTATGACCTCACCTAGTCTTTTACACTCACGCAGTCATCTTCTATTTATAATTGTAACACTAACTTTCTCACGTTCATGCATGCACACACACTACCAGTCGGCATTATCCATCGCACACATGCAATCTTTTTCTTCAGGTCGGCCTCCCATCAAGGCACACACCCACACACATCCCCCTCTCCATCATATCGGGCATTCTTTATCTCTCACTCGTGCATGCGCAACGATCGATGTTCCTCTATGTGTGTGTGTGTGTGTATAGCTAGGTCTTTCATAGTTTTCCACACAAACCGATCACTCTATATATCTACTGAGGTTTCACCCTCTTTCCCATGTCCACATCGATCAATCTATACCTCACTATATAGGATTACGGGGTTGTTTGGTTTGAGACTAAGTTTGCCAAAGCATGCCACACCTAAGGTCAGGCAAATTTGACCAACCTAGGTGTGTGCTTGGTTCAAGCCACATCTTAGGCAAGCCACACTATGATACCACATCACATACACACAACAAGTGTGGCAAGATTCCCTTAGGCTTGGCAAATTGTGGCTGTCATTTTGAAGAACTGACCTTAGACATGTTTGGCAACATTGTATGGCAAAGGGTGGCACTCCTAGGCCTAGAACCAAACAACCCTCTCAATAATTATATAGCTAATACACCCACATTAATTATATATCCAACGCCCCTCTCTCATCATCCATGCTTTTTGCTTCATCTCTCATACGCGCGCACAATGGCAAAGACAGGGGGCAGCAAGGGCCCTACCCCCCCCCCCCCGCCACATCACTATATATCAAGGCTAATATGAATGTGGTCATTAGATAATTGCTGGTAAGAATGGATTAAGTTCATGAATTGGCCCTCCTCGTAAAGGATTAGCAATGCCTGGCCCCCTAGCTCATTTATTTTTCATGGCTCCGCCACTGCGTGCAATAGCGCATGTTCTCGCCCCCTCTATCTAAATATCGATCTCGCACTTGTGCACTCCTTCATAGTCTCCCTCCACTCAGCCCCTCGCACCATTTTCTAGCCCTCCGCCAGATTTTGCCACATGTACAATCTAGCAGACTCCATGGTTGAACTTAAGCATAATGCACAAACCTCAAAACAACCACTAGTAGAAAACGGACCTAATATGAGACACATTAGTGCCGGTTTGGTTTCGAGCCGGCACTAATGTGTCCATTAGTGCCGGTTCCAACGGCTAGCCGGCCGTCCTCATTAGTACCGGTTCGTGGCGAACCTTTAGTACCGGTTCGTGCCACGAACCGGTACTAAAGAGGGTGGTGGAAGGGTGTTGTCAGTCTGGGGCCCGTCCAGCACCGTTAGTACCAGTTCGTGGCACGAACCGGTACTCAAGGTCGACGCACATAAACCCTTCGTCCACCCGAGCCACTCTATTCTTCCCCTTTCCCGTCACTTCTCCTCTGTTCTTCCCCTTTCGCCTCGAGCTCCTCACAAATTTTGCCCAAAATTTGTCAAGATTTGAAGGCCCCCATCCATTCAAATGATCACAAAGGTTAGCAACTTTGTCCTTTCAACTCTCATTGCTAGATTAGCTCTTGCAATGCTTTGTATACTGATTAATTTGGGAGGAATTATATTTGCTAGTATTTGATTTATATGCAATTTGAGGTCAAAAATAACACTTAGTTTGCATATGTAGGTGTGGTTTACTTAGTGCCTTCTAAATCTCCGTCATAACCACCGTCGATCGCCCGCACCGTCCGTCAGCGGCACCACCTTGTGGTGAGACTCTTGTTCATGAATGTTTTACATTACCAAATTGATGTTTGTGTGATTTGGATATATAGTTACTCGTATAATTATCTTACCCGTACGTTGTTTGTTATACATAGTGCCATGGTTTTGATATCCGTCCCCGTTTGCCCTCGTCGTTGTTATGATTCGGATGTGGTATATTCTCTTTTAAAACTAGTTGTTGCATTTCGTGTTTATGACAAATTATGCCCATCAAGTTGACATAGATATTTTTATCTAGAAGGTATGTGAACCGGAAATTCCAACCGACCCTATTGTCGAGAGGTTAAATTTAGTTGAAAGAGAAAAGCAGTATTTGAAAGAAAAATTGAAATGAATTGAGGGGAGAAGATGGAATTGGAGTTGCATGTTGCCGATGTAAATGCCGATGATCACAAGATCAAGATGGAGAAAATGAGGTTGAAGATTAGAAAGATTAGAAAATATGCCATTGATAGTGTGGCTTGGTATCATTATGCTGTTGGATCAATTGTTACCTTAGTTGCGATCTTCATCGCATTTGTTGTTGCATTTAAATTCTTTAGCTAGAGAGTTATTTGTATGTCGCATTTAATTAAGTGTTGTATATGAACTTTATGTATGAACTTGTATTAATTTGGTCTATTTGGTGTTGTGTAATGAAGACGAGCCGACAATGGATGTATGATGATGATGCTCTCGAGTTCATTAATGGCGTGCATACTTTTCTGCGGGCATTGAGGCAAACAAGCGGGCGGATGGTTTTATGCCTTGTCCATGTGCTGGCTGTAAGAATGGTCACAGTTACTCTACGTCAAGAACCATTCACGTCCACCTATTTGAGTCCGGTTTCTTGCCCCACTATTCAGTTTTTCCTTATTGATTAATTGCATCCATGCATTGTAATTTTTGAATACTAAATTGTTTTATATTTCTTCTGTATTAATAAAGTAAAAGCTATGGCTGACAATACCGGCAGAGAGAGAGAAGAGGAATTGTTCGACATCATACGCAGCCCTCACAGGCTAGATGATCTGAATGAAGCGGATAATGACGGCTCCCAATATCTGAACAATACCGGAGAGGGTAATGAAAGGATATTCGATCTCGACGACCGGGCTGATGAAGTCATGAACTATGATTATGATTATGACACAGACAATGCTGATCTTCAAATAACAAACACTACCGGCGAGGTATATTTATATAATAAGCAGGCATCATGGTGATCATCACATGGTTTTTTTGAAGATATATTAACGAATCGATAATTCTTCTTTCAGCCCTCTGGATCGAGCAAATCTGCTTCTACATAAAGCAGGACAAAGCGAGGCCCAGGCAGATTGTTGAAGGAAGGTGTAAAGTACAACATCGAATCCATCAAACCTAGTGGCGAACCCCTCACGCCTAACAACATTGCGAACAAGTGGACTCGTCAGTGCGGAGTTCTTGAGAAGGACAAACTCCCGATCTCCATTCAAGAATGGAAAGAGCCAAAGACTAAACGTCCAGGTGTTACTTGGGTCAACGATGAGCCAAAAATCTCACGATGGAACATTTAACCCTACGGATCATTTCCTTTGAAGCGGATGTGGAGAAAGTCAAGGCCGCTGCTCTTAAGAAGATGGCAATTGCATTCAACACCCACTAGAAAACTGTATGGGCCAACTACCTCGCTAATGAAAGGAAGACTCCAGATTTCAGGGGAACATTGGAGAAGCAAAGAGAGCACTGGGACGATTTTTCTATGGTATTATATGCAGGATGAAGATGTATGAAATGAAAAAAGCTGGACGCCATGGCGTTGGGTTCATTGACCCAAATACCATTCATCAGGATATATGGGAGATTGAACATTGTCGAGCTGCTGTAGAGGAAAGCATGCTAAAGTTCTTGAAGCGCCTCAATAGCAATGAAGATATACTACTTCCTTACAACTTCCCGTGAGTCACACTGTCTTGTACTACAAATTCTGTATTTTCTTACTAGCAAGCTAGATGTTAATAATTAAGTGTATATGGTTTACGGTAGTTGATTAATTTTATGCACATGCCCGCTTAATTAAGACATGCAAACGTGTGCGTATGCACGATTGTAATCGGGTCTTGTTAGACATTAAAGTTGAGGAAGGAAAATTTGAATTACTGGACTCACTAACTAAAGAAGATAAAGACTACACCATCGTGAAGGGGATATTCAAGAGGTAATTTCAATCATTATTAACTATTAGTTCCTGATATGAACTATTTAATAACCCCTTTATTAATTTTCTTTGCCGGCGGGCAGGGCATGGGCAAAGTTCATCAAGGTGACTTGCACGCGTGGCCAAAAAAGTTGTTTTGGCCTCGACCCAAGGTAAGTAATTAAGTAGTACTAGCTAGCTACCATCTCTTTAATTCTTGTTTCAATATCATTAATTAATTATCATGCTTGATTAATCATTATCTGATTCAATTCCATTCTCGTAAAGGCCCTGAGGCAGGCGTCGGGGAATATTCTGTGTGCATTCTACGTTTGCGAGAACATTCACATGATGACGTGCGAAAGGAGTAGATCTGATAGACAGGAATGAGTACGTTTTTATCAGAACACTATTCACACCATTATCGATATATAGTCACACAACTAACACACATGCATATTGATCTCCTTCTTAATAGTTCAGAGAGGTTGTGATGCCCCCGATTCAATCATACACTAATCATACACGCAAACGTGTACGATCAAGATCAGGTACTCACGGGAAGATATCACAACACAACTCTAAAATAAAATAAGTCATACAAGCATCATAATACAAGCCATTGGCCTCGAGGGCTCGAATACAAGTGCTCGATCATAGGCAGTCGTGAAGCAACAATATCTCGATCTGAGACATAAGTTAAACAAGTTTGCCTTAAGAAGGCTAGCACAAAGCCTGGGATACAGATCGAAGAGGTGCAGGGCCTCACCTGCAGGATCCTCCTAAACTACTCCAGGTCGTTGTCAGCGGGCTGCACGTAGTAGTAGGCACCTCCGGTGTAGTAGTCATCATCGACGGTGGCGTCTGGCTCCTGGGCTCCAACGTCTGGTTGCAGCAATCGGGTAAAGAAATGGGGAAAAGGGGGAACAAGGCAACCGTGAGTTCTCATCCAAAGTACTCGCAAGCAAGGAGCTACACTACATATGCATGGATATATGTGTAAAGGGCCATATCGGTGGGTGAACTGCAGAATGCCGAGAATAAGAGGGGATAGCTAATCACCGTCGAAGACTACGCTACAGCAGCCTCCGATGCAGCAACATGTAGAAGAGAGTGGTCAAGTCCTCCAAGCAGCATCACATAGCATCATCCTACCCGCGATCCCTCCTCGTAACTCCCCGAGAGAGCGACCACCGGGTTGTATCCGCACTTGGAAGGGTGTGTTTTATTAAGTATCCAGTTCTAGTTGTCATAAGGTCAAGGTACAACTCCAAGTCGTCACATTACGAAGATCACGGCTATTGAATAGATTAAACTTCCTGCAGGGTTTACCACATAACCCAACACGCTTGATCCCATTTGGCCGGACACACTTTCCTGGGTCATGCCCGGCCACGGAAGATCAACACGTCGCAGCCCCACCTAGGCACAACAGAGAGGCCAGCACGCCGGTCTAAACCTAAGCGCACAGGGGTCTGGGCCCATCGCCCAATGCACACCTACACGTTGCGTGGGCGGCCGAAAGCAGAACTAGCCCCCTTAATACAAGAGCAGGCCTACGTTCCAATCCGGCGCGCGCTGATACCACGACGCCGGGATATCCATAACTACTCCCACGTATATGGTTAGTGCGTATAGACCAAATGGCCAGACTCAGATCAAATACCAAGATCTCGTTAAGCGTGTTAAGTATCCGCGAACGCCGAACAGGGCCAGGCCCACCTCTCTACTAGGCGGTCTCAACCTGCCCTGTCGCTCCGCCTCAAAGATCCACTCGCGGGTGCTCCAGAAGCCGATCCGACTTTAGTCACCACATGTATCATGTATAAGTATATAGTATATACCCGTGATCACCTCCCGAGTGATCACGGCCCGATAGATAGCACAGCAGACGGACAAGAATGTAGGGCCACAGATGAAAATACTAGCATCCTATACTAAGCATATAGGATTGCAGGTAAAGGTAACAACAGTAGTAGCAAGGACAGGCTATGCATCAGGATAGGTATAACGGAAAGCAGTAACATGCTACACTACTCTAATGCAAGCAGTATAGAGTAGAATAGGCGATATCTGGTGATCAAGGGGGGGCTTGCCTGGTTGCTCTGGCAAGAAGGAGGGGTCGTCAACTCCGTAGTCGTACTCGGTAGCAGCAGCGTCGGTCTCGATGTCTAGCGGAAGAAGAGGGGGGGAGAAACAATGAATACAATGCAAACAGATGCATAACGATGCATGACAAGACAAGTAACGGTGCTAGGGGTGTGTGGGGGACGAACGGGTTGCGTATCCGGGATCGTCTCGTCGTTCTGAGCAACTTTCATGTTCAAAATAATTTAATCCGAGTTACGGATTAAAAGATATGATTTTCTAAAGATTTTATTAATTTCTAGAATTTAATTAATTATTTTATTTTATCCGAAAATGGAACTATGACATCAGCATGATGTCATCTTGACGTCGGCGATCAACGAGGTTGGCTGGGTCAATCTGATGGTGGGACCCGGTTGTCATTGTCTAAGACTAACTAATCAGGTTTAGTTAGTCTAACTAAAATCATTAGGTTTATTAACTACAATTAATTAGGTTAACTAATCAGGATTAATTAAGTTAATTAATTCTTTAATTAATTAATTAATATTTTAATTATTTATTTTTTTTAATCTTTTTTTTTAATTTTCGTTCTCAGGGGCGTGGGCCCCGTTTGTCATTGGCCCAGAGGGGCCTATCGGGTTCAAGGCGTGGTTCTTTGGGCGGAGCCCGTGAGTGTCTTGGCGGTTATGGGCGTGTGGGTGCGGGCGCACCTAAGCGCCCACCACGCGAGGGGAGGCGAGGCCGCTGTGGCTGTGCCCGGCGGCGGCGAGGCCACGGCGCTGGATGCGGGCGCTGGCCGCAAGACCGAGGCGGCGGGCAGAGGCGGGCGCCGCCAGGCGCATGTCCACGCTGAAGGCGCGGGCGACGGCCGTGGGACAGCGAGGCTGGAGTTCCGGGCGCGCCGACGATTTCCGGTCGAGAGCCAGGGCGGCTCGGTGAACGCGAGGTCGTCGCGAGCTTCGGGCGCAAGCGGGGCAGCGCCAATCAACGACGGGATCGACAGGGAAGAGGGGAACAGACATGGCTCACTGGGAGGAGGTCGATGGAGAGCTCGGGACGGTCGGAGTGGCGTCGGAGAGGTGGGTCGGCGCGATGGCGGTGGTGGTGGTGGCCGAGGCGACGGGACGACCGGTGAAGGAGAGGCGAGGAAGCGGGCGAGCGACGGCGTCGGGGCGGCTCGGGCGACGTGGGTGACGACGGGCGGGCAGGGAGGACGACGACGCCGGCGGACCAGCGGGTGGCCTCCGTGACGGGTCGGGCGGCCACGGATGGGGCGTCTTGTGAGCTCGGGGAGACGACGCGGTGCACGTAGGAGAGGGAGGAGGCCGGGTGTAACATCCCAAAATTCTAAATTTTTGGAATGTTATAATAAATAAATAGTTTCGATTGATTGATTGTTTGTTGTGTGATTGATTGAGTAAAATTGAGTGGAATTTGAAACTTTTTGAAAGTTGAATGAGAGGGAATGAAATGACTTTCCCTGACTTTCACATTGCCTTTTTATACCCAATGAATTCAATTTCATTCCAAAAACAAAACCTAGAGTGAAGATGAAATGACTTCTTCCATTTGAAATGAAAAGGGTTTTGAAAAGATTTAAATTTCATTTGAGAATATTTCAAATTCAAAGCTTTATGCAACTCAATGATTTTCACGAGGGAAGATAAAATGACTTCTTCAATTATATGAAATATGAGTTGGAAGTTAAAAGAATCAAATTGAAAGTCATTTGAAGGTATTTTGAAACTCCCTTCAAATTTGGAATTATTTGGATTTTATTCAAATTATTTTTCTCCTAAAAATAAATAAATGGAAATATGGGTAAAATGATTCCCTTCAATGGAAAATTAGGAGAAAATAAATTTGAAGTCATTTTGGTATTTTTAAAATGATTTTATTGGATTTTATTAGAGCAGGAACACTCTTTGTTTTATTTGAATTTTTGTGTATTTTATTTGAACTTGAAAAATAGTTCATGTTGTAGGAAATATTTTTCTGATCATTTTGATATATATATGTCCTATATAAAATATTTATATTTAATTATTTTTCTCTCTCTTTAAATTCAAAAAAAAATTAGAAAAAGAGAAAAGCCCCTGGCGCCAACCAGCTAATCTGCCCAAATACCGAGGCGGCCCAGCTGACCGAGGCCCACCAGCGCCACCAGCGGCCCAACAAGCGCCACCCAACCGGCCCGACCGAGCCCCACAAACCCCTCCGCATCTGGCCGCCTGACCCGTCCCCGCTTCCCCTCTCACCGACAGGTGGACCCCACCCGTCTTCTTCCTCCCCACGCCACACCCCGCGCCTTCGGATCCCGCGGATCCGGGATCCCGAGATCTCGCGGTTGCCCCTCGCCCAAGCCGGGTGCCCCCTATATAAACCCCTCGACCCGTTCCCCCCCCCTTGACCCTCCCTCTCGCCGCTAGTGCTCGCCGGAGACCGAGCACGCCGCCGCCGCCATTAGCCTCGCACCGACCGCCCCGGCCACCCTCGACCTCGCCCAACTCCACCCCCGAGTTCCCCTCGCCCCGCACCACGGAGGTCCTCACGACGCCCGACCCCGAGTCGTGGAACCATCGCCGCCCGATCCGCCGTCGCCCCCCGACCCCCGAAGTCCCCGGAACGTTATTTATTTTAATGCTATGCTATAGTAGACGGGGTTTGGTATGAGTATTCGAGAGTGGTGTGAAGAAGGAGGACCCTACGTCAATGACGACAACTCCATGATGGAACATGCAAGGACTGCATCTTCAAGGCCTCAAGACTTCAAGACTCGAGACAAGAATTCAATACACACTACTGGGTGAAGGACGGTTGTGGGCACCTGGAGAAGCCGATGGTTGGCGGGATGCATGGAGAAGCGCCATGACATCTTGCGGAAAGCTTCACCCAGACTCAAAGAGACGGAAGAATACTTCATGCGGAAGCTTAACTGTGCAACCGCAAGTCAATATGGGCTCTGGCTTGGTTGACCTTAGTTGTGACTCTGGCTGGGACGGTGCTAGCAGATGTAGAACTACGGTAGGATTGGATGGGCACCGGACAGTGGTCAGAGGAACTCTTCGGAAGACCATGTTTCGGTCATCTTGTTCTCAAACACCACGAAGTGCGAGAGCGTAAAGAGAGGGATCGAATCTTGCGGGTAAAGTGTACAAACCTCTGCAGAGGGTTTAAACCTAATCGATTAGCCGTGTCCCCGGTTACGGACAATTTGAGCATCTGGACTTGGATCTATCTCGGAACTCTCAACACCGGGCTGATAACTTAATTGTGGGCAACATATGATAATTTTGGGCTTTGAGACATCGGTTGGCGGAACCATGTCATGATAGAAAACTCCATAGTACAGACTTCATTTATTCCTTTGATGTAGGGAAAATAAATCAGCTTTTACGCAAACAAAACTCAGACACAGAGCCACAAAGCCATACTGCATATAGTATAGTTTATCATCTGTTTTCTCTTATTGTGATCTTGTCGGTACATTCAATGTACTGACCTACACGGCTGCAACGTATCATGTGATTGCACTTCCGACGAGTAAGAGTACGGTACAGGGTTACGGTCTACACTCAACCTGCCGATGGCGTTGATGGGACTCCACACCCGACTATTTGTTTCCGCTGTGATTTATAAGGTATATATCAGTTTTACGTTAATTATACATGTGATTGCACTTTGATATATACATTGATGTCTTGTGTGTGCCAAAGATCTTGATCCGAGGATGGCACAGATACACAGAGGCTTGACCGTCTGAGGTCGGGTCGCTACACCGGGAGGTGCGGCGCCGGTGAGGTGGCGTCGCGGAGGAGGATGGAGGCGCGATGGGGCAGCGACGGGCGCGACGGTCGGGGCGACGGGGTCGGAAGACGGGTGGCGCCGGTGAGAGGGCTTCGGCATCGAGAGATCGAGGGAGAGGGGGTAGAGAGCGATGTGGAGCGGGGGGTTTCGTCCCCGATCCAGATTGGATCGGGAGGTGGGAACGACGTGGGGGGGAGTGCGGGTGGTGGGGTTAGGGTTTCGGGGTCCAAGGGATATGGGAGAGTAGGGGCGGGCCGACATGGGCCGGTGGGAAAAGTGGGCCAAGCAGCCCAGGAGGGGTCTGCCCCCTCCCCCCATTTGTTTTTTTTGGTTTTTTTCTTTGTTTACCCCTTTTCTTTTTCTTTTTTTTAAATGTTTAGCACCTAATTGATTTTTATAATATAGGGGAGCTATCTCACAAATTGCAGTGCATTAGATCCTAGCACCAAAAAACTAGTTTGGGTGAAATACTATTTCATATTAGATTTAGATTAATTAAAAGGTTATTAAATAATGTATTCAGCCACTGTTTGAGATTGTTTAGATGACTTATCATATTTCAACAATGTTGTTTACGATTTTATCCTAGCCTCTGATTTATCTACTATTTATTGAACATTTTAGTTTTTAAGTTTAAGAACTTTTGTTGTTTGCCTTTAATTAAATTTTGAATTTGAATTGTTTTGAACTAATGTGAGATTAGCAACAGTAATCATGGCGACGTGGCATCATTAGTATAATGTTACTGTAGCTTAATTATCCGGGCGTCACAATTCTCCTCCAGTACAAGAAATCTCGTCCCGAGATTTAAGAGGGGAGTAAGGGGAAAATTACAGTTCTGAAATTTTATCGGTGTCCTCGGTCTTGGTTGCTCTTCCCGAAGTGGTCGATCCATTGTGTTGCTAACATCATTCCTCTGCTTCAGGGCATCATGATAAAGTCGTCATCCTTTCTTCGGGGGTGCCATCGTACTTACGAAAAAAAGGATAATGGGTATCTTCGGAAGAACGGACCTTACAAGGCTGAATATCTGGCAGATAACTCAGGGAATGTGGTAGAAAGTTACTCTCGAATAGATACTTAAGAAAATGTCGAGAGTAAAGTAAGAAGGTACCATGAGAAGTTTCAAACGGATAGGCAGTCGTTCGATGTCCGAAACAACATGCGGAAGGGGTCCAAAGCAACGAGATTGAATATTGCGTCTGTTACCAGAATAGATCACTAGGACGGTGGCCCGTGAACTATATACGAGGCCACGCGCGAGGAATAACTTTGGGAATAGGGGGTGTACAGGAGAGTCAGGTTTCGATCCTGTGAAACTGTGGGTTATGGGCCCACCATGTGGGTTAAGTAGGAAGGGCACTAATGTCTTGCAAGATCGTGTAAGCAAGGCATGTCACAGGATAGCCTATCAGTTATGTTGGCAACAATATCGGTACCAAGGGCGAGGGACGAAGAGAACCAATTCCTGCTCGTTGAACGAGGCGGACCAATAGGCCAAGTTGTCGTCCATCGGTGGCTACCGGAATGTCATCAACAATAGTAACAGGGTTACACCAGACAAGATGGTACACCAAGGTGTTTACATAAGCAGGGAATTATTACCGCTCATATAGATCACAAGAAGGTTTAAACAAAACAATGGAAAGGAAAATGTGTTTAAATACATAATTCAGGGGTATATCCTTTCCAAGGGAAAATAGAGCATGATATCCATGACAGGATATAAAGTAGAAAACCCTTTTAGGCAAGGGGAGAGAAATATCATGACATTACCCATACAGTGGTGTTTGGATAATTGAGCAGGAAACATTTAGCATTGGGCTTCAAATGTTCTTATTGAAAATGGGAGTACCACAGGCATGCTTCGAGATAGTATTGACATGGTCTTCAAGCAAAGGTCAGACTTTGGATACACGAAGGATTCATCAGGAACAACTTATAGAATAAGTCTTACCATTTCCTCATGGAAGAATAGATAACCTTGCTAAAAGGAAACTATAACAATAGGGCCTCCGGCCAAGTGTGTTGGGCATGACATCACCTTACCGGGTCATATCTGAGACCAATGTTGTGACTCTTGGAAAGTGTTCCAACCATCATATCTCGATCGAGATTCAGATCTGATCGGTGTTAGGATATCCCAGACTCAGGATGCTTGAGAAGAAAAGGTGCGACACACTTTGACGGGATGGCACTGTAAGATTCTCGAGAAATGAACTATGAAGTGATTTCCGTTAACAAGAGTTCATCATTAACCCAAGGAGAGGACAAGGAGGTAGCTGATGAACTCAGCGACAATTCACCAAGATTTCCAAAGGATGGATTTCCACAATTATGTGAACTAGGAGAAAACATTTGTCAGGTCAAAATGATATATTGATGTATGCTCGAGGAAAACATACACAATTTAACAATGGTTGAAAGGTGTGCCCGAAATATGACCTTAGGCAGCAAGATCATTGTTAGAGTGACGATTCAATAACCAACAGTCTAAGAATGAACTGTCGATTGTTAACTTCAAAGCAATAGGGTTTCTAGAAGTACAGAACTCAAACAACACCGTTCACTTGTTGGTACCCCGGTTGGAAGCAACACGAGGACCAGGAAAGAATGGTGATGGTGAGAAGTATCACTATACCAAGAATTCTTAAGAGGTGGGGAAATTTCCACGACATTCTTGACATAAAAGGTGGAAATTCTCCAAGGTAAAGAAGAACGATGCTGGGTAGTAAGGAACTCAAGGTATAACACAAAATACAAACAAGTTTGTGTTGGAGGGAAGGCATTAAAGTGGCCGATGATAACACAACTCATCGAGGGCAAGGATGGTATTTCTCTTCATGAATCCGGTTGATATCCTGGAAGAGCTCATAAGGTTGATGATGATCATGACACATTTGTCAAGAGAATTCAAGAAAATGTAATCAATCAGCGACGATATCAAGCCAAAGGAATGACGAAGCAAGAGGTTATTGGAACCATAGTTACGACACGAACTCGAACTCAAGCTTGTTGTTTAAGGTGAAAGGGTATGATGAGGGAAATCGACGTAAGCTTAGCTATCGTCGCAAATTGGTGCTCCGAGAAGAAGGACCCGGTAGCACAGTTAAAATTTAGCATGATAATGATATAGCCGATCAGGCTAGGAATGATGTGATCGGGTACAAACTCGTACTTATAGAAGCTATCTTTGAAGAGTTGTTGAACCGTAGTGCGGACTCGGTTCAGTTATTGGTGTCTTTGAGTGTTTAATAACTCAGAGCCCGTGCAAAATTGGAATCAGTGGGAATGTAGCACTTGATGAAGAACTCATAAGAAGTTATACAGTTCCATGATAATCTCGAGATACCAGGGGGGGTAATACTTGATGACAGATCAAAGTAGAAGTTGGACTGGGGTATTGCTCTACCGAAGATAAGTGCTTAAACTTGCACGAGAAATGGTATTTAAAAGAGAACATGGTCGGAACCACGATTGCGAAAGGCCATATCCCAGATATAAGATGAACTTATACCAAAGGAGTAATTATTTTAAGAGAAGCTTTAATGATAAGATCTACATCGTGTCCATGGGCATGAACACAAAGTTCAAGGTCGACTCCCACTTCTCCAATGCATAACCTTTCATTCACTTCTCACCTTCGAGGAAGTTGTAGTGTTGAAATTTTATCTGGCAAAATACCAGAAGTGTATGACTCATGAAAACTGTTGAGTTCACACATATTAACGAAGGCATAGGTTCAATCCATCAGGCTATCGTGGAAATATATACCACAAGCTTCAATAGAAATACCACCAGCTCGAAAGCTGAGCAGGGCTGAGAAAGCAGAGGATACAATTTACCAAAGGCAATATGTATCGGAGAAAGAACTCACAAAGTGATTAATTATGAAGGACATTGTCGGATAACAATCCAACAAAGGACTTGATGGTCCACAAAGGATCTGATATGAGTATCGATACTCAAACAGAAGAGGAAGGCATGCAAATGCAACAGGTTATGGAAGCATCTGTATATTTCACAGCTTAAATGCAAAGATATTATGATTTCCAAAACAAAGGATCAGAAGCAGACGTTCCGATCAAGGATGGATCAATTGAATATACCAGAGGCACAATCGACGACAGATAGTTTGGTCGAGAACCAGCTCATGTTCAAAATGATGTCTGAGCCGGAAAGATATTTTAGAAGGGCTGATAGATGATTGTGTGCATTCGCACACATGTTGAACCAATAGGATCAAAATGACGGTGTCAAAAGATACTAGTGAATATTGCGGATATATGGGAAGCATCCATAATGCAAGTAGACAAGTATTTGCGAGCAATAAAAGCGGCTAAGGATTTTCGGAGGATTGAATAGTATTTCAAAGACTTTTGTGAAACACACGAACAACTGGGGATGAGCGGATACTCGGAAAGTGCGAGAAATTATTCTTAGGGGTATTCGGTGGCAAAAGAAGCGCAAGGAAGTAGGCGCAAAGTATTCTCGGAACATTAGAGAGAATTTCGGGTATCTTGTTATAACAAGATTAATCGGGAATAAAAGTAAGAACGACAGCGTAAGTATTTATCCATAGGGATGTTTCGATTGGTAGGGAATTGCAAAAACGACAGGCACAAGGTCTCGAGAGAATATCGGAGAGTATCTTCAAATTCTTCTAGTTCACGGAGCAATCACCTGTAGTGAGGGGTTCTCCGGGAGGAAGTAGTAACGAGATCCTAAAGTTAGATTTTAGTAAAAATCGTTTAACCCGAATAGAAGAGAGTACAGACATAAGTTAAACAAGTTTGCCTTAAGAAGGCTAGCACAAACTGGGATACAGATCGAAAGAGGTGCAGGCCTCCTGCCTGGGATCCTCCTAAACTACTCCAGGTCGTCGTCAGCGGGCTGCACGTAGTAGTAGGCACCTCCGGTGTAGTAGTCATCATCGACGGTGGCGTCTGGCTCCTGGGCTCCAACGTCTGGTTGCAGCAATCGGGTAAAGAAAAGGGGAAAAAGGGGGAAGAAGGCAACCGTGAGTACTCATCCAAAGTACTCGCAAGCAAGGAGCTACACTACATATGCATGGGTATATGTGTAAAGGGCCATATCGGTGGACTGAACTGCGGAATGCCAGAATAAGGGGGGCATAGCTAATCCTCTTGAAGACTACGCTTCTGGCAGCCTCCGTCTTGCAGCATGTAGAAAAGAGTAGACTGAAGTCCTCCAAGCAGCATCGCATAGCATAATCCTACCCGCGATCCCTCCTCGTAACCACAGAGAGCAACCACCGGGTTGTATACATCACTTGGAAGGGTGTGTTTTATTAAGTATCCGGTTCTAGTTGTCATAAGGTCAAGGTACAACTCCAAGTCGCCCTGTTATCAAGATCACGTCTATTCAATAGATTAAACTTCCCTGCAGGGTGCACCACATAACCCAACATGCTTGATCCCATATGGCCGGACACACTTTCACGGTCATGCCCGCCGCGGAAGATCAACACGCCGCAGCCCCACCTTGGCACAACAGAGGCCAAGACGCCGGTCTAAACCTAAGCGCCGCAGGGTCCGGGCCCATCGCCCAATGCACACCTGCACGCTATGCGTGGGCGGCCAAAGCGTAACTAGCCCCTTAATACAAGAGCAGGCCTACGTTCCAATCCGGGCGCGCCCGGCCGACGTCACGAAGTGCCGGCTGATACCACAGCCGGGATACCCATAAATACTCCCACGTAGATGGTTAGTGCGTATAGACCAAATGGCCAGACTCAGATCAAATACCAAGATCTCGTTAAGCGTGTTAAGTATCCGCGTACGTTGAACAGGGCCAGGCCCACCTCTCTCCTAGGCGGTCTCAACCTGCCCTGTCGCTCCGCCTCAAAGAACCACTCGCGGGTGCTCCATAAGCCGACCCGACTTTAGTCACCACATGTATCATGTATAAGTATATAGTATATACCCGTGATCACCTCCCGAGTGATCACGACCCGATAGTATAGCACAGCAGACGGACAAGAATGTAGGGCCACAGATGAAAATACTAGCGTCCGATACTAAGCATGTAGGATTGCAGGTAAAGGTAACAACAGTAGTAGCAAGGACAGGCTATGCATCAGGATAGGTATAACGGAAAGCAGTAACATGCTACACTACTCTAATGCAAGAAGTATAGAGTAGAATAGGTGATATCTGGTGATCAAGGGGTGGCTTGCCTGGTTGCTCTGGCAAGAAGGAGGGGTCGTCAACTCCGTAGTCGTACTGGGTAGCAGCGGCGTCGGTCTCGATATCTAGCGGAAGAAGAGGGGGGGGGGAAGAAACAATGAATACAATGCAAACAGATGCATAACGATGCATGACAAGACAAGTAACGGTGCTAGGGGTGTGTGGGGGACGAACGGGCTGCGTATCCGGGATCGTCTCGTCGTTCTGAGCAACTTTCATGTTGAAAATAATTTAATCCGAGTTACGGATTAAAAGATATGATTTTCTAAAGATTTTATTAATTTCTAGAATTTAATTAATTATTTAATTTAATCCGAAAATGGAACTATGACATCGGCATGATGTCATCTTGACGTCGGCGATCAACAGGGTTGACTGGGTCAATCGATGGTGGGACCCGGTTGTCATTGTCTAAGACTAACTAATCAGGTTTAGTTAGTCTAACTAAAATGATTAGGTTTATTAACTACAATTAATTAGGTTAACTAACCATGATTAATTAAGTTAATTAATTCTTTAATTAATTAATTAATATTTAATTATTTTAATTAATTATTTATTTATTTATTTTTTTAAATCTTTTTTTTTAATTTTCGTTCTCAGGGGCGTGGGCCCCGTTTGTCATTGGCCCAGAGGGGCCTATCGGGTTCGGGCGTGGTTGCTGGGGCGGAGCCCCGTGAGTGTGTTGACGGGCGTGTGGGTGCGGGCGCACCAGGCGCCCACCACGCGAGGAGGCGAGGCGGCCCAGAAAGCGTTCGGCGGGCGGCGAGGCGGCGCGCAAGGGCCGGGCGCCGAGGCGGCTGGGCAGAGGCGGGGCGTCGCCAGGGCGCATGTCCACGCGGGGAAGGGCGCGGGGCGCACGGCCAGGGGACAGCCAGCGCGCGAGGCTGGAGTTCCGGGGCGCGGCCGACGTACTCGGTCACAGCCAGGGGCGGCTCGGTGAACGCGAGGTCGTCGCGAGCTTCGGGCGCAAGCGGGGCAGCGCCAATCAACGACGGGATCGACGGGGAAGAGGGGAACGGACATGGCTCACTGGGAGGAGGTCGATGGAGAGCTCGGGACGGTCGGAGTGGCGTCGGAGAGGTGGGCCGGCGCGATGGCGGTGGTGGTGGCCGAGGCGGATGGTGACGACCGGTGAAGGAGAGGCGAGGAAGCGGCGAGCGACGTCGTCGTGGGCGGCTCCGGGGCGACGTGGTGACGACGGCGACGCAGGGGAGGACGACGACGCTGGCGGACCAGCGGGGTGACCTCCGGTGACGGGGTCGGGGCGGCCACGGATGGGGCGTGCCCGGAGCTCGGGGGAGACGACGCGGTGCACGAAGGAGAGGGAGGAGGCCGGGAGGTGCGGCGCCGGTGAGGTGGCGTCGCGGAGGAGGATGGAGGCGCGATGGGGCGGCGACGGGCGCGACGGTCGGGGCGACGGGGTCGGAAGACGGGTGGCGCCGGCGAGAGGGCTTCGGCATCGAGAGATCGAGGGAGAGGGGGTAGAGAGCGAGGTGGAGCGGGGGGTTTCGTCCGCGATCCAGATTGGATCGGGAGGTGGGAATGACGTGGGGGGGGGGGAGTGCGGGTGGTGGGGTTAGGGTTTCGGGGTCCAAGGGATAAGGGAGAGCGGGGGCGGGCCGACATGGGCCGGTGGGAAAAGTGGGCCAAGCAGCCCAGGAGGGGTCTGCCCCCTCCCCCCATTTGTTTTGTTTTGGTATTTTTTTCTTTGTTTACCCCTTTTCTTTTTCTTTTTTTTAAATGTTTATCACCTAATTGATTTTTATAATATAGGGGAGCTAGCTCACAAATTGCAGTGAATTAGATCCTAGCACCAAAAACTAGTTTGGGTGAAATACTATTTCATATTAGATTTAGATTAATTAAAAGGTTATTAAATAATGTATTCAGCCACTGTTTGAGATTGTTTATATGACTTATCATATTTCAACAATGTTGTTTACGATTTTATCCTAGCCTCTGATTTATCTACTATTTATTGAACATTTTAGTTTTTAAGTTTAAAAACTTTTGTTGTTTGCCTTTAATTAAATTTTGAATTTGAATCGTTTTGAACTAACGCGAGATTAGCAACAGTAATCATGGCGACGTGGCATCATTAGTAGAAGGTTACTGTAGCTTAATTATCCGGGCGTCATAGAGGTGCTGGATAAGCTCCTAGCATCGGACCGCATACAAGCACTTCAAGAGGAAATAGCCGGATTTTTGCTCGACCAGGTCATAGATCCCAAAGGAGAATACTATTACCCGCTACCGCCCCCATGAATCACTTGTCATCGTGCTCCGAAGGCACCAAGGCAACATGTAGGAGAAATTGTATATGTATATACATGTGTATGTGTGAATAGTTAATGGTGTTGGCTGTGAGACATTCGATGATATATATATATATATATTATATATATATATATATATATATATATGCGGTTCTACGTACGAGAAAATCTATATATTTATATACATGCATAACATGTACAATTTGTAGTATCGTGAAATACCAGAAAAAAAAAGAATTAAATGGAAAATAAAGCCAAATTGAAAACACAAAACTAAAGCAAAAATTAAAAAAAAAACACCCAAACATTTAGTACCGGTTGGTGTTACCAACCGGTACTTATGTCCAACACGCACCCGGGCCTGGCTCTTGCCACGTGTTTGCACTTTAGCGCCGGTTCGTGACGAACCGGTACTAAAGGGGGGTGGACCTTTAGTCCCCACTCTTTAGTGCCGGTTCGCCAATCGGCACTAAAGGCCGTCACGAACCGGCACTAAAGCCCGGTTCTGCACTAGTGAACAGTGGTTCTCCTTTGTTCTAGAATCTTCCATATCATAACTTCCCAAACTTTTTTTCTAGTTGAATAGCCATTATTTGTTTTTACTTTATGCTTTACAACGCACAATTCCATGAATCATAAAATAGATTAAGGGCTTCTTTGATTCAAAGGATTCTCAAAGGAATTCTGGAGGAATCTAATTCTTAGGAATTTTTCCTATCTTGGTTGTTTGATTCGTAGGATTGTAAACCATAGGAAATTTTCCATATGATTCATTTGCACTAGATTTCATAGGAAATACCCTATCCACTCAAACCTCTTTGAAAGAATTCTGCCTTTTTTCTATGCACAATCAAACATTCGTACAATCCTGTAGGATTCAAGACGACATTCCACTATAATCCCATGTTTTTCCTATTCCCGAGTTTTGGAAATCCTATGAATCCAAGAGGCCCTAGCTTTTTTATAAAAACTAATTGATTTTGAATCAGATGAACCATCAGAATTAAACGAAGGTCTACATCAGGCATATATGACTCAGTGCTTACATGTTATAGTGTGGTATTTATTCATAATTTGGTTGCAAAATCTGATGCGTGCAATGCACGTGTACCTTACTAGTACTTCGAGTATGTGCAAAACACGTAAATTAGGATTCCAATTCCACGCTACACAGTGTCTCTCTTACAGTTCATGAAGCCACGGGGCACATGTGGAGGCGTTGTCGCGACCTCCTTGTGTGGATTGATCATAGTGACGTGCTGCTGGTTCTACAAGAATGTACTCGTCCTCCCTGAGCCATACTATCGGTACATGCACGAAGCGAAGATGTGCACGCGCGCGACACACGTACTCATTCCCTCGCACACACACACGGGTACACGAGCGGACTCAATTTTGTACCAAGATCCACCCCATGTGACAATTTGACGCGTGTAAAGTCGTTCACTTTATTGATGGTCAATTAATACAGCGCATGCAAATTCAGTGGACGTGAGGGCGGAAGAAAGACATTACTACTCCACTGCGCGCATGCGAGTAGTTAAATCATGGGTTGCTTATAGTACTTCCATTGGTCTCCTTCGTATTTTGTGCCAATTTTTGACAGTAACATAATATTTAAGCATTTGAGCAGTGTAGTCTAATTGAAATTTATATTCCACTAAATTCATCGGGAGCTGTTTCCGGCCTCAAAAGCAAAACCATCAATTAATCTTTACCTTGTTCCCATCACATTCGAAAGCCTGCTCACACCTACTAGTAGTACCAATCTTGAATGTGTTCCCACTATGCAGGTATTAGTACTAGTGCTAGTACTTAGGTTATAAAAAGGGGAACTACCTAACCGAAAATTACATTACCTTTCCTCCTCATAAGTGCTTCTTCTTCGTCCATCCTTGCCATGGCCGGCGAGCAGAGCTCTAGATCGAGAAAAACTCGTAACAAGGGAGCGGCAACCAAGGTTGCGGCAAAAAAAGAGAGGGCTCGCCGCCACGCAGAGACCTCCAAAGATCTCTCATGGGCAGGCATTGGCTCCCAGGAGCGCCCTAGACGTGGAGGCGAACATGCCGAGCCGGTGGCGCTGGAGTCGTTATCCCTCGACGGCATGGCCGATCAACTCAATAAGCACTTCAATAAGCAGAAGGAGTTCATCCACGTCTTGGTGGAGCTCCTGAAGGAGAGCCTCGACGACATGCCTGCTAAGGTCAATAAGCAGGGGGAGTTGACCGTCGGCTTGGTGATGCTGCTGAAGAAGAGCATTGCCTCGGAGAAGAAGGCGACCGGCGAAATCCTGCAACTTCAGGAGGACAAGCGAAGCCCTGCCACGAGCTTGACTTGTTGAAGGAGAAGAACGCCGGCTGGAAGAAGTTGCATGAGAATAGAAGTTCCTCGATGAAGATGCTGCAGGCCCTCATCATGGAACAGAAGGAGGATCGTTGGCGAAGCTCCGCATCGAGCACCCGACTACTGTCAAGGTACGTAATGCGACCGTGGAACAGATGATGAAGGCTCGCATCGAGAAATCCCGCGTCATGGATATAATGAATAAGATGGCGGAGGAGATGCTCAAGGATATGGAGGTCATGGAGGTGATGAAGACGCAGTTATGACTTTCAGGCGAATTACATCATTTGGGGTGATAATCTTTCTTCTTCTTTTGCTCCTGTGTTTCATCTTTTGCTTCGGGTGTTTCACCGCACGTGTCACGTTCTCTACGAGGCATGAATATAAAAATGTTAACAATGAGATGACTAGCAAATTAGACCATTTTTATCGCCATATGGCACTGGGATGCCATGTTTCATGCTCCTCCGTCGTAGTACTAGTGCAGTGGAAAACTTGAGTATACCGCACGGTTCTTTGCTCCTCCTCAGGTCGTCGGCACATTTATACGAGCAGTCAAATCACAAGGCCACGCCTTCCAGCAGTAATGACCCGTCAAATCACAAAGGCCCTCGCCTCTCGTGAAACTGACCAAGCTAGACTGCCCCGCCTTCTAGCCTTTTAGAAAATGTATACTTTTGTACAGTAGTAGTATCGATGGCTTGAGCCATGGAGCAAAACATGAAATTAAAATAGGTGGTACATATAGAGAGCGCTCGTCGCCAAATTAGGCATATAGTACTATTAAAAAGCTTGTCACAATAATGGTGTCCAGCACAACCCACCCCTCAAATAAAACTAAGCACCCTGGAATTCTTTGACAAAACTAAGCACCCTGAAATTCATTGACAACTAAATTGCTGGCTATATGATGTTGGCCATATATATTATACGTATATAATGTGAATAAACAAGTGGTAGTACTATACCAACTAAAAGATGAAATGTAAGAAATACTAGTATGTACGTACTAAAGAGTTAAAGTACCGAGAAGAAACATAACATAGTTTTGCTGGGGGCACAGCACAACACACCCCTCAAATTAAACTAAGCACACTTGAAATTAAACTATGCAACTAATCCGATAGACGCTGCACTAGAACCACCATGGGCAACGACACTGCCACCTTACTCGGAGTCCTCGCCCACGTCCTCGACTTCGTCCTTGTCCCTCTTCCTCTTGGACGATACTTATTTTCTTGAAACGCACACTTGGCTCTTGCTCTTCATCCAACCCTTGTAGATATTGAAACAAAGGTAGACATCCATTGTAGCGTAGTGGATGTGGTCTATATCTAGTACATTCCACTGACATGCATGATGATGAAACGTGTAATGTGGTTTCTCCAGTTTACCGTAGGAAGGATGAACCATGGCTCCTGCCAGGGTAAGCATTGAAGGTTGGCCACTGGAGGGCAGCAGTCGATTCTTCTGGAGGTCGAAGGGGTTGCCTACAACGAGGCCTGTCCGACCCAAGACTCTTTTGTCATTCATAAAGTCTATAGTAACGAATTTGACTAGGTCGCTCTTGAGGAAGTTCTTAAAATCCTAGCATTCAACGTCGACATGGCATATGTGGTAGAACAAGCATAAGTCATCCACGCAAACCTGGATCACGGCGGGATTCTTCCTCTCTTCCTCCTTTAGATCGTTCTCTCGTTCCAGGACTGTGGAGTACTCAACATCTAGCCCAGCGACCCACTCATAATTTGAGTTTTCGAACATGCTTCTGAAGCGAGCAAGGCAGCCTTTCACCGTCGCGGAAGAACGGGTGTAGATGACATCGAACTCATCGCCGGTGATGGTTCTAACCTTGTACTCACCGCCGATCATGGAGATTTGGGACGCCATGGATTTGGGAGGAGGGTTAGGATTAGTGGATTTGTCGTAATGTGAAAGGATGGGACGACTTAGGAGCAAACCGCCGTAATATTAAAGGACGTGCGGGGACGAGTAGGAGTGAACTGCCAGCGTGCGAACGGCAGTGTATTGTCTTTCCATTCTACCATGATGAGGGCTTCCAAGATCCCTTGTATCTGATATCGAACGGTTACATGGCGTGATTCTAGACCTATGGGTGAATATCATATCCTGGAGGGTTATTCTGGAAATTTTCAGCAACTTAGCATGCGACCGTTCTATCTCAAATCCAAGGGCTGCCGTGCGTCGCAACTATCACGACCGTCGCATCGCTCGCGCTGTCGCGCCCTTGGAGATTTAACACGGTGCGTTAGGCTATCTGATGTTGGCATGTCATACATAGTCATTACTTAGTCACTCATACTACAACAAGGTTGGCTATAAGGTTGGCTATAAGTATATTTTTTTACTTCTCTCTATCTCTTTCTTTGTAATCCCTCCGTCCCATAATATAAGAACGTTTTTGACACTAGTGTAGTGTCAAAAACGTTCTTATATTATGGGACAGAGGGAGTAGTATTTATTGCATTTGTAGAGGAGTGACCTCTTCCAATGAAACGGTGCTTAGATGAGGTGCTTAGCAATCAAGTCCCCAATGCATAGGTGCTTAGTTTTTGTTGCTAAGTTTGCTTCATTTAATTAGCTATAGACTCAAAATTGTCTTTTCACCTAGGTACACGCGCTTAGCATCGTTTCTTCCTTGGGTCACCAAACTAGTCTCTCTCTTCTTAATTAACTTGCCACATCAGACTTTAAGCCTATGTGGCAAGCTTAGCACCTGTAGGAGCAAGTAAGTACTACCATAGTGGGATATAAGCCCGCTTTGCATGGCATTTTTGCATATGTGCAGGAAAGAGGCAAGGAAAAAGTGGAGAAGTTGGCTCCCATGCAAGAGCCAGACTTTAGTACATGGTGGAGCATTGGGAGAGGCACCTGTATGGAGGTGGTCAAGAATCGATCTGGAGACTCACGCCGGTCGTAGCACCGTAGTTAAAATGATAATGGCAAGTCAAATCACGGGGCCCCACCTATCCAGCAGTAACTCGATGTCAAATCAAACAACCCTACGTTTGCAGCAGCCTACTCCCTCATCTTCTCGCGTCTCTGTCGAACTGACTAGAACTAGGCGGAACTGCCCCACCTACCGCGCAGGAAAAGCCACGCCCTCTTGCGACTCTGTCGAACCGACTACGACATGGATTGCGCCATGGAGTAAAGCCTCAAGAAAACGGTGGTACAAATGTACGGAGTATACAACACGCCCATCGCGTTTGCGTCGCACCCCAGACGGTCGGTCATTCTGGCATGCTGCTCTCAGAATGGAATGCGCGTCATATTGCGTTTGCACACACATGTGGGACCGCAATTGAGAACCGACCATAGGCACACTCCCCGGCCCCGCAAGTCGGGTGGATAGAGACGAGCGATACTACTAGATAGGTGTTGTACTACGTTGGTGCCTAGATGATCCCTGGAAGACACGGAAGATCAGTTCGTCCACGTCTGTGACCAGACTCCAGCAGCCAAGCCTGGATTGGCTATCGTCTACATATCGTGCAGGCTGTGTTGTATAGGGTTGTAGTTCTGGTGAGAAATCTAAAAAAAGCTTTCTTGTCATCTCGCAAATTTAGGTGTCATGTGCTTCGGATCACTGCGAGGGTTAAACTGCGACAACTGAGTTGGGGTAGTCATTGGGGGCACATGCACGAAGACTACTCGGCTGCCTTCTAGTTCAAGCCGGCAATGTTAATTAGGATATCTATCGACAAACCCCTTTTCTCTGAGTTTATCTTTAATTTGAGCTTTGGTCCTCGTCTAGTTAGTCCATCAGGATTCATGTCGTCTCCTTTGGGTAGTGAGGTTATGATTTCTTGTCATGTGGCATTTTTTCGTGTTATATGTTATAATCCGGTGCTTCAGATCAAAATGACGACAACTGCACCTCCGGGACACGTGCATGAAGACTTCTCGACAGTCATTGACGAGGTCAAGCCGGCTGCAGTAGACGAAATAAAACTAGAACTCCACTATATAGGCAGGAGCCTAAGCGCTTGCTTGCTAGTGTTGCTCTCTTCACACTGTCTCGTCCTCTCTCGATCTAAACACGACAACGGTTGCCACACACTCTCTCTCTGCTCACCGCTGGTCACAGATCCAGCCGGATCATCTCCGCCGGGGAAGGTGAGAAGGTGCAACGTTCACACGGTCGTCCTCGGCGATGGCTCTTACCCACTGCCGACGCATCCCGATCAGCTTGCCTTGTCGTTCTCTCCCAAGCACCGCTGGCGAGGGAGGGCCTCCGACCCCTTCTTCCTCGTTGTCGTAGTGTGGGCAGATCCGGCCTCCCGCCGCCCTCCTAGTGTCATCCTGGCGACCCTCAGGTATAACTTTCTTCGAAACCGGCCTTGCTCTACTTCCCGATCTCCCAACGTCGCTGCATTTGTATCTTTTACTATTTCTCATGTCCCCTCGTAGATAGGATCGATCGGTTGTTCAAAAACCACCTAGATTTTTACGGTTAAGAGGTAAAACTTGTTCATGCACTCGAATCTAGTACTACTTGGTTCAAACAAGGAAGAAAGGGGGTGGGGGTGGTGTGGCACGTCCATTTTGCATGATGCTTTTATATCAATATTTATGGCATTATGGGTTGTTATTACACATTATGTCACGATACTTATGGCTATTCTCTCTTATTTTACAAGGTTTATCATGAAGAGGGAGAATGCCAGCAGCTGGGATTCAGGCTGAAAAGGGAGCAAATATTGGAAACCTATTCTACACATCTCCAAAAATCCGGAACTCCACAAAAGTCATTTTTGTAATTAATAAGAATTATTGAGCAAAGAAAGTACTAGAGGGGGCCCACACCCTGGCCAGGAGGGTGGGAGGCACCCCTCTACTGGGCGCGCCCCCTGTCTCCTGGGCCCCTTGGTGGCCCTCCGGTGCCCATCTTCTGCTATATGAAGGCTCTTACCCTGGAAAAAATCATAAGTAAGCTTACGGGACGAAACTCTGCCGCCACGAGGCGGAACCTTGTCGGAACCATTCTAGGGCTCCCGTGGAGCTGTTCTGCAGGGGAAACTTCCCTCTGGGAGGGGGAAATCATCTCCATCGTCATCACCAACGATCCTCTCATTGGGAGGGGGTCAATCTCCATCAACATTTTCACCAGCACCATCTCCTCTCAAAACCATAGTTCATCTCTTGTATCCAATCTTGTATCAAAACCACAAATTGGTACCTATGGGTTGCTAGTAGTGTTGATTACTCCTTGTAGTTGTCGCTAATTGGTTTACTTGGTGGAAGATCATAATTTCAGATCCTTAATGCATATTAATACTCCTCTGATCATGAACATGAATATGCTTTATGAGTAGTTACGTTTGTTCCTGAGGACATGGTTCAAGTCTTGCGATTAGTAGTCATGTGAATTTGGTATTCATTCGATATTTTGATGAGATGTATGTTGTCTCTCCTCTAGTGGTGTTATGTGAACGTCGACTACATGACACTTCACCATTATTTGGGCCTAGAGGAAGGCATTGTGAAGTAATAAGTAGATGACAGGTTGCTAGAGTGACAGAAGCTTAAACCATAGTTTATGCGTTGCTTCGTAAGGGGCTGATTTGGATCCACAAGTTTCATGCTATGGTTAGGTTTACCTTAATACTTCTTTTGTAGTTGTGATGCTTGCAATAGGGGTTAATCATAAGTGGTATGCTTGTCCAAGAAATGGCAATACGCAAGCACCGGTCCACCCACATATCAAATTATCAAAGTACCGAATGCGAATCGTATGAGCGTGATGAAAACTAGCTTGACGATAATTCCCATGTGTCCTCGGGAGTGCTTTTATCATTATAAGAAATTGTCCAGGGTTGTCCTTTGCTACAAAAAGGATTGGGCCACCTTTCTGCACCTTATGTACTTTCATTGCTTGTTACCCGTTACAATTTATCTTATCACATAACTATTTGTTACCTACAGTTTCAGTGCTTGCAGAGAATACCTTACTGAAAACCGCGTGTCATTTCCTTCTGCTCCTTGTTGGGTTCGACACTCCTACTTATGAAAGGACTACGATAGATCCCCTGTACTTGTGGTTCATCCAGACTCTTTTCTGGCGCCGTTGCCGGGGAGTGAAGCGCCTTTGGTGAGTGGAACTTGGTAAGGAAACATTTATATAGTTTGCTGAAATTTTCTGTCATCTGTTACAATGGAAACTAATCCTTTGAGGGGCTTGTTCGTGGTATCTTGGCCCAGACCAGTAGAGCAAAGAGTTGCTCCTCAACCTACTGAACCTACTGAAAATATTTATTTTGAAATTCCTTCGGGTATGATAGAGAAACTGCTAGCTAATCCCTTTGCAGGAGATGGAACATTGCATCCCGATTTACACCTTATTTTTGTGGATGAAGTTTGTGGATTATTCAAGCTTGCAGGTATTCCCGATGATGTTGTTAAGAAGAAGGTTTTCCCTTTATCTTTGAAGGGAGACACATTGACATGGTATAGGCTATGTGACGATTCGGGATCTTGGAACTATAAACTATTGAAGTTGGAATTTCACCAGAAGTTCTATCCTATGCATCTTGTTCACCGTGATCGTATTACATATATAATTTCTAGCCTCGCCAAGGAGAAAGCATCGCTCAAGCTTGGGGGAGGCTTACGTCAATGTTATATTCATGCCCCAAACATGAGCTCTCAAGAGAAATGATTATTCAAAAAATTTATGATCGGCTTTCTCTCAATGATCGCACCATGCTCGACATTTCATGTGCTGGTTCTTATATGCTGAAGACTACTGAATTCAAGTGGGACTTATTGGAAAGAATTAAACGCAACTCTGAAGATTGGGGTTCCGACGATGGTAAGGAGTCAGGTATAACACCTAAGTTTGGTTGTTTTAAATCTTTTATGGATACCGATGCTTTTCGTGGATTTAGCGCTAAATATGGACTTGACTCTGAGATAGTAGCTTCTTTCTGTGAATCTTTTGCTGCTCACGTTGATCTCCCTAAGGAGAAGTGGTTTAAATAAAATCCTCCCATTGAAGTAAAAGCAGTTGCACCTATTATAGTTGAAGAAAATACTATCACTTATAATGATCCTATTGTTCCTCCTACTTATGTTGAGAAACCACCTTTTCCTGTTAGGATAAAGGATCATGCTAAAACTTCAACTGTTGTTCGTAAGAGTAATACAAGAACATATACACCTCCTGAGCAAATTAAAGTTGAACCTAGTATTGCTATGGTTAAAGATCTCTTGAATGATAATATAGATGGGCATGTTATTTACTACTGTGGTGAAGCTGCTAACATTGCTAAACCCGATGCTAAGATACATAGACCTGTTGTAGGCATGCTTGTTATTTATGTTAAAATAGGAGATCATTGTTATCATGGCTTATTTTATATGGGTACTAATGCTAGTGCAATACCTATTTCCCTATATAAAGAAATTATGCATGATATTGCACCTATTGAGTTAGAAGATATCGTTGTTACAATTAAGCTTGCCAATAGGGAAACTATTTCACCATTTGGAATTGTTAGAGATGTTGAAGTCTTGTGTGGGAAGGTTAAATATCCCGCTGATTTCCTTGTTCTTGGATCCCCACAAGATAGCTTTTGTCCCATTATATTTGGTAGACCCTTCTTGAATACTGTAATGCTAAGATTGATCGCAAAAAGGATGTTGTTACAATTGGCTTGGGTGATATGTCTCATGAGTTTAATTTTGCTAAATTTTGTAGAAAACCCCATGATAAAGAATTGCCTAGCAAGGATGAAATAATTGGTCTTTCTTCTATTGACGTACCTCCTACTGATCCGTTAGAACAATATTTGCTAGACCATGAAAATAATATGTTTATGAATGAAATAAGGAAAATAGATGAAGTATTCCTTCAGCAGGGTCCTATTATGAAACACAATTTGCTTGTTGAAACCGTAGGGGATCCTCCTCGACCCAAGGGTGATCCTGTGTTTGATCTCAAACCATTACCTGGTAATCTTAAATATGCTTATCTTGATGAAAAGAAGATATATCCTGTTATTATTAGTGCTAACCTTTCAGAGCAAGAAGAGGAAAGATTATTAAAAACTCTGAAGAAGCATCGTGCTGCTATTGGTTATACTCTGGATGATCTTAAGGGCATTAGTCCCACTCTATGCCAACACAAAATAAAATTGGAGAAAGATGACATACCAGTTAGAGATCCTCAACGACGGTTAAATCCTAAGATGAAAGAAGTTGTAAGAAAGGAGATACTAAAGCTCCTTGATGCAGGTATAATTTATCCCGTTGCTGATAGTGAATGGGTAAGTTCCGTCCATTGTGTTCCTAAAAAGGGAGGTATTACTGTTGTTCCTAATGCTAAAGATGAATTGATTCCGCAAAGAATTATTAGAGGTTATAGGATGGTAATTGATTTCCATAAGTTAAATAAAGCTACTAAGAAAGATCACTACCCTTTACCTTTTATTGATCAAATGCTAGAAAGACTGTCCAAACATACACATTTCGGCTTTTTAGATGGTTATTCTGGTTTCTCTCAAATACCTGTGTCAGCGGAAGATCAATCAAAAACTACTTTTACTTTCCCTGTCGGTACTTTTTCTTATAGACATATGCCTTTTGGTTTATGTAATGCACCTGCTACCTTTCAAAGATGCATGATGGCTATATTCTCTGACTTTTGTGAAAAGATTTGTGAGGTATTCATGGATTACTTCTCCGTTTATGGATCCTCTTTTGATGATTGCTTAAGTAACCTTGATCAAGTTTTGCAGAGATGTGAAGACACTACTCTCGTCCTGAATTGGGAAAAGTGTCACTTTATGGTTAATGAAGGCATTGTTTTGGGGCATAAAATTTCTGAAAGAGGTATTGAAGTTGACAAAGCTAAAGTTGATGCTATTGAAAAGATGCCATGTCCCAAGGACATTAAAGGTATAAGAACTTTCCTTGGTCATGCCAGTTTTTATAGGAGGTTCATTAAGGACTTTTCTAAAATCTCTAGACCTCTAACTAATTTATTGCAAAAAGATATTCCTTTTGTCTTTGATGATGATTGTGTAGAAGCATTTGAAATACTTAAGAAAGCTTTGATCACCGGACCTATTGTTCGGCCACCTGATCGGAATTTACCCTTTGAAATTATGTGTGATGCTAGTGATTATGCTGGTGTTGTTCCAGGGCAGAGAGTTGATAAGAAATTAAATGTTATCCAGTATGCTAGTAAAACTCTTGATACTGCCCAGAGAAATTATGCTACTACTGAAAAAGAATTCTTAGCAGTTGTATTTTCTTGTGATAAGTTCAGACCTTACATTGTTGATTCTAAAGTTACTATTCACACTGATCATGCTGCTATTAAATATCTTATGGAAAAGAAAGATGCTAAACCTAGACTTATTAGATGGGTTCTCTTACTTCAAGAATTTGATTTGCATATTATTGATAGGAAGGGAGCTGAGAACCCCGCTGCAGATAACTTGTCTAGGCTAGAGAATGTTCTTGATGACCCACTACCTATTGATGATAGCTTTCCTGATGAACAATTAGCATTCATTAATGCTTCTCATACTTCCCCATGGTATGCTGATTATGCTAATTACATTGTTGCTAAATTTATAACACCTAGTTTGACATACCAGCAAAAGAAAAAGTTCTTTTATGATTTAAGACATTACATCTGGGATGAGCCACACCTTTATAAAGAAGGAGTAGATGGTGTTATTAGACGTTGTGTACCTGAGCATGAACATGAACATATCCTACGCAAGTGTCACTCCGAACCATATGGAGGACACCATTATTGGAGACGAACGCACATCAGGTATTGCAATCCGGTTTTTATTGGCCTACTGTCTTCAAAGATGCTCGTAAGTTTGTCTTGTCTTGTGATGAATGTCAAAGAATTGGTAATATTTGTAGACGTCAAGAAATGCCTATGAATTATTCTATTGTTATTGAACCATTTGATGTTTGGGGCTTTGATTATATGGGACCTTTTCCTGCCTCTAAATGTTATACACATATTCTAGTTGATGTTGATTACGTTACTAAGTGGGTGGAAGCTATTCCAACTGGTAGTGCTGATCATAACACCTATATTAAGATGCTTAAAGAAGTTATTTTTCCGAGGTTTGGAGTCCCTATATATCTCATTACTGATGGTGGTTCACATTTTATTCATGGTGCTTTCCGTAAAATGCTTGCTAAGTATGATGTTAATCATAGAATTGCATCTCCTTATCACCCACAGTCTAGTGCTCAAGTAGAATTGAGAAATAGAGAGCTCAAATTAATTTTGCAAAAGGCATTAATAGATCTAGAAAGAATTGGTCCAAGAAACTTGATGATGCATTATGGGCCTATAGAACTGCATATAAAAATCCTATGGGTATGTCTCCGTATAAGATGGTATATGGAAAAGCGTGTCACTTACCTCTTGAACTTGAACATAAGGAATATTGGGCTATTAAAGAGCTCAACCATGACTTCAAACTTGCCGGTGAGAAGACGTTATCTGATATTAGCTCACTTCATGAATGGAGAACCCAAGCCTATGAGAATGCCAAGTTGTTTAAAGAAAAAGTTAAAATATGGCATGACAAAAGAATACAAAAGCATGAGTTTAACATAGGTGATTATGTGTTTCTATTCAACTCTCGTTGAAGATTTTTTGCAGGAAAACATCTCTCTTAATGGGAAGGTCCTTACATTATCGAGGAGGTCTATCGTTGTGGTGCCATAAAAATCAACAACTTCGAGGGCACAAGTCCGAGGGTGGTGAACGGTGAAAGAATCAAACATTACATCTCAGGTAATCCTATTAATGTTGAAACTAATATTATTGAAACTGTAACCCCGGAGGAGTACATAAGGGACACTTTCCAGAACTTTTCAGACTCCTAAAAGGAATAGGTATGTGGTACGGTAAGTAAACCAACTCCAAAAGAGTTCTAACGGCAATTTTTCTCTGTTTTGGAATATTTAATAATTTTGGGAAGCAAGAATTAATCCGGGAAGGACACGAGGCCTCCACGAGGGTGTAGGGCAGGCCCCCCTACTGGGCGTGCCCCACTGTCTCTTGGACACCTCGTGTGCCTCCCGGACTCCGTTTTCTTGCATGGTACTTCTTTTGGTCGGTAAAAATTCATTATATAATCTCCCGAAGGTTTTGACCACCGTATCACGCAAAAATCCCCTATTTTCGTTTTGCGCTGTTTTTCTGACAGATCTAGAGCATCATGACATCACCCTCCTTCAACAATGAAGACAAGGATGCTTGGCTATTGAAGATAGAGCTGAAAAGAGAAGAACCGGAGGAGATCAACAAGGATGAAGGGACTAAGAAGGCCATGGAGGATCGAGCTCCGGCGGAGGAAGAAGAAAACATCCCTCAACCTCTACCTAACCTCTTTACCACAACTGAGGTCGAAACTTTCAAGATGATTGAGTTCGCTCGCATACAAAACAAGTATCTCACACAGGAAAATATTTTGTTGAAGGATCATATCGTCGGACTTAAGGGCATCATCCACAAGTTTAAGGAGCTTTTACGCTCGATGTGCGATTATCCACCATCATCATCACCACCTTCACCACCTTTGAGGACATAATCACATGGGTATGTGCACTCCCTTGGCAACTGCCAAGTTTGGGGGAGGTGCCCCGGTATCGTATCACCATCACACGCCTATCTTTACCTTTTTTACATAGTTTGATCCTTTTAGTAATATCTTGATCTAGTAGAATAAAGTTTTGGTATGAATTAGTTTTGAGCTTTGCTTTGTGATCCCTTTATGTAATCGAGTCTATGAGCTATCTATAATAAAGATTAGTGTTGAGTCAAGGGCTTTGCTATCTTGCTATGATCTTGAGAAAATGGAAAGAATAAAAAGATAAAAGAGTTCGTATTGATCTTATGGATAGTAATGACTTTACATATAAAGAGTATGAGGCATAAAAGTTGTTGAGACTTGACAATCCTAGTTTTGGTCATCGTTGCAATTAATAGGAAGTAATAAAGAAAGAGAGGTTTTCACATACAAATATACCATCTTGGACATCTTTTATAATTGTGAGCACTCATTAGGTATGACATGCTAAAGAGTTGATGTTGGACAAGGAAGAGAACATAATGGTTTATGTTTTCTCACATCTCAGTTAAAGTATATTGTCATGGATCGTCCAACATGTCGAGCTTGCCTTTCCCCCTCACGCTAGCCAAATAACTTGCACCAAGTAGAGATACTACTCTTGCTTCCAAATATCCTTGAACCCAGTTTTGACATGAGAGTCCACCTTACCTACCTATGGATGGAATAAGATCCTTCAAGTAAGTTTTCATGTTTCAAGCAATAAAAATTGCTCCCTAAATATGTATGAGTTATTAGTGCGGAGAAAATAAGCTTTATATGATCATATGGTATGGAAGTAATAAAAGCAACGGACTGCATAATAAAGGTTCATATCACAAGTGGCAATATAAAGTGACGTTCTCTTGCATTAAGATTTTGTGCATCCAACCCTAAAAGCACATGACAACCTCTGGTTCCCTCTGCGAAGGGCCTATATTTTACTTTATGTCTTTATGCAAGAGTCAAGGTGATCTTCACCTTTCCCTTTTTCATTTTATCCTTTGGCAAGCACCTCGTGTTGGAAAGATCCTCACATATATATCCAATTGGATGTAAATTAACATGAACTATTATTGTTGACATCACCTAAAGGTGAATACGTTGGGAGGCAAAATTATAAGCCCCTATCTTTTTCAGTGTCCAATTAAAACTCCATAACCATAAGTATTGCGTGAGTGTTAGCGATTGTAGAAGACTATATGATAGTTGAGTATGTGGACTTGCTGAAAAGCTATATTCTTGACTCTTTCTGATGTTATGATAAATTGCAATTGCTTCAATGACTGAGATTATAGTTCGTTAGTTTTCAATGAAGTTTATGATCCATAATTGACATTCTGAATGGATTGTTACTTGAGCATAAGAAATCATATGACAAAATCTATATATGTTGCTGTTATAAGAATGACTATGATGCCCTCATGTCCGTATTTTATTTTTATCGACACCTCTATCTCTAAACATGTGGACATATTTTTTGATATCGGCTTCCACTTGAGGACAAGCGAGGTATAAGCTTGGGCGAGTTGATACGTCCATTTTGCATCATGCTTTTATATCAATATTTATTGCATTATGGGCTTTTATTACATATTATGTAATGGTACTTATGGCTATTCTCTCCTACTTTACAAGGATTATCATAAAGAGGGAGAATGCCGGCAGCTGGGATTCAGGCTGAAAAGGGAGCAAATGTTGGAAACCTATTATGCACAGCTCCAAAAGTCCGGTAACTCCATGAAAGTAATTTTTGGAATTAGTAAGAATTATTGAGCAAAGAAAGTACTAGAGGGGGCCCACACCCTGGCCAGGAGGATGCCCCCCCCCCCCGACTGGGCCCACCCCCTGTCTCCTGGGCCCCCTGGTGGCCCTACGGTGCCCATATTCTACTATATGAAGGTTCTTACCATGGAAAAAATCATAAGTAAGCTTACTGGACGAAACTCCGCTACCACGAGGCGGAACCTTGGCGGAACCAATCTAGGGCTCTGGCGGAGCTATTCTTCCGGGGAAACTTCCCTCCGGGAGGGGGAAATCATCACCATCGTCATCACCAACGATCCTCTCAACGGGAGGGGGTCAATCTCCATCAACATCTTCACCCGCACCATCTCCTCTCAAAACCCTAGTTCACCTCTTGTATCCAATCTTGTATTAAAACCACAAATTTGAACCTGTGGGTTGCTAGTAGTGTTGATTACTCCTTGTAGTTGATGCTAATTCGTTTACTTGGTGGAAGTTCATATGTTCAGATCCTTAATACATATTAATACTCCTCTGATCATGAACATGAATATGCTTTGTGAGTAGTTACGTTTGTTCCTGAGGACATGATTGAAGTCTTGCTATTAGTAGTCATGTGAATTTGGTATTCGTTCGATATTTTGATGAGATGTATGTTGTCTCTCCTCTAGTGGTGTTATGTGAACGTTGACTACATGATATTTCACCATTATTTGGGCCTACAGGAAGGCATTGGTAAGTAATAAGTAGATGATGGGTTGCTAGAGTGACAGAAGCTTAAACCCAAGTTTATGCGTTGCTTCGTAAGGGGCTGATTTGGATCCACTAGTTTCATGCTACGTGTCTTGGAATTCACACGTCAGATGTCCTTAGTGTGAGGACTTAGTCGAGAGGCCAACGCATCTATGTGGTAGCTTGAGAGGGGTTGAGCGGAATAAAGAGACGCAACAAAAGACAAGGGTTTAGACAGCTTCGGGCCCCGGGAAACATCATCCGGTAAAAACCCTACATGATGTTTGAGGCTAGATCTCATTATCATCACGAGGGAGTCGCCGTAAACCGGCTCTCCTCTAGTTGTGTCTAGCCCTAGAGATTGTTTCTTGCTTGCCCCCCTTTTGGGGAGCCTTGCCCCTCCTTATATAAGTTGAAGGGGCGGGTTACATGTAGAGTCCATCTCAGACTAAGACTTAAACTATTTTGACTTCCCTTCCTAGGCTTCTTAACGTCTGCCGGTTTAACATTGTCTGCCGGTTTAACATTGTCTGCCAGTTTAACATGGTCTGCCGGTTTAACATTGTCTGCCGGTTTAACATTGTCTGCCGGTTTAACACCGCCCCGGTTTACCAAGTCCCAGCCGGATTATGACTCCGGCCGGGTCATACCGCGGGGTATATCCCCGACATTAGCCCCTAGTTTAATTTGGATTTATCCATGTTAAACTGATCCTAATCATTCTTAAGTCCTTGTCACTGCCTTCTTCTAGAAAATCCGGTTTAGTAGGCCAACTTCATAATCAACTTGCTGACATTGGTTTCTCATAGAAAATATATTTTGAAGAATAACTCCTCTGATTCAGCTCCCAATGCTTAAAAACAATATTGGTCCTTGAAATACTCATCTGATCTTCAGCCGGTTTGAGGACGTAGAACTTGCCGGTTTATCATTGCCAAGATCACCGGTTTATGAATATTGATAGCACCGGGTCATACTTGTAGTGAACATCCAGCTTGAAAATATACCTCTTATATTCCTATCACTTGTAGCCCCCACGTCTTAAGATGGTAGCATAGCAACAGCTTAAGACTTGCTTCAATATAAATATCGCAATCTTGAAGAAATCCAGGTTGTTCATCTCAATCACTAGTCAGAATTGAGTATTCCACATATGTAGCCCCCAAGTGCCGGGTTGTCATGCTTGCAGCAACCTGGGACTTGTACTTGTCTGATGCTCATAAAAACTTCAACCAGTGTAGCCCCCAAGGGCCGGGTTATTATGCAATAATGAGTAGGGACTTTGTAAATATAATCATGTAGATTTGAGCAATGATGTATTGCCCCTAAAGGCCGGCTCAGTAAGATAATATTGAGCTGGGACTTGATATATACTTCAATGAAAAAAACATCATGTGATATAACCCCCATCATGGGGCTTGAATCTACGTCCACAAGGTTAAGAGCCTTGTGCTTTACCAACTGAGCAATGTACCCTTCAATATAATGGATAAAAAGCTTTGTACCTTGAATTGTTGACAGGAGCAATTGGTAGCCCCCAAGGGCCAACTCATTATAATGTGATGAGTCGGGTCTTCAATAATATTAGAAAAAAATTACTTTGCATTAGCCCCCAAGTGTCATGGTGCATGCTTGCAGCGACATGAGACTTGCATATTTGATGTAATCTCAACTTAAATAATGTAGCCCCCATGTGCCTGGTTGTAAGCCTGCAGCAACTCGGGACTATTCCTTCAATTGTAGAATAAATCATATCCATTGACAATATGATAGCCATTTCGCTAAAGCGACTTTGAAAACCTTAATCATAATACTAGTTATTGATAACCATAATAGAAATCCAGCCAGGTTGGCTATTAAAGATTTGAATAATATAACCAATAATTTATAAGCGCATGTTTCCAATAGAGCAATCCAAATATATACTGGCGACTTATAGTCGAAAGCCAAGACGGGTCAAGAAACACCGGATTATAAGTGATTATGTACTGACAACTTGTAGTTGAAAGTCGAGTCGGGTTAATGAACACCGGGTTAATTTCATGACTGATAGTCATGCCGGGTCAATCGACGCCGGTTCAACATAAAATTTATCAAAACAGAAAAATCTTGACAAAGGCAAATAAAATCGTGTAGTCGAGGTTTTTCAAGGGCCGCCAGGCCCAAATTCGAGGCTTTTCATGGGCTGCCAGGCCGCTGAGTTAAACCAGTTGACAAAGCCTTTTAAGATGGACCGCCAACTAACCAATCGTCGTTTTAACTTTGACAAGTTTAGGGTCCGTATAAGATTGACTTGTCAAACATTCGGCGGGTCATGCCAGGATTTCCTGGATAGGAGTGGCTTACTTGATGAAGGCAGGTTAACCCGGGGTTTTAGGTGAATAGACCAGGCTTCCAAGCCGTGCTTGATAGCATATTACAAGGCTCCTTTCGAACTCTTTGTTGCATTGCACAAAGAGCCCCCAAGTAACTTTGTGAGCTGTGCTCAACGGGTGCCTATTTTTGAGGTGTGCGTAGCAACAAGACTCTCTTTGTCCCCTTGGGTGTGAAGCTCCCAAGCTTTTTTGTGGCGTGATAGCCGGATTAATGGACATGACTCCGCTTTGTCAGCTGAAGCCCCCATTCGCTATATTTTTTAGCTGTGCTCGGCGGATGCCTATGTTTGAGTTGTGCTGTGCGGCAAACTCTCTTTGGCCCCTTATGATAATATTGTCTTGATAGCCGCATCAAGAGGGTAGTAACGCTATGTTCTCTTTGGTGAACACACCTATATTTGAACAGGAAGCCGCCAAGTGATCATATGAAGATGAGCCCATAAGGAAGGATACCCATGTTCGAACCGCGCGTTAGGGCAGCAGGTCCTCTTCGGCAACCTTTAACTTTTTACAAGAAATAAATTTTTCTCAAACCGGTATTTTGAACCGGCTATCGAGAGCTTCAAAGCTTAGTGGGAGATAACTTCCCTTTATCCGGATATTAAACCGGAATCCTTTTTTTAAGCTGGAAATTTTCTGACGACCTTTAAATTTGCACCAATATGGCGGTTTAGGGTCCTACATTAGACAACCTTGCAAGCCAGGGTAATTTCTCTTTTAAAGAAAGGAATATATAATATAAAAATATACTGGATGGATATCACCTGAATTCCAGATGATCCGGAAATTTTGGTAATCCAGAACTTTTTGATAGTCCGGCCGGAACTTTTTTTATAATCTAGAACTTTTGAACCGAAACTTCTTGATAACCCGGCCGAATCTTCTTAATAACCTGGCCGGAACTTTTTGATAGTCCGGCCGGAACTTTTTTATAATCCAGAACTTTTGAACCAGAACTTCTTGATAATCCGGCCGGAACTTTTTGCTAACCCGGCCAGAACTTCTTGATAACACGACAGGAAATTTTTGATAATCCGGAACTTTCTGATAGTCCGGCCGGAACTTTTTGATAATCCATAACTTTTGAACTAGAACTTCTTGATAATCCGGCCGGAACTTTTTCATAACCCGGCCGGAACTTTTTTGATAACCTGACCGGAACTTCTTGATAACGGGGCAAGAACTTTTTGATAACCCGACCGGAACTTTTTGATAATCGGGAACTTTTTGATAGTCCGGCCTGAACTTTTTGATAATTCAGAACTTTTGAACCGGAACTTTGAAATAACTCGCCCGGAACTTTTTTGATAACCCGGCCGAAACTTTTTGATAACACGGCCGGAACTTTTTGATAACCCGGCCGAAGTTTTTTGATAATCCGGCAAGAACTTCTTTTCATAATCCGGAACTTTCCGTATCCCATGTCGGAACCCTTTGGCAACTCGGACGGAACCTTTTGTTGATTCGGCCGGAACCTTTTGGTGACTCGGATTGTAAACTGGAACCTTTGGGCGTTTCGGACGGAACCTTTTGTCGAGGCGGTCGGAACCTTTTGGCGATTCAGATGGAACCCTTCGTCGAGGCGGTCGGAACTTTTTGGCGATTCAGACAGAACCTTTCATTGAGGTAGTCGTTAATTTTTGGCGATTCAGACAGAACCTTTCGTCGAGGCAGTTGGAACTTTTTGGCGATTAAGTCAGAACCTTTCGTCGAGGCAGTCAGAACTTTTTGGCGATTCAGACAGAACCTTTCGTCGAGGCAGTCCGAACTTTTTGGCGATTCAGACATAATCTTTCGTCGAACTTTTCGATCCCCGGAATAGCGCCTCCAAGAACTCAACACCACCGTGCGTGGGCCCCATGGTGGGTGCCAACTATCGTGGAATTATCATGGCAGATGTCCTTAGTATGAGGACTTAGCCGCGAGCCAACGCATCTATGTGGTAGCTTGAGAGGGGTTGAGCAGAATCGAGAGACGCAACAGAAGACAAGGGTTAGACAGCTTCGGGGCCCGGGAAACATCATTCGCTAATAACCCTACATGCTATTTGAGGCCAGATCTCATTATCATCACGAGGGAGTCGCCGTAAACCGGCTGTCCTCTAGTTGTGTCTAGCCCTAGAGATTGTTTCTTGCTTGCCCCACCTTTTGGGGAGCCCTGCCCCTCCTTATATAAGTTGAAGGGGCGGGTTACATGTAGAGTCCATCTCATACTAGGACTTAAACTATTTTGACTTCCCTTTTCCTGGGTTTCTTAACGTCTGCCGGTTTAACATTGTCTACCGTTTAACATTGTCTGCCAGTTTAACATGGTCTGCCGGTTCAACATTGTCTGCCGGTTTAACATTGTCTGCCGGTTTAACACCGCCCCGGTTTACCAAGTCCCAACCGGATTATGACTCTCGCCGGGTCATACCGCGGGGTATATCCCCGACACTATGGTTAGGTTTACCTTAATACTTCTTTTGTAGTTGCGGATGCTTGCAATAGGGGTTAATCATAAGTGGGATGCTTGTCCAAGAAAGGGCAGTACCCAAGTACCGGTCCACCCACATATCAAATTATCAAAGTACCGAACGCGAATCATATGAGCGTGATGAAAATTAGCTTGACGATAATTGCCATGTGTCCTCGGGAGCGCTTTTCTCATTATAAGAAATTGTCCAGGCTTGTCCTTTGCTACAAAAAGGATTGGGCCACCTTGCTGCACCTCATTTATTTTCATTTCTTGTTACCCATTACAAATTATCTTATCACAAAACTATCTGTTACCTACAATTTCAGTGCTTGCAGAGAATACCTTACTGAAAACCGCTTGTAATTTCCTTCTGATCCTCATTGGGTTCGACACTCTTACTTATCGAAAGGACTATGATACATCCCCTATACTTGTGGGTCATCATGGGGGAAGATTTGTTACCTGAATCTAGGACTTGGTCGAAAGAGGAAATAGGACTTGGTCGAAAGAGGAAATAATGGGAGCGAAAAGTAGCAGAGAATGGCTATCCAACTGGTCTCTAGGTCTAATAGGGAAATAAAGGGAAATGTAGTACAAAATCAATACAAACCCGCTCTATTGGTTGAAAAAGGAAAGATAGTGGGGACTGGGGGACAAGTCAACAGAGTAAGTCCAGCACTAGATTTGCTAGCCTCACATAGTATAAGGTGGCTATACCGAACAAAAATGGGACCAACCCAGATATCCTGTTCTGATGTTTGTTGCCCCGAGCCACTCTTATGTAATGTCATTTGGTAAAATGTAGCGATCGACCGTTAAAAGTAAGGACACGTTAAACCAATGTTGTTTTCAATGTAATGCCTCCAGTAATATGAATCAATGGAACTTTTTTACATGTCCTGCTAAATTTCCCATTAAGATAAGTTGCTTCTTTTCATTAGAAATGAAACTGTCCTGGTCCGCCTACTCTCCCGTGCCCAAATACCGAATCTGTAGCACCTTTTTTAATGTAATGTTGCTGGTAAAATGAAGCAATGGCACCATTAAAGTAATGTCGTATTTAACGGTTGTCATAGTTAATCCTAATGCCCACACTAATATCTAGCAATGATGCTTCTTTAGAAATTGCTACTGTCCTTATAGGATTGCCATTCAGATAAGGAACATGCTTCTTTTCATTTGATGCATGTTTCAACACTTGTTAGTCACCCTCCTTTCCACCTTTTTTTGCAAATAGAGATATACATTTCACGCTCGATCTTAGTTGAACTGCACAAATGATATCCAAATTATAGTTGAACATTCGAGGAGCTTCACAACCAACCTTGATGCTGCTCAAAGTTTTTCCAACTAATGAAGAAGAAGCTCTGTGTGTTTCATTTTCTGATGGAAATGGAACCGGGGCTGGAGCCCTTTTCTTTAAAAAAAATGGAACCGACGTACTTCTTCCTCCTATATATACCTACGTACCCCGAAAACATCCAGGGAGCCACCGAAACACAATTTCCACCGCCATTACCTTCTGTATCCGCGATATCCCATCTTGGAGCCTTCGCCGGCACTCCGTCTGAGGGGGAATCGAACACGGAGGGCTTCTACATCAACACCATAGCCTTTCCGATGAGTTGTGAGTAGTTTACCACAGACCTTCGGGTCCATAGTTATTAGCTAGATGGCTTCTTCTTTTTGGATCTCAATACAATGTTCTCCCCCTCTCTTGTGGAGATCTACTTAAACTCTTTTTTCAGTGTGTTTGTCGAGATCCGATGAATTGTGGGTTTATGATCAAGTTTATCTATGAGAAATATTTGAATCTCCTCTGAATTCTTTTATGTATGATTGAGTTATCTTTGCAAGTCTCTTCGAATTATCAGTTTGGTTTGGCCTACTAGACTGATCTTTCTTGCCATGGGAGAAGTGCTTAGCTTTGGGTTCAATCATGCGGTGTACTTTCCCAGTGACAGCAGGGGAAGCAAGGCACATATTGTATTGTTGCCATCGAGGATAAAAAGATGGGGTTTATATCAGATTGCTTGAGTTTATCCCTCTACATCATGTCATCTTGCTTAATGCGTTACTCTGTCCTTATGAACTTAATACTCTCGATGCAGGCAGGAGTCGGTCGATGTGTGGAGTAATAGTAGTAGATGCAAGAAAGAGTCGGTCTACTTGTTGGAGACGTGATGCCTATATACATGATCATGCCTAGATAATCTCATAATTATTTGCTTTTCTATCAATTGCTCGACAGTAATTTGTTCACCCCCCGTAATACTTATGCTATATTGAGAGAAGCCTCTAGTGAAACCTATGGCCCCCTGGTCTATCTTCTATCATATTTGCTTTCAATCTACTTTTATTTGCATCTTTACTTTTTGCATCTATATTATAAGATACCAAAAATATATTTATCTTATCATACTATCTCTATCAGATCTCCCTTTCGCAAGTGGCCGTGAAGGGATTGACAACCCGTTTATTGCGTTGGTTGCGAGTTCTTTGTTTGTTTGTGTAGGTGCGTGGGACTTTTGAGGAGCCTCCTACTGGATTGATACCTTGGTTCTCAAAAACTGAGGGAAATACTTACGCTACTATTAATGCATCACCCTTTCCTCTTCAAGGAAAACCAACGCAATCTCAAGACGTAGCAAGAAGGATTTCTGGCGCCGTTGCCGGGGAGGTCTTCGCTCAAGTCAAGACATACCAAGTACCCATCACAAACTCATCTCCCTCGCATTTACATTATTTTCCATTTGCCCTCGTTTTCCTCTCCCCCACTTCACCCATGCCGTTTTATTTGCCCTCTCTTTCCCAATCTCTCTCTCTCTTCTTTTCGCTCGCCTTTTTCCGTTTGCTCATGTGTTAGATCATTTAACTTGTCGTTATGGCTAGCTCAGTCTTTATCCCTTTGTCTCCTGACTTTGAAGTTCTCCACTTCAAGCAAAGACAAGGAGAAAAATTAAAACATGCTTGGTTTAGGATGTTAGAATCTTCTCGTAGTTGCGCTTTAGAAGGAGATTTCTAGATTTTAATTCGCAATTTTTATGTTGGGTTAACCTCTCCCAAAAAACAACTCCTTGATTTCGCCGCAAAAGGGGAATTTATTGAAATTGATCCTAGTTTCGCTTATGAAATTATAGAGGGGATAGTAGGATTACTTAACCTACAAAAAGGATGACCCTTCTCTGTTGAAGGAACACAAATTTTAGAGAAATTACTTGAATTGCAAAAACTTGTTGAACCGTTTAAGAATATTGTTGGGAGTATCAAACACATGAATAATTTGATCACACTTTACAATAAGTGGTTGGATGCCTTAGATCAAAGAATCTCTGAACATGAAGGGAAACGCAAAGAGCCTCCTGGACTTGAGCATAACTCCATTAATAAGTGGTTGGATGGCACTACTTTGATCTATCTTCGCTTTTATGCCTAGCTAGGGGCGTTAAACGATAGCGCTAGTTGGGAGGCAACCCAATTTTCTTTGTGTTTTTTGTTTTTGTTCCTGTTTAGTAATAAATTTTGCATCTACTTTCTGTTTAGATGTGTTTTGATGTTTAATTAGTGTTTGTGGCAAGTAGAACCTATAGGATAACCTATGATAATAGTTGATTTGATTCTGCTGAAAAACAGAAACTTTGCGCTCACGAGAAAAAATCAATAAATCACATAAACGTGCTTTTCCATTGATTATTTTTGCTCCTGATCAGTAAACAAATTTTTCAGTACGTCCTATTTTGGTAGGATTTTTAGAGTTCCATAAGTTTGCGTTAGTTACAGAATTCTACAGACTATTCTGTTTTTGACAGATTCTGTTTTTCGTGTGTTGTTTGCTTCTTTTGATGCATCTATGGCTAGTAAAATAGTTTACAAACCATAGATAAGTTGGAATACAGTAGGATTAACACCAAAATAAACAAAGAATGAGTTCATTACAGTACCTTATGTGGTGATTTTGTTTTCTTTCACTAACGGAGCTTATAAGATTTCCTGTTGAGTTTTGTGTTGTGAAGTTTTCTAGTTTTGGGTAAAGCTTTGATGGACTATGAAATAAGGAGTGGCAAGAGCCTAAGCTTGGGGATGCCCATGGAACCCAAAGATATTCAAGAATAGCCAAAAGCCTAAGCTTGGGGATGCCTCGGGAAGGCATCCCCTCTTTCGTCTTCGTTCATTGGTAACTTTACTTGGAGCTATATTTTTATTCACCACATGATATGTGTTTTGCTTGGAGCGTCGTGTATTATATTAGTCTTTGCTTTTTAGTTTACCACAATCATCCTTTGTGTACACACCTTTTGGGAGAAGCCTACTTGATTAGAATTCGTTAGACTATGCTTTGTGCTTCACTTATATCTTTTGAGCTTGATAGTTTTTGCTCTAGTGCTTCACTTATAATTTTTTAGAAATTGCTAGTCTCTCATGCTTCACTTGTATTATTTTGAGAGTCTTTTATAAAATCATGGTATTTGCTATGGTTACAAATTTGGTCCTAGAATGATGAGCATCCAAGTTGGGTATAATAAAAACTATCATAGGAAGTGAATTGGATGCTATGATCAATTTGATACTTGATAATTGTTTTGAGATATAAAGGTAGTAATGTTAGAGTCATGCTAGTTGGTAATTATGAAATTGAGAAATACTTTTGTTGAAGTTTGCTAGTCCAATAACATGCATGGATGGTAAAAGTTGTGTGACAAATTTGTTGCATGAGGTGCTCTTTTGATTGTCTTCCTTATGAGTGGCAGTCGGGGACGAGCGATTGTCTTTTCCTACCAATCTATCCCTCTAGGGGCATGCCTAGTAGTACTTTTCTTCTAGGGCTAAGTAGAATTTTGCAATAAGTATACGAGTTCTTTATGACTAATGTGAGTCCATGGATATACGCACACTCATCCTTCCACTTTGCTAGCCTCTATTATATCGCGCAACTTTCGCCGGTATTGCACCCATTATTTACCTTCCTCAATACAGCCACCATACCTATCTATTATGGCATTTCAATAGTCATTCCGAGATATATTGCCATGCAACTTTTCACCGTTTCGGTTCTTACGACACGTTCCATCATTGTCATATTGCTCTTTGCATGATCATGTAGTTGACATCGTATTTGTGGCAAGGCCACCTTCATAATTTTCATATTGTTCTAGCTTTGAGTTCTAAATCAATAAAAGTGTGATGATCTTCATTATTAGAACATTGTCTCAGTGAGGAAAGGATGATGAAGACTATGATTCCCCCACAAGTAGGGATGAGACTTCGGACTTTAAAAAAAAGAAAAAAAGAAGAAAATAAAAAAAGAGGAAGGCCAAAAAGAAAAAAAGGGGCCAAAGAAAAAAAGGGAAAAGAAAAAAAAAGAAAAAAAAGAAAAAATGAAAATAAAATGAGAGAAAAAGAGAGAAGGGACAATGCTACTATCTCTTTTTCCACACTTGTGCTTCAAAGTAGAACCATGATCTTCATGATAGAGAGTCTCCTATGTTGTCACTTTCACATACTAGTGCGAATTTTTCATTATAGAACTTTTATATTCCAATGATGGGCTTCCTCAAAATGCCCTAAGTCTTCATGAGCAAGCAAGTTGAATGCACACCCACTTTGTTTCTTTTCTTGAGCTTTCATATATTTATAGCTCTAGTGCATCCGTTGCATGGCAATCCCTACTCACTCACATTGATATCTATTGATGGGCATATCCATAACCCATTGATACGCCTAGTTGATGTGAGACTATCTTCTCCCTCTTTTTGTCCTTACAACCACCACCATATACCACCATAGTGCTATGTCCATGGCTTGCGCTCATGTATTGCGTCAGAGTTGAAAAAGCTGAAGCGCGTTAAATAGTATGAACCAATTGCTCGGCTCGTCATCGGGGTTGTACATGATGGGAGTATTTTATGTAATGAAAATGAAGCATGGCCTAACTATATGATTTTGTAGGGATAAGCTTTCTTTAGCTATGCTATTTTGATAGGACATGATTTTTTGGTAGTATGCTTCGAAGTATTATTATTTCTATGTTTTATAAGCTTTTATCTTGAATCATTTGGATCTGTACATTCATGCCACAATAAAGAAAATAACATTGAGAATTATGCTAGGTAGCATTCCACATAAAAAATTCTGTTTTTATCATTTACCTACTCGAGGGGCGAGGAATTAAGCTTGGGGATGCTTGATCGTCTCCAACGTATCTATAATTTTTGATTGTTCCATTCTATTATATTACCCCTTTTGGATGTTTATGGGCTTTATTTTACACATTTATATCATTTTTGGGACTAACCTATTAACTGGAGGCCCAGCCCGAATTGCTGTTTTTTTGCCGATTTCAGTATTTCGAAGAAAGGAATATCAAATGGAGTCAAAATGGAATGAAACCTTCGGGAGCGTGATTTTTGGAACGAATGTGATCCGGAGAACTTGGAGTGCAAGTCAAGAAGCAGCCGAGGCGGCCACGAGATAGGAGGGCGCGCCCACCCCCTCTGGGCGCGCCCCCAGTCTTGTGGGCCCCTCGGGCAGCCACCAACGTACTTCTTCCTCCTATATATACCTACATACCCTGAAAACATCCAGGGAGCCAAAGAAACACAATTTCCACCGCAGTAACCTTCTGTATTCGCGAGATCCCATCGTGGAGCCTTCGCTGGCGCTCCGCCGGAGGGGGAATCGACCACGGAGGGCTTCTACATCAACACCATAGCCCTTCCGATGAGTTGTGAGTAGTTTACCACAGACCTTGGTCCATAGTTATTAGCTAGATGGCTTCTTCTCTTTTTGGATCTCAATACAATGTTCTCCCCCTCTCTTGTGGAGATCTATTCGATGTAAACTTTTTTTGCAGTGTGTTTGTCGAGATCCGATGAATTGTGGGTTTATGGTCAAGTTTATCTATGAGAAATATTTGAATCCTCTGAATTCTTTTATGTATGATTGAGGTATCTTTTTAAGTCTCTTCGAATTATCAGTTTGGTTGGCCTACTAGATTGATCTTTCTTGCCATGGGAGAAGTGCTTAGCTTTGGGTTCAATCTTGCGGTGTCCTTTCCCAGTGACAGCAGGGGCAGCAAGGCACGTATTGTACTGTTGCCATCGAGGATAAAAAGATGGGGTTTATATCATATTGCTTGAGTTTATCCCTCTACATCATGTCATCTTGCCTAATGCGTTACTCTGTTCTTATGAACTTAATACTCTAGATGGAGGCAGGAGTCGGTCGATGTGTGTAGTAATAGTAGTAGATGTAGGCAGGAGTCGGTCTACTTGTTGCGGACGTGCACTACAAAAAAAGACACATCCGTGACATTTTGGGCTGAACGAAATTTTTTTCTGGCATACATATGACACTTCTATGACGATAATTGTGACAAAACACGGTATCATCATAGATGTGGTGGGCTCCTACTTCTATGACAAAAAATCATGATAGAAAATGGGCTTTTCGTCCTGGGCGGGCCGGAGACGCAGCTGCATGACATTATTTGGGCCGTCCATGACAGAAAAAACTGTGGTAGAAGCGAGGGCGAGGAAAATTTCGAGGATTTCCCGATTACGGTGGAAGGTCGGGGGCCGAGCGATGCGCGTTTCTCTCGTACACGTACGCGCGTGTGTGCGAGGCGTTTGGTTGAACTGAACCTGAGCAAGGCGTTCGGCTCTAACTGAACCCGAGCGTTTGCACTGCAGGCTACGCGTTACTGAACCCGAGCGATCAATCGATGGCTGTTAACTGAACCCGATCGAGCGATTCCTTCGCTACTGCTGCTAACTGAAGCCGATCGATTGGATGAATAGTGAGTGTTGCGGGGAGGTTTGGATGAACATTGAGCGGTGCGTTGCCTCTGGATGAACAGGACCCCGTGGTGTGGAGGGCTGGATGAACAGTAGACGGTGGAGGGGTGCCCGTGGAGGGGTGGTTGAACAGGACCCCGTGGTGTGGAGGGCTGGATGAACAATAGACGGTGGAGGGGTGCCCATGGAGGGGTGGTTGAGCGATGAGCGGTGGAGTAAGCGGCGGTGGAGGCTGGATGAACAGGAGCCCGTGGAGGCTGGAGGAGGTCGACGGTGGAGATGAACAGTATCCCGTGGAGTCCCGTTTTGCGGTACGCCACACCCCTCCCGATGAACAGGACCCCTATTTCGAGCGGATCGCTCCAACACAAGTCCGTTTCGTCCGTTTTGCGCTACGCCACACCCCTCCCGATCAATAGGACCCCCGTTTCGACCATAGGAGGTTCGTTTCGTCCGTTTTGCGGTACACCACACCCCTCCCGATCAACAGGACCCCTGTTTCGACTGTAGGAGGTTCGTTTCTTCCGTTTTGCGGTACGCCACACCCCTCCTGATCAACAGGACCCCCGTTTCAAATGTAGGAGGTCTGTTTCCTCCGTTCTGCGGTACGCCAGGCCTCGTTTCCATCGCCAGTTCCGTCAAAGCCCTCCCGATGAACACGACCACGCATTCCGTTCCGACCCGGCCGGTTGGCTCCCACACGTTCCGTTGCCTCCCGATGAACACGACGCATTCCGTTGCCTCCCCATGAACACGACGCATTCCGTTGCCTCCCCATGAACACGACGACGATGATGTTTCTCTGTTCCGACCCAACCATGTACACGAGCCCTGGCCATACATATGCGCGAGTAGGCGTTCGAGACCCTGCCCGTATGTACATATGTGGCCGTATTTTCTTTCTTGCACCCTGGCCGCTGTATGTACGTGTACATGCTACGTGCGCGCCTCTACTACGACCGCGTCTGGCGCCTCTACTACGACGCGTGCGGCGCCTTTACATCGACCGGTATATATATGCATTACGTTCGCGACCAGAATGACAACGCTTCGTGCGCTTCGACCAGGTGGGTCCCGACCGCCGAGCACTTCCTTGCGTGCGAAGATGTAGCTGGTGGGTCCTAGCAGTAAGAAGCGAATCGTTTTTGCCGGACGCACTTCCTTGAAAGCGAAGATGTAGCTGGTGGGTCCCGGTGATCGAGGGCGAATCATTTTTTGCGGATGCACTTCCTTGTGTGCGAAGATGTAGCTGGTGGGTCCCAGCAGTCAGGGGGAAATGTTTTTTTCACGAAATACAGTGGCCTGTCTGGTGGGTCCCAGCTGTTAGCTGGAGGAATCATTATTTTTCGTGTAATAAGGAGGCACTTCCTTGCTGCGGCCGTGGACCCAACTGTTAGCCTCTCCACGTACAGTCCACGTCCGATGGAAGTCGTTCCTTGACCATGTTGACTAGGCCGCGCCGACAGCACCATGGCAGTGGACGACGGCGAGGCCTAGGAAGGGGACGACGCGGAACCGGGGAAGACACGACGGTGGAAGCCCGCGCGGAGAGGAGTACGAGGGTTCACTAGTTCGGCTGTGGTGTGAGGCTGCCGTCGCCGCAGGGCCTGGCCAGCGGTGGGAATAGTAGGGGGCGGTGAGGCCTCCACGGCGATCTGACCCGGCCACGGGAGGCAGGAGCATGCAGCACGACCGGCGCTGCTTTGGGCGGCTGGAGCAAGAAGACCAGAGGTTGAAGAAGCACTATGGCCGTTGGATGGACATCGTACGGTCACTAGAGCTAGAATTGTTCATATTGACTAAGTTGACAAAGCCCTCCGTCCCTGTCAACTTAGTTGGCCCACAAGTCATCCTCCCACTATGGTGGGTCCCAGCTAGCAGGGGGTATTCATTTTTTTGTGCGTAATAAGGAGGCACTTCCTTGCGTGTGAAGATATAGCTGGTGGGTCCGACATGTCACTAGGGGGAACTTTTTTTCGCGAAATACATAGGCCCTTCTGGTGGGTCCCAGCTGTCAGGTGGAGGAATCATTATTTTGCGCGTAATAAGGAGGCATTTACTTGTGTGCGGCCGTGGACCCAGCTGTCAGCCTCTCCACGAACAGTCCATGACCGATGGATGTCGTTCGTTGACCACGTTGACTAGGCCACACCGAGAGCACCATGGCTATGGACGATGGTGAGGCCTAGGAAGGGAACGACACGAAGCCGGGGAAGACTCGACAATGGTTGCCCACACGATGGGGAGTACGAGGGTTTACTGGTCCGGCTGCCTTCGCCGGAAAATAACAGGAGGTGTGGGTGACTAGAGGAATGGCCTGGCCAACAATGAAGTAGGGAGGGGCGGTGCGGCCTGTGCGGCAGCTTAGCCGGCCACAGGAGGCGGGATCAGGCAGTCCCACCGGAGCTGGTTTGGGTGGCTGGAGCAAGAAGATCAGATATTAAAGAAGCAGCACGGCCTTTGGATTAACATCCAACAGTCACTGCTGCTAGAATCGTTTGTGGACTAAGTTGACAAAACCAAAGTACACGTCAACCTAGTAGACCCACAAGTCAGCCTTCCAATCTGTCCCAAACAGCATACAACCCGAAATTTCTAGCCATATTTAAATTAATTTTAAATCTAAATATAACTTAATTTCAATTCAATGAAATTTTACCCGCACAAGAACAATGAAATTTAAAATATCAAAATCCGAAAGAAAACAGTATTTTGGAACTAATTGCTTGTTTCTGTATTTTTTTCATTTTATAGCCCATTTATTATTACTAATAGCCCATTCTTATTACTTATAGCCCATTTCTTATTACTTATAGCCCATTTTCTGGGCAAAATGCATCCCTCCTTGTCTTGAATGATTTCCGGCCCAGCAGGGCGTAGAAAAGCAAGTAGGCCTATGTTGGTCATTTTGCAAAAAACAAAAATAGCTGGCTAGCCATTTTTTAGAAAGGAAAAAAACAAACTGGGCTGGTCATGTGCTAAACATATGAAATAAGTTCCTGGGCTAGACGGGCCACGGGTCCCGCACAACCCAGTTGATACCCTTCTCCGTACCGAAAAAACAAAATTACTGCGTGCGCTGTTGGGTCCCTACTGTCATCCTCACCATGTACAATCATCTCCTTATTCCTCTCGGTTGTTGACCATGTTGACAATACCGGAGGGCAGCACCGCGGCGAGCGAACCAAGGCAGAGGACGATGGTGAGGCCTCGGACGGGAACGAACAGAAGCTGGGGAAGATCACAGCCAGCCGTGGGAGGCGGGAGGAGGCGGTCCCGCCGGCATTGGTTTGGCTTTGGCGGCTCGAGGAAGGAGAGACTGAAGAAACGCGATAGACGTTGAATGTTAATCCAATGGTCAAGGTTGGCACAATCGTTTATTGACTAAGTGGACACTAAGTAGCATATTTTTTTGATATATAGGAAGTAAACTACGAGGAAAATGCATCCGTGTGCTGTCCTCCTCACAAGGAATGTTCGCCACATAAGTGACTAGCACCCTTGGTTTTCAACCGAGAGGTCTTGGGTTCGAGTCCCAGGAACTCCCAATTTTGTCCTCCTTCCTTCATTGCAAAAAAAGGGAAAGAAAATCAAAGACTTTGGACAGCGTACAAAACAAGCTAGTGTACCAGTAAAGAGACGTTGCTGAGTTTTGGAAAAAAAGAGATACATGCTTCTATAGCTGGTTCGAATCCGAACCTAGACTATGACTATATATGGTCCTATGCTACTCTGCAAGTAATGAAACTGACATAGCCAATGGTCGCTTCTCCTCTTCTCTACTTACTATACCTAGCATCAGAAGGTCTGGCTGCAGCAACCATGTCCGCTGGCTGCTCGTCCACCTGCTCTTCAGCAGGAAACAACCAGATATGTGCCAAGTCGCCACCCATCCCATCGCAACCTGCTGCCCTTGGTGTGGTGCCACTTCTGCAAATCACGTAGAGTCATCCGTCGCATCTCAACCACAATCCTCAACCCTGGCCGAGTCTTCTACAAATGCCCGAAACATGGGGTAATAATTTGTTTAAGTGTTGTTCTGCTGCTTTCGGTTGCTGATATTTTTAATAGTTTGGTTGATGATCTTCCAATTTGATTCATGCAGAAAAGGGAAGATTCGTGTGATTTGTATTTCTGGGAAGTTGCTGATGTGGGGGCATGCAACTACGCTGATTATTTGGTTAGCCGAGGAATCCCAATACCAGCAGGTTGAGGTGTTGGACAAGTAACTGAAGGAACGATAGAAGAGGAAGATGCAGAGCAGAAGGTTAAAGATGCAGTTCTTCTGATAATGGCCAAGCAACAGCTGCTGAACGGCCATGACAGCAATGAGGAGATGAAAGAGCTTGTGAAGATAATGGGAAAAATCGATGTGCTCTGTAGGATGATAGTCTTTTTATTTGAAGTGTATGTAGCACTCGTGATGTATTCAGTGGCAACGACATGAGCACTTTGCTGAAACTAGTAATGAATGAAACCTGTGTAGCAGGCTAGGCGTAGTGTTGTGAACATCTAATGATTTCTATTAACGGAAAATCAGGGGGTATCCCCTTTTGCTCATAAGTAAATAAATAGCAGAGGCCCTGTCGGGTAAGCTTTGTTTTCATTCGAAGACGTCGAGCAAATTGCAGTCCAACAGCAAATTACGTCATCAAATTCAAGTTTCAGCCAAATATGAGTACAACTAAACAACAATGGCATCATGTTTTAGTTGTCATACAATCACCAAACACAAATAAGCATACATAACAAGTGATGCTCTCACAGCAAAATACTAAACAACATGTTCATACGGTTTCAGTTGTCATAGCAAACACAATTTCACATAGTAGATAAAAAACATCTTCTGACAGGAAAATACGACAAAAGAAATGTAATCAGCATCCGCAGCACCAGCGTCAACATCTTCGCCATGTGTATCAGTCTGAATCGTAATTCCCTACGGTGTCATCTTCTTCTTCGTCCTCAACGTCCTCGAATGTTGGCTTCTTCTTGATCAACTCTTGTATGTCCACAGCACTAGAGGCAATCTTTTCGCCGGCGTCATTGATGTGATGGTTCTCAAAGATATTAGGAACATATGTGTTATCTTGTACATCAGGAGCAGTGTAAGCATCATCTTGTTGTGCAACTTCATTAAATGAATTCCTCTGCTCAAACCTTTGCAATACTCTCCAGTCATCGCTACGTGCAAATGTGTCTTCCAAGAAAAATATCTGTGTTGCTTGATTTGCCAAAATAAAAGGCTCGTTGGTCCGGTACGCCGCCTTGACATTGATGGATTTGAAATAATCATCATCTTTGGGTTTTGTGATCCTGGAAAATATGTTATACCAACGAGAGTACAACAGAACCACACACCGATGATCCTCGAAACTGGAGATATACTGCAACTGAACAATGTCTTTGTCATACGTATCCATGCTCATGATGGCACTATTTTGTGTCTTCCTGCCTTCATGTCGTGCAAGGGTGTTGTAGAGCACATCTCCAACAATGCAAGATTCATAATGTCTTACCCAAGTATCAGGACCCATTGCTAGTGAGTAAAGGGCATCATCAACTGCCTGCCCATCCTCCCGCATCTTCTTAACCTACGGTTAGAAAATAGACAAGCTGATCACCTTATGTACTCAATATATTAAAAAAACTGACAGTGCACTTCAAAAGCTTACATGGTTCTTGAACCATTTCGCAAATCCTGCCATAACCAGTTTGTCAATGTTTCTTGGATTTTTCGGCAGTAACTCCTCTTTGTAGATGCCGCACAACATAGTGATCGCGTCAAACATCTAAATATATAAGAATGTGCTACAAGTTTAGTAGATTATGATGTATAAGCTGCAGTACTACACTTACTTGATATAAGGTAGTATCTCAGGACAGCTATTCAACACATACCAAACCATTTTGTCCAAATCTTTAGGTTTGTCCTCTTATCGACTCTTCCCTGTAACTCGAACAGAATAATCAAAAACATTGAGCCCTGGATTGTCTTCACCCACCTCTTTGCTAAGCTGATCTGCTGTTTCAATGTATTTTGAGCAGAATGTCAATGCTTCTGTAGGAATGTAGGCCTCTACAATGGAACCCTCGGGTCTAGCTCTGTTCCTAACATAGCCCTTGAAAGTGCCTAGCTGCCTTTCAATAGGGTACATCCAGCCATACTGTACTGGACCTCTAAGTAGTTCCTCATCAGGTAGATGAACAGCCAAATGCACCGTCACATCAAAGAAGACTGGAGGATATATCTTCTCAAGGTCACATAGGATAGTTGGTATCTTGTCTCTAAGATGCTCCAAAGCATCTATCCTGATATTTCTACTGCAGAGTTCCCTGAAGAATTGTCCGAACTATGCAACTGCTCTGTATAAGTCTGGGCGGCCCAATCCTCTAAGGATAACAAGTAAAACCCTTTGAAGTAGGACGTGGCAGTCATGAGTTTTCAACCCTTGGACCTTGTTTCCATCTGCACTGACTCTCCTTTCAGGGTTGGAAGCAAATCCATGTGGGAATCTCATATGTGACAGGACCTCGCAAAATTCTTTTCTTTTTACCTTGTCCAAGACGTACACAACTGGTGGCATATCCTGTGGTTTACCTTCATCTTGCACCTGCAAATCCTTTCTGATACCCAGGTGTGTCAAATCAATCCTAGATTTTAAGGTATCTTTCGTCTTGCCTTCAATATTAAGAAGTGTGCCGATAATGCTGTCATATATATTTTTCTCGATGTGCATCACATCAAGATTATGCCGCAGATCCAAATCTTTCCAATACTCCAAGTCGCACAAAGTGGACCTGCGGGTAAACAATAATCTCTCTTCTGCCCTGCCATGCTTCCTTTTCCCGCTACCATTACCAGGATGGTTTCCGGGTGTAAGATGCCTGACCTTCTCTAATTCCACTTGCAACTCATCGTCGGTGAGCCTCTTTGGCGCATCACAGTTTTCATGCTTTGCATTGAACACATGTCTTTGGTATTTTCTAGGATGCGGCTTATCCTTGGCAAGGAAGCGGTGTGTCCAATGTAACAGATCTTGCTAAGTATTGTGTATGACAATGATTCCTGTCACAACTGTGAACACATGCATTGTAACCATGTGTCGTTCGCCGTGACATAGTTCCCAAAGCCGGATAATCATGGATGCACCAAATTATAACAGCACGCAGAAAGAAATCAGCTAGTGGGCTGCTATATAGGTCTCGAGTGAGAACACCCTTCCATAGCTGTTGAAGTTCCTCCACAAGAGACTCCATGAACAAATCAAAATCCTTTTCAGGACTTTTTGGACTGAGGATGAGCAAGGCCATCATGTAGTTTGATTCTTTGGTGTAGACATATGGAGGCATGTTGTAAGGGATAACAAGCACTGGCCACATGCTATATGTGGCGCTCTGGTGGCCAAATGGGTTTAATCCATATGAATCTAAGCCAACTCTAATGTTTCTCGGGTCAGCAGCAAACTCTTTGTGTTTATCATTGAAGCTTTTCCACTCACTACCATGAGATGGACGTCTCATTATATTCTGATCTCTGTACTCCTTGTTCCTAGAATGCCACAGTACATCCTCTCTTGTTTCAGCATCATGAAACAACCTCTGCAATCTTGGTGTAATTGGAAAATGTCTCAGAAGATTATGAGGAATCCTCTTCACAGCATCGCCATCTTTCTATCTTGATGATTTTCATTTCGGGCATTCACTTAAGTTGGTATAATCCTTCCAGAACAGAACCCAATTATTCTTACAAACATGGATCATATCATATCCAATTCCAACTACATGAAGGAAATTCTTCATTTTACTGTAGGTGTGTGGCAGGTCAAACGCATCTGGGAAAGATTTGTGGAAATCAGCCAACATCACATCGAATGATTTGTTGGTCATACGCTCAAATGTCTTCACCTGAAGAAAGGTGACCATAGCTGAGAATACTGACAGCTTATTTCCTGGGGTGACAGCAACGTTGCATTGTTCCAACATGCGGGCCCACCGTTTTTCTTCTGCAGGTGAAAGTTCACGGAATGCACGAGCATTTCGTAGCATTGTTTCAATGTTGGTCAAACTCACTGGCTCCGCCACCACCACCTGCTCCTCCTCTTCCACCTGAGCATTAGGCAGATCAAGATGGTGATCTGTTACTTCCACGTATTCAATAACATGGACGTTCACAGCTTAACCTTGATGAACCCACCTAGTATATGTGACCGACATCCCATACAAGTGTATATGATTTTGCATAGTTGACTGGGGTCTTGTAACTGAATTCATACAACTGCTACACGGGCAGAGCACATCTAATTTCGGACCATCGTACTCAGCTCTGATAAAGTTCATGTAGTTTTTAACCCCCTCGACATATGCAGCAGAGAATCTTCGAGCAGAAGTTATCCAAGTCATGTCCATCTGTTAGACATACAAATTAGTTCTTCTACTAGATATTACAGGAAAAACATATATGCTTTTTTATGAAGTCCATAAAAAAATACCTAGGTCGATGTCTAAAGCTATGGCAAGATATTTGGACAAGCAGATCTAAGTAACGAAATATATGTAAAGCTAATTCAGCAAACAGATTTGAGTGCTAAACTATGGCAGGCTATTTCAGAGTCAATGAGGCTGAGCACACAACCATTGAACTATCGAAGGCCATCGCAGCAACAAAGATCGAGTATAAAACGGTGTAGAGCTATTTCACCTAACAGATTGGCTACTAGACCATGGCAATCTACGCCACAATAAATATATGGCGAGATATTTTAGCAACTAATCGGCCTTGGCATGCCATCTCAGCTAAGCAGATTGAGTGCAGAATAGGACAAGGAAGCTTCTTAAGCAGAGCATATTGACAGTAAACTACTTCGGCAAACAGTGAGATTAACAGTGTTTCTCAGCTAGCATTCAGTGCTACACCGACATGAACGGGGCCTCAGTCTAGAATGCGTGTACCATGGGACAAGATGACCGCTGTGCGTCTCCACACGAACGTCGCCAGCGGTGGCGGCGCTGACTGCCGTGCGCCTCGACAAGAACGTAGCCAGAGGTGGCGGCTGTCACAGCCTGGTTTTTGCCCTCTTTTCTTTGCTTGATTTTCAGCTGAGTTGGTTTTGGATTTGCAGTTTTGAATCATTCCATTTGGACTTGATCACTTGGGTACCTCTTGATTTTCACCCAAGTGCCCCCTCTCCTCTGCTAATCCATCATTTCACCCCTGGCCAACCCAACATTATTGCTTGGAATATTATTCTTAAATGACAAATATTCATTTTGCCTCTTAAACCCTAGCTAAACCCTTTGACCTCCAAAGCAACCCTCATTCTTAAATGACAAATATTCTTTGGACCCTAGGGCACATTTCTGAGCAAAAATATTTCAACACTCGTTGGAGTATTTTGGCTACAGAATATATTTTCACTTCTGGGCTGAAATGGTAGTTTCTACAGCAACTACCTTTTTACTAGCTCCAATGTAGCTGGTTTTCCCTGTCCTTATTCACCTTAGTAAGAGTCAGTAAAACCCCAAAGCTCAGCCCTTGAATCCCTGTGGTTTGACCACAGTAAATGTTCAAAGTTTCTGTCCAGTAACTTAACCTCTTCACCATTTCACTTCTACTGCACCTGGGAACAAACCGAGCTGTGGTAACACCTAAGTTTACTAAGACTACACGCCAGACATCACAGTTAGTGCATATGCGGTGACCGCATTCGTCCGGGCATGCTGGCATGCCAAACACGTGCTCTGCATGTCGCCAGCGCCTCTGTGGCGCGCGTTCTCGCTGCTCGGCCAGCCAGAGCGTGTCCCCCCTCGCCACCATCCTCGTCTCCACCTCCTTTACTCCACCCTGCCGCTCGCCGACGCCGGAGCTCGCCGCAGCGAGCACGGGCATGGTCCGGCCAACGGCACAGTGCCCGCGCACTGTGTTCGTCCCTTTCCTCCTCGCTCCTGTGCTCGTCCGCGTCCGCGCACAGCTCCCGCGTGACCCCCGTCGCCTTCCCCCTCTCTCTCTGGCACCATTCATCGCCGGGCGCCGGAGACCGCTGTCCTCTGGTGGAGCCCGAGCCCTCCACGCCGCCCCGCGTATAAAAACCCCCCTCCGCAGCCTCCTAGAGCATCGCACCTCACCACCTCTCCCTCCTATAGCCAATAGAAGCCGCAGCCCGGCAGGGCAGGCCGCGGGCAGCCGTCCCTGAGCCGAGCTCGCTGGCGATCCCCTCTGGATCGTCCCCGCAGCTCCGGACACTCCCAATCCAAGGCGACCCCGCCAGGGCCTCCGCCTCTCCTCCGTGAAGCTAACGCGCCAAGCCAGAGCCCCTGGAGCCGCCCTGGCCGCCATCTTCCTCATCTCCGGCGACCACCGTGTTCTGCCTCCGCTTGCGAGGAAGAATCTGACGCCGTCCGGTCACCATTAGCCAAGCTACGGGTATGGGCAGGTGCGCAAGAGCCTTCTCCGTTGATCCCTCCCTCTCGTTTTCCTCCAAGAAGCCTCAACGCCGGCGTAGTTTCCGGCGAAGCGCCACACCACTCTGTTTCTTTCTTCCCTCCCTCCGACCTGACTAGCGGGGCCCGCTAGTCAGCCACTCACTACATGCGGGAAGCGGTATGAGTGGTGGCGCCCTGGGAAAATACGCCATCGACGTCACCCCCCCCCCTCTGTTTTTTTTTTCAAATTCATTTAAATTCCAATAGCATTCAGACAGCCATAGCTTTTATTCTACAAGTCCAAATGCAGTGATTCTTTTTGCATTGTGTTCTTTGTCCAAAAATATAACAGCTCCCAAAAGATGGGATTTTTCCTTGCTGTCTAGATTTTATGGAAATTTTCAGAAGGATTCTTGATATTTTCTTTTGTGGTTTTTGTATGTTTTCAGAGGAACCAACTTGTCTTGAGGATCACCAGGAGCCTTGTGAACCTCATCAGTATTAAGGCAAGCCACAGTAACATTTTCATGGTGCCACTTCAATATTTATGATTTTCATACTTGAACTTATGAATGTTGATGAATTTAAATTAGTTATATAATAAATATATTCTGTTATATGCTTGCTATGTTAAAATGCCTGAACTTCAGTATGTTTGAAGTATATATTGTTGGTAAGATAATGAGAATTTAGTTGCAAGTGATAAATAAATAATATGGTCATAGAGTTGATGAGTAATTTGAATAATATTTTTGCATGAGGTAAAATGATGATAATTGCTAGAATTAGTTCTAGTATAAGTAAAGAGAGGTTTTAACCAGTATAGTAGCATGAGTTTATGTTGGCTCCGTGGGAGCGTGATTGGTGCAATCTTTGCATTGTGATGCATATGTTAAGTGATGCATGGTATGGCAGTATGACACCTGCTATTTTATTTTCACATTAAGTTGAACCTGATTAATAATTCAACTTGAACATGTTGTTGACCGGGTCATGGTGCCGATGAAACGAGTCTTTCCCAGTGCAACCAAATTTGCTGGTATGGGACGACCTTAATGCGTTTTATTGTCGTGCCTCTGGTCGGTACCTCAATTTTAGGGAAGGTTATGGCCGTGCTGTACCCTAGCCCGGTAGGTAGCATAACCTTGTGAGCCCGTTGTTAAGTTAATTTTGGTACCAGATCCAAGTGTGGATCGTGGCCACGATGGTGGTCGAGGTGTCTGGAGGTAGACACGGGGCCACCTAGGACTAGCCCGGTGGGGTCTGAGTCGGAGGGGCCGGGAGAGTGTCATGACAGTGAAATGGTTTCGTTGGAACACCGTTGGCCCACCCGGATGGGAGGGTGAGGCCATGAGTTCCGTAATGTGGGTACAGTGTACAAACCTCTGCAGAGTGTATTTAATCTATCGATAGCCGAGTCCACGGATACAGACACGCTCAAAAGTAAGGTACACCATGGGTCAACACTTAATAAATATGCACACTAAATTGCACTAAGGATGACAGTGAAGTCATCGGGTTGAGTTGGACATGAGTTGTCGGGTTGTGATCGCCGTAAGGATCACGGGCCACGAGTTGGTCGGGTTGTGATCGCCGTAAGGATCACGGGCCATGAGATGGTCGAGTTGTGATTGTCTTAAGGATCACGGGTATGTGTTGGTAATATTATGTTTGTTGGTCACACCTGGTAAGCAAGTCGGGAGAATGAGTACCTGTTGAGCACTGTCACAACATGTTGGTTATATAGTTGCATTGTTGATTAAATTGGATAAATATCATAATATTGTCTATCACCTTGTTTATGCTTATTGTGAGCTTGCAAGTACATTCAATGTGCTGACCTGGCGTGTCATGCCAGATTTCAGGAAAGTCTTGTTGGAAAGGAGTGTTGTCCGAGTCTAGACCGTCTCCACGTCGGTGTCCTTATGCTATGGAGTCCCGCTACGACGTTGTTCCGCTGCCCAGTAGTTGTCATGATCGAGGCCCCCTTTACGTTAACTAAATAATGTACATATTATTCAGCCGCACCGTGTGTGCCGCTTGGCCTCACTAACTGTTGTAATATGACTATGTTCCGCTAGCATGAACAAAGCGGTTGTTTTTCTGTATCACGTTGTTGTGTGTTGCCAGAACACAAGGTCTCTGGGCTGGCAATGCAAGGTAAACCAGTCGCTCTGAGCCGGGCTGCCACAACGGCGCGGCTAGAGGACGACAGTCTATGAGAGCCTATTGTGGGAGCGAGAGGATCTCCGTGCGTCCCGTCGACGAAACGCGGCGCCGACGTATCGGCGCAGCGGGGAGGGCGGCTTTGGCGGAGCGAATGGAGTGGAGGGGGACTGGGGGGAGGGGGTTTTGGGGAATATTATTGGCTAGTTGGCGGAAGGGCAGTTGAATCGGATTTGGGAGGAATTTTTGTGTTTGTGTGGGGGGGGACGATTTTCGCGCGGTGGGCGGGGGGAGTTTGGCGCATGGTCGGTTTCTCCAAGTGCAGTCCCACATGTCAGTGAAGAGGCAAGCCGAAGTGCATTCCCTTTGCGTGAGCCGTGTGCAGGACCGAACGAGTGTGGGGTGCAATGCGACCGCGACAGGAGTGCTGTGAGTGTACCGCCTTTTTTCCTTTTAAACTAGGTGCTTCGCCCCCTAAAAAAACAAAATTTGTTGCTTCGCACGATCCATCGATACTACTACTAGTAATCCGGTAATCGCGACTAAAACGGCACGGCCGGGTCATTTCCCACGCAATATGCTGGGCGGTTGGCTTAGTTGGGTTTTTTAGGATGAGTAATGCTACACCTATGTAATCCCAGTTACGTAATTAACGTAATGTGAAACGTGTGAGCTGTTGATTGTAGATTGGGGGAGGGAGGGGCCCAACACCATGAAAATCAGGGGAGGAGAGAGAGAGGCAATTTACGTTAACCCTTTCGTAGGTTCCCGTAGATGTAGAAAGATGTGAAATGCGTGAATGTGTAGTGGATGTACTATTAGAGTGCCTAAGATAATTTGTGTATGTATAGACCCTATGTGTTTATTTTACTTCGCATGTTAGATTTGTCTCGGTTCAATAAAAAGCAGAGTTGGTGATGATGGTGTGCCAGTCATCCTGCAATATAGGCCGTCCGATCTATATCTAACGGATAGGAAGGAAACTATGACAATTTACCCGCTTTCCCTGGTTCATCCTTTTCTCCCACAAGATCTTGTGTTGGGATCTACGGTAGGGTGCGTCGACTGCAAATTTAAAATTTCCTACACGCAGAACAACCAAGAACATGCTACGGGAGATAGATCACAGTTCGTTACCCTCCATGTAGGAAATTTCCTACACGCGTGCCGACCACCATGCAGACTATGAAGCTGGTTAGGCGAACCTGTACAACGTGGCATACTTCTGTTCCCTTTGCCTCATGATATATGTTGTCGGGCTCAAGGCGAGACTTTCATCCTTGTGCTAGCCAGACCTCTTTCTCGTTCCAGTGATACCGACCACAAACCAGATTATCTCATAATCCCTGTCGCATGGCCATGCTTATCCTGGTCGGATCACACGAGGGGCCCAGAGTATATCTCTCCTGGTCGGAGGGGCAAATCCCATCTTGCTCGACCATGTCTCACAGCATGGGACTTGACAAACCCGAAACCTACCTTTGTAACTACCTAGTCACAGAGTAGCGTTTGGTCGGCCCAAAGCAATTCTGTCACCATCTCGAGTACATGCGTCAGCTCAGGTCTTAGGACATAGAACGTATGTTGTACTAGAGACTCACAGATGACATATCGCTGCCTCTCATCGTTGGGTCTGTCCGACTCAGAACTTATCTTGATTCGGATCCGAGTACGTAAAATCAGACCAGATCTTTCCAAGTCCAAATTATCCGGTTAGCATCCAATCTCCATGGCTAGTGAGACCGAGCCATCGACCGTGTCATATGCTAGTCTAGTCGGCTGCGCGTCCACACAGCCCTTTCGACTAGGGACCTTTTAGGACACATATCATACAATGCATAGTCCCACAAACAAGTCACGTACTTGCTGATACACATCATTGACAATGTCCAAGGACTATCTTTATTCATAAACACATAGGAAATATCATCATACATGATTGCCTCTAGGGCATATCTCCAACATCTTGATCTTCCATGCAACGCACGGGCATCTTGCTAGTACTCCTACAATATGTATATTATTTTGAAAGTTCATATACAGCGACCGAGATTAATGCAATCACGGCATATTTTCATTACATTTTGAACTTTTATAGGACAGAAAAATAAAAGAAACCTGACCCTAAACCTATTCTACGGCGGCGACCGACGTCCTCCATCTGCGATCTCTATGTACGGGGGCGGGGTTCAAGACCCGTGAAGTGAAGGTGCGGTCTCCGGCGAGGAAGAGTAGAACACGGGATATGGACCGGCCAGTTGGCACACCATGCCCTGCCGCCTCCCATGCCCTACTCATCCTCGGAGAAGTCCCCGACCTCGGCGATGCCGGACGTTGGACGGCGGCAAATAGGACGCATGGCTGACGGTGCTCCCGTCATCGGCCGCCAGCGTGGTCACCGCTTGTGCGGTCTCGTCCGCGTCAGGCTACGCCGCTTTTGCGGCGCGAGAGGCGACTTGAGCGAGGGCGGCAACCTCGAGCTTCATCCCCGAAGACAAGCTGTCCGGCAGAGCGTTCGCACTTGCGGTCATGGCGGATGTGGTGCCAGGTAGGAGGATGATGCGCTATGGTGTGGAGGTTAGCTGGGCGTTGCCACTTTAAGTAGCGCATTCTGGTGAGGCCAAGCGTCTAGGTGCGTCATTAAGTCGCCGGAGTTGGTTCCTCGGGCACTGAGCCTCTTAACGATGACCTACGAATGGACGGCATGAATGCGGGCAGCTGGCGCCGGTTGGGAACGCACCGCGCGACGGCGCGATGGACGAGGGTTTTGGTGTGCCAGGGTAGTCAGCCGCGGTCGTGGCAACGTTGGAGATGCCCTATGCTCACAAGCGATCCCCGCATGTCATTGAAAAAGCAAGACGACCCGGCATGGTCTCAGGTCCAGAGGATGTAGTTGGCCGCGCTACACCACTCCGCGGACGCGTCACGGCACCCCGTGCATCCTCGACAAGCCGGTTGTTGGGGTGTGTTTGGATTGTGGCCAAAGTGCCCCTTACCAAAATTTTGGTCATGACCCAAAGATTGGTCTTTGTTTGGATGGTTGCCATTTTTTTGGCATGCCAATGAACTCTAGCCAACTCTAGCTCATTTTTCTTGCCAATGTCGGCCAAATCATGGGCAACCAATACCTCAACCAAAATTTTGGTCATGACCCAAAGATTGGTATTTGTTTGGATGGTTGCCATTTTTTGGCATGCCAATGAACTCTAGCCAACTCTAGTTCATTTTTCTTGCCAATGTCGGCCAAATCATGGGCAACCAATACCTCAACCAAAAATTTGGCTACCCAATGCTTTGATGGGGCAACCTTGGGCACAAACCAAACATACTGTTGGTCGTGCCACAACACTAACGCCACCATCGGCACACTGAAACCGACTGTGTCTAGCGACTATATGAGCGTGTCGCTCACCGCGGTCGCCGTGTCCAGAGGCGGTGCTGGAGCTGAGCCCCGTTGTTGGCCTCAACGACCCACATGAACGGTTGTCGGTGGCGAGGAGGTCGTGTGTCAGCTCCTCCATTGGACTAGTATGCGCTACGTCATCCCGACGGGTGTGCCCCACATGTCGGTTTCTCTGTTTTCCCGGCCATATTCGAGCGTCAGTGCTCCGCGTTGCGCATTAGGCCTTTCACTATGTAGGCCAAGCGAGATAACTTATTGTTTATTTGAGCCATTCAAGTATAATCATGTGGCGTTTGCTTATTTCTCATTCCTCTCCAACCCTCTTATCCATCGATCATGTCGCCCTCCAGTCGAGTACATCCTCCCGCATGCCTCATTTGAACATTCCGCCAAGTATCTTTCGCATGTATCCACCCTAGTCCTCCTTCAATAGATATACGGACCCCGAGATGAAATCGAGAGGGAACGAGCGGGGGCACGTGATACCTATGGAGGATTCAAAATTTTGAACCGGTGATCATAGCATCCACAAACAATATATAAAGGGTATTCAATGTTTGTTTCATTTTTGAACGTACAATATACTCCCTCCTATCCTTTCTAGTTTACATATAAGTTTTATGTGTATTCAAAGTATCTCTACTTTGGTCAAAAAGGTATCAACATTCAACAACGCCCAATCAATATTGTTAGATTCGTACGTACTCCTAGATTTGTACTCGAGATGGTTTCCAATTTGACTATTGACAAGATTAATAGTACATGAGATGTATAATGTGAAAATTATATCATTGGAAACTCCTTTCACATACGAATTTGACGGTATGCTTTGTGTAAGTTGCATGTCATATATTATTACTCTAACATTTGGTTGAACTTAGCCTCGAAAAACGCATTAGGCCCTATATAGTAAATGGAAGGAGGGAGTAGTAGTGGAAGTGGATCCTCTGACGTAGGTATCCCTGCCTTACCCTCCCTTTTGTTCACTTACTGGCGGACCCCATGCTTGCTAGGCCCCGCATGTCAGTTACTCAATGGGTTCGGCCACGTCAGGGGATCCTCATCCGTAGTATACTCCCTCTGTTTTTATTTACTCCGCACAAAACGGGGGGAGTGGTGGTATAATAAATGACGCGGGCAGGGGAGGGGGAGGGACATCGGTTTGCTCTCAACTGCGGTCCCACAAGCGAGCGAAAACGCAAGACGAAGCACGTTCCATTCAGTGAGCGACGTGGAGGGTCCAGCGTGCCGGGCTGCAAAGCGAACGCGACAAGAGCGATGTACAGTCCAAACCGATTGACCGGTCGTCATCGGAACCACTATTCACACCAGAACCTTTGCTGCTCGGCCTATGCCAGCCACTGACCTAAAACCAAACCAAATCTCCATCCCATTCCCCCACCTTTCGATCCACTAGCCCGCATCAAGCGTCCCCTAGTTCGCCGGGAAGCAATGGTGCGCCGCAAGATCACTTACTACAATATGCTGACGCCAGAGCACCGTGCAGAAATCGCGGCGGTGGTCGACGCTACAGACCTACGTTCCCAAGCTCGCTTTGCGGCGGGTCAATCCCCGAGTTCTCTCACTACTAGGAAAAGGCCTACTAGTGGCGCACCAGTTTTGCCTACTAATGGCGCACTACTGATGCGCCACTAGTACCACGCCACTAGTATTTTTTACTAATGGCGCACCACTGGTGCGCCATTAGTATACCTAGAGGTGCGCCATTATTATCTGACTAAGTAATGGCGCACCACATAGAAGTGAGCCATTAGTAATAATTTTTTTTCAACAAAAATTTCAATTTTTTTAAAAAAAAATTCAATTTTTTTTCTTAATCTCGGGTCACTATGGCTTAATCTCGTGTCGATATGCTTAATCTCATGTTAAATCGTACTCCGTGGTCAAACTTCCCAAAAGGTCACCCATCCTCACACCACTCCAGCCCAAGCACGCTTAACTTCAGAGTTCTATCCAACCCCAAAGACCAAATTTCACTTCACAGGCACTTGTTGATATATCTAGCATATCAATCCTATTAAACCTTGTTGATGTTTAGGATTTTATTCATGTTCATCAGTGTGATGAAATTTTGAAAAAATATTTCAAACTTTCATTCATATTACGTATCATATTTTGAAAAAAAAATCCCGAAAAAAAATCGAAACTATTTTTTTGCCTCCAGATTTTAAAAGCCCCGTGACTTTTATCCTGTTAGGTTTTGAGGATTTTGAAAATGTTTAACGGGGTTCCCATTTCGGATGTAACTTTTCGAGTAGTTGATTTTTCATATAGAAAACTTTTTAATCCGAGTTCATATGCAAAAGTTATGCCCATTTTACAAATTCCAGAGAGATTTTGCGAATAAAGTCAAAATTCATATTTGTAAAATTTCCCAACAACTAGACCACATATCACATGGGAAACTTATTTTCTTTTATTTTTTTGACATTTTTATCATTATCTTTTATTTTTTTTAAACTGAAAAGGCGGTCCAAGGGGGGGTGCATTCGGGGGAATTTTTGGGCCAAGTTATTAATGGCGCCTTTGTGGGAGTGGTGCGCCATTACTAGTTCAACTAGTAATGGCGCACCACTCCCCATCTTGCCGTTACTAGTTTTGAGAAAAAAATATTGAAAAAAAATTACTAGTGGCGCACCGTGGATGTGGGGCGCCATTACTAGTTTAACTAGTAATGGCGCACTATCCCCTGGTGCGCCATTACTAGTTTTGAAAAAAAAATAAAAAAAATTGATTTTTTTTTACTAATGGCGCACCGTGGATGTGGTGCACCATTACTAGTTTAACTAGTAATGGCGCACTATCCCCTGGTGCTCCATTACTAGTTTTGAAAAAAAATAAAAAAAATGTTACTAATGGCGCACCGTGGATGTGGTGCGCCATTAGTATTTGGACACTACTAGCGCACCAACACATGGTGCACCATTAGTATATAGTAGTGGCGCACCACATCTCTGGTGCGCCATTAGTGTCCATTTCATCTATAGCCCTTTTCCTAGTAGTGTCTGGAGCCAAGCTACGAGGAGGAGGAAGTCGATCCAATGTTCATGGCGGAGGTCACGGTGCAGAAGGACCCCAATGGGTATGAGACGATGGACGTCGACTTCGTGCCGACGTCCGAGTCCCCCATGGTGCAGGCTGACCAGTGGTTCAACATGGCGATACTAAAGGAGGACCGGGAGGCAAAGGCTCAACTCGACACGGAGCGCGCGCATGCCGCTGCCATCGAGGCTCTCCTGCAGGCGGAACCGGATGTCATGGATGTGAACCGGGCGGCGGAGGTTCAACTTGAGGCGGAGCGCGCGGATGCGGCTGGCATCGAGGCCCTCCTGCAGGTGGAACCAGGCGTCCTGGACTTGAACCAGGCGGCAGAGGCTCGACTCAATGCAAATCCCGGGGATGCCGCTCTCATCGACGCCCTCCTGCAGGCGGAACCGGACGTCCTGGACTTGAACCGAGCGGCGGAGACTCGACTCGACACGGAGCGCGCGGATGCCGCTGCCATCGAGGCCCTCCTGCAGGCGGAACCGAACGTCCTCGACTTGAACCGGGTTGTGCTCTCGTCCGTGCGGAGCACCCGCACACTCCGCTTGAACGAGTAGCTGGAGGCGAGGACAACCACGGTGCGGAGACACACGTTGGCAGCTACGGCTGGTTCGTGCCGGCAGCCAAAGACGACGAGGCCGTCTCTTTCTGCGAGCAGAGATAGTTTTTCTTTATGTTGTTGTTTTTATGGATCTTTTGCTGTGTAAAAACATATATTTGTTATGCAAGTCGCCTGACTTGGGTCAGTCTACCATTTTAGGCGGTTGGATGAATATCCTACGTCTCCTAACCCTTCTTTCCTTCTTTCTCACCTCTTCTTCTTCCCCAACAGACCACCGCACGGGCCGTATGGATACTCCCCAACATGAAGTTGGATAAACATACTCTATGAACGAAAATTATGTGTCAGCGATAGGATGGCTGAGTTTGGTTTGTTCACATGCGACAGCACGTGTCAGTGAGGGTGTGTTCCCTTGGTTGGGTTTGCGGCGTGCAGGAGCGACTGTGTGAGGGTGCGGTGCGACCGCGGCGTGCAGGAGCGACCGTGTGAGGGTGCGGTGCGACCGCGACAGCCGTGCGCAAGTGTACCTCCTTCTCATTTTGAAAACTTTAGGCAAGCTTGGCAATGCAAGGCCTAGACCCAAACAGGATAAGTACGTACGTACTAGGAGTACTAGTGTTTAAAAAGAAAGGCGGGGTTTTCCTTCACGGAATTTAATCGATAAAAATCCTCGTTTCATATTTTTTTCTCCAAAGACCAAAGAGCTAACCATCTCACTCCTCATCGGTTGATTAATGCAACGCCATGCAAACCAACCTTCTCACTTCCGCATGCATGCAGGGGATATTAATGTCCTTATTTGCTAACCCCATCAATTTTGCCTCGATTAGTGTTAGTGGCCCTTTAGAAATTGTAATTTTGATATACTGGCCTTGTGTTCAAAAAAATGGAGGTAGTAACTATATTTGACTTCCTTCCCCATTGCGGTGACGTCGACGATATCTATTTTTTTGTGGTTCGGCGAAGTGCGTTCGATGGAGAACACCATTGAGGGAGACCACGGTAAGTCGTTCGCAAGTGCCGCCTGCAAGCCGAGACAACCGCCTTATTTTCATCCAGGAAGTCCTTTACTAGTACTACTAGGGGTACTAGTGTGGTGAGATGGTTTCTCGAAGAAGACGATGGAGAAGCGGAGTCAGCAAAGAGTGAAATCATGGTTGCTTCATCCGTGATTTTGTGATTTGACGCCTCACTGCTTTGTGATTTGTGATACAAGGGACAGGGGAGTAGACTCTGTGCTCTATACTGTACTACATGCGTCCAAGCATGGGAGAAAGAGGAGAGACGTTGCATTTTTCTATTCCTTCAATCAATCAATCGAGGAGCTTCGGTTCCATCTTTTGGCTTTGGCAACACCGTCCACAATGGTTCCCACAACGCCAAAAGCTATTTTCACATTTGGCTACACATTGTGGATGCCCTTAACCGTACCACTTGGTTTTGCTCTTGTGTGCTATCTATACAAATCTCAATTATATTGATCTAAAAAATTATAGAATCAAGTTTAGTAAAAAGGAGGTGATTTTGCCGCGCGGATGGCGGGAGAAGTTTCTTATTTGACAAATGCTACATCCACGTAATGGTTTACGTAAAGTTACGAACTGATGTGATGTGGGACTATTTGATTGGATTAAAGGAGAGGATTAGGCCCACCCCACCGGAAAATCAGGGGGGCATATATAGATTAGATGGAAAGTATACATAGCAGCTACATAGCCCTTTGTAAGTCTAGGATTAGGCTTCTTCTTTTCGGAGGACGTTGTCCTACCGATTTGCTAACATGCGGTCCCATGGGTCAGTGCTTTACCAAGCCGATCTGCGTCCCACATGAGGCAGAACAACGGCAGTGCAACACGTGGTTAAGTTGAAGAAGATGAGGGAGAAGCGGATTGAGCAACGAGTGAAATGATGTTGCTTCGTCCCTCCAACTTCTTTTTTTAGCATTATTACTTCGTCCGTCCAACTTAACTTCGAGAAAGGTGCAACTTTGTGATTTGACGCCTCATTGCTCATTACTACGCCTGCGCCATGGTAGGGTGCTTCACCACCTGCTTTCTGCCTTTGTATTCCGGTATGGCACATGGACCCGGTAGCTTGATGTCCCACATGTCGACGAAAGGGACTAGAAGATTTATGAAAGCGAGCGCTCCACTCTTACGATGGAGGAGTAGACGACACAACGGCCCAGTGAACTATCACTTGTACTGTATAGTACTATAGTTTTGTTGTTTCGCATGATCCATCGATACAAACCCGATTAAACAGGAAAGGGCGGGATTTTTCCCTTGTAGATGATAATCTTGGCCATACATTTCAAAGGCAATTTTAATGTATGCAAACTGAATAATTATAAGTAACAATATGATATCTAGTAAAACTAAAAACACATATGATTTATTGTGTTAGAGTGTAGTAGTAGTGCTTTGTAACATGCGAGCGTGTAGAGATGTAGTTTTGGAGGGCCTCTGAGAGAGAAAAGAGTAATACGGTCACCGAACTTCAGAATTAGCTGATTACAGTCACTATATACGTTTTACGGTGATTATACGGTCACTTGCTCACAGTTCAGCATCGGATAGCACTCTGTTGACCGATCAAATAGTCTGCGTGGCGCAATGTTGACTAGTTAAATTGATCACGTTCCTTGTGGGTCCCACCTGTCAGTTTGCATAGGGAAAAGGTCAGATAAACACAAATTTACGCAGGCACGACAAGGCTCCAACCCGTGCGCAGGAATCACCTTGTTGTGTATGTATGCATCGGGGCTGATGTGTGCGCATGCACGTGTAGGTTGAGCACTTTAAGCGTGAGAGTGTGTGTTGGTCGTGTGGTGTACTGGTGTGTGCATGCATGCGTGCATGTGTGCGTGTGAGTGTTGCGTGCGTGCGTGGCTGCGTGTGTACGTGTGAGTGTTGCGTGCGTGCGTGGGTGCATGCGTTTGTGTGAGTGTTGCGTGGATGCACTTCGTGTGCATGCGTGCATGTGTGTATAATCACCACACCAGCTCCTGTGTGTTAAAACAGACGGCTCAGCATACCAATACAAGGCCACCTTGTCTGCTGTGCCCGCGGTCATGACTTCGAACCACCATCCAAATAAATTTTTGTCGTTTGTTTTCATTCTTACTAGCAAGATGCCCGTGCGTTGCATGCAACATCAATATGCATTTGTATGACTTGTTTATCTTGTGAGAGAAAAGGGTGAACGAGGGAAGGCCTTATTTGCAAATGTGGAGAGGTGTGTGGGTACCTTTTTGCAAAATTGCCATAGTTTCTTTCCTATCCGTCAGATATAAATCGGACGACCTATATTGCAGGATGGCAGGCACACCATTATCACCAACTCTGTTTTTATAAGAGTGTATTTTATGTATTTTATAAGAGTGTAGATGTTGAGTAGATACAAGTCGACAGGTGGGCACGATGGTAGTGAGATAGTGATGCAACACTAGAGGTGCCATGTGGAGCGTTTAACTGGTCAACTAGTCATGTCATGAGCAAATACAGAGTTGTACGATGAGCCCGTGACTGTATAATAAGCACTAAACGTAAATGGTGACCGTAATGAGTGGATTCTGAAGTCCAATGTATGTATCGTGCTTTCGCTTCAAATAGAATGATCGTCATTGCATATATCGCGAGAGAAAGATGAAACATGCGTGAATTTTCTTGGGGCTTACTTTTAGAGGACCTAGAGATAGTTTTATGTGCATACGTGAAAGGGGCGTACAGGGGGGGTATGCGATGGATAGAGAGATGCTCTTTGTTTCTCTTTATTGTGACTAACTTTGTATCTAGTATAAAAACATACAAATTCACAGTGCGGAATAAATATCATTGTGGGCACCATGCAATGCAGATTAGCATACGTACTCCTCTATATAACTTTGTAATGTTGTATATATGTAGAAACTCTAAAATAATTTTTTGGCCACACTTTGTTCAAAAGGAATGTTGTATGCGAAATAAACGTGAAGAGAGGGCTTTTTAGATCAATGGTGTACGTGATGTAACATGTGTGAATGTGTAGTTGATGCATTTGGCGGGGCCTAGAGAGGTATGTGTGTGTATTACATATTCGAGAGAGGCATGGATAGAGGGGCCGACGGGGGGGCGTGGGAGAGATAGCACAAGAAATGAGAGTGGTCTAGAGAGAGAGAGACGAATATGACGTCACAACGAGAGATTCCATTCCCTTGAGTGTGTATATGTAAGGGGGGGGAGGGAATAGAGGCACCAAGAGAAATTTTACGTGTGTGTGGTGTTTGTGTTGGTATGTGTGGCTGTGAGAAGATAATGAGGCGTGGGGCAGAGGGTGTGTCACCGTGTGAGGCCCTTCGTACGGTTCCGTCCTGCGCCACATTGGTCGGCCCGTGACGCATTTAGGAAGACCCATGGATGACTAGTCGTACAAGACAAAGATAGCATAATTGTGAAGGACTCTGTGTCCACTGACAAAGCTGGCTAGGATTTGTAACCCTAAGTTCTCGGACTAAGGTAACCCCTTTATCTCTGATATTACTATTCATCCAACCTAACTTTAACGGGCATCCTACATAATGCTCCGCTAGAATCATACTCGTCGATTAGGAAGAGAGGTGTGAGACAATGCGTGAGAGACATGCCTAAAGATAATGTGCGTACATGAGACACGTAGGCAGGTCCATGTATATAAAAAGGGTCGATGGGGATTGTGCGTGTGTATGTTTGCGAGAGGAAGAGTGCTTGTGATAAAGGTTAGTGAACACAGTTGTAAATGGTTACAAGAGGGAGGGAGGGTTATATCTAGAGCATGTGTGCGAGAAAGACACGCCGGGAGAGAGTGTGTGAGCATGTGTGAGAGACCACCGATGGAGAGTGAAACTACACGTAAAAGACTGCAGTACACATTGATTAAAGATATAAATTGTATCCAAATTTTAGGATGGGATCATGATATTTGCAATTCACTTAAGGAGTGGTCATTGATCCATCAGAAATCTAGATTCTATTGAATTTGAGCATGTCTATGTTATTATTCGACACAATTGATCCACATAGTTAGTATTTTGAACTCCAGACAATGCATCGCTTTAGCAATCGAATATAAACGTGAGTATTGTTCATGTTGTGTGTGTAAAGCACATTATACATATGAAAGTTACACAATGAACATTATAAATAGATAACTATGAACTAGCATACATTTGAATTCAACTTATGGTTGTTTAAAAAAATCGAATTCAACATGAAGTCCATTCAATATTTGAATTTGATATCATGGCATTTGTAAACAATACCTAAATTATGGGGGCACCAATCTTTGCTCAGATTTTGTACATAATAGCATATGTAGTCGTGTACAAAATAGATTCAAATTTAGCTCCTCCATTCCAAAATAATCGTATTTATAGGATTTTCAAGTGTCAAAATTTCAAAAAGAAGCGGATAATTTAATGAGGTTTTCAAATATACAAGGTCAAATATAACGTTGTCTATTTAGGTCAACCCTCACAGTTCAAGAGTACTCTAAACGTGAATGCTTGTGTCTCAAAATTTCGAACGAAGCGCCAAAAGAGCCTCTACTCGCCCGAAACCATGTGAGACAAATTTTTGGTAGTACAAGAAATTATTTTTCTAATAACTCCGACCCGTGAAACCTACCGGCCCGATGTCCAAAGGTCTAAACCGGGTAGGTTTGTAGCTTCATCTAGATGCCACGCAACCGCCATTGAAAAACATTCATACACAATGGCCGCCTACGCACACATGCGCACGGCCGAAGTCGCTCCTGCCCACTATTTGGGACACCTGGGATTACCATCATACCCCCGACCGCAATAGGTCCCAAATTTAAGAGGGGGGGAAAGTTTGTACTTTCCCCAAATTTCAAACAAGCGCGTCCCATCTTCTGTTCAAAAAAGCCAAAAACAAGCGCGTCCCTGCATCAAACATGGTCCCCCCACTGTCTGATTCCCCATTCGTACTCCATAGGCGCCAAAACTACCTCTCCACCAACCCATGAAACCCGGCGTCCTCCGTCCGCCACCCCATCCACCCATCAACCGCCGCCCTCCTCCATCATGCGGAGCTGATACCCAGCGTCATCGTCCACCGCAACCTCAACCGCAACGCCCTCCACGACTAGTAGTTGAAGCCAAGGCCGAGCCGTCCGTACCCGAGCCAGTTCAACCACGTCGTCCTGCACCTCACCGCTGCCGCTCCAACTTCGCCACCGTCCACCGCATCAGAGTTGTTCCTGCTACGGCGTCCTTCGCCGCCTCAGATCTGCTTCCCCTCCGCCGACATACGGCCACGGCAACACAGTCAACAATTTGGCCATGGGTTCGTCAAAGCCTGCACCCTCCAGAACATCGATTTCCCTGGTAAAAAGAAGAAGATCAGCGCGACATGTGGAGGTGACCACACTGGCAACCGAAAAAGGTACTCCTCTTCCCTTATTCGTGCAAATCTTACCTATCTGCTTGCACGGTATTCATCCAAACGAACACACTAGTTGACTGCTTCTTCTTGATACTAGATGTTCCTAGTAACTCGCAATGCACAAGGTTTCTCCTCATAAACTATTTCACCTTAGCTAGAGGTCCGTCGCCCCCCTGAATTTCAATTTCTGGCCGGTTGATTCCCAATTAACAGAAGCATTCCCCAGTGTAACAGGCGCTAGTACGCCTATTACGCCCGGGAAGCAACACCTTGGTGTTTATCTTAGGGGCGTGTGCGACCTAGAGCTACTGGCGCCCGATCTGGAGGTCGGCCGGGATTAAAGGGACGGCCTGGGGGCACTGCCAAGCACGACGGTGGTGTGAGGTCGAGGGGAGGGCGGGGCGGCGGAGGCAGGGGTCTCGGCTGGTGGTCGCTGGTTGTTAGAGAAAGATCACAATCATGGATTTGGCGGGGAGGTGAAGCGAAGGCCATCTGCCCGTTCCTTATAGAGCGGACGGTTCATTAAAAAAATCGACTGACCTATTTATTTTCAGTCGACTGTTATCTTAGATATGACCACATGTGGTGGTGTGCTGGAGGAGTACCTGCATTTCTTGTGCTTATATATTACAAAATCATACGGAGTAGAATCATATGTCTCCTGTCATTTATTTTTCAGCCACCTGCTATCTGCTACTTTTACAATGCACTAGTTCTGCACACACTTCACCCATATTCTCACTATTGTGTTTTTATGCAACGGTATTTCAGAGCCTGCCGAAAGAGAAGCAGCAAAGAAAAGAGAGAAGTCGCGCCAACTTTCTTCGTGGGTATGCACGACACATTACAGCGCTATAAAGGGTGCAGTGTTAGCAGATGGAGACGGTAAACATAGATCTACAGTTGATGACCTTGCTCACAATGAACCACCATCCCAGGTGCTTGCTTTAACTTCACGGTGTCATATGTGGTTACATGTTCCATATGGTGTCTAGCTTGTGTTCGAAAGACCGAAGTCGGTCTTCTGTTTGGTTCTAGGTCTAGCATTGCGACACTTTGCCACATATTTTTGCCAAACTTGCCTAAGGTTAGTTGATCAAAATGAAAGCCACAAGTTGGCAAGGCCTAAGGGAATCTTGCCACATTTTTTGTGTGTATGCCATGTGGGGTCCAAGTGTGGCTTGCCTAAGGTGTGGCTGGAACCAAACACTCACCTAAGTTAGTCAAACTTTCCTAGCTTTAGGTGTGGCAACATTTGGCAAAGTTAGTCACAAACCAAACAGCCCCATGATACGGGAAGATATTTTTTACATGAACCACCATCACGTGAGCACTAGAAGAGAAATAGCTAGTCAGGGCATTGGCCGAGCCAGTGACAAGCCCAGCAAAGATAGGCATCACCTGGAAGTCAACTAAAAAGCTATGATGGTGGCGAAGCAGGACACCTCCCACCAGGCTCTCAGGTCCTAGATGATCATGCTCACCACTCTAGCCGGACGAGGAGCTTGTATTGCTTCCAATTTGGTTAAATTGCATCTGCTTAGCTTACACATTATATCTTTGAATATGACATGCCTTTCTGTTTTTGGTACATACTAGTACATCTGTGTATTAACCATGTACTTACATCAAACTAATGTTCTTGTGTATCCCTCATCAATCAGTTATGACGAGGTAGGCAGGCAAGGGGACTACTCCTCGTTTAAAGAATGCAACATTAGCCTCCCGACATGATTCTCAAGAAACAGAAATGCTAGATGAAGATAGTGAATGTAGCTCTATAGTTGATTACAACATTTCCACTACACTAGCATCGCAGGTGCTTGCTCTAACTTGGCAGCGTGATATGTGGATGCATGTTGCATATGGTGTCTAGATTGTAATTCTTCCAATCTGGTTAAACTGCATGTGCTAGTCTCCTGTTAATGTGACATGCCTTCCTGTATTTAGTACATAGTACATCTGTCTATTAAGCATGTCCTTACATAAAACTATTGTTTTTTTTGTATCCCGCATCAATCAATATGACGAGACACTTTTAGTATATGCAGTGCGATATTAGTTGCATCTTTCATATGATTTATAGCATGCGTTGCTTCTAATTTGTTGAAATTCCATTTATGATGGGGCGCTTTTAACTTGGCAGAGTCATATTGGTTGCATCTTTCATGTGGTGTCTAGCTTGCATTGCATCTTATTTGCTGGAATGGTTTCTGCTTAGTTTACAAAGACAGTTGTGAACATGCCATGCCGTCCTGTTTTTCGTACATATTCCATCCTGGTATCATGTGTTTGCCTTACATCAAAGTAGTGATTGTCAGTATCATGCATGAATGAGTTCTGAAGAGAGAATTTTATTGCTTTTTCTTGTCGGTTTTACTTGACAATTCAAAATCAAAAGCGGAAGGAAGTTAGCAAGGCAGCGGATAAAGGTTCTTCTTCCGAACGGAGGGCCTCTACAGTTTCTACTCCTCCACACCCCCAAGATGATTTTCAAGAAAACACATGCATAGACACTCAACAAAGCTGTGTTTATGATGAGCACGTCTCCCCTAGTGCAGCATCACCGGTGCTCCCTCTAACTTGGCACTGTTATATGTGGTTGCATGTTATGTGTGATGTCTAGCTTGTATTGCTTCTAATTTTGTTTAATTCCATCTGCATACTTTAGACATTATACTTGAATAAGACACGTGTTCCTGTTTCAAGAACATACAATATTTGTCTATCACGTCATGTTCTTACATCAAATTACTACTGTTGTGTAACCTGCAACAATCACATATCATAAGACACGTTTGACATCGGAGTGTGATATAGGTTACATCTCACATTCATTTCTAGCTTGTACTACTAATTTGTTGAAATGACACTTATGACGAGATAGTTTTAACTTGGTAGAGTGATATTCGTTGCATCTTTCTTATGGTGTCTAGCTTTCACTGCTTCTAATTTGTTGAAATGCCTTCTCCTAAGTTTACACATCATAAGCTATGAATATGCAATGCTGTGAATATGCAATGGCACTAATGACGAGAGACCTCTAATATGGTAGTGTGATGTTGTTTGCATCTTGCATATGATTTATTTCTTGTACTGCTTCACATTTGTTTAAACGCCATTTGTGATGAGACACTATTAACTTGGTGGAGCGATATTTGCAGCATCTTTCATATGGTGTCTACCTTCCATTGCATTGCTTCTAATTTGGTGAAATGTCTTCTTCTTAGATTACACATCATAGTTCTGGTTATCTCTTCCGTCCTGTTTTTCATACATATTACATCCTCCTATCATGTGGTTGTCTAACATCAAAGTTCAGTTCGTCTACATCACACATCAATTTGTTCTGAAGAACTAAATTGTTATTCGCTTTTCTTGTCGGCTTGACTTAACATGGCACAGAGAAAGAGGAAGAAACAAAGAATGGAAGGGAATGAGAAGCGGATGAATCCTGCAAATTCTGCTGGTACTGATGGTGCAATAGAAGGTCAAACTCCAGCAGAAAATTCTACAAACACGGCATCCCATGCTACACGAGCTGCAAAAAAAGCCAAACAGAAAAAAATAGCTACCACCAAATGATAACCCACAAGTGTAGGGGATCGCAACAGCTTTCGAGGGTGAAGTACAACCCAAATTTATTGATTCGACACAAGGGGAGCCAAAGAATATTCTTGAGTATTAGCAGTTGAGTTGTCAATTCAACCACACCTGGATAACTTAGTATCTGCAGCAAAGTATTTAGTAGCAAAAGTGGTATGATAGTAATGGTAACAGTAGCAACAGTAAAGGTAAATGCTTTTGGGTTTTTGTAGTAGTTGTAACAGTAGCGATGGAAAAGTAAATAAGCAAAGAACAATATCTGAAAAGCTCGTAGGCAATGGATCAATGATGGTTAATTATGCCGGATGCGATTCCTCATGCAATAGTTATAACATAGGGTGATATAGAACTAGCTCCAATTCATCAATATAATGTAGGCATGTATTCCGTAAATAGTCATACGTGCTTATGGAAAAGAACTTGCATGACATCTTTTGTCCTACCCTCCCGTGGCAGCGGGGTCCTAGTGGAAACTAAGGGATATTAAGGCCTCCTTTTAATAGAGAACCAGACCAAAGCATTAACACATAGTGAATACATGAACTCCTCAAACTACGATCATCACCGAGAAGTATCCCGATTGTTGTCACTTCGGGGTTGTCGGATCAAAACACATAATAGGTGACTACAGACTTGTAAGATAGGATCAAGAACACACATATATTCATGAAAACATAATAGGTTCAGATCTGAAATCATGGCACTCGGGCCCTAGTGACAAGCATTAAGCATAGCAAAGTCATAGCGGCATCAATCTCAGAACATAGTGGATACTAGGGATCAAACCCTAACAAAACTAACTTGATTACATGGTAAATCTCATCCAACCCATCACCGTCCAGCAAGTCTACGATGGAATTACTCAAGCACGGCAGTGAGCATCATGAAATTGGTGATCGAGGATGGTTGATGATGACGACGTCGACGAATCCCCCTCTCCGGATCCCCGAACGGACTCCAGATCAGCCCTCCCGAGATAGATTAGGGCTTGGCGGCGGCTCCGTGTCGTGAAACGCGATGAAACTTTCTCCTTGATTTTTTTCTCCCCGAGACGGTATATATGGAGTTGGAGTTGAGGTCGGAGGAGGTCCAGGGGGCCCACGATATAGGAGGGCGCGCCCCTAGGGGGGCGTCCCCCTGTCTCGTGGACAGCCCGTGGGCCCCCTAACCTTGATTCTTTCGCCAAAAATTCTTATTAAATCTGAAAAGTGCCTCCATGGATTTCCACAACATTCTGAGAACTTTTTTTTCTACACATAAAACAACATCATGGTAGTTCTGCTGAAAACAACGTCAGTCCGGGTTAGTTTCATTGAAATCATGCAACTTAGAGTCCAAAACAAGGGCAAAAGTGTTTGGCAAAGTAGATACGTTGGAGACGTACCACCAAACGAGCAGAGACAACCCTAGTTCTAGCAACACCTACCACAGTACTACCAGCTGTACGATTTACTCATGCGTCAACTAAGCTAGCAGCACGTTCCAAAGCTCCCTTGCCACCTGACACTACATCCCAAGCACTCTTGACACCAAGACGAGTTGGCAATATCAGATGAACCTTGTGAGCTTCAACAGCAAGAAGGTACTCCCTCCGTTTATTTTTAGTCCGCATATAAGGTTTGGTCAAAGTCAAGCTTTGTAGAGTTTGACTAACTTTATATTAAAAAATATAAACATTCACAATATGAAATCAATATTATCAGATGCACCATGAAACGTATTTTCATAGTATATAGTTTCAGTATTGTACATGTTCATATTTTTTTATATAAATTTGGTCAAACTTTGTGTAGTTTGACTTTGACCAAATCGTATATGCAGAGTAAAAAGAAACAGAGGGAGTAGTCACTGGAGTCAAGTTACAGTTGCATGCTTCTTTATATGTAGTCTCACAGTTTGATGTACATTAACACTTCCTATGTTCGTTGTTGGACTAGCACCTAGGCGCAAGAGGAAACAAACATCAGGGATAATGCTCGATAGGTTAACTAAATCTAGATGAGGAAGAATGGAGATCCATTTTGAGGCAGGTTTAAAAAGGCCACGTGATGCTACAGAGTCAGCCAAGTTAGTATCAGAGGCAGCGGTTGCCCTTAGGTGTCATGTACGTATCCTCCCAACATGGATTCAGTACAGGAATGACAAAGACGAAACCTAGTTCAACACCTTACTCGACCATTTATGTGTAAGTATGGTTATGTATGGAAACTAGTAATATCGTCTTGCTCTGTCCCATACTTTCTAGGTTGCTGATAATGAGACTCCCATAATTTTCAATAGATGAGGTTCAAGTTGGATAGCCAAGATGATGCAACCAGACAAGCTTGCACCCATGTTTTCGAGTCTGCTATGCGACAATATCGGTTTAACTTGAGGAAAACTCACTTTGAAGGCAAGTCTAACAGTGAACTTTCCCAAACATCTCCAGTGGAAAATATATCGGATGAAGACTGGAGGGGCCTTGTTAAACACTGGTCTGATCTGAAGTATCAGGTACATTATATATATGTGATCGGATCACATGTTCCTATGATCTTGACCCCTAATCTAGTTCCGTGCTGGACTTGCCCACACAATGTTACAATTGCATGTTTGTCTGTTGTCATTTGTTTTGTGATATGAATGATGTCATACTATGCTTACCGTATTATAAACTTCGTCTCTTTATCCTTAGCCCTTAATACAATGTGAAGAAACAGACAATACATTAGCGATGGTGCATGGTCATATGTTTGGAACCTGGTTTTATTATGTACTTAGCAATAAAATACAACTAATATTTTACATGGGTTCACTAGAATAAGTTCTGTATATAGACCAAAGCTATTTTGTTTGGTTTTGCTGCCTCCTTAATATCTTCTGTTCTGGTACTACTAATGTAAAACCTCAACTTTTCAGCAAGCTATGGAAGAAATGGTGGAACCGCCACCTTCTGAAGGTGGCGAGGCAACTATAACCGCAATGTCAGCTCTTGCTACAGTGGGCCAGTACCTGTCCACTAACAGTGCCAAAAGCACGTTCCCACGTAATACTAAGTTAGTTGTTAAGGCAATATCGTCCCAACTGCCTCATGATCAAGATATGCAAGCTCAAAGCAATGTTGTATCTACGCTCCAGACACAAGTCCATTCCCTAACAGATACCCTTTGTGAAACAAGGAGAGACATTGTTCGATGTCGTCAAGATATGCATGGTTTTGAAACCAGACTATCAGACATTTGCTATGTTGTTCAGGAGCCCAGGGGAAATTAAGGCAAGGGTTATGGTGCTCCATCGGACAATACAACATGAAAACGTAATAGTCAGATCAAATGAACTGAGCTTCTGAACTTCTGGTGGTGCATTTATCTGCTAGACTATTAAGTTTTATGCCAACCTTCCTTTTGTTATATAGTTGTAATTTGTTTTGGTGCGATACAAAATTTATTCTTAACGTGCAGCCACCGGCTGAAGAAAACAGCAAGACATTTTTGTATAGTGTAGGGTGTTCCCTATATTTGCACTGGTGGCAATCTTTGATGCCGAGTGGATGTAATCTGTGGAATCGCCTTAATAGCCTAGCATTAGTTTCGGCCTTATTTATTTCCTACTCTTCTTTTTCCCTGGTTTGCTAGTGGCCGCAACTACCATGAGCCATATACGGGCCATAGGATCCATGGGTCTCCTACGGGCCGTCCATAAATGGGCCTCCAACAAGGCTGTAGAATCGGTGGGCCTCGGGCCATCGGATAAATGGGTCTACATGGGCCGTAATCGGGCGTAATTGGTATCAGCCCAGAACGATAACGGGCCGTTAACAGGCCGTATGACAGCAAAGGTTAATTCTATCATAGGCATAACGGGTCGTTAATGGGCCAGAATATAGGACGTGCTGGAAACGGCGCAACGGGTTAACAGGCCAGAAACGGACCGACTCTTGCCATGGGCCGAATTTGGCCAATTAGGGTAACAGGCCAGTAATGGGCTGTCTCTTGCCATGGGCCAAGTTTGGCCCATTCGGGGAACAGGACAGTAACGGGCCGACTCTTGCCATGGGCCCAATTTGGCCCATTAAGGGAACATGCCAGTAACGGGCCAAAAGTAATCGAGGGCCGAAAATGAGCCCAAGAACGTATGGGCCGTCAATAGGCCGAAAGCTAACACGGGTTGGAAACGGCCCATGTAAATCATGGGCCGTTAACGGGTACAGAGAAAATTACTGTTCATTATGGGCTAGAATCACCGTGGGCCTGTAAAGGGCCGAAAGAAGTCGTGGGCCATACATGGGCCGAAAGTGAAATGGGCTGGTGTTATATTCGACGGCCCACATGACGTTGTTGGGCCGATTTCCTTTAGGGCCTACCGGGCCGTAAAATGGGCTATTTGCAAAGAGACCGTTAACAGGCTTTTCATGGGCCAGCCCGTTAACTTTTGACCAAGTCAAACGGGCCGGCTTTGTAAGCTAAATGGGCCAGTGGTGTGCCGTGGCACGTGTCGACTTATCATAGGCGCCTATCTGACCCACTGACGAGCTGACATGTGTTTCGTCCGGCCAATAAGAATTTTACACATGGAAATTTCCCATTGGTCGGTGCTGTTAACGGGTTATCGGATCCAAAACCCGACCTGATAGCTTAACGACGTTCCGTTACGATGGATGCCACGTGTCGGTCACCCTTGACGAAATCACCTCTGTGACGCGCAATTTATCGTCATGGAAGTGGACACTTCCATGATGATAATTTGGGTAATGTCATGGAACACTTCTACGGCAGCACAGGTATGACTATCTTGATTCTGTCATAAAATCGTCATGGATGTACATGCATGACAAAAAATGCGACCTACTGTGACAAACACGTATCATCACAGAAGTGTATCTTTTTTGTAGTGGTGATGCCTATATACATGATCATGCCTAGATAATCTCATAATTATTCGCTTTTCTATCAATTGCTCGACAATAATTTGTTCACCCCCTGTAATACTTATGATATCTTGAGAGAAGCCTCTAGTGAAACCTATGGCCCCCGGGTCTATCTTCTATCATATTTGCTTTCAATCTACTTTTATTTGCATCTTTACTTTTTGCATATATATTATAAAATACCAAAAATATATTTATCTTATCATACTATCTCTATCAGATCTCCCTTTCGCAATTGGCCGTGAAGGGATTGACAACCCCTTTATAGCATTCGTTGCGAGTTCTTTGTTTGTTTGTGTAGGTGCGTGGGACTTTTGAGGAGCCTCCTACTGGATTGATACCTTGGTTCTCAAAAACTGAGTGAAATACTTACGCTACTCTGCTGCATCTCCCTTTCCTCTTCAAGGAAAACCAACGCAAGCTCAAGATGTAGCAAGCAGGTCCCATGTATTGAATCATCCATGTTGGTGACTGAAAGAGCCAGCTTCAATATCCCAGTCTAAGCACCCCCGTCCTCCATCCTTGCGACGCACGGTACACCTTGTTTGCCACCTGCTCGACCCTATTGTCACTGATAGAATTAAGTAATAATAAAGTTAAAATAGAGCGAGTGTCCTCTCTATCATTTCATTTCCAATGTAGATAAAGAAAGTGCTTCTCTTTGTTAATGTATGTTTCATCAACTAGTCCCATTGTTAACGTTTAAGCGTTTCTGCAAACTGGGGTGCTTAATTTTAGTTAATATGCACAAAAATAGAGATTTGAATGTCTCAAGGCGCCTCCTTGTACTACCGCCCTACACTAATGTTCATCTCTGGCAGAAGGTGTATCTGGGCGACTTGGGACGATTTCTAGTATGAGGCGTACCGTATGAGGCGTCGCAGGGCCCATCTCACCCTCGCAGCATGGCATACTATGATACTATTGCAATGTTTTCTTCGATTTATTTTGTGTGCTTCATCAACTAGTGCCACTATAATGTAATCAGGCTTTTTCATTATTTGTGCAAAAAGGGTTATTCAGCTGCCTTCTGGTGGAACTGCACAAATGTATGTATGGAACCGACATATATGCGGAGTATGAGATGTGCCAAGTAAAAATTACCGACACCAACCATGCTCCATGCACGCATTGGCATCCACCACCACCAGTGAGATGTGTGGCGCTCTCTGTGGACGGATCTTTCTCGGCAGCAAATCCTCTAACCAAATACTAGTAGCTTATATTTGCAGTTTTCTAGGGAGTACTCTTTTCTTAAAGAAGCACCAATCTATTTTTCTTTATTTGCACACTATGTCACAACTTTGACCCGAAGGTCCAGAGCTATTTTAGTGTGATTGGCGTAGTACTCGGAGACTGATTGTAATCATGAGGCAGGTGGAAGATTAGGTTAGTGCGTAGCTTACTTTAAACCCTACCGCCGCCATTGAAATGAGGTGAGCATCGACGGAACCGTGGAAAATGGTGGGGAAGTGACGTCGCACCATCCTGCCTCATCTTGCGGTGGGAGAACGAATACTCATGTGGCTCTGGCTGGCTCTGCACCCTCACGAACGACACACCATACTCGATCGACTCATTATCCTCTGGGTGCTCGACCTTCTACCTGTACGCCCACCACCTCCGCCTGACTGTCTCCTCGGGCGAATCTGTCTGCTCCATCGCCCAGAGGAGATACTCGATGAAATCGGAGGACTACGGCGTGTCTGCCGCCGAGGAGTACATTTACATCGCCGGCCTCATCACCGCCGTCTCGCTCTTTCTCATACATTGCCACATGGCCCTCACCGTCCTTGATATCTCCCACTCATTGTCAAACCAAGTAAGGATCTCCTTCAACCTGGCTAACTTTTCCTGGTCACCGCCAGCGATGTGCCTGATTCGCTGCTGCATCCTCTCCATAGATGTCCTTCTGAGTGGTCCGGTGCTAGCTTTGGAAGATGGGAGGAGAGATGGTGGTCTTGCAATAGAGAAGAGGGAGAGGCGAGACAGTGGTTTTCGAATGTAGATGATGGAGATGAGAGTTGGTGGTTTTGCAATGGAGAAGAGGAAGAGGCGAGACGGTGCTTTTGGAATGGAGATGATGGAGAGGAGAGGAGGTGGTTTTGCAATGGAGAAGAGGGAGAGGAGCGTGCGGCACCGATTTAGGATTGGACGAGAGGGCCGGCGCGCTGTGACTGGATAAAACTCAAAATCAAATTACCCTTCAATTAAGAAAGCGACCCCACATTAACTAGTCTCCCTTTTATTCTGGGTCATAATTGACCATGATTTTCGCAAATAAAATATATGTTATACGTTGCAAAAATAATATAATTTGAAAGTACATTCAGATACGAACCAAATGATACAATTTTTGGTGACATGCATTCATATTTTGCTTGTCAAATACAGTACATGGTCAAACTTTGACCCAAAATACGAAAAACAAAAAAATACTTCCAAGACCAGCGCCGCTCTTCCGCTCTTCCCCTCTTAATCCACCGTGGCTCCTGTCCTGTTCCAATCGAAATCCAGTGCCGCTCCTCTCCTCTTCCATTTCAAAACCACCACCCCTCCTCTCCTATTCCAATCCAAAACCAGCGTCGCTCCTCTCCCGTTCTAATCCAAAACCAGTGCTGCTCCTCTTCTCTTCCATTCAAAAACCACCGCCGACGAGTGAAGGTGTTGTGGAGAAGTAGATCGATGGGGGAGTACAACCGATATGTGAGGATCACAGACGGCGACCCAGTGAAGCTAGCTAGGATGTTGGAGATACTATCTTGGTTTGACAATAAGGACCAACTAGCGGCGACAGCGACATCCATGGCCAAATATTTGCAACAGAGCAAAAAGGCAGTGATTCTCCCGGAGGGAGTCGCGCGGGAGTACATCGAGCTGCTCCTCTGGGCCATGGAGCAAACAGATTCACCGAATCCGATCGTGAGGGAGCGATGGTGCAAGTATCGATCCCAGATGGAGCATCCACCAGAGATTAAAGGATCGAGCATCTACAGGGTACCGTTTGTGAGGGTGTCGTGCCAGAGCGAGCTGGTGGAGTCTTCGTCGACCGAACCCAACTGCAAGAAGAGAAAAGAAGTTGGCCCGATGATGCTTCCCCGCTGTCCTCTCCCTCGCTGTTCACATCGTCTCACGGGGCGACTATCTGCTGCCGAGGAATCGGAGGGGACTACCCCCCAAACCAGTAGTCGGGCAGGTTGTGAATTGTCAGGAGGAGATTAGGGTTGTCAGTATTTGCAGGATGTGAATTGTGTTTTGTGTTGTGTATTTTGAGATTACTTTCAGATGTGAATGTCTTTTGAATTTCAGATTTGCAGTATTGAGCATATGAAGTATTTCATGAATTCTAGAGATCTATTTTTAGCACTTAAAAACATTTAGTTTCGTAGGAGTATAAAAGCGCAGACAATGTGATTCTCAGAGAAGAAACTACAAGTTTCAGTTTCAGATAAGAAACTGCAAGTTTAGTTTCAGATAAGAAACTGCAAGTTCAGTTTCAGATAAGAAACTGCAACTTTCAGAGGCAAAGCATTTATATTAACACGGCCTTTTCAAACAGGGTTAACATCATGTTGGAAGTTTTATTCATTGTTGAAAATGGAACTACCAGCCAGTAAACATCATGCTGATCAACATTCATGCATAGCACATCTTCATATGATGCACAGTAAAAAATATATGCTATTTTCAAAATGCCCATACAATGTCGAGTGTGCGAAACACAGATAAAACGAGAGATGAAGTTTTGGCAAGTGTTGGACGTGGTGTGCGTAGATGACAATGGGGACCCACATGTCAATAAAGGCAGAGGCAAAAAAAATTGGAGATATTTTCCCTGCACAGGTGGAAACGAACCCGGGCGGAACAGCTGTCGAGTAGTGTCACTTGGCCAATAGGCTAGCTCAGTAGTTCGTTAATAATAAGGCACTTCCTTAGGTGGTCGGCTCCCCTCCGTCGCATTTGTGCGCTTGCTGCGACGCCGCTGTCTGCCGTTGTGAACATGCTGAACAAAGGAGAGGATTGTGGAGAGGAGTGTACGTGGAGAGGCGGACAGTCGGGACCCACCAGGTCTATGGCCGTACGCAAGCAAGTGCCTCATCGAAAAAATACTTCCTCCTAATGCTATACTGACGTTGGGGCCCACGGGTTTGTCAACATAGTTACATTTTCTAGATGCTTCAACGTAGTTACTATAGGAGATAAATTCACAAGCCGGGAGCTGGCGGTATCGTTTGTTATCCTTTGGGGCAGCAAGTATCAGCTGGGTTTTGGGCTGCCCCGTCTAGGCTTTGTTTTTTAACATGTGCAGCCCACGACCTCGGATGGGAGGTCCATAGGCCTGTTTGTATTTTCTTGAGGGCCGTCATGTATCGACCGGCCTATGGACCTCCCATCCAAGGTTTTATTTTTCCTGAAAAATAGGCAGCCTAATTTATGTATTTTTTTGAAGAAAACGCAGTTATATTTTTCTATAGAAGAATAGGAACGCCTGGTCCAACTTAAGTTTCCCTTCTAACTATACTATATATATTTAAATTATTTTATATGTTATTATATATTATTTCTATTGTCATCATATATTTAACAGATACTTACATATGTAAGAAAACAATATCTCACATCTTATTAACTTATAAAAATAATTTCTTAACAATAAAATCCTGGATTGTTTTGGCACGAAAATCCTAGTGATTGGGTTCAAAAGCTTGGTAAGACTTAAGGATGAATGTAATAATAAATCACTTATTATTTAAATATATTTATAATGAAATGCTCAACCCCTGTTTATTTTTTGATAACATTGCTGGCCCAACCCAACATTATATTTAGAATCAGCCCAAGAAAATCATGAATTTCGAGAAAGTGCAAATGGCCGGTAATTTTTTAGGGAAAAAATAAATGGGCCGCATGGACTCTACATTATTTGTTCACCTAGCCCAACTAATGGACTGTAATTCAAAAAAAGATCAAATTGACTGTTAATTCTACCCCGCAAAAAAAAAGACTGTAAATTCTGAAAAAATGGGTTGAATACGTGACACATTTTTGGAGGCAGAAATGTGGGCCAATAGGTCGAAGCCAACGCAAGTAGTTGTCAACTTCGTCAACAAATGACTCAGTCATCGTTAGCCATTAGATTTACATCCAACGACCGACATCCATCTTCAATCTCTCGTCTTCTTCCTCCAGCGCCGCCAGGACCACTTCCCGCCTCCTGCTGTGCTAGCAGCTCCGCTTAGCATGCTTCGCTGTGAAGCGCTACTCCACCGTTGGCCAGGCCATCTGTCGGTGTCAAAACCGGCGGATCTCGGGTAGGGGGTCCCGAACTATGCGTCTAGGCGGATGGTAACAGGAGACAAGGGACACGATGTTTTTACCCAGGTTCGGGCCCTCTCGATGGAGGTAAAACCCTACTCCTGCCTGATTAATATTGATGATATGGGTTGTACAAGAGTAGATCTACCACGAGATCAGAGAGGCTAAACCCTAGAAGCTAGCCTATGGTATGGTTCTGTTCGTCCTACGGACTAAAACCCTCCGGTTTATATAGGCACCGAAGAGGGTTAGGGCACTAGTAGAAAAAGGGCCTGTTGTCCCGGTTGGTAAGGGCCTTTAGTCCCGGTTGGTGAACCGGGACTAAAGGGTCGGTACTAATGCCTCCCCCCTTTAGTCCCGGTTCAATCCAGAACCGGGACTAAAGGCCGCGGCCACGTGGAGCTCCACCTTTAGTCCCGGTTGGTAACACCAATCGGGACTAATGGAAATTTTATGATTTTTTTTGAAATTTTATTTGAATAATTTTTTATTTTCAAATTTCTGAATTATTTTAACCCCTAATCTCTAATCAGCACCCCTCATCACTGCTCAATTTATCCTCTTCTCTAATCACCCTCATCATTCCAAATCACCTAACTTCCCGAACGGTCACCCATCCTCCCACTCACCCAGCCTGAGCACGCTTAACTTCCGGTTTCTATTCTCCCTTGTTTCCAAGTCTGCACTTGTTGTTTTCCTGACAATAGTAAGATGTCAATCCTATTAACCCTTAGGAATTTTGCTTGAGCATGAATTGACACATTTCACTGTTTGAGTTTCAAACTATTGTTTTCAAAAACAACTAGCGGTGTGACCCGCGCATTTGCGCGGCTAGATGTCTCAGAAAGTTTTTCATATATTGGCGGGTTTTATCTACCAACATTATTTCATTTGATCTATCGCTATAGCTTATTTATTTAAAAATGTAGGTAATATTTGTATCTACAGTAAACACTGTTAAACCTGCTACACATATTTCTATTATTTGTATAAAGGTATAGGTACATCTTTGGTTGTGTGAAAAACAAAGATCAAACAAACAATGGCATGCCAAACCATAGGCTTTTGTAATAATTAATCGCTAGCTTTCATTGCTCCAGCTTTTCTTAACAATCACCTTGTTATGTGTTGCCTTTATCTAAGTCATTGACAATCATATTTTGGATGTATTCTTTTATTAGTTTGATATCATATATCCACATATCCACATATGGGCTTCCACATCTTCTCATCATAATGTAATTATGTATACTGATTCCAAGTCTGAACAAACATAATGATGAATGGTGGGTAAATTGGCTATAATGTTCTTTCACCGGACCTAGCCAGAGCTTGTAACTAATGATGCCTACTTTCTTTGCATGTAATTGTATTTTTTTTAGAAAAAATGAGGCACTTCACATTTGACATGAATTAGTTCTTCATTTTTTACCGTAGTATTCTCTATCGTTCACTATACTCTATTTATTATATTTGATTTTCTATTAACCACCCGTATTTCTCTAGCAATATTTAATTTTTATAAAAATTATAATATATAAAATGTGCATCTTCAAAAAGATAAGACCGGGGACTCTGCATTTAATTGTATTATTCTTGGAAGACATATTGGACTGTGATAAAGGTCAGCACCGTACAATAAAAAAGATTTATAATTCCATAATTATCTTCTGATTTCTCTCTTCGACTACTCTATGTCAATTTGCAATTCCCCTCACGTAGCCTAGTGTTAACCAAGTTGCGACGTTACAATTGATATATTATCTTGGGGAAACATGATCAAACTCCGGCTGAAATCATTATGGTAAATGTATTATTATTGTTAAAGTCATTGGCGTGTGATAAGTGGTGACTTCTGATAGCTTAGCCTCCTACCAAGCAAAATCATCTCATCCATAATTAAATGTATAGATTTTATGTCATCTTCCTCTATCTTCATCACTGTCTTGCAACTTTGTTTTGAGATGGCACAATACCATGCACGTAGATCTTCCACACATGCTTCTAAATGCCCATGACACTACCCTCTTACTCTGAGCCTAAGTAACTATTTGTGTATATCATAAAAAGTTAGTATTTAATATTTGGTCTTCCTGAATCTTGTGATAGATTCTTTTGTCTATTCTTCACAAATTTATAGTCTGAACGGGCTAGAATCACATAAGATTTGCTTGAAATTACATGTTCACATTTATGGGTAATTTTTGTATTTTAGCTCTATAGATAAATTTTATATAATGAAAATTCCTTTAACACTATTAGTGTGTATCTTAAAGAGTTTGTATTAATTTTTATTATCTTGTTGAATCTTTTCGTAGGTTTTTTTGTTTACGTATTGTTCTGCGTCAACTTATATTCTAATCTGGCTGGAATCAAATAATGATTTATTCGAAATTTAAATACATGTTCGACCTTATGAGTTAAAATTTATATTTAAGCACTACAGATGAATTATAGAAGTATATATAAAAGTATATATTTTAATTTAAATATTTAATTTGGTGGCTTATCTGTTTATCCGGGCTTCGTTTTAATTATGTACAGACGTACAGTACATGATATTGGTATAGGTATGTGTGGCATGCCTCTTTTTTTCTTCTCATTAGAATCCAAATCAGAGTTGATTACTTGTTCCTTTCTTTCCACGCACAACTCTATTTCCACGTAGTTGGGATTATAAACTTTTAGCTGTCCATCTGATCCACGTGACGGTGGTTGCACTTTTTCAACAAAGATACATGTACGTGACAGCTTTGGTATGTTCCGTACGTGCTATATTTTTCTTGAAATTAACCATCCATGTTTTGTTTTTCTAGAAATCACCCATACCTGCTAGTTACTTGCCGATTCATGAATCATCTATTTTTTCCAGCTTTTTATTAACACACCTTAGACGTGTCGGTTCAATACACGCTTTAGGCACGTAACATAATATCTTTAAATCTCAGCCGTAATTATTACAGATCAATGGTGCATATTATTTTAACGTATGTGGAAGAACGCGGTGTCTTATTTTACTTCTGTTTTAAGTATATAATAGATAATTATTTAGAAAACAATAGTTATTTTGAATAATTAGTTTGACCATGGTTTGACCATAGTTTGACCACAGTTTGACCAGATTTGACCAAAATTCAAAATAACTGAACAAATTAGTTAGTAACACTAATATTCTAGAATAATTAGTTTGACCATGGTTTGACCCTGGTTTGACCATAGTTTGACCATTGTTTGACCATAGTTTGACCACAGTTTGACCAGATTTGACCAAAATTCAAAATAACTGAACAAATTATTTAGTAACACTAATATTCTAGAATAATAAGTTTGACCATGGTTTGACCATTGTTTGACCATAGTTTGAAATTTTTTCGATTTTTTCCACTCTAGATATTAAAAGCCCCGTAACTTTTTTTCTGTTATGTTTTTGAGGATTTTGAAAATGTTTAACGGGGTTCCCATATTCGATCCGAGTTAGTATGCAAAAGTTATGCCCATATTTACAAATTCCAGAGAGATTTTGCAAATAAAGTCGAAATTCACATTTGCAAATTTTCCCAACAACTAGACCACATATCACATGGGAAACTTATTTTCTTTTATTTTTTGACATTTTCATCATTTTCTTTTATTTTTTAAAATTGAAAAGGCGATCCGGGGGTAGAGTTTGAAAATGGGACCTTTAGTACCGGTTCGTAGCACGAACCGGGACTAAAATCTCAACAATTAGTCCCGGTTCGTGCCTCAAACCGGGACTAAAGGTCTACTCTTTAGTCGGTTTGAGGCATGAACCGAGACTAATAAACATCGCAGATTTTTAGTCGGTTTGAGGCACAAACCGGGACTAAAGGGCACAGGTGAACCGGGACTAATGCCTTAGCCGCACGAACCGGGATAAATGCTCACATTAGTCCTGGTTCTGCATTGGACCGGGACTAATGGGCTAAACTGGCCTGGACGAAAGCCCTGTTTTCTACTAGTGGGGTTACACAGAGTCGGTTACAATGGTAGGAGATCTACATATCCGTATCGCCAAGCTTGCCTTCCACGCCAAGGAAAGTCCCATCCGGACACAGGACGAAGTCTTCAATCTTGTATCTTCATAGTCCAGGAGTCCGGCCGAAGGCTATAGTCCGGCCATCCGGACACCCCTAATCGAGGACTCCTAAGTAGCCCCTGAACCAGGCTTCAATGACGACGAGTCCGACGCGCATATTGTCTTCGGCATTGCAAGGCGGGTTCCTCCTCCGAATACTTCATAGAAGATTTTGAACACAAGGATAGTGTCCGGCTCTGCAGAATAATTTCCACATACCACCGTAGAGAGAATACTATTTACACAAGTTCAATCTGCTGACGTATTCCTTGGCGTGACATCACACCACATCCAAGCCTTCATTCGAATCGTTTTTACTGTCCCACCTTAGCGCATTTAGCGAGGCAGTTTCCTTGGCACGTGTTGTCAAAGCAGAGATCGTGTCCCCTTATTCCGGGATTCTTTTCAATACTGGCATGGGTAACCCAGTCGTGCCCGTCGCCACACCTCCTCTATCGAAGGCGAGTCCCCAACGGTCACGGGGAGGGCTCTTAGTATTCAACCTCCTTATAAAGAGACCAAGGCTCTACTCCCTTCTTTCAATCTCAATCGAATCCGCCCCTCGCCCCGAGTTCCAACACCCAAAGCTCTAGATTCAGGCGCTTCGGACATTTGACGATGTCCGGCTCCAACCTTCAAGGCCGGTGGATGCCTTCCTCTGTTACGAAAGAAGACGTGCGAAAGCTAAGAGATGCCAGATACTTAACTAGCGAAATTTTGCATAGGATGCCTGCTCAAGGGAAGGTTATTCCCACTCCCAAGCCTGGCGAGAGCGTGGTGTTCGCGTCTCACTTCCTTCGGGGGTTAGGCTTCCCGACGGACCCCTTCGTGAGGGGGCTCATGTTTTATTATGGGTTGGAATTTCACGACTTGGATCCGGAGTCCTTCCTCCACATCTCATTGTTCATCGTCGTATGCAAAGCCTTCCTCCGCATTACCCCTCACTTTGGATTGTGGCTCAAGACCTTTAAGGTGGAGCTGAAGATGATCAAGGGGCAACAGGCAGAGTGCGGAGGGGCTGTTATAAGCAAGAATGCCGACGCTTTATGGCCCGAGGGATCTTTTCAAGAGGACCTCAGTCTATGGCAACAAGAGTGATATTATATAACAGCTCCTAGGGACTCCAAATGGGTGGCGCCACCTACCTTTCGCTCGGGTCCTCCATTGCGGCTGGCGTCATGGGTCAATAAAGGTCTTGACTGGGGGCCGTCCAAGGACGTGCCCCAGTTGCAGGGCCGTATTGGAGACCTCCTAGAGAGAGAGATCAATCTGGTCGTAGTAGCGCAGGTCATGCTGATTCGTCGCATCCTGCCCTGCAAACGTCGCCTCCTCCGCCTGTGGGAGTTTAATCCGGAGGGACCACGAGCTCTCCAACATTTTGTGGGCGCGACGTCCGTGGAGATGTACAAACTGTTCGTCGGATCACAAGCAATGTGTTCGGACTTGACCGAGGACGCAGGTCTGAGCTGCAATCGCCCGGACACTCAAGTAAGTAGTCATGTACCTGAACTCGCTATCCGTATATTTATCATAAACTTGCCCTTAAAGGAGTTGTCCCTTAAACAGGAGTTGATAGCGAAAGCAAAATTGATCAGGTGTCCGACCCCCCTCATTGAGACCACACCGGATCCCGTGTTAACCAAGATGCTGGAGGCTGCGCCTCTGGAAGAAGGCGAAGGGGGGAACAAGGAAGCTACTGCCACCGCGAAGGAGGTTATCAAGAAAGGAGGGATCGAGAATCCCTCCATCCAAGGGGAGAAGAGGACCGCCTCTGAAGATCCGGAGACCAAGGCCTCAAAGTGGGGGAAGAAATCTTCGCCAGAGGGTCCTGCGCCGGGAGATGCCCCGGCCGCACTATCTCCCCGAGGAGATCAGCCCTCCAGCGAGCCGTAAGTAGAGATGGGAGTTTTAAAATAAGAGATATCCCTGTTTTATTTCTGAAGATGACCGAAATTTTACCTTGTAGTTCGGATCTCATCCCTTCTCAGCAGAGCTCGTCTTCAGGGGATCTTCGTCCGAAGATGATGGAGAGCGGAACGCCTCCCCCTGCCGTATCGCCTAGCGAGGCGGATGATCCTGAAGTGTCGTCGCGGAGGGTTTCTCCGAATCCGGCAGGGGCGGAGGGCGGTCGTAAGGCCCCCAGAAGCCCTCCGTGTCCGGCCTTCGAAAAAGGCCAACAGACGAGTCCGACACCTCCTAGTGCATGGTCGGAGGAGTTGAAGGATCTGCTCGGGCGAGCGTCTATCTCAGAGGATCACCATGCATTGATGGGTACGGTGATTGAAAAAATTTCGTCCATGAAAGCGGGTTGTCTGAGGCCGCCAGGAGTTCTTCGACGGGTTTTGAGAATGCGATGCAATGATGTACCTTTTGACGGTTCCGCATATATAAGATGCGCCCTGTGTAGATAGTAGCCCCTGAGACTCGGTGCATTGTCAAAAATGACAGCGTGCCGAGGATCATAATCCCAGGTATAATGTGTTGCCCTTCCGATCTAGGTGGCGAAGCGTCCGGTGGCTAGCCGGACTGATGGATTTGCCGAACTAAAGCGGCAACTTGACGTGGCGGATGCCGACATCGCACTTGTTAATAAGCGGCTTGACGAGTCACATGGTATGCAGTTTCTCCGTGGACACCTGGTAAGGGAGCTCAACACCCGTGCCTTACAATATGTATGCTTGATGCAGATGGTGCCGCTACCAAGGAGAACCTTCGGGCGGAGCTTGCCCGAGTGAAGGAGAAGGCCACAAAAAGTGATGCGGCTGCCTTACAGGCGGTCGAAGAGCTAAAAGCCGAACAGGCTGCTAACTGCCAAAGCAAGAAGGAGATGGCCGATATGGCCGTGAAGTTGAATAATGCTACCGACCGCTGCGAGCTTCTTGAAAAAGAAGGTCGAGCGGACCAAGAGGACCTAAAGAAGGCCACCACCAAGGCCAAGGACGCTCGCTCTGCGATGAGAGCTATGAAGGAGGAGCTACGTCAGGCCGGAGATATCGCGGCTGGAAAGCCCTTTCTGCTGCGGAGGAAGTTCACGTATCCTAAATATGCTCAGTTGGACCGGCTGTGGAGTTCGGAGGATGCTTATCTGGACTTGGCGGCGAGTGCCGCGGACGCGGCCGAACACTTCGGTGATCAAAAGGATCACGAGATGTAAGAGCTTTTTTGGTCGCAGTTCCGTAGTCCAGAGCGTCCTCTTCCATTAACCGATCGTTTGGCCGAATGGGCGGAGCTGAATAGATTGTCTGGGCTTGCCATGAAGGCAGTCGTGACTCATTTGTGGCCGAAAGGGCCCGAGTCGAAGTGTTATTTTGGCTTGGTGCAGCAGTTCCTTGGTGCGGTTCCTTGGTGCGGTTCCTTGGTGTCAGCATGCATAGAGGGTACGCAGATGGCTCTTGCCCGTGTCAAGACATACTGGGCGGAGATGAAGGCCACCGATGTTGCATCCCAAGATTCGGACGGAAGCCGAGTAAATCGCCGAGCACTATTTTCGTGAAGTTCTGCAGGCGCTTCGTTTAATAGAGACGCAGTGCTCGAAGGATATTATGTTCGAATAACATGTATTATTGTGAAACAATGTTTCGATGGAATATAAAAGCTGTTTATACTTTTGCTTTCAAGAATTAAAATACCTCATGTGCGGCCGTTAATGTAGATGTGTATATAACCTGAAAGATGGCAGTCCTTGGCTTCAGCCCCCACGCATATAATGTGGGGGTGTTTGCAGAAAGCGCATTTTCACACTTGACCCAACGTATTGGGCCTACAAAGGAGGTTATAGCGCAGCAAACTAGGCAACCGGACTATAATGCTTTATCACTTTCACTTAGCCATAGGAGTTCGATAGTGGGCCTACTATATAGCCCCTAGGGGCACCGCGCTCACCCGAATTCGGGGCGCGTATGTGCCTGACCAGAAAACGGCCCTTCGTCAATGCGGAGGAATTCTAAACATTCCAGTAGGTCATCGAGTGGTTGACCAGTCTCACGCTATATCATGACAGTCAGTTTTCGTCTTTCTCTCTTTGAGGTGCTACTTTGGCGAACCGGGCACAATCGCGATAGTTCTCCACAGTGCCGCATTAGCCGATAGAAGCGGAACATAAGGCAGCAAAACACGTGAGCCGCAAACCCAACATTTGACCAAAGACATGATTCTGAGCTGATGCATATTAGTCATAACTCGAGGCGCCGAACACTCCCTAAGGTATTCGGTCTTTATGAAAACGGGCCGAACAACGCCCTTGGTAATAAGCCCCTAGTGTCCAGGTACGTGCAAAATTCTGACGTGGCCTATGCGAAAACGCCAGCCTCCTCCTCGGTTATAGCAAGAAACCGGGGGATGTGTATGAACAAGAGACAGTAAAAAAGGTTTACGCAGGGTCTTAATCTGAATAGAATCCTTGCAACGGGTCCCTACTGCACGTCTGCGCCTGTGTCTCCGTTGTGCCGTATCCTGGACGGGTGTAGCATGGTGTTCATCTGTAAAAGAGAGGAACTTAGTTGAAAAAGATCGTGCGGAAATGTACGTTATATTAAGTAAACAAAGTACAATTCAAAGAATGAATAAAATTGAGCTTTATTGTCTCTTGTTGTGCATGCGCGGAGCCCCTTGTATGGGGGTATGTGTCTAGTAAGCCCTTATATGTTTACGCCGGACTCGTCCAGCCGTTTCCGGGGTCTGGAGGACCTGTCTAAGTGCTTTTATTGGTAAAGCCGGTTTATTGTGTGGCTGTCAAGGAAACCGCACGATTTTCCGGACTCGAGGAACCCTTGATGTTTCCCTTTAACGAGATGATGCCGCGTGGACCGGGCATTTTAAGTGTAAGTGATGCATAATGCGGTATTGCGTTAAAGCGGGCGAAAGCTTCGCGTCCCAATAGTGCTTGATAGCTACTTGTAAATGGGGCGAGGTGGAAGGTTAGCTTTTCACGGCGGAAGTTTTCGGGTGAGCGGAACAAAACTTCTAGCAGTAGAGAGCCCATACAATGGGCATATGGGCCTGGCATTACCCCTTGAAAGGAAGTGTTGCTATGGCGAAATTTGGTTGGGTCTATCCCCATTTTGCGGATTGAGTCCTGATATAGCAGGTTTAGATCACTGCCGCCATCCATTAGGACTTGTGTAAATAGGAGTCCGCCAATTATCGGATTTAATACCAAGGCAGTCCAACCTACACTCCGTATACAACCAGTGGCGGGACTTCTCCGGGATAGGCCGTATGGCGCGTACCTCTATGGGCGCCGCTCTATTTTTCCCTTTTGTCACATGAAGTGAATTTACTGTTTTGATATCTTGTGGGAAATTCTTTTGTTTTCCGATGCTCTGCTTGTGGGGTTCGTCATCGTCCTCGCTTGGTGTGTCGAGCCCCTTGTGTTCGGCGTTAAGTTTGCCGGACTGCTTGAAGACCCAACAATCTCTGTGGGTATGGTTTGCAGGCTTCACAGAATCTTGTGGATTTGACATATCTTGTCCAAGATTTTGTTTAAGTTGGATAGCTCGTCCCTGTTATCCTTAGGGGGCAGCTTTTTATGATTCTGCCGAGAGCTTTTGAATCCTGCGTTGACTGCCGTGCTCTTCGGGCTGTTTCCCTTGGTCCAACGCTGGTCCTTGCTGCGTCGTGGTTTCCCGTTTCCATCCCTGACTTCGGATGTACTTGGGTCACTGGTACTGCATCTTGCCAGCCAGCTATCCTCTCCCTCGCAAAAGCGGGTCATGAGGCTTGTTAATGAGGCCATTGTTCTTGGCTTTTCTTGGCCGAGGTGTCTGGCTAGCCATTCGTCTCGGACGTTGTGTTTGAAAGCTGCTAGGGCTTCGGCGTCCAGACAGTCGACTATTTGGTTCTTTTTAGTAAGGAACCTGTTCTAAAATTTCCGGGCTGACTCTCCGGGTTGTTGAGTTATGTGACTTAAATCGTCGGCATCCGGACGTCGGACATAAGTCTCTTGAAAATTAGCCCGAAAAGCATCCTCGAGCTCCTCCCAACTTCCAATGGTGTTTTCGGGGAGGCTTTTAAGCCAATGCCGGGCTGGCCCTTTGAGCTTTAGGGGTAAGTATTTTATGGCGTGGAGATCATCTCCTCTAGCCATGTGTATATGGAGGATGTAATCCTCAATCCAGACTCCAGGGTCTGTTGTTCCGTCATATGCCTCTATGTTTACGGGCTTGAATCCCGCTGGAAATTCATGATCCAGTACCTCATCGGTGAAACATAGTGGGTGTGCAACACCCCTATATTTAGGTGTACCGTGGTGTTTGGATACTTGATGTGTTGCATTGCTTACTAGAGCTTGCTTCCTTGGCCCGTAAATAATCAGTAATGCTAATATAATTCCAACAGACTCTTAGCATCGTTACGAGTGAGATAGTCTCATCGTAGTCAACTCTTTGAACTTGTTGGAAAACATCTTAGCGACAAGTCGAGCTTTCTTATTGGTGACATTTAACACCATTGTCCGCCTTCCTTTTAAAATCCATCTACACCCAACAACCTTACGACCATCAAGTAGTTCTTCCAAAGTCTATACTTTGTTTACATAAATGGGTCCTCTCTTAGATTTTATGGCCTCGAGCCATTCGTCGGAATCCGGGCCCACCATCGCTTCTCCACAGCTCGTAGGTTCATTGTTGTCTAGCAACATGACCTCCAAGACAGGACTACGTACCATTCTGAAGTAGTACGCATCCTTGTCGACCTACGAGGTTTGGTAGTTACTTGATCCGAAGTTTCATGATCACTATCATTAGCCTCCACTTCAATTGGTGTAGGCGCCACCGGCACGACTTCCTATGCCCTTGGCCGCCACACTTCTTGCCGGATCCCTCGACACCCTCTTGGCCCTTCTCCTTGTCCCGTCGCTCATATTCGGCTTTCTGCTTCTCAGCGAGCAGCTCCACCTGCCGGCAGTTCTGGAGATCGTGGCCTTTGGTGCGGTGGATCTTGCAATACTGCATGTCGGGGCCCCCTCACTTGTCGGCAGCCGCCAAGGCCCGGCAAGCGGCACACCCGGCAACCTCCTTGCCGGGGTCACTCACCTTGGCCTTCTTGGTGGCGCCGGTATCATCGGACCCCTCGACGGCAAGAATGGTCATGCCACTGCGCTTCCTGTTACGGCGCCGGCCCTTCTTCGCTGGCGTGGCGGTATCATCCATGGAGTCGTATTCCGCGCCGGCGTCTTTGCCGTGGTACTTCCTTCCCTCTTCGGCGCAAGCGCACCGATCAGCCAGACATAAAGTTCAGCCACATCCCTGACCTTGTTCATCGCCAGCTCTTCACGCATCTTACGATTGCGCACATTCTGGTGGAATGCACTGATCACGGCGGCAAGATGAACGTCGGGGATGGTGTACTGCACTCGGCTGAACCTTTGGATGTACTTGCGCAAGTTTTCTCCTACCTTCTAGGGGATGATCACTTGCCTGGCCATGAGCTTGGTGGCCTCTGGTAAAGGCGCCAACAAACTCATGGCACAGATCCGCCCAAGAAGAAATGGAGTCCACCGGCAAGTGCATCAACCATGACATAACATTGGGCTTGAGTGCCAATGGGAAATAGTTGGCAAGCACCTTATCGTCGCGAGCCCCGGCAGCCTGCATCGCGATGGTGTAGATGCTGAGGAACTCCGACGGGTGAGTCTTGTCGTTGTACTTCTCGCCAACATCAGGCTTGAATGTGCGGTGGGAGGGCCACTGGAACTGCCACAGCTCACGGTTGAAGGCCGGACAACCCACCTCGTAGGGCAGGCCACCATAGCCCCCCGACGCCGGGTGGTCCGTAGTGGGCCCAGCCCGCCTGTCCGACTAGTGGCGCTCGTCACGCCGGCGCTCGATGGTGGTTCGAGCGTTTTCGTGAACTCGCTCCTGAAGAACCTGGCGTTGGTCGCGGCGGGTTCACGGGTCAGACGATGCTATGGAGATATAATCACAAGCGTCGTCGCGACGGACCGACACCCGCGATGGCCGGGATGGAGGAGGGAAGTGCACCGTGGCTGCGTCGCCACCGACCCGGCCTCCGCTGGCGTGCAGTGGCCCGACGGAGCGACGGCCTACGGGTCCCGCTGGCCACAACTCATCGTTGTTGGCGATGCCGATGAGGCTCCGGACGGTGGCCCTCCATTCGTCAAGCTTCTCCGCAGCGGGAGGAAAACCGAGGAGCAGCTGCGCGCGTGCTAGGGCTTCTGCTGGTGTGGGCGGCAGTGAAAGCTGTGTGGACCGCGATGCACCTCGACTTCTAACCGCGTTAGAGGGAGCCCCGTCACGGCCCCGCAGCCATTCGCCATCTCCATCGGCACCTCGGCGCGCATGCTGGCCCTCCTCGTCATGTGATGGGCGCGGGGTTGCTCATCGCACACGACCTGAGAAGACCGTGTCGTAGGCACCGGTGTTGGCGTCTTGGAGGCGGCCGCGGCGGTGTCTGACGGCATGACGACACCCCTGCAGGGTCCCGCGCCGCCTGCGGGGGGGGGGGGCGACTCCGTCTTTGGAGCCCGCGATGAGTGGCTCGTTGCCTGGCGTACGAACGACGCAGCTCACCAGGCCGGGACCGCCAGGGTGATGTGGATGTTTGCTGGCCACGCCATGGGTTCTCTCCGCGACTGGCCCGCTACTGGTCCGCACCGGTACTGGCAATCCGCTCCCGGACGAACCGATCGCCGTGGTTCTCTTCTTCTCAGGAGCCATGGCGACGAAGAACAGCTAGGCCAACTACTGGACCAGATACTCACAATTGCGCCCCCCTACCTGGCGCGCCAAAGATGTCGGTGGGAAATGACACCTATGGGATCACAAGAATCCCTACTACGGTTGTGGGGCGCGGGGTTGTGAGAAGAGCAGGTTGGTAATCAGCACAAGGATCGTTTACCCAGGTTCGGGCCGCGAGGATGGATAAAACCCTAGTCTTGCTTGGTGGATGTATTGAGTGTTCTTGAGCTCTTGAACTAGCTATGGGTACTTCATCATTCAGAAGAGTTGAATCCTTTTCCAATGTGCCATGGGCCTCCTTCTGTAGGCGAAAGGGGCTGCCACAGTGGCACACAGGATGTGGAAAGGCCTACAATGATGCAAGCTTATCGCTCGTATTACATGACAAGTCGCATTTAATGCGTGGCTTAGGTGTCCCTTCACTTTATTGGGGATGGGGGCATGGCCGTCCTGTCCGTCGCCGCTTCTCCTCGCTTCGACACGCGCCCTGGCCAGCGGTGCATGCGGTGCCATATAGGCAGGCAAGCAGCTGAGGTGGAGCGGTCGTGGAGCCATAACGAAGATCTGCATGCTGCCAAGCAGGTGCGTGCTGAGTTGGCCAGGAAGTCGCATGTTGCCACGCAGGTGCCTGCCAAGCTGGTTGGGCTGGTAGCTGCATGTGAACGGCGGCGGAGACTTATTTGGTGCGGGCCTGGCGGTGGCCCTGCTGACGCCCTTTGCAAGGGTCTTGCCGGGTGGCCCGGCAGTGGTCTTGCCGGGTGGCCGGGCAAGGCTTTTGCCATGGCGTGCTATCGTCCCCGGCAAGGATCTTGCTGGGGGGTCTTGTGGATTTCTTCGGCAAGGACCCTGTTGAGGGTCGTGGCCTTCCAATCCTCACAAAGATCTGCATGCCATCATGGAGGTGCCTCCCGAGCCCTGGCTCAACGTGGTTGATGATTTTGAAAACCGTGGGCTCGAGGGTGGCTCACTCCGCTGGTGTGGGCGAGCAGCCCCAGCAAGGGCCTTGCTGGGGCTGCTGGGGCTGCCCCGGCAAGGGTCCTTGCCAGGGAAACCTGCTTCCTCCATTCGATCCATGTGGCCTTGATACTTGACATTGCTTTGTTCGTCTCGTGCCTTCGGCTTCTCTCCGGCTTCCCTCCTCTGCCCTGCTATGCGTGGCTTCGGCCTGTGGCTCTGACTGCCCGCGCACAATTAAGGGGTAAAAAGGAGTGCCCCTACATTACTACACCGACATCAAGTCATCTAAGTGATACATGATCCGAGTCAACTAGGCCGTGCCCGATCATCACGTGAGACATACTAGTCATCATCGGTGAACATCTTCATGTTGATCGTATCTACTATACGATTCATGTTCGACCTTTCGACCTCTTGTGTTCCGAGGCCATGCATGTACATGCTAGGCTCGTCAAGTCAACCTAAGTGTTTCGCGTGTGTAAATCTGACTTACACCCGTCGTATGCGAACGTTAGAATCTATCACACCCGATCATCACGTGGTGCTTCGAAACAACAAACTTTCGCAATGGTGCACAGTTAGGGGGAACACTTTCTTGAAATTTTAGCGAGGGATCATCTTATTTATGCTACCATTGTTCTAAGCAAATAAGATGTAAACAAGACAAACATCACATGCAAATCATAAAGTGGCATGATATGGCCATTATCATTTTGCGCCTTTGATCTTCATCTTTGAGGCCCGGCATGATCACCTTCGTCACCGGCATGACACCATGATCTCCATCATCATGATCCTCATCATCGTGTTTTCATGAAGTTGTCTCGCCAACTATTACTTCTAATACTATGGCTAACGGTTAGCAATAAAGTAAAGTAATTACATGGCATTTTTAATGACACGCGGGACATACAATAAATTAAGACAACTCCTATGGCTCCTGCCGGTTGTCATACTCATCGAAATGCAAGTCATGATTCCTATTACAAGAACATGATCAATCTCATACATCATGTCAGGACCCCGATCCTAAGTCACACCGATCTAGCATGTAACACATCATATCACTTTGCGGCCTCACGCACGGTATTCCCACGGGTGTCGCCTTACCATGGCCCGGGACCGTTTGCGCCTTTTGGCTCACGTATATGATAGTGTCGCTAGCATCCATATGACAAAGAACCCGGGCCGACATGGCTAGTCGTGAACCCAAGCGGCACTAACCCATGGGGACAGGCATACATGAATCACATCGAGCATGTCGGTCATCAACGTATAAATTAGGGCTGTAGCACTGGGCTAACAGGACTCCGTATCCTGGGCTGTAGCAGGCTAGGCAGGACTCCGAATAACACCAGCGTGACATTTCCCGAAGGACAGACATAGGAACGAAGTGAAACACATGCCGGCCAGTCAAGTGTCCAAGCGGTAGTCTTTGGGCTAGCAGGACTCCGGTGAACCGGGCTGTAGCGGACTACTATCGCTCGGAAGCACGAGACTACATTTCCCCATATGAGAGGCTGCCAAGGATAAACAACTAGTTTGTCGGATCCCACACATACCAAGCATTTCAAACATACACACAATATGCTCAATATGTGTAGATACAACATGGCATCACAACATAACTCTACGACTCAAATATTATTCATTAGGCTCCGAAGAGCGAGATATTACAAACATGGGTCTCATGACCCAACACTCAGAGCATACAAGTCAAAACACAAGCGGAAGCTAAACATGTCTGAGTACAGACAACTATAAATGAAAAAGGCTGAGAAGCCTGACTATCTACCAGATCCTGCCGAGGGCACAAGATCGTAGCTGAGGTAACAAGCTAAACGTCGAAGTCCACGTGGAACTACTAGCGAGACTGACGTCTCTCTGCAAAACATAAAATAAGCAAACGTGAGTACAATTGTACTCAGCAAGACTTACATCAGAACTAACTACATATGCATCATTTTCAAAAGGGGGTTGTGGAGTTTGACTGCAGCAAGCCAGCTTTGACTCGGTGGCTATCCTGAACTACGATTGCAAGTAACTCTTTGGAGGTGGCGCACACGAGTCCACATATTCACCATATCAATACACCACTATGGACCCCTCCCGTCTCCCTACGAGAACGCCATCCATAGCACTCACGCTTATCTTGCGCATTTTAAAGTATCCACTTTCACTTGTCTATGAACTGATATAGGCAACCCGTAAGTCCTTTTCATGGACACGGCTATTCGAATAGATCATATTAAACCCTGCAGGGTGTACTTCTTCACACACGCTCTCACCACTTACCGCCGTTTACCACGACATGTACTCGGCAACCTTCAAGCGGAAGCCCAACGTGGGTGTCGGCCACGGCCTACCTAAACACTCAAGTCCCAAGTCTAGGTTTATCGCCTATTCGGGTTCCATCCGCAGGGAGTCCGGCCGAGGTTTCCCATACAGCCCCGAACGATGTGTACAGGGTTCTCGAGACACCAAACGGGCGAATCGGTACACCGGGCCACGGTGCCTACTGCAACACAACCCACCCCTATGGTCAGCGTTGCGTGCGGCCCCCAGCATACTACAAACACCAGAAACTACTTGCAACTCCCGGACTGAGGACAAGGGTGGTTAAGAAGCCGAGAGAGTCCATTGGTTTCGGGCCCAATGCATGGTAGTAACTATTTCATGGATCACAAACACAGAACTCAGTTCCTGAGGACGGCTGCAATGAGACAACCCACCATGTACTCCTACATGGCCTCTCACCGCTACCTTTACCAAATCGTGTTCACACACTTACCTCACACAAAGTAGGACATGTTCACACAACCATTCCAATTCATTCCCGATGAATCAGACCTGACTCAACTCTAAGCGATGGCAGGCATGACAACAAGCATGAATGAGTAGGCACAACATGGCTCAAACAACTCCTACTCATTCTAGTGGGTTTCATCTAATTCTTGTGGAATGACAGGTCATGCAGAGGATAAGGGGTTCAGCTACCGCAGCAAGTAACACATGAGTCGTTGTTGTCCTAATGCAGTAAAATAGAGCAGGAGCGAGAGAGTGGGATTATATCGGAATGGACAAGGGGTTTTGCTTGCACGGCACTTACGAAGATAATATAGTTCTTCATCGGTGTCATCGAACAATCGTTTAACGTCGCTCTATCGAGAGGGGGCAATTACCGGCAAACAAGAGAGAACACAATTAATGCAATGCACATTCACATGAATGACATGTCATGTTAAGGTACTGAATTCACCTAATGCAATATCTAGCCAAGTTAATTGAAGTGGAATTCAAACAAGGTTAAACTCCAACTCCAAATGTTATTTCATAATTACCCTAATCATGATTCATCCTATTCAGTGAGGTTAACTTGTTCAAACATGCATGAAAGTGCCATAAACATATTCTTCATATTTTTCTGATCATTTTTCATATATAAATTATTTAATTTGGAGTTACAGATTAAAAGTTATGAATATTTGAAGTTTGGGGTATTTTCTGAAATTTCCTGAATTAAGTTAAATCCAGAAAAGGGGTTTACTGCGTCAGCATGACGTTGGCATGACGTCATCAGGTCAACAGGGCTGGTCCGGGTCAAACCTGACCTGTGGGACCCATATGCCAGTGTCTCAGGCTGGTTTGTGTGGCTGACAGGTGGGGTGGTCGGCAACCCACGTCGGTGAGTCAATGCTGACGGGTGGGGTCGGTCAAAGTGTGATGGGGCCAGGTCAAACTGACCTGTGGGGCCGGCGGGGGTTAGTTTTATTTAAACAGGAACAAACCCGGCTTAATTAGGCAGTGGGGCCCGTATGTAAGTGGCTCTAGGGTTAATTAGTAGTGTCATTAATGGCTAATGATGGGCCACGTAGACATCGCCGGAGACTGGTTGCCGGCGACCAAAACGACGGCGGCGCGGCTCGGATTTGAGTTTCGGGCGGTGGTTTGGCGCGCGGAGGGCACCAGGAGGAAGCCCGTGCCCGTGCGCATCTGGGAAGACCAACGGGAGGTGCGGGGGTGGCCGGCGTTCGCCGGAAGCAAGCTCGCGGCGTGGGAGCTCGGGCCTCAACGGGCATGGCGCTTAGGGAGCTCGTGGGAAGGAGCTGGTGGTGGTGTTAGGCTCCTAGGAGCAAGATGAACTCGGGGCAACGGTCAGGCGCAAACTTCAGTGGTTGTAGCGGCGGCGGCGGCATGGCCGGCGGCAGGAGCTCTCGGGCACGGCGGGGAATGGAGCTAGAGTGTACAAACGCAAGGGGAGGAAGAGGGGTTTGGAGCAGGGGCTCACGGCGATGACGACGGGACGCTCGGCGAGGTCGGGACGGTTCGAGCCGATTTAATTTGACGGTGATGGCCGGCGGTCCCGAGGTTGAAGAAAGCTTCGATGGCAGGGTTGCGGTGAAATCCGGCTTGCGTGGCTCGGTGGGGTTGACGGGGACGGAGTGGCGGTGATGACCGTATCGGATGCCCGCAAAGGATTTGGAGGAGATTAAGAAACAAATTAAGGAGTTACTGGATAAATGATACATTCGACCAAGCTCCTCACCTTGGGGGTGTCCAGTACTTCTAGTGGAGAAGAAGGATGGATCGTTAAGGATGGTTGTTGATTATCATGCGCTAAATGAAGTTACGATCCAGAACAAGTACCCACTGCCGATGATCAGTGATTTGTTTGACCTGTTGCAAGGAGCTAAGGTATTTTCCAAGATCGATCTGCAATAAGGATACCATCAGCTGAAGATTCGTGAGCAAGATATACCTAGGACCGTTTTTACCACCAGGTACGGGCTATATGAGTATACTGTTATTTCATTTGGTCTGAATAACGCGCCTGCCTATTTCATGAACATGATGAACAAGGTGTTTAGGGAGCTTTTGGATAAGTTTATTGTGGTGTTCGTTGATGATATATTGGTCTACTCGAAGAATGAAGAGGAGCACAAGGAGCATCAGCGTTTGGTTCTTGAGAAGCTCAGAGAACATAAATTATATGCCAAATTCAGCAAGTGTGAATTTTGGTTGAAGGAAGTTGGATTTCTCGGAGATGCTATATCTGGAGAAGGAATAGTAGTAGACCCTACCAAGGTTGTTTCAGTGACTAAATGGGTAGCACCCACGTCAGTTGGAGAAATCAGGAGTTTTCTTGGACTCATGGGATATTACCGGAGGTTCATTGAGAATTTCTCCAAGATTGCAAAGCCCATGACAGAGTTGTTGAAGAAGGACACCAAGTTCAAATGGACTATGGAATATGAAGCCAGTTTTTAGGAGTTGAAGAACCGTTTGGTTACAGCCCCAATGCTGATTCTTCCAGACCAACGTAAGGATTATCAAGTGTATTGCGACGCTTCTCGTCGAGGACTTGGAGCAGTGCTTATACAGGAGGGAAGAGTTGTTTCTTATGCGTCACGACAGCTTAAACCTCATGAGTTAAATTATGCCACGGACTTTAGTTAGCAGCAGTAGTGCATGCATTGAAAACATGGAGACATTTTCTCATCAGAAAGAATTGTGAGGTGTATGCTGTCGGATTTCGGGCTCCGGCAGACCCTTGAGGTTCGAACTCTGGGGTGCGTGCGGAGATCCAACCCTCCACCGTCTCGTACCTCGCCGAACCGCAAGGACCTAAACTACTAAGAAGAACGGCACAAGAGACGCAAGATTTATACTAATTCGGGCCACCGTTGTGGTGTAATACCCTACTCTAGTTTGTGGTGTGGTGGATTGCCTCAAGGGATGATGAAGAACAGTACAGGGAAGAACAGCCTCGCGAGGGTCTGTTCTTGGTGGGTGTGATGAACTGCTAAGTGGTATCCCGTCGCTCTAGCTTGAGGATCGGGTCTCTCTATCTCTCTCTGGATCCCAAGTGCCAGATCCGCTTCTATCAGATCGTCCTTTTTACTATGGTGGCTAGCTCTACTTATATAGACGAAGGCCCTGGGCCTCTTCCCAAATATTGAGCGGGAAGGGCGCCAACAATTGGCCATTTTGAAGGGGAACAGCGGGTACACTTATCCTGACTAAAGTTGGTCCTCGCCTGCCAAAAGATCTGGTGATGACGCCTGCTTGGGCTCCACGATGACTCCCTTCCAACCGTTGGGACTGTTCTTGGTCTTGTTGCACCAAAACGGATGCCTTTGCTAGATGCTCTTGCCTGCGCTTGCTCCCTTTGCACCAAAGAGGAAAGGAGGATGCTGCGTGGCTGGCTCCCGACTGGCGCCCTTGGTCGTCATAGCTTGCGTCACGGGCACCTCGCGAGGTGCCCTGCCTTGAACTCTCCGCCTCCTCGTGAGCCAGCCTGACGAGGCCGCGCCTGAGGAAGCTCCTGGTCGTCCGCCCCGTGAGGCTTGGCCCCTCGCGAGGGTCTTGAGTTTGCGTTGATGAAGATGGGCTGTCCTGGGCCTCCTTTGAGCCACGCCGCACGCCGCAGGCAGGCAAGTCTGGGGACCCCCATTGCCAGAACGCCGACAGTAGCCCCCGGGCCCATGGCGCGCCCGAACTTGGCAGAGCAGAGAGGCGAAAGGGCAAGTGCGAAGCGTCGCGGGCCCAAACAGCCTGCAGCCTTGGGCGACGCGTGGTGGGTGATTGGACGTGTGCGCACTGCATCCCCATGACGCCTCGGTAACCGCCCGGACTCGACAAGTCCCTGCATGCATGGTCAGTCATGATTACTGGTGATCGTGGAGGCCGGCGGTTGGCCTTCGCCGGCTATAAATATGAACGGCGTGCGCCCTCCCAGTCTATCCTTCTTGTCTCTCCTTCTTCTCCATGGCTCCGCCAAGGAAGTTCTCAGCCGCAGAGAAGGGGAAGGGCCGCCAGGTCGAATCTTCCTCTCCTCCGCCCAAGCGTGGTAGAGGTCGCCCTCGCAAGCACCCCGTGGCCTCCATGGCGGTCCCCCGCGGTCGTGGGGGAGGCTCTCAGCGTGGCGACGAGCGGCTGGCCATGGTCGGAGGGCGTGCCCCGGCCGCGCGTCCCCCGAGGCCGCGCCTCCATGCTGCTGAAGCGCTGCCGGAGTTCATGGTGAGGGCGGAGGAGCCGTCCGGCGTCCGGCTTCAGCTCCCGTGCTTCCTCCTGGGTGAGCTCCCAGATGGCGCCCTGAGTGGCCTCTGGCTCCAGGCAGATGGCTGCTGTAGCCGGGCTTCGTGGGCTTCTTTGGAGGTCACTGCTGCAGGGAACCTGTTCTTGCCTCGCGGCTGGCAGACGTTCGCTCGCGCGCATGGTCTCCGCCGCCGGTGCTCCCTGCACTTCAAGTATGATGGCGACGCCACCCTCTACGTGAGGGTGTTCGGGGAAGACGGCCGCCGCATGGGGTGCTGCCCTGAGGACGACGACCGCGGCCGAGGACTCAGCCCTGGCGCGGGCGCAGAGGGCAGCGCGCGGGCGCCTGGCGATGCCCGTGAGTCCTCACGCTTCACCATCTCTTCTTCGGGTGGCGATTCCTCCAGCAGCGGCCGCGGCCAGCCCCCACGCCGTCGCGCCTGCTTGGGGGGTGGCAGCGGGTCCGCTCGCCGCCACGCCCCGGTGAAGCGCGGGCCTTCCAAGAGAGCCGGCGCGGGGCTTGCTTCACCTGCTTCTGTCCTTTTCCTTCCTTTCCTCCTGCATAAAAAGGGAACAATGTGTGGCCCCGTGGGGGCGCGTTTAGGGCAACGCCGTTAATTATTGTATTGCTTTTGTTATCCCGACATCTGTTCCCTTCTCGCTGCGGCGCCCATTCGTAAGTGAACCCGGCCGTGGCTGGGGTGACCGACCCTGGCCCGTGTTAGCGTTGTGCTGCCCGTGAGGCATGGTGGGAGGGTGCTCCACCATGGACCAGGGCCGTGAAAACTTGAGCGATAGGGGTAGGAACGCTCGCGGGGGCTCCCGAGGCTTCCGCCTCGCGAGTTCCCGTGCAAGAGAAATCGAGGCAGGAGGGCGAATAAGATCGAAGAACCACAGACCAAAAAAGGGCGATAGCTTCGATAAAAACTTCAAATGGGAATAACCAGTCAACTGCAGAAAGCAAATGAAAAAGCTGCGTCCGGCACCTAGTCTAGTCTTCGACGTCTTCTCACCGTGAGCTAAGTGCTGCCACTGGGCGTGGGAGGGAGCCCCAGGGCCTGAGGCCAGCACTCCTGTGACTCCGGGGCGTGTACAACCCCAACTCATTATTACGTTAGAGTGTCACGGGCGGCGAGCTTCACAGGCTCCGGGCCTTTCTTCTAGTAAGCAAGCTTCACGGGCGTTTGCCCTCTTCACAGGCTCCGGGCCTTTCTAGAACGCGACAGCTTCACAGTGCTCGCCTTCTTCATGTGCTCTGGGCCTTCTCCCAGGAGGTGAGCTTCACAGGCATTCGCCTTCTTCACAAGCTCCGGGCCTTTTCCAAAAAGATGAACTTCATAGGCATTCGCCTTCTTCACAGGCTCAGGGACTTTTCCAAAAAGATGAACTTCACAGGCATTCGCCTTCTTCACGTGCCCGGGCCTTTTCCAAAAAGATGAACTTCACAGGCATTCGCCTTCTTCACACGCTCCGGGCCTTTTCCAAAAAGATGAACTTCACAGGCATTCGCCTTCTTCACAGGCTCTGGGCCTTTTCCAAAAAGATGAACTTCACACGCATTCGCCTTCTTCACAGGCTCTGGGCCTTTTAGGGGTAAAACCTACGGAGGTGCTGGATGTTCTACGCGTTCTGTATATGCACTCCCTCTTGAGTCTCCAAGCGCACGGAGCCAGGCCTGGAAACATGAACAACCTTGAAGGGGCCCTCCCACATGGGAGAGAGCTTATGCAGTCCCTCCCTGGAGAGGACCCGTCGGAGCACGAGGTCCCCTACCTCGAGAGTTCTGGGGCGGATGTTGCGGCAGTGGTATCGCCGGAGTGCCTTTGGTACCTCGCCGCTTCATGGCGCATGACTTCTAGGCGCTCCTCCCCTAGCACAAGGGTCGTCCCTCGCATGGCGCCCCGCAGCTGCTTTCATCGAATGCCAGGACCCGCGTGGATCGACGCTTGACCTCGTGAGGGAGGACCGCTTCGGCTCCGTAGACAAGGAAGAAGGGGGTCTCCCCAGTTGGCTTGGTTGCGGTTGTGCGGATGGACCACAACACAGACGGAAGCTCGTCGTACCAGCCTCTGCCGCAGGCTTCCAGTTTCTTCTTGAACGTCCTGGTCTTGAGGCCTCTCAAGACCTCTGCATTGGCCCGCTCGGCCTGTCCGTTGCTGCGGGGGTGCGCCACCGAAGCATGGCATATCTGCGTCCCAAGGTTAGCGTTGTACGTTTTAAAAAGGTTACTGGTGAACTGCGAACCGTTGTCGGTGATGATGCGGTTCGGCACTCCGAACCGGCTCACGATGCCCTTGATGAACTTGACCGCAGAACCAGCGGGGATGGTGCGGACGGCCTCGACTTCGGTCCACTTGGTGAATTTGTCCACGGCGACGTAGAGGTAGCGATAGCCCCCTGGCGCCCGAGGGAAAGGGCCCAGAATGTCCAGCCCCCAGACCGCGAATGGCCAAGTGAGGGGAATGGTTTATAGGCCCCTCACGACCGGGTGGATCTGCTTGGCATGGAATTGGCAAGCCTCGCAAGCCTTCACGAGGTCGATGGCGTCATTGAGCGTGATGGGCCAATAGAAACCGCTATGAACGCCTTCGACAAGGGTCCGTGACGATGAATGGTGCCCACAATCTCCGCTATGTATATCTGCCAGCAATTCCTTCCCCTGTTCCCTGGTGATGCAGCATAGGGATACGTCATTTGGTCGTCTCCGGTAGAGCTCTCCATCCATGATGTTGTATGCCGTGGCATGCCGCGCCACACGCTCTGCCTCCTCCTCCTTCTCTGGCAAAGTCCCACGCGTTAAGTAACTCTTGAGCTCCATGATCCAGCACTCCTCTTGAGGTTCCATCGTTAGGAGCAGGCGTGCTCCCGAGGCCGGGCCACAGGCTGGGGCTCCCGAGGCTGGTGGCTGAGGGAGCTCCTCCCGAGGCTGTGCTGTGCTTGATAACGGCTGCAGGGCTGAGGGCTTGAAAAAGTCGTTCCACAAAGACACTCGGCTCCTGGGGCAACCTCCTGGAGGCTCGTTTGGCGATCTCGTCGGCCTCTTGATTGGTGCCGCGGGGCACGTGCTGCAGCTCCAGCCCCCAGAACTATTTCTCCATCCTGCGGACCACCGCAAGGTATGCTTCCATGTGTTCATCTCTTGGCTCATACACCTTGTTGGAGAAATTGACGAGGAGCTGCGAATCGCCCTTGATGGTAAGGCGCTTCACCCCTGTGGCAGCGGCAGCCTTGACCCGCTTCTCAGCCCCTCGTATTCTTCTATATTCTTGGAGACCTTCTCGCCATCTTTGGAAACAGAGCTGCACGGCATAGTAGAGCTTGTCCCGAGAGGGGATATGAGTACTGCTGACACAGCGCCTGCCTGGAGAATGCTCCGTCAAAGTACATGACCCAACCTTCGGGCGCCGCTCCCTTGGGAGAGGGACCGATCCTCGCCCGACCACGAGGCCAGTGCTTACATCCATTCGGCCACGAAATCTGCCAGCGCGGCCCCCTTGATGACTCTGGTCGTACTGAACTCGAGCTGGAATGCTTGCAGCTCAATGTTCCACTCGGCGACCCTTCCTGCCGAGTTGGGGCTCCTGAGCACCTTCTCGAGGGGTTATGTCGAGACAACCTTGATTGGATGACCCTCGAAGTAGTGCCGCAGCTTGCGCGAAGCCACTAGCAGTGCCAGGAGGAGCTTCTGCGACATGGGGTACCGCGCCCTCGCATCCCGCAGCACGGTACTAACGAAGTACACCGGGTGCTCGACGAGGTTAGGGGCGTTGGTGCTTGTGGCATCTGTGGACCCGTCCTCATCGACGGGTATCTGCTTGGTCTCGCCTTGTCTTGAGTGAACAAATGCTTCTTCTTGGTCGGCGCAGCACCCTTGGGCTTGGGGGCTTCTGCATCGGCGGGTTGTGCTGCGGCCGCCGTCTTGAGGGTGAGCTGGCGCCGCAGCGCACCTTCAGTATCCCAGACGCAGTGAGGACGCCGCTGCTCCCAGGCATCTTCATGTGGTTGTACCCCGGGTGGGTTGCCGCCATGAATTTGGCCAATGCCTGATAGCCGAGGATAGCGTTGTAGGGGAGGCCGATGGGGGCGATGTCGAAGTCGACCAATTCCGTGCGGAAGTTGTCGTAGGTGCCGAAGGTCACCGGAAGCTGGATTTGCCCCAAGGAGCTGGATGACCCTCCTCCTACGCCCGAAAAGGCCGGCTGGGCAGCAGCCGCTCCCTGGGTATGCAGAGGAGGTTGAAGGCCTCGACTGAGAGTACGTTGAGGTCGGCACCGCCGTCGATGAGGGTCCTGGTGACGGCGACCTGGCAGATGGTAGGTGTGCAGAGCAGGGGGAGCGCACCCGAGCCGGCCGAGCTGGCGGGGTGGTCTTGAGAGTCAAAGGTCAGCCCGGCCGACGACTCCGTCCGGCTTAAGGGAGCCCCCTGCCGCGTGGAGGCGGCGCCGACCCGGCGAACGAATGTCTTGACATGGCGACTGGAAGGCGGCGCCTGCGAGCCGCCGAGGAGGGCCGCGACGAGTGGGGGAGCCGGCGCGAAGGGGAGGGCGACCAGGGAGCCGCACGGCCCCTCCCATGAGGTCGCCGAGGAGCGCAGGGACGATGCTTGCTGCCCGTCCCCCGCCAGCCTGATGGCGCTGTTGAAAGAAGGTGACGCGGAACGATGAGGGCGCCCGCCGACGGGAGCTGCCCCCGCGACATGGGAGGCGGGGGCGGCTCGGCGCTTGGCGCGGGCTCGACGGGCGTCAGACATGGTTGCGGTGGTCGGGAAGAACGAGGCGACGAAAGGCAGATTCCGGCGCACCCCTACCTGGCGCCCCAAATGTCGGATTTCGGGTTCCGGCAGACCCTTGAGGTTCGAACTCTGGGGTGCGCGCGGAGATCCAACCCTCCACCGTCTCGTACCTCGCCGAACCGCAAGGACCTAAACTACTAAGAAGAACGACACAAGAGACACAAGATTTATACTTGTTCGGGCCACCGTTGTGGTGTAATACCCTACTCTAGTTTGTGGTGTGCTGGATTGCCTCTGGGGCTGATGAAGAACACTACAGGGAAGAACAACCTCGCGAGGGTCTATTCTTGGTGGGTGTGATGAACTGCTAAGTGGTATCCCGTCTCTCTAGCTTGAGGATCGGGTCTCTCTCTCTCTCTCTCTGGATCCCAAGTGCCGGATCCGCTTCTATCCGATCGTCCTTTTTACTATGGTTGCTAGCTCTACTTATATAGATGAAGGCCCTGGGCCTCTTCCCAAATATTGAGCGGGAAGGGCGCCAACAATTGGCCATTTTGAAGGGGAACATTGGCTACACTTATCCTGACTAAAGTTGGTCCTCGCCTGCCAAAAGCTCTGGTGATGACGCCTGCTTGGGCTCCACGATGATTCCCTTCCAGCCGTTGGGGCTGTTCTTGGTCTTGTTGCACCGAAACGGATGCCTTTGCTTGATGCTCTTGCCTGCGCTTGCTCCCGTTGCACCAAAGAGGAAAGGAGGACGCTGCGCGGCTGGCGCCCGACTGGCGCCCTTGGTCGTCATAGCTTGCATCACGGGCACCTCGCGAGGTGCCCTGCCTTGAACTCTCCGCCTCCTGGTGATCCAGCCTGACGAGGCCGCGCCTGAGGAAGCTCCTGGTCGTCCGCCCCGCGAGGGTCGTGAGTTTGCGTTGATGAAGATGGGCTGTCCCGGGCCTCCTTTAAGCCGCAGGCAGGCAAGTCTGGGGACCCCCGTTCCCAGAACACCGACATACGCGGATCACAAGAGTTTGAAATACATCTTCACGCAGAAGGATTTGAATCTCAGGCAGAGGAGATGGTTGGAGCTCATTAAGGATTATGATATGAAGTTGCATTATTATCCTGGAAAGGCTAATGTAGTAGCCGATGCGTTTAGTCGCAAGAGTTATGTCAATACGCTCATGACCGGAGGATTACCCAAGGAGTTAGCAGAGGATCTTTGTGAGCTACGTTTGGAAATAGTTCCGAAAGGTTATGTAGCAGCATTAGAAATTCGTTCCACCTTGATGGATAAGATTAGAGAAGCTCAGAAGACTGACAAGGAGATTGCTGAGATAAAGGAAAGGATGAGATAAGGAAAGGCCAAAGGATTTCGTGAGGATGAGCATGATACCTTATGGTTTGAGGATCGCATATATGTGCCTAATGACCCGAGACCAAGAAGTTGATTATGCAGGAGGCCCATGATTCAATGTATTCAATTCACTGTCATGAACGTTTTTCCAATAAAATACTTATTGAGAAGCCGATCTTGAAGTCCCAGTATAAGGATAAATCCTCCTTACTGGTAGATAAAATCTTGATACAGAAGGCCAGTAGCACTAAATATATTACAGGGTTGAGTTGAGGCTGCTCAAAAATTATTACAAACACACCAATAATTATACATAATGGCGGATATGACACAATGGAGTGGGGTGGCATACTACTGACTCGAGAATAAAGTGGTGGTGGAATAACACAGTGGAGCGGATAACATGACTCCTACACTAGCAGCTCATCGAGCGTCGAGGTGAGGCTCGATGAATTTATTTGGGTAGCGGAAGCGGATATAATACAATGACCAATCCAGGGTCGCACGAGACTGACTGGGACTCCTCTAGGCATCGGACTCGCTATCGAACTCTTCATCCATGAGATCGCCTTCATCAAAGATTCCGCCAAATCAACAAGCCGTGTGAGTACTTTGAAAGTACTCGCAAGACAGTTCGGACATAAGATATAACAAATGCATGCATGAATGCGTCAAGAGTAATTAGTATGGTACTTCCAAATGAGGAAGTAACACGACATTAATTAGTAAGAAGGAAGACAGTTGGTAGTAAAAATAACTGAAAACTGATCGGGTGTCTGAACGACGCCTCGAAGGGTGAACAAATAAATAAATCATGCCACAGTCGAGCGTCTGAGCGACATCGCAGGAAGGGCTTATATCGAAAGTAAATAACAAGCGTGCCATAGTCGGACGTCTGAGCAACATCGCAGAAAGGGCTTATATTTCATGTCTGGAAATTCACAAGATATAATATTCCTAAGAAAATATTCAACACATATTAATAAACGGGTTAGTCCATCCACAGGAATAAACATTTAACCAGACTTATCACTCATGTGATTCACCGGAGTTTTTGTCACTGAGACTGACACTTGACGGGATAAGTTGAACACAATACTTGGACATGGATTAGATGATTCGACGGATTTTTGACTCTGCATAGTTTGTACTAATTATCCACAGCCAACGGATTTCCGTAGTCACGAGGACTAGTTCCGTTTACGGTATTTCGGTAGAAACACATCTATCCAGTACACACCCATCCCACCTCACGATGCCAGGAATCACCCTAGACAACGTTCATGAAAAACTTTGAGACGGGGAGATCACAACCTCGAATAGCATGGGATCAAATTTATTTACGCGCGCTCTAAGGGGTGCCCCCCTCTCGGTCCCAACCAGAAACACCCATGCCCCCTGACCGGATGACGGGCTTTAATCCAGGGCCATGGAACCCTCATCCCGGCCTCTCTATTTGGTGCGTACCAGGAAAGCGGTTTGCAACTTACTAAGCCATATCCCTTGCGGAAAACATGTGGTAGTACAGGAAGGGAAAATGGATGGAACCGGACTTGATTCATGTTGATACTGGAGTCAACTGGTCTGGCATAAGACTAGCCTGCTACAACACTGCCATCTTACCCATTCTTACACCATCACATGGCCATGCAACTCGTATCCAATATCTTATGGATTTTGGAAACTCACTTGTCTCCACTTTACATGTAATATGACATTCATCGAGGTGCTCATGATCATGCCATGCAACTACTCAATAGAAACATGACAAAACACTCATCATATCGAAAGTTCAAACATGCTTGCCTGGTTTGGAGTAGTCGGGGCTTAGCTCGGTGAAGTTTGCGGTTCCGCCACCTCCTTCGATATCTACGGTATACAAAAAATACACACGCTATCATAAATACCGTGAGGTGTACAGAAAATATAACAAATATTTTTCAAATAAAGCTGATAAAAAACTAGACAAAATTTTGAAGAGGCCAGAAAAAGAATCACTCAAAAATCCTTTTATGTTTAAAAGTTATAAGTGTTTTGGTCCAAGGACCTCTGTGTAATGAAACAGAAACTTCCCAGGGGGCTAAGCAGAAAAGTCTAGAAAATGATTCAGACTGGAAAGCACGTTTTGCCAGAATACACTTTAAGAAAACGGTTCGTTTTAAAAAGAAATGAGAGACTGACAGGCGGGTCCCACCCGTCAGGTTTGAAAATTCAAACGGGGAGATGGAGCTCGTCGGCGCCCGAGAGCTGCGGTGGTCGCCGGCGGCGATCCACGGCGAGGCAGGGGGATCGAGTGGTACCTCCGTGCTCAGTGCATCCTTCCGCGTAGGTGGGTGGTGGTGGTGGTCGCATGGCCCGAGCACCACGCCGACGGGCGGCCCTTGCTCCGGCGGACGGCGGTTCGGGTTGTGTTGGATCTCGCCGGAGAGTGCTGCGAAGGGTAAATTGAAGTGGGGGTTAGGCTTCTGGGTGCTCAAGGGAATTGCTGACGAGGTTTGGGTGCCGGGGACGGCCTCACCAGAGTGAATCAAGGTGGAGGCCGAGGCGGAACGGGGCGTCCAGAGTTAGGGGAGGAGACCTCCTCGAGGTCCTCCTGGTGGCCTGTTGGAGTGTTGGTGAGGTGCATAGGTGGTGCGTGCTCGAGGGCGAGCTCGGGGCCCCTTTTTGTAGGCGATCCGAGGTGATGGCCGTGAACGGAGTTCTCCGGCGAAGGTTACGGCGGTGCAGGGCTTGGTCGGGGTGGTTTAGTGGCTGAGCGTCATCGTGGAGCTCCACTGGCTCCATTTAGGCACTAAACGAGCTTGGATTAGAAGCTTTGGGGTGGGTTCGACGGAACATGGCGGCGCGGGCCCGTCGGCGGCAGAGGGCGTGCCCTGTGCTTGCCGGGCCATGACGACGGTGCAGCGGGAGTGCGCTGGCATGCATGAGCCACGCGGAGGGCCAGGGAGCGATGGGCGGCGCCGGGTGGCGTGGCGAGCAGGCTCAGGCCCTTGCTGGCTGCCACGGGTGGCGCAACCACCACAGAAACTGCCAACACCGGCGAGGCTCGCCGCCACCAATGCCTGCAACCGTCCCAGGGCGATGCGGGCGCTCGCCAGGAGGAGGAGGGGTCAGGCGTGAACGCCAGGGCGCACTGTTGACAGGTGACTGAACTCTGACGAAGAAACGACAATGAACTTTCTGAATCTCTGAATTTTTCTGAAAGTGCAAGGTAACAGTGCAGGCCAGGTGTTCGACAGGATGATTTTGGTATGTGGGAGGTTCTCCTTGAGCTGATTTTTGGTGAGGTGGCCTCTCATTGCAACTGGGGGTTGCCTGAATTTTGGTGGAATTTTTGGAGAAGAAAACATATGAATTTCACCAAATTTGACAAATCTGGTCCAAACTTGCAGAGATTAAAAGTTGAAAATATTGAAAAGAGGAAGAGTGGATCTTGATGGTTCTAGGTTGTGGGTGCTAGGTACTATCCAGAGGAGTTGATTTGAGATCAAAGTTCAAAGGCATTTAGGTACTTGCTTTGCAAATCACCTATTCTCAAAATAATGGCATAATTGTTTTGGGGAAAGAAATAAATGAAATAAAATCCAAAAATGAGTTGGACCTGTTGGGACAGAATATTTGGATTGCCCCAAAGTAGAAGGAGGGGTTTTTTAAAGGATTTACCACAAGAGGCATGTTAAAACCATGGGTGGTTTCAATATAAGAGAAGACCCAAAACTCCTAGGGTTTTCTCTTAAAAGAGATAAATAAATCCCAAAAATAAATTTGAGAAGGAGAGAATCAGAAGAAAGGTTTTTAATAACCAAACACCAGAGTTTAAGAAGACATCAACAATGAAATCCTTGCCAAGGGAGAAGTTTTGAGAGAGAGGTTTTTGGAAGAATTTAAATGACCTTCTTCAAATCCAACAAAGTTTTTGTTGAAAACCAAACAAAATTTTTTTTGAGTGTCACAACACCTACCCCCTTAGGAAAAATCTCGTCCCCGAGATTTCAGCTGATCCTTAAATAAATGTGGGTGCTCTGTCCGAAGAAAATCCTCCCTTTCCCAAGTGGCTTCACTCTCGGTGTGATTGCTCCACTGAACTCTGAAAAATTTGATGGTTTTTTGTCGGGTCCTCCTTTCAGATTCCTCCAAGATTTTTATTGGATGCTCCCGATAGGTGAGGTCTGGCTGTACGTCAATGTTTTCATGAGACACCTGCTTCTCTGGGTTGCCTACGCACTTCCTCAACTGCGAGACGTGGAACACGTCATGGACATCGGATAAATCTTCGGGTAAGTCTAGCTGGTAGGCTACCGTGCCTCTCCGTGCCACTATACAGAATGGTCCGATGAATCTTGGTGCTAGCTTTCCCTTAACCTTGAATCGTTGCAGGCCCCTCATAGGAGATACTCGTACGTACACAAACTCACCGGGTTCAAAACTGACTCCCCGATGTTTTGATCGTAATAACTCTTACGTCGACTTTGGGCTGTCTTGAGTCGATCCCTAATCACCTTAACTTTATCTTCAGCCTCCTTGATCATGTCTGGGCCGAAGATATGGCTGTCTCCGGTTTCTGACCAATTTAGCGGGGTACGACATCTTCGCCCTTACAGAGCCTCAAATGGTGCCATTTGCAGGCTGGCTTGATAACTGTTGTTGTATGCGAACTCTGCGTATGGTAAGCTTTCTTCCCAACTGGTTCCATAGGTGAGGACACATGCTCTTAGCATGTCTTCTAGAATTTGGTTTACGCGTTCAGTTTGTCCATCAGTCTGGGGGTGGTATGCGGTACTAAACGCCAGTTGAGTTCCCAAAATCGGGAGACGAATTGAGTGCCTCTGTCTGATATTATCGTCTTTGGGACTCCATGTAAGCAGACGATACGGGAAAGAAGCCTGGCAAGCTTCTGAGTGGTGTGGGTTGACTTTACGGGGATGAAGTGTGCTACCTTAGTCAGCCTATCAGTGATGACCCATATGGCATTATTCCCGTGTCGTGACCGAGGTAGTCCAATAATAAAATCCATTCCAATTCCGTCCCATTTCCACTCGGGTATCTTATTTGGCTGTAAAAGTCCGGCTGGTTTCTGGTGCTCGGCCTTGATGCGTTGACAAGAGTCACAACATGCGATAAACGTGGCTATGTCCCTTTTCATACCGTGCCACCAAAAATTTTCCTGAATATCTTTGTACATTTTTGTTCCTCCAGGATGGATCGAATACGTTGCGGTGTGGCCTTCAGCTAAGGTTTGCTGTTTAAGGTCCTTGATATTTGGTACGCAAATTCTATCTCCATACCACAATATTCCTTGCTTTTCGATAACGAACTCTAACGCCTTGCTCAAACTCACTTTTCGTTTAATGCCTTCAATGCTGGGGTGCCCATGCTGAGCCTCTTTAATCTTTTCTATCAGGGTAGGCTGTATTTCTAAATTCGATACGCTGCCTTCGGTGACCACCAGAAAGTTGAGTTTAGCAAACTCCTGCCAAAATTCAGGTCTCAGGTTTGGCAGGTTGTCGTCGTTCGGGCTAGGGTTCCGACTTAGATTATCTGCTACTACATTTGCCTTTCCGGTGTGGTAGTGGATTCCAACATCATAAGCCTTCAGTAATTCCAACCATCGTCGTTGCCGTAAATTCAGTTCCGGTTGTGTAAAAATATACTTGAGGCTCTTATGGTCCGTGTATATTTCACAATGATTTCCAAGTAAAAAGTGTCTCCATTCCTTGAGTGCATGAATAACTGCTGCTAACTCCAGGTCATGAGTAGGATAATTTTCCTCATGCTTGCGAAGTTTTCTGGAGACATATGCAACTACCTTGCCTTCTTGCATCAACACGCATCCGAGGCCTTTTCGGGATGCATCACAATATACCTCAAAATTCTTGTGTATGTCTGGCACAATTAATACTGGTGCTGTCGTTAATTTCTTCTTTAGCTCTTGGAAACTTTTCTCGCAAGCTTCCGTCCATTCAAAATTCTTGTCTTTCTTGAGTAACCGCATCATTGGCTTTGCTATGGTGGAGAATCCTTCAATAAATCTTCGGTAGTATCGTGCCATTCCCAAGAAACATCGTACGTCCGTTACGCTGGCTGGTGGTTTCCAGCCAAGTACGGCCTTGACTTTTTCCGGGTCTACGCCAATACCTTCTTGGATCAGTACGTGGCCCAGAAAACCTACTTGTCTTAACCAAAATTCACACTTGCTGAACTTGGCGTACAATTGATGTTTCCTTAGTTCTCCTAGTACGATTCAGAGATGTTCAGCGTGCTCTTCTGGTGTCTTGGAGTATATCAGAATACCGTCGATGAATACTACAACAAACTTGTCCATAAACTTCATAAATACTTTGTTCATGAGGTTAACAAAATATGCGGGGGCGTTTGTTAGTCCAAACGGCATTACTGTGAACTCATATAGTCTGTATCTGGAGGTGAAGGCTGACTTGGGGATATCCTCTGTTCGTACTTTTTAATGATGGTATCCCGACCTTAAGTCAATTTTTGAGGAGACCTTGGCCTGAGCGAGCTGATCAAATAAATCATTTATCCTTGGCATTGGGTATTTATTCTTGATTGTGACCATGTTAAGTGCTCGATAGTCTATACACAATCTCAGTGTCCCATCCTTTTTCTTGGCAAATAAAATTGGTGAACCCCAAGGTGATGAACCGGCTCGAATATATCCTTTTTCCAGCAATTCTTTTATTTGTTTCTTCAATTCTACCAATTCGGATGGTGCCATTCTGTATGGTTTCTTGTAAATGGGTGCGGTTCTGGGTGCTAGCTCAATGCTGAATTCTATCTCTCGGTGTGGTGGCATTCCTGATAGCTCTTCGGGAAATACATCTGGAAATTCACACACTACTGGAACCTTGCTTAATTCGGAAACGTCCACCTTGTTCAATCTCGGTTGCCGGGATATTTTTCTTTCTTTGGCTGAAACTCTTATTGTCTTCCCGTGGTGGTGGGTGAGAATTACGGTCCGATTGAAGCAGATCAATAAAACCTTTGTTGGTGGTTAACCAATCCATCCCTAGGATGACATCCAGTCCTTTATTTTCCAATGCAATAAGGTTGGCGTGAAACTTCAATCCTTCAAATTCAATAACCACACCTTGGCAGTAACTCTGAGTCACTTGCTTAATCCCAGGGGACTTGATGATCGTGGATTTTTCCAAGGGAAGCATCAAAAAATTATTTTGCAAAGAAAAACTCTTCGAAATGAATGAGTGAGAAGCTCCAGAATCAAAAAAAACCATGGCAGGCATTGTGTTGACAGGGAACGTACCGAGTACGATATCTGGGGCGTTCGGTGCTTCCTCTTTGGTCACGTGGTTCAGATGACCCTTCTTGTGGTTGTTATTGGGGTTGAAATTGTTCCGCTTGGGTGCTGAATTATTGCCACCGTTGTTCGGCTTTTGGGTCGAGTTCTTTGGCTTGGGGCACTGCTTGGCATAGTGCCCTTCTTCTCCACAAGCGTAGCAAGTAACGCCTAGCCGATATGTGAACTCTTTGTCCCTTGCATGGAAATTCTTGATTGGGCGTGAGACGTTTGTCGTGGGTTTGGGTGTCCCACCTTTCTGAAAATCTGTCTTGCTGCGGTGGTTGTGAGCATGCTTAGTCTGGTCCCTTTTTCTCTTGCGGAAATCTTCCAAGCTGCGTCTCTCATTTTCCAAGGTAATGGCCTTATCCACCAGCGTTTTAAAATCTGGGAAGGTGTGCACAACCAGCTGGCATTTAAGCACGAGCGCCAGACCGTCTAGAAATTTTTCCATCTTCTTGCTTTCAGACATACGCTCCTCGTTGGCGTAGCGAGACAACAGAGTAAAGTGAGTGTCGTATTCTGACACCGTCATGGTCCTTTGCTTGAGGTCGTCAAATTCTCTCTTTTTGATCTTCATAAGACTTTTAGGAATATGCTACCTAAAAACCTTCTTTGAACTCCTCCCAAGTTATATTATTTTCGTTGGGGTGCATGTGTAGGAAATTTGCCCACCACGATGCTGCTGCTCCAGTGAGATAGTGCGGTGCATATAGCACTTTCTCAAGATCTGAACACTGGGCAATAATTAATTTTCTTTCCATGTCTCAAAGCCAGTCCTCGGCCTCAAGAGGTTTGTCAGTATGAGAAAATGTTTGGGGACGCGTCTTCTGTAGCTCAGATAACTTTGATTGCTGCTGCTACTGTCCACGGTGATTTTCCATACTGATGACTTGGTTCATCATTTCCTGATGTTGTTGCTGACTTTGCTCATAAAGACGGCACATTTGGGAAAGTGTTGTTTCACCGTCTCCTGTTGACTTGACTGCCTGTGTGAAATTGTTGCTTGGTTGTATGCCATAATTTTGTTCTCATGGAGTTGGCATGGATGCTGGCCCAAGGGCGAGATATTGTTCACTGGGGATATATTTTGTAAAACTCATAAGAAAAGAAATTGAGTCGCAAAAGTCAATAAATTCATAAAGACGGGAAATTTTTAAATGCTCCAAGATTTTTCAAGAGAATAAACATTTGCGCACGGAGAAGGACTGCTCATTACATATCTTACACGCAAGCAGTAATTATACAATACATCACTCAGGATATGCGTACATATTCCCGACATGTTATTTAGGCTAGTGCACTTCTCCCAGTTCCTACATGATGCGCAAACAAGCTACTTCTCACAGCCTATGTACATATAAACATATCGTACAAGTCGGTACATCACATGGCGGCTAAGCGTACTTACTCGGAGATGATAAGAATTTCCCTTGGCCTCCCGAGGGTGTGGCGCAGTGAGGCTGGGGACTCAACCTCCTCCTCGCTAATAGGCTCCAGACGTGAAGCGTTGCGCTGAGTTGACGGAGCTGGTGCCATAGGCGGAGCGACACGAATAGGAGTCAGCGCAATAAGTGGTGCAGAACAGACTGGAGTGGGCGCAACAGGTGGTGCAGAAAGGACTGGAGTGGGCGCAATGACTTGGTTGAACTCCTTAGTGGTAGGCAGGCGACGAGCGGTGGCGAGAATGGTAGGATAATAAAATGCCGAGGACGAGACGTAAGTCAGTGGTGGTGCGATGTGCAGGAGCTCCCTCTTGTTGGCGGTACAGCCATGGACTGAGTCCATGCGGGCAGCCACAAGGTCGTCCACCAGGCTGTCGAAGGCTGCCTCCAAGGCTCGGAGGTACTCGACAAGCATCTCAAAAGCCTCATCTCGCTCTCCTCTGGGGCAAGCAAATGAGTAGTGACAGGTGTATGGCACGTGGCAGGGAAGGTAGCGGTAGCGACGAGTCTTCATTGAAGGAAGAGCATCCCGGAGACGAGCTATCGCCTCACGGGCAGGCATCTGCATAGCATGCCTCTCCGTAGGCATGGCTCTCCCCAAGAACCGGAAGCGGCGTAACTCAACTCGCCCTCCCATGAATTTCACCGCGGCATGGTGCATGGTCAGACTGTCGTTGATCTTGTGCGGGTAGAGTGTGAATACTGGGCGCACCGATGGCCCCATCACGACCTAGACGATGAAGGAGAGGAGTTTGACAAACCCCTCAGGCACGTTGGCGAACACGTGTGGCTCACAGTCGTTGCCAGCCATCTACAAAAGTAGGCAAAAATTCTGAATGGTCATATCAAAAATTTATGCTGACTGTCAGAAAAATGACTACATTTGCAAAAATTAAAATAAACACTATTATGCTAATAACCGATTAGCAATCGCGCCTAGTGGCTTCCTACAGTCAGCCTGGCTCTGGTACCAAGCTTGTCACGACCGGTTTTCCAATAAAATACTTATTGAGAAGCAGATCTTTAAGTCCCAGTATAAGGATAAATCCTCCCATCGGTAGATAAAATCTTGATCTGAAGGCAAGAGCACTAAATATATTACTGGGTTGAGCTGAGGCTGCTCAACAATTATTACAAACACGCCAATAATTATACATAATGGCGGATATGACACAATGGAGTGGGGTGGCATACTACTTACTCGAGAATAAAGTGGTGGTGGAATAACACACTGGAGTGGATAACCTGACTCCTACACTGGCAGCTCATCGAGCGTCGAGGTGAGGCTCGATGAATTTATTTGGGTAGCGGAAGCGGATATAATACAATGAGCAATCCAGGGTCGCACGAGACTTACTGGGACTCCTCTAGGCATTGGACTCGCTATCGAACTCTTCATCCATGAGGTCGCCTTCATCAACATCTGGCCAAATCAACAAGCCAGGTGAGTACTTTGAAAGTACTCGCAAGACAGTTTGGACATAAGATATAACAAATGCATGCATGAATGTGTCAAGAGTAATTAGTATGGTACTTCCAAATGAAGAAGTAACATGACATTAATTAGTAAGAAGGAAGACAGGTGGTAGTAAAAATAACTGAAAACCGATCGGGTGTCTGAAGCGACACCTCAAAGGGTGAACAAATAAATAAATCATGCCACAGTCGGGCGTCTGAGCGACATCGCAGAAAGGGCTTATATCGAAAATAAATAACAAGCGTGCCACAGTCGGACGTCTGAGCGACATCGCAGAAAGGGCTTATATTTCATGTCTGGAAATTCACAAGATATAATATTCCCCAGAAAATATCCAACACATATTAATAAACGGGTTAGTCCATCCACAGGAATAAACATTTAACCGGACTTATCACTCGTGTTGTTCACCGGAGTTTTTGTCACTGAGACTGACACTTGACAGGATAAGTTGAACATAATACTTGGACATGGATCACATGATTCAAAGGATTTTTGACTCTGCAGAGTTTGTACTAATTATCCACAGCCAACGGATTTCTGTAGTCACGAGGACTAGTTCCGTTTACGGTATTTCGGTAGAAACACATCTATCCAGTACACACCCATCCCACCTCACGATGCCAGGAATCGCCCTAGACAACGTTCAAGAAAAATTTTGAGACGGGGAGATCACAACCTCGAATAGCATGGGATCAAATTTATATACGCGCGCTCTAAGGGGTGCCCCCCTCTCGGTCCCAACCGGAAACAGCCATGCCCCCTGACTGGATGACGGGCTTTAATCCAGGGCCATGGAACCCTCATCCCGGCCTCTGTATTTGGTGTGTACCAGGAAAGCGGTTTGCAACTTACTAAGCCATATCCCTTGCGGAAAACATGTGGTGGTACAGGAAGGGAAAACGGATGGAAATGGACTTGATTCACGTTGATACTGGAGTCAACTGGTCTAGCATAAGACTAGCATGCTACAACACTGCCATCTTACCCATTCTTATGCCATCACATGGCCATGCAACTTGTATCCAATATCTTATGGATTTTCGAAACTCACCTGTCTCCACTTTACATGTAATATGACATTCATCGAGGTGCTCATGATCATGCCATGCAACTACTCAATACAAACATGCCAAAACACTCATCATATCGAAAGTTCAAACATGCTTGCCTGGTTCGGAATAATCGGGGCTTAGCTCGGTAAAGTTTGCGGTTCCGCCACCTCCTTCGATATCTACGGTATACAAAAAATACACGCGCTATCGTAAATACCGGGAGGTGTACAGAAAATATACCAAATATTTTTCAAATAAATCTGATAAAAAACTAGACAAAATTTTGAAGATGGCAGAAAAATAATCACTCAAAAATCCTTTTCTGTTTAAAAGTTATAAGTGTTTTGGTCCAAGGACCTCTCTGTAATGAAACAGAAACTTCCCAGGGGGCTAAGCAGAAAAGTCCAGAAAACGATTCAGACTGGAAAGCGCATTTTGCCAGAATACGCTTTCAGAAAACAATTCGTTTTAAAAAGAAATGAGAGACTGACAGGCGGGTCCCACCCGTCAGGTTTGAAAATTCAAATGGGGAGACGGAGCTCGTCGGCGCCCGAGAGCTGCGGTGGTCGCCGGCGGCGATCCACGGCGAGGCAGGGGGGTCGGGTGGTACCTCCGTGCTCAGTGCATCCTTCCGCGTCGGTGGGTGGTGGTGGTGGTCGCCGGCGAGCACCACGTCGACGGCGGCCCTTGCTCCGGCGGACGGCGGTTCAGGTGGAATTGGATCTCGCCGGAGAGTGCTGCGAAGGGCAAATTGAAGTGGGAGTTAGGCTTCTGGGTGCTCGAGGGAATTGCTGACGAGGTTTGGGTGCCGGCGACCGCCTCACCGGAGTGAATCGAGGTGGAGGCCGAGGCGGAACGAGGCGGCCGGAGTTGGGGGAGGAGACCTCCTCGAGGTCCTCCTATTGGCCTGGCGGAGTGTTGGTGAGATGCATAGGTGGTGCGTGCTCGAGGGCGAGCTCGGGGCCCCTTTTTATAGGCGATCCGAGGTGATGGCCGTGAACGGAGTTCTCCGCGAAGGATTCTGGCGGGCGCAGGGCTTGGTCGGGGTGGTTTAGCGGTTGGGCGTCATCGTGGAGGTCCACTGGCTCCATTTAGGCACTAAACGAGCTTGGATTAGAAGCTTTGGGGTGGGTTCGACGGAACAGGGCGGCGCGGGCCCGTCGGCGGCAGAGGGCGTGCCCTGTGCTTGCCGGGCCACGACGACGGTGCAGTGGGAGTGCGCTGGCATGCATGAGCCACGCGGGAGGCGTGGCGAGCAGGCTCAGCCCTCGCTGGCCGCCACGGGTGGCGCGGCCACCGCAGAATCGCTAACGCCGGGCGAGGCGGCCAGCCGACGCCTGCAGAATCGTCCAAGGGGCGGCGGGCGCTTTGGCCAGGGAGGAGGGGCCGTGAGCAATGCGCCAGGGCGCACTGTTGACAGGTGACTGAACTCTGACGAAGAAACGACACTGAACTTTCCGAATCTCTGAATTTCTCTGTATGTGCAAGGTAACAGTGCAGGCCAGGTGTTCGACAAAATGATTTTGGTATGTGGGAGGTTCTCCTTGAGCTGATTTTTGGTGAGGTGGCCTCTCATTGCAACTGGGGGTTGCCTGAAATTTGGTGGAATTTTTGGAGAAGAAAAGATATGACTTTCACCAAATTTGACAAATCTGGTCCAAACTTGCAGAGATTAAAATTTGAATTTTTTTAAAAGAGGAAGAGTGGATCTTGATGGTTCTAGGTTGTGGGTGCTAGGGACTATCCAGAGGAGTTGGTTTGAGATCAAAGTTCAAAGGCAATTAGGTACTTGCTTTGCAAATCACCTAGGCTCAAAATAATGGACATAATTGTTTTGGGGAAAGAAATAAATGAAATAAAATACAAAAATGAGTTGGACCTGTTGGGACAGAATATTTGGATTGCCCCAAAGTGGAAGGAGTGGTTTTTGAAAGGATTTACCACAAGAGGCATGGTAAAACCATGGGTGGTTTCAATATAAGAGAAGACCCAAAACTCCAAGGGTTTTCTCTTAAAAGAGATAAATAAATCCCAAAAATAAATTTGAGAAGGAGAGAATCAGAAGAAAGGTTTTTAATAACCAAACACCAGAGTTGAAGAAGTCATCAACAATGAAATCCTTTCCAAGGGAGAAGTTTTGAGACAGAGGTTTTTGGAAGAATTTAAATGACCTTCTTCAAATCCAACAAAGTTTTTGTTGAAAACCAAACAATTTTTTTTAGTGTCACATTCACCCCGGAAACACTAAGATGTATTTGGATTTGAAGGAAAGTTTCTGATGGACCGGAATGAAGAAGGATATTGCTGAGTATGTAGCAGTATGTGATGTATGTCAGAGAGTAAAGGCAGAGCATCAGAAGCCAGCAGGTTTGCTGCAGCCATTGCCGATACCCAAATGGAAGTGGGACAATCTTGGCATGGATTTTATCATGGGATTGCCAGAGACTCGTTCAGAATATGACTCGATATGGGTTGTAGTCGATCGCTTGATGAAGGTAGCTCATTTCATCCCAATAAAGACCACATATACCAGTGCAAATTTGGCAAAGACATACATGACCAGGATCATATGTCTACATGGAGTTCCGAGGACCATAGTATCAGACAGAGGAACCCAGTTCACCTCAAAGTTCTGGAATTAGTTGCACGAGACTTTGGGTACCAGGCTAGAGTTCAGTACTGCCTTTGATCCACAAATAGATGCATAGACCGAGAGAGTCAATCGGATTCTAGAGGACATGTTGAGAGCTTGTGCGCTAGATTATGGATCTAGTTGGGACGATAATTTGCTGTATGCAGAGTTCTCGTACAACAACAGTTATCAAGCTAGTTTGAAGATGGCCCCTTTTGAAGCCTTGTACGGAAGGAGATGCATGACACTGTTGTTGTGGGATGAAGTTGGAGATCGTCAGTTGTTTGGACCAGATTTGATTAAGGAGTCTGAAGAGAAGGTTAAGTTGATTCCCGATAGACTCAAGGTAGCCCAATCCAGGCAGAAGAGCTATGCGGATTCTAAACACAAGGAGACAGTTTATGAAGTCAGACATAGAGTATATCTTCGTGTTTCCCCACTTCGAGGAGTTAAGCGTTTTGGAGTTAAGGGAAAGTTAGCACCATGTTCTGTGGGACCATACAAAGTTTTGGAACGTATGGGAGAAGTTGCTTACAAGTTGGAATTGCCAGAAGGATTGTCAGGAGTTCATGATGTGTTTCACGTATCCAGGTTGAAGAAGTGCCACCCGGAGATGGCCGATATTCCTCTGAGATATACAGCGCTACTTGAAGCAATTCAGTTGGATAGCAATTTGACCTACGAGGAGAAACCAGTGAGGATTCTCGATTTTTCCAGCCGAGTCACATGCAAAGTTCAGTGGAGCCACCATACCAAGGATGAAGCAACCTGGGAGCGAGAGGAAGACCTACGGAAGGACCACCCACACCTATTTTCTAGCTAACTAGAATCTCGAGGGCGAGATTCATCTTAAGGGGGGTAGGTTTCTAACATCCCAAATTTCCAATTTGGAATGTTATACATAGATCATCATTGCATATCATATTTTATTGCATTTTTGGTTGATCCTAGAAATTCTAAGCAACTCAAGGACCCACGGAGAGAGTTGGGAATTTCGATATTTTCATATTTCTATTATCTCAAATTTTAAAAAGAGGATCGTTTCGTTTTAATTATTTTTCTCTCCGAATATTTCCAATATGAAAATAAAAGAGAGGGGATCAAATGACTTCTCCAAAATAAAGAAATAGGGGAGGAAAAATATTAAAATCAAATAAATATTTTATTTGTAGTTTTATTGCTATTTTTTTGAATTATGAAAAAATGTGTTTTCCAAAATTGATTTAGAGGGCCAAATAAATGTTCACTTTGTCCGCAATTTTATTAGAGGACCGTGAAAATTTATTTCAGGATTTTTGAAGTCTGTTTAGTATTTCTTTCGTTAGTTTTTGCGTCATGATTATTTTTTTTAAGAAAGGTTGCCGACCTAACCGCGCCGTGCCCGACTAGGACTCCAACCTGGCAGGCACTTATAAGGCCCGAGGCCACCTCGCTGCCAAACCCTAGCCGCCGCTTCGCTTGAATCTCAAGGCCACATCACCGAGCCGCCGCCGCCACTCGCCGCCGCCGCACTAGCGCCGGCAAGACGCATCATTGCCGCTTCCGCCGTCGCCGCTGGCCGCCGCCACCCGTCGCCGCCGAGTCGCTGTTACGCCGCCACCGACCCCGTCACGAGCCGCCACTGCCGCCGCCGACTTCGTCGCCGGAGCCGGCCGCCGCCACGTAGCCTGCCGTCGGTTTTCTTAAGAAAATCGATCGGGTTTTTTTAGAAACCCTAGATGCGTTTTTTAGTTTTAGTTCATTTTTTTGGTTTAGTTAAATAGTGGACGTTCTTCCATACGTTCGTTTTAACGAACTTTGTTTATCAGTTAGCCGCAAACAGAGAACGTTCATTCGTTAGCCTGTTTGTCAGTTTTTCTTTTTCCAAGGTTTTTCCACGATTATTTTTGATCTTGATTTCTGCCCTGATCTTCGTATTAGTTTATGTTTTCGCTCGTTTATCGGAATCTGGTGATTCAAGCGCCTAGATCTACGTCTCAAAGCCCTCTTTCCGTTTAACCAAATTGAACAAGATTTTGGTACAATAAAATTTAACTTTATTCCAGATTAGTAAATGGATCTTATTTCTTTCGTAGTTAAAGTTTCGTTGCTTCTGTTGTTTTGATTCTTTTTGCAAACCGGAGTTCTTAAGTTAAACTTTCTGGTTAGATCTTCTCTTATTTGAGTTTTACCTGTGCTTCTCGTTGAGTGCTCATTGTATGTTATGGTTTGTTTATGATAGAACACCCGGAGTGCGAAGCGTGCGACAACGAGTCCCTAGGTTTTGCAGACCATCAGCAAGGCAAGTAACACTTTGATCATATCCCTTTATTACCCACTTTTTATGCATTAGATCAATCCTCAATCATTGCATCGTTAGGATGTGAATAACATGTGGGTTTGGGAAGTAGATGATGAGGTAGAACCTATTGTCCTCTAATTATCAAACCTTTGGGAGTTCCCTCGACGTTATGCTCAGGATTGCTATGCTATGCTCGTAGACGTGGATTGGGTTTGAGTGTATCCATGACAGGATGTGAGTTTTGTTAATTAATGGTTAACTTAAGGTGGCTACTTAAATACACATCTGGGTGGATTGGTTGAGGCACCCTGGGAGTACCCAATGGTTGTCAGGGCACTTGGAGAATCCAGTGTTGTCCTAGGGAATCCCAGAGTACCCGTCGGATTACCCTATGGAATGCCACCCAGGCTCAAAGGGATCATAAGATTATTCATGCTAGAAACTTCCGTGTGCAGCCACTAGCCATTATGGGCTCTGGCATAGTTGAGTAAGTTGCATGAGCTCTTGAAGTGGTAGACTAGTAGATGTAGGGGATGTAGGTGGTACTGTCTACCCGGAGTAGAGAGTTAATGCTTCTGAAAGACTGTGTCTCGGTCATCCGTTTCTCAAACATCATGAAGTGTGATAAATTCAATGGAGGAGATCGAGTCTTGTGGGGAAAAGTGCGCAAACCTCTGTAGAGTGTACAAACTAACCATGGTTAGCCGTGTCCCCGGTTATGGACATCTTGAGTATCTGGATCTTGGATTATCATGTCGATCTCACCACTCTAAATTAATTTGATTGGGTTAATGATGATGTTTAGTTTTGATTGAGTTGGAGGAACCTTTTCAATGTTTAACAACCACCATGATAGTTAAATAAATTTTATTCCTTTGCTGTAAGTAAAAATTGGCTTTACGCAAAACTGTAACCATAGAGCTTTCCACCAGCCAAATGTGCATGTAGTTATAGCATTTATTCTTTTCATTATTCTATGCGTTACCTTGCCAGCATATCCCATGTGCTGACCCGTTTCGGGCTGCAACATATCATGTTGCAGACTTTTTAGACGACGAGTAAGGTGCCATAGGACGTTGTCGTTCACTCAGCTATGCCGTTGGAGTTGATGGACTCACTTTATCTTCCAAGCCTTCCGCTATTATCGTTTTTAGATGGCCTTAAGCCATATTATTGTAATAAGCTCTCTTTTGAGACATTCGATGTAATAAATGTGTGATTCCTATTCTGTTACAAATCCTCAAGTACTGTGCGTGTCACCATAACCGATCCAGGGATGACACTGATGCACAAAGACTAGAATGCTTGATGTCTGGTTGCTACAGTGGACGCGTCGCAAGATACAGTCGGAGTGCGGCATGCACGCGATGTGGCACAAGACCGGCAATACCTTGTCGGTGATGGTCTAGACCGGCAGACGGGCACGAAAAAGTTTCTGGTGCTGCACACCAACAAGAACTTCGACCAGCAGAGGACGAACTGGGTGATGGATCAGTACCACCTCGGGGGCCTGGAGCAAGAGAAGGAGTGGGAGCTGGTCCTCCTCATGATTTTCTACCAGACGAACACCAGGGCCAGGAGCAAAAATACTATACGTTAGTTTGGTATTGGTACTTGTACTACCTTGTCGTCCGCAAGTTCGTATTTTTGTTAACGATTTTTTGGTATGAACTTGTATTTGCTTCCAACCATCATGCTGAGGGTCGACGCGGATATAAAGCTGAATCATTTGTTTCGAAACGAATTTTCAGGCACCTGATTTTTATTTGATGGGTAGCATAAGCACCTGCCGTTCGAATTCCGAGTTCTCCAATTTTTTTTCAAAACAAGCGCATGCACTTATTATCACAATGAAAAAACAATATCCCTGCTGCATCCCGGTTATCAGTCTGTATTTGCAGAATTCTCTCGTTTATTGAGCACATATATTGTTTTTTCAGGTCGAGCAAGTTTCAACTGGGCTGTAGACTGCCCAGGCTTGGTTTTGTTTTTAACAGGCCCAACCCATGACGACAACGGGGCACAAAGATCCAGCAGGTATCTACTGGCCTCTAGCCCGCCATCGTTAGTTATATTTTGTCTTTCAACATCCGCAGGTAGTTTTTTACTGAATCAAACACACAGCCCAGTTCCATTTTCCTCTTGAAACGCATGTCCTACATCCGTTTTCTAATCTCTACCTATAGTTTTACTAGTTCATATACACGTATCATTATAATGAAAATACATAAAATTCCCTTTTCATATTTACATCCTTATTTTTGTTTGTTGTTTCCCCTCCTAGCGCTGATATTTTTACCACTGGTTTTCCCTTAAACCAACTCAATTGTCCTATGTCTTATTTGCTTACAAAAACAAAAAGATTTTTTTGGCAAATAAATAATTCTTAAAAAATGTTTATCATTTTGGGATTACAATAGTTCGGACTCCACCAAAATATGCAAAATAAGGTTGAACTTTTTGACCGTGGTCCTAGGCATAAAATGGGTTGTAATAAATTACTTAAGAATTAGCAAATGGGCTGCAAATTATTGAAAAATAGAAAATGGGCTCTATGTTGTCTGCCACAAATTTGGAGGTTGTCTTGTGAGCCTACTAAGTTCATACATACATAAGGTTTCTAAAAAAAGAAACTTAGTCAACAATCAACTCTACCAGCGTCAGACCATTACATGTCAATCTAACGGCAATCTTGCTTCTTCAGTATGTGATCTTCCTGCCCCAGCCGCCCAAACCAGGACCGTTGGAATCGCCTCCTCCCGCCTCCCGTGGATGGCTGTGCTACCGAGCAGACCTCATGGCCCCATCGTACTCGCGTCCCTGGCATGTCTATCCCTCTACTCACCCACACCTCCTATTATTTTCCATTGACGACAGCCGAACCAGTCAACCCTCGTACTCTCCATCGCGTGGGCAGCCACTGTCATGTCTTGCCCGCCTCCATGTCATTCCCTTCGTAGGCCTCACCGTCGTCCACCACCCTGGTGCTCTCGGCGTGGCGTGGTCAACATGATCAACGAACGACATCCATCGAAAGTGGACTGTACATGGAGAGGCTGACAGCTCGGTCCACGGCTGCACACAAGGAAATGCCTCCTTATTACGCCCAAATTAATGATTCCTTCGGCTGACATCTGGGACCTGCCAGAAGGGCCTCTGTAATTCGCAAAAAATGTTCCCTCCACTGACAGGTCGGACCACCAACTATATCTTCGCACGCAATGACGTGCCTTCTTATTGCGCACAAAAAATGAATATCCCTTGCCAGCTGGGACCCACCATAGTGGGAGGCTGACTTGTGGGCCTACTAAGTTGACAGGGATGGAGGGCTTTGTAAACTTAGTAAATATATGAACGATTCTAGCTCCAGTGACCGTACGATGTCCATCCAATGGCCGTAGTGCTTCTTCAACCTCTGTTCTTCTTGCTCCAGCCGCCCAAAGCAGCGCCGGTCGTGCCGCCTGCTCCTGCCTCCCGTGGCCAGCTGTGCTGCCGCGGATCCCTCACCGCCCCCTACTACTCCCACCGCTGGCCAGGCCATCCCTCCACTCACCCGCACCACCTGTTATTCTGCGGCGACGACAGCCTCACACCGCAGCGGAACCAGTGAACCCTCATACTCTTCTCCGCGTGGCATCCACTACGGCGTCTTCCCCGGCTCCGCATCGTCCCCTTCTTAGGCCTCGTTGTCGTCCACCGCTGTAGTGCTCTCGGCATGGCGAAGTCAATGTGGTCAACGACCGACTTCCATCAAATAGTACTATACGTGGGAAGGCTGACAGCTGGCTCCACGGCAGCCTCAATGAAGTGCCTCCTTATTACACAAAAAATTATTATTCCTCCACCTGACAGCAGGGACCCATCGGACGGTCCACCGTATTTCATGAAAAAAATGTTTCCCCCTGACTGCTGGGACCCACCGGACGGGCCACCGTATTTCACGAAAAAAACATTTCCCCCGCTGTCAGGTCGGACCCACCGGAAGTGCCTCCTTATTACGCACAAAAAAATGAATACTCCCCCTGTTAGCTGGGACCCACCTTGGTTGGAGGCTAACTTGTGGGCCTACTAAGTTTACTGGGACGGAGGGCTTTGTCAACTTAGTCAATATGAATGATTCTAGCTCCAGTGACCGTACGATGTCCATCCAACGGCCGTAGTGCTTCTTCAACCTCTGGTCTTGTTGCTCCAGCCACCCAAACCAGCACCGGTCGTGCCACATGCTCCCGCCTCCCTTGGCCGGCTGTGCTGCCGCGGAGGCCTCACCGCCCCTACTATTCCCACCGCTGGCCAGGCCCTGCAGCGATGGCAGCCTCACACTAGAGCCGAACCAGTGAACCCTCGTACTTGTCTCCGCACGGGCTTCCACTGTCGCATCTTCCCTGGTTCCGCGTCGTGCCCTTCCTAAGCCTCGCTGTCGTCCACTGCCCTAGTGCTCTCGGCGTGGCGTGGTCAACGTGGTCGAGGAACAACTACCATCGGAAGAGTACTGTACGTGGAGAGGCTGATAGCTGGGTCCACAGCAGCAGCAAGGAAGTGCCTCCTTATTACGCGCAAAATAATTATTCCTCCACCTGATAGCAGGGACCCACCAGACGGGCCACCGTATTTCACGAAAAAAGGCTACCCCCTGTCTGCTGGGACCCACTAGCTACATCTTCGCATGCAAGGAAGTGCGTCCGGGCAAAAAAATGATTCGCCCCCCTGACTGCTGGGACCCACCACTACAAAAAAAATACACTTCCGTGATGATACATGTTTGTCACAGTAGATCGCGTTTTTTGTCATGCATGTACACCCATGACGATTTTATGATAAAATCAAGATAGTCATACATGTGCTGTCGTAGAAGTGTTCCATGACATTACCAAAATTATCATCACGGAAGTGTCCACTTCCATGACGATAAATCGCGGCGTCACGAAGTGCTTTTCGTCAAGGGTGACCGAGACGTGGCATCCACCATAACGGAACGCCGTTAAGCTATCGGGTCGGGTTTTGGATCTGATAACCCGTTAACAGCCCCGACCAATGGGGATTTTCCACGTGTAAAATCATCATTGGCTGGAGGAAGCACGTGTCGGCTCATCGTTGGGACAGATGTCATCCACTCATTGGACAAAAGGTGCCTATGATACGTCGACAAGTGGCACGGCCCAAATGAAGCCCATTACTATGAAAAGGCCGGCCCGTTAGACTTGGTCAAAAGGTGGCGGGCCGGCCCATGGAAAGCCTGTTAACGACCTGTTCGCATATAGCCCATTTACAGCCCGCTAACCCACGTCCCGTTACGCCCTGTCCGAATTAGGTCCACCAGTGGCATCTGGGCCATCCAATATGATTCCAGCCCGTTTTCACTTCTGGCCCATTTATGGCCCATGACATCTTTCGGCCCATATGAGGCCCTTTGTAACTGTTGGCCTATTAACCGCCCCTGATGAATCTGGCCTGCAATGAACAGTGTATCACTTTACACCCATTAACGGCCCGTGGTGAAACTGGCACGTAAAGAACATTGTATCACCTTAAACCCATTAACGGCGCGTTATTCTGTTGGGCCGTTGCCAGCCCATGTTATCTTTCGGCCTTCTCAGAGCCCATTTATTCTTGGGCTCATTTCCAGCATCCATTTACTTACGCCCGTTACTGTCATTTTCTGCTTGTGGGCCAAATTCAGCCCGTGGTTACAATCGGCCCGTTTGTTCTCCGTTAATACGTTGGGCCGTTTTCATAGCGTCATCAAATACAGCCTATTAACGATGGCCTGTTATGGTCGGCCCATGAACGGATGATTCCAACTCTAGCCCGTTTATGGCCATAATGCGGTCTGTTTGGCCCATGTTTGGCTAATCGATCATACGGCCCGTATAAGGCCCATTGATGGTACGACCAACAGAAGGCCCATTGTTTCTACGGCACGTTGAAGGCCCATTGTTTTTACGGCCCGTATAAGGCCCACTGTTTCTACGGCTAGTAGGAGGCCCTGTGTCACTACAGTAAATATTAGCCCATGGTTATTGTGGCCTAGTTTTAAAAAATAGGTTATTGCAGCCAGTAGCAAACCGAGGAAAAAGAACTGCAATGACTACAAGCAAACAAATAAACAAGACAACAAGGAAATAAATAAGCAAGCAACTAACGCTAGGCTATCACGGCTATTACACATATTACATCCACTGGGCATCAAAGTTGGCCACCAGTGCAAATATAGGGAACAAAGCAGCACATCATATACACTAGTTGTCAAAGTTGGCGACCAACACAAATAAACGCCGCAGCAAAACAAATCTAGAATTGAAACCACTTCAGAAGATCTCAAGAAAAAATATCCTGGGTACCCATAATGCTGGCAAGATTCTTAGCAAGTTTATTAATTTTCTCTTGTTTGGCGCTTAAATCCTCCAGCGTTTGTTGTTGCACCAGGAAATATGCATTTGAATTCTGCAGGGACTTCCTCAGTCCTTTAGCTTCCTGTCGCAGCACATCTGATCGATGTCTTTCAACTTGAAGTTGAGACTCAAGAAGACGAACTGATTCAGGCGGCGAGTTCGAAGAGCTTGTGCCAAAGAGTGGCCAAGATGCTTCGAACACTACATCAAGACATGACTTTTGGGTTCTCTCACTGTCGTCAAGATAGTTTTTATCAACATTCTTGGAGACCAACAGGGATGTCCCACTATCTTGAACCTTATCTGCATTACTTTGTTTACCATTGGATAACGCGGTACTGTTCTCCAATATTTTGTCCGCATTCTAAAAGAGAAACAAGCAGACACATCACATGTTTACCATGTTGTATATGAAACTCATTTTGGTAAATGAGTTCATTAGTAAAGTGGACAGGATAACAGCATGAAACAAACATAAATCTATGTTCCATGGTCCGTTTATGGTCTATATCATTCTAGTTTTTTTTGCCAAATCAAGATAGAGACACAGTTCAAATAATATTTGTTCAAGACAAAGCAGAATAGACAGAATGTAAGTGTGGGTAACTATAGAGCAATAACAACACTTGTAATGTGCATGACATGAGAACATAACTATTTATTCAATTGAAACTGAAATCAACATAGAGCAGGTTACAACAGCAAACCAGTTAAAGAAACAGGTTTAAAACATACGTGTTGCGCCATTGGAGTTTCAATTCCATCCTTCAAATTTGAAAATAGTTGGTATGAGTAAATACAGTAATGCAAGAGCAAAGGATTATGAACCATAGCTATAGAACCTGACCTGAGAACAAATATTCTTCTCCTTTAAGGGTTGAGTTGGGATTCGGAGTGGTGGTCCTCCTGCTTTGGGCACTGCAGTTCCCTTACTAACTACTCATGTTTGGGTGCTCTATGGTGGAGACGGTGCTGTGTCAACTGGAACTGGGTTACTATCTGCCGGGGTTGGGGTTAGAAGGGGTGCAGCTGGTTCTCTGTCCAACTGGGTAGGGGTATAATCTATGAGAGTCTGGGTTATGTGTGGTGGATCTGGTCCTTGGGCAAGTAAAACCGTGGTTCTATCTGCATCAACTGGTAGCACTATCTTTTCTGAACACCGTGTTGTTACTCCCTTAGATACTGGCATCACGCTCTCCAATTCAAATGGTTGATAAACAAGAGAAGTAATTGTAAGTATATACATTGTATGATAGACGGGTACAAAAGAGGGCATGAAATAATTCATATAGGTCATAGTTCAAAAGAGGGTACCCAATTTCACATATATGATGGCTAACTAAACATGATAGCATGACACAATTTCACACTATGATGGCTAACTAAAAAAGATGGAAAGACATAGTTCAAAATATGAGACTATGTAAACAGGATGACATGACATAACTATATAATGTGTTTATTACATAGGTTGGCATGCCATAATTCACATACATTCACGGATAGAATGCAATAATTCAAAATATGATGACTGTAAAAACTAAACGGGATGAGATGATATAACTATATGATGTCTTTATTAAATGGGTTACCATGCCATAATTCAGATAGATGATGTGTATGTACTATGTAAACATGATGGCATGATATAATTCAAATATATGATTTATATAGTAAGCAAGTAAGCAGATGGCAATCCATATATGATGTAAAAACTAAGCAATGCAAGACAACATGCATGACATGGGTAATATAACCCTGCCAAGTTTGAGCATAGACCTCAGGGGGGAAATAGGAATGGTCATCAGTCTCTGAATCCTCCTCTGAGGAGCTCTTTGTAACCAAAGAAGATGTCTGCTTCAAGAGGGTAGCATTGTCTGCTCTGAATACCTCGTTTTCACTCCAGATACTTCCATCACTGCTTCAAACGGCTGATGCACAGGAAGAGTAGTTGAATATACAAACGTTGTCGACAAATGGAACACGTAATACAAAAAAATAATAGCATGATATAATTCACATGCATGATGATTGGCTAAACAGCATGGCATTGCATAATTCACATATATAATGCGTTTGCAACAAGATAACATTGTATAATTCACATATATAATGTCTTGCAACAAGATGGCAATGCATAATTCACATATATGGTAATTAGACACTAAACATGTGGCATTCATACAAAGCATGTCTAAACTAATCAAATGACATAGCAATGCGAGAAACCATACGTACGATATGAGCAACATAACCCTGCCAAGTTAGAGCAAACACCTCGAGGGGGGGATAGGACTGGTCATCTGTCTCTGAATCCTCCTCCGAGGAGCTATCCGTAACCAGCGAGATACGTGCTTTGTCAGATAGCATAGTCCGCTCTAATGACCTTGTTTTCACTCCAGAATTTGCCATCACTGTGTAAAATGGCTGATGCACACGAAGAGCAGTGGAATGTACTAACATTGCTAGCAAATGTAATATGTAACGAAAAAAGGATGGCCTGATATAATCTACATATAAGATGACTGGCTAAACTGGATGGCATTGCAAAATTCACATATATGATGCCTGGCTAAACAAGATGGCGTTGCATAATTCACATAAACGATGAATAAACTAAACAGATGGCATTCTCACAAAGGATGTCTAAACTAAGAAGATGACATATTTGATGTATAAAGTAAGCAATGCAAGACACCATATGCATGATATAACCAACATCAGCATGCTTAGTTATAGAGAAGACCTCAGGGGGTAAATAGGAGTTGTCTTCTCCTTCTGAATGCCCCTCAGAACAGATATCTTCCTGTCGATTACAATCCGAAATGCGTAGAGGGGGCCTGCTTTTGCGCCTACCATGGAGCGACGTCTGCATGACATTTTATTGCCACACAAGGCTCGTCTCTTTTTCTCTACATGTTCAGTTCCATTGTTTACAATAACTGTCATGCATAGGAATAAAACATAGTGAGATTATGTAAGGAGTGCATACAGAAATCTAGAGTGATGGTAGCAAACTGTGGATAGACCCAAAACCAATAATAGCTGGCAGATAATGGCTTCAGTTAAAAAATACAGATAGTGGCTTCTTTACTGTTTGTTTCCCACCCAACATGAAACTCATAGTAGACACCGGAGATTAACCAGATAGTAGATAGATACTATTGATAGTGGCCCCGATATGTACCCCACAACCATTTAAAAACTCAAGTTTGACCATTACTTTGGAGCTGACTCAGAGTCTAATCGGTGAACATGACGATAAAGTAGCATGTAATATTAAGCGATGCATAACGTGGCGGAGACGAAAGAGTGCGACCTCTCTTGTGGACCCGTGTAGTCCTCGAGGTCATCTGCTCAGTTGATGATGGTAATGCAGTTTTCATGGCTGTCGGCAGTGGGGAAGAAGATCTGAGGTGGCGAAAGACAGTCTGGAGGCCAAATCCCTGTTGTGCTGGACCCTTCTGTCGTTGGAGCAGCTGAGCTAGGGTGGACGACGGCGCAACATGAACGGGACAAACCACACAATGTTTTCTTTCACAACTATCTTTAAGATAAGTAATTCTGTAAGGGCTAGTTTGAATTGGAGGATTCCAACAATGCAGGGATAGGAAATAGACATGAATAGGATAGGAATGCACGTGCAAAGCAAAGAATTGAAAAACACAGGATTTCTACCAATCTGGGTGTTTGATTCACAACAATTAGAAGATCACATAATGCAACGAAGCATGGTGAGATTAAGTCAAACCACAAGAAAATGTACGGTTATAATGCTATTATGCCACTATCTCTTAGTCTCGTGCTTCATGAATAGGAATTTGAAAAGGAGGACAAGTGAAAATTAAAATTCCTATGTTTTTTCTTTCAAGGAGACACTAAAGGAACAAATCCATGTGCTTAGTGGATAATATATAAAACATGTAGAGTAACAAAGAGATGCAACAAGTGTACAACCTCTTTGGTGAAGCCATGTCAATCTCAGCGTGATTGGGTTGGCCGGTGAGGATGCTCCAGCTAACTTTGCTGTCAGAGGAGGGGAAGAAGATCATAGGCATCTGGAGACGGAGCCCGAGGTACTGCTCCGCTGTGATGGAGGGTTTCGTCGTTGGAGCAGTTCCAGTGAGTTGTACGACGCCGAGGCTGAAGCAGGACAAGAGAGACAACAAACAACGTTAACCTGAGTGGAATTCTAATAGCATCTCCAATACATGACGTAAAATACATAACCACAAAGTGCTAGATGTAAAATACATCACCTGCTCATCTCGGAACTTAGCTGTCGAAACTGAATTTAACTGTCGAAACTAAACTTAACTGTCCAAGCTGAATTTTGCTGTCGAAACTGAATTTTGCTGTCGAAACTGAACACACTAGCAAGCTGAGCCTACACGTCGGTCGACTAACTTTTTCATCTCTGCTCAGTTGATTTTGCAGTCGTTGGATACGAAATCAAGGGCCTGCGGTTCATCTTCAACCTCCACCCCCGGAGCCGCCAGCCACCACTGGCCAAACAGCAGCCCGCCGCAGCCTGGCGGTGCCGCCCGCCGCCCAAAAACACTCCCCACCGCCCGGTCCGCCGCCAAGACCGCCATCCTCTAGCCCCTGCAAGCCGAAGCTTTTTTCTCCGGCGATCCCCACGCCACCGCCCGCCAATGCCCCGCCACCGCTGCCACCACCGCCCCACCCTGAACCCTAAGATAGATAGTGGGGTACCTCTCATGAGCCCCTCCCTCATTGTGGCTGGTTCTTCCTTCACCCTGAGCCCCCTCCCCACCCCCTGAAAACCGACTGACCTAAAAGTCAATTAAGTCGACCGAAGTGTAGCTAAATCGGAGCAGCATCGCAAGCAAGAGCAAGAGCGAGAGCAGCAACGCGAGCAAGAGCAATAGCAAGAGCAGACCAGGCAGGGGACCGAGAGCAAGAGCAGAGCAGCAACGCGAGCAAGAGCTAAAGCAGCAGCAGCTCCTACTGATGTGGATGTCGCCGCCGAGGGAGCGACACAATGGAGGAAGTGGCCGGTGACGCCGCCGTGGATGGAGCCGCGCCGTGTCTGCTCGGGACTGAGCGCCGGCAGCACCGTGAGATCGAATCAAGAAGAAAATGCGGCGATTAGTGTACAACCTCTTTGGTGGCACCGGTTAGGCCGCAACTTCATCCGAGGAAACGGTGATGATGATGCTCTTTCGGTGGTGCATGTGAAGATGGCGGTGTGGGAATGGAGGTGGCACGAAAGACGAGGGGAACGTTGGGGCAGCTCCTTGGAGGTGGAGGACGGGGTGGCTGAACCAGCGGGATGATGAGATTGACGACGGATCCTCATCCAGTACGGTGGATGAGGGACGTCAAGGTGTTGCTGTGGATGACGTCGTCGGGGAAGAGGCTCCGGCTGGGTGGCGGACGGAGCAGGGTGTGGGGTTTCATTGCGGGTTTTCGCGGCCTTGGTGTACGAAGTCACGACCGTTTTTTCAATAAAAATATTTATTGAACAACCGACCTATGAAATCCAGTATGAAGAAAATCCTCCATACCGGTAGACAAAACTTTGATACAATAAGCCAGTAGCATTAAAATATTACAGGGTCAAACTGTAGATGCCCAACCAATTATTACAAGCACGCCAATAATTATACATAATGGCGGATATGACACAATGGTGTGGGGTGGAAATACTACTGACTCGAGATATGAGTGATTGGTGGAATAACACAATGGGGGTGGATAATAAGACTACTACACTGGCGGCTCATCGAGCGTCGGGGTGAGGCTTGATGAATTTATTTGGGTAGCGGAAGCGGATATATCACAATGACTAATCCAGGGGTTGCACGAGACTGACTGGGATTCCTCTAGGCGTCGGACTCGCTAAAGAACTCTTCATCCATGAGATCGCCTTCGTCAGCATCTGGCCAAATCAACAAGCCACGTGAGTACTTTGAAAGTACTCGCAAGACAGTTCGGACAAAAGATATGACAAATGTATGCATGAATGCGACATGATTGATTTATAACAATGCTATCAAATCAGTAACATAAGTAAGTAAAAAGGGGATCGGCGGTAGTCCGCTCGAAAACCCAAAGAAAATAAACTCAAAACTGATCAGGTGTCTGAAGCGAGGCCTCGAAGGGTGAATAAATAAAACAAACATGCCACAGTCGGGCGCCTAAGTGACACCTCATAAAGGGCTTATATTGAAAGAAAATACATGCGTGCCACAGTCGGACGTCGTAGCGACATCACAGAACGGGCTTATAACAAAATTAAATAATAACACTGCCGCAGTCAGACGTCTGAGCGACATCACAGACGGGGCTTATAACAAAAGTAAATAATAACAATGCCGCAGTCGGACATCTGAGCGACATCACAGAAAGGGCTTATAACAAAAGTAAATAATAACAATGCCGCAGTCGGACGTCAGAGCGACATCACAGAAAGGGCTTATAATTCATTTTTCATAACTGACAAGAAAAGGTGCTCACGGAAAATATTCCTCATAAGACAATAAGTGGGTTAGTCCATTCACAGGGAATAAATATTTAACACTCATATGGTTCTCAGGAGTTCCTGTCACCGAGACTGATATTTGACAAGATAGGGTGAACACGGTATTCAGACATGGATAAGATGAATTCAACAATTTTGACTCTGCAGAGTGTGTACCAAAATTGTCCACAGCCAACGGATTTCCGTAGTCACGAAGGACTAGTTCCGTTTACGGTATTTCGGAGGAAACACAGCTAACCAGTACACACCCATCATACCTCACGTTGCCAGGAATCACCCTAGACAACGTTCAAGAAAAACTTTGAGACGGGGAGATCACAATCTCGAATAGCATGAGATCAAATTTATTTACGCGCGCTCTAAGGGGTGCCCCCCTCTCGGTCCCAACCGGAAACACCCATGCCCCCTGACCGGATGAAATGCTTTAATCCAGGGCCATGGAACCCTCATCCCGGCCTCTCGATTTGGTGGGTACCAGGAAGTGGTTTGTGAATTACTAAGCCGTATCCCTTGCGGGAAACAGGTGGTAGTACGAAGGGGAGACGGACGGGAATTTGACTGATCTATGTTGACACTGGGTCAACGATCTGGCATAAGCCTGGCATGCTACAACACTGCCATCTTACCCATACTCATGCCAACTCATGGCCATGCAACATGTTTCCAACAACTCATGGATTTTCCGAAACTCACTTGCCTCAACTCTTACGAGACAACTCTCATCGAGATGCTCATGAACGTGCCATGATACAAAAATAATGCAAACATGCCCAAACACTCATCATATCCAAAGTTCAAACATTGCTTGCCTGGTTCGGAGTAGTCGGGGTCTAGCTCGGTGAAGTTCGCGGTTCCGTCACCTCCTTCGGTATCTACGGTACAAAAAACACACGCGCTAACGTAAATACCGTGGGGTACAGAAAAGTAATCCAACTATTTTTCGAATAAACATCATAAAAAACTAGACAAAATTTTGAAGAGGACAGAAAAAGAATCACTCAAAAATTCCTTTCTGTTAAAAGGTTATAAGGGTTTTGGTCCAAGGAACCATCTGTAATGAAATAGAAAACCCTCAGGGGCCTAAGCAGAGAAGTGCAGAAAAACGGTTCACAGTAGAAAGCGTATTTACCAAAGTACGCTTTCAGAAAACGATTCAAAAAAAAACAATAGAGAGGTTGACGGGCAGGTCCCACCCGTCAGGTTTAAATATTTGAAAGAGGCGGCAGAGCACGACGGTGCCCGAGAGCCGCGGTGGTCGCCGGCGGCGATCCACGATGAGGTAGGGAGATCGAAGAGTACCTCCATGCTCGGGGTGCCATTCCGCGTCTTTGGTGGTGGTGGTGGTCGCCGGCGAGTACCACATCGACGGCGACGCTTGCTCCGGCGGACGGCGGTTCGGGTGGTCGTGGGCCTCGTCGGAGAGCGCTGCGGAGGTCAAATTGAGGTGGGGTTAGCCTCCTAGTGGTGCCACGAGGCTACGGGCAGGAGTAGGGCGGTGGAGGAGTTCTCACCCACGAGAACTGTCGTGGACTTGTCACGGCAGATGTCCTCATGAAAGGACTTAGTCGTAGGGCCATCGTACGGGTTTACCTAGAGAGGTTAAAGCGGACACAAGACACGGGAATTATACTGGTTCGGCTCCTTCAATGAAGGTAAAACCTACGCCCAGTTGTGATGTGATTGATATGGTTTGGCGACTAGGGAGCAATAGCTTTGCCTTAGCCTCGAAATCTCTGTCCCTAACTTCGCCGCCGGGTCGTCCCCTTATACACACGGATGGACGCCTTGGCTGGTTTACAGAGTCCCAATCCGGCTCATACAAGAGTCCGCTTGATCTCTCCTTTCTTGTCTTACAACCCAAGTTACAATACTAAGGCGGTTTACATAAATGGACCTTAAGTCGCCTCTGGGCTCCGGGCCTCCTTCGTGGCCTGGATCATGGTCGAGGGTAAACCGGCCCCTCCGTATGGTTCACACTCGTATTTGTGTCCCCAACATTAGGCCCCAGATTGACCTGAACCGGTTCAAGTCAATTTTCAACACCTTCAGGAACCTCTTTGATCTCCTTTCATATTTTGTAAACCGCCATCCGCTTGAACCGCCGTGACGTCATCCTCCGATTTCCATGTCAGAGCACCTTGACGTCATCTTTAATAAAGAAATCCAAACAGTAAGATTCCCTTCATTTAATGCTATCCGAAATCGAGGCGTCACGCACCGCTCCACCGCTTTTGACTCCTTGATTCTCGCGCCCGTTGATTGCTCCGGTCCCTTATAAATAGACCGGTCGCCTTTCTCTTCTTCTTCCGCTCTTCTTCTTCCTCGCGACGCTCTAGCCCTGAAGCTCCACCGTCGCGCTGACCTTCGAAACGGCGGCTTGTCATTGGGCGTACATCAACCTGGCGACCGTATCGAGTTTTTGGCGCTCCTCCGCGGTTTCCGCTCGTCGTAAGAGTTCCTCTCAAGCCCTAGATCCCATCTGTAGATCATGTTCATCGCGCAGTTCATATCAGTTTCCTCTCACTTGCTCCGCCATGGCCGTACACCTCAGCCATACCGTGCATACTGCATCGTATAAGTGATCGCTCCGCCGTTCCTTGAACTCTTTATGCACCCTTCCTTTTGTTCGGATCCTCGAGTTTAGAATATCTGAACCCTCCTGCTCTTTATGAAGGTTTGCATAGGTCGTAAAGTTTTTCTTACTAGAGCTTCGGTAGATCCTGATTACCTCCATTCATATGTGAAAACTGTTTCTGTCCATACTTAGTACACTTTCCAACTCTGCCTTTTCCGGCGGTTTAACTTTCGACAGCTAATCCGTCACTCCATTAGTCCTCAGTCAAACCGGAACGGGAAGCCGGATGCTGAATCACCGGTTTAATAATGTATGATATGCCTGAACCGTTTAATGGTAAACCGTCTCTTCCTTTCTTTCGCAGCTTAGTCGTCCGGAATGGCTCCTCAATTTGCTGCTTGCAACAGGGTCCGTCCAAAATCACCGAGACGCAGCTCAACGGCTACGCTACCACCGGGCGGTTTGGCTCCAAAAGACGTCCTCCATTGGCGTGTTCCGGAGGGCGAAGTTTCTCCCGAATCATGAGCGGGGAAGTAATCGTGTTTATGCAGCACCTAGACCGGGGTTACGCCTACCTGGTTCAAAGTTTTTCCGGACGTCCTTGCTAGTTTGCAACTCCATCCGCAGGATATCGGTCCGAATTCCGCTTTCAAACATATGCAACTTTCAAGTCTTCGTGAAGTCTATCTTCAAGAAGAACCGTCTGTGGAATTGTTCCGGATTTTTCATTTGAACCGTCGCACAGAATTTTCTCGATGGTCCCAACACGGAGCTGGGCGGCGTTTCAATTCGTAAGAGGAAGGAAGCCGATTTCCCTCACGCCAAGCACCACAGCCATCCAAAGGATTGGAACCAAACTTGGTTCTACTGCCGTAACACCGCTACCGCCAATGAAAACCCCTTGCCGGGTTACCGTCCTCACCGCTCAAAGAACCATCATCCATCGCCCTCACGCTTAACCGCGGAACGGAAAAACTTCGCGCCACAAATAATCAAGCTCCGGGCTCTAATGGCCAATGGCTTAACCGGCGTGGATCTTGTGCGTTGCTGGGTCTCTTGGGGCGTGTTGCCACTGAGCCGCCGGCCCGGATTGATGCACGAGTACACCGGCAGCCTCAAGGATCCTCAAAGGCGTCACGAGCTACCCATAACCGAACAGGAGACCACCGAGATCGTCAAGAAGATGCTCGATGAGCCAATCTCCATCTGCAGCCTCACCGGGTTGGCTCCATTTTGTGCCGCCAACAAACCGCCTGCGGTAAGCTCTTCTTCTTGTCTTTTCAGGCTCGCAATATCTGTTGACATATGCTAATGCTTATCGCTTCCCGTGCTGAAAGCTCCTTCCGGAAACGCACTGCACCGATCCGCGCCACGTGCAAAATCCAAGGCCACTAAGAGAACTGGCAAGAAAAACCACCGAGTCCTCTGAATCACGGAGGACGAAGAATCGGGCCGAGGTAAAATTTTGACATTTACAAGGAGCCGCCATAAACCGGCCTTCCGCTTTGTATTTCTTCTTGCATATGCTTGGCCTCTTTACCTTCTTTTTACCGACACTTTTCTTCCTGTGATGATGCTGAAGCTACCATGCCAATCCTGTTGAGGTAATCCTTCTTTCTTCCGAATCTGAGCTTGCGCTGTTAAGAGAATTCGTCGCCGTCCGGAAAGTGAAAAAATACCATTCCTGTGCTTATTTGAATCCAAATCTTTTCTTGAAGACACAAGAGACTGAAGAGCGCATACAACCCGCACGATGGTCAACAAAGTTACCTCAGCCGGTTTACCAGACACCCCAATCCGGAAGCGTCGCCCGAGAGGTGACTTGCTCTCTGAAAAGCGTTATCCCTTAAAAAGGTTTCTTCCGATGTTCTCTCAATCCGTCTCGACTCAATTATCAGGCCTCTTCCAACTCGTCTGGCGGTTCATCCACCACACAGCTGCCTCCGCTGAACATCGCCGCAGGGTACGTAATTACTGTCTGTCAATTCGATTCCCTATTAATTTGGTCAATTTGTCTTGATCCCGCTCTGAACATTGCAGCACCAAGGCTCGTTTGAGCAAGAAAGCGAAAACTCTTGATCCTACTCCGGATGGTGATCCGGAAAACCCCGTAACAGCCACATGAAAATCCTGAAGCCGCCAAGGAAAGCTCCGGCGAGTTGTACAAGGATGATATCCGCCGACCCGCCGAAGCTGAACCGGAGGTCCAAGTGGAAACCTCACAGCCTGCTCCACCAAACCCGGCCCACCGAGCGGATCGTGACCATTGAACCGCCGAGCCAAAGCAAGACGACATCAAGCCCAAACAAGACCGCTGAAAATGACGATGTTCTTGTGACAGTAATCGCTACACCGCTCCTAGCCAACCGGTCGCTTTAGCCAAGCATAGCATCAAAGAAAGTTCCACTACTATCGGCAAAGACAAGGGAAGACCGATATGTCTGCTACGACAATTTCTCCGCCTAAGAACTTCATTCCGGCTTGAACCGGCTTTACACAAGCCGTGACCTTGAAGCCGGTCTAGTAAATCGCATGAAGGACCGCTATGAGGTAATAATTTGACCTTTCTCATCTTTTCACCGCATAGTAGCCCTCAAGGGTCGGTTTAATTTTGCAAAGTTAAACCGGGACTTAAGTTGCATCTCCTTAGCGAATTTAGATCAACTAGCCATTAGCCCCCAAGTGCCAAGTTGAATACTTGTATTAAGCTTGGGACTTGTATAATGAAACCACTAATATGCTTTATTTGTCATCAGAATGAAATACGCCAAAGCTGTGCAACTCAAGGACCTCCAAACCAATCTGAAACCCAAATAGCGTAAGCCGCCAAGACCAAGGATGAGCTAAAGACCGCCTACGACCACCATGGAACAGCTGAAGGAGTGGTACAAATCCGGCGGTCAATCGGGACACCGAAAAGCCGGTTTAATAAAACGGGCGGAGGAAGCGGAGGCAGCCCTTAAACCGGTGGATGAAGAGCTTATCGACTCAAACGCCAAGTGCATGCCATGACCTCTGCCGTCTTTGGTAAGTAAATTTATACTGAATATGCTTGTGCTAACGCTTCCGCCGGTTTAACTTGGGCTGTCTAAATCTGGTGCAGGCAAGCGTATTGCTCATCTGGGTTCTGACGTGCGAAAAAAGCTCAAGGCTTCATACACCCTGATTGAACAGCTTTATACCGGCGCCCAGCGGGCCATATGCGCCACTTCATACGACAACACGGCGCCGTCCCTCGATCGAGAGATGCTTTGGACCGCTGTCCATGATTCCGGACAGCTTGAAGAGATGAAGCGATCCGCAGCTCGGCCGGGCGCCCGCTGGCTCGACTCGTGCCAAGGCATGGATAGCGGATCTTGATCCGCCGACATAGCTAAAGGTTTTCCAGCGCTCAAGAGAACGGCGAAGCCTTCGACAACGATGCCTCAAACGGATTACAAAGGAAATGCGTCACCGGGCGAGTCAACCGGCCAAGCCAATCTGGAAGTTCACCGATCTTTTTATGACGCAAACAACAAACGGGTGGATTTTGTCATCCCGGAAGTGCAGAGCTGATTCCTCCAATCCGTAAGCACACTTACGCCCGACGCTGATCCGGCTGAGCTGATAAGTGAAGAAGCTGTCTTTCGTGCCTTAACCCGGATTGACTGGTCTACCAATGACTTCCGGCTTTGGGTGAAGAAGAAGAGGAAGCTGAACCGACGCCAGCGCCGTGCCTCCACCTCGCGCCAACACGGGAAGCAGGCGTAATCCGCCAAGCCGGGCGACATATTCACATTTTCAAGGCATAACTTTGCGTGAAACGCCGGGCCTCAAAAAGGCTTTGTAATAGGATAGCAAGTGTCTTTCTTTGAACAATGCGGTATAATCGCAATCTGTAAACTTTTGCATGACAAGACGGGACCCGTTGCCTTCGTAGTAAATCCTGCAACATATTTTGCTGCAATCACAAGTTCTTAAACCGCCTTGGCGGTTGACGCCGCTAGCCAAACTGATACCGATATATTGATATGATATAATACCGAGGTATATGATCAAAGCTATGTGATACGAACATACCTGCCAGTATTAAGCACACAGTTGGCTTTAATCAAACGCGAAGTGAAAGCCTTCTGCGTATAAAACCGATTTACCGTGTAAATCGTGTCGGGCATGATAAGCCCCCTGTTACTCCATAATGGGATGTTAACAGCAAAATCAAACCGGAACAAAAAAAATCGCCAACTTTTAAAAAAGGTATTGAATGCGGAACATAAATCCGGTTTAAAGAATTTTGTCGGTTTAAGAAGGCCAACAAAAACCAAATGGCAGGCCTAAAGACCCCATGGAAGCAAAATCAATGAGGAAAATCACTTTGCAAGGAAAGGCTGCACTGAGCCGGATCAGATGGCGTTACCATGGTCGGACATGACCAAGCCCCCTATACGGTGTAGCGGTGGTTCAAGTCAGCCAGGCCCCCAACTGAACTCGTGGCATGACGCCGATCAAATGGCATTGCGATGGTCTGGGTTCGACCAAAGCCCCTAAGTGATTCTATGGCCTTAGGCCGACCAAGAGGTGTGGATCGGTTCAGACGTGACCATGCCCCCAAATGATCTGGTGGCTTTCGCCTGCCAAGAGGTGTTGCATTGGTTCGGACACGACCAAGCCCCCAAATGACAAAAATTTCTAACAACAAGGCCAAGGGTTAAACCGGAGGCCGCTTTACGACATCATCTCCATGTACCCAAACCGGTCCTTTTGTATAGAACAGATGCCCCGCTTTAGCCGAGGATCCGGTTTATTGCTTTTATTCATAATATATACATCGTCTTGATATGTACATAAGTGGAGCCAAGTCGTCTTGATGGTGAACTGTTTGGACGAATCGCCGGGCATAAAATCAACAAGCTTCGTCTCAGCCGCCGATTTGAACTTCAAGTCCGGATCATGCTCTGTAGTTGGTTTCTTCAAAGGGGTCATATCTGCCGGATCAACATTATCTTTATAATACTTTAACTCTTCCGTGGCACAAACCGACTCACGTAAGCCGCATCACCTTCCTCGCACTCTAGAGCGATCCGCGGCTCCCATGAACCGTTATCGTTCCTTTGTGACCCGGCATCTTCAGCTGTAAATAAACATAACAGGGCCGTGCCATAAATTTAGCATAAGCCGGCCGCCCAAAGAGGGCGTGGTAAGGGCTTTGAATCTTTACCACCTCAAACGTCAACGTTTCTGTTCTGGAGTCATGTTCGTCCCCAAAGGTCACCTCCAGAACAATCTTACCGACCGGCACGCTGACTTACTGTGTACCACTCCGTGGAACACCGCGGCCGGACGGCCTAAGATGCCTATCATTAACCCCATACGCCGGAAAGTCTCGTAGTACGTGATGTTGATGCTGCTTCCTCCATCCATAAGAACCTTGGTAAACTTGTACCCTCCTACCGGGGTGCCACCACCAATAATCGACCGGATTGTAAACCCGGGAGGATGATCCTCTGCTCCACACAATCGGCTGCTCGGACCAGCGAGGTAATGCGGCGCCGCCGGTTCAACCACACCGACCGCCCGCCTCGAGTTTTCGGTCCCGTCGGTCCAAACTGGTGGTAAAGACGTGGTACTGCCCCCATTCAACCGCTTTGGGTTGCTCGATAACCCGACCGCTGCCGCTTGATTGTAGCCCCCTTAGTTACATTGTTCGATTACTCGATTATTACGATTGGCTTGCCCGCCCGGATTACCACCGAATCCCGGGCCGGAATTTCCTCCATCGTAACCCGGAGCGGATCCGGAACCGCCGCCGGTCCCTTGATCATACCGGAAAGAGTTGGAATTTTTAAACTCCTGCATAATATAACAATCCTTCCAAAGGTGGTTCGCGGTACCTCCTTCGTCCCATGCTTCGGACAAGGTTGATTTAATATGAAGTTCAAACGATCCGGATTATGACCGCCCGGTTTGATCGCCTGCCCTAGCGCCGCTGACCCTTATCCTGCGCATTGGTGTTGGCTACGAAACCCGTGTTGCCGTTAAACTGCGTTTGTTCCCTCCATTGCCTGCCGAATGGTGCTGCTGGACCCTGGAGCTGCCGTTCTGTTTTCCCTTCCCCACTTCATCATTATCAGATTCGGGATCCTTGGTACTATCAGAATCAGCGTATTTTACCAACACGCCCATTAGAGTGCCCATGTCATGGCAAAAACGCTTCATGCGACCCAGCTTCAATTTCAATGGCTCGAACCGGCAATTGGCTTCCAAGGTCAAGATCGCGGAATCAGGGTTGATCCGGTCTGAAGAATGTAAAACTTCCGAAACGCGGCGCACCCAATGGGTTGTAGACTCTCCCTCCGCCTGGACACAAGCTGCCAGATCCACCACCGACATGGGCTGCTTACAGGTGTCTTTGAAATTTTGGATGAACCGGGTCCGCAATCGGGCCCACGAGTTGATGGAGTTGGGCGGTAAGTTTTTAACCAAGTCCGGCCGTACCTTCCAACATCATTGTGAAGTACTTCGCACATGCGGCTTCATCCACGCCCAGCATCTCCATGGCCATCTCGTAGCTTTCTATCCACGCCCGGAGCCAAGTCGGCGGTATAATTCGGCACCTGCGTGGCCCCTTGAAGTCCTTGGGCAATCGTGACGTTGCGCAAAGCGGGACAAGGCAAGGCACCCCCAAAGAGCCGGACGTGACCCCTGGTTCAAGGGGTCGGTTGAACTGCGCGGCGGATGATCCTCCGCTTGTGCTATTAACTCGGCCTCCCTCGCGTTCTCGGGCGCGGTCCACTACCACTTGAGCATCTTCAAAGCCGCCGCCGGATTGTTGCCGCGAGGCGGACCACGCCGCGCATTGCTCGACACGGCCGGTTCATCGACGCTGCCGGCTGTAGCTCCGGCTCGGGCGGGGTGGAGTGGATCCGATCTCGATCGCATTTAATACGCTTCTTGCCGAGCCAAGGCCGCCCCGAGGAGCTCCTTAACCCGGCGTGTCTCCACCGCTGCGGTGAATCGCCTTCAATTGGAATCGCCTCCAACCGTGCCGCGGCTGCCACGAGGTTATCCATCGGGTTGGAGTAGTGACCCGGAGGTGTCTGCACGGTCTGGGGCGCAGCGGTTTGATGGCGAGGTAGATCTATCATACGGGGCTGAACCGGTGCGGCTGTCCCAGGTGCTTCCGGCCGGCTTACCAATGGCGGCGGATTACTGGTCCCTGCCCCTGGGGTATTGAAAAGCTCCCTTCCCTCGAAAACAGAAGGTAAACGGACCTGTACTTCCTCTTCATGACTTCTCGTGACGCGCTGGTCGGCTGAGCCTATAAGCTGCGCATCCAAAGCGGCCCGTTCGCTGCCATCCTTTCGCCCGCTGCTGCCAGTCCGCTTTAGCATTAGTGATCTGTTCCCTCACCTTTGCAATCTCCGCGTTGTGCAGGTCCTGATCCGGCGGATTAGCTTCCGCCAAGAGCACAGCTAACGCGTCGAAGAGCTCGATAAAACTTGAGCCGGGCGGGCGACAGTGGCCTCCTTCGGCTGCCATCATCGCTGTTGAACCGGCGACCGGGCGCCCGCGATCGAAGAGTGAAGCGCCGCTGCGCATCGCCATGAAGATCCCAACCGGTGGGGTAGATCGTAGGGTCCGGAATACTCTCTCCGTCGGAACAACCCCGATCTGGCCATCTCGTAGCTGGTATAGAGACTCGGTTTCTCCGGCCGACGATTCGTCGCCAGAGTAGACAACAGTTTCACACGGATGCTGATCCGTCCTCGTAGTCTCCGTGGGCGACTCCCACGAAAAACATGCTTGACCGCCGGTTTAGCCAGGGCAGGACTCTTCTTCGCCCGTTGAGCCGTCTCGACGAGGTCGGTCAGACGTCCGGCCCGAGCTCCGGCTCGCCGATCTTGCCGATAAACACGTGTATGCCGCCAAAGGGGACCCGGTACCCGTACTCAACCGAGCCGGCCTCGGGGCCCCAGTCCGCATCGTCGATATAGAGTTTGCCGCGACGACTCTTAGTCATCCGCCCTTGCATAGCCTTCGAGTCGCTTCGAACTTGCCCTCTAAGATCATCAAACCATCGATGCGATAGCCCCACGGTGGGCGCCAAGCCGTGGACTTGTCACGGCAGATGTCCTCATGAAAGGACTTAGTCGTAGGGCCATCGTGCGGGTTTACCTAGAGAGGTTAAAGCGGACACAAGACACGGGAATTATCTTTGGTTCGGCCCCTTCAATGAAGGTAAAACCTACGTCCGGTTGTGATGTGATTGATATGGTTTCGGCGACTAGGGAGCAATAGCTTTGCCTTAGCCTCGAAATCTCTGTCCCTAACTCGCCGCCGGGTCGTCCCCTTATATACACGGATGGACGCCCGGCTGGTTTACAGAGTCCCAATCCGGCTCATACAAGAGTCCGGCTTGATCTCTCCTTTCTTGTCTTACAACCCAAGTTACAATACTAAGGCGGTTTACATAAATGGACCTTAAGTCGCCTCTGGGCTCCGGGCCTCCTTCGTGGGCCTGGATCATGGTCGAGGGTAAACCGGCCCCTCCAGGGCGGTTCACACTCAGTAGTTGTGTCCCCAACAAGAACGTTGCCGGAGCCCGAGGCGGACGGAGTTGGACGGAGTCGAGGAAGACGGGCCCTTCGGGGCTCTTCCAGTGGCTAGGCGGGGTCAGGTGAGGTGGTGGAGTTGTGCGAGGGCGAGAACGAGCTCGGGGGGTGACATTTATAGATATCCCGAGGCGGTTGTCGTGAACGGATACGTCCGGCGAGTGTTACGGCGGCGCATTGCATTGGTCGGGGTGGTTTTAGGGTTGAGTGCCGACGTGGAGGTCAACTGACTCCGTTTAGGTGCTGAACGAGTCGGGGTTTGGTTGCGTTGGGCATGCTAGACGGAACGGGGCGGTGCGGACGCGTCGGCGGCAGGGAGCACGTTCTGTGCTTGCCGGGCCACGTCGACGGTGCCGCGGTCGTGCGCTGGCATGCATGAGCCACGCAGAGCACTAGGGAGAGATGGGCGGCACAGAACGCCGTTGGGCTGGGGTGGTACCTTCTGTCGACCGCCACGGGAAGTCCCGACGCCGCAGAAGACACCGGCGAGGTTGGGCCATGGCGGCACCGACGCCAGGAATGAGCCAAGCGCTCGTGTGGTGCTCCGGACAGAGAGGAGGGGCTGTAAGCAACGTGCCAAGTACACTGTCGACGCGTGACTGAACTCTGACGAGTAGAAACGACACTGAACACTGAAACTTCTGAATATTACTGAAACTGCAAGAAAACAAAGGCGGCCAGTGTGTTCGAAGTAATGATTTTGGCATGTGGGGTTTCTCCTTGAGCTGATTTTTGGTGGAGGGCCTCTCATTGCATCTAGAGGCTGCCTGTATTTTTGTGGATTTTTTTGAGAAGAGAAGATATGATTTTCACCAAATTTGACAAATATTGTCCAAACTTGCTGATACTAAAATTTGAAATTTTTGAAAAGAAGAGGAGTGGATCTTGATTGTTCTAGGTTGTGGGTACCAAGGACTATCCAGGGGAGTTGGTTTGAGGTCAAAGCTCAATTGCATTTAGGTACTTGTTTTGCAAATCACCTAGGCTCAAAATAATGGACAGAAAATATTTGGGAGGAGAAATAAATGAAAAAAAATTCAGAAAAGGATTGAACTTGTTGAGACAGAATGTTTGGATTGCCCAAAGTGGAAGGAGAGATTTTAGGGAAGATTTTACCATGTGGTGCATGGTAAAAATCAAGTGGTTTCAATACTGGAGAAGATGCAAAACTCCTAGAGTTTCCTTTTTGAAAGAAAATAAAATCCAAGGATTTTTTTGAAATTTTGACAAGAGGGCAATCAGAAGAAAAATTTAAAAACGAAATACCAGAGTTGAAGGAGATGCCAAAAATCCTTGCTAGAGGGAAAACAGTTTTTGAGAGAGATTTTTGGAAGGGTTCAGAAGACCTTCTTCAAATCCAACCAAATTTTTGAAGAAAACCAAAAGAATATTTTTGGACTGTCACAACGAATGGGTGGGCAGATGGGATTGCAGTGGGGAACCATGTCTTAGGGACGCGCTTGTCCGAAATGTGGGGTAAGTTACGAAAGTACCCCCACCGATTTGAGGCGGTTCTTTCGGTTCAGGGGTACCACGGGCATTTCACGTGTCAGAATTTCACAGGAGGTGGGAGTTTTCGCGCGTTGTAATTTCGGAATAGCACCGCGCGGGTTGAGATGGAGGGAGTTGCCGAACGCACGAGACAAAGATATATCTTAAATATTTCAGGCTAACAAGGTGCGGGTTGAAATTTCTGGACAAGCCTAACGTGTACTGTACCAAATCAATGCGCACTACAAAAATCATTCAAAACTTTGAATTTATGTTATGTTCAATTAAAATATTTCGCTACGTGTATAATGCATGCAACCTACTACTCAAATGAACGTTTTAGTGCATTCCAAACGTATATACTACCGCTTCAATATGAACTAAATTTGAATTTTTTTCTCTATTTGAATAAGATCTATAGTAATGATTGTTGTGAAGTCAATGTATTTCAATTCGTTTCTCTGTTTTAATAAGATCTACAATCATCATTATTGTCAAGTTAAACTATCGTTTGTGTATTATGTTCACAGCACACCACATGATTAGTCTCGAGTTACATATGAACTATGTGTACTATATGAAGTCGAACTCGATTTTATGAATCCACTTTATTTTGATTCCAAATCACATTACATTTCTAGCTCTATCTCGATTTTCATAATCTAAACCATGTCTCATATGTATAATGTGTTTATCACGTTATGTATGGTGCCCCGCCCCCTACGCCTACAAGTATTTAGATGTGAGTTGCAAACACCACACATTACCACAAATTCAAATAAAATGTGAGAATGTTTGATATATAGTATTGTTTAGACTATTTGATATTTAGTTGTAAGCTGCAAATGCCAGACATTATCACAAATTAAAATAAAATGTGAGAAGTTTGATGTACAGTATGGTTTAGATTGTTCGGCATTTAGCTGTGAGTTGCAAACGCCATGCATTATCACATTATGGTACAACATGTGCACAACACGTGTATCATCGCTATATTCATGCATGCAATGTTTAAAACACTATGTTATCCTTTTCAAATATATGAATCCGCTTTCATATCAAATTATGATCTTTGTTAGTCTCTTACACCCACACAATCCTCTAACCTTTGTAGCTACCACTAAATTTCTCTCGTGCATGCAAACGCCCTCCTCGCCCTCCCCCTCCATCGGCATTCTATCCATCGGGCACATTCATTATTTTTTCTTTAGGTCGTTCTCCCAGAGTCTCCACAACTCCTTTCCGACACACACCGATCGATAAACCTCTCCAGCGAAGCCTGCCTACAACATACACACACTCCTTCAATCTCCTCCTTTATGTGTCCTTGCCTCGTGTCTCTCAAACAGCCAAACACACGTGTAAACTCTCGCCCCTCTTTTCATCGATCTCACAACTGGACACTCCTCCCCCTATCTAGCTAGTTGATGGGCCTCTCGCACCACCTCCTAGCTCCATTCTCTCTGTCTATCCGTCTCGCTGGGACTTATTTGCCTCTAACAAATGGACGTACACCGACCGATCTCTCGCTATACATATAGCTAGCTAGGTCCTTATAACTCGTTTTTACCCACGTGTCGATCGATCTTCCTCATTAGTTGTGTCTCTCCCTTCCTCCGACAAACAACAATTGATCTACCGATCTAGTTAGGTTTGCTTACCAAACACATGGTACCGCTTCATCATCCATGGATGCGTCCCGACAGATCTATCACGCACAGGCACACACAGAAACACATCCCCACTCTTATTGGTAACATTGCAGTTCCACCATCAGTTTTTCTAGTAGGCCTCTCCCATCATCTCCAAGAAGCAACTCCATCACCCATCCAGCACTCTACCCCACTCTCTCCCTCTCTCTCTCTCCTCTCTCTCCTCTCTGTCCCATCATATTTCCCGTCCTTCAGTTATGTATGGATGTCGATCGATCTCCCTCAAGGCATAGTTGGGTCTCTCCTTTTCAACACTTATACAAGTCATTCTACCTCTATAGTTAGGCCTCTGCCTACCCCTCCCCCACCCCCTACCTCCACCCCTCCCCCCCCCACACACCGATACATCGAGTGCTCTAGTCATGTCTCCCTGCCACACATAAACTTGACATGTGCCCTCTAACATTCCGGTAGGCTATTCGCCCTATATCTTTGACTTGCACACACACACAATTTCGATGGCTCTCTTCATCGATCTCGCACCCACCAACTTGATCCTCTCGTCGGCTCTATCAGTAGCTATGACCCCTCCCTCTCTTCTCGTGGATTTCCCGACCCTCTATGTATGATATGGATAGGCCTTCATTTCACACACATTACATGCAAAAATTTGATTGAGATGTCATCGACACATATCCCCACCCCACCCCCTACCCCAAAACAAAAAACACTCACGAACGCGGTTTGTATCTCTCACACACACCCACGTAGGTGGGGGACGTGCACGAAGAGAAGAGGTGCATGCACGGCGCACGTACTCCCGTCTCTTTCCCAACCACACCCGCGCGAGAACACGGTGGAGCTCATTTCTGTACGAAAAAGGCAGCCTACATAGTAATTGGCACGTGTACTGGTTGTCCACTTGGTGGACGGAGGATCGTCTACCACGGGTGAACAACCAAAGTGCGACTTGACGCGTTATGTTAAATTCAAAAAAGAGGCAAACCATGTGGGGCCTACCTTAGAGGCAAGGCTTTATACACTGGAGTACTTTTGATGTTTCCCGTCAACTCGCAGAACAAGGAGAAGCTTGCTTAGTACACCGTATCCCCCGCCCATGGGCGCGGTGGCCCGCAGGATGAGGTGAAGCTTGCTCCGCCTTACGCCCACTCCCTTGCCCATGCGCGTGGTGGCTCGCAGGACGAGGAGAAAAATTTACTACTCCCTTCGTTCACTCCTCGTCCCTACTACCTTGGTTATAGAGATTATATCATATTCATTGGAATATATATGTCCTTTAGTATATTTCAATAGGAACTACTAGTATATACTCCAAACACTGATGTATATAGACGTATTTCAGAGTGTAGATTCACTCATTTTGCTCCGTATGTAGCACTCTCCCTCGCCCCTCGACCCTCACCAACGTGGTGGACATGCAACAATTCATTCGGTCTCATATAGCAAGAATGATGTATACTGCACTACCATTATTTCTCGACTTCCCAAAGAGGCGAAGAGCCAATCGCAAGGTTAATATTTTGGAGATGCCAAGCGCAAGTTTATAGGAGAGCGAGTAGTAGGTGCCGCGTCATTTATAAATAAAGTTTTTTTTTCTTGAGTGGCACGTACGCAATATGATAGGGTCATATGGATAGAAAAGGAAATCGCTTCACTATATACATAGTCAGGACGGGCCAGCCTACACGGTTGCTTGCTGGGGTTGCTCTCTTCACACTCTCTCGCACAAAATGTCTACGGCCACATCTCTAACATCGCGGCGGATCACGTCCACTTGGGGAAACGGGTGGATGCTTAGTGTAGATGCGGTGGCCGTCACCGACGGCGAAAACCCACTATCGGCACGTCCCGATCAGGGATCCCCGCCGTTCTCTGTCACAGAGCTGGTGAGGTTGCCTTCCTCCCTTGCTCACTGCAGCAACGTGGGCAGTTGCCGCCTCCCTCCGCCCTCCTCAAGGTTGAGCTACGTCCCTCAGGTACAACTCCCTTTACAGCCGGCTTGCACCACTGCTCCAGCTGCCCACATCACTCCCTGTGGATATTTCTCTACTTCTTTGCCCCACACATACCTCTACTGGCTTCTATGTACTGTATTTTTGATGAGTTTATGTCTCATCAGCTAGTCCCAGTAATCTTATCCTAATCACGCTTCTTCAATTCCTTTTCCACAGGGATGCTCATCTCGATTTTGGTGAAACTGCACAAAATGATCCGATGGTCAAAAGGTTGCAAACTTCATTTATTAGGATGGTTCAAGGGCTAGGGACTTCATGGATCATTTTTTTCTTTAGTTGCCTCTGTTCCAAAATAAGTGTCAACTTTAGTAGTAGTACAACTTTGTACTAAAGTTTGCACAAAGTTGAGACACTTATTTTGGAACGGAGGGAGTACATATTTCCTATGGTCTATCAATCATTGAGATGCAATAGCATGCATGTTAGTCTCGTTTGTATTTGATGAAATGTTGCAACGGGCAACCTTGGATGCAAGATACATGTAACAGAAACTAGAAGCTTCATAGCATTGTACAAGTTTATCTCGCTGATAAATTATAGTACGTACTATACTAGTACTTCCTCCGTTCTTAAATATAAGTATGTGTAGAGATTTCACCATGAACCAGATGCGGATGTATACAGATGCATTTTAAGTGTAGATTCATTCATTTGTTCCGTATGTAGTTCACCTAGTGGAATCTCTACAAAGACTTATCTACTAGTAATAGCTAGCCCCAACTACTAGGAATTCTCTATCGTCTCCTTGAGCCACATCATCAAAATTAATATAGCCGTTAGATGAACTAAATCAGTGCATAATAGTCGTCTGATCTAGACGTTGAGAGGCTCCACACTAAGCCACATGCAAGCATGCAGAAATACAGTGGCATTCATGTGAGTGGGCTTTAAATTACATCAACATGTGTGCGTGCAAGCATGCAACGGTAGCATGCATGTAAGTGAGCTTTTAAGTCCCATTAACATGTCAAAAAGAAAAATATAATCCCATTATGCAGTAGGAGTTGGCTGATCTTTTTTCCTTACGTGGGATGATCTTAATGATGACTGGAGTTTATTTAGTTTGGCTACCACATTTGTCATGCGGTTATAGAGTTTTTTTAGTTCTATGAAATCGATTATTTTGCGCAGAGAGATATACGGCTGTTCCACGGCAACACGCGGGTACTCATCTAGTAATATTTAGGAACGGAGGGAGTACTATGTAAAGAGTTAGGTGTCACACGGTGATAGTGTGAGGTTGTCCATGTAATCACTGAGCCTGCGTGTTTTCACTGCTCTTGCACTCCTAAGCTGTAAGAATGGAGGAAATTGTAATTTAGTAGTAGTACTTCCTTTCGCCAAAAGCGTGGGACATCCAACAGTCCTACCACCTCAGTAATAAAGATCAATGAGCCCAGGCATGAATGCGACATCGATTCTTTAGAGCGGCGCTGAATGTTTCGGGCGGGAAGCGCGCGCGGACGATGGAGGGGCTTTGGGTGGGCCAGGCTGGTCAGGAGCGGGCGTGGCAGCTGTCCGCATGTCCCTACCGGACACACCCGGAAAGGAGAGGATGCACCGACTCTCGCGGCTAAAATCGTACACTACACACCATCTCTCTGTAGGAGTAGGTTGATATGTCGCTCTCTATAACACACACATGCTGTTAAACACACACACGCACACGCACACAATGAAGGAAATATGCCCTAGAGGCAATAATAAAGTTATTATTTATTTCCTTATTTCATGATAAATGTTTATTGTTCATGCTAGAATTGTATTAACCGGAAACATAATACATGTGTGAATACATAGACAAACAGAGTGTCACTAGTATGCCTCTACTAGACTAGCTTATTAATCAAAGATGGTTATGTTTCCTAACCATAGACAAAGGAGTTGTCATTTGATTAACAAGGTCACATCATTGGTTGAATGATCTGATTGACATGACCCATTCCATTAACTTAGCACCCGATCGTTTAGTATGTTGCTATTGCTTTTATCCATGACTTATGCATGTTCCTATAACTATGAGAATATGCAACTCCCGTTTACGGAGGAACACTTTAGGTACTACCAAACGTCACAACGAATCGGGTGATTATAAAGGAGTACTACAGGTGTCTCCAAAGGCAGATGTTGGGTTGGCGTATTTCGAGATTAGGATTTGTCACTCCGATTGTCGGAGAGGTATCTCTGGGCCCTCTCGGTAATACACATCACTAAGCCATGCAAGCATGACAACTAGTGAGTTAGCTGTGAGATGATGTATTATAGAACGAGTAAAGAGACTTGCCAGTAACGAGATTGAACTAGGTATTGGATACCGACGATCGAATCTCGGGCAAGTAACATACCGATGATAAAGGGAACAACGTATGTTGTTATGCGGTCTGACCGATAAAGATCTTCGTAGAATATGTAGGAGCCAATATGGGCATCCAGGTCCCGCTATTGGTTATTGATCGGAGACGTGTCTCGGTCATGTCTACATTGTTCTCGAACCGTAGGGTCCGCACGCTTAAGGTTTCGATGACAGTTATATTATGAGTTTACATGTTTTGATGTACCGAAGGAGTTCGGAGTCCCGGATAAGATCGGGGACATGACGAGGAGTCTCGAAATGGTCAAGAAGTAAAGATTCATATATTGGATGATATGTTTAGGCCAAGGGGTCAAGCCCATGAGGCTTTAGGTCGGTGCAAAAGGAGTTTTATGGAGGTTGGGGCCAAACGCCAGAGACCTGGCGTCTCGCCCTGGGCCAGACGCCGAGGCCCATGGTGTCTGGGCCAGACGCCAAGGATTGTGGCGTTTGGTCCTGGAGTCCATGTGGGACTCTTGCCTTTCGGGCAAAACCGACTTTGAGGAGGCTTTTGCTCCAAGTTTCGACCCCGGGGCTCAACATATAAATAGAGGGGCAGGGCTAGCACCAAAGACACAACAATTGATCTCTTGGATCTCTTAGCCGTGTGCGGTGCCCCCCTCCACCATATTCCACCTCGGTCATATCGTAGCGGTGCTTAGGCGAAGCCCTGCGTCGGTAGAACATCAAGATCGACACCACGCCGTCAGGCGTCGACGTGAACTCTCTCTCCGGAGCTTTGCTGGATCGAACTGAGGAGCGTCATCGAGCTGAGCGTGTGCCAAGAACTCGAGGCGCCGGAGTAACGGCGCTGGGATCGGTTGGATCGCGAGGAGAACGTCGACTACTTCCTCTACGTTGTGATCGCTTCCGCCGGTTCACGAGGGTACGTAGACAACACTCTCCCCTCTCGTTGCTATGCATCACCATGATCTTGCGTGTGCGTAGGAAATTTTTGAAATTACTACGTTCCCCAACGGTGGCATCCGAGCCTAGGTTTTTATGGTTTGATGTTTTGCACGAGTAGAACACAAGTGAGTTGAGGGCGATACAAGTCATACTGCCAACCAGCATGTCATACTTTGGTTCAGCTGTATTGTGAGATGAATCGGCCCGGACCAACATTGCAGCGTCACGCTTACGGCGAGACTGGTTTCACTGCTACGAGCACTCGTGCTTAAAGGTGGCTGGCGGGTGTCTGTCTCTCTCACTTTAGTTGAACTGAGTGTGGCTACGCCCGGTCCTTGAGAAGGTTAAAACGGAGTCTATTTGACAAAGTATCGTTGTGGTCTTGATGCGTAGGTGAGATTGGTTCTTGCTTAAGCCCGTAGCAGCCACGTAAAATTTGCAACAACAAAGTAGAAGACGTCTAACTTGTTTTTGCAGGGCATGTTGTGATGTGATATGGTCAAGACGTGATGCTATATTTTATTGTATGAGATGATCATGTTTTGTAACCGAAGTTATCGGCAACTGGCTGGAGCCATATGGTTGTCGCTTTATTGTATGAAATGCAACGCCTGTAATTGCTTTTACTTTATCACTAAGCGGTAGCGATAGTCGAGAAGCAATAGATGGCGTAAACGACAATGATGCTACGATGGAGATCAAGGTGTCGCGCCGGTGACGATGGTGATCACGACGGTGTTTCGGAGATGGAGATCACAAGCACAAGATGATGATGGCCATATCATATCACTTATATTGATTGCATGTGATGTTTATCCTTTATGCATCTTATTTTGCTTTGATTGGCGGTAGCATTTTAAGATGATCTCTCACTAAAATTATCAAGTAGTGTTCTCCCTGAGTATGCACCGTTGCCAAAGTTCGTCGTGCCGAGACACCACGTGATGATCAGGTGTGATAAGCTCTACGTCCATCTACAACGGGTGCAAGCCAGTTTTGCACACGCAGAATACTCAGGTTATACTTGACGAGCCTAGCATATGCAGATATGGCCTCGGAACACAGAGACCGAAAGGTCGGCGTGAATCATATAGTAGATATGATCAACATAAGATGTTCACCATTGAAAACTACTCCATCTCACGTGATGATCGGTTATGATTTAGTTGATTTGGATCACGTGATCACTTAGATGACTAGAGAGATGTCTGTCTAAGTGGGAGTTCTTAAGTAATATGATTAATTGAACTTAAATTTATCATGAACTTAGTACCTGATAGTATCTTGCTTGTCTATGTTTGTTTATAGATAGATGGCTCTGTTGGGGAACGTAGTAATTTCAAAAATTTTCCTACGATCACGCAAGATCATGGTGATGCATAGCAACGAGATGAGAGTGTTGTCTACGTACCCTCGTAGACCAGCAACGGAAGCGTTGACGCGTCGTAGAGGAAGTAGTCGTACTCCTTCACGATCCAACCGATCCAAGTACCGAACGTACGGCACCTCCGAGTTCTGCACACGTTCAGCTCGATGACGTCCCTCGAACTCCGATCCAGCCGAGTGTTGAGGGAGAGTTTAAAGACGACGGCGTGGTAGCGATGATGATGTTCCACCGGCGCGAGGGTTTCGCCTAAGCTCCGCCACGGTATTTTCGAGGTGTAATATGGTGGAAGGGCACCGCACGGCTAAGGAACGATCTCAATGATCAACTTGTGTGTCATGGGGTGCCCCTGCCTTTGTATATAAAGGAGGAAGGGGAAGGGAGGGCTGGCCGGCCAAGGAGAGGTGCGCCAGGTGTCCTACTCCTACTAGGACTAGGATTCCCCCAAATCCTAGTCCAACTAGGTTTCCTCAAGTGGGAAGGAGAGAGAGGCGCCTTCTCCTAGTCCTAATAGGACTAGGGAAGGGGGAAGGTGACCAGCACTTGGGCCCCTTTCTCCTTTCCACTAAGGCCCATGTTGGCCCATTAGCATTAGGGGTTCCGGTAACCTTCCGGTACTTGGTAAAATTCCCAATTTCACCCGGAACACTTCCGATGTCCAAACATAGACTTCCAATATATGAATCTTTATGTCTCGACCATTTCGAGACTCCTCGTCACGTCCGTGATCTCATCCGGGACTCGAACAACCTTCGGTACAGAAACATCATAAAAACTCATAGTAACTTGTCGCATCGAAGCGTTAAGCGTCACGGACCCTACGGGTTCGAGAACTATGTAGACATGACCGAGACACCTCTCCGATCAATAACCAATAGCGGGACCTGGATGCCCATATTGGCTCCTACATATTCTCTGAAGATCTTTATCGGTCAGACCGCATAACAACATACGTTGTTCCCTTTGTCATCGGTATGTTACTTGCCCGAGATTCGATCGTCGGTATCCAATACCTAGTTCAATCTCGTTACCGGCAAGTCTCTTTACTCGTTTCGTAATACATCATCTCACAACTAACACATTAGTTGAAATGCTTGCAAGGCTTATGTGATGTGCATTACCGAGAGGGCCCAGAGATACCTCTCGAGCAATCGGAGTGACAAATCCTAATCTCGAAATATGCCAACCCAACATGTACCTTCGGAGACACCTGTAATGTACCTTTATAATCACCCGATTCACGTTGTGACGTTTGGTAGCACCCAAAGTGTTCCTCGTGCAAACGGGAGTTGCATAATCTCATAGTCATAGGAACATGTATAAGTCATGAAGAAAAGCACTAGCAACAAACTATACGATCAGGTGCTATGCTAATGGAATGGGTCATGTCAATCAGATCATTTAACCAATGATGTGATCCCGTTAATCAAATAACAACTCCTTGTTCATGGTTAGGAAACACAACCATCTTTGATTAACGAGCTAGTCAAGTAGAGGCATACTAGTGACACTCTGTAGGTTTATGTATTCACACATGTATTATGTTTCCTGTTAATACAATTCTAGCATGAATAATAAACATTTATCATGATATAAGGAAATAAATAATAACTTTATTATTGCCTCTAGGGCATATTTCCTTGAGTCTCCCACTTGCACTAGAGTCAATAATCTAGATTACACAAGAATGATTCTAACACCCATGGAGTCTTGGTGCTGATCATGTTTTGCTCGTGGAAGAGGCTTAGTCAACGGGTGCGCAACATTCAGATCCGTATGTATCTTGCATATCTCTATGTCTCCCACCTGGACCAAATCCGGATGGAGTTGAGGCGTCTTTTGATGTGCTTGGTTCTCTTGTGAAATCTGGATTCCTTTGCCAAGGCAATTGCACGATATTGTCACAAAAGATTTTCATTGGACCCGATACACTAGGTACAACACCTAGATCGGTTATGAACTCCTTCATCCAGACTCCTTCATTAGCTGCTTCAAGCAGCTATGTACTCAACTTCACATGTAGATCCGGCCTCGCCGCTTTGTTTGTAACTGCACCAACTGACAGCTCCACCGTTTAATGTAAATACTTATCCGGTTTGCGATTTAGAATCGTCCGGATCAGTGTCAAAGCTTGCGTCGACGTAACCGTTTACGACGAGTTCTTTGTCACCGCCATAAATGAGAAACATATCCTTAGTCCTTCTCAAGTACTTAAGGATGTTTTTGACCGCTGTCCAGTGATCCACTCCTGGATTACTTTGGTACCTGCACGATAAACTTACAAAGAAGGCACACATCAGGTCTGGTACACGCATTGCATACATGATAGAGCCTATGGCTGAAGCATAGGAACATCTTTCATTTTCTCTCTATCTTCTGCGGTGGTCGGGCATTGAGTCTTACTCAACTTCACACCTTGTAACACCGGCAAGAACCCTTTCTTTGCCTGATCCATTTTGAACTTTTTCAAAACTTTATCAAGGTATGTGCTTTGTGAAAGTCCTATTAAGCGTCTTGATCTATCTCTATAGATCTTAATGCCCAATATGTAAGCAGCTTCACCGAGGTCTTTCATTGAAAAACTCTTATTCAAGTATCCTTTTATGCTATCCAGAAATTCTATATCATTTCCGATCAGTAATATGTCATCCACATATAATATCGTAAATGCTCTGAGCTCCCACTCACTTTCTTGTAAATACAGGCTTCTCCAAAAGTGCATATAAAACCAAATGCTTTGATCACACTATCAAAACGTTTATTCCAACTCCGAGAGGCTTGCACCAGTCCATAAATGGATCATTTGGAGCTTGCACACTTTGTTAGCTCCCTTTGGATCGACAAAACCTTCTGGTTGCATCATATACAACTCTTCTTCCGTAAATCCATTCAGGAATGCAGTTTTAACATCCATTTGCCAAATTTCATAATCATAAAATGCGGCAATTGCTAACATGATTCGGACGGACTTAAGCATCGCTTCTGGTGAGAAGGTCTCATCGTAGTCAATCCCTTGAACTTGTCGAAAACCTTTTGCAACAAGTCGAGCTTTATAGACGATAACATTACCATCAGCGTCGGTCTTCTTCTTGAAGATCCATTTATTCTCAATTGCTTGCCGATCATCGGGCAAGTCAACCAAAGTCCACACTTTGTTCTCATACATGGATCCCATCTCAGATTTCATGGCCTCAAGCCATTTTGTGGAATCTGGGCTCACCATCGCTTCTTCATAGTTCGTAGGTTCATCATGTTCCAAAGTAACATGACTTCCAGAATAGGATTACCGTATCACTGCAGTGCGGATCTTGCTCTGGTTGATCTACGAAGTTCTGTAGAGAAACTTCGATCTGAAGTTTCATGATCATCATCATTAGCTTCCTCCCTATTTGGTGTAGGTGTCACGGAAACTGATTTACGTGATGTACTACTTCTCAATAAGGGAGTAGATACGATTATCTCATCAAGTTCTACTTTCCTCCCACTCACTTCTTTCGAGAGAAACTCCTTCTCCAAAAAGTTTCCGAATCTAGCAACAAAAATCTTGCCTTCGGATCTGTGATAGAAGGTGTACCCAACAGTCTCCTTTGGGTATCCTATGAAGACACATTTCTCCGATTTGGGTTCGAGCTTATCAGGTTGAAGCTTTTTCACATAAGCATCGCAGCCCCAAACTTTCAGAAGCGACAACTTTGGTTTCTTGCCAAACCACAGTTCATAAGGCGTCGTCTCAACGGATTTAGATGGGGCCCTATTTAATGTTAATTTAGCCGTCCCTAACGCATAACCCCAAACCGATAGCGGTAATCAGTAAGAGACATCATAGATCGCACCATATCTAATAAAGTACGATTACGACGTTCGGACACACCATTACGTTGTGGTGTTCGGTGGCGTAAGTTGCGAAACTATTCCGCATTGTTTCAAATGTAGGCCAAACTTCGTAACTCAAATATTCTCCTCCACGATCAGATCGTAGAAACTTTATTTTCTTGTTACGATGATTTTCCACTTCACTCTGAAATTCTTTGAACTTTTCAAATGTTTCAGACTTGTGTTTCATTAAGTAGATATACCCATATCTGCTCAAATCATCTGTGAAGGTGAGAAAATAACGATATCCGCCACGAGCCTCAACATTCATTGGACCACATACATCGGTATGTATGATTTCCAATAAATCTGTTGCTCTCTCCATAGTTAGGAGAACGGTGTTTTAGTCATCTTGCCCATAAGGCACGGTTCGCAAGTGCCAAGTGATTCATAATCAAGTGACTCCAAAAGTCCATCAAGATGGAGTTTCTTCATGCGCTTTACACCGATATGACCTAAACGGCGATTGCCACAAATAAGTTGCACCATCATTATCAACTCTGCATCTTTTGGTTTCAACATTATGAATATGTGTATCACTACTATCAAGATTAAGTAAAAACAAACCATTCTTCAATGGTGCATGACCATAAAAGATATTATTCATATAAATAGAACAACCATTATTCTCTCGATTTAAATGAATAACCGTCTCGCATCAAACAAGATCCAGATATAATGTTCATGCTCAACGCTGGTACTAAATAACAATTATTTAGGTCTAATACTAATCCCGAAGGTAGATGTAGAGGTAGCGTGCCGATTGCGATCACATCGACTTTGGAACCATTTCCACGCCAAGATCGTCACCTCGTCCTTAGCCAATCTTCGCAATCCGTAGCCCCTGTTTCGAGTTGCAAATATTAGCAACAGAACCCGATTATCAAATACCAGGTGCTACTGCGAGTATTAGTAAGGTACACATCAATAACATGTATATCACATATACCTTTGTTAACCTTGCCATCCTTCTTATCCGCCAAATACTTGGGGCAGTTCCGCTTCCGTGACCAGCACGCTTGCAATAGAAGCACTCAGTTTCAGTGCTTAGGACCAGACTTGGGTTTCTTCTCTTGATTAGCAACTTGCTTGCCGTTCTTTTGAAGGTTCCTTTTTCTTTCCTTTACCCTTTTTCTTGAAACTAGTGGTTTTGTTAACCATCAACACTTGATGCTCCTTTTGATTTCTACCTCCGCTTTCAAAGATCGCGAAGAGCTCGGGCATTGTTTTGGTCATCCCTTGCATATTATAGTTCATCACGAAGCTCTTGTAGCTTGGTGGCAGTGATTGGAGAATTCTGTCAATGACGCAATCATCCGGAAGATTAACTCCCGGTTGAATCAAGTGATTGTTATATCCAGACATTACGAGTATATGCTCAGCAGCGAACCGTTCTCCTCCATCTTACAGCTATAGAACTTATTGGAGACATCATATCTCTCAATCCGGGCAATCGCTAGGAATATTAACTACAACTCCTGTAACATATAATATGCTCCAAGGAGATCAAAACGACTTTGAAGACCCGCTTCTAAGACAAAAAGCATGGCACACTGAACTATAGAGTAGTCATCGACTTTGCTTTGCCGTGACGTTCACAACTTCTCGCGCAGCCCTTTGCACCAGGCCTGGCACCTAACGGTGCTTCCAGGACGTAATTCTTCTGTGCAGCAATAAGGATAAGCCTCAAGTTACGGACCCAGTCCGTGTAATTGCTGCCATCATCTTTCAACTTTGCTTTCTCAAGGAACGCATTAAAATTCAACGGAACAACAAAGACGAGCCATCTATCTACACATCATAGACAAGCAAGATACTATCAGGTACTAAGTTCATGATAAATTTAAGTTCAATTAATCATATTACTTAAGAACTCCCACTTAGAAAAATATCCCTCCAATTCTCTAAGTGATTGCGTGATCCATATCAACTACACCATGACCGATCATCACGTGTGATGGAGTAGTTTCAATGGTGAACATCAATATGTTGATCATATCTACTATATGATTCACGCTCGACCTTTCGGTCTCCGTGTTCCGAGGTCATATCTTATATGCATAGCTCGTCAAGTATAACCTGAGTATTCTGCGTGTGCAACTGTTTTGCACCCGTTGTATTTGAACGTAGAGCCTATCACACCCGATCATCACGTGGTGTCTCAAAGACGTAAGAACTTTCATAGCGGTGCATACTCGGGAGAACACTTCTTGATAATTTAGTAAGGGATCATCTTATAATGCTACCGTCAATCAAAGCAAGATAAGATGCATAAAGGATTAACATCACATGCACTCAATATACGTGATATGATATGGCCATCCTCATCTTGTGCTGGTGATCTCCATCTCGAAGCACCATCATGATCACCATCGTCACCGGGCGACACCTTGATCTCCATCGTAGCATCGTTGTCGTCTCGCCAAACCTATGCTTCTACGACTATCGCTACCGCTTAGTGATAAAGTAAAGCATTACGAAGCGATGCATTGCATACAATAAAGCGACAACCATATGGCTCCTGCCATTGCCGATAACTTCGGTTACAAAACATGATCATCTCATACAATAAAATTCAGCATCATGTCTAGACCATATCACATCACAACATGCCCTGCAAAAACAAGTTAGACGTCCTCTACTTTGTTGTTGCAAATTTTACGTGGCTGCTATGGGCTTAAGCAAGAACCAATCTCACCTACGCATCAAAACCACAACGATACTTCGTCAAATAGACTCCGTTTTAACCTTCTCAAGGACCGGGCGTAGCCATACTCGGTTCAACTAAAGTTGGAGAGACAGTCTTCCACAAGCCATCTATGTGCAAAGCACGTCGAGGGAACCGGTCTCGCGTAAGAGTACGCTGCGTAAGGTTGGTCTGGATCGTCTGTCCAACAATACCGCTGAACCAAAGTATGACATGCTGGTAGGCGGTATGACTTGTATCGTCCACAACTCACTTGTGTTCTACTCGTGCATATCATCAAACCATAAAAACCTAGGCTCGGATGCCACTTTGTTGGGGAACGTAGTAATTTCAAAATTTTCCTACGATCACGCAAGATCATGGTGATGCATAGCAACGAGATGAGAGTGTTGTCTACGCATTCTCAGAGACCAAAGCAACGGAAGCGTTGACGCAACATAGAGGAAGTAGTCGTACTCCTTCACGATCCAACCGATCCAAGTACCGAACGACGGCACCTCCGAGTTCTGCACACGTTCAGCTCGATGGCGTCCCTCGAACTCCGATCCAGCCGAGTGTTGAGGGAGAGTTTCGTCAAGACGACGGCGTGGTGACGATGATGATGTTCCACCGGCAGGGCTTCGCCTAAGCTCCGCCACGGTATTTTCGAGGTGTAATATGGTGGAAGGGGCACCGCACACGGCTAAGGAACGATCTCAATGATCAACTTGTGTGTCATGGGGTGCCCCTGCCCCTGTATATAAGGAGGGAAGGGGAGGGGCTGGCCGGCCAAGGAGAGGTGCGCCAGGGGTGTCCTACTCCTACTAGGAGTAGGATTCCCCCCCCCAAATCCTAGTCCAACTAGGTTTCCTCAAGTGGGAAGGGAGAGAGGGGGGGGAGCCCCCTTCTCCTAGTCCTAATAGGACTAGGGAAGGGGGGAAGGTGCGGCCAGCACTTGGGCCCCCTTTTCTCCTTTCCACTAAGGCCCATGTTGGCCCATTAGCATTCCGGGGGTTCGGTAACCTCCGGTACTTGGTAAAATTCCCAATTTCACCCGGAACACTTCCGATGTCCAAACATAGACTTCCAATATATGAATCTTTATGTCTCGACCATTTCGAGACTCCTCGTCACGTCCGTGATCTCATCCGGGACTCGAACAACCTTGGTACAGAAACATCATAAAAACTCATAGTAAGCCATCGAAGCGTTAAGCGTGCGGACCCTACGGGTTCGAGAACTATGTAGACATGACCGAGACACCTCTCCGGTCAATAACCAATAGCGGGACCTGGATGCCCATATTGGCTCCTACATATTCTCTGAAGATCTTTATCGGTCGGACCGCATAACAACATACGTTGTTCCCTTTGTCATCGGTATGTTACTTGCCCGAGATTCGATCGTCGGTATCCAATACCTAGTTCAATCTCGTTATCGCAAGTCTCTTTACTCGTTTCGTAATACATCATCTCACAACTAACACATTAGTTGAAATGCTTGCAAGGCTTATGTGATGTGCATTACCGAGAGGGCCCAGAGATACCTCTCAGAGCAATCGGAGTGACAAATCCTAATCTCGAAATATGCCAACCCAACATGTACCTTCGGAGACACCTGTAATGTACCTTTATAATCACCCGATTACGTTGTGGACGTTTGGTAGCACCAAAGTGTTCCTCGTGCAAACGGGAGTTGCATAATCTCATAGTCATAGGAACATGTATAAGTCATGAAGAAAAGCACTAGCAACAAACTATACGATCAGGTGCTATGCTAATGGAATGGGTCATGTCAATCAGATCATTTAACCAATGATGTGATCCCGTTAATCAAATAACAACTCCTTGTTCATGGTTAGGAAACACAACCATCTTTGATTAACGAGCTAGTCAAGTAGAGGCATACTAGTGACACTCTGTAGGTTTATGTATTCACACATGTATTATGTTTCCTGTTAATACAATTCTAGCATGAATAATAAACATTTATCATGATATAAGGAAATAAATAATAACTTTATTATTGCCTCTAGGGCATATTTCCTTCAGGCTCGTGCTGTTGTTCCGTTGAATTTTAATGCGTTCCTTGAGAAAGCAAAGTTGAAAGATGATGGTAGCAATTACACGGACTGGGTCCGTAACCTGAGGATTATCCTCATTGCTGCCTGTAAGAGTTACGTCTGGATGCACCGCTAGGTGCCAGGCCTCTTCTTGATACTGGCCAGCGGCGTTAAGAACGTCTGGCAGAGCAAAGCTGATGACTACTCTATAGTTCAGTGTGCCATGCTTTACGGCTTAGAACCGGGTCTTCAACGACGTTTTGAACGTCATGGAGCATATGAGATGTTCTAGGAGTTGAAGTTGATATTTGAACAGAATGCCCGGATTGTGAGATATGAAGTCTCCAATAAGTTCTATAGCTGCAAGATGGAGGAGAATGGAGTGCATCGGTGAGCACATACTCAGAATGTCTGGGTATTACAATCACTTGACTCAACCGGGAGTTGATCTTCCGGATGATTGTGTCATTGACAGAATTCTTCAATCACTGCCACCAAGCTACAAAGGCTTCGTGATGAACTATAATATGCAAGGGTTAGTAAAGACTATGCACGAGCTCTTCGCAATGCTAAAGGCTGCGGAGGTAGAAATCAAGAAGGAGCATCAAGTGTTGATGGTCAATAAGACCACTAGTTTCAAGAAGAAAGGCAAAGGGAAGAAGAAGGGGAACTTCAAGAAGAACAACAAACAAGTTGCTGCTCAGGAGTAGAAACCCAAGTCTGGACCTAAACCTGTAACTGAGTGCTTCTACTGCAAGCAGACCGGTAGTCCTTTGGAAGCGGAACTGCCCCAAGTATTTGGCGGATAAGAAGGATGGCAAGGTGAACAAAGGTATATGTGATATACATGTTATTGATGTGTACCTTACTAGAGCTCGCAGTAGCACTGGTATTTGATCTGGTTACATTGCTAATATTTGCAACTTCGAAGCAGGGACTACGGATTGCGAACACCGGCAAAGGACGAGGTGACGATGCGCGTGGGAAATGGTTCCAAAGTCGATGTGATCGCGGTCGGCACGCTTACCTCTACATCTACCTTCGGGATTAGTTTTAGACCTAAATAATTGTTATTTGGTGCGGCGTTGAGCATGAACATTATATCTGGATCTTGTTTGATGCGAGACGGTTATTCATTTAAATCAGAGAATAATGGTTGTTCTATTTATATGAATAATATCTTTTATGGTCATGCACCCTTGAAGAGTGGTCTATTTTAATGAATCTCGATAGTAGTGATACACATATTCATAATGTTGAAACCAAAAGATGCAGAGTTGATAATGATAGTGCAACTTATTTGTGGCCTTGCCGTTTAGGTCATATCGGTGTAAAGCGCATGAAGAAACTCCATCTTGATGGACTTTTGGAGTCACTTGATTATGAATCACTTGGCACTTGCGAACCGTGCCTCATGGGCAAGATGACTAAAACCCCGTTCTCCGGTACTATGGAGAGAGCAACAGATTTGTTGGAATCATACATACAGATGTATGTGGTCCAATGAATGTTGAGGCTCGTGGCGGATATCGTTATTTTCTCACCTTCACAGATGATTTAAGCAGATATGGGTATATCTACTTAATGAAACATAAGTCTGAAACATTTGAAAAGTTCAAAGAATTTCAGAGTGAAGTTGAAAATCATCGTAATAAGAAAATAAAGTTTCTACGATCTGATCGTGGAGGCGAATATTTGAGTTCTGAGTTTGGTCTACATTTAAAACAATGCGGAATAGTTTCAAGCAACTCACGCCTCCCGGAACACCACAGCGCAATGGTATGTCCGAACGTCGTAATCGCACTTTACTAGATATGGTGCGATCTATGATGTCTCTTACAGATTTACCGCTATCGTTTTGGGGTTATGCTCTTGAGACGGCGCATTCACGCTGAATAGAACACCGTCAAAATCCGTTGAGACGACACCTTATGAACTATGGTTTAGCAAGAAACCAAAGTTGTCGTTCTTAAAGTTTGGGGATGCGATGCTTATGTGAAAAAGCTTCAACCTGATAAGCTCGAACCTAAATCGAGAAATGTGTCTTCATAGGATACCCAAAGGAGACAGTTGGGTACACCTTCTATCACAGATCCGAAGGCAAGACATTTGTTGCTAAGAATGGATCCTTTCTAGAGAAGGAGTTTCTCTCGAAAGAAGTGAGTGGGAGGAAAGTAGAACTTGATGAGGTAACTGTACCTTCTCCCTTATTTGAAAGTAGTTTATCACGTAAACCGGTTTCTCGCGACATCTACACCAAATAGTGAGGAAGTTGATGATGTTGATCATGAAACTTCAGATCAAGTTACTACAGAACCTCATAGATCAACCAGAGTAAGATCCGCACTGCAGTGGTACGGTAATCCTGTTACGGAAGTCATGCTACTAGATCATGATGAACCTACGAACTATGAAGAAGCGATGGTGAGCTCAGATTCGCATAAAATGGCTTGAGGCCATGAAATCTGAGATAGGATCCATGTATGAAAACAAAGTGTGGACTTTGGTTGACTTGCCCGAGGGTCGGCAAGCAATAGAAAACAAGTGGATCTTCAAGAAGAAGACCGACGCCGACGTAATATTACTGTCTACAAAGCTCGACTTGTCGCAAAGGGTTTTCGACAAGTTCAAGGGATTGACTACGATGAGACCTTCTCACCAGAGCGATGCTTAAGTCTGTCCGAATCATGTTAGCAATTGCCGCATTTTATGATTATGAAATTTGGCAAATGGATGTAAAGACTGCATTCCTGAATGGATTTACGGAAGAAGAGTTGTATATGATGCAACCAGAAGGTTTTATCGATCCAAAGGGAGCTAACAAAGTGTGCAAGCTCCAAATGATCCATTTATGGACTGGTGCAAGCATCTCGGAGTTGGAATAAACGCTTTGATAGTGTGATCAAAGCATTTGGGTTTATCTGAGACTTTTGGAGAAGCCTGTATTTACAAGAAAGTGAGTGGGAGCTCTGTAGCATTTACGATAATATATGTAGATGACATATTACTAATCGGAAATGATATAGAATTTCTGGATAGCATAAAGGGATACTTGAATAAGAGTTTTTCGATGAAGGACCTCGGTGAAGCTGCTTACATATTGGGCATCAAAATCTATAGAGATAGATCAAGGCGATTAATTGGACTTTCACAAAGCACATACCTTGACAAAATTTTGAAGAAGTTCAAAATGGATCAAGCAAAGAAAGGGTTCTTGAGCGTGTTACTAGGTGTGAAGTTGAGTAAGACTCAATGCCCGACCACCGCAGAAGATAGAGAGAAAATGAAAGATGTTCCCTATGCCTCAGCCATAGGCTCTATCATGTATGCAATGCTGTGTACCAGACCTGATGTGTGCCTTGCTATAAGCTTAGCAGGGAGGTACCAAAGTAATCCAGGAGTGGATCACTGGACAGCGGTCAAGAACATCCTGAAATACCTGAAAAGGACTAAGGATATGTTTCTCGTATATGGAGGTGACAAAGAGCTCATCGTAAACGGTTACGTTGATGCAAGCTTTGACACCGATCCGGACGATTCTAAATCGCAAACCGGATACGTGTTCACACTAAACGGAGGAGCTGTCGGTTGGTGCAGTTCTAAACAAAGCGTCAGAAGGGATCTACATGTGAAGCGGAATACATAGCAGCTTGAACCAGCTAATGAAGGAGTGCGGATGAAGGAGTTCATACCCGATCTAGGTGTCATACCTAGTGCATCGGGTCCAATGAAAATCTTTGTGACAATATCGGAGCAATTGCTTTAGCAAAGGAATCCAGATTTCACAAGAGAACCAAACACATCAAGAGACGCTTCAATTCCATCCGGGACTTAGTCCGGGTGGGAGACATACAGATTTGCAAGATACATACAGATCTGAATGTAGCAGACCCGTTGACTAAGCCTCTTCCACGAGCAAAACATGATCAGCACCAAGACTCCATGGTTGTTAGAATCATTACTATGTAATCTAGATTATTGACTCTAGTGCAAGTGGGAGACTGAAGGAAATATGCCCTAGAGGCAATAATAAAGTTATTATTTATTTCCTTATTTCATGATAAATGTTTATTGTTCATGCTAGAATTGTATTAACCGGAAACATAATACATGTGTGAATACATAGACAAACAGAGTGTCACTAGTATGCCTCTACTAGACTAGCTTATTAATCAAAGATGGTTATGTTTCCTAACCATAGACAAAGGAGTTGTCATTTGATTAACAAGGTCACATCATTGGTTGAATGATCTGATTGACATGACCCATTCCATTAACTTAGCACCCGATCATTTAGTATGTTGCTATTGCTTTTATCCATGACTTATGCATGTTCCTATAACTATGAGAATATGCAACTCCCGTTTACCGGAGGAACACTTTGGGTACTACCAAACGTCACAACGAATCGGGTGATTATAAAGGAGTACTGAGGTGTCTCCAAAGGCAGATGTTGGGTTGGCGTATTTCAAGATTAGGATTTGTCACTCCGATTGTCGGAGAGGTATCTCTGGGCCCTCTCGGTAATACACATCACTAAGCCTTGCAAGCATTACAACTAATGAGTTAGCTGTGAGATGATGTATTACGGAACGAGTAAAGAGACTTGCCAAGAACGAGATTGAACTAGGTATTGGATACCGACGATCGAATCTCGGCAAGTAACATACCGATGACAAAGGGAACAACGTATGTTGTTATGCGGTCCGACCGATAAAGATCTTCAGAGAATATGTAGGAGCCAATATGGGCATCCAGGTCCCGCTATTGGTTATTGACCGGAGACGTGTCTCGGTCATGTCTACATTGTTCTCGAACCGTAGGGTCCGCACGCTTAAGGTTTCGATGATGCTTATATTATGAGTTTACATGTTTTGATGTACCGAAGGAGTTGAGTCCCGGATGAGATCGGGGACATGACGAGGAGTCTCGAAATGGTCGAGACGTAAAGATTCATATATTGGATGATATGTTTAGGCCAAGGGTCAAGCCCATGAGGCTTTAGGTCGGTGCAAAAGGAGTTTTATGGAGGCCGGGGGCCAAACGCCGAGACCTGGCGTCGCCTCGGCCGACGCCGAGGCCCATGGCGTCTGGGCCGACGCCAAGGATTGTGGCGTTTGGTCCCGGAGTCCGAGTGGGACTCTTGCCTTTCGGCAAAACCGACTTTGAGGAGGCTTTTGCTCCAAGTTTCGACCCCGGGTAAATAGAGGGGCAGGGCTAGCACCAAAGACACAACAATTGATCTCTTGGATCTCTTAGCCGTGTGCGGTGCCCCCCTCCACCATATTCCACCTCGGTCATATCGTAGCGGTGCTTAGGCGAAGCCCTGCGTCGGTAGAACATCAAGATCGCCACCACGCCGCCGTCGTCTTGTGGAACTCTCTCCCGGAGCTTTCCGGATCGGAGACTCGAGGAGCGCCACCGAGCTGAACGTGTGCCAAGAACTTCGGAGGCGCCGGAGTAACGGGCGCTGGGATCGGTTGGATCGCGAGGAGAACGTCGACTACTTCCTCTACGTTGTGATCGCTTCCGCCCGGTCTACGAGGGTACGTAGACAACACTCTCCCCTCTCGTTGCTATGCATCACCATGATCTTGCGTGTGCGTAGGAAAATTTTTGAAATTACTACGTTCCCCAACACACAACTTGGTCCCGTTGCACCTTCTAACGTGACTTATTACACGTAGACGGAGGGAGTAGTAAGTATACCAGATATGGTGGCACACTGACTTAAGTCGAATACAAGTGCCCAAAATTGGACAGTCTTCCCGAGCAGTAGCGAGATGTGTGAGGTAAGATACACCGCTGGCGCTTTTAATATTTCTTACTAATTTGTTTGTTTCACCCTCTGACAGGTGGGACCCAACGTACTATGTGGAGGGAGGTAAGGTGACTAAGGCTGCATTATGTCTGCACCACTGTGGATAGTCTTACCACCAAAGCCACATGACACGATTATGATTGAAATCCCAATGACTCCCACACTCAAAAAAAACACGACATGCTTGTCACACGAATGCAGGAATATATAAAAGGTTATTTTCCTCTCATTGAACATAACGGGAGGGTTGTGTAGCATGTTAGCCTGTTCACTCATCAAACTTGAGTCTCGGGTTTGATAACTACACTTGAGCATAATTTGTGCCAGGAGGACTCTTTGACTGGTTAAAATGGATGGATACGGAGCTATACGATCTCGTAGTGACCGTATAATCACCTCATCAAGTATAAGTTGCAGCCTCGGCACTTGTTTTCTAGGGTTTGCACGCTTCACACTCTCTCTCAAGTGTATATATATATTCACGCTGGAGCCTCAGCGCTTGTAATTGCTCTCTTCACACTCTCTCTCCCTCTCCAGATCTAAACAAGACTTCGTTGGCCTCTCTCTCCCCTCACTGCTGCTCAAAGAGCCGGCAGGAACCGTCCGCCGGGAAGGGACGGAGGCTTAACGCTGTCGCCATCGGCGAGGAGGGAATCCACTACCGGCAAGCTGTTCACTTTCACCCAACAAGCGGCGGGAGGGCCTCCAACCCCTTCTTCTACGCCGTCGTCCCGTCGCCCACCGAACCACGCCCCAAGAACCTTAAGGTATAATTTACTTACTCCATATGCATTGCTCTAGCTGCATGTATACCATGAATCTAGGACGTGGTTCAAATAGGAAAGGAGTGGGGGAAAGTAGTGGGAAAAGTTGTATATAGCATGAATCTAGGACCTGGTTCAAAGAGGAAATGAAGGGGGAAAGTTGTATAGCATGAATCTAGGACGTGGTTCAAAGAGGAAAGGAATGGGGTAAGTACTATCGCATAAATCTAGGACGTGGCTCAAAGAGGAAAGGAAGGGGCGAAAGTACTAGTTCAAAAAGGAAAGGAAGGGACAAGGCTGTAGAGTTTGAGCAGGACTAGATTTGCTGCGCTCACATAGGGAAAGGTGTCCAAAGATAACAAAACTGGGACCAACACAAATATGCTCCTTGGTTGTTTGTTCTTTATTGCAACAGACTGTGCATGTCCACAGTACATCGGTAGATGCACATGGTGTCAAAAGGCCCACCGTCCGTGCAACTCATTAGCTGTTGTTAATCTAAGGCCCTGTTTGGTTAAAAGCTCCCTAGTCCCTACCTGCTTGGTTCCAGGAACTAAACATGGACTAGAGGTTATTAAATGACATGCTAAAAGACCATGTTACCCTGGTAATGAACTAATAGAGACAAGGTGCGATGCGTGGCAGGGGCAACTGTTGGAAGAAGTCCCAAAAAGACTCCCTCGGGGTCTTCTTTATTTAGTCCCAAATGCCAACTTTTAGTCCCTAAAAGTCCCTCCTGTTTGGTTTACATGGGACTGACACGGAGATCTTTAGTCCCTACACCATAATGTCCCCGTAAACAAACACCCTCTAATAATGCATTTGGAAAATTGAAGCAATGCCACAGCTTAAAAGCAAATTACATGTTTAACGAATTTTATTTTTAATATAATCTCTATGTTAATATTAATCAATGCCACCGTTTGAGAAATGCTACTGTCTTGCTTTCTTTCCCATTTAGATAAGGTAGATGCTTCTTTTTTTTTGGCTTCTGTGTCATCCATCGTTATTGACCACTAATTGTTACCTTTGCACCTCTGTGTAAACAGGATTATCTACTTCACCTTGTTGCCATTGTGACCTTTTGTTGCACTGCACAAAACACTTTTGTTTTAAGAGTGTTTTGTGCAGTTCAGCCAAAATGTCACAGCGACAACGTTGCTTGATTGCTTGATCTTAGTGGAACTGCACAAGAAGGAGATCTTACTTCCTATCCGTGTTGGCAAATTTGGTTTAGATCTTCTTCTTGTGAGTTGTTTGAATTCCGCATCATGAGAGGTCAGTATTATCCTTCTTTCACATGATTCTCCAGTGTGCTGTCATATGTTGTGCTACTTGTATGATAATGTTGCTTGATTTTAGTGAACTGCACAAATGGAGCCCAGACTTCCAATCTGTATGTGCACCGTAATATCCCATTGAGGTAAGATAACGATATTTCACAAATGTTGGCCTGTATTTTTCCACTTTCATCAGAAAATTAAGTTTAGCACATAGAAGTCGAAGCTTGTCTGTTACTGAACCAAGTGATGAAGTGGAAGAACAAGCGGAAGAAAAACAAAAATCAACTCCCGGTGCTGTAATGAAGCACTAGAACTGTGATGACAGAAGTAATGATATAGTTTTGCATCTTAATTTATTTCTATGGCTGGAACGAGCAATTGTTTTGCCACTGATTCGATGCCACTCTTAATGTAATACGTAATTATCTCTACTTGTGCAAACAGGGATCTTCTTTGAAGATACCATATATTTTAGTGGAACTGCACAAGAAGATGTTGGAAACATTAAACTAATCGAGGAGTATATAGTAAGCATGGCCACCACCGTAGATAGAAACAGATTGTTCCGTAGAAGTGCTTCATCTGTATGCTCTACACAATAAGCCTCCTGACAAAGGTTGGTACTTGCCCGCTGATTTCATCCATATGATTGAGCTTTGTCATCTCTATTGGTGTTGTGCTACTGTTTAGATACTGTCATGAAAAAGTGGTATTGTCCTTGAGAAGTGCTTCATTTGTGGTGTTTTAAATATTTCCTTTCCATTTTTCGAGCAAACAAGGCTGCTAGCATTTAGTAGTGCTCTTGTCTTTGCACAACAGGATCATCTTCCTCTAAAGAAGAGTATGGAGTACGTGAAGTGACTAGTTCCGATTATGCCAGGATGAAGAGGCCCTGTCTATCTTCTCATCAGAAGGAACAGTTGAAGGATGGTTACATTACTCCCCACAAGACCAAACTAACTTCAGCTCAGAAGGACTGACAAATCTCCATTTTTTTGCTGTGATGCGCGAGTACAATGTTGTGCTATGATTCTTTCTAGTGAGTTCCATTTTTCTAAAAGTATGCTCTACATGGACCATGTAGGTCCCTGTTTAAACTGTCAATTCATAGTACATTTTGCTTTATACTAATCACTTTTTTGTATTTGTGCAAACAGGGGTGCTCAGCTTGATTTCAATGGGAACTGCACAAAATGTTCATGAATACATCAAATCATTCATTTCCACCACAAGAAAGGAGGTGCCAATAAGTTCAAGGCGTTGCAACATATAAGGGCGAAATCTTACAAGCTACGCGCGAATTTGGTTGATTTTGGTGGAACTGCACAAAAAGAACAACTGGTTTATTTAGCAAGAGGTGCCATGTCAATGTCCGAACTGATGGCAAACCCTGCCCATTCAACAATCGTAGGCATTTGATATTTTGGAATGGGACAACTTTGTCAAAATTTGCTCATTTATTTTAGCAAGACATGCGTTTGATATTTTCGAATGAGACGCCCTTTGCTATGAGCAGCGTAGATCAATTTTTTATTTATTCTTTAGTTGTGAAGTAAATATTGCCTCTGACATGTGAGTCGCTGATATGCATAATCATCGATTGTTTTGAATGTTCTCTATGAATTGCCAGCCCTGTGTGTTTGAATGCAATGTACAGAAACGCAAAAAAGCTGCTCAACCTCTTTGTACTCCTTCTGTTCCTTTTTACTTCGCACATTGTGAAAGTGCATACCTTTTTGTATAAGATTGGTCAAACTAGAGATACTTTGACTGCAGACAAAACTTGTATGCAGACTAGAAAGGACCGGACACTACTAGGAAAAGGCCTACTAATTGCGCACCAGTTTTGCCTACTAATGGCGCACTACTGGTGCGGCATTAGTATCACGCCGCTAGTATTTTTTACTAATGGCGCACCAGTGGTGCGCCATTAGTATCTGGTATACTAATGGCGCACCACTGGTGCGCCATTAGTATAGGCCACGGTTCGCCATTAGTATAGGCCATTGGTGCGCCATTAGTATAGGCCACGGTGCGCCATTAGTATAGGCCACGGTGCGCCATTAGTATTTTGGAATTTTGAAGGCGGGAAAATAGTAGTGGCGCACCGTCTAACACCCACCGTGCGCCATTGCTATTTTTGAATTTTGAATTTGGATCTGGATCGCGATTTTTTTGCCCATTTTTTGCTCGTTTTTTTTGCTCGTTTTTTTGCACGATATTATTTCAAATTTTGTTCCCGTTTTTGGATCTTGTACGTTCTTTTGCCGTGTTCTTTTGCCGGAGAGGAGGAGGAGGTCGCCGGAGAGGAGTTCACCGGAGCATCGGAGAGGAGGAAGGAGAAACCATGAGGGGATGGGAGGAGAGGTGGGAGGATGAGCTCACCGGAGAGGAGGGAGGAGGAGCTCACCGGAGAGGAGGGAGGAGGAGCTCACCGGAGAGGAGGGAGGAGGAGCTCACCGGAGATGAGGGAGGAGGAGCTCACCGGAGAGGAGGGAGGAGAAACCGTGAGGGGATGGGAGGGGAGGAGAGGAGAGGAGGGAGGAGGAGGGCGCCGGAGAGGAGGAGGAGGAGGTCGCCGGAGAGGAGGAGGGTAGTATGGTGGAGGAGAGAAGGGAAGATGGAGTGGAGTTGTGGAGGAGAGGTGGAGTGGAGGAGAGGTAGAGTGGAGGAGAGGTGGAGTGGAGGAGAAGAATGAAGAGGTAAGGAGGAGAGGACACGCCCAGCCATATATACGGCATAGTAATGGCGCACCGTGGGCAGGTGCGCCATTACTATTTTTTTTATATTTTTGAAATTTTTTTGAATTTTGAAGGCGGGAACATACTAATGGCGCACCATGGGCAGGTACGCCATTAGTAACTTTTTTTAATTTTTTGATTTATTTTGAATTTTGAAGGCGGGAAGATACTAATGGCGCACCATGGGCAGGTGCGCCATTAGTAATTTTTTTATTTTTTTGATTTATTATGAATTTTGAAGGCGGGAAGATAGTAATGGCGCACCATGGGCAGGTGCGCCATTAGTAAGTTTTAATTTTTTTAAATTTTTTTGCCTCTCCAGATCTTAAAAGCCCCGTATCTTTTTTTCTGTTAGGTTTTTGAGGATATTGAAAATGTTTAACGGGGTTCCCATATGCAAAAGTTATGCCCATTTTTACAAATTCTCGAGAGATTTTGCAAAAAAGTCGAAAATTCATGTTTGTAAATTTTGCTAACAACTAGACCACATATCACATGGGAATCTTATTTTCTTTTATTTTTTTGACATTTCTATCATTTTCTTTTATTTTTTTTGAAACTGAAAAGGCGGTCCAGGGGGGGTGCATTCGGGGGAATGTTTGGGCCAAAATACTAATGGCGCACCGTGGGAGTGGTGCGCCATTACTAGTTTTTAAAAATACATTACTAATGGCGCACCGTGGGATGTGGTGCGCCATTAGTATTTGCACACTAATGGCGCACCAACACATGGTGCGCCATTAGTATTTAGTAATGGCGCACCACATGTACAGTGCACCATTAGTGTCAATCCCATCTATAGCCCTTTTCCTAGTAGTGGGAGGGAGTACATGTGAAACTACTGCAAACGAGGTGATCACCACGGGAATAATGCTAGTACGTATTATTTTGCATGTTCATCCAATGCCAGTGATACATGAATTCGAACTAATCGAAATAAATTCATTCATACACGGACGGATTTCATATAAACCTGCTAGATTTCATTACATTTCATACATTCTTCAGCTAAAAATGGGTGCTGGAGGTCTAATTAATTAACCGAAGCTACCCACCTATGTCCCGCTGAGCCGAACAGAAGCTTCAGTGACTTAACTGCAGGTGCAGTTGCATAACTGACATGTGGCCTGTTGGGCCCACGTGTCAGTCAGCCAACTGCACCAGCAGTTAAGTAGAAGCAGCTTTCTTCTCCAGCGCAGCTCTCCGACTCCACGTCGCCGCCAAGAAGCTAACCGGCTGTCAATGGTCAACCCGCCTAGCTTGGCTTCAACCAGAGGGTAGCTGTCGGTGTCAAAACCGGCGGATCTCGGGTAGGGGGTCCCGAACTGTGCATCTAGGCGGATGGTAACAGGAGACAAGGGACACGATGTATTTACCCAGGTTCGGGCCCTCTCGATGGAGGTAATACCCTACTCCTTCTTGATTAATATTGATGATATGGGTAGTACAAGAGTGGATCTACCACGAGATCAGAGAGGCTAAACTCTAGAAGCTAGCCTATGGTATGATTGTTGTTCGTCCTACGGACTAGAACCCTCCGGTTTATATAGACATCGGATAGGGTTAGGGTTACTGCAGTCGGTTACAATGGTAGGAGATCTACATATCCGTCTCGCCAAGCTTGCCTTCCACGCCAAGGAAAGTCCCATCCGGACACGGGACGAAGTCTTCAATCTTGTATCTTCATAGTCCAGAGTCCGCCAACGGTGATAGTTCGGCTATCCGGACACCCCTAATCCAGGACTCCTCGGTAGCCCCTGAACCAGGCTTCAATGACGCATTTATTCCGGCGTGCATATTGTCTTCGGCATTGCAAGGCGGGTTCCTCCTCCGAATACTTAATAGAAGATTTTGAACACAAGGATAGTGTCCGGCTCTGCAAAACAAGTTCCACATACTACCGTAGAGAGAATAACCTTTGCATAGATATGCTGACGTATTCCGCGGCGTGACATCACACCACGGCCAGGCCTTTATACGAATCGTTTTTACTATTCCACCTCAGCGCGTTTAGCGAGGCAGTTTCCTAGGCACGTCTTATCAGAGCGGAGATCATGCCCCCTTATTCCGGGATCCTCATCAGTACGGGCGTGGGTAACCCAACCGTGCCCGTTAGCACGCCTCCTCCATCGAAGGCGAGTCCCGAACGGTCACGGGGAGGGCTCTTGGTATTCAACCTCTTTATAACGAGACCAAGGCCCGCTCTTATTTTTCAATCTCAATCGAATCCGCCCCTCGCCTCGAGTTCCAACACCCAAAGCTCCAGATTTAGGCGCGTCGGACCTTCAACGATGTCCGGCTCCGACCTACACAGCCGGTGGATGTCTTCCTCCGTCACGAAAGAAGATGTGCTAAAGCTGAGAGACGCCAGGTATCTCACCGGCGAAATTTTGCATAGGCTGCCTGCCCAAGGGCAGGTTATTCCCACTCCCGAGCCTGGTGAGAGCGTGGTATTCGTGTCTCACTTCCTTCGGGGTTTAGGCTTCCCCACGGACCCTTTCGTGAGAGGCCTCATGTTTTATTATGGGCTGGAATTTCATGACTTGGATCCGGAGTCCATCCTCCACATCTCGTCGTTCATTGTCGTGTGTGAAGCCTTCCTCCGCATTACACCTCACTTTGGATTGTGGCTCAATACCTTCAAAGTGGAGCCGAAGATGATCGAGGGGCATCAGGCAGAGTGCGGAGGGTCTATTATAAGCAAGAATGCGGACGCTCCATTGCCCGAGGGCTCTTTTCAAGAGGAGCTCACTTTATGGCAACATGAGTGGTTTTATATCACCGCTCCCAGGGGCACCAAATGGGCGGCGCCACCTGCCTTCCGCTCGGGTCCTCCACTGCGGCTGGCGTCATGGGTCAATAAAGGGCTTGACTGGGGACCGTCCAAGTACGTACCTATGTTGCAGGGCCGTATTCAAGACCTCCGAGAGAGGGAGATCAATCTGGTCATAGTAGCGCAGGTCATGCTGATTCATCGCACCCTGCCCTGCAAACGTCGCCCCCTCCGCCTGTGGGAGTTTAATCCGGAGGGACCACGAGCTCTCCAACATTTTATGGGCGTAACGCCCGTGGAGATGTACCAACTGTTCTTCGGATCACAAGCAATGTGTCCGGACTTGACCGAGGACGCAGGTCTGAGCTGCAATCGCTTGGATACTCAAGTAAGTAGCCATGTACCCGGACATGCTATCCGCATCTTTATCATACACTTGCCCTTAACAGATCTATCCTTTAAACAGGAGTGGATAGCAAAAGCAAAGTTGATCAGGTGTCCTGTATTAACCAGGATGCTAGAGGTTGTGCCTTTTGAAGAAGGCGAAGGGGGGAACAAGGGAACTACTACCTCCGTGAGGGAGGCTATCAAGAAAGGGGGGATCGAGAATCCCTCCCTCCAAGGGGAGAAGAGGACCGCTCAAGATCCGGAGACCAAAGCCTCGAAGCGGGGGAAGAAATCTTCACCAGAGGGTCCTGCGGCGGGAGATGCCCCGGCCGCACTATTTCCCCAAGGAGGTCAGCCCTCCAGCGAGCCGTAAGTAAAGGGGGGCGTTTATTTTTTAAAAGAGAGACATCATCATTTTATTTCCGAAGATAACCGAAATTTACCTTGTTGTTCGGATCTCAGCCCTTCACAACAGAGCTCGTCTTGAGGGGATCTTGATCCGGAGATGATGGAGAGCGAAACGCCTCCGCCTGCCGTACCGTTATGCGAGGTGGACGACCCTGAGGTGTCGTCGCGGAGGGTTTCTCCGAATCCGGCGGGGCCAGAAGGCAGCCGTATGTCCCCTCAAAGCTCTCCGAGTCCGGCCTTCGAAAAAGGCCATCGGACGAGTCCGGCGCCAACGGGTGTATGGTCGGAGGAGATGAAGGGTCTGCTTGGGCGAGCGTCTATCTCGGAAGATCACCGTGCGTTAATGGGTACAGTGATTGAAAGGATTTCATCCACTGAGAGCGGATTGCATGAATCTGTCGCAAGTTTGCTGACGGGTTTTGAGGTACGCAAAATGATGTACCTTCTGACAGTTCTGCATATAAAATGCGCCCTGTATAGATAGTAGCCCCTAAGACTTGGTGCTGTGTCAAAAATGACGGCGCGCCAAGGATCATAACCCCGGGTGTAATATGCGCTCTTCCTATGTAGGTGGCGAAGCGTCCGGTGGCTAGCCGGGCTGATGAATTTGCCGATTTGAAGCGGCAACTTGACGTGGCGGATGCGGACATCATGCTTGTTAATAAGCGGCTTGACGAGTCACAAGGTATACAACTTCTCCGCGGACACCTGGTAAGGGAGCTTGATGCCCATGCCTTACAACATGTATGCTTAATGGAGATGGTTCCGCTGTTATGGAGAACCTTCGGGCGGAGCTCGCCCGAGCCAAGGAGCAAGCCAGAAAAAGTGATGCGGCGGCCTTGAAGGCGGTCGCAGAGCTAAAAGCCAAACAGGCTGCTCACTGCCGAAGCAAGAAAGAAATGGCCGAGATGGCCGTGAAATTGAAGAATGCTACTGACCGTTGCGAGCTTCTTGAAATAAAAGATCGAGCGAAACAAGATGACCTGAAAAAGGCTGCCACCGAGGCCAAGGAGACTCGCTCTGCAATGAGAGCTATGAAGGAGGAGCTACGTCAGGCCGGAGATATTGCGGCTGGAAAGCCCTTTCTGATGCGGAGAAAATTCACGGATCCTAAGTACGCTCAATTGGACCGGCTGTGGAGTGGGAAGGATGCTTATCTGGACTTGGCGGCGAGTGCCGCAGACGCGGCCGAACACTTCCGAGGTCAAAAGGATCACGGAATGGAAGAGCTTTTTTGGTCGCAGTTCCATAGTCCGGAGCGTCCAATTTCGTTAACCGATCGTTTGGCCGAATGGGCTGAGCTGAATAGGTTGTCCGGACTTGCCATGAAGGCTGTCGTGACTCATTTGTGGCCAAAAGGGCCCGAGCCGAAGAGTTATTTTGGCTTGTTGCAGCAGTTCCTTGGTGCGGTGCCGCATATCGATGCAATGAAGCGGTCAGCCTGCGTAGAGGGTGCGCGGATGGCTCTTGCCCGTGTCAAGACATACTGGGCGGAGATGAAGGCCACTGACGTTGCATCCCAAGATTCGGACAAAAGCCGAGTACCTGGCAAGCACTATTTTGAGGAAGTCCTGCAGGGCGCTCGTCTAATAGAGACGCAGTGCTCGAAGGATATTCTGCTTTAATGACATGTATGATTTGTGAAAACAATGTTTCAATATAACACAGGAGCTTTTTATACTTGTGCGTTCAAGTATTAAAACACCTCCTGTGCGGTCGTTGATGTATATGTGTATATAACCTGAAAGATGGCAGTCCTTGGCTTCAGCCCCCACGCACATAGTGCGGGTGTGTTTGCCAAAAGGCGCATTTTCACACTTAATCCAACGTCTTGGTCCTGTAAAGGAGGTGATAGCGTAGCAAACTAGGCTACCGGACTATAATGCTTTATCACTTTCACTTAGCCATAGGAGTTCGATGGTGGGGCTACTATATAGCCCCTAGGGTCACCACACTCTCCCGAATTCAGGGCGCGTATGTGCCTGACCGGGAAACGGCCCTTCATCAACGTGGGGGAATTCTAAACATTCTGCTGGGTCATCGAGTGGTTGACCAGTCTCACGCTATATCATGACTGTCAGTTTTCGGCTTTCTCTACTGAGGTGCTCACCTGGCCGAACCGGGGCACAATCGCAGTAGTTCTCCTAGTGCCGCGTTAGCCGATAGAACAGAACGTAAGGCAGCAAAACACAGGAGCCGGGCAAACCCAACATTTGACCAAAGACATGATTCGGAGCTGATGCATATAAGGCCTAACTCGAGACGCCGAACACTCCCTAAGGTATTCGGTCTTTATGAAAACGGGCAGAATAATGCCCTAAGCCCTGGTGTCCAGTGCACGCCAAGAAGATTCAGTGCGGCCGATGCCAAAACACCAGCCTCCTCCTCGGTTATAGCAAGAAACCGGGGGATGTGTATCAACAAGAGATAGTAAAAAAGGTTTACGCATGGTCTTAATCTGAAAAGAATCCTTGCAACGGGTCCGTACTGCACGTCTGCGCATGTGTCTCCTTTGTGTCGTATCTTGGACGGGCGTAGCACGTTGTTCATCTGTAAAAGAGAAGAGCTGTCACCGCCACGCCACCTGCCTGCCTGGCTTCCCCCTCATCGCCTGGAAGCCCCACGCGACGCCACGCGCCGCCCCGCACCTCTCTCACTCCCTCTCATTCCTCCTCATTCCCTGGTTCTCTCCCTCACCCCGCGACCGATCCCTCGCCCTTCCGTCGTCCCCAGAAGCTCCACCACGTCGCCGGCTACCTCTCCGCCAACCCACGCGCCTCGGGAGGCCCTGGAGCGCCTCCATCGACGCTGTCTTCATCCCCGGCCACCAAAGATCCCCCTCGCCGCTCCGCTTGCTCCGGTTCTTCCCCGAGCTCATCGACCCGCCCGGCGTGATCACCGTGAGCTCCTGTCCCGGACACCCCTCTCCCCTGCCTCGCTTGCACGCCGTAGCCATCGCGTCATCTGCGCCCGAATGTCCCGCCGCCCGAGCTCGTCGCCGACGAGGCTCCGGTGACCAATTGGTCCCGTGCTTATGCCCGTTGGCCTCGCGAGCACGTGTAGAACCTGCAGGTACTAAACGCTGTTTCCCGCACGTGCTGCGTCATTGGTTTCGTCAACGTCCGAGCGCCGGCCGCCGTGCTTGTCGCCGCTGTCGTCCTTGCCGTCGCCGTTGTAGTCCACCACGGCACCACCCACGACCACCAACCGATGCGCCTCGACGCGCTGCATCCGTAGAGCCCAGCCGCGCGAGCTCTCATCGCCGGAGATGGCCGGACGAGGAGCGCCACCGCGTCCTGCTTAGCACCGGCGGCTAATCGCCGGTTAGCCCACGTGGCAGTCATTAGATTAGGAGCTAACTAACCATGTTAGTCTAACAATAGACGCTGACAGTGGGATGCACTTGTTAGTTTACAACTTAACAAAAATAATTAGATTAGTTATTTAATTTAGTGGGCCCACGCGTCAGCTTTGACTGTGCTGACGTGGATGTTGACCTGACCCCACATGTCGGTGACCCAGACAACACTGTGTCACTGACCAATGGTCCCCATTGGTCAGGTTTAACCAGGACGGCGCCTGTTGACCTGCTGAGGTCAGCATGATGCAATGCTGACGCATTAATTCGATTACTGGAATTATTCTTATACAAGAAATTCCAGAATATAACCAAAACTTCAAAAAATCATAGAAAATCAACCGTAGCTCAGAATGAAATAATTTATATATGAAAAATGATCAGAAAAATCCAATCTATCCATATGTACCATTTTCATGCATGTTAGAACAACTTATACCTGCTGATCAGGTCAAATCAATTAAATGGCATTTAAACTCTCACCTATGGAGTTTGAATTTGAACCTAGTGTTCAAACCAACCCCATTTAACTTGTTGCTAGAAGCATTAGGCCAATCAACAACATATTTCCATGTCATCTTCATGCATCATATTGTCGCATGGCATTGATTGTGTTTCTCCTTTGTTTGTCGGTGTTTGCCCCTCTCAAGAGCAGCGTGCATCGACGATGAGTTCGATGACACCGATGAAGAACTATATTATCTTCAGAAGTGCCAGGCAAGCAAAACCCCTTGTTCATTCCGATACAATCCCACTCTCTCGCTCCTGCTCTCTTTTACTGCATTAGGACAACAACGATTCATCTGTTACTTGCTGCGGTAGCTGAACCCCTTTATCCTCTGCATGACCTGTCATTCAACAAGAATAGATGAAACCCACTAGCATGAGTAGGAGTTGTTTGAGCCATGTTGTGCCTACTCATTCATGCTTGTTGTCATGCCTGCTACTGCTTAGAGTTGAGTCAGGTCTAATTCATCGAGGATGAATCAGAGGTGTGTGAACATGTCCTGCTGTTGAGAGCTAAGTGTGTGAACATGATTTGGTAAAGGTAGCGGTGAGAGGCCATGTAGGAGTACATGGTGGGTTGTCTCATTGTAGCCGTCCTCAGGAATTGAGTTCTGTGTTTGTGATCCATGAAACAGTTACTACCACACATTGGGTTCCGGTAACTCGGCCCCTCTCGGCTTATTAATCGCCTCGATCTCTGTCCAGGAGTTGCAACTAGTTTCTGGTGTTTGTAGGATATGTGTTGGGGGCCGTGCGTAGCACTGGCCCTAGGGGTGGGCTATGTTGCGGTAGAGACACGAGGCACGGTGTACCGGGACGCCCTTTTGGTGCCTCGGGAACCCTGCTCTCATCGTTTGGGGCCGTGAGCGACACCCCGGCCGGATCTCCTCGCGGATGGAACCCGAAGAGGCGATAAACCTGGACTAGAGACTTGTGTGGTTAGTCAGGTCGTGGCCGACTCCCTTGCTAGGCTTCGGCTTGAAGGTTGCCGAGATACATGACGTGTCCATGGTGGTAAGTGGCGAGAGCGAGTGTGAAGAAGTACACCCCTGCAGGGTTAACATCATCTATTCAAATAGCCGTGTCCATGTAAAGGACTTCGGGTTGCTGCAGGTTCATAGACAAGTGAAAGTGGATACTCTAAAATGCACAAGATAAGCGTGAGTGCTATGGATGGAGTTCTCGTAGGGAGACGGGAGCGAATCCATAGTGGTGTTTTGATATGGTGAATATGTGGACTCGTGTGCGCCACCTCAAAAGAGTTACTTGCAGTCGTAGTTAGGATAGCCATCGAGTCAAAGCTGGCTTGCTGCAGTCAAACTCCACCTTCCCCTTTTGTTGACAATGATGCATATGTAGTTAGTTCTGATGTAAGTCTTGCTGAGTACATTTGTACTCACATTTGCTTCTTTTATGTTTTGTAGAGAGACGTCAGTCTCGCTAGTAGTTCCGCGTGGACTTCGACCTTTAGCTTGTTACCTCAGCTACGATCTTGTGCCCTCGGCAGGATCTGGTAGATAGTCAGGTTTCTCAGCCTTTTTCATTTCTAGTTGTCTGTACTCAGACATGTTAAGCTTCTGCTTGTGCTTTGACTTGTATGCTATGAATGTTGGGTCGTGAGACACATGTTTGTAATATCTCGCTCCTCGGAGCCTAATGAATAAATACTTTGAGTCGTAGAGTTATGTTGTGATGCCATGTTGTATTTACACATATTGAGCATATTGTGTGTATGTTTGAAATGCTTGGTATGTGTGGGATCCGACAATCTAGTTGTTTATCCTTGGCAGCCTCTCTTATGGGGAAATGTAGTCTTGTGCTTCCTGAGCGATAGTAGTCCGCTACAGCCCGGTTCATCGGAGTCCTGCTAGCCCAGCACTACTGCTCTAGACACTTGACTGGCCATCATGTGTTTCACTTCGTTCTGTGGTTCATCCCTTCGGGAGGCATCACGCGGTGACATCCGGAGTCCTGCCTAGCTCGCTACAGCCCGGGTTCCCGGAGTCCTGTTAGTCAGTGCTACAGCCGGATTCACATGTCAATGACCGACAAGCTCGATGTGATTCATGTATTCCTGTCCCCATGGGTTAGTGCCGCTTTGGGTTCACGATTAGCCATGTCGGCCCGGGTTCTCTGTCATATAGATGCTAGTGACACTATCATATACGTGAGCCAAAAGGCGCAAATGGTCCCGGGCCATGGTAAGGCGACACACAATGGGAATACCGTGCGTGAGGCCGCAAAGTGATATGAGGTGTTACCGGCTAGATCGATGTGACTTGGAATCGGGGTCCTGACAGCTTTGGTATCAGAGCCTGACTTCCTGTAGGATTACCAAGCAAATCGGTCGAAGTTGTGTCTAGAAATGCTTTAGTTATGTAAGGGAATTGATTGTGAAAGGGAACGTAAGGCTCTTTTTACTCCTTATACCTCATGGCCTTCTGATCTGAGTCATCCTCTTCTTTTCTACGGGGATTAAGAACTAGGCCTTCTCATCTATCTATCAGGATGACGTGTTACTAATCCATAGACTTATAGAATTGATAGTTTCATATCTCAGTTCAGTTTTTATTACTTTCGTGTGTTCATAGTTGGTCTCAGAACCTTGATATTGTGATGTTGAGTGGTTATGCCACCATTTTTGCAGGATGTCTCAAAATCTTTTGAGCATTTACAGCCGTTAAGCTGTCCGAGTCATCCCAGGTTTCTAAACTATCTGATGCATTTGCAAATTCTTCCTTCTTGTTCACGGTGTCCTTTATGGTCAGAATAAGAACACTAATCGGTGCGTTGAGGTAATTTATTGCCTCGACATATATGTTGGAGTTATTATTATGAACCTAGGTGTTTTAGGGAGTCACCTAGTAAACTAGCCATGTTTTGTGTTCCCCGTGTGATGATTCTGGCTATCATTCTGGAAAGCATCCCGTGATGTTATTAGTTAGTAGGTATTCTATTCCTGGGTTCTTGAACCCGAGATTCACCCCACTTACCTCCTATTGATAGTGTTTGCTAGTTCCTTTAGGATACTAGTAACCTTGAAATAGTCCTCAAGGTCTGTGGTATTTCCTTCTTCCGAATACCATGAACTGCTTATGGCAGAAGTTCCTTGAGCCAAAAGATCACAACCAGGGTGCTCTTGAGGAGTACTCCATTCTATATTGCGACTCTGCCAGTTCTACTTTTCTGCATAGGTTATCCGGAAGAAACCTGTTGAATTTGATTTGACATACTAACCTATGCATCCACAACTCAGAAAGTTATATGTTCCTCGAGTTGTTCCTCCTTAGTTGTATTCTGACCCCCGTCTGTCAGTTGATAGTCAGGAGTAGCCGTGCATTTGTCATCGATGCCTATTATTCTTGTGGTCTGTCAAGCCATTCTATTCTGGAATGACTGGGAGAAAGAAACTCCAGTACCTCATCCATATCCAGGATTGGGTCAAAGCAGTTGTAATCCGCAGATCAAATGCAATCAAGCTTTTGATTCTGTTCTATCCTGAAGTATTACCCACTTTATGTCAGGAACGTCATGAGAATTGCACCTTCTCTTATGAATTCTACATGCAGTGATACTCTCGCCATCATTGTTCATTCCTCGGTCCCGTGTTGTTGCAACCAGAATGCCGACAAGTGAACCATGATGTGTGAAATTTATACTCCTAGCAACCGTGTTGCTTGGTAGTTCATGGACAATATTCTCATTCTTAGCGTGTTGATTATTGACTCATCACCCTAAGGTTGATCGTGCCACCTAGTCCATTCTCCTGGTGCACACTTCAATTGATGAGTTAGGATCTTGTCAAGTCCTCGCTCATTTGATCATATCATCTTTCCCTCAAAAGCAAGATTGTTCTCGAGTTTAGTAATATATCTGTGGTTCGTGACTTTCCAAATATCTTCTTGGAAGTGCTACCAGGTTGTCACCTGACCGCTATGTTAAGTTCGTGATCAAGTTGGTTTCTTGTAAACCACCCCTTCTCCAAGAATCCGTGTTGGAAATCCCTGAGCTGGTTGGTTAAGCTAAACAACAACTTGGGGGGTTGGAAGATAAAAGCTTTGCTGAATTTAGTTCATTCTGAAGGGATATCTTTGTGTTGTGTGTGTTTAGAAGAAAGATGATATCTTCACCAATTGGTCCTCGTGATCAGTTGTTGGACCTATTGCCTTGTCAAAACTTTGACTTGAGTATGGGCTATCGTCAAGTCAAATCAGAACCAACGATGTTCGTAATGTTATCTTACTCGTGGTTGATCCCTCGAGCATACACCATTACATCTTTTGGTCTGACCAATGCTATCACCGTGTTCACATGATGTTGGAAGTCCAGTGATATGGAAATCCCAATGAGTTGCCGTTGAGCCTATCAGCAGCATTTTGTCTCCCCCATGACACATGTTGAACATCAACCTAGTGTTGGAAACTTCGTAAGCAATGCCTTCATGTTCCGTTCATGAAGCTTATGCTTGGATGAAAGAAGTGACTTTGTCCAAGTTCACGTGCATTAGGTGTAAGTTGCCGCCATGAATTTGCGAAAGGTTTGTTTTGTTTCCCTTGGAATCATCCCAAGTCAGTCATGCATACGTGCGAAGTATTCTATGGTTTGGTAGATTAATTACCTCCACTCCATTCGTATTCCTAGCACACCAAGCCAGTGGTTGATTTTTTCAAAGATAATAAGTTCTAAGTGCTAGTCCTCAAGGTACCAGATGGATTTGTACAAGATTTCGTTATCCTCGATGATGGTCCCCCACCTGAACTCGGTAGCGTTTTATTATAAGACTACTACGTGGTCATGCTTGTCTTGGACAGCGTGTTCACAGGTTTGTAGCAGAACAAGCTCATGTTTTGGAGCTTGCTATCGTAGTTCATTTCCTGAGAATCCCGCAACGACATCTCGTCGGTTGGTGTTGCAAATTTTCTTTTCCAGACATGTTGTCTGATATATCCTGTTACCAGCCAGATCTGAATCTCAGGCAGATATGATGGCTGGATCATTTCCAAGATCTATGATGTAGGCCCCGACGAGGTTGATGTTCTGGCCGACACACCTAGCTAGAAGATCTATTATTGTAGTATCTTGAACAAGCAATTCAACCCTTCTCCATGAGGATTTGGTATGACTTATTCCACAAGTTGTTCCTTATGGATTTTTGTGCTCCTGAAGTCCGACCTTTGCTTGATAGCCATGTCGATGCTTTCAAGCATGATCGTGGTAGCTAGAACATCAGGGAGAACATCAGAAGTGGAGTGCTAAATGTCTCACGGTCGATCATCCAGATTTTGTTCTCTTGGCCTCGCTAAGGGGAAGTCTGAGAAGGTGTTATCTTCCTTTGTATCCGCATCATCCATCATGATTCATCATGGTAGTAAGATGTGTTGCCAGGATCCTCGACACGGATGTTGGTAAAACCTTGATGACTATGGAAATGCTCAAGTTCTTGAGAGTACACTCACTCACTAGGTTATATCCTCGGTATCAATTGGAATGTGCCTCCCGTTTGCCGAGTTGTTCTATAACCATAGTTTCCTTTCCGAACTGAGTATGCCATTTCCCCGAACCCCTTTCAAACGATCGTTGTGAATTGCCTTAGCCTTAGCCTGGTATGTCTCATATGTATAATGCGTTTATCACATTATGTATGGTGCCCCGCCCCCTATGCCTACAAGTATTTAGATGTGAGTTGCAAACACCACACATTACCACAAATTCAAATATAATGTGAGAATGTTCGATATATAGTATTGTTTAGATTGTTCGATATTTAGTTGTAAGCTGCAAATGCCACACATTATCACAAATTAAAATAAAATGTGAGATTGTTTGATGTATACCATGGTTTAGATTGTTCGGCATTTAGCTGTGAGTTGCAAATGCCATGCATTATCACATTATGGTATAACATGTGCACAACACGTGTATCACTGCTATATTCATGCATGCAATGTTTAAAACACTGTGATATCCTTTTCAAATATATGAATCCGCTTTCATATCAAATTATGATCTTTGTTAGTCTCTTACACCCACACAATCCTCTAACCTTTGTAGCTACCACTAACTTTCTCTCGTGCATGCAAACGCCCTCCTCGCCCTCCCCCTCCATCGGCATTCTATCCATCATTTTTTTCTTTAGGTCGTTCTCCCGGAGTCTCCACAACTCCTTTCCGACACACGCCGATCGATAAACCTCTCCAGCGAAGCCTGCCTACAACATACACACACTCCTTCAATCTCCTCCTTTATGTGTCCTTGCCTCGTGTCCCTCAAACAGTCACACACACGTGTAAACTCTCGCCCCTCTTTTCATCGATCTCACTACCGGACACTCCTCCCCCTATCTAGCTAGTTGCTGGGCCTCTCGCACCACCTCCTAGATTCATTCTCTCTGTCTAACCGTCTCGCTGGGACTTATTTGCCTCTAACAAATGGACGTACACCGACCGATCTCTCGCTATACATATAGCTACCTAGGTCCTTATAACTCGTTTTTACCCACGTGTCGATCGATCTTCCTCATTAGTTGTGTCTCTCCCTTCCTCCGACAAACAACAATTGATCAACCGATCTAGTTAGGTTTGCTTACCAAACACATGGTACCCCTTCATCATCCATGGATGCGTCCCGACAGATCTATCACGCATGTGCACACACGTAAACACATCCCCACTTTTATTGGTAACATTGCAGTTCCACCCTCAGTTTGTCTAGTAGGCCTCTCCCATCATCTCCGAGAAGCAACTCCATCACCCATCCAACACTCTACCCCACTCCCTCCCTCTCTCTCTCCTCTCTCTCCTCTCTGTCCCATCATATTTCCCGTCCTTCAGTTATGTATGGATGTCGACCGATCTCCCTCAAGGCATAGTTGTGTCTCTCCTTCTCAACACTTATACGAGTCATTCTACCTCTATAGTTAGGCCTGCCCTACCCTCCCCACCCCCTCCCTCCACCCTCCCCCACACACCGATACATCGAGCGCTCTAGTCATGTCTCCCTGCCACACATAAACTTGACATGTGCCCTCTAATATTCCGGTAGGCTAGTCGCCCTATATCTTTGACTTGCACACACACACAATTTCGATGGCTCTCTTCATCGATGTCACACCCACCAACTTGATCCTCTCGTCAGCTCTATCAGTAGCTATGACCCCTCCCTCTCTTCTCGTGGATTTCCCTACCCTCTATGTATGATATGGATAGGCCTTCATTTCACACACATTGCATGCAAAAATTTGTTTGAGATGTCATCGACACATATCCCCACCCCACCCCCACCCCAAAACAAAAAACACTCACGAACGCGGTTTGTATCTCCCACACACACCCACGTAGGTGGGGCACATGCACGAAGAGAAGAGGTGCATGCACGGCGCACGTACTCCCGTCTCTTTCCCAACCACACCCACGCGGGTACACGGTGGAGCTCATTTCTGTACGAAAAGGGCAGCCTACATGGTAATTTGGCACGTGTACTGGTTGTCCACTTGGTGGATGGAGGATCGTCTACCACGGGTGAACAAACAAATTGCGACTTGACGCGTTATGTTAAATTAAAAAAAGAGACAAACAATGTGGGGCCTACCTTAGAGGCAAGGCTTTATACACTGGAGTACTTTTGATGTTTCCCGTCAACTTGCAGAACAAGGAGAAGCTTGCTTAGTACGCCGTATCCCCCGCCCATGGGCGCGGTGGGCCGCAGGATGAGGTGAAGCTTGCTCCGCCTTACGCCCGCTCCCTTGCCCATGCGCATGGTGGCTCGCAGGACGAGGAGAAAAATTTACTACTCCCTCTGTTCACTCCTCGTCCCTACTACCTTGGTTATAGAGATTATATCATATTGATTGGAATATATATGTCCTTTAGTATATTTCAATAGGAACTACTAGTATATACTCCAAACACTGATGTATATAGACGTATTTTAGAGTGTAGATTCACTCATTTTGCTCCGTATGTAGCACTCTCCCTCGCCCCTCGACCCTCACCCACGTGGTGGACATGCAACAATTCATTCGGTCTCATATATCAAGAATGATATATACTGCACTACCATTATTGCTCGACTTCCCAAAGAGGCGAAGAGCCAATCGCAAGGTTAATATTTTGGAGATGCCAAGCGCAAGGTTATAGGAGAACGAGTAGTAGGTGCCGCATCATTTATAAATAAAGTTTTTTTTCTTGAGTGGCACGTACGCAATATGATAGGGTCATCTGGATAGAAAAGGAAATCGCTCCACTATATACATAGTCAGGACGGGCCAGCCTACACGGTTGCTTGCTGGGGTTGCTCTCTTCACACTCTCTCGCACAAAATGACTATGGCCACATCTCTAACATCCCGGGGGATCACGTCCGCTTGGGGAAGGGGTGGATGCTTAGTGTAGATGCGGTGGCCGTCACCGACGGCGAAAACCCACTGTCGGCACGTCCCGATCAAGGATCCCCGCCGTTCTCTGTCACAAAGCTGGTGAGGTTGCCTTCCTCCCTTGCTCACTGCCGCAACGTGGGCAGTTGCCGCCTCCCGCCGCCCTCCTCAAGGTTGAGCTACGTCCCTCAGGTACAACTCCCTTTACAGGCGGCTTGCACCACTACTCCAGCTGCCCACATCACTCCCTGTGGATATTTCTCTACTTCTTTTCCCCACACATACCTCTACTGGCTTCTATGTACTGTATTTGTGATGAGTTTATGTCTCATCAGCTAGTCCCAGTAATCTTATTCTAATCACGCTTCTTCAATTTCTTTGCCACAGGGATGCTCATCTCGATTTTGGTGAAACTGCACAAAATGATCCGATGGTCAAAAGGTTGCAAACTTCATTTATTAGGACGGTTCAAGGGCTAGGGACTTCATGGATCGTTTTTTTCTTTAGTTGCCTCTGTTCCAAAATAAGTGTCAACTTTAGTAGTAGTACAACATTGTACTAAAGTTTGCACAAAGTTGAGACACTTATTTTGGAACGGAGGGAGTACATATTTCCTATGATCTATCAATCATTGAGATGCAATAGCATGCATGTTAGTCTCGTTTGTATTTGATGAAATGTTGCAACGGGCAACCTTGTACGCAAGATACATGTAACAAAAACTGGAAGCTTCATAGCATTGTACAAGTTTATCTCGCTGATAAATTATAGTACCTACTATACTAGTACTTCCTCCGTTCTTAAATATAAGTATGTGTAGAGATTTCACCATGAACCACATGCGGATGTATACAGATGCATTTTAAGTGTATATTCATTCATTTTGTTCCGTATGTAGTTCACCTAGTGGAATCTCTACAAAGACTTATCTACTAGTAATAGCTAGCCCCCACTACTAGGAATTCTCTATCCTCTCCTTTAGCCACATCATCAAAATTAATATAGCCGTTAGATGAACTAAATCAGTGCATAATAGCCGTTTGATCTAGACGTTGAGAGGCTCCACACTAAGCCACATGCAAGCATGCAGAAATACAGTGGCATGCATGTGAGTGGGCTTTAAATCACATCAACATGTGTGCATGCAAGCATGCACCGGTATCATGCATGTAAGTAAGCTTTTAAGTCCCATTAACATGTCGAAAAGAAAAATATAATCCCAGTATGCAGTAGGAGTTGGCTGATCTTTTTTCCTTACGTGGGATGATCTTAATGATGATGGGAGTTTATTTAGTTTGGCTACCACATTTGTCATGCGGTTATAGAGTTTTTTTTAGTTCTATGAAATCGATTATTTTGCGCAGAGAGATATACGGCTGTTCCACGGCAACACGCGGGTACTCATCTAGTAATATTTAGGAACGGATGGAGTACTATGTAAAGAGTTAGGTGCCACACGGTGATAGTGTGAGGTTGGCCATGTAATCACTGAGCCTGCGTGTTTTCACTGCTCTTGCACTCCTAAGCTGTAAGAATGGAGGAAATTGTAATCTAGTAGTAGTACTTCCTTTCGCCGAAAGCGTGGGACATCCAGTAGTCCTACCACCCCAGTAATAAAGACCAATGAGCCGTCAAATCACATAGACCCAACAGTAAGTTGGACGGACGAAGCAACCATCACTCTTGCGCCAGTGAGAGGTCGCGTCCGCTCTGCCCGGGCATGAATGCGGCACCGATTCTTTGGAGCGGCGCTGACCGTTTCGGGCGGGAAGCGCGCGCGGGCGATGGAGGGGCTTTGGGTGGGCCAGGCTGGTCAGGAGCGGGCGTGGCAGCTGTCCGCATGTCCCTACCGGACACGCCTGGAAACGAGAGGATGCACCGACTCTCGCGGCTAAAATCGTACACTACACACCATCTCTCTGTAGGAGTAGGTTGATATGTCGCTCTCTATAACACACACATGCTGTTAAACACACACACGCACACGCACGCAACTTGGTCCCGTTGCACCTTCTAACGTGACTTATTACACGTAGACGAAGGGAGTAGTAAGTATACCAGATACGGTGGCACACTGACTTAAGTCGAATACAAGTGCCCAAAATTGGATGGTCTTCCAGCGATGGCGTAGATGTGTGAGGTAAGATACACCGCTGGCGCTTTTAATATTTCTTACTAATTTGTTTGTTTCACCCTCTGACTGGTGGGACCCAACGTACTATGTGGAGGGAGGTAAGGTGACTAAGGCTGCATTATTTCTGCACCACTGTGGATAGTCTTACCACCAAAGCCACATGACACGATTATGATTGAAATCCCAATGACTCCCACACTCAAAAAAAAAAACACGGCATGCTTGTCACATGAATGCATGAATATATAAAAGGTTATTTTCCTCTCATTGAACATAACGGGAGGGTTGTGTAGCATGTTAGCCTGTTCACTCATCAAACTTGAGGTCTCGGGTTTGATAACTACACTTGAGCATAATTTGTGCCAGGAGGACTCTTTGACTGGTTAAAATGGATGCATACGGAGCTATACGATCTCGTAGTGACCGTATAATCACCTCATCAAGTATAAGTTGCAGCCTCGGCACTTGTTTTCTAGGGTTTGCACGCTTCACACTCTCTCTCCAGTATATATATTTTCACGCTGGAGCCTCAGCGCTTGTAGTTGCCCTCTTCACACTCTCTCGCCCTCTCCAGATCTAAACAAGACTTCATTGGCCTCTCTCTCCCCTCACTGCTGCTCAAAGAGCCGGCAGGATCCGTCCACGGGAAGGGAAGGAGGTTTAACGCTGTCATTGCCGGCGAGGGAGGGAATCCACTATCGGCAGCTGTTCACTTTCACCCAGCGGCGGCGGGAGGGCCTCAACCCCTTCTTCTTCGCCGTCGTCCGTTGCCCACCGTAACCACGCCCCAAGAACCTTAAGGTATAATTTACTTACTCCATATGCATTGCTCTAACTGCATGTATACCATGAATCTAGGACGTGGTTCAAATAGGAAAGGAGTGGGGGAAAGTAGTGGGAAAAGTTGTATATAGCATGAATCTAGGACACAGTTCAAAGAGGAAATGAAGGGGGAAAGTTGTATAGCATGAATCTAGGACGTGGTTCAAAGAGGAAAGGAATGGGGTAAGTAGTATCGCATAAATCTAGGACATGGCTCAAAGAGGAAAGGAAGGGGTGAAAGTACTAGTTCAAATAGGAAAGGAAGGGACAAGGCTGTAGAGTTTGAGCAGGACTAGATTTGCTGCGCTCACATAGGGAAAGGTGTCTAAAGATAACAAAACTGGGACCAACACAAATATGCTCCTTGGTTGTTTGTTCTTTATTGCAACAGACTGTGCATGTCCACATTACATCGGTAGATGCACATGGTGCTGGTGCGTCCACTGTCCCGTGCAACTCATTAGCTGTTGTAAATCTAAGGCCCTGTTTGGTTAAAAACTCCCTAGTCCCTACCTGCTTGGTTCCAGGAACTAAACATGGACTAGAGGTTATTAAATGACATGCTAAAAGACCATGTTACCCCTGGTAATGAACTAATAGAGACAAGGTGCGATGCGTGGCAGGGGCAACTGTTGGAAAAAGTCCCAAAAAGACTCCCTCGGGGTCTTCTTTATTTTGTCCCAAATGCCAACTTTTAGTCCCTAAAAGTCCCTCCTGTTTGGTTTACATGGGACTGACACGGAGATCTTTTAGTCCCTACACCATAATGTCCCTGTAAACAAACACCCTCTAATAATGCCGCTGGAAAATTGAAGCAATGCCACAGTTAAAAGCAAATTACATGTTTAACGAATTTTATTTTTAATATAATCTCTATGTTAATATTAATCAATGCCACCGTTTGAGAAATGCTACTGTCTTGCTTTCTTTCCCATTTAGATAAGGTAGATGCTTGTTTTTATTGGCTTCTGTGTCATCCATCGTTATTGACCACTAATTGTTACCTTTGCACCTCTGTGTAAACATGATTATCTACTTCACCTTGTTGCCATTGTGACCTTTTCTTGCACTGCACAAAACACTTTTGTTTTAAGAGTGTTTTGTGCAGTTCAACCAAAATGTCACAGCGACAACGTTGCTTGATTGCTTGATCTTAGTGGAACTGCACAAGAAGGAGATCTTACTTCCTATCCGTGTTGGCAAATTTGGTTTAGATCTTCTTCTTGTGAGTTGTTTGAATTCCGCATCATGAGAGGTCAATATTAGCCTTATTTCACATGATTCTCCAGTGTGCTGTCATATGTTGTGCTACTTGTATGATAATGTTGCTTGATTTTAGTGAACTGCACAAATGGAGCCAAGACTTCCAATCTGTATGTGCACCGTAATATCCCATTGAGGTAAGATAACGATATTTCACAACTGTTGGCCTATATTTTTCCACTTTCATCAGAAAATTAAGTTTAGTACATAGAAGGCGAAGCTTGTCTGTTACTGAACCAAGTGATGAAGGGGAAGAATTTGGGGACCGAATCTCCGGGTAAACATTCCCATAAAATGGCCCTTGTGCTCACCAGCCCCAGGATAACTGTTAGTTGATAAGGCACCAACTTGATACAGAAATTCCAAGAAAAATACAATATATGTAGTACAAGACCATTCTGGCCTGTGAGTACAAAAAATGGTTTCTAGTGGTTGATGGCGGAAGCGGTTTGCGGATCATCAGTGTCCATGGAACTCCATTTTTCCATAGGAACAGCTGACCAGGCTAACTCCTATCTTAGCGAGACTGCTATCACCATTGCTTAGGTACTGGGGCTGTAATCGCAACGCTCCTCTCCAAGCAAGAAATCTGGCCAAGACAATAGCCAGGGACAAGCCATTGAGTACTTTGAATGTACTCGCAAACATCATGAACACAGGTATAATATAACAATAATGTGCTGAAAATATTTTATGCTCAGGGCGTCAGTCACAAAAGATAAATAGAACGCTGATGCGTGCAAGCATGTTACTTGTGAATATGCAATAATATGATAGTATTAAAATTATGAAATAAATAACATAAAGGACTATAAAAGAAATCCCACAGTCGGGCGTCTTAGCGACACCGCATAAAGGGCTTTAAGAGAAATGCCACAGGCGGGCGTCTTGGCGAAACCGCATAAAGGGCTTAAAAAGAATGCCACAGTTGGGCGTCTTGGTGACACCGCATAACAGGCTTTAAAAGAAATGCCACAGTCGGGCGTCTTAGCGACACCGCATAAAGGGCTTTAAAAGAAATGCCACAGCAGGGCGTCTTAGCGACACCATATAAAGGGCTTATAAATAAACAAAAATAATGCCGCAGTCGGGCGTCTGAACGACACCACATAAAGGGCTTATAAATAAACAAAAACAATGCCGCAGTCGGGTGTCTGAGCGACACCACGTAAAGGGCTTATAAATAAATGCAGTGAATATCCAGGAGGTAGAACCATCCCAGGGATATTCGATAATACCAAAAATATCACGAGTTAGTCCACATCAAAAATAATAATCATAATTATCACAAGTCACAATCGTGATTCCAGGTCTGGTTTAACAGTTTCACCGCCGAAGACCGACACTAAGACCGACACTTGACCCATCCCAGACTGTAATCCTTAACCATGGACACGGCTATTCGAATAGGTTTAATCTCTGCAGAGGGTGTACTCTTTACCCACGAGTAACAGATTCCTTTAGTCCAGCGGGACTAATTCCGTCTACGGTCTATTTGTTGAAAACACACCTAACTTGCACACACCAGCTTAACTCGCCTGTGTCTGGAATCACCCACGACACCTGTCAAGCAAAACTCTAAGTGGGGAGGCTACAACCTCGACGTAACATGGGATCAAAAATTTATACCGTGCGCAAACTGGGGAGCTACCCCCTTTCGGCTACAACCAAAACACCCATGCTCCCGGACCCGGTGTCATGACTACCGGAGGCCTCCGGTATCTTCCACCATGGCCTCTCTGTACGGTGTGTGCTAGGAAAGGGGTTGACAACTTACTAAACCGTACCCTACTTGTTGTAGAGACGAGTGGTAGTACGAAGCAAGTATGGGGGTTACTAGCACAAGACTCGATCTACGGTCGACTCAGGAGGTTGTAATGTTCCCTGCAAGATTAGTATAACAATGCATATACATCAAACAACAGATAGAAATACCACGCGACATACCCCCTCATGCCATACCGGACACGACCGTCTCGACGGAGGACTAGGGACAAGACCGTGTCTAATCAAGACAGAGGCCTTTCCGGCTTTCCTCCCGGTATGCATGAAAGGCATATGACGATGATTCATATCACAATCATATCAACTCCATTTGCATGAAATTCATTAACGTGCACTCATGAGTAGGAACACGTCCTCACATAAAATGACGTATGCTCGTGTCGGGGTGGTGTTGTCACCGTGCCAAGCAATACACACAAAAATTTCACCAGGGTTCAGAATGCTTGCCTTCAGGTCATGGGGAAGGCAGGGTGCATTCCAAAACATCTTGAAATCTTCAAAAATCCTATTTAAAAGAATATATTTCAATTACTACATAAAATCAAAACAGCACAAAAAAGTTGTCAGAATTTTTTTCAAATAAATCTTAAAATAAACTAGACCATATTTGAGATAGGTAGGAAAAGAATCAATTTATTTGTAGTTGTATTTAAAAAGTCATAGACAGTCAAAGTTCTGGTCAAAATCTGATTTTAAATTAAAACAGAAAAACAGAAAAACGATTCGATTACTGACCACGTCGAAGGCGTATTTTGAAATTACGCCTCCACTTATCCAGCGTGGACGCGCGGGGTGTCACTGACAGTGGGTCCAGGGGGCCCACTAGTCAGGTTTGACTAGTCTCCCCCGCCTCCTTCCTCCTCTGGCCGAACCGAGGCGGGGCTCCGGCGACCAACGCCGGCGAGCGGCGGCTCCTCGCGGCCTCTGGAGGGCGGGGATGGATCCGCAAGACTGGGGCGGTCCTTCCGGTAGTCGAGGGAGTGACAGGGATGGAGTGAGCTGTCGGCGGCGAGCTTTGCGGCGGAGGAAGCTTCGGGAGCATAGTGGTTTTGGGGCTGCGGTGGTTCCCGTTCGAAATTGAGTAGGGGGAAGGGTTCAGGGGAGGAAGAGGGAGCTTCTGGTGGAGAGAGTGCAGAGGGGGAGGCTCTGGTGGTGCCGGAATGGTCAAGACGGCGGCGGCGGCTGTGTTTGCCGGAGAAGAAGAAGAAGACGACCCCTCTGGTCTTTTCTACTACCACGGGAGGGTCAGTGAGGGAGTGCGGGAAGTTCCATGAGGGCCTGACGAGCTCGGGGCTTCCTTATATAGCGCGACGAGGTCGGTTCCGTGGCGGTTGGGATAAGATCGCCGGCGACCGACATTCTGTAGCAGCAGGGGGACGTGGCGGGGCTGAGGATGGCGGCAAGAGCTAGCGGACGGCGGGCAGCCTTTGCTCGAAGCGGTGGCGTATGGGAGTGGCTCGGGCGGCGCCGACACGTATGGGCCCTGCAAGCGGTCGTCAGCTAGCCGCCACGGCCATCCTGGCGGTGGCGCTGTGGGGTGCCAGGGGTGGTCGGGGTGGCTTGGCGGTGCAGGGATACGTGGCGTGCTAGCAGCTGTTGCCCAAGGGCCGGAACGGGTGCGGGGCGAGACGCGGCGGCTCGGGCGCACTTGCGTGCCAAACGCACGCTCTGGGCGCGCCTAGAGCATGCCCGGGACGTGTTTGGCGAAATGCCAGGGTAGCATAGAGGTCGCGGGTGAGGCTGGCAAGAAACAGGGCTAGGTTAGGGTTAGCAAGGGGATCAAGGGACATGGTGGATTGGCTAGGGGCTCAAGTTCACAACGTAAACTTGAAATCATGCCAAATCTGGCTATGCACTCAGGGTGTTTGTCAAAATGCCAAGGGCATCTAGGCAACACTTGGGGTGGCCAAATTCTCCAGATTAGTGTTTCTTTGGATGGATAAGGGAGTGGTGAAGCTAGTTTGACAAAAGCAGAAACTTGTTAGTGCAAGTTATGTAAAACTTCAGTTCTGGGCAGAAAGTGAATGACACTGTTTCAAGAACCAAAAATCTTCCCAAGGGTCAACTCTTCTGGACTTAAGGGTTTGCAAGAAGGACTATAAGTAGGAAAAGGAATTATGGATAAAGAAGCAAGTTAGGAGATGGTTGCAGTACAAATCACCAAATGGCACCAGAATGAAGATGAGGATGATTCACTCAATTTTTCCAAAGAACAACACTAGGTTTTTAAATAAAGTTGGATGGCATGCTACTACTGACATCCCATAATTTTGGTGGAGGCTCTAGAGAAATATTTAATTAGGCTATAGTGCAAAAGTGTCCACTGGACCATATTTGAAAAACAGGTGTAAAACTCAAAATATGCAATGAAATAATTATATTATTGCACACAAGTGATTTAGAGACATCACATGACATCTCCAAATTTTGGTTGGAATTTTAAGTGAATTTATCAAAAGGTTGTAGTTCAAAAAGAGCTCCAAAAATATAAAACCATACATTTTAATGAATAAAGCTCAGGGTGAAGTAATTTAATAAATAAATCTACTGATTAAGAAAATGTTATACAGAGAGCATAGAAGTCCAAAATGTTTTGGAAGGCTCCACAAGGAGAAGACACCTTAATATCAAAAGAAGAGTTCTGAAATCAACAGAAATAAAAGTTTTAAAACCCCTGGCAAAAATTTTAATATTTAAAACTTGGCTAAATCTTTGGGGTGTTACAATTACTACCCCCCTTAAGAAAAATCTTGTCCTAGAGATTTGCTAAGAGTTAAATTTAAATAAATTCTTATTAAAACGAACGTGGCTAAACTGAGAGCAATAAGTGGTGCAAAAATACAGTGTGGGGTACTGGCGCGGTGTGGGAAAAAATCCACAGTTTTGGGGAAAACTAGCGATTTCTACACTGGACATAAATTTAGAATAAATTCTAAATCTTAAAATACGCTGGTCGCACCCGAGAGCACAGTGCTCTCTCTGGCTGACTGGTGGACCCGGGCCCACGGTCAGCCTCTTCTTCTTCCTCCGGTTCTCTCTTCTTCCTCTCCCCCGCGCACTTCCCCGCGCTTTCTCCACCGGCGATGCCTAGCGCGTAGGGCACCTAGGCCGTACCGCGGTAGTGCGCGGCGTGCTAGCTGCCGGTGCAGCGTGCACTCACCTCGCGGGCCAGTGCGCTGTCGGCACTGCTCGTGGATTCGCCTCCGAACACCGGCGGTCGGGCGACGAGCGGCGCTGGTGGACCTCGCCCACCGTACACCGAGCTCGGGCTTATAAAATGACCACGGCGTTCTCCTCTTCTTCCTCACACCTGGCCTCGTTCCTCTTTCTCCTTCCTTCTCCTCTGTTTCCGTTGGCCGGAGCTCGAGGCGAGGCTCTAATGGCGGAGGTACGTGATTCTGCTGTGCGGAGGGCTGGCAGCGGTGATGGGGCTCTCCGTGCTCCTGTGCACGATGATCCTCGACGATCGTCGCGATGCCACTGCTCGGTTGCTGGCTCTCCGCGGTGGCGGTGATCACGAGGAGTAGGTGGGGTGTGTCGGGTGTTAACTGTTGTCCGGAAGTGCTTAGTTAGACGCAACACAGTTGCAAAATTTTGCAAGCAGTTTATGTGTTTCGAGTAATTGAGGTTGTGAGTCTGCTGCCGTGGTGCTGCGTGAAATAAATAATCTATGTCGTGAGAAAATATACGATGCGGCAACTCAGGGAAAAGAAATCTCACTCCAGGATTTCTCGCGAGAGGAAACAATAATACATTAGAGTCAAACCGCGTCAGAGCTACTCATATTAATAGAATCTAAAAGGTTTACCCGCTGCGCGAACTCGGGGTACCATGCATAAGTTACAACACATATATAAAAGTTGCGGTAATAAAAACAGCGGTGCATCTAAATTGAAAACGGTAACTAGATGGGGTCCTGAGAAAACGTTTCCGTTACTGGGATACACTCCTCTTCTATCGTAGGAAGTGGATTGACCAGTCAATGAATGTGTCTCTCCTGGTCGGGCCTTAGTGACCTGCCGATGGCGATCTGAGGATTTAAATCCGCGAGGCTTTGTAGATAACCCACCACATGTTGGGTTAAACGTTCTTGAGCGATGACGTGTTGGACGAGGTTGGCCAAGACTGGGTCTCTCTCAATACGTCCACCTGGAAAAGATGTTACTCCCCCGGGTGCTGCATGGCATAGGGTACCGCGAATAATACCCTCGTTCGCTGGCATAGGGTACCGCGAATCAAAGGCGAGCAAGCGCTTCATACGCAGCGGCTTCTACGGCCATATGCGGGGTTGGCATAGATTTCCCTACAAAGGAGACTTCTGTTGGGTCTTGGTTTGGGTTTAAGGGAGGGATGTGCACGGCTGCCCAATATCTTGAGGTGGAAGGGGTGATTCTCGATTTGAACAGCTCGTACTGGGGTGGCTGGGTAGCGCCCATGGTATCTTGGTAAAATCCCACAATATCTTGACAAAATTACCTGGGGTAGCATCTGGAGTCCTCAGATAAATACTAGGGCTCGGCATGGCAAGAAATGGTTGTGAGGATGGTGCACAAGGTGAGGGATGCTTGGCAAGGTCACTTGGTGGCCCCTTTTATAGCACCGGGGTTGGGTCATTTACCGTGGTAAAAAGTAAAGAATTGGCCGGCTCAACTCGGGGTCAACCACAGGTACACACATCTTACTAAAGTGTCGTATCACTGTGGGTGTTGTCGGGGCGGTTTTTGGTGGTTGCACCAAGGATAGAGAAATCACACTGCATGCTAATACATCCATGCTAGACTACTATATAAAACAGATGCATGATGCCAGGCTGCGTTACACAGGATTACAAAGCGAGGATACACGGGGACTCGCCACTACTCGAGTGACTTAGTCTACTTCGTTTACATCCAAGCGGGCGTCCCTTCTGGATGTCAAGGCTTCTCCATGGTTCTCACCGTCGAAATTAGCTGGAGAGGGCTGAGGGGCTGCAGGATCGGGGTAGTGATGATGACCATCACGGGGATTGTTGACTACAACCCCGTAGGAATGTGCTCCCAGGAGGCGACGAAGCACTTCTGGGGTCATCAAAGCACCTTGGCTAACGGCTGGGGCTCTCCTCAGGGTCTCGATCTGGTGTCCGAACTGCACGACTGGATTGTCGGCGTTGGACTCGTTCTCTTCTCTCGCCGGGCTCGACGAACCAGCTCTCCACGAGCTGCGATCAGATCAATGGTGATTTGATCAAACAGTTCCTCTAGTGCACTTACATAGCGCACTAGGTGCGGTAATGCAGGATCCGTCTCGTGATCTCCGTTGGCTACTAGGGGTGGTCTACCATACCCTTCACGCCTGGGGTAGTAGTGGAACGAGCGACAGTTAACTCTGGGCGACAAGTGCCTGAGATGAACTATAGCCTCTCGAGAAGCTAGTTGGATGGCTTGTGGCTCAAAGGAAGTGGTTCTTCCAGTGAACCTGTAGGGGCGCTCGGGTGCCAGACCCCTACCGTAGATATGCACAGTGGCCCAAAATTGACGGCTCTCACCACTTATGGGTCCTTGGTACACAACATATTCGGGTGGCTCTTCTAACGCATAGGCACGGCGAGTAAAGTTTGCGAGTATGGTCACAAAACCTCCAAGGTTGGCTGCTGTAGTCTCATGGTGTTCTACGGGACCAGGCATTGTGGCTTGGTTTTGGGGTAGCGGCTGTGCTGGGCTGGCTTGAGGCAAGCGTGTCCTTTTTATAGAAAAAGGGGACGAAGTCTTCCTTCGTACGCTTGCGAATGAGACACATTGGGTGCTGGTCACTGGTGCCTGATAGACGGGTTAGGTTGATAGGTTGGGCACCGACTGCCAAAAAGCGTCAGGTCCCTGTGTGGCTATCTTGTGCGAGAAGCTTGGCTGAGGTTTTGGTTATGGCTTGGTGGGTTGTTAGCCTAAGTTTATTGACTTGGCTGAAATAGGATTAGCCAATGGTCAGCCTGGCTCTGATACCATGTTTGTGGGGACCGAATCTTCGGGTAAACATTCCTAGAAAATGGCGCTTGTGCTCACCAGCCCCAGGATAACTGTTAGATGATAAGGCACCAACTTGATACAGAAATTCCAAGAAAAATACAATATATGTATTACAAGACCATTCTGGCCTATGAGTACAACAAATGGTTTCTAGTGGTTGATGGCAGAAGCGGTTTGCGGATCATCAGTGTCCGTGGAACTCCATTTTTCCACAGGAATAGCTCACCAGGCTAACTCCTATCTTCGCGAGACTGCTATCACCATTGCTTAGGTACATGGGCTGTCATCGCAACGCTCCTCTCCAAGCAAGAAATCTGGCCAAGACAATAGCCAGGGACAAGCCAGTGTGTACTTTGAATGTACTCACAAACATCATGAACACAGGTATAATATAACAATAATGTGCTGAAAATATTTTATGCTTAGGGTGTCAGTCACAAAAGATAAATAGAACGCTGATGCGTGCAAGCATGTTACTTGTGAATATGCAATAATATGATAGTATTAAAATTATGAAATAAATAACATAAAGGACTATAAAAGAAATGCCACAGTCGGGCGTCTTAGCGACACCGCATAAAGGGCTTGAAGAGAAATGCACAGTCGGGCATCTTAGCGACACCGCACAAAGGGCTTAAAAAGAATGCCACAGTCGGGCGTCTTGGCGACACCGCATAAAGGGCTTTAAAAGAAATGCCACAGTCGGGCGTCTTAGCGACACCGCATAAAGGGCTTTAAAAGAAATGCCACAGTCGGGCGACCTAGCGACACCACATAAAGGGCTTATAAATAAACAAAAACAATGCCGCAGTCGGGCGTCTGAGCGACACCACATAAAGGGCTTATAAATAAACAAAAACAATGCCGCATTCGGGCGTCTGAGCGACACCACATAAAGGGCTTATAAATAAATGCAGTGAATATCCAGGAGGTAGAACCATAATTATCACAAGTCACAATCGTGATTCCAGGTCTGGTTTAACAGTTTCACCTCCGAAGACCGACACTAAGACCGACACTTGAACCATCCTGCATCGTAATCCTTAACCATGGACACGGCTATTGAATAGGTTTAATCTCTGCAGAGGGTGTACTCTTTACCCACGAGTAACGGATTCCTTTAGTCCATCGGGACTAATTCCGTCTCACGCTCTTTTGTTGAAAACACACCTAACTTGCACACACCAGCTTAACTCGCTTTGTATGCGGAATCACCCACGACACCTGTCAAGCAAAACTCTAAGTGGGGAGGCTACAACCTCGACGTAACATGGGATCAAAAATTTATACCGCGCGCAAACTGGGGAGCTACCCCCTTTTGGCTACAACCGAAACACCCATGCTCCCGGACCCGGTGTCATGACTACCGGAGGCCTCCGGTATCTTCCACCATGGCCTCTCTGTACGGTGTGTGCTAGGAAAGGGGTGGACAACTTACTAAACTGTACCCTACTTGTTGTAGAGACGAGTGGTAGTACGAAGCAAGTATGGGGGTTACTGGCACAAGACTCGATCTACGGTCGACTCAGGAGGTTGTAATGTTCCCTGCAAGATTAGTATAACAATGCATATACTTCAAACAACAGATAGAAATACCACGCAACATACCCCCTCATGCCATACCGGACACGACCGTCTCGACGGAGGACTAGGGACAAGACTGTGTCTACTCAAGACAGAGGCCTTCCCGGTATGAATGAAAGGCATATGACGGTGATTCATATCACAATCATATCAACTCCATTTGCATGAAATTCATTAACGTGCACACATGAGTAGGAACATGTCCTCACATAAAATGACGTATGCTCGTGTCGGGGTGGTGTTGTCACCGTGCCAAGCAATACACACAAAAATTTCACCAGGGTTCAGAATGCTTGCCTTCAGGTCATGGGGAAGGCAGGGTGCATTCCAAAACATCTTGAAATCTTCAAAAATCTTATTTAAAAGAATATATTAGAATTACTACATAAAATCAAAACAGCACAAAAAAGTTGTCAGAATTTTTTTCAAATAAATCTTAAAATAAACTAGACCATATTTGAGAGAGGTCGGAAAAAGAATCAATTTATTTGTAGTTGTATTTAAAAAGTTACAGGCAGTCTAAGTTCTGGTCAAAATCTGATCTTAAATTAAAACAGAAAAACAGAAAAAACGATTCGATTACTAACCACGTCGAAGGCGTATTTTGAAATTACGCCTCCACTTATCCAGCATGGACGCGCGGGGTGTCACTGACAGTGGGTCCACGGGGCCCACTAGTCAGGTTTGACTAGTCTCCCCCGCCTCCTTCCTCCTCTGGCCGAACCAAGGCGGGGCTCCGGTGACCAACGCCGGCGAGTGGCGGCTCCTCGCGGCCTACGGAGGGCGGGGATGGATCCGCAAGACTGGGGCGGTCCTTCCGGTAGTCGAGGGAGTGACAGGGATGGAGTGAGCTATCGGCGGCGAGCTTTGCGGCGGAGGAAGCTTCGGGAGCATAGTGGTTTTGGGGCTGCGGTGGTTCCAGATCGAAATTGAGTAGGGGGAAGGGTTCAGGGGAGGAAGAGGGAGCTTCTGGTGGAGAGAGTGGAGAGGGGGAGGCTCTGGTGGTGTCGGAATGGTCGAGACGGCGGCGGCGGCTGTGTTTGCCGGAGAAGAAGAAGACGACCCCTCTGGTCTTTTCTACTACCACGGGAGGGTCAGTGAGGGAGTGCGGGAAGTTCCATGAGGGCCTGACGAGCTCGGGGCTTCCTTATATAGCGCGACGAGGTCGGTTCCGCGGCGGTTGGGATAAGATCGCCGGTGACCGACGTTCTGTAGCAGCAGGGGGACGTGGCGGGGCTGAGGATGGCGACAAGAGCTAGCGGACGAGCGGGGCACTGCTCCAGGGCGAGCTGGCGTGCGGGAGTGGATCGGGCGGCGCCGACACGGACGGGGCCTGCAAGCGGTCGTCAGCTAGCCGCCATGGCCATGCTGGCGGTGGCACTGTGGGGTGCCAGGGGTGGTCGGGGTGGCGTGGCGGTGCAGGGATACGTGGCGTGCTAGCAGCTGTTGGCCAAGGGCGGAGCAGGTCTTGAGGCGAGGCAGCGGCTCGGGTGCACGTGCGTGCCAAGCCTGACGCTTCTGGGCTTGCCCGAACAACACGAGACGTGTTTGGCGAAATGCCAGGGTAGCCTAGAGGTCGCGGGTGAGGCTGGCAAGAAACAAGGCTAGGTTAGAGTTAGCAAGGGGATCAAGGGACATGGTGGATAGGCTAGGGGCTCAAGTTCACAATGTAAACTTGAAATCATGCCAAATCTGGCTATGCACTCAGGGTGTTTGTCAAAATGCCAAGGGCGTCTAAGCAACACTTGGGGTGGCCAAATTCTCCAGATCAGTGTCTCTTTGGATGGATAAGGGAGTGGTGAAGCTAGTTTGGCAAAAGCAGAAACTTGATAGTGCAAGTTATGTAAAACTTCAGTTCTGGGCAGAAAGTGAATGGCACTGTTTCAAGAACCAAAAATCTTCCCAAGGGTCCACTCTTCTGGACTTAAGGGTTTGGCAAGGAGGACTATAAGTAGGAAAAGGAATTATGGATAAAGAAGCAAGTTAGGAGATGGTTGCAGTATAAATCACCAAATGGCACCAGAATGAAGATGAGGATGATTCACTCAATTTTTCCAAAGAACAACACTAGGTTTTTGCATAAAGTTGGATGGTGTGGTACTACTGACATCCCATAATTTTGGTGGAGGCTCTAGAGAAATATTTAATTAGGCTATAGTGCAAAAGTGTCCACTGGACCAGATTTGAAAAATAGGTGTAAAACTCAAAATATGCAATGAAATAATTATATTATTGCACACAAGTGATTTAGAGACATCACAGGACATCTCCAAATTTTGGTTGGAATTTTAAGTGAATCTATCAAAAGGTTGTAGTTCAAAAAGAGCTCCAAAAATTTAAAACCATACATTTTAATGAATAAAGCTCAGGGTGAAATAATTTAATAAATAAATCTACTGATTAAGAAAATGTTATACAGAGAGCATAGAAGTCCAAAATGTTTTGGGAGGCTCCACAAGGAGAAGACACCTTAATATCAAAAGAAGAGTTCTGAAATCAACAGAAATAAAAGTTTTAAAACTCCTGGCAAAAATTTTAATATTTAAAACTTGGCTAAATCTTTGGGGTGTTACAAAGAACAAGCGGAAGAAAAACAAAAATCAACTCCCGGTGCTGTAATGAAGCACTGGAACTGTGATGACAGAAGTAATGATATAGTTTTGCATCTTAATTTATTTCTATGGCTGGAACGAGCAATTGTTTTGCCACTGATTCGATGCCACTCTTAATGTAATACGTAATTATCTCTACTTGTGCAAACAGGGATCTTCTTTGAAGATACCATATATTTTAGTGGAACTGCACAAGAAGATGTTGGAAACATTAAACTAATCGAGGAGTATATAGTAAGCATGGCCACCACCGTAGATAGCAACAGATTGTTCCGTAGAAGTGCTTCATCTGTATGCTCTACACAATAAGCCTCCTGACAAAGGTTGGTACTTTCCCACTGATGTCATCCATATGATTGAGCTTTGTCATCTCTATTGGTGTTGTGCTCTTTGTTTGAATCTTGTCATGAAAAAGTGGTATTGTCCTTGAGAAGTGCTTCATCTATGCTGTTTTAAATATTTCCTTTCCTTTTTTCGAGCAAACAGGGCTGCTAGCATTTAGTAGTGCTCTTGTCTTTGCACAAAAGGATCATCTTCCTCTAAAGAATAGTATGGAGTACGTGAAGTTACTAGTTCCGATTATGCCAGGATGAAGAGGCCTTGTCTATCTTCTCATCAGAAGGAACAGTTGAAGGATGGTTACATTACTCCCCACAAGACCAAACTAACTTCAGCTCAGAAGGACTGACAAATCTCCATTTTTTTGCTGTGATGCGCGAGTAAAATGTTGTTCTATGATTCTTTCTAGTGAGTTCCATTGTTCTAAAAGTGTGCTCTACATGGACCCTGTAGGTGCCTGTTTAAACTGTCAATTCATAGTACATTTTGCTTTATACTAATCACTTTTTTGTATTTGTGCAAACAGGGGTGCTCAGCTTGATTTCAATGGGAACTGCACAAAATGTTCATGAATACATCCAATCATTCATTTCCACCACAAGAAAGGAGGTGCCAATAAGTTCAAGGCGTTGCAACATATAAGGGCGAAATCATACAAGCTACGCGCGAATTTGGTTGATTTTGGTGGAACTGCACAAAAAGAACAACTAGTTTATTTAGCACGAGGTGCCATGTCAATGTCCAAACTGATGGCAAACCCTACCCATTCAACAATCGTAGGCATTTGATATCTTGGAATGGGACAACCTTGTCAAATTTTGCTCATTTATTTTAGCAAGACATGCGTTTGATATTTTCGAATGAGACGCCGTTTGCTATCAGCAGCGTAGATCAATTTTTTCTTTATTCTTTAGTTGTGAAGTAAATATTGCCTCTGACATGTGAGTCGCTGATATGCGTAATCATCGATTGTTTTGAATGTTCTCTATGAATTGCCAGCCCTGTGTGTTTGATTGCAATGTACAGAAACGCTAAAAAGCTGCTCAAGCTCTTTGTACTCCTTCTGTTCCTTTTTACTTCGCACATTGTGAAAGTGCATACCTTTTTGTATAAGATTGGTAAAAGTAGAGATACTTTGACTGCAGACAAAACTTGTATGCAGACTAGAAAGGACAGGACACTACTTGGAAAAGGCCTACTAATGGCGCACCAGTTTTGCCTAGTAATGGCGCACTACTGGTGCGCCATTAGTATCACGCCACTAGTATTTTTTACTAATGGCGCACCAGTGGTGTGCCATTAGTATCTGGTATACTAATGGCGCACCACTGGTGCGCCATTAGTATAGGCCACGGTGCGCCATTAGTATAGGCCACTGGTGCGCCATTAGTATAGGCCACGGTGCGCCATTGGTATTTTTGAATTTTGAAGGCGGGAAAATAGTAGTGGCGCACCGTCTAACACCCACCGTGCGCCATTCCTATTCTTGAATTTTGAATTTGGATCTGGACCGCGATTTTTTTGCCCATTTTTTGCTCGTTTTTTTGCTTGTTATTTTGCACGATATTATTTCAAATTTTGTTCCTGTTTTTGGATCTTGTATGTTCTTTTGTCGTGTTCTTTTGCCGGAGAGGAGTTTTCCGGAGAGGAGTTCACCGGAGCATCGGAGAGGAGGAAGGAGTAACCATGAGGGGATGGGAGGAGAGGAGGGAGGATGAGCTCACGGGAGAGGAGGGAGGAGGAGCTCACCGGAGAGGAGGGAGGAGGAGCTCACCGGAGAGGAGGGAGGAGGAGCTCACCGGATATGAGGGAGGAGGAGCTCACCGGAGAGGAGGGAGGAGAAACCGTGAAGGGATGGGAGGGGAGGAGAGGAGAGGAGGGAGGAGGAGGTCGCCGGAGAGGAGGAGGGTAGTATGGTGGAGGAGAGAAGGGAAGATGGAGTGGAGGAGTGGAGGAGAGGTGGAGTGGAGGAGAGGTGGAGTGGAGGAGAAGAATGAAGAGGTAAGGAGGAGAGGACACATGAGCCATATATACGGCATAGTAATGGCGCACCGTGGGCAGGTGCGCCATTACTATTTTTTTTTATTTTTTTGAATTTTTTTGAATTTTGAAGGCGGGAAGATACTAATGGCGCACCATGGGCAGGTGCGCCATTAGTAATTTTTTTTAACTTTTTGATTTATTTTGAATTTTGAAGACGGGAAGATACTAATGGCGCACCATGGGCAGGTGCGCCATTAGTATTTTTTTTATTTTTTTGATTTATTATGAATTTTGAAGGCGGGAAGATAGTAATGGCGCGCCATGGGCAGGTGCGCCATTAGTAAGTTTGAATTTTTTTTAAATTTGTTTGCCTCTCCAGATCTTAAAAGCCCCGTATCTTTTTTTCTGTTAGGTTTTTGAGGTTTTTGAAAATGTTTAACGGGGTTCCCATATGCAAAAGTTATGCCCATTTTTACAAATTCTCGAGAGATTTTGCAAAAAAGTCGAAAATTCATGTTTGTAAATTTTGCTAACAACTAGACCACATATCACATGGGAATCTTATTTTCTTTTATTTTTTGACATTTCTATCATTTTCTTTTATTTATTTTAGACTGAAAAGGCGGTCCAGGGGGGTGCATTCGATGAAATGTTTGGGCCAAATTACTAATGGCGCACCGTGGGATGGTGCGCCATTACTAGTTCAACTAGTAATGGTGCACCACTCCCACGGTGCGCCATTAGTAGTTTTGAAAAAATAAAAAAAAAATTTACTAATGGCGCACCGTGGGATGTGGTGCGCCATTAGTATTTCCACGCTAATGGCGCACCAACACATGGTGCGCCATTAGTATTTAGTAATGGCGCACCACATGTACAGTGCGCCATTAGTGTCCATCCCATCTATAGCCCTTTTCCTAGTAGTGGGAGGGAGTACATGTGAAACTACTGCAAACGAGGTGATCACCCCGGGAATAATGCTAGTACGTATTGTTTTGCTTGTTCATGCAATGCCAGTGATACATGAATTCGAACTAATCGAAATAAATTCATTCATACACAGGCGGATTTCATATAAACATGCTAGATTTCATTACATTTCATACATTCTTCAGCTAAAAATGGGTGCGCTGGATGTATAATTAATTAACCAAAGCTACAACACCTATGTCCCGCTAAGCCGAACAGAAGCTTCAGTGACTTAACTGCAGGTGCAGTTGCATAACTGACATGTGGCGAGTTGGGCCCATGTGTCAGTTAGCCAACTACACCAGAAGTTAACTAGAAGCAGCTTTCTTCTCCAGCGCAGCTCTCCGACTCCACGTCGCCGCCAAGAAGCTAACCGGCCGTCAATGGTCAACCCGCCTAGCTTGGCTTCAACCAGAGGGTAGCTGTCGGTGTCAAAACCAGCGGATCTCGGGTAGGGGGTCCCGAACTGTGCGTCTAGGCGGATGGTAACAGGAGACAAGGGACACGATGTATTTACCCAGGTTCGGGCCCTCTCGATGGAGGTAATACCCTACTCACCTTGATTAATATTGATGATATGGGTAGTACAAGAGTGGATCTACCACGAGATCAGAGAGGCTAAACTCTAGAAGCTAGCCTATGGTATGATTGTTGTTCGTCCTACGGACTAGAACCCTCCGGTTTATATAGACATCGGATAGGGTTAGGGTTACCTGAGTCGGTTACAATGGTAGGAGATCTACATATCCGTCTCGCCAAGCTTGCCTTCCACGCCAAGGAAAGTCCCGGTAGGACACGGGACGAAGTCTTCAATCTTGTATCTTCATAGTCCAGGAGTCCGGCCAACGGTGATAGTTCGGCTATTCGGACACCCCCTAATCCAGGACTCCCTCAGTAGCCCCTGAACCAGGCTTCAATGACGACGATTCCGGCGGGCATATTGTCTTCGGCACTGCAAGGCGGGTTCCTCCTCCGAATACTTCATAGAAGATTTTGAACACAAGGATAGTGTCCGGCTCTGCAAAACAAGTTCCACATACTACCGTAGAGAGAATAACCTTTGCATAGATATGCTGACGTATTCCGCGGTCTGACATCACACCACGGCCAGGCCTTTATACGAATCGTTTTTACTGTTCCACCTCAGCGCGTTTAGCGAGGCGGTTTCCTAGGCACGTCTTATCAGAGCGGAGATCGTGGCCCCTTATTCCAGGATCCTCATCAATACGGGCGTGGGTAACCCAACCGTGCCTGTTGGCACGCCTCCTCCATCGAAGGCGAGTCCCGAACGGTCACGGGGAGGGCTCTTGGTATTCAACCTCTTTATAACGAGACCAAGGCCCGCTCTTATTTTTCAATCTCAATCGAATCCGCCCCTCGCCTCGAGTTCCAACACCCAAAGCTCCAGATTTAGGCGCTTCGGACCTTCAACGATGTCCGGCTCCGACCTGCACAGCCGGTGGATGTCTTCCTCCGTCACGGAAGAAGATGTGCTAAGGCTGAGAGACGCCAGGTTCTCACCGGCAAAATTTCGCATAGGCTGCCTGCCCAAGGGCAGGTTATTCCCACTCCCGAACCTGGTGAGAGTGTGGTATTCATGTCTCACTTCCTTCGGGGTTTAGGCTTCCCGACGGACCCTTTCGTGAGGGGGCTCATGTTTTATTATGGGCTGGAATTTCATGACTTGGATCCGGAGTCCATCCTCCACATCTCGTCGTTCATTGTCGTGTGTGAAGCCTTCCTCCGCATTACCCCTCACTTCGGATTGTGGCTCAATACCTTCAAAGTGGAGCCAAAGATGATCGAGGGGCATCAGGCAGAGTGCGGAGGGTCTGTTATAAGCAAGAATGCGGACGCTCCATGGCCCGAGGGCTCTTTTCAAGAGGAGCTCACTTTTTGGCAACATGAGTGGTTTTATATCACCGCTCCCAGGGGCACCAAATGGGCGGCGCCACCTGCCTTCCGCTCGGGTCCTCCGCTGCGACTGGCGTCATGGGTCAATAAAGGGCTTGACTAGGGACCGTCCAAGGACGTACCTCTGTTGCAGGGCCGTATTCGAGACCTCCGAGAGAGGGAGATCAATCTGGTCATAGTAGCGCATGTCATGCTGATTCATCGCACCCTGCCCTGCAAACGTCGCCCCCTCTGCCTGTGGGAGTTTAATCCGGAGGGACCACGAGCTCTCCAACATTTTATGGGCGTAACGCCTGTGGAGATGTACCAACTGTTCTTCGGATCACAAGCAATGTGTCCGGACTTGACCGAGGACACAGGTCTGAGCTGCAATCGCTCGGATACTCAAGTAAGTAGCCCTGTACCCGGACATGCTATCCGCATATTTATCATACACTTGCCCTTAACAGATCTATCCTTTAAACATGAGTGGATAGCAAAAGCAAAGTTGATCAGGTGTCCGACGCCCCTCCCTGAGACCACGCCGGATCCTGTATTAACCAAGATGCTAGAGGCTGTGCCTTTTGAAGAAGGCGAAGGGGGGAACAAGGGAACTACTACCTCCGTGAGGGAGGCTATCAAGGAAGGGGGGATCGAGAATCCCTCCCTCCATGGGGAGAAGAGGACCGCTTCTGAAGATCCGGAGACCAAAGCCTCGAATCGGGGGAAGAAATCTTCACCAGAGGGTCCTGCAGCGGGAGATGCCCCAGCCGCACTATTTCCCCAAGGAGGTCAACCCTCCAGCGAGCCGTAAGTAAAGGGTGGCGTTTATTTTTTAGAAGAGAGACATCATCATTTTATTTCCGAAGATAACCGAAATTTACCTTGTTGTTCGGATCTCAGCCCTTCACAGCAGAGCTCGTCTTCAGGGGATCTTGATCTAGAGATGATGGAGAGCGAAACGCCTCCGCCTGCCGTACCGTTATGCGAGGTGGAGGACCCTGAGGTGTCGTCGCGGAGGGTTTCTCCGAATACGGCGGGGCCAGAAGGCAGCCGTATGTCCCCTCAAAGCTCTCCGAGTCCGGCCTTCGAAAAAGGCCACCGGACGAGTCCGGCGCCAACGGGTGTATGGTCGGAGGAGCTGAAGGGTCTGCTTGGGCGAGCATCTATCTCGGAAGATCACCGTGCGTTAATGGTACAGTGATTGAAAGGATTTCATCCGCTGAGAGCGGATTGCATGAATCCGTCGCAAGTTTGCTGACGGGTTTTGAGGTACGCAAAATGATGTACCTTCTAACAGTTCTGCATATAAAATGACGGCGCGCCGAGGATCATAACCCCAGGTGTAATATGTGCTCTTCCTATGTAGGTGGCGAAGCATCCGGTGGCTAGCCGGGCTGATGAATTTGCCGACTTGAAGCGGCAACTTGACATGGCGGATGCGGACATCATGCTTGTTAATAAGCGGCTTGACGAGTCACAAGGTATGCAACTTCTCCGCGGACACCTGGTAAGGGAGCTCGACGCCCATGCCTTACAACATGTATGCTTAATGGAGATGGTGCCGCTGCTATGGAGAACCTCCGGGCGGAGCTTGCCCGAGCCAAGGAGCAAGCCAGAAAAAGTGATGCGGCGGCCTTGAAGGCGGTCGCAGAGCTAAAAGCCGAATAGGCTGCTCACTGCCGAAGCAAGAAAGAAATGGCCGAGATGGACATGAAAATGAAGAATGCTACTGACCGTTGCGAGCTTCTTGAAATAGAAGATCGAGCGAAACAAGATGACCTGAAAAAGGCCGCCACCGTGGCCAAGGAGACTCGCTTTGCAATGAGATCTATGAAGGAGGAGCTACGTCAGGCCGGAGATATTGCGGCTGGAAAGCTCTTTCTGATGCGGAGAAAATTCACGGATCCTAAGTACGCTCAATTGGACCGGCTGTGGAGTGGGAAGGATGCTTATCTGGACTTGGCGGCGAGTGCCACAGACGCGGCCGAACACTTCTGAGGTCAAAAGGATCACGGAATGGAAGAGCTTTTTTGGTCGCAATTCCATAGTTCGGAGCGTCCAATTTCATTAACTGATCGTTTGGCCAAATGGGCTGAGCTGAATAGGTTGTCCGGACTTGCCATGAAGGCTGTCGTGACTCATTTGTGGCCGAAAAGGCCCGAGCCGAAGAGTTATTTTGGCTTGTTGCAGTAGTTCCTTGCTGCGGTGCCGCATATCGATGCAATGAAGCGGTCAGCCTGCGTAGAGGGTGCGCGGATGGCTCTTGCCCGTGTCAAGACATACTGGGCGGAGATGAAGGCCACCGACGTTGCATCCCAAGATTCGGACGAATAGTGCACCTGCCAAGCACTATTTTGAGGAAGTCCGCAGGCGCTTCGTTTAATAGAGACGCAGGTTTCGAAGGATATTATGCTTTAATGACATGTATGATTTGTGAAAACAATGTTTCAATATAATATAGGAGCTTTTTATACTTGTGCGTTCAAGTATTAAAACACCTCTGTGGCCGTTGATGTATATGTGTATATAACCTGAAAGATGGCAGTCCTTGGCTTCAGCCCCACGCACATAGTGCGGGGTGTTTATAAAAAGGCGCATTTTCACACTTAATCCAACGTCTTGGTCCTGTAAAGGAGGTGATAGCGTAGCAAACTAGGCAACCGGACTATAATACTTTATCACTTTCACTTAGCCATAGGAGTTCGATGGTGGGGCTACTATATAGCCCCAAGGGGCACCACACTCTCCCGAATTCGGGGCGCGTATGTGCCTGACCGGGAAACGGCCCTTCGTCAATGCGGGGGAATTCTAAACGTTCCGCTGGGTCATCGAGTGGTTGACCCGTCTCACGCTATATCATGACAGTCAGTTTTCGGCTTTCTCTACTGAGGTGCTCACCTGGCCGAACCGGGGCACAATCGTAGTAGTTCTCCTGGTGCCGCGTTAGCCGATAGAACGGAACGTAAGGCAGCAAAACACAGGAGCCGGGCAAACCCAACATTTGACCAAAGACATGATTCAGAGCTGATGCATATAAGGCCTAACTCGAGACGCCGAACACTCCCTAAGGTATTCGGTCTTTATGAAAACAGGCAGTATATTGCCCTAAGCCCCTGGTGTCCAGGTACGCGCAAAGATTCTGGTGCGGCCGATGCCAGAACACCAGCCTCCTCCTCGGTTATAGCAAGAAACCGGGGGATGTGTATCAACAAGAGATAGTAAAAAAGGTTTACGCATGGTCTTAATCTGAAAAGAATCCTTGCAACGGATACCTACTGCACGTCTGCGCCTGTGTCTCCTTTGTGCCGTATCGTGGACGGGCGTAGCACGTTGTTCATCTGTGAAAGAGAAGAGCTGTCACCGCCATGCCACCTGCCTGCCTGGCCTCCCCCTCATCGCCTGGAAGCCCCACGCGACGCCACGCGCCGCCCCGCACCTCTCTCACTCCCTCTCGTTCCTCCTCATTCCCTGATTCTCTCCCTCACCCCGCGGCCGAGCGCTGCCGTCGCCACCGACCACCGTTGCCGTAGTTACTGCAGATCCCTCGCCCCTCCGTCGTCCCCAGAAGCTCCACCACGTCGCCGGCTACCTCTCCGCCAACCCACGCGCCTCGGGAGGCCCTGGAGCGCCTCCATCGACGCCGTCTTCTTCCCCGGCCACCGAAGATCCCCCTCGCCGCTCCGCTTGCTCCGGTTCTTCCCCGAGCTCATATACCCGCCCGGCGTGATCACCGTTAGCTCCTGTCCCGGACACCCCTCTCCCTTGCCTTGCTTGCACGCCGTAGCCACCGCGTCACCTGCGCCCGAATGTGCCGCCGCCCGAGCTCGTCGCCGACGAGGCTCCAGTGACCAACTGGTCCCGTGCTTATGCCTGTTGGCCTCGCGAGCACGTGTAGAACCAGCAGGTACTAACCGCTGTTTCCCCCGCACGCTGCGTCATCTGTTTCGTCAACGTCCGAGCGCCGGCCGCCGTGCTTGTCACCGCTGTCGTCCTTGCCGTCGCGCTGTAGTCCACCACGACACCACCCACGACCACCAACCGATGCGCCTCGACGCGCTGCATCCGTAGAGCCTAGCCGCGCGAGCTCTCGTCGCCGGAGATGGCCGGACGAGGAGCGCCACCGCGTCTGCCCTTAGCACCGCGGCTAATCAAGTTAGCCCACGTGGCAGTCATTAGATTAGGAGCTAACTAACCATGTTAGTCTAACAATAGACGCTGACAGTGGGACCCACATGTTAGTTTACGGCTTAACAAAAATAATTAGATTAGTTATTTAATTCAGTGGGCCCACGGCGTCGACTTTGGTGTCTTGACACGGATGTTGACCTGACCCCACATGTCGGTGACCCAGACAGCACTTTGTCACTGACCAGTGGTCCCCACTGGTCAGGTTTGACCAGGACGGCTCCTATTGACCTGCTGAGGTCAGCATGATGCAATGCTGACGCATTAATTCGATTACTGGAATTATTCTTATACAGGAAATTCCAGAAAATAACCAAAACTTCTAAAAATCATAGAAAATCAACCGTAGCTCAGAATGAAATAATTTATATATGAAAAATGATCAGAAAAATCCAATCTATCCATCTGTACCATTTTCATGCATGTTAGAACAACTTATACCTGCTGATCAGGTCAAATCAATTAAATGGCATTTAAACTCTCACCTTTGGAGTTTGAATTTGAACCTAGTGTTCAAACCAACCCCATTTAACTTGTTGCTAGATGCATTAGGCCAATCAACAGCATATTGCCATGTCATTGATTGTGTTTCTCCTTTGTTTGTCGGTGTTTGTCCCCTCTCAGTAGACGACGTACCGACGATGAGTTCGATGACACCGATGAAGAACTATATTATCTTCAGAAGTGCCAGGCAATCAAAACCCCTTTGTTCATTCCGATACAATCCCACTCTCTCACTCCTGCTCTCTTTTACTGCATTAGGACAACAACGATTCATCTGTTACTTGCTGCGGTAGCTGAACCCCTTTATCCTCTGCATGACCTGTCATTCCACAGTAAATAGATGAAACCCACTAGCATGAGTAGGAGTTGTTTGATCCCTGTTGTGCCTACTCATTCATGCTTGTTGTCATGCCTGCTACTGCTTAGAGTTGAGTCAGGTCTGATTCATCGAGGATGAATCAGAGGTGTGTGAACATGTCCTACTGTTGAGAGCTAAGTGTGTGAACACGATTTGGTAAAGGTAGCGGTGAGAGGCCATGTAGGAGTACATGGTGGGTTGTCTCATTGCAGCCGTCCTCGGGAACTGAGTTCTGTGTTTGTGATCCATGAAACAGTTACTACCACACATTGGGTTCCGGTAACTCGGCCCCTCTCGGCTTATTAATCGCCTCGATCTTTGTCCAGGAGTTGCAACTAGTTGCTGATGTTTGTAGGATATGTGTTCGGGCCAGTGCGTAACGCTGGCTCTAGGGGTGGGCTATGTTGCGGTAGAGACACGAGGCACGGTGTACCGGGACGCCCGTTTGGTGCCTCGGGAACCCTGCTCTCATCATTCGGGGCCGTGAGCGACACCCCGTCCGGATCTCCTCGCGGATGGAACCCGAATAGGCAATAAACCTGGACTAGAGACTTGTGTGGTTAGTCAGGTCATGACCGACTCCCTCGCCAGGCTTCCGCTTGAAGGTTGCCGAGATACACGACGTGTACATGGTGGTAAGTGGCGAGAGCGTGTGTGAAGAAGTACACCCCTGCAGGGTTAACATCATCTATTCGAATAGCCGTGTCCGTGGTAAAGGACTTCTGGGTTGCCTGTACAGTTCATAGACAAATGAAGGTGGATACTCTAAAATGTGCAAGATAAGCGTGAGTGATACGGATGGCGTTCTCGTAGGGAGACGGGAGCGAATCCATAGTGGTGTTTTGATATGGTGAATATGTGGACTCGTGTGCGCCACCTCAAAAGAGCTACTTGCAGTCGTAGTTAGGATAGCCACCGAGTCAAAGCTGGCTTGCTGCAGTCAAACTGCACCACCCCCTTTGTTGATAATGATGCATATGTAGTAAGTTCTGATGTAAGTCTTGCTGAGTGCATTTGTACTCACGTTTGCTTCTTTTATGTTTTGCAGAGAGACGCCAGTCTTGCTAGTAGTTCCACGTGGACTTCGACGTTTAGCTTGTTACCTCAGCTACGATCTAGTGCCCTCGGCAGGATCTGGTAGATAGTCAGGTTTCTCAGCCTTTTTCATTTATAGTTGTCTGTACTCAGACATGTTAAGCTTCTGCTTGTGCTTTGACTTGTATGCTCTGAATGTTGGGTCGTGAGACCCATGTTTGTAATATCTCGCTCCTCGGAGCCTAATGAATAAATACTTTGAGTCGTAGAGTTATGTTGTGATGCCATGTTGTATTTACACATATTGAGCATATTGTGTGTATGTTTGAAATGCTTGGTATGTGTGGGATCCGACAACCTAGTTGTTTATCCTTGGCAGCCTCTCTTATGGGGAAATGTAGTCTTGTGCTTCCTGAGCGATAGTAGTCCGCTACAGCCCGATTCACCGGAGTCCTGCTAGCCCAGCACTACTTCTCTGGACACTTGACTAGCCGGCATGTGTTTCACTTCGTTCCTGTGTCTGTCCCTTCGAGGAACTGTCACGCGGTGACATCCGGAGTCCTGCCTAGCCTGCTACAGCCCGGGTTCCTGGAGTCCTGTTAGCCCAGTGCTACAGCCCGGATTCACACGCTGCTGACCGACAAGCTCGATGTGATTCATGTACGCCTGTCCCCATTGGTTAGTGCCGCTTTGGGTTCACGACTAGCCATGTCGGCCCGGGTTCTCTGTCATATGGATGCTAGCGACACTATCATATAGATGAGCCAAAAGGCGCAAACGGTCTCGGGCCATGGTAAGGCGACACCCGTGGGAATACCGTGCGTGAGGCCGCAAAGTGATATGAGGTGTTACCGGCTAGATCGATGTGACTTGGAATCAGGGTCCTGACAGCTTTGGTATCAGAGCCCGACTGCTCAGAGGATTACCAAGCCAAATCGGTCGAAGTTGTGTCTAGAAATGCTTTAGTTATGTAAGGGAATTGATAGTGGAAGGGAACGTAAGGCTCTTTTTACTCCTTATACCTCATGGCCTTCTGATCCGAGTCATCCTCTTCTTTTCTACGGGGATTAAGAACTAGGCCTTCTCATCTATCTATCAGGATGACGTGTTACTAATCCATAGACTTATAGAATTGATAGTTTCATATCTCAATTCAGTTTTTATTACTTTCGTGTGTTCATAGTTGGTCTCAGAACCTTGATATTGTGATGTTAAGTGGTTATGCCACCATTTTTGCAGGATGTCTCAAAATCTTCTGAGCATTTACAGCCGTTATGCTGTCCGAGTCATCCCAGGTTTCTAAACTATCTGATGCATTTGCAAATTCTTCCTTCCTGTTCACGGTGTCCTTTATGGTCAGAATAAGAACACTAATCGGTGCGTTGAGGTAATTTATTGCCTCGACATATATGTTGGAGTTATTATTATGAACCTAGGTGTTTTAGGGAGTCACCTAGTAAACAAGCCATGTTTTGTGTTCCCCGTGTGATGATTTTGGCCATCATTCTGGAAAGCATCCCGTGATGTTATTAGTTAGTAGGTATTCTATTCCTGGGTTCTTGAACCCGAGATTCACCCCACTTACCTCCTGTTGATAGTGTTTGCTAGTTCCTTTAGGATACTAGTAACCTTGCAATAGTGCTCAAGGTCCGTGGTATTTCCTTCTTCCGAATACCATGAACTGCTTATGGCAGAAGTTCCTTGAGCCAAAAGATCACAACCAGGGTGCTCTTGAGGAGTACTCCATTCTATATTGCGACTCTGCCAGTTCTACTTTTCTGCATAGGTTATCCGGAAGAAACCTGTTGAATTTGATTCGACATACTAACCTATGCATCCACAACTCAGAAAGTTATATGTTCCTCGAGTTGTTCCTCCTTAGTTGCATTCTGACCCCCGTCTGTCAATTGATAGTCAGGAGTAGCCGTGCATTCGTCATCGATGCCTATTATTTTTGTGGTCTGTCAAGCCATTCTATTCTGGAATGACTGGGAGAAAGAAACTCCAGTACCTCACCCATATCCAGGATTGGGTCAAAGCAGTTGTAATCAGCAGACCAAATGCAATCAAGCTTTTGATTCTGTTCTATCCTGAAGTATTACCCACTTTATGTCAGGAACGTCATGAGAATTGCACCTTCTCTTATGAATTCTTGATGCAGTGATACTCTCGCCATCATCGTTCATTCCTCGGTCCCGTGTTGTTGCAACCGGAATGCCGACAAGTGAACCATGATGTGTGAAATTTATATTCCTAGCAACCGTGTTGCTTGGTAGTTCATGGACAATATTCTCATTCTTAGCGTGTTCATTATTGACTCATCACCCTAAGTTTGATCGTGCCACCTAGTCCATTCTCCTGGTGCACACTTCGATTGATGAGTTAGGATCTTGTCAAGTCCTCGCTCATTTGATCATATCATCTTGCCCTCAAAAGCAATATTGTTCTCGAGTTTAGTAATATATCGGTGGTTCGTGACTTTCCAAATATCTTCTTGGAAGTGCTACCAGGTTGTCACCTGACCGTTATGTTAAGTTCGTGATCAAGTTGGTTTCTTGTAAACCACCCCTTCTCCAAGAATCCGTGTTGGAAATCTCTGGGTTGGTTGGTTAAGCTAAACAACAACTTGGGGGGTTGGAAGATAAAAGCTTTGCTGAATTTAGTTCATTCTGAAGGGATATCTTTGTGTTGTGTGTGTTTAGAAGAAAGATGATATCTTCACCAATTGGTCCTCGTGATCAGTTGTTGGATCCATTGCCTTGTCAAAACTTTGACTTGAGTATGGGCTATCGTCAAGTCAAATCAGAACCAACGATGTTCGTAATGTTGTCTTACTTGTGGTTGATCCCTCGAGCATACACCATTACATCTTTTGGTCTGACCAATGCTATCACCGTGTTCACATGATGGTGGAAGTCCAGTGATATGGAAATCCCGATGAGTTGCCGTTGAGCCTATCAGCAGCATTTTGTCTCCCCCGTGATACATGTTGAACATCAACCTAGTGTTGGAAACTTCGTAAGCAATGCCTTCGTGTTCCGTTCATGAAGCTTATGCTTGGATGAAAGAAGTGACTTTGTCCAAGTTCACGTGCATTAGGTGTAAGTTGCCGCCATGAATTTGAGAAAGGTTTGTTTTTTCCCTTGGAATCATCCCAAGTCAGTCATGCATACGTGCGAAGTATTCTATGGTTTGGTACATTAATTACCTCCACTCCATTCGTATTCCTAGCACACCAAGCCACTAGTTGATTTGTTGAAAGATAATAAGTTCTAAGTGCTAGTCCTGAAGGTACCAGACGGATTTGTACAAGATTTCGTTATCCTCGATGATGGTCCCCCACCTGAACTCGGTAGCGTTTTATTATAAGACTACTATGTGGTCATGCTTTTCTTGGACAGCGTGTTCACAGGTTTGTAGCAGAACCAGCTCATGTTTTGGAGCTTGCTATCATAGATCATTTCCTGAGAATCCTGCAACAACATCTCGTCGGTTGGTGTTGCAAATTTTCTTTTCCAGACATGATGTCTGAAATATCCTGTTACCAGCCAGATGTGAATCTCAGGCAGATATGATGGCTGGATCATTTCCAAGATCTATGATGTAGGCCCCGACGAGGTTGATGTTCTGGCCGACACACCTAGCTAGAAGATCTATTATTGTAGTATATTGAACAAGCAATTCAACCCTTCTCCATGAGGATTTGGTATGACTTATTCCACAAGTTGTTCCTTATGGATTTTTGTGCTCCCAAAGTCCGACCTTTGCTTGATAGCCATGTCGATGCTTTTAAGCATGATCGTGGTAGCTAGAACATCAGGGAGAACATCAGAAGCGGAGTGCTAAATGTCTCTCAGTCGATCATCCATATTTCATTCTCTTGGCCTCGCTAAGGGGAAGTATGAGAAGGTGTTATCTTCCTTTGTATTCGCATCATCCATCACGATTCATCATGGTAGTAAGATGTGTTGCCAGGATCCTCGGCACGAATGTTGGTAAAACCTTGATGACTATGGAAATGCTCAAGTTCTTGAGAGCACACTCAGTCACTAGGTTATATCCTCGGTATCCATTGGAATGTGCCTCCCGTTTGCCGAGTTGTTCTATAACCATAGTTTCCTTTCCGAACTGAGTATGCCATTTCCCCGAACCCCTTTCAAACGATCGTTGTGAATTGCCATAGCCTGGTATGGAGAGTTTCAATGATCCTTCTGATAGAGTTTCTTTCTAATGGCATCGAGTTGGATGAAAATCTAGAAAGCAGAGACGTCAAGATCAATATGAAGCAATGAATCAACATCTTGAGAAGGACAGTTGGATCATGAAGATCGTGTTAGCTTGTGACCCCTCTGTCTTGTTACCTCACGACTTGAATCTCGGGACGAGATTCTTGTTTAGTAGGGGTGAGCTGTGACATCCCTAACTATGGTATGACCTAAACTAGATAGTCATGTGTGCATCATGTTTAAATTCCAATTAAATTTGAAATGGGGATTTGTGAAACCCTCAGAATCATTTCTGGAAATGACCCAGATCAAAATTGCCCCCAAAAATCTCTAAGAAAATGTTCATGTTGCTCTCTGAAAATATTGGACAGAGATAAAAATCAAACCAATATTTCCAGGAGCTGATAAGTATTTATTTTGGGCATTTGGAGTTAATGCAGTAATTATTTGCTTTGGATATATATTGTTATATATATATAATATTGTCCAAAAATTATGCCAGTCATTGAGGAGCTTTGGAATAATACCACTAGCCCCTACGAAAATTGGCATAAGAAAATAACATGGTTTAGTATTTTTATTAAACCAAACAAATGTCAAAAAAAAGAAAAGAAAACAGAAATGGAAAAAACCTACCTGTGCTTACCTGCGGCCCAGCTGGACCAGCCCGCCAGCGCCGTCGTCCTCCTGGCGCTAGTCGGCCAGGCGTGTGTCCGGCGCGCGCACACGGCCGTGCCGCCATGCCACCTGCCTGCCTGGCCTCCCCCTCATCGCCTGGAAGCCCCGCGCGACGCCACGCGCCGCCCCGCACCTCTCTCACTCCCTCTCGTTCCACCTCCTTCCCTAGTTCTCTCCCTCACCCCGCGGCTGAGCGCTGCCGTCGCCACCGACCACCGTTGTCGTAGTTACCGCCGATCCCTCGCCCCTCCGTCGTACCCAGAAGCTCCACCACGTCGTCGGCTACCTCTCCGCCAACCCACGCGCCTCGGGAGGCCCTGGAGCGCCTCCATCGACGCCGTCTTCATCCCCGGACACACGCCTCGTCGCTCCGCTCGCTCCGGAGCTTCCCCGAACTCATCGACCCGCCCGGCGTGATCACCGTGAGCTCCTGTCCCGGACACCCCTCTCCCTTGCCTTGCTTGCACGTCGTAGCCACCGCGTCACCTGCGCCCGAATGCGCCGCCGCCCGAGCTCGTCGCCGACGAGGCTCCGGTGACCAACTAGTCCCGAGCTTATGCTCGTTGGCCTCGCGAGCACGTGTAGAACCTGCAGGTACTAACCGCTGTTTCCCCCGCATGCTGCGTTGTTGGTTTCGTCAACGTCCGAGCTCCGGCCGCCGCGCTTTTCACTGCTGTCGTCCTTGCCGTCGCCGCTGTAGTCCACCCCGGCACCACCCACGGCCACCAACCGATGCGCCTCGACGCGCTGCATCCGTAGAGCCTAGCCGAGCGAGCTCTCATCGCCGGAGATGGCCGGACGAGGAGCGCCACCGCGTCCTTCTTAGCACCGGTGGCTAATCGCCGGTTAGCCCACGTTGAAGTCATTAGATTAGGCGCTAACTAACCCTGTTAGTCTAACAATAAATGCTGACAGTGGTACCCACTTGTTAGTTTACTGCTTAACAAAAATAATTAGATTAGTTATTTAATTCAGTGGGCCCACGCGTCAACTTTGACCGTCTTGTGACGGGATGTTGACTGACCCCACATGTTTGTGACCAGACAACATCGTGTCACCGACGGCTGGTCCCCAATCGGTCAGGTTTGACCTGCACGGCACCTGTTGACCTGCTGAGGTCAGCATGATGCAATGCTGATGCATTAATTCGATTACTGGAATTATTCTTATACAGGAAATTCCAGAATATAAACCAAACTTCTAAAAATCATAGAAAATCAACCGTAGCCAGAATGAAATAATTTATATATGAAAAATGATCATAAAAATCCAATCTATCCATGTTAGAACAACTTATACCTGTTGATCAGGTCAAAATCAATTAAATGGCATTTAAACTCTCACATATGGAGTTTGAATTTGAACCTAGTGTTCAAACCAACCCCATTTAACTTGTATCTAGATGCATTAGGCCAATCAATAGCATATTGCCATGTCATCTTCATGCATCATATTGTCGCATGGCATTGATTGTGTTTCTCCTTTGTTTGTCGGTGTTTGTCCCCTCTCAGTAGACGACGTACCGACGATGAGTTCGATGACACCGATGAAGAACTATATTATCTTCAGAAGTGCCAGGCAAGCAAAACCCCTTTGTTCATTCCGATACAATCCCACTCTCTCGCTCCTGCTCTCTTTTACTGCATTAGGACAACAACGATACATACATTACTTGTCATGTAGCTGAACCCCTTTATCCTCTCGCATGACCTGTCATTCCACAGTAAATAGATGAAACCCACTAGCATGAGTAGGAGTTGTTTGAGCCCTGTTGTGCCTACTCATTCATGCTTGCTGTCATGCCTGCTACTGCTTAGAGTTGAGTCAGGTCTGATTCATCGAGGATGAATCAAATGTGTGTGAACATGTCCTACTGTTGAGAGCTAAGAGTGTGAACACGATTTGGTAAAGGTAGCGATGAGAGGCCATGTAGGAGTACATGGTGGGTTTCTCGTTGCAGCCGTCCTCAGGAACTAAGTTCTGTGTTTGTGATCCATTAAACAGTTACTACCACACATTGGGTTTCGGTAACTCGGCCCCTCTCTGCTTATTAATCGCCTCAATCTCTGTCCAGGAGTTGCAACTAGTTTCTGGTGTTTGTAGGATATGTGTTGGGGGCCGTGCGTAGCGCTGACCCTAGGGGTCGGCTATGTTGCGGCAGAGACATGAGGCACGGTGTACCGGGACGCCCGTTTGGTGCCTCCGAAACCCTGCTCTCATCGTTTGGGGCCATGAGCGACACCCCGGCCGGATCTCCTTGCGGATGGAACCCGAATAGGCGATAAACCTGGACTAGAGACTTGTGTGGTTAGTCAGGTCGTGGCCGACTCCCTCCCCAGGCTTTCGCTTGAAGGTTGTCGAGATATACGATGGGTACATGGTGGTAAGTGGCGAGAGCGTGTGTGAAGAAGTACACCCCTACAGGGTTAACATCATCTATTCGAATAGCCGTGTCCGCGGTAAATTACTTCTGGGTTGCCTGTGCAGTTCATAGACAAGTGAAAGTGGATACTCTAAAATGCGCAAGATAAGCGTGAGTTCTATGGATGGCGTTCTCGTAGGGAGAAGGGAGCGGATCCATAGTGGTGTTTTGATATGGTGAATATGTGGACTCGTGTGCGCCATCTCAAAAGAGTTACTTGCAGTCGTAGTTAGGATAGCCACCGAGTCAAAGCTGGCTTGCTGCAGTCAAACTCCACCACCCCCTTTGTTGATAATGATGCATATGTAGTTAGTTCTGATGTAAGTCTTGCTGAGTACATTTGTACTCACGTTTGCTTCTTTTATGTTTTGCAGGGAGACGTCAGTCTCGCTAGTAGTTCCGCGTGGACTTCGACGTTTAGCTTGTTACCTCATCTACGATCTTGTGCCCTCGGCAGGATCTGGTAGATAGTCAGGCTTCTCAGCCTTTTTCATTTATAGTTGTCTGTACTCAGACATGTTAAGCTTCCGCTTTGCTTTGACTTGTATGCTCTGAATGTTGGGTCGTGAGACCCATGTTTGTAATATCTCGCTCCTCGGAGCTTAATGAATAAATACTTTGAGTCGTAGAGTTATGTTGTGATGCCATGTTGTATTTACACATATTGAGCATATTGTGTGTATGTTTGAAATGCTTGGTATTTGTGGGATCCAACAATCTAGTTGTTTATCCTTGGCAGCCTCTCTTATGGGGAAATGTAGTCTAGTACTTCCTGAGCGATAGTAGTCCGCTACTGCCCGGTTCATCGCAGTCCTGCTAGCCCAGCACTACTGCTCTGGACACTTGAATGGCCGTCATGTGTTTCACTTCGTTCCTGTGTCTGTCCCTTCGGGAAAATATCACGTGGTGACATCCGGAGTCCTGCCTAGCCTGCTACAGCCCGGGTTCCCGGAGTCCTGTTAGCACAGTGCTACAACCCGGATTCACACGCTGCTGACCGACATGCTCGATGTGATTCATGTATGCCTGTCCCCATGGGTTAGTGCCGCTTTGGGTTCACGACTAGCCATGTCGGCCCGCTGTCATATGGATGCTAGCGACACTATCATATACGTGAGCCAAAAGGTGCAAACGGTCCCGGGCCATGGTAAGGCGACACCCGTGGGATTACCATGCGTGAGGCCACAAAGTGATATGAGGTGTTACCGGCTAGATCGATGTGACTTGGAATCAGGGTCCTGACAAGAACATAGTTGAAAAGAAAAAAGATCGTAAACAGAGTACGGTTCGAAAAGTGAATAAAGTTGAGCTTTATTGTCTCTTGTTGTACATGAGTGCAACCCTTGTACGGGGGTATGCCGCTAGTAGGCGCTGGACTCGTCTAGCCATGTCCGGGGTTCGAATGACCTATTCAGGTGCTTTGATTAGCACAGCCGGATTGGTGTGGGGCTGTCAAGGCAATCTCACGTTCTTCCATGCTCGAGTAACACTTAATACACCCTTTTAATGAGATGATGTCGCGTGGACAGGGCATTGTAAGTGTAAGAGATGCATAATGCGGTATTGCGTTAAAGCGATGAAAGCTTCACGCCTCAAAGAGTGCTTGATAGCTACTTTCAAATGGGGCGATGTGGAAGGTTAACTTTTCGCGGCGGAAGTTGTTGGATGAGCGAACACAACTTCTAGCGATGAGGGAGCCCATACAATGGGCATATAGGCCTGGCATTACCCCTTTGAAGGAGGTGTTGCTATGGCGAATTTTTATTGGGTCTATCCCCATTTTGCGGATTGTGTCCTGATATAGCAGGTTTAGATCGCTGCCTCCGTCCATTAGGACTTGTGTAAATTGGAGTCCGTCGATTATAGGATCCAATATCAAGGCAGTGAATCCTGTGTTCCGGATACTTCCGGAATAGTACTGATGATCGAAGGTGATTGGTTTTTACAACCATCGTTCGGACTCCTCTGGGATAGTCACTGTTTTGACTTTTTGTGGGAAATTCTTTTGTTTTTCGATTTCGCTTGTGGGGTTCGTCATCATCCTCGCTTGGTGTGTCGATCCCCTGTATTGACATTGAGTTTGCGGACTACTTGAAGACCCAACAATCTCTGTGGGTATGGTTTGCAGGCTTCCCGGGAGTACTGTGGATTTGGCATATTTTTTCCAAGATTTTGTTTAGGTTGGATAGCTCGTCGCTGTCGTCCTTGAGGGGCAGTTTTTTATGGTTCTGACGGGAGCTTCTGAATCCGGCATTGACTGCCGTGCTCTTCGGGCTGTTTCCCTTTGTCCGGCGCTGATCCTTGTTGCGTCGTGGTTTTCCATTTCCATCCCTGACTTCAGATGTACTTGGGTCGCTGGTACTGCAACTTGCCAGCCTACTGTCCTCTCCCGCGCAAAAGCGGGTCATGAGGCTTGTTAATGCAGCCATGGTTCTCGGCTTCTCCTGGCCGAGGTGTCTAGCGAGCCATTCGTCTCGGACGTTGTGTTTGAAAGCTGCTAAGGCTTCGGCGTCCGGACATTCGACTATTTGGTTCTTTTTGGTAAGGAACCTGTTCCAGAATTTGCGGGCTGACTCTCCGGGTTGTTGAGTTATGTGACTTAAATCGTCTGCATCCGGAGGACGGACATAAGTCCCTTGAAAATTTTCTCGAAAAGCATCCTCAAGATCTTCCCAACTTCCAATGGTATTTTCAGGGAGGCTTTTGAGCCAATGCCGGGCTGGCCCTTTGAGCTTGAGGGGTAAGTATTTTATGGCGTGGAGATCATCTCCTCTGGCCATGTGTATGTGGAGGATGTAATCCTCAATCCAGACTCTAGGGTCTGTTGTTCCCTCGTATGCCTCTATGTTTACGGGTTTGAATCCTGCTGGGAATTCGTGATCCAACACCTCATCGGTGAAACACATGGGGTGTGCGGCACCCCTATATTTGGGTGTGTCGTGATGTTCGGATATTTGGCGTGTTGCATTGCTTGAAAGAGCTTGCTTTCTCGGCCCATAGATGGACCTAACTGGGCCATCCTTTTGATGCGAATCCTTATGTGGATCGCATACCGAATTGTGTGCGGCGCCGCTTGCCGCTCCATGTTTGCCACGTGGTCATCCATCCGAGTGGGCGCCTCTTTGTTCTTTGATTGCGGGGGCTCTACGGCCTCCTCATCAAATTCGGGTAGTAATTTGCGCTTCGGGTAGCTCTCTGTTTCGCGACTGTCACCGTATTTCTCTGCGGTGTTGAGTACTTTGCTCCATCTGATTCTGAGTGCATATTCCGCTGTTTTGAGCTTCTGCTTCTACTTTTTTAGGCTACGCGCAGTGGCGACGAGCATTTTGTGGAGGTTCTTCTGCTCCAACAATTTGTCCGGCGTGAGATCGTCCGGACTGTTATCTTCGCCGGGGACGGGTTGTTTATCCAAGTTGTCCTGTTCGGACCGTTGCTCGATAGCATGTTGGTCATCCACCGGTTCGCCCTGCTCTATAGCTGGGTCTTTGTCGAGGCGGGACTTGGTGCGGCATTTACATTGCCGTTTTGACTGCTTTTCGAGGGATTTATCCTTCGTAGTGTTCCGTTGTTCCTCGTCGTCACTTCCTTTAGGTGTATCCACCATGTATACATCATGGGATGAGGTGGCTGTCCAGTATGCTATAGGTGTTGGTTCATGGTTGTCTTCTACATCGTCGTCCATACCGTCGATGTCTTCGGAGTCGAAATCGGGCACGTCGTTTAAGCTTCCGACAGTGGCTACAAAGTGGGCGGTGGGTGGGCGTTGAATTTCTTCGTCGTCCGCATCCCAACCTTCCTGACCATAGTCCGACCAGGGCTCTCCTGATAAAGAGAGAGACTTTAGTGAATTCAGGATGTCGCCAAAGGGCGAGTGCTGAAAGATGTCTGTGGCAGTGAACTCCATAAACGGCGCCCAATTGGATTCTATTGGCAGGGCGCGGAGGGTTCGGAGTCCGGAGAGGAGTTCGGCACCTTGGAGTCACGGTCTTCGCAAAGGACAGGGATGGAGTTCGGCTCAATTGCCGTAGAGATCGTAGCCCCCGAGGCGGTGTCCAACCACTCGTCCTCGAACGGCGGAGTCGGCTCCGAGCTAAGGGTCGGAGTGAACGCTGGTGCGGCCTCCAGGGCACTGTTCGGCCGCAGAGCTAGATCGTGCCCATCGAGACAGTGCGGCGCGCTTGGTTGTGGCTCGAATCCGTCGAAGATCAAGTCTCCGCGGATGTCGGCCGTATAGTTCGAACTCCCAAATCTGACCTGATGGCCAGGGGCGTAGCTTTCGATCTGCTCCAGATGGCCAAGTGAATTGGCCCGCAGTGCAAAGCCGCCGAATACGAAGATCTGTCTGGGGAGAAAAGTCTCGCCCTGGACCGCGTCGTTGTTGATGATCGAAGGAGCCATCGGGCCTAAGGACGACGACACAGAGGAACTCTCAATGAAAGCACCAATATCGGTGTCAAAACCGGCGGATCTCGGGTAGGGGGTCCCGAACTGTGCGTCTAGGCGGATGGTAACAGGAGACAAGGGACACGATGTTTTTACCCAGGTTCAGGCCCTCTCTATGGAGGTAATACCCTACTCCTGCTTGATTAATATTGATGATATGGGTAGTACAAGAGTGGATCTACCACGAGATCAGAGAGGCTAAACCCTAGAAGCTAGCGTATGGTATTATTGTTGTTCGTCCTACGGACTAGAACACTCCGGTTTATATAGACACGGATAGGGTTAGGGTTAAACAGAGTCGGTTACAATGGTAGGAGATCTACATATCCGTCACACCAAGCTTGCCTTCCACGCCAAGGAAAGTCCCATCCGGACACGGGACGAAGTCTTCAATCTTGTATCTTCATACCAGGAGTCCGGCCAACGGTGATAGTTCGGCTATCCGGACACCCCCTAATCCAGGACTCCCTCAGTAGCAGCGGTGGCCTTACTTAGAACCGAGCGGCGGCGACCTACCGTGTTCTACTCTTCCTCGTTTTCTGTGTGGCGCGGCCTCGTTTGTAGCGGGGCGGGGCCTCGGCAGAGCCGACGATGTCCTATGTCTCGTTGCCGGCGGGCGGCGCCTCGGCAGAGCGGTGGAAATCCTCCCCCACATTGCCGGCAGGGTGGGGCCTCAGCTGAGCCGACGATGTCCTCTGCCTCGTTGTTGACGGGGCGGGGCCTCGGCGGAGCCGACGGTGTCCTCTGCCTCGTTGTTGGCACCACGGGGCCTCGGCGGAGCAGGGCCTCGTCGATGCCGGCGGAGCAGGGCCTCGTCGATGCCAGCGGAGCGGGGATTCGTCGGAGCTGGCATTGTCCTTTGCCTCGTCCTCGGTCTCACCAAACAGCGCCTCGCCCGCTTCATCACCCTCTTTGCTAGACTCTTTGTAGGTGGCCGCAGCCTCCGCCACCCGCATGCAGTACCGCCAGAGCTCGAGGTGGCCCTTGCGGGCGGAGCGGTACAAGTCGAGCAGCGCCTCCTACTCCGCCCGCTCCGCGGCGATCTACTCCTCCGCCTGCAGGTGCTCCTGGAGGAGATGGTGGTTGTAGGAGGCGTCGAACTGTGCCTCCCGGAACTGCTCCTCACACCTCTGCCTCACCGTGTCCATATGTTGGGCATGGGCCTCGCCGATGGTCATGGTGCAATGCACTGGCGAGGATGGCGCGGAGGAGGGTGTTGGCGACGGATCATCGACTCCCATGTTCTCCATTGGGACATCGTCATCCTCCGGCTACCTGCCGGCCAGCCGGTCGGCAGCAATGGCTGCCATCTCCTTGTGATCCGTTGTCCGCCTGTCCCGAAGAGCGCTGGAGCGCGAGGAAGCCATGGTGGGCAGTAATTGTGTGGACAGGAGAAAGGGAACGGATGCGGATGACTGGGGCTATAGCCGGCGCTGGAGTTTATATAGCAATGGTGGGCGGCGGAGGGACGGACGTGTGGCACCGGAGTAGCCGCCTCGGCAACCGCGTATCATTAGTGTGTGTGACAGATGGACGGACGGACGACATTTGTGTCATTTCAAGGCGGAGCAATCGCCTGCACCGGGAAGCGGGCGGCGGTCTTGGCTGTTCGGACGGAAGCGGGCGAGGAGATGACTTTACTTGGAGAGGATGACAATGGGTACCCACCAGGGCCATAGCCTCACGTACGCAAGTGCCTATATATATATATATATAATTTATTTTTCTTCCTCCTGGTTTCCTGACATCACGGTCCCACACCATTGTTAACCTATGTAGTTAATAAACGAGAGAATTGCACAAGAAGCGGCCGACAGCTGGTACTAAGCAGCTCGAGCAGTATTTTTTTTGAGGTGTGAGCACTGCAGAGTTTTTCGATGTTTAGGCCAGATATTAATTTTTCTCCTCTGAAAAACAACGAAAACATCGCTGCAGGTATTAACTGGGCGGGCTGTGGCCCGTCTGGCCCAGGCCAGATATCCAGCCCAGATATTAATTTTTTTCAAGCTGAAAATGGCTAGCCCAGCTATACTTTTTTTAGGTATACCCGAGCAAGGTCAAGTTGTTATTCTCCGCCCACTGGGCTACAAATCTTTCCTAGGAGGGATGCATTAGGCTTAACAAGAAAATGGGCGTTAAGAAATAATAAATGGGATGTAATTATAAAAACTGGGCAGTAACTATAAAAAAATGCACCAAACACGTAATTACTTTATAAAATATTAACTTTGGATATTGAAAATTTTAATTTAATTAATTGTTGCGAGCGCAATGTTTCGTTGGATTTTTACGTAATATAAATTTATATTGAAATTGTATTTAATCTGACTAGAAATTTCCGGATAAAAATATTTCAGGAAATTTTATTGAATTCTTTTTTGAACGGTTGGTTGAAATGGGATGTACTTTTGACAAACTATAAATGGGTTGTAGTAAATTCCATTAGAATTCAAAAATGGGCTACACATTCTTACAAATCTCAAATGGGCTATAAGTTCTCTGCCACACACTTCTGGCCTTACTAAGTTGACGCGTCCCCGAAAAAAACAGAGTTGACGCGTATGCAAGGCTTTGTCAACTTATAGTTAACACACGGTTCTAGCAGCAGTGGCCGTTGGATGTCCATCCAACGGATGTCGTGCTTCTTCTTCAATCTCGGATATTCTAGCTTCACACGCCCAAAAAATGATTCCTCCCCCTGACATCTGGGGTGCACCGTTTCGGAAGCTGACCTGTGGGCCTACTAAGTTGACGTACCAAGGGCTTAGTCAACTTAGTCAATATAAACAATTCTAGCTGCAGTGACCGTACGATGTCCATCCAACGGCCGTCATGCTTCTTCAACCTCTGGTCTTCTTGCTCCAGCCGCCCAAAGCAGCGCTGGTCGTGCCGCCTGCTCCTGCCTCCCGTGGCCGGCTATGCTGTCGCGGAGGCCTCACCGCCCCCTACTACTCCCACCGCTGGCTAGGCCGCCCTCCACTCACCCACACCCCCTGTTATTCTGCAGCGACGACAGGGCAGCCGAAGGAGTGAACCCTTGACTCCTCTCCGCATGTGCATCCACTGCCGCATCTTCCCCGGCTCCGTGTCGTCCCCTTCGTAGGCCTCGCCGTCCTCCACCGCCGTGGTGCTCTCGGCGCGGCGTGGTCAACGTGGTCAAGGAACGACTTCCATCGGACGTGGACTGTACGTAGAGAGGCTGACAGCTGGGTCCACGGCAGCCGCAAGCAATTGCCTCCTTATTACACGCAAAATAATTATTCCTCCACCTGACAGTGGGGACCCACCGGACGGGCCTCTGTATTTCATGAAAAAAATGATTCGATCCCTGACTGCTGGGACGCACCAGCTACATCTTCGCACGCAAGAAAGTGCGTCCGGGAAAAAACGATTCGCCCCCCTGACTGCTGGGACCCACCAGCTACATCTTCGCACGCAAGGAAGTCCGTCTGGAAAAAAAAACCATTCGCCCCCCTTACTGCTGGGACCCACCAGCTACACCTTCGCACGCAAGGAAGTGCGTCCGGGCAAAAAAACAACGATTCCCGCTGACTTCTGGGACCCACCAGCTACATCTTCGCATGCAAGGAAGTGCGTCCGGGCAAAAAAAATGATTCGCCCCCCTGAGAGCTGGGACCCACCATCTACATCTTCGCACGTAAGGAATTGCCTGACAGTCGGGACCCACCTGGTCGAAGCATACGTAGCGTTGTCATTCTGGTCGCAAACGTGTACGTACATATATACTGGTCGATGTAGAGGCGTGCACGTATCCTAGTAGAGGTGCGCACATAGCATGTACACGTACGTAGAGCGGCCAGGGTGCAAGAAACAAAATACGGCCACGTATGTGTACATACAGGCGGGGTCTCGAACGCCTACTGGCGCATACGTATGGCCATGGCTCGTGTACATGGCTGGTTCGGAACGGAGAAACATCATCGCCATCATGTTCATGGCGAGCCAACCGGCTGGGTCGGAACGGAATGTGTGGTCGTGTTCATCGGGAGGGCTTGGACGGAGGCATGGCGTACCGCAGAACGAAGGAAATGGCCTTGTGTTCGACCGGCCACGTTCGAAACGGGATCATGTTCATCGGGAGGGGTCTCGCGTACCACAAAACGGAGGAAACAGACCTCCTATGGTCGAAACGGGGGTCCTGTTGATCGGGAGGGGTGTGGCGTACCGCAAAACGGAGTAAATGGACCTCCTACGGTCAAAACGGGGGTCTTGTCGATCGGAAGGGGTGTGGTGTACCGCAAAACAGATGAAACGGACTTGTGTTGGAGCACTACGGTCGAAACGGGTGTCTTGTTCATCGGGAGGGGTGTGGCGTACCACAAAACGGGACTCCACGAGATACTGTTCATCTCCACCATCGACCTCCTCCAGCCTCCACGGGCTCCTGTTCATTCAGGCTCCAACGCGCGCTACTCCACCGGCTACTGTTGAATCACCCCTCCACGAGCACCCCTCCACCGTCTACTGTTCATCCAGCACTCTACGGCGTCATCATGTTCATCCAGAGGCAACGCCACGGGGTCCTGCATCCACCCCCACCGCTCACTGTTCATCCACCCCCCCCCCCTCGCAACGCTCACTCTTCATCCAGTCGATCGGCTTCAGTTAGCAGCAGTAGCGAAGGAATCTCTCGATCGGGTTCAGTTAACAGCCATCGATCGATCCCTTGGGTTCAATAACGCATAGCCTGTAGTGCAATCGCTCGGGTTCAGTTAGAGCCCAACGCCTCGCTCGGGTTAAGTTAGAGCCAACGCCTCGCACACACGCGCGTATGTGTACGAGAGAAACGCGCATCTCTCGGCCCCGAACCGCCCACCGTAATCGGGAACTCCCCGAAATTTTCCTCGCCCTCGCTTCTACCACGGTTTTTTCCGTCATGGACGGCCCAAAGTATGTCATGCAGCTGTGTCTCCGGCCCGCCCGGGACGAAAAGCCCATTTTTTTCATGATTTTTTGTCATAGAAGTAGGAGCCCACCACATCTATGATGATACCGGGTTTTGTCACAATTATCATCATAGAAGTGTCATATGTATGACAGAAAAAAAATTCGTTCGGCCCAAAATGTCACGAATGTGCCTTTTTTTGTAGCGCACCATCTACATCTTCACACGCACGGAAGTGCTTGACAGTCGGGACCCACCTGGTTGAAGCGTACGTTGCATTGTAATTTTGGTCGCGGACGTGTACGTACATACTGGTCGATGTAGAGGCGTGCACGTAGCATGTACACATACGTACAGCGGCCAGTGTGCAACAAACAAAATACGACCACGTACGTACATACAAGCGGGGTCTCGAATGCCTACTCGCGCATACGTACAACCAGGAGTCGTGTACATGGCTGGGTCGGACGGGAGAAACATCGTTATCATCGTGTTCATGGCGAGGCAATGAAATGCATCGTGTTCATCGGGAGGCAACGGAACGCATGGGAGCCAACCGGCTTGGATGGAACAACTGATGGAAACGAGGCCTGGCGTACCGCACAACAGAGGAAACAGACTTGTGTTCAACCGGCCACGTTCGAAACGAGATCCTGTTCATCGGGAGGGGTCTGGCCTACCGCAAAACAGCGGAAACGGACTTGTTTTGGACCTCCTACAGTCAAAACGGGGTCCTGTTGATCTGAAGGGGTGTGGCGTACTAGGAAACGGACTTGTGTTGGAGCGCTACGGTCAAAATGGGGGTCTTGTTCATCAGGAGGAGTGTGGCGTACCGCAAAACGGGACTCCACGGGATACTATTCATCTCCACCGTCGACCTCCTCCAGCCTCAACAGGCTATTGTTCATCCACCGTCGACCTCCTCCAGCCTCCACCTGCGACTGTTCATCCATGGGCTCCTGATCATCCATCCTCCAGTGCGCGCTACTCCACCGGCTACTATTCAACTAGCCCTCTCCACGGGCTCCTGTTCAACCACCCCTCCACGGGCTACTGTTCATCCACCCCTCCACTGTGTACTGTTCATCTAGCCCTCCACGGGGTCGTCCTGTTTATCCAGCCCTCCACGGGGTCCTATTCATCCAGCCCCAACCGGCTCAATTGATTAGGGTCCTGTTCATCCAGAGGCAACACACTACAAGAAATATGTCAACTAGTGACCTCCACTATTGGTCACTCAATGGTCATAGTTTTCAATTTGTGACCTTTTTGTGACCAAAAACATAAGATCAAAAGCTGGGGTCGTTAATTGACTATAGCGACCTTCTCTGTGAGAAGGTCGTAGACGTTTACGACCAAAACAGAAGGTCGTTGAACCCATGACCTTTTGTTTTGGTCATTAGCTGTCTGCCCAGGCCACGTTGGATCCGACGTGGCAATCTGACGTGGCAAAATTACGACCAATTCAAAAGGTCAAAAATTAGAATCGGCCCGGTCTAGTTGGGTGTTTATATGGGTCGAGCCCATTAATTATTATTTTTCTAGCAATTTGTGTCAACTACATGGGCCGAGACCAAGAATTTGGCCTTTCTATTTTCTAGGACACGACCTTCTATAGTTCATTTCTTTTTTGGGCCTTAAACTTTTTACAGTCCATTTCAATTTTGGGCCTCCATAACAAAATTGTTCCAAATGACGATGAAATAGAGGGAATTCAAACAAGCATGTATCTTAAACAGCCACGGGTGACAATTTTATTTCTTTCAACACAAAAAGATTCCTTAAACAGCCCCGTGTACAACAGTAGGTACTACCAAGGAGCTAAAACACGTACTAATAGCAAACATGTACATTCAAGCATCAACGTAGCTACCAAATAGCTACCATTTCTACCAGCAACAGCAATAGCCGCCTGAAAGAACCAACAGCAATCCATTTCTACCAGCAGCAGTAGCAGCTACCATTTCTACCATTGCTACCATCACCAGCGGCAACCATCCATCACCACCAGTGGTGAAATTTCAGAGACGCCCTCCCCTTGCTGTTGCTTGGTGTGCTGCATCACAAGTCCCCCTACACACACAAAATTCAGATGTTCATCCAAGTAGTAGTGAAGTGGGTACTCTAACATTCATCGTGGTAATGCTGGAAGGAATCAATCAATCGGAAGCATCCATCCGACAGGAATATGGTGCGACAGGGGATAGAGGGAGCGGGAGTGGACCTGGATGGTGTTGACGAACACGAGGCCCACGTTGCTTGCAGGATGGTCGACCGCCACCGACCATGTCTAGAACTTGCGCGACTGCTTCCCGATGTACCGCCCCGTCTTGCCGTCGTAGTACTCGGGGAAGTCGTCCTTGGCCAGACGCCTCTCCATCACCTCCACCGCGTTGCAGGCGATGTGGGGCCGCCCGACTTCACGCCACCGCCACCAGAGCCACAAAGAAGCACTGCAGTTTGCACGCCACGACAACTTAGAACACATGTGTAAAGCACATTGGCATATAGAAATGCAAAGGCATATATGGAAAGAAGAGAATACAATGCATGGGCACAGATCCAAGGAGCTAATCTTGAACCAACATAGATCTCGCGATAAAACAGCAATGACATGCATCAAACAAATCAAGCTGTTCACTATAAGATCATCTATATGAGCTAAACTACCAATTTACTATGCTATGAGGGTTATCTGATTTCAGGACATTCATATATACACCATGGACAGGTATAAAACCGAACAGAAAAGTAAAATACCACCACACAACACAGGTGTGCTCTCAAGTCCTAAACCAGTAAGTAGACTAAAACTGACCACATGTATAAAGCAGAACAGCAAAGTGAATACTAACTATTCCGCAAAAATAAATAAAAAGTGAATACTAACAACTAACGCATGTGTGTCCTTAAGCCAAAAACCAGTAACCACGAAAGGGGAAAAGGTAAAACAAATTCACGTGTTTTAGGGGGGCATGATAGCGAGGTGTCATAATCGATTCACGGAAATACCGACATCTGTACACAACCCCTTTTACGAAGATAAATGCCTAAAAATTTAAGTTGCAAGGAGTAGATCAAAGATTACGTAAGCAACTAGAACAACAGAAGGAATCTTGAGCACATTCAACTGGCTCTAGTATACCGCCATGCATGAGCACTTGTTAATATTTATATTCATCATAGCAACCTATAACCACCTATGCTTACAAATCATATCATAATGCCTATATAAGATGCAAAAAAAGATATATGCGTCTCATATCGAGACTAAGAGACAACGCTGCATAACAGTTACGATCTTCCGCCAAAACTGAACACAACATGTACCAAGGAAAATCAACACTTATAGATTCATATCACACTAACAGCCAACACTGCATAATAGTTACGAACTTACGCTAGAACTGAACACAACATATACCAAGAAAAATCAACGCACTGAATTAATATCGACTAACAGCCACCAACACCGCATAACAATCCTAAACTTACATCAAACTAAACAAAACATACACTAAAGGAAACAATCAGCAAACAAGATGAAAAGTGTAACAACCTGAGGTTCTGTCAACAGGATTTCCTCCGACGCAAGTGCTCACTCCTCTTCCATGCTTCGGAGCCATCGCTTGAACTGTATCGGTGCCTCGTGCACCAACATCACGCGGGCAAGGTACGTTCTTCTCAGACCCGAGGTTATCAGAGGCTCCCTCTTGGAGCACCTTGAGCCCATGGCCACTACCCACATGGATCATGCTCCTGTCGGGAGTGGCGTGGTGGTGGTGCTGCTGGCCACAGAGCTGCTGCATGAAGGACACCTCCATGGAGCTGATGTACATGTTGTGGGACTCGTTCGTCCATCCGGCCGACACCAGCTCCCCAACCTGATCACCCAGCTGAAGAAGAAGAAGTTAGAAACCAGTTTCAGTTTTACAGGCACAAAATCACACCAGATCTAGATTTACAGATGCAACCTTCAGAATTAATTATTCTCTGATCAAACAAAAGCAGAGACTATATACTGGGTACTGACGCACTATTCTATGATCTGAGCTATCGTTGTTTCAATAGCTTGGAAAACATTGACAGCAAAGAAACAAAAATTTTAAGTCAATATCTTTGTGAGCGTGTAGTAGATTGTTCACATCCTAATGAGATACATGGCAAAGAAGCTTGAACTATACTAGCAATGTAAAGCAATCGGCGATCTCGAGAGTGATCGATGGTTGTTTCAACAAACAATCAGTTTCTTGACATCTTAACACGGACCAAAGAACTGTTGTTAGTTCACAATGCAGATAAATAGATCGACTCTAGCAAGCAAGGACCTGACCTCTCCTCTTGGAAGAAAGGAAGAGGGTTTCAGTTTCCTTGTCACAAATTTGATGGCTAACTGACCAGTCACTACTAGCATACGAAGCTCATCTAGTCACTACTAGCATGCATACGAAGCTCATCTAGCTAACTGACCATCGAAACACAGGAGATCCCCCATACAAGCCGGAGACAAATATGTACACAAGCCGGAGGCACTGGGGGAGAGAGAGGGAGGGAGAGGGCTTACGAGGCGGGCGAGGAGCCGAAGGAGCGCACGGATCCTGGGGCGGACGTGCGCGTTGGGCATACATGAAGACGAAGATGGCGCTGGGCACCCTCTGGGCTTGTTGGGGTCCTTGCCGCCTTGCCCTTCTTCCCTTGGCGGCCAAGCCGCCCCCTTTGCTCCTCACTGCCAACCTACAACACCACAGATCGTTAGAAACCTAATCACTGGAACAGATCTACCACGAGTGGAAGGGAGTACCCTGAGCTCGTGTCGTCAGGCAGCTGCACCATCGACGGAGGCGCCATCGCAGCCGAAACCCTAGCCATGGGGACGTTGTCGGGGAAGGACGTAGGCAAAAGGAGCAGCACGACCGGCCTTGAGGTCCGGCGCATCGACAGCCTGCCTGGCATCGGGCGCCCTCACGGAGACGCCAGAGGAGGAGGCCGGTGAAGCAGCGACGGCTGGGATCGACTGCTAGGGTGGAGTACGACGAACCCCTCCCTACAGCGAGGTGTACGGCGACCGTCTGAGGATCCCGCAAACCCTAGGTCGCATGCCGTCGTGGTCCAGCTAGCTCGACGGAGCGGCGCGCATCGAAGTACGCGCGCGCCGGCGAGCCAGCCGGCCGCGACGCCGAGGCTACAGGGCGCTGGATCTGCTTCGGGAGGTGGAGGGAGGGAGCAGAAGATGGGGAACGATGGGTGGCGCGCGGATCTGGCGTCGTCAGGCTCGGATGAATGGGCGGCGCGAGGGAGGGAGGGACGATGGTGGTGGCGGCGCGAGGGAAGGGGAGGTGGCGGCGGCGATCTCGGCCGAGGTGAGGGCGCGCACGGGCGGCAGTGGGGCGTGCGGCGCAGGGGAGGGGAGAGAGGAAGGAGAAGAGAGGGAGGGGAGAAAGAAAGGAGGCGGGGGGGGGGGGGGTGGATGGAAAAAGTCCACGAGCATCCTGAGAGCTAGGGTTTCGGCTTATGTGGGCTTGGGGTGAGGACTACCGTTGGATCCGCGATCATCCGACGGTGTTCCATGCATGATCCGTGTGAAGCGCCAACGGACCAATCAAAATGCAGTACACACGAACGATGTTATGACCTTCTAAATAGGTCGTAGTTGACTAAAAAATTGGTCGTAGTTGACTAAAAATTCATTTTAATTTTTCAAGCGCTCAAAATGAGTTTTTTTGTGAAGGGTCTACAATATATTTATTGCAAAATTGGACCAAATAAATTTTTTAAAATACCAGGCCATATTTAATGCATAAATGACCAAATGGTTGGGTGTCAAAAGCTTTGGTCCATCTTTCATGAAAAAGACAAATTTTCGCCGATCCAGCAGGCAGGGTCAAATTTGAACTGCAGCTGCCTCACAGTTTGCTATTTATTTTTTCCAAAAATCATTTCTAGGTAAATAAGTACCTATTTAATCAGAGAAACATCAAAAGTTTTCCAAGATTCAACCACTAGTTAGGAACGGTCAAGCCCGCCGTTTTGACCGCATTTTGAAACGGGCATAAAAAATTAAAAAAAATCAAAAAATTAGAAAACCTTCGCATTGGGTCATTATATCTGACTAAGTTTCCAGGAAAAATAATAAACTTGTAATATGGTAATTATTTTAAAAAAGTGTTCTCAGAAATGAGTTATCAAGTGTGAAGATTCATGGCTTTCAAGCCAAATGATCAATCTTATGGCCACATTCATGGCATAGTTTGTTCAAATGGTCTCATATTGTGCACAAGGGTGCATCTTGAAATTCCAAACAATGTTGCCTAAGGAAGTTTTCATTTTCTTTGCACGGAAAATTCATTTTTCATTTTCCGAGTGCCCAAAAGGAGGTTTTTTTGTGAAGGAGCTACCAAATAATTGTTGCAAAAATGGATCAAATCAATTTTATAAAATACTAGGCCATATATAATGCACAATTGAAAAAATGGTTGGGTGAAAAAAGTTCCGATCCACCTCTGGTGAAAAAGAGAAATTGTCGTCGATTCAATTGGAAACGGGTCAAATTTGAACTGTAGCTGCCTCATAGTTTGCTCTTTATTTTTTCCAAAAATCATTTCTAGGTACATAAGTATCTATTTAATCATATAAACACCAAAAAAATTCCAAGATTCAACCACTAGCTAGGAACGGTCAAGCCCGCCATTGCTTTGACCGCATTTTGAAACGGGCATAAAATATTCAAAAAAAATCAAAAAATTGGAAAACCTTCGCATTGTGTCATTATATGTGACCAAGTTTCCAGGAAAAATAATAAACTTGTAATACGGTAATTATTTTTAGAAAGTGTTCTCAGAAATGAGCTATCATGCGTGAAGATTCATGGCTTTCAAGCCAAATGATCAATCTTATGGCCACATTCATGGCATAGTTTTTTCAAATGATCTCATATTGTGCACAAGGGTACATATTGGAATTCCAAACAATGTTGTCTAAGGAAGTTTTCATTTTCTTTGCACGGAAAATTCATTTTTCATTTTCTGAGTGCCCAAAAGGAGGTTTTTTTGTGAAGGAGCTACCAAATAATTGTTGCAAAAATGGATCAAATCAATTTTATAAAATACTAGGCCATATATAATGCACAATTGACAAAATGTTTGGGTGAAAAAAGTTTTGATCCACCTCTGGTGAAAAAGATAAATTATCGTCGATTCAGTTGGAAACGGGTCAAATTTGAACTGTAGCTGCCTCATAGTTTGCTCTTTATTTTTTCCAAAAATCATTTCTAGGTACATAAGTATCTATTTATTCATAGAAACACCAAAAAAAATTCAAGATTCAACCACTAGCTAGGAACGGTCAACCCCGCCGTTTTGACCGCATTTTGAAACGGGCATAAAAATTCAAAAAATCAAAAATGGAAAACCTTCGCATTGTGTCATTATATGTGACCAAGTTTCCAGGAAAAATAATAAACTTGTAATACGGTAATTATTTTAAAAAAGTGTTCTTTAAACGAGCTATCATGCGTGAAGATTCATGGCTTTCAAGCCAAATGATCAATCTTATGGCCACATTCATGGCATAGTTTTTTCAAATGATCTCATATTGTGCACAAGGGTACATATTGGAATTCCAAACAATGTCGCCTAAGGAAGTTTTCATTTTCTTTGCACGGAAAATTCATTTTTCATTTTCCGAGTGCCCAAAAGGCGGTTTTTTTGTGAACGACCTACCAAATAATTGTTGCAAAAATGGACCAAATCAATTTTATAAAATACTACGCCATATATAATGCACAACTGACAAAATGGTTGGGTGAAAAAAGTTTTGATCCACCTCTGGTGAAAAAGACAAATTGCCGTCGATTTAGTTGGAAGCGGGTCAAATTTGAACTGCAGCTGCCTCATAGTTTGCTATTTATTTTTTCCAAAAAATCATTTCTAGTTACATAAGTACCTATGTAATCATAAATACATGGTTTGGTGGCAATACGTCAAGGTTTGGGAGGTGGCCGAGGGCCCGCCGCGTGGTCACCGCGTGACCGTGGCGTTGCCATGTGTTCTGGGCGGCCTAGGTATGTCTAGTGGGTTGGGCACTCCCCAGGTAGGTGCTAGGAAGAAAATCACAACATAAGATTCTCACGAGGACAATGATCGATGCTCAAACATGAATAAGCAGCCAAGTGTTTGATTTGTGGTACGGGAAATGCACATGGCTAATGGGCGTGAGTTTTGACTGAGGATGATCAGTTACTAAGAAGACCGTCTTCACAAATTTTCACCTCAAAGGTGTAGCCTAGGTGGTACTTGCTTTACAAAGTACCACACTAGACATAAATCTGAATGTTGAAGCTCGGCTCATAATTATGAATGGATTGAGCTGGCATTTGGTGGAGGATGGTTATTTGGGCATAGGAAAGCACTGTAGAAAATGGATACTATTTGGACATGCCAAAGTGGTACTTCCTTCACAAAGTGCTGCCTTGAACAGAATAGGAAAATGAATATTTTTGAATCATTTTTGAGCTAGACAAGGAAGGTTTTTACATATTTGACGAATATATGACCCAAAGAATTTATGAGATTTTTTAGGGAATTTTGGGAATAACAGAAATAAAGGTTGCTTCACAACCTAGGGCAAAAACCGCCACATGGACATGACACATAGGCAAAACTGATGAGATGGCGCCTAGTCATCACAACCCACCACAATCTACAAGGCTATGACCATCTATATTGGTCATTAACAACTAGAAATAAGGCAGCGGACTAGCACTGTTTGCTTTGTGACCTTTTCGTGTAAGGAAATTACGACATTTCTGACCAAAATGGTCGCAATGGTTTAGGGTTTGGAGCCCCTCGAACAGCTTTTGACCAATTGGTCTGAAATGGTCATAGATCTATGACCAATTCTTCCAAGGTCACTGACAAAAGGTCACAAGTTGACATATTTCTTGTAGTGACACCAAGGGGTCCTGTTCATCCACCCCCACTGCAAACTATTCATCCAACCCCCCCCCCCCAGCAACGCTGACTGTTCATCCGAACCCTCCCAGCAAATGCTCACTGTTCATCAAGAGGCAGCATTGATCGGCTTCAGTTAGCAGCAGTAGCGAAGGAATCGCTCGATCGGGTTTAGTTAACAGCCATCGATCGATCGCTCGGGTTCAGTAACGCGTAGCCTGCAGTGCAATTGCTCGGGTTTAGTTAGAGCCGAATGCCTCGCACCCACGCGCGTGCGTGTACGAGAGAAATGCTCAAACCACCGTGCATCGCTCGGCCCCGACCACCCGCCGTAACCAGGACCCTGAAGGTTTCCTCGCCCTCGCTTCTACCATGGTTTTTTCCGTCATGGACGGCCCAAAGAATGTCATGCAGCTGCGTCTCCTGCCCGCCCAGGACAAAAAGCCCGTTTTCTATCATGATTTTTTGTCATAGAAGTAGGAGCCCACAACATCTATGATGATACCGTGTTTTGTCACAATTATCGTCATAGAAGTGTCATAAGTATGACAGGAAAAAAATTCGTTCGGCCCAAAATGTCACAGATGTGTCTTTTTTTTGTAGTGTGTGTCAAATCAATCCTAGATTTTAAGATATCTTTCTTCTTGCCTTCTGCATTAAGAAGTGTGCCGATAATGCTGTCGCATATATTTTTCTCGATGTGCATCACATCAAGATTATGCCGCTTATCCAAATCTTTCCAATACTCAAAGTCCCACAAAGTGGACATGCGGGTAAACAATAATCTCTCTTCTGCCTTGCAACGCTTCCTTTTCTCGCTACCATTATCAGTATGTTTTCCTGGTGTAATATACCTGACCTTCTCTAATTCCACTTGTAACTCATCGGCGGTGAGCCTCTTTGGCGCATTAGGTTTCAATGCTTTGCATTGAGCACATATCTTTGGTATTTTGTAGGTCACGGCTTGTCCTTGGCAAGGAAACGGCAGTGTCCAATATAACAGATCTTGCTAAGTATTGCGTATGATAGCGGATTCATGTCACGGCGAACACATGCATTGTAACCATGTGTCATTCGCCCTGACATGACATAGTGCCCAAAGCCGGATAATCATGGATGCACCAAATTATAATAGCATGCAGAAAGAAATCAGCTGGTGGGCTGCTATGTAGGTCCCAAGTGAGAATACTCCTCCATAGCTGTTGAAGTTCCTCCAGAAGAGGCTCCATGAATAAATCAAAATCCTTTCCAAGACTTTTTGGACCGGGGATGAGGAAGGCCTACATGTAGTTTGATTCTTTCGTGCAGACATTTGGAGGCATGTTGTAAGGGATACCAAGAACTGGCCACATGCTATATGTGGCACTCTGGTGGCCAAATGGGTTAATTCCATCTGAAGCTAAGCCAAGTCTCAAATTTCTCGCGTCAGCAACAAATTTTTGGTGTTTGTGATTGAAGCTTTTCGAGTCACTACCATGAGCTAGATGGCTCATTACATTATGATCTCTATGTTCCTGGTTCCTAGAATGCCACAGTACATCCTCTCTTTGTTTCAGCATCATAAAACAACCTCTGCAATCTTTGTACAATTGGAAAATGTCTCAGAACATTATGAGGAATCCTCTTCACAGCATCACCATATTTCCATCTTGATGATTTGCATTTTGGGCATTCACTTAAGTTGGCATAATCCTTCCGGAACAGAACACAATTATTCTTACAAACATGGATCATATCATAACTAATTCCAACTCCACGAATGAAATTATTCATTTTGCTATAGGTGTGTGGTAGCACAGACGCTTCTAGGAAATATTTGCGGAAAGCAGCCAACATCGCATAGAATGATTTGTTGGTCATTCGCTCAGATGTCTTCACCTAAAGAAAGATGACCATAGCTGAGAATACTGATGGGTTATTTCCTTGGGTGAGAGCCACGTTGCATTGTTCCAACATGTGAGCCCACCGTTTTTCTTCTGCATGTGAAAGTTCACAAAATGCACGAGCATTTCGTAGCATTGTTTCAATGTTCGTCAAACTCTCTGGCTCCGCCACCACCTCCTCCTCCTCTTCCACCTGGGCATCAGGCAGATCAAGGTGGTGATTTGTTACGTCCACATAGTCAATAACATTGACATTCACAGCTTCACCATGATGAACCCACCTAGTATATGTGACCGACTTCCCATACAAGTGTAGATGATTTTGCGTAGTTGATTGGGGTCTTGTAACTGAATTCATACAACTGCTACACTAGTAGAGCTCATCTGATTTCATACCATCGTACTTAGCTCTGATAAAGTTCATGAAGCTTTCAACCCCCTCGACATATGCAGCGGAGAATTTTAGAGCGGAAGTTATCCAAGTCATGTCATCTGTTAGACATACAAATTAGTTCAACTACTAGATATTACAGGCAAAACATATATGCTTTTTTATGAAGTCCAGAAAAAAATACCTAGGTCGATGTGTAAAGCAAGGGAAATATATTTGAACAAGGAGATCTAAGTAACGAAATATATGGTCATGCTAATTCAGCAAATAGATTTGAGTGCTAAATTGTGGCAGGCTGTTGCAGTAGTTAATGAGGCTGAGCACACAGCCATCAAAGGCCATCTCAGCAACAAAGATCGAGTATAAAATGGTGTAGAGCTATTTCACCTAATAGATTGGCTACTAGACCAATGCAATCTATGTCACAATAAATATATGGAAGGATATTTTAGCAACTACTCGGGCGTGGCATGCCATCTCAGCTAAGCAGATTCAGTGCAGAACAGGGCAAGGAACCTTCTTAAGCATAGCATATTGACTGTAAACTACTTCGGCAAACAGTGAGATTAACAACGTGTATCAGCTAACATTCAGCACTACTCCCACATAGACAGTGCCTCAGTCTAGAATGCGCGTACCATGGGAGAAGCTGACCGCCGTGCGTCTCCACAAGAACGTTGCCAGTGGTGGCGGCGTGGCTAGAGGACGACAGACTATGAGAGCATACTATGAGAGCGAGAGGATGTATTGGCGTGGCGGGGAGGGCGGCTTTGGAGGAGCGAATGGAGTGGAGGGGGCCGGGAGGGGAGGGGGGTTTGGGAATATTATTGGCTAGTTCGCCGAAGGGCGGTTGAATTTGGGATTTGGTTGAAATTTTTCTTGGGGGGGAGGGGGATTTTCGCGCAGTGGGCGGGGAAGTTTGGCGCATGGTCGGTTTCTCCAAGTGAACTCCCATGTATGAGTGAAGAGGCAAGCCGAAGCGCATTCCGTTTGCATGAGCCGTGTGCAGGACCGACCGTGTCAGTGGTGCAATGCGCCCGTGACAGGAATGCTGTGAGTGTACTGCCATTTTTTCCTTTTAAACTTGGTGCTTCGCCCTCTCAAAAAAACTTGGTGCTTCGTTCGATCCATCGACACTACTACTAGTAATCTGGTAATGCCGACTAAAACGGCATGGCCCGGTCTTTTCCCGCAGGATATGCTGGGAGATTGGCTTAGTTGGCTTATTTAGGACGAGTAATGCTACACCTACGTAATCCCAGTTGCGCAATTAACGTAATGTGAAATGTGTGAGTTGTTGATTGGAGATTGGGGGGAGGGAGGGGCCCACCACCAGGAAAATCTATGGGGGAGAGAGAGGCAATTTACGTTAACACTTTCGTAGGTTCCAGTTGATGTAGAAAGATGTGAAATGCGTGCATGTGTAGTGGACGTACTATTGGAGTGCCTAAGATAAATTCTATGTAAACCCTATGTGTTTATTTACTTCGCATGTTAGCTTTCTCTTGGGTTAAACCTTCTAAGTTTATACACACAAAAATGAATCATCATTCCATCTATTTTCATACTCCTGCAATATATCTTACTATTATTGTGAAAGTTCATATACACCGAACGAGATTCATAGAAACACAACATATTTTCATGACATTTCGAACTTTTATAGGAAAGAAAAATAAAAGAAACCCGACCATAAACCTATTCTACGGTGGCGACCGATGTCCTCCATCTGCGATCTCCATGTACGGGGGCGTGGTTCAAGACCTGTGAAGTGAAGGTGCGGTCTCCGGCGAGGAAGAGTAGAACACGGGAGACAGACTGGCCAGTTGGCACACCATGCCCTGCCGCCTCCCATGCCCTACTCATCCTCGGAGGAGTCCCCGACCTCGGTGGTGCCGGTGGACATGAGGTCGATGATGATGGATGTGGATGGTTAGTCGCTTCACCTGCCACATTCTCCATCGAATGCGAATGTTGTACGGCAGCAAGTAGGACGCGTGGCTTACGGTGCTTCCGTTGTCGGCCCCCAGCGTGGCCACCGCTTGTGCGGTCGCGTCCATGTCCGGCTACGCCGCTATTGCGTTGCGAGCGGCAACTTGAGCGAGGGCAGCGACCTCGAGCTTCATCCCCGAAGACATGCTCTCCCAGAGAGTGTTCGCGCTCGCGGTCATGGTAGATGTGGTACCAGGTAGTAGGACAATGCACTATGGTGTGGAGTTTAGCTGGGAGTTTCCGCTTTAAGTAGCACATTTTGGTGAGGCCAACCGTCAGGGTGTGTCATTAAGTCGCCGGAGTTGGTTCCTCGGGCACCGAGCCACGGAATGATGGCATACATACAGGCGGCATGAATGCGGGCAGCTGGCGCCGCCTGGGTTGCACTGCGCAATGATGCGAGGGACGAGGGTTTTTGGTGTGCCAGGGTAGTCAGCTGCGGTTGTGGCAATGTTGGAGATGCCCTTTGCTCACATGCGATGCCACAAGTAATTGAAAAAGCAAGACAACCCAACATGGTCTCAGGTCCTGGCGATACAGTTGGCCGCGCTACAACACTCCGCATACGCATCGCGGCGTGCGCGCACTTCGGCTCCCCGTGCATCCTTGATGAGCCGGGTGTTGATCTGCTGGTCGTGCCACAGTGCTAACGCCACCCTTGGCACCCTGAAGCCAGCTGTGTCTAGCGATGATGAGCATGTCTCTCACCGCGGTCGCCATGTCCAGAGGAGGTGAAGGAGCTGCGCCCTGTTGCTGGCCCCCACGACCCACATTAACGATTGCCGGTGGCGAAGAGGTCGTGGGCCAGTTCCTCCATAGGACTATTCTGCGCCACGTTGTCCCGAGAAGTGTGCCCCACATGTACATTTCCCTGTTTTCCCAGTGAAATTCGAGCGTCAGTGCTCCGCGTTGCGGATTATGCGCAGAACATGTGGTTTTTGTGCCCTGGTTCAAATGTGGTGTAGTACCAAGTTGTTACCCTAGCCACAAGTGTGGTGGTTTTGGGTACGGTACCACCCTTTTCGTATTCAACTAATGAAGCTTAACACTTGATTAAGGAGCCAGATGGTATGCTATTCTAGGTGTGCAGCAGTTTGAAGGACTAATTGAGGTGTGCCCGGTCCGTGCCTGCATTCAAGGGTCCAACTTACAATGTTCCGGCAGGTGTAACTGTACTAGTCCATGCGTACTCCCTCTATTTTTATTTACTCCACATTTTAGCTTTGCTCAAAGTCAAACTTTGTAAACTTCGACAAAGTTTATAGACAGAAATAATAACATATACAATAACAAATCAATACCATTAGATTCATTATTGAATATACTTTCACATCATATAGATTTGCTATCGTAAATGTTCATGTTGGTCAAATTTTATGAAGTTTGACTTCAGTCGAACCTAATATGCTGAGTAAATAAAAAACAGAGGGAGTACGTATCTTACTCCATGACCAAGACGGAAGGGAAAACGAGACAACATATTGTTTATTTGGGCCGTTCAAGTATAATCATGTGGCATTGCTTATTTCTCATTCCTCTCAAACCCTCTTCTCCATCGATCATGCCGCCTTCCGGTCGAGTCCATCCTCCCGCATGCCTCATTTGTAGATTCTGCCGAGTATCATTGGCGCATGGGCCTAGACCATGCTTGTATTTCCAATGCATATAGACAAACAGTTCATTTAAACTTTCACTTTGCCTCCACTACGTGTTGCTTCCCATCTTAATTTTGAATTCTCATTCGGTTCATGCCCCGAGACATCTTCACAACATTGATTGATGTTGAGAGATCAAGTGCGTGTCGTGCAAGGAGATAATGGTTTGGTGAGTTTCTATGATAGAAATGACACGGGGGGGGGGGGGGGGTCTGTGGGAATCAGAGGGAGTATATTGTATGTTCAAAAGCGAAATGAACTTACTGTACTCACCCTAGCCCTCTTTCAATTTATCTACGGACCCTGAGATGAAACCAAGATAGAACGAGTGGGTGCATGTGTGATATCTAAGGCGGATTCAAAAATTTGAACCGGTGATCGTTGAATCAGCAAATCATATATTAAGTGTATTCAATGTTTGTTTCGCTTGTGAACGTACAATATACTCCCTCCGATCATTTCTAGTTTAAATATTAGTTTTATGTGTAGTCAAAGTATCTCTACACTACAGGAAATATGTCAACTAGTGACCTTCTATTAGTGACCCTAAAAGAATTGGTCAAAGATCTATGACCATTTCAGACCAATTGGTCAAAACATGTTCGGGGGTTCCAAACCCTAAACTATAATGACCATTTTGGTCAGAAAGGTCGTAATTTCCTTACACGAAATGGTCATAAAGAAGATAGCGCTGGTCCGCTACCTTATTTCTAGCTGATCATGACCAATATAGATGGTCATAACCTTGTAAATTGTGGTGGGTTGCTATGACCAGGCGCCACCTCGTCAGTTTTGCCTATGTTTCATGTCACTAGTGCAGAACCGGGCTTTAGCGCCGGTTCATAAGGGCCTTTAGTGCCGGTTCTACAACCGGCACTTAAGAGTGGAGACTAAAGCCCCCCGCCCCTTTACTACCGGTTCGGCACGAACCGGCGCTAAATTGCCACCACGTGGCACGGGCCAGGCCCGGGTACTGGTAGACCATTAGTACCGGTTGGTAAATGTTTGGGGGTGGGTGGGTTTGGTTTTATTTTCCATTAATTTCGTGCTTTCCATTTAATACTTTTTTGTTTGCTGGTATTTTACGATACTACAAATTGTACACGTTATGCATATATATATATATATATATATATATATATATATATAAATAGATTTTCTCGTACGTAGAACCGCATATATATATATAAATATATATCATCGAATGTCTCACAACCAACACCATTAATTATTCACACATACACATGTATATACATATACAATTTCTCCAACATGTTGCCTTGGTGCCTTCGGAGCACGATGACAAGTGATTCATGGGGGCGGTAGCGGGTAATAGTATTCTCCTTTGGGATCTATGACCTGGTCGAGCAAAAATCCCGTTATTTCCTCTTGAAGTTCTAGTATGCGCTCCGCTGGTAGGAGCTGCTCCCACACCTCTCTTAACTGTTAACAACAAGATCAATATGCATGTGTATTAGTTGTGTGACTAGATATCGATAATGGTGTGAATAGTGTTCTGATAAACGTACTCTACCCTGTCTTTGAGATCTGCTCCTTTCGGACGCCATCATGCGAATGTTCTCGCAAACGTAGAATGCACACAGATCATTCCCTACCGCTTCGTGGCCTTTACGTAAATGGAATTGAATCAGATAATGATTAATCAAGCATGATAATTAACTAATGGTATTGAAACAAGAAATAAAGAGATGGTAGCTAGCTAGCTAGCTAGTACTACTTAATTACTTACCTTTGGTCGATACCAAAACAACTTTTTTGCCCATTTTCCTGGAGTCACCTTGATGAACTTTGCCCAAGCACTGCCCGCCGGCAAAGAAAATTAATAAAGGGGTTATTAAATAGTTCATATCAGGAAATGACAAATTAAATAGGCCGAGATATAGTTAATAATTATTGAAATTACCTGTCGACTATCCCCTTCACGATGGTGTACTCTTTTTCTTCTTTAAGTAGTGAGTCCAGTATTTCAACTGTTCCTTTGTCAACTTTAATGTCTAGAAAAGATCCAGTGGAAACTGCATGCGCACACGTTTGCATGTCTTAATTAAGCGGGCATGTGCATAACAATAATCAACTACCATAAACCCTATACACTTAATTATTAACATCTAGCTAGCTAGTAAGCAAAAACAGAATTTGTAGTACAAGACAGTGTGACTCACGGGAAGTTGTAAGGAAGTAGTATATCTTCATTGGTATTGAGGCACTTGAAGAACTCCAGCATTCTTTCCTCTAAACTTACTTGACAAGTTGGAAGATTCCATGTGTACTCATTAATGGTATTTGGGTCAATGAACCCAATGCCATAGCATCTAGATTTTTTCATCTCATACATCTTCATGCTACATATAATACCACCGAAAAGAATATATAGTGAGGATAAATACATGTAGTGAGATCAAAATGATCACTACAACTAGCTTGAGACTTAAATTATAGAAAGAAATCACTTACAGACAATAGCAACTGACGATAGATTTGTCGAGTGCGTCTTGATTGTATAACTGAAATAGTTCTGAATACTCAACGGATAGAGCTTTCTCATGGAAGTAATGCTCCTCCTTGACATTCACCATGAGGGACTCTCAATTGGAAATCTTGGTAATGTTCATGTACCATTGATGCAATTCATACTTTGTCATTGGGAGGTCCTTGACCTTGTCTGGCTCGACCAAAGGTTGGCCCCGGACATATTTCCGTTTTATTTCCTCCTCTCTAAGCGGAGACATCGGCTCTGCTTCGAGGAGTTGTCCAACAGAGATCTTGAGCATTTCAGCCTGCATTATATGCTCCTCCGTTATTACCACATCGCCCAGCTGGGGAATGTTAACGTTTGCCCAAAATAATATTGGGCGCGCGTACTCCTCTCAGGTGTCGTTGGTACAACAAGCGGGGGGATCGATTGCGCCGCATGTTCTCCCAGCTGGGGAACGGTTTTCCCGCATTATTTGCCAGGTGCTTGTTGGATCGAGCTCGAGCTCGCTTCCTTCTGTAGTCGTGCTCGATGTGACTTCCTGATTTGGCGCTCATAGTCTAAGTCATCAGGCTTGGGAGCTGGTGCTCTAGCCATACGAATGAAGTGGTCAACCTTTTCCTCAGGCACTTTCTCCCTTGGCGGCGGTGCCGATTTCTGTCGAAAATGGGGGTCCACTTGGGCTTGCACTATGGCTGCGTTTTGCTCCACGGTCTTGTCGTAAGGCCTCTGAGGAAGAGGAGTGAGGGTTCGACCATATTTATATCGCTTGTCTCCGCCTGTACTTCTTGTACTACCTCGACTCGTACCGCTACGCACCATAGTTGCGGCATGTCTCTTCTGCGATTGCTGAGAAGGCGGAGACGGCTGACGTGGCTGAGTTGGAGCAGGAGGAGTGGCCTGACGCTGTGTCGAACTTGAATCAGGAGGTGTGGCCTGACACGGTGTTGGACTTGAAACCGGAGGAGTGGCCTGATGTTGTGCCGGACTTGAAGCAGGAGTATGCTCACGTGTTCGGGGACTTGGAGGAGGTGCCATACTTCAAGGAGTGGTCGGCTCACACGTTCGTGGACTTGGAGGAGCGGGAGACTGCTGACTCGGTGGCAGACTTCGAGGAGGAGTCGGCAGACGACGCGGTGTCGGTGGACTTCGAAAGATGATGCAATCCTTTGTCCATATGATGATACGATGTATGGCCTCTCCTAGTGTGCGCTCGTCTTCACCTCCAAGTATGTCAAGCTATAGCCTCGAATATGGGTCCACCACTTCATCAACCAAGATATGAGCATAGCCCTCATAAATCGGGGTGCAATGGAAGGTTGCTTCGGGGGTAATTTGTCGGTACGGAGACGACACCTATGGGATCACAAGAATCCCTACTACGGTTGCGGGGTGCGGGGTCGTGAGAAGAGCAGATCAAACACATAGCACACGGTTTATTTACCCAGGTTCGGGCCGCGAGATGCGTAAAACCCTACTCCTGCTTTGGTGGTTAGCTTATTTGTGTTATTGAGCTAGCTATGGGGCAATGCCGAATCCCCCTCCTGGTCGCCTTGGGCCTTTTTTTATAGGGAAAGGGGTTGCCACAGTGGCGTAGAGGAGGTGGACAATGTACAGTCATACGAGTTTATCCCTCGCATTACATGACAAGGCGCCATAAATGCGTCTTGCTTAGGTGTCCTTGCTTTACCGGGGACGGGGGAGAGCCCAGTCTCATCCGCCGCCGCTTCCTTTCACGTTGACACGCGCCCTGGCCAGCGGTGCCTGTGGTGCCATGTAGGCAGGTAGGCAGCTGAGGTGGCGCCGTAGTGGGTCTCCACGAAGGTCGCTTGCCGCCATGCAGGTGCCTGCCCAACTGGTTGGGTCGGCAGCTGCATGGTGGAGGCTCGATTGGCGCGGGCCCGATGGTGGCCCTACGAGTGTCCTTGGCAGGGGCCTTGCCGGGGCCCCGGCAAGGGTCTTGCCGCGGCGCCTGCTGTCATCCCCGGCAAGGCTCTTGCCAGGGGGCCTCGTGGTCCTCCTTGGCCGGGATCCCGCCAAGGGCCGTCATCTTCGATAGTATGTATCTGATCTTTGAATGTCTTCACAAAGATCTGCATGCCACCACGGGGATGTCTCCCGAATCCTTTGCCCCATGGGGGGGGGGGGCAGTGGACTCAAAGGTGATCCGCTCCATGGGCGTGGGGCGAGCCGCCCCGGCAAGGGCCTTGCCGGGTTTGCTAAAACCGCCCCCCCGGGAAGGATCTTGCCGGGGGAGTCTGCTTCGTCCCCTTCGCTCTTTGTGGTCTTGGTCTTGGCGTCGCTCTGCTCCTTTCGGGCTTCGGCCTTACCTTGGCTTACCTTCCTTGCCTTGCTTTAGCGTGGCGGCGCCTGTGGCTCAGACTGCCCGTGTACAGTTAAAAGGTGTACCCCTCTTTTTGTAAACCGACAGGAGCCCCCGGGCCTGGGCCACACGTAAGCGCAATCACGTCGTTGTGCTAGGCCCAAAGACGGTGCGCGGGCAGGCAGGGCGGTTCTTACCGCGGTAAGTCTTTTCGCGCGTTGTGCTTCTCATGCCTCCCGCGCGTGGCTCGGCGTGGGGAGGTGTGCGTGACGTGGGCGGCATGCATGGGGCTGAGCTCTGCATGCATGCGTCACATCGCAGTTAATGTGAAAGGAGGCGGCCCGTGTTTTCCCCCATAAGAAGGAATAACCGCGGGCGCGCTGCTCACTTTCACCTCTTCCCTCGTACCTTTTTCAATCTCAGAGCCGCCGTTTTCTCTCTTCCTTCCCTTCTAAGCTTTCGCCGTCGCCCGCCGTCGCTGTTTCGCCGCCTTCCTTCCTTGCCCCTCTAGACTTCTTGGCCGCCATGGCGCCCAAATCCGCCAAGGGCAAGGGGGTGGCTAAAAGATCCGGGACCGTGGAGCCGCCGGAGAGCGCGCTGTCGGGGGACCGGACGAAGTCTGCCTTCTTCATCCCCTCGTCGATTGGTTTTCAAGATCTACTTACCTCCTTCAAGCCCTTATGGGGAGTGAAGACGGGGGGAGAGAATTCGGGGCACCCGGCGACGCGCATCATTCCCGCCGCTTGCGCCGATCCTGCCCCAAACCGGTATCCCTTTTTTGTCGATTACCTTTCTTGCGGGTTATGCCCCCCTTTTTCCGATTTCGTCTGCGACATCATGCACACCTTCGGCTTTCGCCTTTTGGATTTCACTCCAAACGCGGTGGCATGCTTGGCTCTCTTCACGCATCTCCGTGAAGGCTTCGCCGGAGTGCAGCCCAACACGGCACTCTTTCGCCACTATTTCTCCCGTCGAATCCAGCCCGGAGGCGCCGTCTCCGGATGTATTGCCTGGATCTCAAGATCCAAGGGGACGTACCCGGAAGGTGCCATGAAGGAGAAGTGGGATGAATGGCACGACTGGTGGTGCTGGATCGAGGACGAAGACCCGCTGGAATTCTGCAAGGTCCGTCGAACGCCGTCGGTCTGCGGCAGCGACTGGAGGGATGTCGATGCTGCCGACGGGAGGCTTACTGTCGCCACCACCAGGATCCTCCGGCTGACCCGGGCTCACCCTGGAGATGATCGGGGCAGACTTCATTCGCCGCCGGATCGCCCCGTTACATAACAAGGGGAGGCCAGCCTGGCTTTTTACGAACCCGGCTGACATTATGCGGCTCCGCCCTGGCCTCGACCACAACTTCACGGTGATGGGGCATGCCCACTTCTGCCAGCGGCTTTTCCAGCTTGACGTGGATCGCGACGGCAATATTGAACGGACCGGCAAGGCTGCGAGGGCTGCCGCGAAGGTCGGCAAGGCCCTCAAGGGGTCATTCTTCAAGTTGCCAGCAGGGGTGGTCCCGTTGTTGCAATAACTCACGCCGGTCCGAGATCATTGCTATGATGCCAGACTGCAACGCGCACGGCCCTGTCCCGAGCTGGCGGGAGCCGACGAAAGCAGATGTGCAGCAGTTCTTCGACTCCTTGGTCGAGGTGTACGTCAATGCTGACGTCGAGCGGTGGCTGGTCATGGACACCACCCAGGCGGAGCTGCACTACATCGCCACTAGGGCGAGGGAGGCACAGCTTGCCATGGAGGCCGGCAACACCAAGGGTGTTGTCAGGACCCCGATCCTAAGTCACACCGATCTAGGATGTAACACATCATATCACTTTGCGGCCTCACGCACGGTATTCCCACGGGTGTCGCCTTACCATGGCCCGGGACCGTTTGGCGCTTTTGGCTCACGTATATGATAGTGTCGCTAGCATCCATATGACAAGAACCCGGGCCGACATGGCTAGTCGTGAACCCAAAGCGGCGCTAACCTATGGGGACAGTATACATGAATCACATCGAGCATGTCGGTCATCAACGTATAAATTCGGGCTGTAGCACTGGGCTATGAGGACTCCGGTAACCCGGCTGTAGCAGGCTAGGTAGGACTTGAATAACACCGCGTGACATTTCCCGAAGGGACAGACATAGGAACGAAGTGAAACACATGCCGCCAGTCAAGTGTCCAAGCGGTAGTGCTTTGGGCTAGCAGGACTCCGGTGAACCGGGCATGGCGGACTACTATCGCTCAGAAGCACGAGACTACATTTCCCCATATGAGAGGCTGCCAAGGATAAACAACTAGTTTGTCGGATCCCACACATACCAAGCATTTCAAACATACACACAATATGCTCAATATGAGTAGATACAACATGGCATCACAACATAACTCTACGACTCAAATATTTATTCATTAGGCTCCGAGGAGCGAGATATTACAAACATGGGTCTCATGACCCAACACTCGAAAGCATACAAGTCAAAGCACAAGCGGAAGCTAAACATGTCTCGAGTACGCATAACTATAAATGAAGAAGGATGAGAAGCCTGACTATCTACGAGATCTCCGCCGAGGGCACAAGATCGTAGCTGAGGTAACAAGCTAAACGTCAAGTCCAAGCGGAACTACTAGCGAGACCGACGCCTCTACGCAAAACATAAAATAAGAAAAGCGTGAGTACAAACGTACTCAGCAAGACTTACATCGTAACTAGCTACATATGCATCATTATCAAAAGGGGTGGTGGAGTTTGACCGCAGCAAGCCAGCTTTGACTCGGTGGCTATCCCGAACTACGATCGCAAGTAACTCTTTTGAGGTGGCGCACACGAGTCCACATATTCACCATATCAATACACCACTATGGACCCGCTCCCGTCTCCCTACGAGAACGCCATCCATAGCACTCACGCTTATCTTGCGCATTTTAGAGTATCCACTTTCACTTGTCTATGAACCGATATAGGCAACAGAAGTCCTTCTCCGTGGACACGGCTATTCGAATAGATCATGTTAACCCTGCAGTGGTGTACTTCTTCACACGCTCTCACCACTTACCGCCGTTTACACGACATGTACTCGGCAACCTTCAAGCGGAAGCCCAACGTGGGTGTCGGCCACAGCCTACCTAAACACACAAGTCCCAAGTCCAGGTTGATCACCTATTCGGGTTCCATCCGCAGGGAGTCCGGCCGAGGTTTCCCATACGGCCCCGAACGATGTGTACAGGGTTCCCGAGACACCAAACGGGCGAATCGGTACACCGGGCCACGGTGCCTACCGCAACACAACCCACCCCTATGGTCAGCGTTGCGTACGGCCCCCAGCATGCTACAAACACCAGAAACTACTTGCAACTCCCGGACTGAGGACAAGAGTGGTTAAGAAGCCGAGAGGGTCCATTGGTTTCGGGCCCAATGTGTGGTAGTAACTGTTTCATGGATCAGATACACAGATCTCAGTTCCTGAGGACGGCTGCAATGAGACAACCCACCATGTACTCCTACATGGCCTCTCACCGCTACCTTTACCAAATCGTGTTCACACACTTAGCTCACACACGCCGTAGGACATGTTCACACAACCATTCCAATGCATTCCCGATGAATCAGACCTGACTCAACTCTAAGCAAAGAGTGCATGACAACAAGCATGAATGAGTAGGCACAACATGGCTCAAATAACTCCTACTCATGCTAGTGGGTTTCATCTAATTACTGTGGAATGACAGGTCATGCAGAGGATAAAGGGGTTTAGCTACCGCAGCAAGTAACACATGAGTCGTGTTTGTCCGAATGCAGTAAAATAGAGCAGGAGCGAGAGAGTGGGATTATATAGAAATGGACAAGGGGTTTTGCTTGCACGGCACTTACGAAGATAATATAGTTCTTCATCGGTGTCATCGAACAATCGTCGGAACATCGTCTATCGAGAGGGGGCAATTACCGGCAACTGAGAAAGAACACAATCAATGCAATGCACATTCACATGAATGACATGTCATGTTTAAGGTACTGAATTCACCTAATGCAATGTCTAGCCAGGTTAATTGAAGTGGAATTCAAACAAGGTTAAACTATAACTCCAAATGCTAGTTCATAATTTACCCTAATCATGATTCATCCTATTCAGTGAGGTTAACTTGTTCAAACATGCATGATCATGGCATAAACAGATTCTTCATATTTTTCTGATCATTTTTCATATATAAATTATTTAATTTGGAGTTCTGATTAAAAGTTATGAATATTTGAAGTTTGGGGTATTTTCTGAAATTTCCTGAATAGGATTAAATCCAGAAAATACTTTATTATGTCGACTGACGTCGATGTGACGTCGGCGAGTCAACAGTATGCTGTGGTCAAACCTGACCTGTGGGACCCATATGCCAGTGTCTCAGGCTGGTTTGTGTGGCTGACAGGTGGGACTGGTCAACGGCCACGTCAGCGGAGTGAATGCTGACGGGTGGGGTCGGTCAAAGTGTGATGGGGCCAGGTCAAACTGACCCGTGGGGCCGGCGGGGGTTAGTTTTATTTAAACAGGAACAAACCCGACTTAATTAGGCAGTGGGGCCCGTATGTAAGTGGCTCTAGGGTTAATTAGTAGTGTCATTAGTGGCTAATGATGGGCCACGTAGACATCGCCGGAGACTGGCCGGCGGCGACCAAAACGACGGCGGCGCGGCTCGGATTTGAGTTTCGGGCGGTGGTTTGGCGCGCGGAGGGCACCAGGAGGAAGCCCGTGCCCGTGCGCATCTGGGAAGACCAACGGGAGGTGCGGGGGTGGCCGGCGTTCGCCGGAAGCGAGCTCGCGGCGGCGGCCGGAGCTCGGGCCTCAACGGGCATGGCGCTAGGGAGCTCGTGGGAAGGAGCTGGTGGTGGTGTTAGGCTCCTAGGAGCAAGATGAACTCGGGGCAACGGTCAGGCGCAAACTTCAGTGGTTGTAGCGGCGGCGGCGGCATGGCCGGCGGCAGGAGCTCTCAGGCACGACGGGGAATGGAGCTAGAGTGTACAAACGCAAGGGGAGGAAGAGGGGTTTGGAGCAGGGGCTCACGGCGATGACGACGGGACGCTCGGCGAGGTCGGGGACGGTCCGGAGCCGACGAATTTGACGGTGATGGCCGGCGGTCCCGAGGTTGAAGAAAGCATCGATGGCGGGGTTGCGGTGAAATCCGGCTTGCGTGGCTCGGTGGGGTTGACGGGGACGGAGTGGCGGATCTTTGGGGCATGTTGGATGGGCGAGGGAGGGCCGGTGGCACGGCTATGGCGAGCGGCGGCGACGGCGGCTCTCGGGCACGAGGCGCAGAGCGAGAGAGAGGAGGGGAGAGGGGTACGGGGGAGAGTGAGGGGGGTCGGGGAGGCGCGTGGCGTTCAGGGGAGATGTCCAGAGCGTCGGGGAGGGAAGCGGCAAGCAGGAGGTGGCCGTCGGTGGCCGTGGCTTGTGGCGGCCACGCCGCTCATCCTCCCCGGGCAGAGGAGGAAGGCGACAGGGTAGGAGGCGGTGGTGGGCTGGGCCACCAGCTGGGCCGTCGAGGAGGAGGGGGAGAGAATTTGGGCCAGGTGGGCTGCGCAGTAAGCCGTGTAAGGTACTCTCTCTCTCTCTTTTATTTCTGTTTTCTATTTTACGTAATTATGTTTGGCTTTAATAAAAATGCAGGCATTTCCAAAAATCATGAAACTGGTCAATGTCACTGCTTTGGAATATTTCCAACAACAAACATTTCAGTTTGTGATTATTTGAGCATTTAAAATATTTTATAGTATTTAAATGCCCAAATGCAAATACCATATGAATTAATTCAAAAGTCCAAATGTCATGGAAAAATGTGCAACATCTCTGGTTACTGTTTCCAGCATTTTTCCGAAAATGGTGAACATTTTTGAAGGCCATTTGAAATCACTGAAAAATATTTATGGTTGAGCCTATTTGAATTCCTTTAATGCTAGGGTTTAGGCAATCCCCATTTCAAATTTCATGAAAATTAAACATGATGCATGGATGCAATGCCACTAGCTACAAGCAAGCTCTAGGGCTGTGACAGGTGTGGAAGAGAAAGCCGCTGACGATCATGGAGGATGAGCAGTTCACTTTGTGGGCGGTGGCCACCGGGAGGTCAGCGCTGGCGATCTTGGAGCTCCTCTTCTTGAGGACTGGCCGACGAGTCGTCGTCGGAGGGGGAGGACGTGGCGGCGGGCTCGGCGCCAATCAGGGGAAGAGGGCGATTCCTGCGGCGGGCTGGCTCTGGCGAATCGGTCCGGCCCGGCAGGGCTACGCCGCCTCAATTGACCCTGGGGGGGTTCGGGCGCCACACGAGGGCCACTGCGGCGAAGGGGTTGACGAGGGCCTTTGAGAAGAAGAAGGAGACGGTCCCTTCCTCATCCAGGAGTGCACAAACCCCGCCGCCCTCTTCGCCTCCTCCGGCAAGCGTCGATTCGTATGATGAGGTAGAGCTCCCTTTTGATCTCGGGTCCCTCAGCCCGGAGAGGAAGAGGAAGCTGGTGGAGGAGGAGGAGACGGACGGCGAGTAAGTACTCCATTCCTTATTATTGTTTCCACTTCCCCGAATCGGGTCGCTTGTCTTGATCCATTTTTGCTTTTGCAGGGAGACGAAGACATTGGCCCAGAGGGCGAAGAGGGCGAGGACCTTGGCGAGCGATCAGCCCCCGGCCGGGGCTTCAGAGACACCACTGGTGGTGCTGAGTAGCCCGGACAACAGCCCCCGGCACAACCCCCAGCGTAAGTTCGTCACCCTCTTCCTACTCGACATGCGGTAGGCGCTCGACGCCATGATGCTAACCTCGCCGGGTTTTGCAGGAGGGGAGCGGCAGTAGTAGGAGCCACAGAGGGCTGTTCCAAACACACCACCCCCATCGACTACACCGCTGCGGGCGGCGTCCCCAGCAAGGGCACCAGGCACGGAGCCTATACCCATGTAGGAGGAGGGGAACTTGGGTGCTGATGACTCTGCCGCGGCGCCAAATGCTGGCGGAGAGGGGACTTCTGCTTCACAGCCTGGCACTGGTGAGTCGCTTGTCCTTCGTCTCTGTTTTCCCCTCATTCCTTTCTTGGCTTCATCGCCCCCATTACTACCTAGGCCCTCCTTCAACGGACATGGAGGACGTGGACACGGTTGTGGGAGACATTGCTGAGGAGGCCGCGGTGGAGGCCAGCAGGATTGCTGCCCAGGAGGCCGCCAAGGCTGCTCACGAGGCTGCCGCTGATGAAACCGCTGAGGGTGCTGCCGAAGACGCCGCTGTAGAGGCCGCCAAGGCGTCTAGCGAAGCTTCTGCCGAGGGCACTAGCAGTGGTCCTGCCGGCGGGGCCGGCAAGGCCTCCGCCGAGGAACAGGCGGCGGGTGACCAGCCTCCCTCTTCCTCAACCCCGGCCACGCAAATATCTGAAGGTGGGAGACGATCTTTTCGTCCATCTGCCGGGACGCGTCACGGGCGCCCGCCGAAGGGGAAACCTTGGACGGCGAGGTCTTGCCGCCACCGGGCTCGAGGTGGTTGATGAGCCGGGCGTTGGTGGCGTTGGTTCTCCAGTAGAGCAGCTTTTCTGCGCCATGGGGGCAGACTTCCGGAAGCTCCAAGTGCTCTACCGTGCCCGCCTAGACAAGATCAAGGCCAGGATGGCAGCGGTGGACAACGCGAAGGTGGATTTCAAGGCGCGCGTGGGGAGGTGTGCGTGACGTGGGCGGCATGCATGGGGCTGAGCTCTGCACGCATGCGTCACGTCGCAGTTAATGTGAAAGAGGCGGCCCGTGTTTTCCCCCATAAGAAGGAATAACCGCGGGCGCGCTGCTCACTTTCACCTCTTCCCTCGTACCTTTTTCAATCTCAGAGCCGCCGTTTTCTCTCTTCCTTCCCTTCTAAGCTTTCGCCGTGCGCCGTCATTTGTTTCGCCGCCTTCCTTCCTTGCCCCTCTAGACTTCTTGGCCGCCATGGCGCCCAAATCCGCCAAGGGCAAGGGGGTGGCTAAAAGATCCGGGACCGTGGAGCCGCCGGAGAGCGCGCTGTCGGGGGACCAGACGAAGTCTGCCTTCTTCATCCCCTCGTCGATTGGTGTTCAAGATCTCCTGACCTCCTTCAAGCCCTTATGGGGAGTGAAGACGGGGGGAGAGAATTCGGGGCACCCGGCGACGCGCATCATTCCTGCTGCCTGCGCCGATCCTGCCCCAAACCGGTATCCCTTTTTCGTCGATTACCTTTCTTGCGGGTTATGCCCCCCTTTTTCCGATTTCGTCTGCGACATCATGCACACCTTCGGCTTTCGCCTTTTGGATTTCACTCCGAACGCGGTGGCATGCTTGGCTCTCTTCACGCATCTCTGCGAAGGCTTCGCCGGAGTGCAGCCCAACACGGCACTCTTTCGCCACTATTTCTCCCGTCGAATCCAGCCCGGAGGCGCCGTCTCCGGATGTATTGCCTGGATCTCAAGATCCAAGGGGACGTACCCGGAAGGTGCCATGAAGGAGAAGTGGGATGAATGGCGCGACTGGTGGTGCTGGATCGAGGACGAAGACCCGCTGGAATTCTGCAAGGTCCGTCGAACGCCGTCGGTCTGCGGCAGCGGCTGGAGGGATGTCGATGCTGCCGACGGAAGGCTCATCGTCGCCACCACCAAGATCCTCCGGCTGACCCAGGCGGGGCTCACCCTGGAGATGATCGGGGCAGACTTCATTCGCCGCCGGATCGCCCAGTTACATAACAAGGGGAGGCCAGCCTGGCTTTTCACGAACTAGGCCGACATTATGCGGCTCCGCCCTGGCCTCGACCACAACTTCACGGTGATGGGGCATGCCCACTTCTGCCAGCGGCTTTTCCAGCTTGACGTGGATCGCGACGGCAATATTAAACGGATCGGCAAGGCTGCGAGGGCTGCCGCGAAGGTCGGCAAGGCCCTCAAGGGGTCATTCTTCAAGTTGCCAGCAGGGGTGGTCCCGTTGTTGCAATAACTCACGCCGGTCCGAGATCATTGCTATGATGCCAGACTGCAACGCCGCACGGCCCTCGTCCCGAGCTGGCGGGAGCCGACGAAAGCAGATGTGCAGCAGTTCTTCGACTCCTTGGTCGAGGTGTACGCCAATGCCGACGCCGGCGGTGGCTGGTCATGGACACCACCCAGGCAGAGCTGCACTACATCGCCACTAGGGCGAGGGAGGCACAGCTTGCCATGGAGGCCGGCAACACCGAGGGTGTTGTCAGGACCCCGATCCTAAGTCACACCGATCTAGCATGTAACACATCATATCACTTTGCGGCCTCACGCACGGTATTCCCACGGGTGTCGCCTTACCATGGCCCGGGACCGTTTGCGCCTTTTGGCTCACGTATATGATAGTGTCGCTAGCATCCATATGACAAGAAGCCGGGCCGACATGGCTAGTCGTGAACCCAAAGCGGCGCTAACCTATGGGGACAGGCATACATGAATCACATCGAGCATGTCGGTCATCAACGTATAAATTCGGGCTGTAGAAGTGGGCTAACAGGACTCATTAACCCGGGCTGTAGCAGCTAGGCAGGACTCGAATAACACCGCGTGACATTTCCCGAAGGGACAGACATAAGGCGAAGTGAAACACATGCCGGCCAGTCAAGTGTCCAAGCAGTAGTCTTTGGGCTAGCGAGGACTCGGTGAACCGGCCAGAAGCGGACTACTATCGCTCAGAAGCACGAGACTACATTTCCCCATATGAGAGGCTGCCAAGGATAAACAACTAGTTTGTCGGATCCTACACATACCAAGCATTTCAAACATACACACAATATGCTCAATATGAGTAGATACAACATGGCATCACAACATAACTCTACGACTCAAATATTTATCCATTAGGCTCCGAGGAGCGAGATATTACAAACATGGGTCTCATGACCCAACACTCGAAAGCATACAAGTCAAAGCACAAGCGGAAGCTAAACATGTCCGAGTCTGAGACAACTATAAATGAAGAAGGCTGAGAAGCCCGACTATCTACCAGATCCTGCCGAGGGCACAAGATCGTAGCTGAGGTAACAAGCTAAACGTCAAGTCCAAGCGGAACTACTAGCGAGGCCGACGTCTCTACGCAAAACATAAAATAAGCAAACGTGAGTACAAACGTTACTCAGCAAGACTTACATCGAGAACTAGCTACATATGCATCATTATCAAAAGGGGTGGTGGAGTTTGGTACTGACAAGCCAGCTTTGACTCGGTGGCTATCCTGAACTACATTTGCAAGTAACTCTTTTGAGGTGGCGCACGAGTCCACATATTCACCATATCAATACACCACTATGGACCCGCTCCCGTCTCCCTACGAACGCCATCCATAGCACTCACGCTTATCTTGCGCATTTTAGAGTATCCACTTTCACTTGTCTATGAACTGATATAGGCAACCCGAAGTCCTTCTCCGTGGACACGGCTATTCGAATAGATCATGTTAACCCTGCAGTGGTGTACTTCTTCACACACGCTCTCACCACTTACCGCCGTTTACACGACATGTACTCGGCAAGCTTCAAGCGGAAGCCCAACGTGGGTGTCGGCCACAGCCTACCTAAACACACAAGTCCCAAGTCCAGGTTGATCACCTATTCGGGTTCCATCCGCAGGGAGTCCGGCCGAGGTTTCCCATCTGGCCCCGAACGATGTGTCTGAGGTTCCCGAGACACCAAGCAGGCGAATCGGTACAGACCCACGGTGCCTACCGCAACACAACCCACCCCTATGGTCAGCGTTGCGGCGGCTGACATGCTACAAACACGAGAAACTACTTGCAACTCGGACCGAGGACAAGAGTGGTTAAGAAGTCGAGAGGGTCCATTGGTTTCGGGCCCAATGTGTGGTAATGCTTGTTTCATGGATCACATACACAGATCTCAGTTCATGAGGACGGCTGCAATGAGACAACCCACCATGTACTCCTACATGGCCTCTCACCGCTACCTTTACCAAATCGTGTTCACACACTTAGCTCACACACCTTGATGGGACATGTTCACACAACCATTCCAATGCATTCCCGATGAATCGGACCTGACTCAACTCTAAGCGATGAGAGGCATGACAACAAGCATGAATGAGTAGGCACAACATGGCTCAAATAACTCCTACTCATGCTAGTGGGTTTCATCTAATTACTGTGGAATGACAGGTCATGCAGAGGATAAAGGGGTTTAGCTACCGCAGCAAGTAACACATGAGTCGTTTTTGTCCTAATGCAGTAAAATAGAGCAGGAGCGAGAGAGTGGGATTATATCGAAATGGAAAAAGGGGTTTTTCTTTCCAGGCACATATGAAGATAATATAGTTCTTCATCGGTTGTCATCGAACAATCGTCGGAACGTCGTCTATCGAGAGGGGGCAATTACCGGCAACTGAGAAAGAACACAATCAATGCAATGCACATTCACATGAATGACATGTCATGTTTAAGGTACTGAATTCACCTAATGCAATGTCTAGCCAGGTTAATTGAAGTGGAATTCAAACAAGGTTAAACTATAACTCCAAATGCTAGTTCATAATTTACCCTAATCATGATTCATCCTATTCAGTGAGGTTAACTTGTTCAAACATGCATGATCATGGCATAAACAGATTCTTCATATTTTTCTGATCATTTTTCATATATAAATTATTTAATTTGGACTTGCTGATTAAAAAGTAATGAATATATGAAGTTTGGGGTATTTTCTGAAATTTCCTGAATAGGATTAAATCCAGAAAATACTTTATTACGTCGACCGACGTCGATGTGACGTCAGCCGAGTCAACAGTGACGGCTGTGGTCAAACCTGACTGTGGGACCCATATGCCGTTGTCTCGAGGCTGGTTTGTGTGGGCGGCAATTGGGGCCAGTCGGCTGACCCACGTCCCGTGAGTGAATCTTGACGGGTGGGGTCGGTCAAAGTGTGACGGGGCCAGGTCAAACTGACCTGTGGGGCCGGCGGGGTTAGTTTTATTTAAACAGGAACAAACCCGGCTTAATTAGGCAGTGGGGCCCGTCTGTAAGTGGCTCTAGGGTTAATTAGCAGTGTCATTAGTGGCTAATGATGGGCCATGTAGACATCGCCGGAGACCCGGCCGGCGGCGACCAAAACGACGGCGCGGCTCGGATTTGAGTTTCGGGCGGTGGTTTGGCGCTGGAGGGCACCAGGAGGAAGCCCGTGCCCGTGCGCATCTGGGAAGACCAACGGGAGGTGCGGGGGTGGCCGGCGTTCGCCGGAAGCGAGCTCGCGGCGGCGGCCGGAGCTCGGGCCTCAACGGGCATGGCGCTAGGGAGCTCGTGGGAAGGAGCTGGTGGTGGTGTTAGGCTCCTAGGAGCAAGATGAACTCGGGGCAACGGTCAGGCGCAAACTTCAGTGGTTGTGGCGGCGGCGGCATGGCCGGGCGGCAGGAGCTCTCGCACGGCGGGAATGGAGCTAGAGTGTACAAACGCAAGGGAGGAAGAGGGGTTTGGAGCAGGGGCTCACGGCGATGTGACGGGGCCTTCAGCGAGGTCGGGGAGGGTCTGGAGCAGCCAATTTGACGGTGATGGCAGCGGTCCCGAGGTTGAAGAAAGCATCGATGGCGGGGTTGCGGTGAAATCCGGCTTGCGTGGCTCGGTGGGGTTGTGAGGGGACGGAGTGGCGGATCTTGGGGGCATGTTGGATGGGCGAGGGAGGGCCGGGGGCACGGCTATGGCGAGCGGCGGCGACGGCGGCTCTCGGGCACGAGGCGCTGAGCGAGAGAGAGGAGGGGAGAGGGGTACGGGGGAGAGTGAGGGGGGTCGGGGAGGCGCGTGGCGTTCAGGGGAGATGTCCAGAGCGTCGGGGAGGGAAGCGGCAAGCAGGAGGTGGCCGTCGGAGGCCGTCTTGTGGCCAGCCACGCGCTCATCCTCCTGGCAGAGGAGGAAGGCGACAGGGTAGGAGGCGGTGGTGGGCTGGGCCACCAGCTGGGCCGTCGAGGAGGAGGGGGGGAGAGAAGGCTGGGCCAGGTGGGCTGCGCAGGTAAGCCAGGTAAGGTACTCTCTCTCTCTCTTTTATTTCTGTTTTCTATTTTCTGTAATTATGTTTGGCTTTAATAAAAATGCCAGGCATTTCCAAAAATCATGAAACTGGTCAATGTCACTGTTTGGAATATTTCCAACAACAAACATTTCAGTTTGTGATTATTTGAGCATTTAAAATATTTTATAGTATTTAAATGCCCAAATGCAAATACCATATGAATTAATTCAAAAGTCCAAATGTCATGGAAAAATGTGCAACATCTCTGGTTACTGTTTCCAGCATTTTTCCAAAAATGGTGAACATTTTTGAAGGCCATTTAAAATCACCGAAAAATATTTATGGTTGAGCCTATTTGAATTCCTTTAATGCTAGGGTTTAGGCAATCCCCATTTCAAATTTCATGAAAATTAAACATGATGCATGGATGCAATGCCACTAGCTACAAGCAAGCTCTAGGGCTGTGACAGGTGTGGAAGAGAAAGCCGCGATGGCTGCGGAGGATGAGCAGTTCACTTTGTGGGCGGTGGCCACCGGGGAGGTCAGCAGCGCCGATGCTGGAGCTCCTCTTGTTGAGGACGCGGCCGACGAGTCGTCGTCGGAGGGGGAGGACGTGGCGGCGGGCTCGGCGCCAATTAGGGGAAGAGGGCGATTCCTGCGGCGGGCTGGCTCTGGCGAACCGGTCCGGCCCGGCAGGGCTACGCGGCCTCAATTGACCCTGGGGGGGTTCGGGCGCCACACGAGGGCCACTGCGGCGAAGGGGTTGACGAGGGCCTTTGAGAAGAAGAAGGAGACGGTCCCTTCCTCATCCAGAGTGCACAAACCCGCCGCCCTCTTCGCCTCCTCCGCAAGCGTCGATTCAGTATGATGAGGTAGAGCTCCCTTTTGATCTCGGGTCCCTCAGCCCGGAGAGGAAGAGGAAGCTGGTGGAGGAGGAGGAGACGGACGGCGAGTAAGTACTCCATTCCTTATTGTTGTTTCCACTTCCCCGAATCGGGTCGCTTGTCTTGATCCATTTTTGCTTTTGCAGGGAGACAAAGACATTGGCCCAGAGGGCGAAGAGGGCGAGGACCTTGGCGAGCGATCAGCCCCCGGCCGGGGCTTCAGAGACACCACTGGTGGTGCTGAGTAGCCCGGACAGCAGCCCCCGGTGCAGCCACCAGCGTAAGTTCGTTACCCTCTTCCTACTCGACATGCGGTAGGCGCTCGACGCCATGATGCTAACCTCGCCGGGTTTTGCAGGAGGGGAGCGGCAGTAGTAGGAGCCACAGAGGGCTGTTCCAAACACACCACCCCCATCGACTACACCGCTGCGGGCGGCGTCCCCAGCAAGGGAACCAGGCACGGAGCCTATACCCATGTAGGAGGAGGGGAACTTGGGTGCTGATGACTCTGCCGCGGCGCCAAATGCTGGCGGAGAGGGGACTTCTTCACTGACACAGCCTTTGGTGAGTCGCTTGTCCTTCGTCTCTGTTTTCCCCTCATTCCTTTCTTGGCTTCATCGCCCCCATTACTGCCTAGGCCCTCCTTCAACGGACATGGAGTACGTGGACACGGTTGTGGGAGACATTGCTGAGGAGGCCGCGGTGGAGGCCAGCAGGATTGCTGCCCAGGAGGCCGCCAAGGCTGCTCACGAGGCTGCCGCTGATGAAACAGCTGAGGGTGCCGAAGACGCTTGTAGAGGCCGCCAAGGCGTCTAGCGAAGCTTCTGCCGAGGGCACTAGCAGTGGTCCTGCCGGCGGGGCCGGCAAGGCCTCCGCCGAGGAACAGGCGGCGGGTGACCAGCCTCCCTCTTCCTCAACCCCGGGCCCTGGCAAATATCTGAAGGTGGGAGACGATCTTTTCGTCCATCTGCCGGGGACGTCAAGCCGGGCGCCCGCCGAAGGGGAAACCTTGGACGGCGAGGTCTTGCCGCCACCGGGCTCGAGGTGGTTGATGAGCCGGGCGTTGGTGGCGTTGGTTCTCCAGTAGAGCAGCTTTTCTGTGCCATGGGGGGCGACTTCCGGAAGCTCCAAGTGCTCTACCGTGCCCGCCTAGACAAGATCAAGGCCAGGATGGCAGCGGTGGACAACACGAAGGTGGATTTCAAGGCGCGCGTTGCTGAGACGCAGACCTGGTTCCACCAGACTCGCGAGGAGCAGAGGGCCTTTCAGGAGGAGTTGGCCAAGCGCGACGTGGAGCTCACCATGAGAATGGCCGACATCGAGAAGGCCCAGGAAGAGGCGGCGAACTTTGCCGGCGCGGCCGAAGCCGCCTGGAACCAACATCAAGCGGCCTTGGATTCCCAGGAAGAAGACCTCTCCGCGCGTGAAGCGAAGCTTAACGCAGCGCTCCACGCAACGATGAGGAGCTCGAGGCCCTTGTCACAAGAACGGGACCCATGAGCTGGAGCAGAGAGCACAAGGAGGCACTCGATACAGGCTCTGGTCCCATGTCGGCAAGGCGAGGGAGCTGGAAGCGGGCGGGACGAGCTGAAGGAGCAGGTCTTCAAGCTGTCTGCGAGAAGAACACGCTCAACCACGCCTTTGACAGAGGCACAAGGAGCGATCATCGGTGGGACTGGGAGCTCTCCGACGCGCATAAAACTCCATCGAGACCTCAAGTTGAACACAGAGGGTCTCGAGAAGATGTTGTCGGAGAGCAGGGCTCGGGAGGAGACCTTGACCAGGAGCCTCGAGGAGGAGAAGCAGCTGCGGACAAATGAGGCCGCCTCCCACCAGGAATATGTGGTGGGTGAGAAAAAGTGGATCAGCCATCTGGAGGTCATCGCTGGCAGGGTCACCCCGCAATTGGCCACCATGGGGTTGCCAAATGTGAGGTACGCCCCCAAGCGCAGCGGGACCATAAACGCCAGGCTGACCTAGTTCTTCGAAGGCGTCCTCGGAGCCTTGGCCTATCTCCACTCCAACAGGACGGCCACGCCGGCCGATGAGGCCAGCGACTTTCTTGGGAGGTTGTGACCAAGGTCCTCACCAAGGTGGCGCACTGGAATCCCAACATTGACATCGGGGCCTCGATGAAGAGCTTGCCGGATGGTGTCGACCTCACGGTGCTCAAGGAGCGCATCAAGCCCATCACCAATGGCATCGACGAAATCAAGAGGGTGGAAAGCCAGCGCCGGGATTGAGTATCCTGTTCTTCTTCGCCGCTGCAGGTTCCCGACCAAGACAAATTTTATCTTTAGTTAGAACTGCAGCTATGATGTGATGTAATATAACTTTGGAATACCCTTAATTTTCTTGCACGTTATTTCCCCGTTCGATTCCCCTTTGTATGTGTGCCCCTCGTCGATCGGGTAGGCTTGCCGGCGCGAAAGCCCCTAGCGGCGTTTTGGGGACGGATCCCCAAGGCCTGCTGGGTACGCGTGCTGCCGGACGAGCCACCTTTCCGTTCCAAACGCGGCCGCCCGAACTGTTGAGCTTTACTCGAGTCAGAATCGAGGGCGTTGTCGATCGCGGAAGGTTACTCTGCCATTCTCGACGCAGCCGCTTGAGCTGTTGAGCGGACTCGAAACAGGGCAAGGGCGTTGCCTATCGTGGGACAGCCACCTGGCGTGCAGGTTCCTCATACAAAGGCGTGACATCTCCGGGGGGAATAACCTCAAATAAGAAGGGTGGCACAAATAAGAAGTCAGTGCAACTTAGCTTCTGCGGGCGATCGCTCAAGCGTCGACCTTCTGGCCTCCTTTCTTCTTCCAGGATCACGAAGACGAAGGAGTGTCGGGCTAATTGCTAGAGCTGATTCTCACAACTGCGGGCCCCCTACCTGGCGCGCCAAAGATGTCGGTACGGAGACGACACCTATGGGATCACAAGAATCCCTACTACGGTTGCGGGGCGCGGGGTCGTGAGAAGAGCAGATCAAACAGATAGCACACGGTTTCTTTACCCAGGTTCGGGCCACGAGATGCGTAAAACCCTACTCCTGCTTTGGTGGTTAGCTTATTTGTGTTCTTGAGCTAGCTATGGGGTGTGAGGAGCTCCAAAAAGCCGAATCCCCCTCCTGATCGCCTTGGGCCTCCTTTTATAGGGAAAGGGGTTGCCACAGTGGCGTACAGGAGGTGGACAGGGTACAGTCATATGAGTTTATCCCTCGCATTACATGACAAGGCACCATAAATGTGTCTTGCTTAGGTGTCCTTGCTTTACGGGGACGGGGGAGAGCCCAGTCTCATCCGCTGCCGCTTACTTTCGCATTGACACGTGCCCTGGCCAGCGGTGCCTGTGGTGCCATGTAGGCAGGCAGGCAGCTGAGGTGGCGCCGTGGTGGGTCTCCACGAAGGTTCGCTTGCCGCCACGAAGGTGCCTGCCCAACTAGTTGGGTCAGCAGCTCCATGGTGGAGGCTCGATTGGCGCGGGCCCAATGGTGGCCCTACGAGTGTCCTTGGCAGGGGCCTTGCCGGGGCCCCGGCAAGGGTCTTGCCATGGCGCTTCTTTGTCATCCCGGCAAGGCTCTTGCCAGGGGCCTCGTGGTCCTCCTTGGCGGGATCCCGCCAAGGGCCGTCATCTTCGATAGTATGTATCGATCTTTGAATGTCTTCACAAAGATCTGCATGCCACCACGGGATGCCTCCGAATCCTTTGCCCCATGGGGGCAGTGGACTCAAAGGTGATCCGCTCCATGGGCGTGGGGCGAGCCGCCCCGGCAAGGGCCTTGCCGGGTTTGCCAAAACCGCCCCCGGCAAGGATTTTGCCGGGGGAGTCTGCTTCGTCCCCTTCGCTCTTTGTGGTCTTGGTCTTGGCGTCGCTCTACTCCTTTCGGGCTTCGGCCTTACCTTGGCTTACCTTCCTTGCGTTGCTTTAGCATGGCGGCGCCTGTGGCCCAGACTGCCCGTGCACAGTTAAAAGGTATACCCCTCTTTTTGTACACCGACATAATTGTAAAAGCAACGCCGTCCGCCACCTTCATGGATATGTTCTTCATTTTGGAGTGTAGCTCACAGTTAGTGTTCTCTCTGATGTCATCCATAGGATATGTATCCAGTAGTGTGTCGCCCGGGGCAGAACCAACGCTGCTTCTCCGCATGGATGGAACGGTGCTATCCAATGCTGGACGATCATCCGCTTGCTGCTGCCGCTGCTGGGACCTCCTTTCCTGGCTAAGTGACTCGATCTGCTGCTGCTGCTGTTGGAATTTGAGTGCCAAGTCCGCGTACCTTGTTTCTAGGCCTTGAAGGTGTTCTGCGTCCTGCTTCCTCTGCTCCTCCTCCAGCTTCCTCTTCTTCTCCTCCTCCATCTTCTTTCTTGCATGGGACCTGTAGTCATCGTTCCATTCCGAAAAGCCCTCATACCAGGGAATAACGCCCTTGCTTCGTGTTCTTCCCGGGTGTTCAGATTTCGAGTATGCGTAAGCTCGTCATTCTCTCTGTTGGTCGTGAACACCCCCGTTCGAGCTTCTTCTATTGCGTCAAGTATCTTTTGTTCGGCTCCTTTTAGACTTTCCTTCTGCGACACCGGGCCTGTCTTCGGGTCCAACGCCCCCCATGCGCATAGGACCAAGTTCTGCACCTGGGGGGCCAGCTCCTAGTAATTGGAGTGACCCCTGCATCCTCCATCTCTTGCTCAGACTTATCCCGCTTAGGCATTCCCACCGTGTAGCCACCTGGACCCAACCTATGGAACTGCGTATTTTTTGCGGCATTGGCCTTGTTATTTATCGACCGTTCCTTAGATACTTCGGATTCCTTGAATTTCACGAAATAGGCCCAGTTTTCTCTTTGCTTCTCCAGTGTTCCCGTGAATTCTAGAGTCTTCCTTTCTGCAGCGAGGTAGCTGGCCCATACAGTTTCCTTGTGGGTGTTGAATGCAATTGCCATCTTCTTAAGAGCAGCACCCTTGACTTTCTCCACATCTTCTTCAGTGAAATAATATGGTAGGGTGAAATGTTCCATCAGAGATTCCCAAAGGTTTTTTTGCTCGTAAATCGGCCCAAGTAACACACGGACGTTTAGTTTTAGCTCTATCCATTATTGAATGGAGATCGAGTTGGTCCTTCACAAGAACTCCGTGACCGACGAGTCCACTTGTTTGCAATGTTCTTAGGCGTGAGGGTTCGCCACTAGGTTTGTGGAGTCGATGTTGTACTTTACACCCTCCTTCAACTTTCTGCCCGGGCCTCGCTTTGTCCTGCTGTCTATAGAAGCAGATTTGCTCGATCCGGAGGGCTGAAAGAAGAAAGATCGATTCGTTAATATATCTTAAAATAAAAAAATGTGATGATCACCAGATGTCTGCTTATATAAATATACCTCGCCGGTATTCTTTGTTATTTGAAGATCAGCATTGTCTGTGTCATCATAAACATTGTCCGTGTCATCATAATCATAGTCATAGTTCATGACTTCATCAGCTCGGTCGTCGAGATTGAATATATTTTCATCACCCTCTCCGGTATTGTTCAGATATTGGGAGCCATCATCTAGTTCAATCAGATCATCTAGCCTACGAGGGCTGCGTATGATGTCGAACAATTCCTCTTCCCTCTCTCTCTGCGGTATTATGCGCCATAGCTTTTACTTAACTAATCTGAAGAAATATAAAACAATTTAGTATTCAAATTACAATGCATGGATGCAATCAATAAGCAAAAACTGAATCATATAGTACATAATATATGCATCGTCTCGATTAATATATAATCTCGAATACATCATCATCTTGAATAATATATATAATCTCGAATACATCATCTCCAATATTATATATCGAATACATCATTGGCTCGGAACCTAATAAAGATCGAGTACTACAGAAGAATCTAGGCCAATCGCGGTTCCTGGGGCACAGGCGGTGGACACCCAAAGAGAAGGAACCATCACATGATCATATGTCCGGTCATCTGCCCAAAGAACATGCCAAGTATTGGAGAACCTGACGTCCATAGCAGCCATGTAGCGATGGACGTGCTCATCCTACTCCCTGACACGGCGACGCACCACCTCCGGTGGGGCCGTCTCCCTCTGCACCGAATGTGGCCCACGCGAACGCCACCAAAGGAGATCAGGGTCGACGACTGGACCCGAGGCTGGGTTCCTCACCAAGCCCGGCGGAGCCCAGTCCTGGACATGGGTCCTCTGAAGTAGGACATCGTCGCGAACGGGTCGACGGCGAGGATGCGGGCCGGGCATATCGTCGAGAACAAATATTATATGCCCGCAAAAAGTAACATTTTTTAAATGATTGGATTGTGATAACTAAAATTCTATATGCAAATTCTAACAATTGTACATTAATCTAATTCATCTAACTAAAACTAATTCTAAAATTTCTGATTATATAACTAACATTTCTATAACATTTCTAATATTTCTATAACTAAAAAACAGAAAAATTTCTAACATTTCTATAACTAAAAAATAGAAAAATTTCTATAACTAAAATTTAAAACAAAAAAACTAATGTGTGTGTGTGTGTTTGTGTGGACATGGGGCGACACAGGTATGAGCTCCTTTGGCGAGGTGTGACAGGTGGCGAAGACCAGAGACGACGGGGGGCCAGGCAGGCGGCAGCGATGAGGTGGGGACGGCAGGCGGCGATGCATCGTGTCTTGGCGGCGTCGATCGGGGCAGGCGGCGTGTCATCGACGGAGAGGAAGAAACAGTGCGAAACTGGATTTTTTTCAAGTGTTGTATATATAGGATGGACCTTTAGTACGGTTGGAGCCACCAACGGTACTAAAAATCTGTTTTAAGGAGGCAGCGGCGGAAGCGCCCCCCTTTAGTACCGGGTGGGGCCACCAACGGTACTAATGACCCGTCTTTAGTACGGTTTCAGCCACCACCCGATCTTGAAAAGGGTGCTGCAAGCGCAGTCTTGATCTTGACAAGTTTAGTCCCACCTCGCTAGCCGAGGGGCGTCCGCACTGGTTTATAAGCCCCACTGTGGTAGCTCCCTCGAGCTCCTCTTCAAAATAGGCCTACTGGGCCTACCTGTTCTCTGTTGCCCTTTGGGCCTAATGGGCCTTTGCGGGCCTACATCCTGGCCCAACAACACGTTGGGTTTCTAGTCGTATCCAGGCCGCTCTGGCCCAGTAGGCGGGCTTTTTTATTTTTCTTATTTTTTTTGCCTTTTTTGAGTTGTTTTTGCTGTATTTAGAGTTTCTTTGTGAATATTTTTGCTTTAGGTACAAACATTTACAAACTTTGAATAGTATAAATTTGAATAGTATAAATTTTGAATTATTTGAAATTTGTGTGAATCATTAGTTTGTGAATAACTTAACTTTGAAAAATGATTTTCTAGTGATTCTTTTTTTATGTTTAATATTAGTGTGTACCATGCCAACTTTCAACCTTTTCTGAGTTCATTTGAAATGGTTTTCAATTTCAGGGTCATTTAGCTGAAAAAATCAGTAAATGCATGAAAGAATTTGTTTGCACATCAAATTTCTTCGCGTTTAAAATGCCAAAACACATAACTACCCTAACTATTACAGAGATTCCCTCCTGGGTGTGAAACACAGAAGAAAGTTATGATAGTGAAGCTGATAACATCCCAGATCTTTGGGTGTGAAACTTTTTCTTCGCGTGTGTCCCTTTGCGCCGTGGCCATGGAAAATCTTCATCATTTAACTGGATGCTCGGGTCAATATTCACTGTGAATGGAGAAATTTCATCAAACTTTTCATAATCTTGACATATACATCTTGTCATTCACTCCCACAATGTTTCTTTTCCCTGAAAGAACTATGTGGCGCTTTGGCTCGTCGTATGATCCATTCGCTTCCTTATCTTTTCTTTTTCTCGGCCTGCTAGACATGTCTTTCACATAAAAAACCCGCTCCACATCATTGGCTAGGACGAATGGTTCGTCTGCATACGCAAGATTGTTGAGATCCACTGTTGTCATTCCGTACTCCGGGTCTTCCTTTACCCCGCCTCGTGTCATATTGACCCATTTGCACCGAGATAAAGGGACCTTCAAACCACCTCCATAGTTAAGTTCCCATATGTCCTCTATGTAACCATAATATGTTTCCTTTCCCGTGTTGGTTGTTGCATCAAAGCGGACACCACTGTTTTGGTTGGTGCTCTTCTTATCTTGGGCGATCGTGTAAAATATATTCCCATTATTCTGGTACCCTTCGAAAGTCATTATATTCGAAGATGGTAACTGGGACAATGAGTACATGTCATCATCAATATCGCCATCATGCATTGCACGTTTCTGCAACCAACCAGCGAAATTCCTCGTTTGTTTATTTGTAATCCAGTCGCCAGACTTCTCCGGGTGTTTGGAGTGTAGAAAATTCTTGTGTTCCTCCATATACGGTGCGACCAAGGCGGAATTCTGTAGAACTGTGTAGTGTGCTTTAGTGAGAGAATGCCCGTCCATACATATTTTTTGATCCCCTCCTAGCGTGCCTTTTCCGTCTAGCCTGTCCTTATGCCGCGATTCAGGAACACCAATCGGCTTAAGGTCAGGAATAAAGTCAATACAAAACTCAATGACCTCCTCATTTTCATGGCCCTTCGAGATGCTTCCTTCTAGCCTAGCACGGTTATGAACATATTTCTTCAAGACTCCCATGAAGCTCTCAAAGGGGAACATATTGTGTAGAAATACATGACCCAAAACGTTAATCTCTTCGCAAAGGTGAACTAGGACGTGCGTCATGATGTTGAAGAAGGATGGTGGGAACACTAACTTGAAACTAACAAGACACTGCACCAAATCATTTTGTAACCTTGGTATGATTTCTGGATCGATTACCTTCTCAGAGATTGCATTGAGGAATGCACATAGCTTCACAATGGCTAATCGAACGTTTTTTTGTAGAAGCCCCCTCAATGCAGCCGGAAGCAGTTGCGTCATAATCACGTGGCAGTCATGAGACTTTAGGTTCTATAACTTTTTCCCTGCCATATTTGTTATTCCCTTTATATTCGACGAGAAGCCAGACGGTACCTTCATGCTGAGCAGGCATTCAAACAAGATTTCCTTTTCTTCTTTGGTAAGAGCGTAGCTGGCCTGACCCTGATGTATGCCGTCTTTTCCGTGCATACGTTGCTGGTCCTCCCGTGCCTCCGTTGTATCTTTTGTCTTCCCATACACGCCCAAGAAGCCAAGAAGGGTCACGCAAAGATTCTTCATCACGTGCATCACGTCAATTGCAGAGCTGACCTCTAGGTCTTTCCAATATGGCAGGTCCCAAAATATAGATTTCTTCTTCCCAATGGGTGCGCGTCCGTCAGCGTCTGTCGGAACAGGTTGTCCGCCAGGACCCTTTCTAGAGATTACCTTCAAATCCTTGACCATATCATGTACATCAGCACCAGTACGGTGACGAGGCTTCATCCCGTGATCCGCCTCACCTTTAAAATGGTTGCCTTTCTTTCTTACGGGATGCCTGCTCGGACGAAACCGACGATGTCCCAGATACACAATCTTCCTACAACTATCCAAATATATACTGTCGGTATCATCCAAACAGTGCGTGCATCCGCAGTATCCCTTGTTTGTCTGTCCGGAAAGGTTACTAAGAGCAGGCCAATCATTGATGGTAACGAACAACAACGCCTTTAGTTCAAATTCTTCTTGTCGGTGCTCATCCCACGCACGTACCCCTGTTCCATTACGCAGCTATAATAGTTCTCCAACTAATGGCCATAGGTACACATCAATGTCATTGCCGGGATGCTTAGGGCCTTGGATGAGCATTGGCATCATAATGAACTTCCGCTTCATGCACAACCAAGGAGGAAGGTTATACAAACATAGAGTCACAGGCCAGGTGCTATGGTTGTTGCTCTCCTCCCCAAAAGGATTAATGCCATCTGCGCTTAGACCAAAACATACGTTCCTTGGGTCACCTGCAAACTCCTCCCTGTACTTTCTCTCGATTTTTCTCCACTGTGAACCATCAGCGGGTACTCTCAACTTTCCGTCTTTCTTACGGTCTTCTCCGTGCTACCGCATCTCCTTCGCATGCTCTTTGTTTTGGAACAAACGTTTCAACCATTGTATTATAGGAGCATACCACATCACCTTGGCACGAATCTTCTTCCTAGGGCGCTCGCCGTCGACATCACCAGGGTCATCACGACTGATCTTATAATGCAATGCACCGCATACTGGGCAAGCGTTCAAAACCCCGTACTCACCGCGGTAGAGGATGCAGTCATTAGGGCATGCATGTATCTTCTGCACCTCTAACCCTATAGGGCAGACAACCTTCTTTGCTTCATACGTACTCTCGGGCAATTCGTCGTCCTTTGGAAGCATATTCTTTATCATTAGCAGCAGCTTTCCAAATCCCTTGTCACATACACCATTCTCTGCCTTCCATTGCAGCAATTCCAGTGTGGTGCCCAACTTTTTTTTGTCAGCTTCGCAATTCAGGTACAACAATTTCTTGTGATCCTCTAACATGCGTTGCAACTTCTTCTTCTCCAAATCACTTGCGCAGTTTCTCTTTGCATCGGCAATGGCCCGACCTAGATCATCACCAGGCTCATTTGATGCCTCTTCTTCAGCTTCTTCCCGCATTGCCGGCTCAGCTTCTTCCCCCATTGTTGTATCATCGTATTCAGGGAACCCATGGCTAGGATAGCTGTAGTCGTCCTCTTCTTCTTCATTGTCTTCCATCATAACCCTTCTTTTTCCGAGCTTGGTCCAAACATTATAGTGCGGCTTGAAACCGGACTCAAATAGGTGGACGTGAATGGTTCTTGACTAGAGTAACTGTGATCATTCTTACAGCCAGCACATGGACAAGGCATAAAACCATCCGCCTGCTTGTTTGCCTCGGTGGCAAAGCGAGAAAAGTATACTGCGCCATTAATGAACTCTAGAGAGCATCGGTCATCATACATCCATTGTCGGCTCATCTTCATTACAGAACATCGAATAGACCAAATTAATACAAGTTCATAAATAAAGTTCATATACAACACTTAATTAAATGCAACATACAAATAACTCTCTAGCTAAAGAATTTAAATGCAACAACAAATGCGATCAAGATCGCAACTAAGGTAACAATTGATCCAACAGCATGATGATACCAAGCCACACTATCAATGGCATTTTCTCCATCTTGATCTTGTGATCATCGACGACATCGGCAACATGCAACTCCAAATCAATCTTCTCCCCCTCAATTCTTTTCAATTTTTCTTTCAAATACTCGTTTTCTCTTTCAACTAAATTTAACCTCTCGACAATAGGGTCGGTTGCAATTTCCGGTACACATACCTCCTAGATAAAAATATCTATGTCAACTTAATGGGCATAATTTGTCATAAACACGAAATGTAACAACTAATTTAAAAGACAATATACCACATCCAAATCATAACAAGGACGAGGGCCGACGGGAATGGATATCAAAACCATGTCACTTTGTATAACAAACAACATACGGGTAAGATAATTATACAAGTAACTATATATCCAAATCACACAAACATCAATTTGGTAATGTAAAACATTCATGAACAAGAGCCTCACCACAAGGTGGTGCCGGCTGACGGAGTCTGTGAGCGATCGACGGTGGTTATGATGGAGATTTAGAAGGCACTAAGTAAACCACACCTACATATGCAAACTATAAGTGTTATTTTTGACCTCAAATTGCATATAAATCAAATACTAGCACATATAATTCCTCCCAAATTGCTAAACTCACAAATTAATCACTATACAAAGCATTGCAGGAGCTAATCTAGCAATGAGAGATGAAAGGACAAAGTTGCTAACCTTTGTGATAATTTGAATGGATGGGAGATTCAAATCTCGACAAATTTTGGGCAAAATGTGTGATGACGTCGAGGAAGAGAGGGGAAGAACAGAGGAGGAGATGGGAAAGGGGAAGAACAGAGCGAGGTCGGGTGGATGAAGGGTTTATGTACGACGACCTTCAGAACAGGTTCGTGCCACTAATCGGTACTAAAGGTGCTGGAGGGGCCCTAGACTAACAACATCCTGCCACCACTTGGCACGAACCGGTGTTAAAGGTTCGCCACGAACCGGTACTAATGAGAGCGGCCAGCTAGCCGTTGGAACCGGCACTAATGGACACATTAGTGCCGGCTCAAAATCAAACCGACACTAATGTGCTTCACATTTGACCCTTTTTCTACTAGTGTGTCCATGTGGCAGTTTTTGCCCTAGGTTGTGAAGAAACCTATATTTCTGTCATTCCCAAAATTCTCAAAAAACTCTCATAAATTCTTTGGGTCATATCTTTGTCAAATAGGTAAAAAACCTTCCTTGCCTAGTTCAAAAATAATTCAAAAATATTCATTCTCCTATTCTGTTCAGAAAAACACTTGGTGAAGGAAGTACCACTTTGGCATGTCCAAATGGTATCCATTTTCTACAGTGCTTTCCTATGCCCAAATAAGCATCCTCCACCAAGTGCCAGCTCAATCCATTCATTATTTTGAGCCTAGCTTCAACATTTGTATTTATCTCCAATGTGGTACTTTGCAAAGCAAGTACGACCTAGGCTCCTCCTTTTGAGCTGAAAATTTGTGAAGACGGTCTTCTTAGTAACTGATCATCCTCAGCCAAATCTCGCGCCCATTAGCCATGTGCATTTCTTGTACCGCTAATCAAACACTTGGCTGCTTATTCATGTTTGAGCATCGATCGGTCTCCTCATGAGAATCTTATGTTGTGATTTTCTTCCTAGCACACTAGGATAACGGTTTTTAACGACGGTATATGTGGTCGTTAAAAGTTGGATTGTGGTCGTTAATGATCATTAACGACCACAATCTGCTGGTCGTAATAGGCTCCGTCGTTAAAAGTATAACGACCACATCTTGTGCTCGTCACAAATGTAACGACAGGATGGTGTGTCGTCGTCAATCTCAAGGCAATAACGACAACACTTAGTATTAACGACCACATTTTTCGTCGCTAATCATGTTTTCATGATTAACAAATTATCCTTAACAACCACTTTATAGTGTTAACAGCCACTCTCTTCACCATTATGATATCCTTCAGAATAACTTATATATACTAATAACTTTCCATTCAGCGATCACTTTATGAATCATTCAACATTTGAATAGCAACATCCACATCATCACAGAAACATAAGAATATGAATTGAAAGGATCATAACCACTTTTATTAATTGAAATCAGATAAATTCACAAAATTCCGACATACGATTCTGGAATTAAAATACCACCAAAAGTATGAGTCAAAAGCACTGCTTATATGGCCAATGTACTTTCTCATATCTAACTGGAATATGAGACAACAAAAAAGATAATATTTATTAATCTTCAATCGAGGGACACCATTGTTGCATGAATGGATATCATTCTTCATTGGCAATTAGAATCTCCTTCGGACGCTTCTAAAGATTTACGATGGATCATCAGTCCTACAAAACGGTGAGTAGTTTAGGAAAGCCAATCCATGTAAATAAATTGGTGCAAAGTATGGCATATAAAATATAATAAATTGGCGCAAAGTGTGGCATATAAAATATATGTATGAGAACAACTTACTTCTTCAGGTTGGCTTTCATGAGAACTATCACTTAGAAATGTACCAAACATAAGCCGCTTAATTTCTAACACTTCTTGCACCACGCCAGTGGACTTTTCTTCAAGTACCAGCTTCACTTGCTCAATTTTTTTTGACATTTTCTCATAGAATCAAAGTCATCCATATTATTTCCTATGTCACTATCATTGCTGGCATCAACTTCATCTTCCATAGCTACAATATATTATGGGTAACCTGAAAACAATAAAGTGTAGAAACAAATTCTCCATACTGTACAAACTATTTAGAAACTCACTTTCAGAATCATCTTCATCCCAATTCACACTGAACAAGAGTATTTGTTGGCGCATCATTTGTATCTATGAGAGCAAGCAACCACGTCATATCTTCCTAAACTAGATACCTTGAATAATATTTTTAGGTTTGTGCAGTACCTTTTGTAGCTAACTCATATTTTTTTCCTCCATAGTTCCTCTTCTCGCATATGAGCCTCATTGTGATAAGGATAATCTGTACATATAGAGTTAGTTTGAAGTGCGCGCAAAGGCTGTAGAAAGTAAATTAAATTATATAAGTGAATGTTGATGTACCGAATGCTAAAAAAAGGTAAATACGGAACTTATTGTGTCACTGTTTATGAATACAGTAAAAGCTGAAATAGGAAGCATATGATAACTACAGATTAAGGCTTACATAAACTAGTGGCATCATATTGCTCTCTTACTAGAGATTAAGATTTGCATAAGTACGGAACCAAATTTTGCAGCTCGTCTATCTCTCTCAATATGCCATAATATTGTACTATTGTATTATCACGATCCCTTTTGTAAAGTATATAGCGACCACCACATTGTTCTGTGTACATGAAGGACCAACAAAACAGAGGAAGAAGGAAACCAACCAACATACTGTACAACGGAATCGCGTTGGCAGATGGCGATATGCAGGAGGTAGCTCAGGCGCACTGGGGTCTAGGCAACCGGCGATGTGCAGGCGGTAGTGCAGAGGCGACGGGGTCGAGGTGACCGACGACATGCAGGCAGCAGCGCGGACACGTCCGGGGTCGGGGCCACCGGCAAGGTGCAGCCTGCAGCACGGATGCGACGGGTCGAGGCGACCGGCTACTTGCAGGCAGCAGGGCGTCGGGGTCGAGGCGACCGGCGAGGTGTAGGCTCTGGCACTGACATGCAGAGGAGAAGAGAAGGGGAGATGCGATCTGGAGGTGCCGCCGATTGAACAGGAAGTAGAGAAGAAACAAGAAAGAGGCGCAGTGGATGGGATATTATAGATTTTTTTCTATTACGGAGGTATCCTACAGAAATTGCCAATACTTTGTGGTTTGTGCCAACAATATTCAGCCGTCCCACTCCTTTTTAATCGAGCATCAAAAATATGTGGAAAAGGTTGGATATGCGTGTGCTAAAAAACCGAATCTGGGTGCATGTACATGCAAAGAAAGATCAGAACAATAATGACTGCATAGTTAGCTACAGGAGGTTTACCTCCGGGGAGTCAACTTAACAACCAAGTGTTTTCAGGCCATCGTCGTTAATGCTAGTTTTTCTAGTAGTGACATACCTAGGGAGTTCCCAACCCACTAGACATTCCTAGGCCGCCCAGAACACATGGCAACACCACGGTCACGCGGTGACCACGCGGCGGGCATGCGAGTTTACGCGCTCTAGAGTTGGGGCCCTCGGCCACCATGTATTTATGATTAAATAGGTACTAATGTAACTATAAATGAATTTTGAAAAAAATAAATAGCAAACTATGAGGCAGCTGCAGTTCAAATTTGACCCGCTTCCTACTAAATGGCCGGGAATTTGTCTTTTTCACCCGAGGTGGATCAAAACATTTGACACCCAACCATTTTGTCAATTGTGCATTAAATAAGGCCTAGTATTTTATAAAATTGATTTGGTCAAATTTTGCAACAAATATATGGTAGGTCCTTCACAAAAAAAACTCATTTCAGGCACTCGGAAAATGGAAAATGAATTTTCCGTCCAAAGAAAATGATAACTCCCTTAGGCAACATTGTTTGAAATTCCAAGATGCACCCTGGTGCACAATATGAGATCATTTGAACAAACTATGCCATGAATGTGGCCATAAGATTGATCATTTGGCTTGAAAGCCATGAATCTTCACACATGATAGCTCATTTCTGAGAACACTTTTTAAAACTAATTTCCGTATTACAAGTTTATTATTTTTCCTGTAAACTTGGTCACATATAATGACACAATGCGAAGGTTTTACAATTTTTATTTTTATTTTTTATGCCCGTTTCAAAATGCGGTCTAAATGGAGGGCTTGACCGTTCCTAGCTAGTGGTTGAATCTTGGAAAATGTTTGATGTTTATCTTATTAAATAGATACTTATGTACCTAGAAATGATTTTTGGAAAAAATAAAGATCAAACTATGAGGCAGCTGCAGTTCAAATATGACCCGCTTCCTATTGAATTGGTGGGAATTTGTCTTTTTTCACCAGAGGTGGATCAAAAAATTTTACACTCAACCTTTTTGTGAATTGTTCATTATATATGTCCTATTATTTTATAAATTGATTAGGTCTAATTTTGCAACAAATATATCGTAGGTCCTTCACAAAAAAACTCATTTCAGGCACTTGAAAAATGGAAAATGAATTTTCCGTCCAAAGAAAATGAAAACTTCCTTAGGCAACATTGTTTGTCATTCCAAGATGCAACCTTTTGTGCGTGATATGAGGTCATTTGAACAAACTATTCCATGAATGTGGCCATAAGTTTGATCATTTGGATTGAAAGCCATGAATCTTCACACATGATAGCTCATTTCTGAGAACACTTTTTTAAAATAATTACCGTATTACAAGTTTATTATTTCTTATGGAAACTTGGTCACACATAATGACACAATGCGGAGGTTTTCCAATTTTTTTATTTTTTCTGAATTTTTTATGCCCGTTTCAAAATGCGGTCAAAACGGCAGGAATGACCGTTCCTAACTAGTGGTTGAATCTTGGGATTTTTTTGGTGTTTCACTGATTAAGTAGATAGTTATGTACCTGGAAATGATTTTTGGAAAAAATAAAGATAAAACTACGAGCTAGCTACAATTAAAATTTGACCCACTTCCTACTGAATCGGCGGGAATTTTTCTTTTCCACGAGAGGTGGATCAAAACTTTTTACACCCAACCATTTGGTCAGTTGTGCATTAAATATGTCCTAGTATTTTAGAAAATTTATTTGGTACCATTTTGCAACAAATATATGGTAGGTCCTTTACAAAAAAACCTCATTTCGGGCACTCGAAAAATGGAAAATGAATTTTCCATGCAAAGAAAATGAAAACTCCCTTAGGCAACATTGTTTGGAATTCCAAGATGCACCCTTGTGCACAATATGATATCATTTGAACAAACTATGCCATGAATGTGGCCACAAGATTGATCATTTGGCTTGAAAGCCATGAATCTTGACAGATGATAGCTCATTTCTGAGAACAGTTTTTTAAAATAATTGCCATATTACAAGTTTATTATTTTTCTGAAAACTTGGTCACATATGATGACATAATGCAAAGGTTTTCCAATTTTTTGATTTATTTCATTTTTTATGCCCGTTTCAAAATGCGGTCAAAACGGCGGGCTTGACCGTTCCTAGATAGTTGTTAAATCTTGGAGACCTTTTGATGTTTCTCTGATTAAATAGATACATATGTACCTAGAAATGATTTTTTTGAAAAAATAAAGACCAAACTACAAGGTAGCTACAGTTAAAATTTGACCCGCTTCCTACTGAATCGGCAGAAATTTGTCTTTTTCATGAGAGGTGGATAAAAGCTTTTGACGCCCAACCATTTGGTCAATTATGCATTAAATATCACCTAATATTTTAGAAAAATGATTTGGTCCAATTTTGAAACAAATATTTGGTAGGCACTTCACAATTAAACCCATTTTGGGCACTCAAAAAAAATGGAAAATTGAGTTTTCGTCTAAAGAAAATGAAACTTTTTTAGGCAACATTGTTTGGCATTTCAAGATGCACTCTTGTGCACAATATGAGATCAATATTTGATTTTTTTCATGTGAAAAAGTAGAAGAAAAACAAAAGAAAAAATACAATTATATGTCCTCTATTCCCATTGGTCGAATTCGTTATCACACGGATCGATGACATGGCGCCCATCCATCCATCCATCTCTCCATACCACATCCATCCATCCATTTATGTACAAAAAAAGAAAATGAAAAAGAAAACCCCACCCGCATCCACCTACCCAAACCCTACCTAGATCCCATCGATCCCTTCCTCCCATCGCACCCCTCCTCCCCCCATCTCCTCACCGCCGCCATCGACGGCGCCCCCCTCGATCACTCCCACCACCCTCTCCCTCCCACCTCTCGACACCCGCACTTCCTCCCGTCTCCCACCGGCACTCTCTATCTTCCTCACTCGATTCCCTCTTCGTCTCTCCCTCGCCTCGCTGCCGCCCCCACCCACCGCCACCAGCGACTTCGCTCCCCCAGTCCGCCATATCCCCCACCATCACCACAAAACCCTTGACTCTCCTCCTCTCTCTCCCAGATCGAGCAGCACGTCAGGTGGCCGCCCGATCCGCCCCGACGCTACGAGATCCAATCTCGCACCATCGACACGCGATAGGGTGCTGAAGGTCGTCTGCTCCCGCCCCTCAATCTCTCGCGTGCCAGGAGAGGAAGAGAGGGCATCCACTTGTTCGTTCCTTTCTCCCGGGCGACGACGCGGCCGCGCGGGTTCTTCTGCTTGAGGAGAGAGTTCGCTGCGGCTCAGATGCTCCGACGCCATGGAGCTCGTCAACAAGGTCTCCTCTCTCTCTCTATCTCTCTCTCTCTCTCCACTAGTAGAAAAAGGGGCAAATCTGAGACACATTAGTGCCGGTTCGATTTTGAGCCGGCACTAATGTGTCCGTTAGTGCCGGTTCCAACGGCTAGCCGGCCGCTCTCATTAGTACCGGTTCATGGCAAACCTTTAGCACCGGTTCGTGCCACGAACCGGTACTAAAGAGAGTGGGGGCAGGATGTTGTCGATCTGAGGCCCGTCCGGCACCTTTAGTACCGGTTCGTAGCACGAACCGGTACTAAAATCGACGTCTATAAACCCTTCGTCCACCCGAGCCACTCGATTCTTCCCCTTTCCCCTCACTTCCTCTGTTCTTCCCCTCTCTTCCTCGAGCTCCTCACAAATTTTGCCCAAAATTTGTCAAGGTTAGCATCTTTGTCCTTTCAACTCTCATTGCTAGATTAGCTCTTGCAATGCTTTGTATAGTGATTAATTTGGGAGGAATTATATTTGATAGTATTTGGTTTATATGCAATTTGAGGTCAAAAATAACACTTAGTTTGCATATGTAGGTGTGGTTTACTTAGTGCCTTCTAAATCTCCGTCGTAACCACCGTCGATCGCCCGCACCATCCCGTCGCCGGCACCACCTTGTGGTGAGGCTCTTGTTCATGAATGTTTTACATTATCAATTGATGTTTGTGTGATTTGGATATATAGTTACTTATATAATTGTCTTACCCGTACGTTGTTTGTTATACATAGTGCCATGGTTTTGATATCCGTCCTCGTCGGCCCTCGTCCTTGTTATGATTCGGATGTGGTATATTCTCTTTTAAAACTAGTTGTTTCATTTCGTGATTATGACAAATTATGCCCATCAAGTTGACATAGATATTTTTATCTAGGAGGTATGTGAATCAGAAATTCCAACCGACCCTATTGTCGAGAGGTTAAATTTAGTTGAAAGAGAAAACGAGTATTTGAAAGAAAAATTGAAAAGAATTGAGGGGAAGAAGATGGAATTGGAGTTGCATGTTGTCGATGTCGTCGATGATCACAAGATCAAGATGGAGAAAATGAGGTTGAAGATTAGAAAGATTAGAAAATATGCCATTGATAGTGTGGCTTGGTATCATGATGCTGTTGGATCAATTGTTAGCTTAGTTGCGATCTTGATCGCATTTGTAGTTGCATTTAAATTCTTTAGCTAGTGAGTTATTTGTATGTTGCATTTAATTAAGTGTTGTATATGAACTTTATGTATGAACTTGTATTAATTTGGTCTATTCGGTGTTGTGTATGATGAAGATATGAGCCGACAATGGATGTATGATGACCGATGCTCTCACAGGTTCGATAATGGTGTGCATACTTTTGTGCTTGCCCGAGGCAAACAAGCGAGCGGATGGTTTTATGCCTTGTCCATGTGCTGGCTGTAAGAATGGTCACAATTACTCTCGTCAAGAACCATTCACGTCCACCTATTTGAGTCCGGTTTCATGCCCCACTATAATGTTTGGACCAAGCACGGAGAAAGAGGGGTTATGATGGAAGACAATGAAGAACAAGAGGACGCATTTACATCTATCCTGGCCATGGGTTCCCTGAATACGATGATACAACAATGGAGGAAGAAGCTGAGCCGGCAATGCGGGAACAAGCTGAAGAAGAGGCATCAGATGAGCCCGCTGATGATCTAGGTCGGGCCATTGCCGACGCAAAGAGAAACTGCGCAAGTGATTTGGAGAGGAAGAAGTTGCAACGCATGTTAGAGGATCACAAGAAATTGTTGTACCCGAATTGTGAAGCTGACAAAAAAAGTTGGGCACCACACTGGAATTGCTGCAATGGAAGGCAGAGAATGGTGTATCTGACAAGGGATTTAGAAATTTGCTGGTAATGATAAAGAATATGCTTCGAAAGGACAACAAATTGCCAGAGAGTACGTATGAAGCAAAGAAGGATGTCTGCCCTCTAGGGTTAGAGGTGTAGAAGATACATGCATTTCCTAATGACTGCATCCTATACCGCGGTGCGTACGAGGATTTGAATGCTTGCCCGGTATGTGGTGCATTGTGTTATAAGATCGATCCACGATGACCACGGTGATGTCGAGGGCGGCGCCCAGAAGAAGATTCCTGCCAAGGTGATGTGGTATGCTCCTATAATACCACGGTTGAAACGTTTGTTCCAAAACAAAGACCATGCGAAAGCGTCACGGTGTACGAAGAGAAGACCGTAAGAAAGGCAGAAAGTTGAGAGTACCACTGACGGTTCGCGGTGGAGAAACATCGAGAGAAAGTACAGGAGGAGTTTGCGGGTGACCCAAGGAACGTATGGTTTGGTCTAAGCGCAGATGGCATTAATCCTTTTGGGGAGCAGAGCAGCAACCATAGCACGTGGCATGTGACTCTATGTTTGTATAACCTTCCTCCTTGGTTGTGCATGAAGCGGAAGTTCATTATGATGCCAATGCTCATCCAAGGCCCTAAGCAACCCGGCAAGGACATTGATGTGTACCTAAGGCTATTAGTTGAAGAACTATTACCGCTGTGGAATGGAACAGGTGTACGTGCGTGGGATGAGGCCGGATAGGAAGAATTTGACCTAAAGGCGTTGCTGTTCGTGACCATCAATGATTGGCCTGCTCTCATTAACCTTTTAGGACAGACAAACAAGGATACCGCGGATGCACACATTGTTTGGATGATACTGACATTATATATTTGGAGAGTTGTAGGAAGAATGTGTACATGGGACATCGTCGATTTCTTCCGAGCAGGCATCCCGTAAGAAAGAAATGCAAGCATTTCAAAGGTGAGGCGGATCACCGGACGAAGCCTCGCCATCATACTGGTGCTGATGTACATGATATGGTCAAGGATTTGAAGGTAATCTTTGGAAAGGGTCCTGGCGGAGAACCTGTTCCGAAGGACGCTGACGGACGCGCGCCCATGTGGAAGAAGAAATCTATATTTTGGGACCTTCCCTATTGGAAAGACCTAGAGGTCCGCTCCGCAATCGACGTGATGCACGTGACGAAGAATCTTTGCGTGACCCTGCTTGGCTTCTTGGGCGTGTATGGAAAGACAAATGATACACCAGAGGCATTGGAGGACCAGCAATGAATGCACGGAAAAGACAGCATACATCAGGGTCAGGCCAGCTACACTCTTACCAAAGAAGAGAAGGAAATCTTCTTTGAATGCCTGCTCAGCATGAAGGTACTGTCTGGCTTCTCGTCGAATATAAAGGGGATAATAAATATGGCATAGAAAAAGTTCCAGAACCTAAAGTCTCATGACTTCCACGTGATTATGACACAACTGCTTCCGGTTGCATTGAGGGGGCTTCTACCGGAAAACTTTCGATTAGCGATTGTGAAGCTATGTGCATTCCTCAATGCCATCTCTAAGAAGGTAATCGATCCAGAAATCATACCAAGGTTATAGAATGATTTGGTGCAATGTCTTGTCATTTTTTAGTTGGTGTTCTCACCATCCTTCTTCAACATAATGTCGCACGTCCTAGTTCACCTTTGCGAAGAGATTAACGTTTTGGGTCATGTATTTCTACATAATATGTTCCTCTTTGAGAGGTTCATGGGAGTCTTGAAGAAATATGTTCATAACTGTGCTAGGCCAGAAGGAAGCATCGCGAAGGGCCATGAAAATGAGGAGGTAATTGAGTTTTGTATTGACTTTATTCCTGACCTTAAGCCGATTGGTGTTCCTGAATCGCGGCTTAAGGCAGACTGGATAGAAAGGAACACTATTAGGGGATCAAATAATATGTATGGACGGGCATTCTCTCACTGAAGCACACTACACAGTTCTACAGAATTTCGCCTTGGTGGCTCCGTATATGGAGGAACACAAGAATTTTCTACAGTCCAAACACCCGGAGAAGTCTGACGACTGGATTACACGTGAACAAACGAGGACTTTCGCCGGTTTGTTGCAGAAACGTGCCATGCATGATGGCGATATTGAAGATGACCTATACTCGTTGTCCTGGTTACCACCTTCGAATATAATGACTTTCAAAGGGTACCAGATAAATGGGAATACATTTTACACGATCGCCCAAGATAAGAAGAGCACCAACCAAAACAGTGGTGTCCGCTTTGATGCAACTACCAACACAGGAAAGAAAACATATTATGGTTACATAGAGGACATATGTGAACTTAACTATGCAGGTGGTTCGAAGGTCCCTTTGTTTCGGTGCAAATGGGTAAATATGACACGAGGCGGTGTAACGGAAGACCCCAGTACGGAATGACAACAGTGGATCTCAACATCATGCGTATGCAGAAGAACCATTCGTCCTATCCAATGATGTGGCGCAGGTTTTTTATGTGAAAGACATGTCTACCAGGCCGAGAAAAAAGAAAAGATGAGGAAGCGAATGGATCATACGACGAGCCAAAGCGCCACATAGTTCTTTCAGGGAAAAGAAACATCGTGGGAGTGGATGACAAGACAGACATGTCAGAAGATTATGAAAAGTTTTATGAAATTGTTCCATTCACAGTGAATATTGACCCGAGCATCCAGTTCAATGATGAAGATTTTCCATGGCTACGGTGCAAAGGGACACACGCAAAGAAAAAGTTTCACACCCAAAGATCCGGGATGTGGTCGGCTTAACTATCATCACTTTCTTCTGTGTTTCACACCCAGGAGGGATCTCTGTAATAGTTAGGGTAGTTATGTGTTTTGGCATTTGAAACGCGAAGAAATTTTATGTGCAAACTAATTCTTTCATGCATTTACTAATTTTTTTCAGCTAAATGACCCTGAAATTGAAAAGCATTTCAAATAAACTCAGAAAAGGTTGAAAGTTGGCATGGTATCATAATTTCACCCACATAGCATGAGCAAAAAATTAGAGAGGGTTACGGCAAAAACTGGATGCACTTCGTGTACAAAATGGACAATCTCTTTCGAAGTATCAGGATTTCGGACGAAAACTCATCTGTTACAAAGGAATTTAATTTTTAAATAACCTAAGCATTAGCAAATTGAATATAATGATAAAGCACAATAATATTAAACATTAGAAAAAAGAATCACTGAAAAATCTTTTTTCAAATTTAAGTTATTCACAAACTAGTGATTCACACAAATTTCAAATAATTCAAAATTTAAATTATTCAAATTTGAAAACTACCGGCACTAACAGAAAGTTTGTAATTTTTTGTACCTAAAGCAAAAATATGCAGAAAGAAACTCTAAATACAACAAAAAACAACTCAAAAATAAATAAAAATAAACTAAATAAAGCAAAAAAATTAAGAAAATAAAAAAGCCCGCCTACTGGGCCAAAGCGGCCTGCATACGACTCGAAACACAACCTACATTGGGCGGGATGCAGGCCGCAAGAAGGTCGATGAGCCTGTGGCAGCAAAGGAATGTAGGCCAGTGAGGCTGCTTAGGAGAGGAGCCCGAGAGAGGTACCGCACTGGGTCTTATAAACTAGTGCGGTAGCCCTTCGACTAGCGAGGTGGGACTAAACTTGCCACACCGCACTACGCCAGCGCACCCCCTTTAGTACCGGGTGGTGGCTGCAACCGGTACTAAAGAGGGGGTCTTTAGTACCGGTTGGAGCCACCACCCGGTACTAAAGGGGGGGGGCGCTTCCCGCCGCTTGGCCTGGCCAAAACAGACCTTTAGTACCGGTTGGTGGCACCAACCGGTACTACAGGTCCATCCTATATACACAACAGTTGAAAAATTCACTTTCCCTCTTTGTTTCTAAAGAGGGGGTCTTTAGTACCGATCGACGCCGTCCCCGTCTACGTCGCCGCCCCCGCCCCTCGTCGCCGACCCCGGCCGTCCCCGCCCCTCGTCGCCGCCCGTCGATGTCGCCGCCCGTCGATGTCGCCGCCCAGCCATCCGTCCCGTCGTCCCGTCGCCGCGCCCGGCCGCCCGCCCGTCGTCACCGTCCTGTCGTCGCCGCCCATCATCGCCACCCGTGCCATCGTCGCCGCCTGTCCCGTTGCCCCGACGTCGCCGCCCCATCCCGTCGCCCCGTCGTCGCCGCCCCGTCCCGTCGCCCCGTCGTCACCGCCCCGTCGTCGCCTCATCGGTGAGCTCACCCCAGGCCGCCATGTTCACACACACACGCATTATAGAATTTTAGTTATAGAACTTTTTCTGTTTTTTAGTTATAGAAATGTTAGAAATTATTCTGTTTTGTAGTTATAGAAACATTTTTAGAAATGTTAGTTATATAGAAATGTTATAAATTTTTCCTGTTTTTTAGTTATAGAAATATTAGAAATGTTATAATTTTTTTCTGTTTTTAGTTATAGAAATATTTATACAAATGTTAGTAATTTTTCTTTTTTTTAGTTATAGAAATACTAGAAATGTTAGTTATATAATCAGAAATGTTAGAAATTTTAGAATTAGTTTTAGTTAGATGAATTAGATTAATGTAAAACTGTTAGAATTTGCATATAGAATGTTAGATTAATGTTACTTCTTGCGGGCATATAGTATTTATTCTCGACGATATGCCCGACCCGCATCCTCGTCGTCGACCCGTTCATGACGACGTCATGCTTCAGAGGACCCATGTCCGGGAAATTTGGGCTCGGTAACCTTTGGGAGGTGCTACCTGGAGGGGCGCGCCGCTTGGTTGGGAACTCGGCCTCGGGTCCCATCATCGATCCTGATCTCCTTTGGTGGCATTCGCGTGGGCCACATTCGGTGCAGAGGCAGCCGGCCCCGCCGGAGGTGGTGCGTCGCCGTGTCAGGGAGGAAGACGAGCACGTCCATCGCTACATGGCTGCTATGGACGACGTCAGGTTCTCCACTACTTGGCAGGTTCTTTGGGCAGATGACCGGAGATATGATCCTGTGATGTTTCCTTCTCTTTGGGTGTCCACCTCCCGCGCCCCAGGAACCGCGAGTGGCGCCCTAGATTCTTCTGTAGTACTCAATCTTTATTAAGTACCTAGCCAGTGATGTATTCGATATATAATATTCGAAACGATGTATTCGAGATTATATATATTATTCGAGACAATGATGTATATTCGAGATTATATATTAATCGAGACGATGCATATATATTATGTATTATATGATTCAGTTTTTCCTTATTGATTGCATCCATGCATTGTAATTTGAATACTAAATTGTTCTATATTTCTTCTGTATTAGTTAATAAAAGCTATGGCGGACAATACCGGCAGAGACAGAGAAGAGGAATTGTTCAACATCATACGCAGCCCTCGCAGGCTAGATGATCTGAATGAAGCAGATGACGGCTCCCAATATCTGAACAATACCAGAGAGGGTGATGAAAAGATATTCGATCTCGACGACCGAGCTGATGAAGTCATGAACTATGATTCTGATTATGATGACACAAACAATGTTTATGATGACACAGAGAATGCTGATCTTGAAATAACAAAGACTACCGGCGAGGTATATTTATATAAGAAGGCATCTCGTGATCATGACATGTTTTTTTTATTTTAAGATATATGAACGAATCGATCTTCCTTCTTTCAGCCCTCCAGATCTAGAAAATCTGCTTCTACAAACAGCATGTCAAAGCGAGGCCCGGGCAGATTGTTCAAGGACGGTGTAAAGTACAACATCGAATCCGTCAAACCTAGTGGTGAATCCCTGACGCCTAAGAACATTGCAAACAAGTGGACTCATCGGTGCGGAGTTCTTGTGAAGGACAAACTCCCGATCTCCATTCAAGAATGGAAAGAGCCAAAGACTAAACGTCTGTGTGTTACTTGGGTCGCATTTACGAGCCAAAAAAGACCTTTGGGATTCTCTGATGGAACATTTCACCCTACCAGATTATTTCAGTAAAGAAGATGTGAACAAAGTGAAGGGCGCTGCTCTTAAGAAGATGGCAATTGCATTCAACACCCACAAGAAAACTCTATGGGCCAACTACCTCGCTGCAGAAAGGAAGACTCCAGAATTCATGGGAACACTAGAGAAGCAAATATAACACTGGGACGATTTCGTGAAATTCAAGGATTCAGAAATATCTAAGGAACGGTCGATAAAAAACAAGGCCAATGCCGCAAAAAAGATGCAGTTCCATAGGCTGGGTCCAGGTGGCTACGCGGTGGGAATGCCTAAGTGGAATAAGACTGAGCAAGAGATGGAGGGTGCAGGGGTCACTCCGATTACTAGGAGCTGCCCCCCCCCCCCCGGTACAGAACTTGGTTCGATGGGCATGGGGGGCGTTGGACCCGAAGACAGGCCTGGTTTTGGAGAAGGCAAGTCTAAAAGGAGCCGAACAAAAGATACTTGACGCAATAGAAGAAGCTCGAGCGGGGGTGTTCACGCCCAACGGAGAGAACGATGAGCTTATCTGTGCTACTGAAATCCTGAACACCCGGGAAGAACACGAGGCATGGGCGTTATTCCCTGGTATGAGGGCTTTTCGGACTGGAACGACGACTACAGGTCAAGTGCAAGAAAGGAGATGGAGGAGGAGAAGAAGAGGAAGATAGAGGAGGAACAGAGGAAGCAGGACGCAGAACGCCTTCAAGGCCTAGAAGCAAGGCACGCGGACTTGGAACTCAAATTCCAGCAGCAGCAGCAGCAGCAGATCGACTCACTTAGCCAGGAAAGGGGGTCTCAGCAGCGGCAGCAACAAGCGTATGATCGTCCATCATTGGATAGCACCGTCCCATCCATGCCGAGAAGCAGCGTTGGTTCTGCCCCGGGCGACACACTGCTGGATACGTACCACCCTGTGGATGACATCATAGAGAACACTAACTGTGAGCTACACTCCAAAATGAAGAACATATCCATGAAAGTGGCGGACGGCGTTGCTTTCACAATTACACCTGAAGCAACCTTCCATTGCATCCCGATTCCAGAGGGCTATGCTCGTGTCATGGTTGATGAAGTGGTGGAGCCATATTCGATGCTAGCACTTGACATTGCTGGAGGTGACGCGAGTGCACACTGGGAGAGGATGTACATCGTATCATCCTATGGAGAAAGGATTGCATCATCTTTGCAAGTCCACCGACACCACGTTGTCTGCAGACTCCTCCTCAAAGTCCGCCACCGAGTCAGCAGACTCCCGCTCCTCCAAGTCCATGAACGCGTGAGCCGACTCCTCCTTGAAGTCCGCCACCGAGTAAGCAGACTCCCGCTCCTCCAAGTCCACGAACGCGTGAGCCGACTCCTCCTCGAAGTCCGCCACCTCCTCCAAGTCCCCGAACGCTTGAGGAGACTCCTCCTCCTTCATGTCCGGCACAGCATCAAGCCACTCCTCCTGGTTCAAGTCCGGCACAGCGTCAGCCAGGTCAGCCATCTCCACCGTCTCAGCAATCGCAGAAGAGACACGCCGCAGCTATGGTGCGTAGCGGTACGAGTCGAGGTAGTACAGGAAGTACAGGCGGAGACAAGTGATATAAATATGGTCCAAGTCTCACTCCTCTTCCTTAGAGGCCTTACGACATGACCGAGGAGAAAAACTCAGCCATAGTGAAGGACCAAGTGGACGCCCATTTTGGACCGAAATCGGCACTGCCGCCAAAGGAGGAAGTGCCTGAGAAAATGATTGACCACTTCTTTCGTATGGCTAGAGCACCAGCTCCCAAGCCTGTTGACTCAGACTATGAGCGTCAAATCAGGAAGCTACATCGAGCACGGCTACAGAAGGAAGCGAGCTCGAGCTCGAGCCAACAAGCAGCTGGGAAAAAATGCGGGAAAATCCCCCCGCTTGTTGTGCCAACAACACATGAGAGGAGTATGCGCGCCAAATATTATTGTGTGCAAACCGTTCGTGTTCCCCAGCAGGGCGATGTGCTAATAATGGAGGAGCATATAATGCAGGCTGAAATGCTCAAGATCTCTGCTGGACAACTCCTCGAAATCGAGCCCATGTCTCCGCTTAGAGAATCGGAAATAAAACGGAAATATGTCCGGGGCCAACCTTTGGTCCATCCAAACAAGGTCAAGGACCTCCCAACAAGAATGTATGAATTGCATCAATGGTACATGAACATTACCAAGATTTCCAACCGAGAGTCCCTCTTGGTGAATGTCAAGCATGAGCATTATTACCATGAGAAAGCTCTGGCCGTTGAGTATTCAGAACTATTTCAGTTATACAATCAAGACGCACTCGACAGGTCTATCGTCAGTTGCTATTGTCTGTAAGTGAATTCTTTCTGTAATTTAAGTCTCAAACTAGTTATGTAGTGATAATTTTTATCAATCATTACATGTAATTATCCTCACTATATTGTTTTTTGTGGTATTATATGCAGGATGAAGATATATGAAATGAAAAAATCTGGACGCTATGACATTGGGTTCATTGACCCAAATACCATTAATGAGTACATATGGAAGATTCCAGTTTATCAAGCAAATGTAGAGGAAAGCATGCTAGAGTTCTTGAAGCGCCTCAATACCAATGAAGACATACTACTTCCTTACAACTTCGCGTGAGTCACACTGTCTTGTACTACATATTCTGTTTTTCTTTCTGGCTTAATTAAGGCATGCAAACGTGTGCGCATGCAGTTGGCACTGGATCTTGTTAGACATTAAATTTGAGGAAGGAAAAGTTGAATTACTGGACTCACTAACTAAAGAAGATGAAGCCTACACCATCGTGAAGGGGATAGTCAACAGGTAATTTTAATCATTATTAACTATATCTCGGCCTATTATTAGTTCGTCATTTCCTGATATGAACTATTTAATAACCCCTTTATTAATTTTTTTTGTCGGCGGGCAGGGCATGGGCAAAGTTCATCAAGGTGACTCCAAGCAAATGGGCAAAAAAGTTGTTTTGGCATCGACCAAAGGTAAGTAATTAAGTAGTACTAGCTAGCTACCATCTCTTTAATTCTTGTTTCAATATCATTAATTAATTATCATGTTTGATTAATCATTATCTGATTCAATTCCATTCTCGTAAAGGCCCTGAAGCAGGTGTCGGGGAATAATCTGTGTGCATTCTATGTTTGCGAGATCTGATAGACAGGACTGGGTACGTTTGTCAGAACACTATTCACACCATTATCGATATCTAGTCACACAACTAATACACATGCATATTGATCTCCTTCTTAACAGTTTAGAGAGGTGCGGGATAAGCTCCTACCATCAGACCGCATACTAGCACTTCAAGAGGAAATAGCCGGATTTTTGCTCGACCAGGTCATAGATCCCAAAGGAGAATACTATTACCCGCTACCGCCCCCGTGAACCACTTGTCATCGTGCTCCGGAGGCACCAAGGCAACATATGTAGGAGAAATTGTATATTTATATACATGTGTACGTGTGAATAATTAATGGTGTTGGTTGTGAGACATTCGATGATATATATATATATATATATATATATATATATATATATATATATATATGCGGTTGTACGTACGAGAAAATCTATTTATATATATGCATAACGTGTACAATTTGTAATATCGTGAAATACCAGCAAACAAAAAATAATGGAATGGAAAATAAAGCCAACCCCCCCCCCCCCAACATTTAGTACCGGGTGGTGTTACCACCCGGTACTAATGTCCCACGCCAAGATACGGGCCTGGCTGCGTAAGCGTCATTTTTAGCGCCGGTTCGTAATTTAACCGTACTTAAAGAGGGGCTTTAGTCCCCACTCTTTAGTGCCTGTTGGCAAACCGGCTCTAAAGGCCGTTACGAACTGGCACTAAATGTGGGTTCTGCACTAGTGCTTTCTCTCTCTCTCTATTTCTCTCTCTCTGTGGTTCGACCCGATTTATTTTGGGGCTCCTGTTGCTCTGTTCGTGATGCTCGTGCTTCTCTTTTTCTGCTACAGGACACCATCTCCCTCTCCGTGCTGCTCTGTCCAAACCTAATCCAATCCGGACCGTCCTCGCCGGCGAGGGGATTGAGGGGCCGCCGTGGCTGACGGCGGGGGCGGTGAGGGAGATATGGGAGCTGCCGGACGGTCCAGGGACCATCCAGCCGGTGCTGCAGGTGGCGGACCTGCGTGCTGTCACCACCAAGAACCCCGTTGGACACCAATCGGAGCGCTACCGCATGCTGCTCTCCGACGGCGTCCACTCCCAGCAGTCCATGCTATCCACCAACCACAACCACCTCGGCAAGACCGGCGCCCTCCGCCAAGGCGCCATCATCCACCTCCAGGACATCACCTGCAACACCATCCAGAATTGCAGGTCCGTCGTCCGCCCCTCATCCCCCCTCAATGCTCTGGTCCGAGAAAGATTGGATCTTGGCCCGCTTGCTTCGGTTCGATTCTTGCTCATCCAAGATGCGATCTCGCGGTAGATTCTTGGGTTACAGAGTGGATTGTTTGCCCACGACGGGGGTTTCAGAGTTGTTTGTCTCATTTAGGGATTTCAATTCTACACTGTCCGCCATAATGATCTCTGACACCACATTCACAACTGACATCAATGTTTGTTTACATTAATGAACTGAGCTTAATCTAAAGCGTCAAACATTAAACTGGCCTTGAAGTTCAGCTTCGGTTGACTGTATTTTTCAATTAACAAAACATATATGCCATTGTTTATTCAGTTTTGAGTCTTCATTCAGCCCCAGCAGAATAAGTTATCTTTCGTGTTGTCTGCATACTGATGAAGAAAATGAGGGGAATGTTTGATTCCGTGTTATTTAGATGAATATTTTTAACTTTTCATGTTTGATGGTGTGCCGAGAATTAGCCTGCCTGCAACCTCACTCTTATGCGGACTGTAATAAAAAGTTTGGTTTCCTATTCCACCGTGACTTGACATGCCGCTGTCTCTTTGCGAGTGTACTCTGATCCAGTGAAATGTACTTTGCTTCTTAATTAACAAGTACCAGCGCCAAGAAAGCCACAGGCTCCTAGTATGTGATATAAAACATTTTTAAGAAATACCCTTGTTGTGTTAGGATTTTATCAACCCATGTGTGTCACGTTTTTAAATTTTGCTTGCTTACATGGTTGAGCACCTTTCATGAACTTGAGCACCTTTCTTTTTCTTCAGTACAACCACATGTTTTTTCTTTAGCTCTCAAACTTCAGCTTACATGGTTGTGCTTTCTTAGCTCTTAGCCTTCTCAGTTCTTAAAATGCAGTTCAAATCTTTGTGATATATATTTATCCTAGATAGACAATCAATGTTGTTCTATCTAGTTCTACTCAGACAAGTTTCTCAGTTTCATTGATCTTCTCTTTTTCAACGCGAGCGCCGACGTGGCGGGGTGGGGCTTACTCAGCCCATTTGGGCTGCTCGTGCTAGTCGACAATGGCCTATCGGAGCAGACCGCCGTCTACTTCTACCTGGTCAAGGGTCCGGACGGGAAGCTCATCACTCACTTCTGCCAAGACGCCTTCAGGTATGTAGACATCGATCTTAAATCTGAACTGTAACTGTAACTGATACCACGAGTGTGATCCTTTGTGCGCAGATAATTGACAGGAAGGAGCTCTTGAGCCCGAGGACCGATGCCGAGAATCGTTACCTGAAGAAGGTACGCATCAGCTCGTTCTGATTCTCCTCCGATTCTAAAAGATTATGTTGCTCTCTGTTCTTTCACTAGTGTAGACCCTTGCTTTCGTTGCTAATAATACACACATGCTCCACAACTAATCTTCTACTTGATCGCTAGCACCATCGCGATGATTGATAAACCACCAAACAAAAGGAAAGTTTCACATTTGCTAGCATTACAGTGTGAAGGATGCTCTGCTGCACCAATGTGTCTTTTCTGTCAAAGCTTTCTTGTCAAATGTATGTGTTGAGAGTTGAATCAAAGTTTGAATAAGGCAAAGTTGCTAGCATTGCAGCAGTGCGCCCTTCCTAACATATGTACTTGTGCTGTTCCTCACGCCTCTCTGTTTGCTATGATTTTTTGGTGCTTTGTAGAGGAACTCAACTCATTGGATGCAGGGAAGGAGATGGAGGGTGACACACAGCCATGGAGAGAAGCAGCAGCAGCTCAAGGTCCTTTCTCCTCCACGCCACCTCTGCCCCTCTCTCGTTTTGATTTGCTATGTTGGGTTCCAAGATTAGAAATATTTTTTGTTTCCATCTTTATCCATGTGCTATCATTAACTCCGAGAAAATGTTATGTCTTTGCTGATTAGTGGCAGTACATCTTTGCTTTACTATTCCTAGCAGCTGCAGTTCATCTACAATAAACATGTTGCACTACTAGAAAAACCACTACTAATGGCGCACCTAATTTGGCTATTAATGGCGCATCTGTGGTGCGCCATTAATAGCACGCCATTAGTAATTTTTACTAATGGCGCACCAGGTGGTGCGCCATTAGTATCTGGTATACTAATGGCGCACCACCTGGTGCGCCATTAGTATATGCTAGGGTGCGCCATTAGTATGCCTCCCAGGGGGCATGTATACCCAGGTGCTTTGGCATACTAATGGCGCACCACCTCTGGATGCGCCATTAGTAACCGCGGCATACTAATGGCGCACTACCAAGTGATGCGCCATTAGTAACCATGGCATACTAATGGCGCACTGACAAGTGATGCGCCATTAGTATGCTTTGTCATACTAATGGCGCACTGTCATGTGATGCGCCATTAGTATGAATATTAGGTTTTTTTATTTTTTATTTTCTGTTTTTTGCACAGGTTACAAAATATATAATTTGACAAAATATAGATAGCACACATCAACAATAGATTCATCAGATACAATAGAAGATTAGTCTTTGAATACAATTCATCATATTAGTCTCCGAATACAATTCATCATATTAGTCTCCGAATTGAAAAGACCGAACAAAGATAGAACATTATATTACAAGTCTCGAGACCGCGAGTAGCGAGTTTGTCTTCACATTACAAGTCGATATCGATCATCTAAACTACCATCACATAGAATAGAGCTGCAGTCATCACGATGAGCATCATCACGATGAAACTCGTCTTCATCCGGTTCCTCCAGCGCTCCATCCCCTCTCCCGCTAGATAGCGGGCGTATCTAGATTCGGCCTCGGCCCTAGTGGTGTACCCTTTGTAACTGTTACCGCTGAATCGGTGAACCTGTCTCCGACACTCCTCCCAGTCATCGTAGACTCCGGGAACCTTACCCTTGTACCACGACATACGTCGGCATCGCTATGCACTAGCCAAACGAAACGTTAGTACCAATTCACAGACAATACATAAGCAATATATAAGTATGCAATGTAACGATCGGAAGAGAAAAGCAAGACATTAATAGCATCGATTACATCTAAGTTGAGCGACTCTCGAAACCAAAGAGACATACTACAAGTTCATTAAAGTTTAATTACAACATGAGCCAATCGATGTTTGAACTAGACAACTCGACTCAAGGGACCGGAGGCGTGGATGAAGCCGCCGTCTATCGTGGGAGTCATGAAAGAACGGGCGTTCTCATCCTGCATTTGTAGCATTGTGTCGATGTCCTTTGTTGGACGGTTGATTTCTGAGGTAGAACTGCCCGAGGTACGAAGGACATCTTGATGGATGATTTCCGCAAACTCCATTGGATGTGAAAGAATTCCTGTTGGAGGTCCGGCGTCTGGATTGCCGACACGCCGCGCCCAATCTTGGAGTTTACTCGGTAGCGAAGTTGATGATGGTCCCGTCGATCGCCTCGCATGTGATGGATGGCGTAGTAGGCACCCTTCGACCGCCAGCGGCTGCTTGACGCAGCAGTAACGTCAGACAGGGAGAACACGTGCTTGCCGTACTTACGAATAGGCACGGTGAAGGTGCCTCCAGATTTGGCGAGCCGGGAGAACATCATCAAGAACTTTCTTGACATTTGTGTAGTCTACGCTCAATCGACGGTCCGGGTCGAAATACGTGGCCATGGAATATTTGGGGCTTAGGAGGATGAGCGTGCAACGTGTGTCACCGCAGAAAACACGGAATGTTAAAAGAAAACGATCGAAATGTAAGAATTCATATGTTACGGGCGGTTGAGGGAGGACTTACTCGGGAAAGTAAGGCACGAGGAAGTTATCCTTATCTTGGTTTGCCAGAATGACGCCGAGGAAAGAACTTCGCGACTTGCGGTCCCCGCGCTGCCCAAGAACTTGGCACGCATGTAGAAGGGGTCGACTATCGCGATGTCCTGGGTCTTGTCGCGAATGATCCGCATCTCCATACTCAGCGAAAATAGCCGAACGAAGGTGTAGTGCAGCGGATGAAGGTTCAACATAGCGTGGATGTCATCAAAACGCAGGACGATCGTGACGCCCGATGGAGTTATCCACAAAGCCCTTGCCCTCCGGCACCTTGGCCGCGAAAACCGGGTATGCCACATCCTTCTCCACGAGACGCAGCTTCTCCAAAGAAAGAACAACATCATGCAGACTCCGCATAGCACCGGTTGCAGCATTGAGCATATTTGTCGGTAGCATCGCCCTACCCGCCACATGCACCCTCCTCGAGATATCCTGCGGTGAAGGTGGCCCGTCTGAGCACGGATCGTACTCGGTGCCGGCTGGCTCGCACCCTTCTTAGTCTTTCTTTGCGTGCCTTCTTCTTCTCTGTAATGGGACCGAGTTTTGCTCACAGACCGCCTTCTTGAGTGTGTTGGGGCTGATAATATTTCGCACCTCGCCTATCCGAGGCTCGGTGAAGTCGGCATTGGAGGCGTCTCACGAGAGCTGAAACGCCAGACGGCGCTGTTGCAACTTGGCTTCTCCATGCACGAGCTAGATCGCACACGTCTTTTGTTGGGTTTGGTTCTTGAGAAGGAGGCCCCATGAAGTCGCCATCGTACCCATGCTCGGCAAAATCTTGATCGACGTTGCCAAATGTATCATAGTCGTCGTCGTCGTCGTTACGATCCCGTGCCATATGCACGTTTGGATCGATGGCATAGGGATGTCCGGCACCGTTACGGGCGGTCTTGCCATGGGGCCGACTTGGCGCTGCACGACCGGGCGGTGTTGTCTTTGGGGTGGTGTCCCCGCCCCAAACGAATCCGCTCTTCGCCAAAGCGAGGGCCAGCCAGCAGGCCGAGGGTCATCACGTCATCATCGTCGGCCCCGACGGGTCGATTCGGAGGTAACAAGTCGTCGCAGCTGGCAGCACCGAACCAGTTGAACCCTAAACAAGTTGGGTGGCATCCGGGTACCGTGGAACAAGGGTTGCCGGTTGAACGATTTTGCCCTTGGCGACATCGACCAACTCGTTGTTCACGTAGTGGAGGAGAGTGCACGAACGTCGGCGGCGCTCGCGAAAACATGTAGGGCGTCGGGGATGCCCGATCAAAGGCAAGGAGATGAATTCCTCGGCCGAGAGAGGCTTAAATAGTTACCGTGATGATGGCGTCGAGCTCGGCTAATGTCGAGGCACCGCCAACGGCGGGCGTGCAACTGACGGAGGGGCCGCTTGCTGGCGAGGTGCCTACCGGCGTACACCCAGGTGCATTAAGCTCCCGTGCGGCGTCGGAGACACCAATGCCGCCTCCGGGAGGCACCAATGGCCCCGCCATCGCATTATGCGAGTTGCTGGCCGTGAAGCTAGGAATCGGGCGGCCCTGTTGGCCGCCCGCAATCCACGACTCAACCCGAGATCAAGGTAGGCACAAGGGCGGTGATCGTCGCTCCGAGTCGTTTTTCCAAATGGTCGTGGACAAAATCCGGAATACGCGCCACAATTGCCTTGAGTTATTTAAACTCTCGCGCCAGGCTTTACGAGCGGGTATTTTTATCCTTCCGCACACCGGCGGTATAGTATGACCCTATTTTGTCGACAAGCCTTTGCCGGCCACCACGACCACCGACGTGGCCATCGAGCTTATCCTTGTTCTTCATTACATTCAACCCCCTATTTAGAGTGGTGTCCCAAGGGTTGCTCTGAGTCGACCCAGCCATCGCTTTTCGATGCGCCGCGGAAGGAATGTGAACCATTTAGAAATTGGCTTCATTAATTAGAATGCAACCATATGGAGCTAATTACGGGGTGTATTCCTTACAGAACAAGCTGAAGCTGCACGGTCTTGGATCCATGGTAAGCTCCTTTGTTTTCGGGTCCTTCTTGTACCGGGCCCCGACAAAGTTCCTGGTCCGCTTGTCACCGTATGTATCGAAGAGGGCGGTAGGCCTTGCTCGGCACGCTCCGCCTCCTCCTTGTCCCATATAGGCTCCGCCACTCTGTAACCGGCCGGGACCGAGTGTGTGTTCCCCTATGTTCAGCTCCGCATTTGTTTCCGCCACTCACTTGATTGGGAGCTTGCGGTGCTCGAGCAATTGATCTTGAAGTCGTTGTAGTCATCTTCGGTGATCGAAGGATTTTTCTCCTTGATCTTCTGATAACTCTCACCTTTCTCGATCATTCTCTTCACATTGCTTTTCCAAGTAGACAGGGCCTTTCTCATCTTCGTGAGGGTAGCATTGTTCACTTTATTCCCTTTGAGGCTTGTGTTTTCAAATTCAGCGGTGAAAATGTATCGTTCGTGCAGCTTCGTGAAGAGGAGGTTTCGCAAATTCCCTCGGTCAGGATGCCTCGGGTTCTCGGTGTTGATCGAGGCGGTGCTCGGAGAATGCACCCGAGCTGAAGCGAGTACCCCTTGACTATTCGTTCGGGCGCGTTGGATTCCGTTGGAGTCCACTTCAGTAACTTCCTCCTTGAGGGTGCGGAGCACGATCGGCGCCAGTCCTTCCGTTGCCTCTCTTCGGTTGGCTGCCATACGTGCGTGCGCGCCGCCATCATCGATGGTGGCATCCTCGGCGGCACCATCGGTGGTGGCATCGATGGGAGTCATCCTCGGCGGTACCATCGGTGGTCTCGGGATCGGTGGGGAAGGCGGCGGCCTCATACAAGTGAGGTTGTTCCTCCATCTCTGGGACAGCTCCCAGAATGCCTTGCCGCCAACCCCGGCCTCATCATTGTGGGCCATGTTTCTCTCTAAATAGAAACAAAGTTTGGTCAAAAGTTGGTTATTGTCAAGGAACAAGATCATGGTCTCATCATTTAGGGTTTGTCGACACCGAGGCATCCTAAAATCTAAGCTTTTATCATTGAGGGTTTTTCGACGCCGAGGCACCCTAAAAGCCTAAGCTTTCATCATTTCGGTTTTTATCGACACCGAGGCACCCTAAAAGCCATGCATTAGTCACAAGTACGCCAGGGCAGTTGATCCTACTTAATTAACTACTAAGATACCCCGGCCCATGCATTAGTCACAAGTACCCCATATGTCCTATTTTTAGCAAAGTCATGCTAAAATTCACGGAAAATTTCAGCATGACCTTTGCTGAAAATAGGACATATGGAGTACCAATTTGCCGGAACGGAAGTTAATCGACATTCCGGCAAACTCAAGGGCCTCTCGGGGTACCTGCAAAATCATCACGACACGATGGTCGGAGACAAAACCCAGCAAACTAGCAAAATCATCACAAATTGTTTTCTGTTAGAGATGATCATCATCTTTACAAGTCTTTCTCAATGTGATCACAAGTAATTCAGAGGCATCACAAGTAATTCAGAGCATCACAAGGCATTAGTAGTTCAAGACATGAACAAGTTTTACAAAGCACATCAATATGTATTGTATTTCATTGTGGAGTTATATACAGTATGTTACAACAAAGAAACAGCTTAATCCATGCCTCAGCTTATCAACAGTCATTACTTGTCAAATACAGAAGAAGGAACAATTTACTTGTGAAATAGTTACAAATGATGACAGAACAAAGCAACACCCTACACTAGCCTAAAAACAAGTGAAGTTTCACCCATATAAGAACAAGTGAATTCTAGTCCCATTGACACTCTGGTTTTCTACAAACACCAAGTACTAGGGCACACAAAAGTTCTGAAATTTGTGTGCCTAACTGAATTAATCAATTTTCAAGAATCAATAAACTGAATTTTCAAAACTGCAAGAAGCCAATTAAAAAAAATCCTTGCACTCTGTCAAATTAACTATTGTTTTTCACTTTGTGCCAGCACCATTAGATTAGTTGGTAAAGTACATCTTTCATCCTAGTACATTCCCTGCCTGCAGTGTGCATTTGCGAGCAAATGACAATGAGATTGGCTTTTAGGCCACGACTAATTAACTACATTGCTCATCAGAGACCTGCTGTTTCTTGGGAGGTGGCAGTACTACTGTACTAGTGTGGTCTTGGTTTATTATTTGGAACCTTCGCTTATGAAGCTATCTACGGTAAAGATTTGCAACTAGTAGTACATTTTGGTGGGTGCAAAAGTCCAACAAAGACTAGAACCGAAATGATTGATCTATAAATGTAGGAGGAGCTAGATCATTTCCTTTACCAAATAAGCAATTGATCTAGCATCCACCTTTACCAAATGCAAGCAACTGAGATAATTTAATCAGAGCAGTGGCGGTGGATTTGTGCACAAGCTAGCTAAGACAGTAGCTTCCTTGCAACCCACAAAAGACAAAGGAAAAGAGGGTGAAAAGGGGAGATGGTTAGCTTTGATGAGCAGGCAGCATCTTCCTAACCCCTTCTTCTTGTCTCCTCTCACTATCTCTCACACATGTACACATGGCAAACCACAAAGGGTGTGTCAAGAAATTACTAAACTAATAATCCAACCACTAAAGCACTAGATCACTATGTGTATATAATCTTTTATAACTTTGTATATACGTATGGCTCCAATGGGTGCCACCGCCATGCATCCCTCTCCATCATTTAATCATGATTAGCCCATCATTTTGACCAAAGGTTAGTTAATTAATTAACTAGTGTATGCCACAATGAGCATGATCGCCATCTAGCTAGTAGCTTTCTAAGGCCCCTCCTCCCTCTTGACTAATGGTTCTGGTTAGTAGTTCTACTCCACTATCACACATGATTTGCACCAGAAAAATCTTCACCACATGCATATATAATGTTGATCTCATATATATGTTTTGCAAAAATTCTATATAATCCCACAAAAATATCGAAGACTAATGGCGAAGCTTCATAAAATTTGACTTAGGTCAAACTAATATGCAGAGTAAATAAAACAGAAAAAGTAGTTAAGTTTATTTTGACAATCACCCAATAAACCCTGAAAGAACTGGCTCTACCCAACTTATATCCATCCAGAGGCCCAAAGAGAACTGACCCTTAATATATACTCCCTCCTTTAGTGATCTAAACATTCTCATATTTCTTGACGTGATCTAGCCCAAAGAGAACCGACCCTTAATTATATACTCCCTTTAGTGATCTAAATACTCTTATATTTCTTTCTGTGATCTAAACATTCTAATATTTCTTTATGCGGGGAGTACATGAACTAAAGCACCGCATCATGTGTCATCCCGTGGAAGAAGCAGAGAATTGCAGAGCAAACTAATAATTCGTTTATTATTCATAAAGAACTGTACTGAATTACATTAATGCTTAAAGCTTGTCATGTGTCGAAGATTAACCATGGTTAACATCCATGGAGCTGGTTGATGGCCAATTAACACGATGATTAGTACTAATGGCGAAGACTAACCATGGTTAACATCCATGGAGCTGGTTGATGGCTAATGAGTAATGAGAGGGGTTAGCTAGGCAGGCAGGCGGCAGACCTTGAGACGGGCTCGACGTTGATGGCGCGGCACTCGTAGCAGCCGGAGAGGCCGCGGAGGGAGGACGGGTGCCCCGGCGACGGTGGTGTGGACGGGGCGGGTCGAGGTGGGGCAAGGGCGGGCGGGTCGAGGCGGCGCTGGGCAGCGTCGAGGCGAAGTCGGGCGGCGTCCGGGCGGCGGGTCGCGCCCAGCGGCGCTGGGCGGCGGGGTCGCGAGGCGTCGGCGGCGTCCGGGCGGCGGGGTCGCCGAGGCGGCGGGCAGCGCCGAGGTGGCGGGACGGTGGCGTCGAGGGAGGCGGGCGAGGGAGAGGCGAGGAGAGGAGAGGAGGGAGAGGGCGAGGCGAGGGCGAGGCGGGCAGCGGGCGGTGGATCGAGAGGGAGAACTGGCGGGGAGAGGAAGGGGGATCGGGCGAAGGGGGATCGGGCGAAGGGGATCGGGCCACAATACTAATGGCGCACCTCACCGTGGTGCGCCATTAGTATCCACACTAATGGCGCACCTCACCGTGGTGCGCCATTAGTATTTTTTTTATTTCAACTAGCCAACAGGTTATGTGCTACGTAACTTATCCACGTCAAGCCCACTCTACTAGGTCGATTGGTCAGCCAGTTCTCACACCAGGAGGTCCTGGGTTCGACTCCAGTGCTCCACAGATTTTTTTTTAGCATTTAAAAAGCTGTTTGATACATATTTATGTTTAAATATGTTCAAACTTGTTTAAATAATAACAGTAATATTTTTTATAAGACAGTAGCATTTAAAAAGCTGTTTCATACTAAATTTTTTATAAGACGGTGCTTGAAGTGCGGGGTCGGTGGCGGTTGAGTAGGGGAATCGAGGTGCGGGGGTCGTGGCGGCGGTGGACTGGGGGTGCTTTCGGCGAGGGGACGGATCTAGCGAGGTGGGATAGCGATCGAGATGGAGGGATCGAGGTGGGCTCCACAAATATTTTTAGCATTTAAAAAGCTGTTTGATACTTTTTTGTGTTTAAATATGTTCAAACTTGTTTAAATAATAACAATAATATTTTTTTATAAGACAGTAGCATTTAAAAAGCTGTTTCATACTAATTCTTTTTATAAGACGGTGCTTGTGCGGGGGGTCGGCGACGGCGGTTGAGTAGGGGAATCGAGGGTGCGGGGGGTCGGCAGCGGCGGCCGGTGGACTGGGGGGGTGCTCGGCGGCGAGGGGGACCGGATCTGGCGAGGTGGGATAGCGATCGAGATGGAGGGGGATCGAGATCGAGTGTCCATGAAATTTAAAAATATTCGTGATATAGTTCAAAAAGTACCCATGAAATACAATCGAGAAATGAAGGCTACGATTTAAATACAATCGATCTTAGCAAGCTATCTGTTCACAATCTTCTTGCCCTTCTTTTTCGCAAATGGAGTTCTTCTGTGGAACGGACGTCCTTTAGGTAGGGTGGTCTGCTTCTTCTTGTGGTGTATGCTGCTACTTCATCATCGCCGTCATGTTCGATCCTCGGTCGCCGTACTTGTCGAAGTCTTGCTCATTGGCTACTCCATCCATTCCGATGATCTTCCTTTTGCCTCTCCTCACGACAACACGACTGTGCTTTGGCGGGTCGGTAATGAAGAAGCATTGGTCCACTTGGGAAGCCAGTACCCATGGCTCATTTTTCGCGGTGACGTTTATGCTCATGATCTTGGATTTGGCCGGGTATAACCAAGGTGGTGAAATATCGGTCTTCTTTTATGACGTTCTTGGCCCATCGACACGGAACATCGGGACCTTCTCTCCAGCGTAGCTCAGCTCCCAGATCTCCTCGATCCTTCCGTAGTATCTGTCCTTGTCGTTACGGTGTAGGATTCCATCGTTACCCGGAGTTACGATAACCATCGCTCTTCATGTCCTTGGCCTCGTGTAGAATGTGTAGCCGTTGATATCGTGCGCCTCATAGGTCATCGAGGTTGTGCTCGGCGCTCGTGACAAGGCGAATATGAGTTGTTCTTCCGCGGAAGAATCCTCATGTAAAGGGTAACGAAGCTTACGCTTGAACCAACGCGTGAAACATGAGTTGTGCTCTTTGAGTGTATCTCCGTCCGTCCTCTGTTGGCCTCGGTCATTGTACGTCTTTTTAATAAAGGTTTTGTCCTCTACCACCCAAGGATCGACCACGTCTATGTGTTGTAGCGCGACTAGGTTTGCTCTTTCAAAGTCGGCGAGTCGACCCTCTAAGTCGACATGCATTTCGCGGCGACCCTCACGGTAACCCCATCCAGCGAGCCTGCCGAGGTGCCTGTTGACGGGCAGACCAACGGGGTTCTCGATGCCTAGATAATTAAATGCGATGGGAGATGCACTCTTGGTCGAAGCCCTGGCTATGCTTCCTTACGACGTGACATGTTGCGTAACGTATCCTTTGATGACACCATTCATCCTTTCGAGCGGCATCATCTTTGTGCAGAACGTCGGCCCGAGTTGGATGATATCCTCCACTATATGGACCAGCAGATGCACCATAACGTCGAAGAATGCGGGCGGGAAGTACATCTCAAGCTCGCATAGTATCACCACGATCTCTTCCTGTAGCCTTCGAGTTGCCTCACGCCAATCGACTTCCGAGAGATGACGTGAAGAAGTTGCATAGGCCAAATAGCGTTTACCGGACGTGCGGCGTCCATGATCCCACGGATTGCAAATCGGAAGTATCTGCGTCATCAAGACGTGATACCGTCGTGACACTTCATCCCGCTGAACTTCTGCTTCGCTCGGTCTAGGTATCTGCTTATCTTCCCCGCGTAACCGTAAGGAAGTTTTACTCCTAGGAGGCAGGTGAAAAACTGCTCGATCTCCTCCCGACTTAGAGTGAAGCACGCGGGAGGGTAGTCATTTATGGTCTTCTTGGCCTTTTTGCCTTTGCGACTTTACGTGGTCCTGCTTCGCCTCATCATCATCATCATCATCATCATCATCATCATCATCATCATCATCATCATCATCATATATAGCGTGAAGCTCCCCGCACGATGCCCATTGATTTCAAGTCTGCCCTTGCTTTCGGCCCATCTTTGGTCCTCTCTGGCATGTTGAGCAGGGTACCAAGCAGACTCTCGCACACGTTCTTCGTGATATGCATGACATCAAGGCTATGAGGCACACGGTGGATCTTCCAGTACGACAAGTCCCAGAAAACAGACCTCGTTTTCCATACCTTCAATGCAGCTCTGGGGCCTTTCGCTTCTTTCCGGCTCTGGCGCCTTTTGCTTCTTCCGGCGGTGGGCAGTCTATCCAATTTTTCAACAGCTTGTCTATTTCCTCGCCGCTCCTCGTACACGGGCGTTTTCGAGTTCGGTTTCACCATCGAACAGATCCTTGCGTTTCCTCCACGGGTCATCGTCGCGAAGCCACCTTCGATGTCCCATGAACACGGTTTCGAAGACCGGGATCTCTATCTAGCTGGCGTACGTTGTGTCATCCATGCACCTTACGCATCCAGAAAATCCGTGGACTACCCGCCGAGATATCCGTAGAATCGAGATAGTCGTGCACCGTCGTGAGCAAAGGCGGCTCTCATAGGGAAATATTCTTTCTCTGCGGCGTCCCCACGTATTGGCTGGCGTTTTGCACAGCGTGTCAAGCTCCTCTTTCAGCAGCCCCCAGACATGATTGATGTCGTTCCTGGTTGTTTCGCCCTTCAATTAGCATACTCATGTGAATGTACTTCCTCTTCATGCACAACCAGGGGAAGGTTGTACATCCACACAAACACAGGCCAGTGCTATGTGTGCTTCTCTGGCTGCCAAACGGATTGACTCCATCGGTGCTCGCGCCCAAAGACGATGTTCCTTGGATCGTTCCCAAATTCCGAGTCTTGAAGTTCAACGCTTGCCAGCGGCTCGCATCCTTAGGGTGACTCAGCATCTTGTCTTTTTTATCTATCTCCGGATCATTTTCGTCATCTTCCCGCTTCTTCTCCTCCCTATCCGCGTGCCAACGCATGAGCTTTGCTACCTTAGGGTCCGCGAAATAGCGCTGCAGACGAGGAGTGATCGGAAAGTACCACACCACTTTTCGAGGAGCTTTCTTCCTCTTCTTGTATCGAGTGACGCCTACACCGGACATATGGTAGACTCGCGTGCTCGTCCCGATAAATGATGCAATTGTTCATGCACACATGGTATTTCACGTGCGGTAAATCGAGAGGACACACGATTTTCTTCGCCTCCTCAAACCGGCCGGGCACTTGTTCCCCTTGGGAAGTCGTTCGTGCGAATGACATGTTCTCGTCGAAGCATGCGTCGGTCATTTTGTGTTTTACCTTCATCTCGAGCCATGAGCGTTACTTTCAAAGCGGTATCCTCGGCCTGCATCCTTCGTACAATGGAGTAACCGCGTCTAACTCAAGTTGATCCATCTTGGCTTTCTCTCGGGCGGCAGCTCTTGCGTTATCCGTCTACTTGAGAAGCAGCTCTTGAATATGAGGGTCCTGCACCCAGCCCATCGATGGTCCAGCGTCGTCTGCTCCGCCGGCATCATCATCTTCATGATCATGCCCGTCGCCTGCTCCGGCATCTTCCTCATCATCATGTCCTGCATCTTCTACATGAGGACTGTGTACAACATCACAGTCGTGATCATCTCTGGGATTCTTCGTCTTCTCGCCCGCCGAGCCGCGGTGGTTGTCTTGCTGCCCTTCCTCATTTCTTGCCCGCCCGCATGGACGACTTCGTAGTCATCTTCATCGCCTTGCCACCGATAGCCATCCATGAAACCACGCATAGCAGGTGGTCCTCGCACCTGCCGGAATCCGGGTCCGCAATAAGGCTCTTGACTTGCATCTTCGACACGGACATCTTATCTCCGTCTCGTTCTTTTGAAGCATCTCGGCCTTCGCGGACCTCAAAAACCTATTCACGATGCCTTCGGTCATCGTCTGCGGACCATCAATCGCTGCGAGGTAGAAACAAAAGCGATATTTTAGAACCAAATAAAAATTTGGCATGACTTTCCCTAAAAATAGGACCAAAAGAATGCTTAATGCCAAAATTCTCGCTGAAGCGGAAATGAATCAACATTCCGCAAAATATTGGCAACTATCGCATTTCAAATACCGGTACACCTCCAAACACAAACACATATGCAACACCACAAACATATGCAACACGGAACATACATAGATCTAGCTAGGCCGTAATAAAAAGTGCATGTGCACATTGTTGTAGGGAGAACAACCTAAATATAGCTTCCCCTTACTTACCTATTAAAACAAGGTAATTTAACCACTTAATTTGAATGAATCTATGGTGGAAATGAGGTGAAAAGAGGAGGCACCCGAGACAAGGAGGAGGTGGAGAGAATGAAGTGGGGAGAAAGTGAGTGTGTGGGTAGGAGAGGCTGCCCCAAATATCTTGTTGCTGCCCACTTACTAATGGCGCACCTCTTGCACGGTGCGCCATTAGTAGTTACAACTACTAATGGCGCACCTAAGCAGGATGCGCCATTAGTATGTTTGGATAGGCGCACTAGTTCAAAAAAAAAGAATTTCTATACTAATGGCGCACCCACTGCCTGGTGCGCCATTAGTAGTTACAACTACTAATGGCGCACTTTGGCAGGATGCGCCATTAGTAAGTTTGGATAGGCGCGCTAGTTCAAAAAAAAATTATATACTAATGGCGCACCAACTTCCTGGTGCGCCATTAGTAGTTACAACTACTATTGGCGCACCCTGTCAGGATGCGCCATTAGTATGTTTGGATAGGCGCGCTAGTTAAAAAAATAATTCTATACTAATGGCGCACCCACAGCCTGGTGCGCCATTAGTAGTTACAACTACTAATGGCGCACTTGGGCAGGATGCGCCATTAGTATGTTTGGACAGGCGCGCTAGTTAAAATATTTTTTTATACTAATGGCGCACCCTTTGCCAGGTGCGCTATTAGTAGTATAAACTCTAATGGCGCATCAGATTGTGGTGCGCCATTAGCATATACTAATGGCGCACCAGCTCTCTGGTGCGCCATTAGTGTCAATCCCATCTATAGCCCTTTTTCTAGTAGTGTTGTGTACATTCTGAACCCCCAAACATGACACAAGTGATATGTATATGCAGAAGGGAATCGTCAACTTGTATAGTTTGTTTACTGGAATGTAAATTGTACAATTTTTACTTGAATATGTTCAGTTATGAAGTCATGTAGTTGTTTTTTCTCATCAGTTCTAAACTGCAGTACTTTACTGAATTGTTGATGATGCTGAATGAATCTAGCTTGTTGGGTTAAATCTCTTGTTTAGATGGAATAGCACCCCATCACCTGTTGTTGTTGTTGTTGTTGTTATTCACCATATCCTTGTTGTTCTGTTTTCTTGTTGGGAGATATTTTGAGTAAATTCAAGACGAATGATGTTCAAAGAAGCTCCAAGACATTCTTATATAGCAAGTTATGTAATAATAGCTAGGTTATCTGGGAATTTAATGTATCTTCTCTTTGTTTTGTGAATGAAAAAGTAATTATGTATGTGAATTAATGTATCTTCTCTCTATTTTTGAATTTCATGTATGTTTCAGAATTACAATTTCTGTTTCATATGAAATAGTAATTATGTATGTGATTTGAAAATGTGTGCAATGGAAACATGACTCATGCAACCCACTTATCAAAATAATTTGAGCACATTTGAAATTTCTGACGTGTGGGACCAGTGTATGATATTATGATATTTGGGACAAATGTAAAACAGTGGAAAAAATGGAAAAAAATAAAAGATCATACGTTGTAAAAGGCCGCATCTAGAAATAAAAAGGCCAAATTGTTGGGCCAGACCATGTAGCTAGCACAGGAAAAATAAATATTAAAAAGGCCGAATTAATGGGCTCGGCCCATATAAACACCGAATTGGACCGGGCTGATTCTTGTGCCACATCAGCTTGCCACACTGGATGCCTACATGGCCTGGGGAGGTTGCTAGTGACCAAAAATTTGGTCGTGCAACCAGTGACCTTTTACATATCACAAAGAAGGTTACTAATTTTAGTTTATGACCACCAGCTTTTTAGATTCTGTTTTTGGTCACAAAAAGGTCGCAAATGAAAAACTATGACCTTTCAGCGACCAATAGTTATGGTCACATGTTCACATATTTCTTGTAGTGCTACTTCGATCAAACTTATAGAAAAGAGTATCAACATTCAACAACGCCCAATCAATATTGTTAGTTTCGTACGTACTCCTAGATTTATACTCAAACAGAGATGGTTTCCAATTTGTTTTCAAACACGTGTACCTGCTTGTTCTCGCGCATGCTCTTCCTACTAGGATTTAGCCACATATAGCCAGTCCAATAGTATCTTTTTTTAAGCTCCATGTCCAATAGTACTAGTGGAGTACTAACAATCGAACATTTGCAGTAGAGTATGCAGTGCTCATAGTACTAGTAGTATACTCCCTCTATTTTTATTTACTCCGAATAAAACGGAGGGAGTACTAGTAACACTCGGATGGCCTCTCTCTCTTCTACTACCTCCTTCCTGGCTTATTAGTCCTCTTTGTAATTTGTGCTAATTTTTACCAACGATTTAACTGATGGAATATTAGTGCATGTTAATAAAATTATATCGTTGGATTCATATTTAAACATAATTTTTAATGATATAATTTTTTATGACATGCATGTACATTTATGTAGTTAAATTTGTGGTCAAACTTTGGCATAGATTACAATGGAGACCAATACGCCAGGATAGAGGTAGTAGTAGTAGTATAAATAACGCGGGCGGCGGAGGGGGAGGGGCGTCGGTTTGCTCTCAACTGCGGTCTCACAAGTGAGAGAAAAGGCGAGTCGAAGCGTGTTCCATTCGGTGAGCGACGTGGCGGGTCCAGCGTGCCGGGGTGGAACGCGAATGCGACAAGAGCGATGAACAGTCAAAACCGATTGACCGGTCGTCACCGGAACAACAATTCAGAGAAGAACCTTCGCTGCTCGGCCTACGCCAGCCACTGCCCCAAAACCACACCTCCTCTCCAGCCCCCCCACCTTTCGATCCCCTAGACCGCATCAAGCGTCTCCTAGTTCACCAGAAAGCCATGGAGCGCGACAAGATCATGTACTACAGGATGCTGATGCCGGAGTGCCGCGCAGAAATCACGGTGACGGTCAATGCCACAGACCTCTATTCCCAAGCTCGCTTTGCAGCGGGCCAATCCCCGAGTTCTCTAGAGCCAAGCTCCAAGGAGGAGGAATCCTATCCACTGTTCATGCCGGGGGTCGCGGTGCAGAAGGAACCCGATGCGTATGATACGATGGACGCCGACTTTGTGCCGGCGTCCGGGGCCCCCATGGTGCAGGCAAACTAGAGTTTCAACCTGGCGATACTAAAGGAGGACCGGGAGGCAGAGGCTCAACTCAACACGGAGCACACGGATGCCGCTGCCAACGAGGCCCTCCTGCATGCCGAACCGGATGTCATCACTAGTAGAAAACAGAGCTTTGGTTCAGGCCAGATAAGCCCACTAGTCCCGGTTAAGTCACGAACCAGGGCCCATGGGGGCATTGGTCCCGGTTCGTGAGTCCAGGGGCTTGCCGGGCCTCGTGGGGGCATTGGTCCCGGTTCGTCTGGCCCCTTTGTTCCCGATTGGTGGGACTAACCGGGACCAATGGGCCTCGCTCCTGGCCCTGGCCTGAACTGGGACCAAAGGGTGTCCTTTAGTCCCGATTCAAGCCACGAACCGGGACCATTGATGTGCCTATATATACCCCCTCGCCGGCTAGCAGAGCACTCCACACTGCTCTGTTTTTTCTGGCCGGCGTGGGGAGGGCTTTGTGGTGCTCCAAATCACCACCTATGCACCTAAGGTGTTCTATGGAATGCCCGAGCCACACTACATAAGCTTTCTCCTCTCCAAGCTCGACCTCCAAGCTCCATTTTCCTCAATATTTGTCTAGGTTTAGCGGTCCATCAGTCCCATCCCCGTCTTCAACGCCATCGATCGCCTGCGCCGATCTCGTCGCCGACACCACCGTGGTAAGCCTCTTGTTCTTATCTTGCTTTTGAAAGGAAAAACATTCTTACTTGTATGTTTAGATAGATACTTGTATAATTTTCTTAATTTTGTTATTGCTACTTATTATATAGTGCGATGGATTTGGTATCTGCCCCCGTCAGCCCTCGTCCTGTCTATGATTCATATGTGATATATATATTATCTTTTATAACTATTTGGTTCATTTATTGTTTATGACAATTACGCCGACCAACGTGACATAGATTTTATTTATCTAGGAGGTATGTGAACTGGAAATTCCAACCGTCCCTATTATCGAGAGGTTAAATTTAGTTGAAGAAGAAAACAATTACTTGAAGGAAAAAATAAAAAAAATGAGGAGAAGATGATATTGGAGTTGCATGTTGCGGATGTCGTCGATGACACAAGATCAAGATGGATGCAATGCACTTGAAGATTATAAATATTTGAAAATATGCCATTCATACCGAGGCTTGGTATCATTATGCCGCTGGACCAATTGTTACCTTGGTTGTGATTATAATCACATTTGTTTTCACATTGAAATGTTTTACATAGTTTCAATGTATGGTTTAATTAGATGCTCTCGGGAGCTATATGTTGTTCAATTAGAACTATGTATGTACTTTGATTTTAATGTGATGATGAACTTCTATTAATTTGGTCACTTAATTATCTATTTATGATGTTCTGTAATGGTTTTCGACACACTTAATTATATATAATACACACATATGAACCGGTAATGGATGTACGGTGACAGACACACGTCCGAGTACATTAAGGGCATGCATAATTATCTCAAAGTGGCTGAGGCAGACAAGCAGTATGGTTTTATGTGTTTTCCATGTCCTATATGTGGGAATTGGAAGTCTTACTGAGGGAGTCCTGGACTAGGGGGTGTCCGGATAGCCGAACTATCATCTTTGGCCGGACTCCTAGATTATGAAGATACAAGATTGAAGACTTCGTCTCGTGTCCGGATAGGACTTTCCTTGGCGTGGAAGGCAAGCTTGGCGATACGGATATGTAGATCTCCTACCATTGTAACCGACTCTGTGTAACCCTAACCCTGTTCGGTGTCTATATAAACCGAAGGGTTTTAGTCTGTAGGACGAACAACCATCATACCATAGGCTAGCTCCTAGGGTTTAGCCTCTCTGATCTCGTGGTAGATCTACTCTTGTACTACCCATATCATCAATATTAATCAAGCAGGAGTAGGGTATTACCTCCATCGAGAGGGCCCGAACCTGGGTAAAAACATCGTGTCCCTTGTCTCCTGTTACCATACGCCCTAGACGCATGATTCGGGACCCCCTACCCGAGATCTGCCGGTTTTGACACCGACATTGGTGCTTTCATTGAGAGTTCCTCTGTGTCGTCACCGATAGGCCCGATGGCCCGTTTGATCATCAACACTGATGCGGTCCAGGGTGAGACCTTTCTCCACGGACAGATCTTCGTATTCGGCGGCTTTGCAACGCGGGCCAATTCGCTTGGCCATCTGGAGCAGATCGAAAGCTACGCCCCTGGCCAACAGGTCAGGTTTGGAAGTTTAAACTACACGGACGACATCCACGGAGACTTGATCTTCGACGGATTCGAGCCGCAGCCGAGCGCGCCGCACTATCTCGATGGGCATGATCTAACTCTGCCGCCGAACAGTGTCCTGGAGGCCGCACTAGTGCCCGCTCCGACCATTGATGCAGAGCCGATCTCGCCGATCGAGGATGGTTGGTTGGACACCACCTCGGGGGCTGAAATCTCTACGGCGATCGATCCGAACACCATCCCTGTCCGTCGCGAAGCTCGTGACTCCCAGGTGCCGGACTCCTCTCCGGACTCCGAACCTTCCGCGCTGCCCGATCCGAATCCGATTGGGCGCGGTTATGGCATTCATCGCGCGGACATCTTCGGCACTCGCCTTTCGGCGATATCCTGAACTCACTAAAGTCTCTCTCTTTATCAGGAGAGCCCTGGCCGGACTACGGTCAGGAAGGTTGGGATTCGGACGACGAGGAAATTCAACGCCCACCCACCACCCACTTCGTAGCCACTGTCGATGATTTAACCGACATGCTCGACTTCGACTCCGAAGACGTCGACGGTATGGACGACAATGTCAGAGAGGACCATGAACCAGCGCCTACAGGGCACTGGAAGGAGACCACAACTCACGATGTGTGCATGGTGGATACACCCAAGGGAAGCGATAGCGAGGAGCAACAGGACACTGCGAAAAGTAATCCTCCTGAAAAGCAGTCAAAACGGCGATGTAAGCGCCACTCAAAACCCCACCTCGACAAAGACAGCGCTCACATAGACCCAGCCATAGAGCAGGGCGAGCCGGCCGACGACGAACATGCCATGGAGCAACCATCCGAACATGATAACTTGGATAAACAACCCGTCCCCGGCAACGACAGCATTCCGGACAATCTCTCGCCGGACATATCATTGGAGCAGAAGAACCTCCACAGAGAGCTCATCGCCACCGCACGTAGCCTAAAAAAGCAGAAACGGAAGCTCAAAACAGCGGAAGATGCACTCCAAATGAGATGGAGAAAAGTACTCAACACCACAGACAAATATGGCGATAGTCGTTGAACAAAGAGCTACCACTAGTAGAAAAAGGGTCATACGTGAAGCACATTAGTGCCAATTTGAATTTGAGCGGGTACTAATGTATACATTAGTGCCGGTTCGTGGGGCCGATCAATAGCACCGGTTCATGGCGAACCTTTAGTACCGGTTCATGCCACGAACCGGTACTAAGGAGGTCGTGTCGACTCATGGTCGAGCTATGGCCCCACCATCACCATTTAGTGCCGGTTCGTTCCACGAACCGGTACTAACAACGTTAATGGCAGGATGTTTTAGTTAGTCCCACCTCGCTCCCCTAACAAGCCTTTTACCACCTTAAATATGTTATTTCTCAAACTATCATAAGCACTTGGTCTTCATTGAACTCTATGTGTAGAATTTGTGGCCTCAATATGAGTCTTCATCGGTTTATAAATCGTTGATGACTCATATTGACAATTCAGATTGTACACACAAAGAACATTGATGATCAAAGTATTTTTTTTATGTTATATGATCATATTGACAATTTAGACTGTAAAGAAATATAAGATCATGATGTAAATGCTCTTATATTTTTTGCGTTCAGTATGCACCATTCAAAGCGACGCCATCAACTTTCAACCATTTCTGCCTTCATTTGCTATTTTTCATGCATTCAATGATTTGTTTTGAGAACTAAATGACTTGGAAATTGAAAAGCACTACAAATGAACTCTGAAAAAGATGAAACTTGGCATGGTATCATCATTTCATCCACATAGATTGTTCAAAAAAGTAGAGAGCGTTACGGCAAAAACTAGATGCACTTCGTTCACAAACTGGACAATCTCTTTCGAAGTATTCAGGTTTCGGACGAAATTAAACTCATCTATTATACAAAGGCATTTCATTTTTTTTAAATTATTACAACTCCAGACTTTTTGTGCATTCAGTATGCACCATTCAAAGCGACGCCATCAACTTTCAACCATTTCTGACTTCAGTTGCCATAACTTTTTTAAGCGCACAACCTTTATTACCGGTTTGTGGATCAAACCGGTACTAAAGGGTGACCAATACTACTGATTGCTTAGGAAGCTGGTTTTTAGTCCCACCTCGCCTAGAGAGAGGGACTAGGAGCGGTTTATAAGCCACGAGTGCAGAGACGATGAAGAAGAGGCTCAATGGTCACGTTAGTAGCTTCAAGCCTTCAGGAATATGGTAGATTGCACGGAGCTATGCGCAGTGCAGTTTACACTATTCTGAAAGGCTTGAAGCAAATTAACGAGCATTGCACCTCTTTTTTATTTTTAATAACTTATTACAACTCCGGACTTCTTCTGTATAACTCCAGACTTTGACCATCAAGTTTTGCAGAAAAGAAAAAATAGCAGAAAAGAAAAAATAGCATAAAAGAAAAAAACTATTGCTGAAAAGAAATAAACTATATAAAAAACTATTCAGAAATAAATAGAACAAAATAAATATAGCAGAAAAGAAAAAACTGCTCAGAAATAAATAGAAGAAAAAATAAAGCAGAAAAGGAAAAAATTATATTTGCTATTTTTCAATCGTTTACAAAATGACCGTGAAATTTAAAATCACTACAAAATTAACTCTGAAAATGTTGAATTTTGGCAAACTAGATGAAAAACTACTCACAAATAAATAGAAGAAAATAAATATAACAGAAAAGAAACTATACAAAAAACTACACAGAAAGGAATAGAAGAAAAAATAGCAGAAAAGAAAAAAACTACAAAAAAAATTGGGGCGCTGCCCTGTGGGCCTGCTAGGCCATAGGAGTGCAATTACAGGCCTTAAAGGCCCAGCAGACTCACAGGGCAGCGCGCAGAATTTAGGCCCACAAGCCTGCTATATAGAGGAGTTCAAAGAGGTAGCAGCTGCTTTGGGTTTATAAACCGGCGATCGCCCTTCGCTGGCGAGGTGGGACTAAACTTTGGGAGTGGCTTGAGGCCTTTAGTACCGGTTGGTGGCTCCAACCGGTACTAAAGACCATTATTTAGTACCGGTTGGAGCCACCAACGGTTCTAAAGGCCTGCTCTTCCCGCCTCTTTGCCTGGCCTTTAGTACCGGTTGGTGGCTCCAACCGGTACTAAAGGCTCACCCTATATATACAGCACTTACGAAATTTCAGTTACATCTCCCCACTTCTTTCGTCAACCTCTCTCGCGCGCCGCTCCCGTCGTCGCCGCCCGTCGCCCGTCGTCGTCGTCCCCGCCGCCCAACGCTGCGCCGCCGTCCTCGTCTTCCAGCGCGCCGTCCGTAAGTATCTCGCTCTCTCTCCTCGTACGCCGCCGCCGCCGCCTAATCCGCCAAACGGCCGTCTGCCCGTCCGCTGCCGCCAACGCCGGCGCCGCCACAGACGCTGAGCCCTCAGATGCGTATGGGGCGGCGGCGTACGGTCCGGGCCGCACACACACACACACATATACCACACACACATACACACACACGCATACACACACACATACACACACATACGCCCCCGCTCGAACTAGAGATTAGAACTAGTTCAATAATTAATATAACTAGTTTATTTTTAGTAAGAAAATTTAGGTATATGAGATTTGAACTAGTTCAATAATTAATATAACTAGGTTAATGAGTTTTTTGTTTATTTAATTTTATATATATTTTGAGTTTATATAAATGTTAGATTAATGTCGAATGTTAGATGAATTAGATAGAAAAGTTAAATATATAGTAATGTCAATTTAATATATAGTTAGATGGACTATTGACTACTTAGAAAGTGTTCAATAGACTTATTTAGAACTAGGAAACTTGTTTATTTTTAGTAAGTACTACATTATTCTATTTATAGTAAGTGCTTAGTAGTTGAACTAGTTGATTTAATAAAACTGGTTCATTTTACTAATTTGAATACTACTTAATTTTGCGATTTGATTTTTCTTATTGAATGCTCAAATTGGAGAGCACTATGCAAGGCATATGCATATGATTAGTTGAATAATAATGATCTAATTTAGTCTTTCAATTATGAACGTATAGGAAATGTCATCATCGGAGGACGAAAGTCTCCCGGGAGTGCGTTGGTGCCACGACGATCAAGGTGAGTGCGACAGGCCTCACACAGACGATGGTCGGCGCTTGAGCATTAAGCTCGAGGAGACCTTGAAGTTGAAGCGATGCATAATGGCGACAAGTTTTTTTCATAATTAAGCATGACTTCAACTATTTCAACGTGTAATTTTCATCTTTTACAATTCGAGTATAGTTAATCCCATGCCATGCAAGACGCTATGTCTTGGAGAGGATGGATTTTGAAGACCATGAAAATTTCGAAACAAAGAAAATTCACCTAAGGACACATCATAATGTGGATTTTGAAGTAAAGTTGTATAATTCTGAGAGCGTAACCCATTTTGGTTGCAAAAATTGGGAAGCATTTTGCAAATTGTATGGTTTTGATGAGGGTATGCTTGTCACCATGGATCTTGGTGATCCTGAAATCGAGCAAGACAATATGGACATTTGGGTCCTTGTTGATACTCCTCCAGTTCTACCGCTATGTGAGTTTCTCAAACATAGTTAATTATTAATAGAACTTATATTGTTCATTTCAAAATAGTTGACAGCTTATTTCCATTGACAGCTTATTTTGAAGTATCAAAGAATGTGCAGAAAATGGTAGATAGAACTTACTACACCGATGGCTCTGAGTTAACTTACAAGGAGAAAACTCATCTGGTTGGATTTTGTAATGATATTGAGAATTACAATATCTACAATCGAACTCCTCAACATTATGGTCAATACGTGCCACTAGTGCATGTGTTGAACTACGGTATCTACCATGGAGATGCCCTGGTAAGTTTTATTACTATTACGACATCCGGGCATCTTTTTGCATACTTCTAAAACTAGTACATCATTGCTAACTACGAAGTTATTACTATGTTTTTCAACAGAGAATCCCAGAGGATTGTGTGCCTCATTTGATGTATCAGAATGGCGGCAGCCTTCGTGTTTTGAACATATATCCAGGTCATCTCATTTAATCTCAACTATCCATACCGGATTTCTAACACAAGTGGAGACATGACAATCAAAGGATGGAAAAAATGTATGGACAGTCGTAAGGAGCTTCTTGGAAGCAAAAGGAAGCGAGGCGCAAGAATTGGAGACAGGATGATCTCCATTCTTCATAATGGAGAGTCAGGGTCTATATTGTTTTACGCTATTTTACCTTAAGTGTGTTTAGGTCCGATCCTACCTGATACTGATCCTCATGTGCTAAGAACAATTATGTAGGGTTGGGTTCGATGACTATGAGGATGATGATCGTATGACTTATTATCAATAACGAGTAGAAGTTGTATGATGATGCTTGATTAATTAGCTAGTAGGACTTGTTATTATATATGATGATGTATGATGCGAGCATGCATGAGTTATTATATATATATCTGCGGGTGAAACGAAAAAGAATTAAAATGGAAAACACAAAATTAAATGAAAAAGAAATCATAAAAGCAAAACCCCCAAACATTTTAGTACGGTTGGTGTTACCAACCGGTACTAAAACTCCGTCCCGGTGCTGGCTGGTGCCACGTGGTTGCCCTTTAGCACCGGTTCGTGCTGAACCGGTACTAAAGGGGTGGGCCTTTAGTGACCACACTTTAGTGCCGGTTATGTAACCGGCACTAAAGGGCCTTACGAACTGGTGCTATTGCCCGGTTCTGCACTAGTGTACCCAAAGCGCAAACTACTGCCCGAATTCGACGAGGAGGCCGTAGAGCCCCCACGATCAAAGAACAAAGAGGCCGCCCGGTCGGATAGACGACCACGTGGCAAACATAGAGTGGCAAGCGGCGCCGCACACAAGCCGGCACGCGATCCGCATAAGGAATCGCACCAAAAGAATGGCCCAGTCAGGTCTATCTACGGGCCAAGAAAGCAAGCTCTAGAAAGCAACACAGCGTGTCGAGTATTCGAACACCACGGCACACACAAATACAGGGGCGCCGCACATCCCCTATGTTTCACCGATGAGGTGCTGGATCACGAATTTCCAGCGGGATTCAAACCCGTAAACATGGAGGCATATGGTGGAAGAACAGACCCTGGAGTCTGGATCGAGGATTAAATCTTGCACATAAACATGGCCAGAGGAGATGACCTCCACGCCATAAAATACTTACCCCTCAAACTCAAAGGGCCAGCTCGGCATTGGCTTAAAAGCCTTCCCGAAAACACCATTGGAAGTTGGGAAGAGCTCGAGGATGACACCTCGGCCAAGAAAAGCCGAGAACAATGGCCGCATTAACAAGCCTCATGACCCTTTTCTGCGCGGGAGAGGATAGCTGGCTAGCAAGATGCAGCACCAGCGACCCAAGTACATCCGAGGTGAGGGATGGAAATGGGAAACCACGACGCATCAAGGACCAGCGCCGGACCAAGGGGAACAGTCCGAAGAGCGCGACAGTCAATGCCGGATTCAAAAGCTACCGGCAGAACAATAAAAAACTGCCCCTTAAGGATAATAGCGACGAGCTATCCAACTTAAACAAAATCTTGGACAAGATATGTCAAATCCACAGTACTCCCGGGAAGCCTGCAAATCTTACCCACAGAGATTGTTGGGTCTTCAAGCAGTCCGGCAGACTCAACGCCGAACACAAGGGGCTCGACACACCAAGTGAGGATGATGACGAACGCCACAAGCAGAGCACCGGAAAACAAAAGAATTTCCCACAAGAGGTTAAAACAGTAAACTCACTTCACGTGATAAATGGGAAAAACAGAGCGGCACCCATTAAAATGCGCGCCGCACAGACTACCCTAGCGGAGTACCAACCATGGTTGTCAAAACCAATCACCTTCGACCATCAGGACTACTCCAAAGTATCCGGAACGCAGGATGGACTGCCTTGATATTGGATCCTATAATCGACGGATTCCAATTTACAGAAGTCATCATGGACTGCGGCAGTAACATAAACCTGATATATCAGGACACAATCCGCAGGATGGGGATAGACCCAACCAAAATTAGCCATAGCAACAATTCCTTTAAAGTTATAATGCCAGGCACATATGCCCATTGTACGGGCTCCCTAACATTAGAAGTTATGTTCGGTTCATCCGACAACTTCCGTCGTGAAAAGTTAGTCTTCCATGTCGCCCCATTTAAAAGTAGCCATCAAGCACTATTGGGACCTTGAAGCTTTCCCACTTTAACGCAATTCCGCATTATGCATCTCTTACACTTAAAATGCCGGTCCACGAGGCATCATCTCATTAAAGGGAAACTCCGAGTATTCCTCGAATACGGAAAAATGTGAGACTGCCTTAACAGCCTCACACTAATACGGCTTTGCTGATCAAAGCATCTAACGTAGGTCGTTCAGACCCCGGACACGGTTAGGCAAGTCCAGCTTAAATAAACAAGGGGCTTACTAGCCGCATAACCCCTTACAAGGGGCTCCACGCATGTACAACAATAGACAATAAAGCTCAATTTTATTCATTTTTTGAATCGTACTCTGTTTACTTCAAATTACATTTTTCGCACGATCTTTTTTCAAACTAAGTTCCTCTCTTTTACAGATGAACGCCGTGCTATACCCGTCCAGGATACGGCACAACAGAGACACAGGCGCAGACGTGCAGCAGGGACCCGTTGCAAGGATTCTTTTCAGATTAAGACCCTGCGTAAACCTTTTTCACTGTCTCTTGTTGTTACTCATCCCCCGGTCTCTTACTATAACCGAGGAGGAGGCTGGCGTTTTGGCATCGGCCGCGTCAGAAGTTTGCACGTACCTGGACACCAGGGGCTTGTTACCAAGGCATTGTTCGGCCCGCTTTATAAATGACCGAATACCTTAGGGAGTGTTCGGCGTCTCGAGTTAGGCCTTATATGCATCAGCTCTGAATCATGTCTTTGGTCAAATGTTGGGTTTGCCCGGCTCCTGTGTTTTGCTGCCTTACGTTCCGTTCTATCTGCTAACGCGGCACCAGGCGAACTACTACGATTGTGCCCCGGCTCGGCCAGGTGAGCACCTCAGTAGAGAAAGCCGAAAACTGACTGTCATGATATAGCGAGAGACTGGTCAACCTCTCGATGACCCACCGGAATGTTTAGAATTCCTCCGCATTAACAAAGGATCGTTTCCCGGTCAGGCATATACGCACCCTGAATTCGGGAGAGTGCGATGCCTCCAGGGGCTATATAGTAGCCCCACCATCGAACTCCTATGGCTAAGTGAAAGTGATAAAGCATTATAGTTCGGTTGCCTAGTTTGCTACGGTACCACCTCATTAATAGGACCAAGACGTTGGATTAAGTGTGAAAACACACCTTCTTTGCAAACACCCCCGCACTATGTGCGTGGGGGCTGAAGCCGAAGACTGCCATCTTTCAGGTTATATATACATATACATCAACGGCCGCACAGGGAGTAGTTTACTAGTTGAACGCACAAGTATAAAAAAGCTCTTATATTATATTGAAACGTTGTTTCATAAGTTACACATGTCATTCAAACATAACATCGTTCGAGCACTGCGTCTCTATTAAACGAGCGCCCGGAAGAACTTCCTCAAAATCGCGCTCGACTGGTACTCGGCTTCCGTCCGAATCTGGGGACGCAACGTCGGTGGCCTTCATTTCTGCCCAGTATGTATTGACACGGGAAAGAGCCATCCGCGCACCCTCAATGCACGCCGACCGCTTCATTGCGTCGATACGCGGTACCGCACCAAGGAACTGCTCCACTAAGCCGAAATAACTCTTCGGCTGAGGTTTCCCCGGCCACAAATGAGTCACGACATGCTTCATGGCAAGTCCGGACAATCAAGTCAGCTCGGCCCATTCGGCCAACCGATCGGTTAACGGAAGAGGACGCTCTGGACTATAGAATTGCAACCAAAACAGCTCTTCCCTTCTGTGCCCCTTCTGGCCTCGGAAGTGCTCGATCGCGTCCACAGCACTCGCTGCTAAATCCAGATAAGCATCCTCCGTATTCCACAACCGGTCCAACTGAGCATACTTCGGATCCCTGAACTTCCTCCGCAGCAGAAAAGGCTTTCCAAAGAGCAACATCCACAAACCGACGGCTCCTCCTTTGCAGCTCTCATTGCAGAGCGGGCATCCTTGGCTTCGGCGGTGGCCTTTTTCAGGTCCTCTTGCTCCGCTTGACGTTCCTTTTCAAGAACCCCGCAGCGGTCGGTAGAATTCTTCAACTTTATGGCCATAACGGCCATTTCCTATTTGCTTCAGCAGTGAGCAGCCCGTTCGGCTTTTAGCTCTTCGGCCGCCCTTAAAGCGGCCGCATTACTATTTCTGGCTTGCTCTTTAGGTCGGGCGAGTTCCGCCCGCAGCTCCTCCACAGCAACGGCACCACCTGCATTAAGCATACAAGTAGTAAGGCACGGGCGTGAAGCTCCCTTACCAGGCGTCCGTGAAGAAGTCGCATACCTTGTGACTCCTCAAACCGCTTATTGACAAGCGCGATGTCCGCATCTGCCTCTTCAAGTTGCCGCTTTAGTTCGGCAAATTCATCAGTCCGGCTGGCCACCGGACGCCCCGCCACCTATTTAGGAGCGGCGATATGTTATAACTGAGATTATGATCCTCGGCATGCTGTCAATTTTGACAACATACCGAGTCTCAGGGGATACTATCTATACAGGGAGCATTCTATATGCATAACTGTCAGAAGGTACATCATTTTTGCGTACCTCAATCCCCGTCAGTAAGCTTCTGACGGCTTCATGCAATCCGCTCTCAGCGGATGCAATTCTTTCAATCACCGTACCCATTAGCGCACGGTGATTTTCTGAGATAGCCGCTCGCCCGAGCAGATCCTTGACTCCTCCGACCGCCACGACGGTTGGTGCGGACCTTCCGCCCCGCCCGGACTGGGAAACCCTCATGACGACACCTCGTGGTCGTCCGCCTCGCATGAAGGTGCGACAGGTGGAGGCGTTTCGCTCTCCATCATCTCCGGAAGAAGATCCCCCGAAGACGAGCTCTGCTGAGAAGGGCTGAGATCTGAACTACAAGGTATAATTTCGGTTATCTTCTGAAATAAATACAGGGATGTCCCTTATTACAAGACCCCTTCTTTTTACTTACGGCTTGCTGGAGGGCTGATTCCCTTGGGGAAATAGTGCGGCCGGGGTACTTCCCAGCGCCGGACTCTCTGACGAAGATTTCTTTCCCTTCTTTGAGGCCTTGACCTCCGGATCTTCCTAAGCGATCCTCTTCTCTCCTTGGAGGGTGGGACTTTTGATCCCTCCTTCCTTGAAAGCCTCCTTCATGGAGGCAGTTGCTTCCCTGCTCCCCCCTTTGCCTTCTTCAAAAGGCGAGGCCTTCAGCATCTTGGTCAGCAGGGGATCCGGCGTGGTCTCTGGGAGGGGAGCCGGACACCTTATCAACTTTTCCTTCGCTATCCACTCCTGTTCAAGAAACACCTCCTTTAAGGGCAAGTTTATGATAAATGAACGGATAGCCTGTCCTGGTACAGGACAACTTACTTGAGTATCTGGGTGATTGCAGCTTAGTCATGCGTCCTCGGTCAGGTCCGGACACTTCTCTTGTGATCCGAAGAACAGTTTATACATCTCCACAGGCGTCGTACCCATAAAATGTTGGAGAACTCGTGGTCCTTCCGGATTAGATTCCCACAGACGGAGGGGGTGACGTTTGCAGGGCAGAAGGCGCTGAATCAACATAACCTGCGCCACTACGACCAGATTGATCTCTCTTTCTTGGAGGTCTCGAATACGGCCCTGCAACAGAGGAACGTCCTTGGACGGCCCCCAGTTGAGCCCCTTGTTGACCCATGACGCCAGCCGCTGTGGTGGACCTGAGCCGAAGGCGGGAGGCGCCACCCATTTGGTGCCCCTGGGAGCGGTAATATAGAACCACTCCCGTTGCCACAAACCAATCTCCGCCAGAAAAGAGCCCTCGGGCCACGGAGCATCAGCGCACTTGCTTATGATACCCCCTCCGCACTCTGCCTGTTGCCCCTTGATCATATTCTGCTCCACCTTAAAAGTCTTGAGCCACAATCCTAAGTTAGGGGTAATGCGGAGAAAGGCTTCACATACCACAATGAATGACGAGATGTGGAGGATGGACTCCGGATTCAAGTCGTGGAATTCCAGCCCATAATAAAACATGAGCCCCCGCACAAAGGGATCCATCGGGAAGCCTAAACCCCGAAGGAAGTGAGATACAAACACCACGCTCTCGCCGGGCTCGGGAGTGGGAATGACCTGCCCTGGGGCAGGCAGCCTATGCAGAATCTCGCCGGTTAGGTACCTGGCGTCTCGCAGCTTTAGCACATCGTCTTCCGTAACGGAAGAAGGCATCCACCGGCCGTGCTGGTCGGAGCCGGACATCGTCGAAGGTCCGAAGCGCCTGAATCAGAAGCTTTGGGTGTTGGAATTCGATGCTAGAGTCGGATTTGATTGAGATTGAAAAAAGAGGGCCTTGGTCTTGTTATAAAGAGGTTGAATACCAAGAGCCCTCCCCGTGATCGATTGGGACTCACCTTCGATAGAGGAGGCGGGCCAACGGGCGCGGTTGGGTTACCCATGCCCGTATTGATGAGAATCCAGGAATAAGGGGGCACGATCTACGCTTTGATAAGACGTGCCAAGGAAACCGCCTCGCTAAAATGCGCTGAGGTGGGCCAGTAAAAAAAACGATTCGAATAAAGGCTTGGCCGTGGTGTGATGTCACGCCGCGGAATACGTCAGCAGATCTGTGCAAAAATTATTCTCTCTACGGTGGTATGTGGAACTTGTTTTGTAGAGCCGGACACTATCCTTGTGTTCAAAACCTTCTATGAAGTATTCGGAGGAGGAACCCGCCTTGCAATGCTGAAGACAATATGCGCCGGACTAAATGCGTCATTGAAGCCTGGTTCAAAGCGCTCTTGAGGAGTCTTGGACTAGGGGTGTCCGGATAGCGAACTATCATCTTTGGCGGACTCCTAGACTATGAAGATACAAGATTGAAGACTTCGTCCCGTGTCCGGATAGGACTTTCCTTGGCGTGGAAGGCAAGCTTGGCGATACGGATATGTAGATCTCCTACCATTGTAACCGACTACGTGTAACCCTAACCCTATTCGGTGTCTATATAAACCGAAGGGTTTTAGTCCGTGGGATCTAACAACAATCATACCATAGGCTAGCTTCTAGGGTTTAGCCTCTTCGATCTCGTGGTAGATCTACTCCTGTACTACCCATATCATCAATATTAATCAAGCAGGAGTAGGGTATTACCTCCATCGAGAGGGCCCAAACCTGGGTAAAAACATCGTGTCTCTTGTCTCTTGTTACCATCCGCCTAGACGCACAGTTCTGTACCCCCTACCCGAGATCCGCCGGTTTTGACACCGACACTTACTCTTACTCGAAAACCTTTCACGCCCAACTGCTTTATAAGGGTTTGATGCCACACTATAATATTTGGACCAAGAAAGGATAAATAGGGGTTATGATGGAAGATAGCGAAGAAGAAGAGGCCGATGACAAATATGTGCCGCCTGAATACGGTGATGCTGCAACGGGGGAAGCTGTTGAAGATCAACAGGAACCAGACTATGTGCCCGATGATGGTCTCCGTCGGGTCATTGTTGATGCAAGGAGATAGTGCATGTCATGACCGGATTTTCGGGATATCAATTTCCCAGAAAATTGCCCTTGCGCTCACCAGCCCCAGGATTACTGTTAGCTGATGAGTCACCAACTTGATAAAGAAACTCCAAGCAAAATACATAATATTTGGTACTAGACCATTCTGGCCTATGAGTACAACAATTGGTTGATGGCGGAAGCGGTTTTTGGTTCATCAGTGGCCATGGGACTCCATTTCCCACAGGAACAGCTGACCAGGTTAGCTCCTATCTTCGCGAGGCTGTTGTCACCATTGCGTGGGTTCCGGGGCTGACATCGCAACGCTCCTCTCCAAGCAAGAAATCTGGCCAAGACAATAGCCAGGGACAAGCCAGTGAGTACTTTGAATGTACTCGCAAACATCATGAACACGAGTATAATATAGCAAACGATAATCATGCTTTGAAATATTCTATGATCACAATGTCAGTCATAAAATAAAATCCCTGATGCAGGCAAGCTGGTTATTTATATACAACATGAATATGCACTAACAGAGTGTTAATAAAATGCCCGATCGGGTGTCTGAAGCGACGCCTCGAAAGGATAGTAAATAACGAGCATGCCTCAGTCGGGCGTCTTAGCAACGCCACATAAAGGGCTTATAAGGTAAATAAATAACAGCATGCCATAGTTGGTCGTCTGAGCGACACCAAATAAAGGGCTTATAAAGTAAATCATTAACAAGCAGGCCACAGTCGGGCGTCTCAGGGACACCACAAAAAGGGCTTATAAATAATAGAAATAACAAGCATGCCACAGTCGAGCGTCTCAGCGACACCACATAAAGGGCTTATAAGAAAACACTCACAGTGAATATCCAGGAGGTGGAACCGTCCCAGGGATACTCAATACTTCAAATAATATAAAGGGTTAGTCCATAATAATAATAATCATAATCATCATAAGTCACACGTCATGATCCATGTTCTGGTTTAGCAGTTTCTCCTCCGAAGACCAACACTAAGACCGACACTTGACCCAACACAGACAGTAGTCCTTAACCATGGACACGGCTATTCGAATAGATATAATCTCTGCAGAGGGTGTACTCTTTACCCACGAGTAACGGATTCCTTTAGTCCATTGGGACTAATTCCGCCTACGGTCTTTTAATTGAAAACACACCTGACTTGCACACACCAGCTTAGCTTACCGGTGTCTCGAATCACCCACGACACCTGTCAAGCAAAACTCTAAGTGGGGAGGCTACAACCTCGATTAGCATGGGATCAAATTTATACCGCGCGCTACTAAGGGGTGCCCCCCTCTCGGTCCCAACCGGAAACATCCATGCCCCCGGACCAGGTGGTCTGCCTACCGGATGCATCCGGTATCTTCCACCGTGGCCTCTCTGTACGGTGTGTGCCAAGAAAGGGGTTGACAAGTTACTGAACCGTACCCTACCTGCTGCAGGGACAAGTGGTAGTACGAAACAAGTATGGGGGTTACTGGAACAAGACTCGATCTATGGTCGACTTAGGATGTTTAAGTATTCCGTGCATGATTAGCATAACAAATATATTTCAATCAATAGACTGAATCACCACTCGTCATACCTCATCATGCTATACCGGACACACTCGTCTCGACGAGGAACTAGGGACAAGCTCGTGTCTACCCAAGACAGAGACTTTCCCGGCTTCCTTCCGGTATGCATGAAAAGCATACGAAGGTGATTACTATCACAACGTATCAAATTTCAGTAGCACGGAATCATCAATATGCACTTATGAGTATGTTCATATCGTCACATAAAGTAACGAAAACTCCGAGACAAGGAGTGTTGTAACCGTATTCAAACGACACACAAAAATATTATGCCAGAGTTCAGAATGCTTGCCTTCAAGTTATGGGTAGGTAGGGTGCATTCCAAAATTTTTTGAAAGTTTTCTTCCGTCTCCAAAAAAAATCCTATTTTAAAAATTTGAATTAATACATAGTTTCAAAACAGTACAAAAAAGTTGTCTGAAAGTTTTTCAAATAAATATGAAAATAAACTAGATAAAATTTGAGAGAGGTAGGAAAAAGAATCAACTCATTTGGAGTTATATTTAAAAAGTTATAGCTAGTCAAAGTTTAGTCAACTTTCTGTTTTTAAAATAAAACAGAAAAAAGAAAAAACGTTTTGAAATGAGTACACGTCGAAGACGTACTTTGCTTTTACGCCTCCACTTACGCCAGCATGGACCGGCCCGTGGTCACTGACAGTGGGTCCAAGGGGCCCACTAGTCAGGTTAGACCGGTCGCCCCCGCCTCCTTCCTCCTCTGGCCGAACAGAGGCGGGGCTCCAGCGATCGTTGCCGGCAAACGGTGGCTCCCCGTGGGGTTCTGAGGGCGGGGATGGATCCGCCAGTTTAGGGCGGTCCTCCCGGTGGTCGAGGGGGTGGCGGGGATGGAGGGAGTCGCCGGCGGCGAGCTTTGCGGCGGCCGGTGGCTTCGGGAGGTTTCGGGCTTTGGACTACGGTGGTTCCTCGACGCAGCTGAAGGTTCGGGCAGCTCCGCACGGTCGAGGGAGGAGGATGGTGGTGCTAGATGGACAGGGGGGGCTCTGGTTGCGACTGGAAGGACCGTAGGGCGGCGGCGGCGGCTGGACTGGCCGGAGACGAGGAAGAAGACCTTTCCTGGTCGTTGGCCGGCTATGGGAGTGCTAGGTGGGTGGCTTGATGTCGCCTGAGGGACTGGACGGACTCGGGGGCTCCTTATATAGGCAGTTGAGGTCGGTTCTGACGGCGGGGGTGGATAAGAATGGCGAACAGCCGTTCTGTAGCCAGGGGGTGCGTGGCGATGGCTGGCGGGGTCTATCAGGGTGAGCGGATGAGCTCGCGCTACTCCAGGGGCGAGCTGGCGTGCTGGAGTGAACGCGGCGGCTCGGTTGCACGCACGCTCGCTGCCATGGCCGACCTGACGGCGGCGCTATAGAGCGCCAGGGGGGCTTGGATGGTTCTGGCAAGCGGATGAGGACGGGCGTGGCTCTGCGGGCGAGCAGCGGCCAGGGGCGTAGGGCGAGTGAACGCGGCGGCTCGGTTGCGCGCACGCATGCAAAACGTGCGCTCTGGGCACGCCCAGAGCACACACGCGAGGTGTTCGGCCAAATGCTAGGGCATGTTAGAGAGCTCGAATGCTGCTGGTAGTAAACAAGCCTAGGTTAGTGGTAGACAGAAGTTTAGTAGACATGGTGGTTAGGCAAAGCAAGCAGGTCCAGTTTGCAAACTAAAAGCTATGTCAAATCTTTCCATGCACATAAAGTGTTTGACAAAATGCCAAGGGCACCTAGGGATTTCTTGGGGTGGCCAAACTCTCCAGATCACTTTAGGTGAAAAAGAGTGTGGTAAGGTTAGTTTGGCAAAAACAGAAACGTGCTAGTGGAAGTTTTTGCGAAAACCATTTCTGGACAGAAACTAAAAGGCATAGTTTCATGGACTAAAAATACTCCAATAGGTCCATTCTCCTGGACTTAAGGTTTTTGGAGGGTGGTCTATAAACAGGAACAAGAATCATGGGCAACAGAGCAAAATAAAGTGGATTTGTAGTAGAAAGTGCCAAACTGGACGAGAGAGCAAAAGAGGATGTTTTGCTCAAATTGTTCAAAGGACATTAGCGGGTTTTTGCACAAAGATGAATAATATTCTCCTAATAACATCCCCTAATTTTGGTGGAAGTTTTAAAGAAATATTTAAATAGGTTGGAGTGCAAAAGTGAAATTTGACCAGATTTGAAAACTAGGGGTAAAGCTAAAAATCTTCAAATGACCAAAGGATATTTTTGCATTCATGTGATTTAGGGACATCATATGTCATCCCCAAATTTTGGTGGGATTTCTAAATCAATTTATAAAAGGGTTGCACTGCAAATGGGACCCTAAAACTTATGAAAACCATTTTGGAAAGATAAAGCTCAGGGAAAAATAATTATAAATAATCCCACTCATAAAAGGATTGTTTTATTTGAGAGGGTAAACAAGTCCAATAATAATTGGAAAGTTTACACTTGGGGTGAAAACTCCACAACTTAGAAGAAAAGAGAGGTTCTGAGATAAAAAATAAATCCAGAAAAAAAAAATTTCCTGGCAAAATTTTAATAAACAAAACATGGTTAAATTTTTTGGGTGTTACAACAATTCCCCCCTTAAGAAAAATCTCGTCCTCGAGATTTGCTAAGAGTTGTTTTAGAAAATATCATTCCTGTTAGTTGAAACTAAAATTTTTACTCATAGCATAAACTTTGTGTCGTCGGGGTAGGTAGCTACGCCTGGGTTAAAAATGCAATCGCACACCAACATACTTATGCATGGCTACTATATAAAAAGAAGGGGTGCACAAGCAAATATCATTTAATTGCGGCGATACAGGGTCACACAATTTCCGGGCGTGGTCATACTAAGACTCGGTACTACTCGAGTGACTTAGTCTACCTCGTTAATATCTAAGCGGGCGTGCCTTGTGGACGTCGAGGGTTCTCCACGGTTTTCACCGTCGGGATTAGCTGGAAGGGGTTGAGGGGCTGCAGGGTCGGGGTAGCGATGATGACCATCCCGGGGATTGTTGGCCAAAATCCCGTTGGAGCGTGTTCCGAAAAGGCGATGAAGCACTTCTGGGGACATCAAGGTGTTTTGGTCGATGACTAGGGCAGACCTCAAAGACTCGACCAGTTGTCCGAACAGCACGACTGGGTTGTCGGCGTTGGGCTCATCTTATCCTCTCGCCGGGGCTCGGCCTATCAGTTCTCCATGAGCTGCGATCAGATCAAGAGTGATTTGATCGAACAGATCTTCTAGTGCACTTACATAGCGCACCAGATGAAACAATGCAGGATCCGTCTCGTGATCTCCGTTAGCAACCTAGGGTGGCCTACCATACCCGTCACGGCTGGGGTAGTAGTAGAACGAGCGGTAGTTAACTCTGGGCGACAAGTGCCGCAGTTGAACTACAGCCTCTCGAGCAGCTAGTTGGATGGCTTGTGGTTCAAAGGAAGTTGTCCTTCCGTGTCGGTGTACAAAAAGAGGGGTACACTTTTTGTACCCCTATAACTATACACGGGCAGTCTGAGCCGCGGGCACCACCGCACTAAGCAAGGCAAGGGAGGTGAGCCAAGATAAGGCCGAAGCTCGAAAGTAGCAGAATGACGCCAAGACCAAGACCACAAAGAGCAAAGGGGACGAAGCAGACTCCTCCGGCAAGATCCTTGCCGGCAGGCGGTTTTAGCAAACCCGGCAAGACTCTTGCCGAGGCGGCTCGCCCCACACCTACGGAGCGAATCACCCTTGAGTCCACTGCCCCCATGTGGCAAGGATTCGGGAGACATCCCCGTGGTGGCATGCAGATCTTTGTGAAGACATTCAAGATCATATACACACTATAGAAGATGACGACCCTTGGCGGGATCCCAGCCAAGGAGGACCACAAGGCCCCGGCAAGAGCCTTGCCGGGATGACAACAGCGCGACGGCAAGACCCTTGCCGGGCTACAATGAGGCCCTTGCCAAGAACACCCGTAGGGCCACCATCAGGCCCACGCCAATCAAACCTCCACCACCATTCGCATGCAGCTGCCGACCCAACCAGTTGGGCAGGCACCTGCGTTGCGACAAGCGGATCTTCGTGGAGACCCACCGCTGCGCCACCTCAGTTGCCTGCCTGCCTAGATGGCACCACGGGCACCGCTGGCCAGGGCGCGTGTCGACACGGAAGGGAGCGGCGACAGACGAGACAGGGCTCTCCCCCGTCCCCGATAAAGCAAGGACACCTAAGCAATACGCATTAAAGGCTCCTTGTCATGTAATGCGAGGGATAAACTTGCATCACTGTACCCTTTCCACGTCCTGTGTGCCACTGTGGCAACCACTTTCCCTATAAAAGGTGGCCCAAGGCGACCAGGAGGAGGATTCGGCTTTTTGGAGCTCCTCACGCCCCATTGCTAGTTCAAGAACACAGATAAACAAGCCACCAAAGCAGGAGTAGGGTTTTACGCATTGTCACGGCCCGAACCTGGATAAAGAGACCGTGTGCTATCTGTTTGATCCGCTCTTCTCACGACCCCGTGCCCCGCGACCGTAGTAGGGAACCCCGTTAAACATTTTCAAAATCCTAAAAAACCTAACAGAAAAAAAGTTACGGGGCTTTCAAGATCTATCGGCAAAAATATTCAAAAAATTTCAAAATTACTAGTGGCGCACCGTTGGATGTGGTGCGCCACTAGTAACAGAAAAAAATGGTTTTGATTTTTTTTTGAATTTTTTTCAAAAATGATACGTAATATGACCGGGAAGTTTGAAATATTTTTCAAAATTTCATCATAGTCATGAACATGAACAAAGTCCTAGACATCAACAAGGTATAACAGGAGTTGATATGCTAGATATATCAACAAGTGCCTCGTGAAGTGAAATTTTATTCTTTGGGGTTGGATAGAACTCTGAAGTTAAGCGTGCGATTTGGGCTGGAGTAGTGTGAGGATGGGTGACCTTTCGGGAAGTTTGACCACGGAGTGCGATTTGACCTGAGATTAAGCATATTGACCCGAGATTAAGCCATAGTGAACTCAGATTAAGAAAAATTTGAAAAAAAACAAAAAAAAAATTCTGAAAAAAATTTAAAAAAAAATTGAAAAAAAATTCTGAAAAAAATTTGAAAAAAAAAATACTAATGGCGCATCACCGGGTAGTGCGCCATTAGTATGCCGCGGTTACTAATGGCGCATCCAGAGGTGGTACGCCATTAGTATGCCAAGGCACTGGTATACATGGCCTGGGAGGCATACTAATGGCGCACTGGCCTATACTAATGGCGCACCATTCGCCATTAGTATACCAGATACTAATGGCGCAGGTGGTGCGCCATTAGTAAAAATTACTAATGGCGTGCTATTAATGGCGCACCACAGATGCGCCATTAATAGCCATACTAGGTGCGCCATTAGTAGGGGTTTTTCTAGTAGTGACTCCTGGAACATTGAGCATCTTCGCAAGTTTTACCCGTGAGGCGCGGCTTGCCGGGCCCCCCGGCAAGCCACCTTTTGTACAAGCATTGCCGATGATGCATGTAACCCTTTGTACAAAGCCAGGCGCAGACCCTAAGCATAAATAAATGAAGCGCTGGCGCCCTAAGTTATAGCATGCATGCTAGGTCGAGTCTCGTCCTTGGTTAGGGTTGATAGTGCTTAGCGGTGACAAACCCCTAGCTTAGAGGTCGAGTGTGAGTCTCCTTGCCGTTCTTTTGTCTTCTTTGGTTCGCAGGACTCACAGATATCCTTGCCGGATCACTTGAGGGTGAAAAAGAAAAGAGGGACAGTCCGACATCTAGACCCTGGCAAGCCAGTATTGCCGGGGGCTGCAAGTGCAAAGATTCACCCACGACAAACCAGAGTTGCCGGGGGCTACAGCTTCAGATAAGTTCTTCATCCCTTATCATGCATTCCCTTATGGACGGAGGTATGTGAAACCTCGTTTTTTCCCAAAGCTACCATGCTCCTCTAAAAATCTAGGCCCTAGGGCTCGTTCCTGGGGCCAGGTTTGGTTGTAGTCGCGGAAGCAAAAGGATGAAATGAGGAGCCTGAACCCACCTCATCCCTGCCTCCGCCAAAGCGTGAGAAAGGTCGAGCAAAGTGGGAAGACGGCAGGGCCTGTTGCCGGGCAAGGAAATGTTTATCTTAGGGATATCAAGGATTTACTCCTTATCGTGGGTTCTACCCGCAAACAAATGATTCGGCAAGCATCCCTTTTTCACTAAAAATATTCCATTCAGGTACAGCCCATGGGGAATGAAAAACATGAATGATGGGATTACAAGTTTTAAATTCAGCTAAGGCCCAAAGGCTTACAAGCTAAAAAGAGATAAGGTGCCCGTAACCCCTTTCTTGTCCCTCTCCTCAGGAGGCAGGTCAAGGAGGCGAAAAGGGGAGAAGGGGCGCCTAGGCGAGCTACGAGTGGCAGGAGACACCAAGCGAACATCTCGGTGGCCGTCCGAAGGCTGGATGATGATGGCGGCGCCAGAAGCAGAGCTCGAAGATGAGGCGGCAGGACGTCAACACGCATCGAAGGCATCGGTGCCCGCGTACTCTGATTTGACGGCCTTGCCGCCCGCCCTCTTCCTCTTCCGCAGCCTCCCAACGCCAGTCGCCCAAGGAGACGACCCCGACAAGTTCAGGAAGCCGGCGACACGGATGATGGGGTCGCCGGTGCCGCATGGAACGGCGCCCGACACCTAGTCGGACACGGATGATGGGGTCGTCGCTGCCGCTGTCCTCCTCGCCACTCCCGCCCGAGGAGGATTATTCGCTATCAGAAGAGCTCTCCACGCAGCACCTTGCCCGGGTCCCGAAGAGCCCGAAGACCTTGACGGAGAGGAGGCCGCCCTCCATCAGCTTGAAATGGAGAGTGAGCCCCTCCGTCAAGCGGTGGATATTAGCGAATGTCTTCCATCCCCGACGAAGATACATCACGTGAGGGGCTGGGAAGTCGACGCGAACTCGCGTACTGCTGATCCAACAGCCCCTCATGTGCAGCCGCAATGACTCCGGTGGATCCAGCTCCATCTCCCGCGCTCATGGAGTCGGGAGACGAAGGCGACGGCGAGGCGGCCGGCGCAGCCTGACGAAGAACTCGCAAGGATCATCACCAACATGGCCCTCCATGGGGGGAGGAACTACTGGGGGAGGCGAGACCGGCGCGCCGCCCCGTCCTCCTCTTCCCCGAGCGCCTCGGCCTCGCCCACTGCCTCGCCCCCTCCCCCTTCCCCTCGCGGCTGGCTCTGCCACCGCAGGTGCAGGAGAAGGAAGGACGCGTTGTCGAGCGGCGACCCTCGCCACCACCGTTGAAGGGCCAGGATTCCCTCTCTCCATGGCGGATGGAGGGGGGGAGCAGAAGCTAAAGGAAGGAAGATAGGAAACGGTGGCTCTGAGATTGGAAAAGGTACGAGAGAAGAGGAGAAAGTGAGAAGTGCGCCCACGATTATTCCTTCTTATGGGGGAAAACGCGGGCCGCCTCCTTTCAAGTTAACTGCGACGTGACGCATGCGCGCAGAGCTCAACCCCATGCATGCCGCCCACGTCACGCACGCCTCCCCACGCCGAGCCACGCGCGGGAGGCATGGGAAGCGCAGGGCGCGAAGAGACTTACCGCGGTAAAAACCACCCCGCCTGCCACAAGACTGTTTTTGGGCCTAGCCCAGCGACGCTGACACGCTTACGTGTGGCCCATGCCCGGGCTCTGTCGGTGTACAAAAGAGGGGTACACTTTTGTACCCCTATAACTGCACGGGCAGTCGAGCCGCGGCACCACCAAGACCGAGAAAGGCAAGGGAGGTGAGCCAAGGTAAGGCCGAAGCTCAAAAGGAGCAGAATGACGCCAAGACCAAGACCACAAAGAGCAAAGGGGACGAAGCGAACTCCCCCGGCAAGATCCTTGCCGGGAGGCGGTTTTATCAAACCAGGCAAGACCCTTGCTGGGGCGGCTCGCCCCACACCTACGGAGCGAATCACCCTTGAGTCCACTGCCCCCATGGGTCAAGGATTCGGGAGACATCCCCGTGGTGGCATGCAGATCTTTGTGAAGACATTCAAGATCAGATACACACTATAGAAGATGATGACCCTTGGCGGGATCCCAGCCAAGGAGGACCACAAGGCCCCCGGCAAGAGCCTTGCCGGGGATGTCAGCAGGCGACGGACGAGACATGGCTCTCCCCCGTCCCCGATAAAGCAAGGGAACCTAAGCAAGACGCATTAAAGGCGCCTCGTCATGTAATGCGAGGGATAAACTCGCATCCCTGTACCCTTTCCACCTCCTGTGTGCATTTGTGGCAACCCCTTTCCGTATAAAAGGAGGCCCAAGGCGACCAGGAGGAGGATTCGGCTTTTTGGAGCTCCTCACGCCCCATTGCTAGTTCAAGAACACAGATAAACAAGCCACCAAACAGGAGTAGGGTTTTACGCATCCTCGCGGCCCGAACCTGGATAAAGAGACCGCGTGCTATCTGTTTGATCCACTCTTCTCACGACCCCACGCCCCGTGACCGTAGTAGGGATTCTTGTGATCCCATACTTGTCGCTCCCACCGACATTCCGGTGAACCGGTAGGGGCGTTCTGGCGATAGACCCCTACCATAGATGTGTACCGTGGCCCAGAATTGACGGCTCTCACCGCTCATGGGTCCTTGGTACACAACATATTCTGGGGGCTCTTCTAATGCAAAGGCACGGCAGGTGAGGTTTGCTAGCACCGTCACAAAACATCCAAGGTTGTTCGCCGTGGTTTCATTGTGCACGACGGGGCCAGACATTATAGCTCGGTTTGGCGAAAAAGGGTGTGCTGTGCTGTGTTTAGGTTAGCGTGCCCTTTTTATAGAAAAAGGAGACGGAGTCTTCCTTCGCACGCTTGCGAATGAGACAATATAGGCGTCGGTCACTGGCGCGTGATCGACATGCTAGGCTGATAGGTTGGGCACCGACTGCCAAAAGGTGTCGGGGTCACTGTGTGGCTATCATACGCGAGAAGCTTGGCCGGGGTTAGGTTATGGTTTGGTGGGTTGGTTAACCTTGGTTTTTCGACCTGGCTAAGATAGGATTAGCCAATGGTCAGCCTGGCTCTGATACAAAGTTTGTCAGGACCGGATTTTCGGGATATCAATTTCCCAGAAAAAGGCCCTTGCGCTCACCAGCCCCAGGATTACTGTTAGCTGATGAGTCACCAACTTGATACAGAAACTCCAAGCAAAATACATAATATGTAGTACAAGACCATTCTGGCCAATGAGTACAACAATTGGTTGATGGCGGAAGCGGTTTGTGGTTCATCAGTGGCCATGTGACACCATTTCCCACAGGAACAGCTGACCATGTTAACTCCTATCGTCACGAGGCTGTTGTCACCATTGCGTGGGTTCTGGGGCTGACATCGCAACGCTCCTCTCCAAGCAAGAAATCTGGCCAAGATAATAGCCAGGGACAAGCCAGTGAGTACTTTGAATGTACTCGCAAACATCATGAACACAAGTATAATATAGCAAACGATAATCATGTTGTGAAATATTCTATGATCACAACGTTAGTCATAAAATAAAATCCCTGATGCAGGCAAGCAAGTTATTTATATACAACATGAATATGCACTAACAGAGTGGTAATAAAATGCCCGATCGGGTGTTCGTCGCCAACATGTGAACACATCAGGAGTTTCGGCAGTTGGTTCCAAACACGTCTCAGGGATGACAACACTGTTTCTGATGACCTATACTCGTTGGCGACGGAACCATATTTGACTGTAATGACTTACAAAGGGTACAAGATAAATGGGAATATATTTTACACGATCGCCCAAGATCAAAAGAGCACTAACCAAAACAGTGGTGTCCGCTTTGATGCAGCAACCAAGAGGGGAAAGGACACATATTATGATTACATAGTGGTCATATGGGAACTTGACTATGGACATGATATTAAGGTCCCTTTGTTTAAGTGCAAATGGGTCAATCTATCGGGAGGCGGGGTACAGGTAGACCCATAGTACGGAATGGCAACAGTGTATCTGAAAAACCTGTGGTACACAGACGAACCATTCGTCCTAGCCAATGATGTGGCACATGTTTTCGATGTGAAGGACATGTCTACCAAAACGAGAAAAATAAAAGATAAGGAAGTGGATACATCATACGATGAGCCAAAGTCAAGGCTTGGAGGGCAAGACAGACATGTCTGAAAATTATGAAAAGTTTCGTGAAATTCCTCCCTTCAAAGTCAAGGCTGACCCAAGCACCATGTGAAACGATGAAATTATCCATGGTTACGGCGCAATAAGCAAAGGACACAAGTGAAAAAATTTAAGACTTCCTACCCACATCTATTTTGATGAACAAATGAAATCCCTTTGTAACAGATGAGTTTTCATCCGAAACCCTGATACTTCCATAGAGATTGTCCGTTTTGTACATGAAGTGCATCCACTTTTTGTTGTAACCCTCTCAATTTTTTAGCACATGCTATGTGGGTGAAATGATGATACCATGCCAACTTTAAACCTTTTCAGAATTCATTTGTAGTGCTTTTCAATTTAAGGGTCATTTAGCTGAAAGAATGAACTAATAGAAAAAAGAATGAACTAATAGCAAAAAGAATTAAATAAAAATAATCAATTAAAATATTCTTCTATGATCAACTAAAACAATACTATAATATCATTCAATAGAAAAAATATCAACTAAAAAGCTTTTATAAAACTCCAATAACACAAGGAATCAACTCAAAAAACTTTTATAAACCTCTAGTATTATTGAAATTAAAATTATATAAAATTTATGCAACCAAAATTATCAAAGTATTTTCCGTTGAAAACATTTTCATTAAAACAAAAAGAATTTTGATAAAGAAATTTTTTTGTTAGAAACTTTAATTGCAAAAACAATTATCATAAAGATTTTTTTGTTAGAAACTAAAATAAGAAAATATGTTTTTGAATATAATTATAAAACACAGTAATATTAAATAGAAGGAAAAAGAAACACTCAAAAATCTATCTTTATATAGTAAAGTTATTCAAAAACTAGTGATCTACACAAATTTTAAAAAATTCAAATTTAAACTATTCAAATTGCAAAACAAATGGCACTAACAGAAATTTTATAATTTTTATTACCTTATAGAAAAAAGAATTAACAAAATAAAGAAAAAAACAACAGAAAATAAATAATGCATAAAACAAAACAAAATACTGGAAAAAATAAAAAAATGCCACCTACTAGGCCACCACGGCCTGAATATGACTAGAAACCCAGCTAGTTGGGCCAGGATTCAGGCACGCAGAAGGCCGAGTAGGCCCACATGCATAGCAGTGTTGGTTTACGCCCATAGGCCTGCAGTTCAGAGGAGTTCGGGAGGGAGGAGATGGCGGAGCTTATAAACAGGTGCGGGGCGCTCTCAACTAACGAGGTGGGACTAAACTCCCACCACCACACCGCTGTGCAAGGCCATTAGTGCCAGTTGGTGGCACCAACCGGGACTAAAGGGGGGCATTGCTCCCAGTTGGTGCCACGAACCGGTACCAATGCCAACCTTTAGTCCCGGTTTGTGCCACCAACCGGGACCAAAGGTCTCTGCTTCCCGCCCTTTGGGCTGCTGAAAAGAGGCCTTTGGTCCTGGCTGGTGTCACCAACCGGGACTAAAAGGGCGCATTGTTCTCGGTTGGTGCCACGAACCTGGACCAATGTATTTGCTATATAAGAAAACGCTTAGCATTTTTCAAATTCATCTCTGCAGTTACCCGCCCCGTCGCCACCCCAAGGCTGCCCGAGCTCGCCCCATCGACGCTGTTGCCGTCCCCCGCTGCACCGCTGTCGCCATCACCATCGCCCGCACCCGCCGTCACCGTAGCCGTCGCCCGCGCCCGTCGTTGCTGCCGTCTCCGTGCCGCACCTGCCCCGACTCCATCCATGCGCCCGTCGTCACCGCAATCTGCCCGCGCCGCCGTCCATGTGCCGCCCCTGCCCCGACGCTGTCGCCCTGCCTCATCGTCACCGTCCTTGCTGTGAGCGCCGCCGGCCATTTTTTTTGTTGTATATGTATTGATGTATATTGATGTATGATTTTTTTTGTTCATATGATGTATGTTTTTTTCATACATATATAGATGATGTATGTTTTTTTAGTTTTCATAGAATATTTCTTATTTTAGTTGTATAGTGCATTTTAGGTTAGTATAGAGTTTAGGCTAGTGGAGAGGAAAAAGAAAAAGAAGGAGAGGAAAAACTAAAATAAGAAGAAGAAGAAGGGAATAAGAGGAGTGGAAGAAGAGGAGAAAAAAATATGAAGAGGAAGAAGAAGAAAAAAAATAGGAGAAGAAGAGGATATAGAGGAGAAGAAGAAAAAATAGAAAATTCTTCTCCTCTTTTTTTTCTTATTTTTTTCTTCTATTTTTTCTACTTCCTCTTCTCCTCTATTTTTTCATCGAGGCTCGAGGATCGCCGAGTGTCGAGGGTCTTCGTTTAAGAAGAATGCCCCCATTATGGATGTGCACAGGTTGATCCATTTTTCTGATCTCATCCATGGCTACATCATTTCCTGGAAGTAACAGAACGGAGTTCCAGATAGAATGATTTGCTTTTTTGTACAGATTTCACCAAAGGCCTTCAAAATAGTGATATTCGGAAGGCTCTTGCACAACTTCATACCAAAAAGTGAATTATCCTATCCGGGACTCCGTTCCAGAACAATTTTGGAGAGCTTCGTACCGTTATGCGCTTGTTACTTTCGGAAAATGATGAAGCAATTGTTTTCTTGAGATCGGGAAAAATATGGACCATTTTCTACACATCCAGAATGGTTCCATCTTGTTAAATCTCTTGAAGGTCAAGAGAATCCGAGTGGTTGAGGATCGGAACTAGCTAGGGTAGTGGGTCAAGGGTCACCGAGGGGATGAGGGTGGAGGGTCGTCGAGGGGCCGAGATTCGAGGATCGCTGAGGGGTCTATGTTTGCCACTATTAATATATCCATCTCTCATGTTTGTATATTAGTTGCCATGTTGTAATATTTGCGGAAACTATGGGTCAACAAAGAGACTTCGAACAAGAAGAGATATTGGGGGACATAATCCACGACGGAGGTGATGTCTTGTCGTTTCTCATCTGGAAGGAGAGGAAGCAGGCTACCGTGATTAAACAATGAATAAGGAAAGTCATGATCTTGATGGTGGCTCCGGTGACCGTGATGATGACTCTGGTGACCGAACGGAGTTGGGATTAGCTGTTGCAAAGTCCGGCGAGGTATATATATGATACGTCTTCAATGTATCTATAATTTTTGATTGTTCCATGCTATTATATTATCCATCTAGTTTGTTTTATATGCATTTATATGCTATTTTATATGATTTTTGGGACTAACCTATTAACCTAGAGCCCAGTGCCAGTTTCTGTTTTTTTCCTTGTTTTTGAGTTCTACAGAAAATGATTACCAAATGGAGTCCAATTGATGTGCCAATTTTTGATGATTTTTGATGGACCAAAAGAAGCCCTAGAGTAAAAGAGTTGGGCCAGAAGAGTCCCGGGCTCCCCATGAGGGTGGGGGGCGCGCCCACCCCCCTGGGTGTGCCCCCCTATCTCGTGGACGGCTCGGAGACCCCCCTGACGTGAGACCTAAGCCAAAAATTCCTATAAATATAGAAACATCCAGAAAATAACCTAGATCGGGAGTTCCGCCACCGCAAGCCTCTATAGCCAACAAAAACCTATTGGGACCCTGTTCCGGTACCCTGACAGAGGGCGGATCCCTCACCGGTGGCCATCCTCATCATCCCGGTGCTCTTCATGATGATGAGGGAGTAGTTCACCCTCGGGGCTGACGGTATGTACCAGTAGCTATGTGTTTGATCTCTCTGTCTCGTGTTCTTGATTTGGCACGATCTTGATGTACCGCGAGCTTTGCTATTATAGTTGGATCATATGATGTGTCTCCCCCTCTATTCTCTTGTAATGGATTGAGTTTTCCCTTTGAAGTTATCATATCGGATTGAGTCTTTAAAGATTTGAGAACACTTGATGTATGTCTTGCATGTGCTTATCTGTGGTGACATTGGGATATTCACATGATCTACTTGTTTATTTTTTGGTGATCAACTTGCGGGTTCAGTGACCTTGTGAACTTATGCGTACTTTGTGTTGGTTGAATAGATGAATCTGAGATTGTGTGATGCATATCGTAGAATCATACCCACAGATACTTGAGCTGACATTGGAGTATCTAGGTGACATTAGGGTTTTGGTTGATTTGTGTCTTAAGGTGTTATTCTAGTACGAACTCTATGATAGATTGAACAAAAAGAATAACTTCATGCAATTTTACTACGGACTCTTGAATAGATCGAACAGAAAGGATAACTTTGAGGTGGTTTCGTACCCTACAATAATTTCTTCGCTTGTTCTCAAATATTAGTGACTTCGGAGTGACTCTTTGTTGCATGTTGAGGGATAGTTATATGATCCAATTATGTTATTATTGTTGAGAGAACTTGCACTACTGAAAGTATGAACCGTGGGCCTTGTTTCCTAGCATTGCAATACCGTTTACGCTCACTTTTATCATTAGTTACCTTGCTGTTTTTATTTTTTCATATTACAAAAACCTATATCTACCATCCAGATTGCACTTGTATCACCATCTCTTCGCTGAACTACTACACCTATTCAATTTACCATTGTATTGGGTGTGTTGGGGACACAAGAGACTCTTTGTTATTTGGTTGCAGGGTTGTTTGAGAGAGAACATCTTCATCCTACACTTCCCACGGATTGATGAACCTTATGTAATCCACTTGAGGGAAATTTTCTACTCTCCTACAAACCTCTGCACTTGGAGGCCCAACAACGTCTACAAGGAGATGGTTGCGTAGTAGGCATCAAGCTCTTTTTTGGCGCCGTTGCCGGGGAGGTGAGTGCTTGAAGGTATATCTTTAGATCTTGGAATCAAATCTTTTAGTTTCTTGTTTTATCACTAGTTTAGTTTATAAAAGAAAACTATAAAAAATGGAATTAAGGGTGCCTCATATGCTTCATCTTTTTAATGTATTTTAGTGAAAATGATGAGGAAAATTGTGCTCAAGTAGTAGAAGAAGAATTTCATAGAATGCTTGGAATAAAATATGTGAATGAGGAGCATGATTGCAATGTTGTTAGTGTGAATTCTTTGAATACCCATGATGCTTATGAGATGAAAAGGCCCAAGCTTGGGGATGATATGTTTGATGAGAATGAAATGTTTGAGAATATATTTACTGCAATTAATGTTTGTCCGAAGCTTTGTGATGCTATGTTTAATGAAGATGATATTTTTAGCCTCCCAAGTTTTGATGAGCAAATTTATTATGATGATAGCATGCCTCCTATTTATGATGATTATTATGATGAAACTTATGATATAAAAAGTAGTAATGATTATATTTATAAAACTTGTCATGATTATGACTACTCATTTTCTGAACATTACTCTTGTAATGTGGAAACAATTTATTGTATTCGAGTCTCTTATGATACTCCCACTATTTCGAATGAGAAGAATTTTGCTTATGTGGAGAGTAATAAAATTTCTATGCTTGTAGATCATTAAAAGAATGCTCCAGGTGATGGTTATATTGTTGAGTTCATTCATGATGCTACTGATATTATGAGGGCGGAATATATGCTTGTAGGAATTGCAATAATATCAAGTTTCTTCTCTATGTGCTTAAAGTTTTGAAGTTATGCTTGTTTTGCTTTCCTATGCTAGTTGATTATTGTTCCCATAAGTTGTTTGCTCACAAAATCCCTATGCATAGGAAGTGGGTTAGACTTAAATATTCTAGTCATATTCTTCATGATGATCTCTTTATTTTTCAATTCTTATCTTTTATGTGAGCATCATTGAAATTATCATGCCTGGCTAGGGGCGTTAAACGTTAGCGCTTGTTGGCAGGCAACCCAATTTTATTTTTGTTATTTGATTTTTGTTCCTGTTTATTAATAATTAATTCATCTAGCCTCTGTTTAGATGTGGTTTTATGTTTTAATTAGTGTTTGTGCCAAGTAGAACCTTTGGGAAGACTTGGGTGAAGTCTTTATGATCTTGCTGTAAAAAATAGAAACTTTTGCGCTCACGAGATTAGCTGCCATTTTTTACTGGAGAGTGATTTTAGGTTTATTGTTTTTGCATAAGATTAATAAACAAATTCCACATGTCCAACAGTTTATTTCAGAATTTTTGGAGTTACATAAGTATTTGAATGAAAAAGATTACTACAGACTGTTCTGTTTTTGACAGATTCTGTTTTCATTGTGTTGTTTCCTTATTTTGATGAATCTATGAGTAGTATCGGAGGGTATGAACCATAGAGAAGTTGGAATACAGTAGATATTACACAAATATGAATTTAGAATGAGTTCACAACAGTACCCAACATAACGGGTACCCATAGAGAAGTTGGAATACAATGGTGATTTATTTTTCCTATACTAACGGAGCTTACGAGTTTTATGTTGTGTTTTCTGTTGTGAAGTTTTCAAGTTTTGGGTAAATATTTGATGGACTATGGAATAAGGAGTGGCAAGAGCCACTTGGGGATGCCCAAGGCACCCCAAGGTCATATTCAAGGACAACCAAGAGCCTAATCTTGGGTATGCCCCGGATGGCATCCTCTCTTTCGTCTTCGTTCATCGGTAACGTTACTTGGAGCTATATTTTTAGTCACCACATGATATGTGTTTTGCTTGGAGCGTCATTTTGTTTTATTTTGTTTTGTTTGCTGTTTGAATAATATCCCAAGATCTGAAATTATTAAATGTTAGAGAGTATTCACATAGTTAAATAATTATTCGACTACTCATTGATCTTCACTTATATCTTTCGGAGTAGTTCACTACTGGAATTAGCTTATTTGCCGTCTGCCAGTTCTTTGCCGTCTGCTAGCTGATGGCAAAGAAGGTCTTTGTCATCCGCTTACAGAAAACGGATGGCAAAGAACTGGCTTATGGCAAGGAAGGTCTTTGCCATCTACCAGTTCTTTGTCGTCGGCTAGCTGACGGCAAAGAATCTTTGTTGTCAGCTGGCTGACGGCAAAGAGAGAGGTGGCCCCCACTAACGAGCTGATTAAAAAAACCTTAACGACCCCCTCTTTGCCGTTGGGGGCGGACGGCAAAATTAGAAAAAAGCGGACGGCAAATGCGGGGCGTACGGCAAAGACCTAACCTAACTAACCTAACTAAAGGCCGAGCCCCCCACCCCTTCTTCTCTGTTTATCTCCCTCTCTCCTACCCGACGACACCAGATCCACCCACCGCCGCCCCGCCGCCCCCGCCACTAGCCGCGGCCCCCACCACCCGTCGCCGCCCCGCCACCACCGCCGCCACCACCCCCGCCACCACCCCCGCCACCCATCGCAGCTTGCCCGTCGACCCCCGCCCCCCACCCGTCGACGCCTCGCCCCACCATCCCGCCGCCGGCGCCCAGTCAGGCGCCCCCATGATGTCGCCACAGACCGTCCCACTGCCACGGCCCGCCCCACTCTCCCACCACCCCGGCGCCACTGTCACCCCTCTGGCGCTACTGCTGCCCCATCACCCCCACCTCCTGCCGGCTCGGCACCCGCTCAACTTCCCCCCTGAGATGCACCGCCCCGGAGCCCTGCCATCCCCGTCGCCACCGCCACCCTACCGCCGCGAAACCACGGCCCCCATCGGCTCCGGTGAGTTATTTTTTTCTGTTTTTTTTGCTGTTTAATTGTTAGTGTTAGATTTAGTGCTAGATATGTGTTAGTGTTAGTGTTAGATTTAGTGCTAGATATGTGTTAGTGTTAGATTTAGTGCATGGGTTTTAGATAATTAGTTATATTATTAAAATAAGTAGGAAAAAGATGTAAAAGAAGAAGAAGAAGAAAATAAGTAGAAGTAGAAAAGAAGAATATGTAGAAGGGGTAGAAGAAGAGAAGGAAAGAAGAAGAAGAAGAAGAAGAAAGGAAAGAAGAAGAAGAGAAGGAAACAAGAAGAAGAAGAGAAGGATAGAAGGAAACACCCCGACCCCGACACCACACCCCGACTCCCCGACCCCCTGACCCCGACACCCCAACCCCGACACCACACTCTGAAACCCCGACCCCGACATGAAACCCCGACACCCCGACCCCCCCGACCCCCTGACCCCGACACCTCGACCCCGACACCACACCTCGACACCCCGACCCCGATACGACACCCCGACACCCCGACACCCGAACCCCCTAACCCCGACACCCCGACCCCGACATGACACCCCGACCTCGAAACAACACCCCGACCCCGACACGGCACCCCGACACCGACACGACACCCCGACCCCCGACACCTCCCGAAAAGGTGCCTTTGGCCTTCCAGAGGGCGACGAGGTTATATATTTGTGAATTATGAGTTAGGTCATATATTTTTCGATTCTGTTATAAAAAACATCATATATAATTGTGTTGATCGGGTAGATTTAAATGTGCAGTTGTTTCATCGTTGCGAGGTTTGGTGTTCGACGACCTCCCCGTGCGTTTGACAAGCTCTGCCCCTTCGTTCGTGGGTGAGCACAAATGACATGTCCTCCTCCTCCCTTAATTATTTGCTCTGTTCCGGTGTTCGTGCCAATAAACTTGATAGCTAGCTATTTATGTGTCTTGAATCATCAGTATGCGTAACCAATATGTGTCTCCCGTTCGAAAGCATTATAGTTATAAATATGCATGCATTTGCATATTTATGACCGTGATTCTTTCGAATTGTCAAACGCTATCCATGGACAGCCCGAGTATGTGTAGATTGGGTTCATTTTCCCATATGCTTTGCTCCGGATCCGACGGATAAATTTCGTTAGTGCCTCCCCTGTTGTTCTTCGGGTACACATCCTCTCTGTTTATTGCATAGACGTCTATCAGGAGAACAGCGGGGAGGTGCTGCCGAAATTTTGCGTCGGATCCGAAGCATAGCATGGGAAAATGAACCCAATCTACACGTACTCGGGTGGGATTAGGACCTATCATTACCCATTAGAGTGTAGGTTACATGGACGTAATAAAATTGACAAAATAGATCAATTGATGAATATATATACATGGTGAATTATATATATATATATTTGTTGTGTGTCCAGTAACTCTAAAAGTTAAGATGAGTGATCGTGCGTGGATGTACACTGGTCACACTGGTCAGAACAAATGGAGCACTGAATGGTTCACAAAAACCAAGGGGTTTGTGCAAGCCGCATTTGCAAATGGCCAGAGGAAAACCTGGTGCCCCTGTTTCCGGTGCGACAATTGGGAAAAGAGGACAGAGGCTGAAATGGGAAAACACATGCAGAAGAGTGGTTTTACGCCCGATTATACGGTGTGGAAATATCATGGTGAGTCTGCCCAACGTGACCGAGCTGAGGTGGATCGTCATCACACCGATGAGCATGGTACCGGGATGGAAAACATGGTGCAAGACTTGGATGATGCTCGGGATTCGGACGAGCAGATGGAGGAATCTGCAAAGGCCTTCAATGAAATGTTGGAGTCTTCAAAACGTCCGCTCCACAAGCACACTGAGCTTTGTCAGTTGGATGCCATCTCACAAGTAATGGCTCAAGGCTCGATTCAACTTGGGCGATGAATGCTACAACGCAATGATGAGCGATTTGGACGCTTTCACCCAAAGGCCATGTAATGCCTGCAAACCTGTACCAGTCAGACAAAATCCTCCGTGCACTGAAGATGCCCTATGAGAAGATACATGCCTGTGAGAAATGATGTGCCCTACTTAGGCTTGAGAAAATGCAAAACTTTTTTGTATATATTGTTTCTCCTAATTCCTTATAGTTTTAAGTCAAATTGGAAAATGTCTAAAAACATATTTTTGACATAATTCCTACATACTGTATCGGAATGGGGCAAATAATATACCGCTGAGAAGCTACGGAAAATGCGAAACTTTTTCATGTTTATGGTCTTCTCTGATTCCTAGTCATTTTCATGTAATTGCGAAAATGGCGAGATCATTCGTTCTGCCTTTATCACGAAATTGATTCTTTGAAAATGCACCGCGTGAAGAACCTGAACTTCTCGGCACGTGTACTTGAACTTCACTCTATTTTTCATGTGCTTTTTTTTGCTCGTATATCTCTATCCACTGCACCTAGCTCTCCATCCACTCACCGGAATTGAGCAAGTGATATACCGATGGAAAGCTGCGGTAAACACCCAACTTTCCCGTGTTGATTATTTTTTCATACTCGCAATGATTTTAAAAGATTTTCATCTGAAATTCATTCAGCGTAGTAGTTGAACTTCATGTTGTTTTCACGTTGAACTTCTGTGACGTATTTTAGTTTGTGCGCGCGCCTGAATTTCCCTCTGTACGAACCCGACCTTCGGGCTATCTTTGCAACTATGACTTCCCCCACGAATTATTCTGGTTAGTAGTGTTCTATATGATGTTAGTGTAATCTAGAAATGTTTTTTAGCAACTAAATACTGGTTTAAATAGAAATCTCGCTCACTGGCGGATTTTGCTCTCGGGTAGTGATGAAATTGCGTTTTTTGCAATTTTACTGCCTGATTTGTTCGACCTGAACTTCCCCTAGTGATTGGTTGAACTTCCGTCAACATTGCCCAAATGGGGCTTGCGATGTACCGTTGGAAAGCTATGGACACCAGTATCATGACCCAACTTAAAATTTTGACAAAATGTAAGTTATTTAAGAGCAGTTTTGAAAATCGTTTTTTCTTCATACAAAAAACATGAATCGTATTTTCGATCGCATTACTAAACCGTTTATCAGAATGAGGCAAATAATAAGGCGTTGGAAAGCTGCTGTAAAACCGCTCCTTCAACATGCTGAAAGTTTTTTTCTAATTGCCTAAGGTTAAATAGTAATGTGGAAACTCGTAAAATTTCACAAACCAAATAACCGAGTTCGTTTTTTCGATGCCATTTCTAAACGCCTAATCCAATTGGGACAAACGAAATGGTGTTGGAAAGCTTATGAAAATGTGCCTTTTTCTCATGTTGAAAGTTTTATCTAATTTTGAATGGTTTAAGAGTAATTTAGAAAACGGTACAAGTTCTACCAAGTTTTTATTTTCGATCTATTTTTTTAATCATACGTCCGAATGTTGAAAATGATATGGCGTTCGAGAGCCTGAACAAATTCAAAAAAAATTGGTATATATTGTTTCTCCAAATTCATTATGATTTTATGTTGATTTTGAAAATGGGTACAAACGTATTTTCTCCGTAATTTTTACAAACTTCATCGGAACGGGGCAAATAATATACTATTGAAAAGCTATGAAAAATGTGAAACCTTTTCATTTTGGTGGGTTTCTCTGAATCCCAGCCATTTTCATGTAATTTGATAAACGGCTAGATCACTCGTTCTGCCTTTATAGCAAAACAGATTCGTCGAAAATGCATTGCGTGAAGTACTTGAACTTCTGTGGCATTTCTGCCTGAACTTCACTCTGTTTTTCACATGCTTTTTTTTGCTCATTGCTCTTCATTCACTGACCGGAATTAAGCAAGTGATATACCGATGGAAAGCTGCTATAAACACGTAACTTTTTCGTGTTGATCATTTTTTCATACTCACGACGGTTTTAAATGTTTTTCTTGTGAAATTAATTCAGTGTAGTAGTTGAACTGCCTGCAGTTTTCACGTTGGACTTCTGTGACATATGTTTGTTTGTAATTTTCCCATCCATTTTCATCAGTGTTACACAAATGATATTCTTTTTGTACGAACCTCTCTCAGAATATATTTTTAACTTTCTCAGACCGAGGACTTGAACTTACTCAAATGATATTCCTGCTGTTTTGAAGTAAATTAGAAAACGAAGAGATCATGATTTCTGCCTTCATCGTGAATGGAAATGCATTGCGTGAAGTAGTTCAACTTCTCGGGCATGTCTGTTTGAACTTCACTCTAATTTTTGACGTCCTGTTTTTTGCACTGCGTGAAGTAGTTGAACTTCTTGGGCAAGTATGTTTGAACTTCACTTTGTTTCACTTCATTGTATTTTTTATATGAAATACACACCATGTAGTATGTGAACTTCCCATTGTTATCACTTTGAACTTCTCTCTGGTTTGAGCGAATTATTTTAAAACACAAAAAACAATATATTTTTTATGTGTTTTGGACATCTAAATACACAGTGAACCTCTCTCACAAGAATTTTTGAACTTTCCCTGGCCGAGCACTTGAACTTTTAGCAACCATTTTTACGTTTATGAGATTGTTTTCAAATGTGCAAAAATTGGCGTTGTGCTTTTTATTTTTCGAAAATGTAAATACTAGGTTTTTATAAACTCTGAACTTCTGTGTTATTTCAATTTGAACTTCATCTTTTTATATTTTGAGTAAAGAATTGTATTTGATTTTTATACGGAAAAAATTGAACATGGAAATACAAGATGAGCCTCTCTCGTAAGAATTTTGAACTTCCCCGAATAGAACACTTGAACTTATTTCAGCAAACCTTTTAAGCTTTTAATTTTCTATATTTTTATTCTCATTTGAAATGCATTCCTTGCAGTAGTTGAACTTCTCGTTGTTTTCACCTTGAATTTCTGTGACGTATTTTTGTTCAACCTCTCCCACACAAGAATTTATAAACTTTCTCGAGTCGAGCACTTCAACTTCTAGCAACAAAACTTTATGCTTTGTATTTTCATTCTTTTTTAATACAAAATGCACACACTGTAGTACATGAACTTCTGGCAGTTATCAATCTAAACTTCTCTCAGTTATGTGAAAATATCTGATTTTTTATGAATTTTAATCTCAATTTCTCAATCCTTTTTTTTATGAATTTTGAAGACCTCTATTTTTAAAAGTTGAACTTCTTATTATTTAATTTTTGAACTCCTTGTTTCCATTCTTTAATAACAAGGAAAATCTGAGTTTTCTATAATCATCGATCTTCTCCATCTTTTTAATATGGACTTCCTGGTTTTATTTCTTAATGTATTTTGTGAAATTTTGAAGCGCTCTATTTTTAAAAGTTGAACTTCTTGTTATTTTATTTTTGATTCTTGTTTCCATTCTTTAATAACGAGGAAAACCTGAGTTTTCTATAGTCATCGAACTTCTCCATCTTTTAATATGGACTTCCTGGGTTTATTTCCTTAATTTTGTTATGAAATTTTACCTTGCATGTTTAAATTTATGTGAACTTCTCTTTTCTATAATATTTATTTTAGAAAATGTGTAAACTGCATTCCCCTTTCATCATTTTTTCTTTTTGCGTTTGATAACAAAGAGAACATTCTTTTTCCTTTTTAGTGTTTTGAAGTTATTTTTCTAGACTTCAATTTTGTTTTGTGCTCTTTTCAAAATTGTATGTCACTTCAAGTTCTAAAAAATAACAACTCCTCGATGTTTTACCTTGCATGTTCAAATTTATTATTCAAGTTGCTGAGATAACACACTTGACCTTCTCGAACACAACATTTTGACCTTCGCAAAACATAAATTGAAAGCCAAATTTTTGACCTACAGAGCATGTACATGTATATATCTCATTTTTCTTTACACATGACCCATATTTACAGGCAATATGGTTTTGAGGCTAAGGGAGGCCATCTCAAGAATACACATGATCTGAGATTGCATACCCATGTTAATTTGCACCCAAAAAACAACACAAAAATCACACACCCCGTTCCTGAAATCTAACAATCTTCCTGCAAGTTATGTGACCTTCTCCTCTCCTCTGTTGTGACCTTCTCGAAAGTAGAATATTTTTTATAATAAAACGTTGAGCTTTTGTCTTTTTTCTTTAATTCAAACTTCTTGAATTGCCAAAGTTTTAATTTTTGGTGTTTCTTTTTGTGCGACTTTCCTCGGATTTAAGATTTTAGTTTTAATTTGAACTCCTTGTGTTATAATAAACATGGAACTGCCCCGTTACTTAATTTTGAACTTCTAACTTTTTTTAGAAGCGAGGAACATCCTTTTCCTTGTAATTGTTAATGAATGATTTCTTTTCTGTTTTAATCTAACCTTCTTTTTTTTTGGGTATCAAAAAAATATATTTTTAGTACAAAGAACAATCTCTTTTTAATTTGCATTTTTTGTATTTCATGAGAGCTTCTAAGTTTTTTTATTTCCTGAACGACAGCACATGAACTTCCTGAAATCGAGAATATTTACTTGAATACATTATGAACTACACTTATTATTGTGTGTACTTTTATCATTCTTTTTGTAAATTCTGATAGTATTTTTTTCCTTATCTTAGGCAACGATTTGCTTTTCTCATAGTGAAGTACCCATGTTTTTTTACCAAGTCAACTTCTGGTTTTCTTCCTTGTTTTAAATACGTGAACTGCATCATTTTTCATAGTGAAGTACCCATGTTTTTTTACCAAGTCAACTTCTGGTTTTCTTCCTTGTTTTAAATACTTGAACCCCATCATTTTTATTTAGCGGACTTCTGTTCGTAATATAGTGAACAAATATCTCTCAGAACGAGCATGTTCTATGCTCCTTTTTTTCAGAAAATCTAAGAATTATTTTTATAGTGTATAACTCTGATTTTCCCCACCACACGTTCCATCCCTATCCTCTTCCATCTTACATCATCTTCTCAGCCACGCACGCCACACTACATAATCCTTTTCTGCAACCTCATCTAGGAAAATAATACATAACATGGAGTACAAGGAGCATCCGGGATGAACCAGCGGCGCTTTTGTTTGCTTCTCGCTACCTGGGTGAGGATATGAGCAGTGGTAGTGTTGCACCCGCGCTGGAGGAGTTGCCCGGTGGCCGGCTGTGTACAGGGGTGATGATGGGCTGTATTGCGGAGGGGCACGGCTGCGGCCTGCAGTTTTCTCTTATAATGTTTATAAGTATATACCGGTAGTTGAACTTGGCGTACAACCGTAGTAGAACTTCACCGCGAATGATGAATAGCCGTCGTACGTGGCATATTGACTTGCCGTGTAGAACTTCCTGAGTTCTACTTTAGACACAAATAAAAATAGCTTATGTAGGCCGAACACGAAGACAAATCAGTTGGGCGTGGGCAGATTCAAGGAGTTGAGTGTGCTTGCACTCAAATACAAAACTAGACAACACATTTTTCATTGAGGCATTAACACGAACACTTTGAAGTGCATCATACAGTGCCGTTGATCCTCGCCGGCGGCCGCTACACCCCCACACTTTTTTTGGTCCCTAGAAGTGTTCAGAGAGAAAACTGTTGTAGCCTGAAAATGCCCAAGCACACAAAAATGTTCAAAGAGAAAAAGTTCACAAAGAATTAACAGCCTTAGCCTGAATACATGTAGATGAAATTTCAGAGAAAAATACCATCCCCGTTCTCCTTCTCTATCGGCAGTAGTAGAAATGCACAGATTAAAATAACTATAAGTGAAAAATCTAGTTGTTCCCGTAGCATCCATGGCCCGTCATGAAACTCATGAGCAGTAGTTGGTAGTAGGAGGACATGTAACTCTAGCATTGAACTTGGAAGGTCATTCTTGGGCAAAGACTTGAGCGCCTCACATTTACTGATCTCCAAATTTTTGAGAGAAACCGGGAGGTTGTTGGGCAGTGCCTTGATGGCATAACAATAGGCAATCTCCAATTTTTCCAGAGATCTCAGGATGTTGTTCGACAACGACTTGATGGCATAAGAGCAGATGATATGTAATCCCTGAACTTGGTGTATAGATGAAGTAAAACTTATTGTTAATAAACAACTGTAGTTGAACTTGTCCTCGAGCAGGAAAGAGCGGGGCGACATCGAGCATAGCCGAGCCCGGCTAAATGCAGTAGGTGGATGGATTTTCCTGGGGCAGTGCGCTGCTATGGCATCGTGTGGCCGACGGTGGGATACACGGCGGCTGTTCCTAGAGGAATGTGTGGCGGTGGCAAGGAAACTGGATGCGAACAGAAGATGAACTTCTAACATGCAGTTATTTTACATTTTCATTTTCCTCTCACAAGTTGAACTTCTAACTTGTGGTTTTTTTGCACTGAATTAATCTTAGTTGTTGAACTTCCAAACTATAGTTGACTAAGCCATCCTAAGTCACGAACGCAAGGGAGAGAGAGCATGATCCTCTGCTCATGTTAATGATATATAGGAATACCATCAGTAGAAAGCACCTCTCATCAGTAGAGACGATGGGGAAACACCACTTATCATCGCTTCAACCACGGACATCAGCAAGTTCAAACCATAAAAACATGGAGAGCAACAGCAACTATCTCTCTCTCTCTTGCACTCAGGTTGAACTGCAGCAGCACCATGGAGAGCACAACGAGTATGTGAGAATTCATCTGTATTCAGCTGCGGTGGTGAACCTCCAAGGGACGCGTACCTGAACGACCAGAGGAAGCATCGATCAACGCCGTGGTGCGGCAGTGAAGCTGCACTAGTACGAGGCTGCACGGTGGGGGGAGCCTCCGCCCAGTAGCATCACCGGGCAGACGGAGGAGTGGGGCAGCGATCCATTGACGCGCGGGGATGGCTGGGTTTGCTCCAGGTGAGGCGAGGTCCTGGTGGAAATGGATGGGGAGAGGGGCGGTGCTCGCCGGCGTTGTCGTGGCAGAGGCGAGATCCTGGCGGAGGTGGGGTGCAGCCACAGTAGCTAGGTCGGGTCGAGGAGCAGCAGCGAGGGCCAGGGAGGTCGCGCGGCGGCGGGGATTCCGGGAGGCCATGCAGTGGCGGGAGTCTCATGGTCGCAGCTGTAGGGGTGATTCGGGCGGCGATGGGATCGAGGGATCGGGGGGAAGGTGGTCTGGTGGAGATCAGGTCTGGGTGTTTCTTTTCTTTTATTTTTGTCGTTGCCAGTTTCTGGAGTTCGGGAACCTCTGATCGCCCTATATAGGCGTGCCGTGATCAAAATAGTTATTCTAATACTAGGAAAATTGTCATATATATTTGCTGTGAAAATTGTCGGATTTAAAAAAAACAGAAAAAAGAGGCAATGCAAGATCTTTGCCGTCAGCCACTGATGGCAAAGCCACCTTTGCCGACATCCGCGGATGGCAAAGAAGCCACGCGGCGGCCACCTGTGCTTCATGGGAGCTGACCCATTTGGTCAGTTTGCCGACAGTGGCAGACGGCAAAGGCTTAACCAAATTTGCCTACAGCGGCGGATGGCAAAGGCTTGTCGTGCAGTGACATCCATCTGATGTCATTCGGCGGACGGCAAAGGCCGGATGCTTTTTGCCGTCCGCGGCGAACGGCAAAGGCTGCCGTTAGCCACCTAACAGACTAACATCGTATTTATTGCCGTCTGCTTTCTTTACCGTCAGCTGCTGATGGCGAAGGCCCCTTTGCCGTCAGCCTTAGAAAGCAGACGACAAAGTAGCTCTTTGCAGATCCTATCTTTGCCGGAGTCTTTTGCCATCCGCGACAGACGGTAAAGGCCTTGCCGTCCGCCATCCTTGCCTTTGCCGTCTGCCGTGGCAGATGGCAAAGTTGCTGATTCCTATAGTGGTTTGTCATTTGCTCTAGTGCTTCACTTATATCTTTCTAGAGCACGGCGGCGGTTTTGTTTTGAAGAAATAGATGAACTCTCATGCTTCACTTATATTATTTTGAGAGTCTTAAAAAACATGGTAATTTTCTTTTGTTATAAAATTAGTCCTAATATGATGGGCATCCATGAGGGATATAATAAAAACTCTCATATAAAGTGCATTGAATACTATGAGAAGTTTGATTCTTTATGATTGTTTTGAGATATGGAAATGGTGATATTAGAGTCGTGCTAATGGATTATTTGTGAATTTGAGAGATACTGGTGTTAAAGTTTGTGATTCCCGTAGCATGCCCATATGGTGAACCATTATGTGATGAAGTTGGAGCATGATTTATTTATTGATTGTCTTCCTTATGAGTGGAGGTCGGAATCGCGCGATGGTTAACTCCTACCAACCCTTCCCCTAGGAGCATGCGTGTAGTGCTTAGTTTTGATGACTTGTATATTTTTGCAATAAGTATGTGAGTTCTTTATGACTAATGTTGAGACCATGGATTATAAGCACTCTCACCTTTCAATCATTGCTAGCCTCTTCGGTACGGTGCATTGCCCTTTTCTCACCTTGAAAGTTGGTGCAAACTTCGCCGGTGCATCCAAACCCCGTGATATGATACGCTTTATCACACATAAACCTCCTTATATCTTCCTCAAAATAGTCACCATACCTATCTATTATGGCATTTCCATAGCCATTCCGAGATATATTGCCATGCAACTTTCCACCGTTTCATTTATAATGACACGCTCGACCATTGTCATATTTCTTTGCATGATCATGTAGTTGACATCGTATTTGTGGCAAAGCCACCATTCATAATTCTTTCATAAATGTCACTCTTGATTCATTATCCCGGTACACCGCCGGAGGCATCCACATAGAGTCATATTTTGTTCTAAGATTCTTGAGTTGTAAGTAGATAAAAGTGTGATGATCTTCATTATTGGAGCATTGTCCCATGTGTGGAAACACTACTAGGGAAAAGCCTAGCAGTAGCACGGGTTTTGGGTGTATTAGTAGCATCGGCACCCGCGCTACTGATACGGCGCCACAACTAACTTGTAGCAGTAGCAAGTGTATAATCCTCGCTACTGCTAGTTCTGATAGTAGTAGCGTGGTTGACGCCCGCGCTACTACTACTTAGCTGAAGCGCGGGTCAGGGCCCCGCGCTACTACTAACTAATTGGGAATAAAAAAAATAAATTCCATCCATGGTTGTTGCTGATGTGCCTCAGCGTCCTCTCCAACCATGGTTGTTGCTGGTGCTGGAGGGGATGAAGTTGTCCATGGTGATGGGGGCTCCCAATCCAACTCGTTCCCGCACCTCTCATCTACTGCTGCTACAAAAGAAGAGAAAATTATTTGAATGAGGAAGAGAGGGATAGAGAGGAGTAGGAGGAGGAACTCACTGGTGGCCGTCGAAGTTGGAGCCGACGCTCAAAACCTAGATGAAGTTGCTCGTGCTCGTCCTGCTGCTCCTCCTCCTTGTCGTCCTCCCCCGCATCGGAATCTGCAGAGCCCATCAAACACGCAAGCCAGTCAGTGACCCCGGCACCGAAATAGAGGACGCGATGCATGCATCGCGTGGTGGGAGATGTGTTTGCGGCGCGCATCACTAGAAGCAGAGCTCTCAACACCACCATCCTTGGCCAGCTCTGAGAAGCCCCCGTTGGCCGCCCGTCGTGCCGGACCCAGCGGCCCCGGCAGCGGCAGCCTCCTCCTGATGGACAGGGCCGTCGTCCGCGTAGGGAGATGCCGAGGGAGAGGAGGTCACCGAATTTGAGGATGAGTGGGAGGAGAAGGGGCATGGGAGAGAGGGGAGAGAGTGAGGGAGAGAGGAGGGATTCGGCTGAGGATATGGGGACTTCACCTACCTCGTACTTATTAGTAGCAAGGGGTATAAAACAGCTCTACTACTATCAACTTAGTAGTAGCACGGGTTTATACCCCTCGCTACTACTATGGCATGTCCCGGGGGGCACGGTAGAGACCGCTTAGTAGTAGCGAAGGTTAAAAACCCACGCTACTACTATCAACTTAGTAGTAGCGATGGGTAAAAATACGCGCTACTAGTAAGTAGCAGTAGCGAGGGTTATAAACCCTCGCTACTAGTAAGCGTCTGCCTATAAGTTTTTCCCTAGTAGTGAAAGGATGATGGAAGCAATGATTCCCTCACAAGTTGGGATGAGTCTCCGGATTTTATGAAAAGTAAAAGAGGCCAAAGAAACCCAAATAAAAAAAAGTGGCCAAATAAGCCAACCAAAAAAATGAGAGAAAAAGAGAGAAGGGGCAATGCTACTATCCTTTTACCACACTTGTGCTTCAAAGTGGCACCATGATCTTCATGATAGAGAGTCTCATGTATTGTCACTTTCATACACTAGTGGGAATTTTTCATTATATAACTTGGTTTGTATATTCCAATGATGGGCTTCCTCAAATTGCCCTAGGTCTTTGTGAGCAAGCGAGTTGGATGCACACCCACTTAGTTTCTTTTTGATCTTTCATACACTTATAGCTCTAGTGCATCCGTTGCATGGCAATCCCTACTCACTCACATTGATATCTATTGATGGGCATCTCCATAGACCGTTCATATGCTTAGTTGATGTGAGACTATCTTCCTCCATTTTTTGTATTTTCTACAACCACCATATTCTATTCCACCTATAGTGCTATGTCCATGGCTCACGCTCATGTATTGCGTGAAAGTTGAAAATGTTTGAGAATACTAAAGTATGAAACAATTGCTTGGCGGAAACCGGGGTTGTGCATGATTTAAATATTTTGTGTGATGAAGATAGAGCATAGCCAGACTATATGATTTTGTAGTGATAACTTTCTTTGGCCATGTTATTTTCAGAAAACATGATTACTTTGTTAGTATGCTTGAAGTATTATTGTTTTCATGTCAGTATTAATCTTTTGTCTTGAATCTTTCGGATCTGAACATTCATGCCACAATAAAGAAAATTACATTGAGAATTATGCTAGGTAGCATTCCACATCAAAATTTCTGTTTTTATCATTTACCTACTCGAGGACGAGAAGGAATTAAGCTTGGCGATGCTTGATACGTCTCCAACGTATCTAGAATTTTTTATTGTTCCATTCTATTATATTATCCATCTAGGATGTTTTATATGCATTTATATGCTATCTTATATGATATTTCGGATTAACCTATTAACCTAGAGCCCAGTGCCAGTTTCTGTTTTTTTCCTTGTTTTTGAGTTTTACAGAAAAGGATTACCAAACGGAGTCTAATTGACGTGCCAATTTTTGATGATTTTTTATGGACCAAAAGAAGCCCCCAGAGTAAAAGATTTGTGCTAGAAGAGTCTCGGGCTGCCCACGAGGGTGGGGGGCGCGCCCACCCCCCTGGGCTTGCCCCCTATATCGTTGATGCCTCGGAGACCCCCCTGACGTGAGACCTATGCCAAAATTTCCTATAAATACAGAAACCTCCAGAAAATAACCTAGACCGGGAGTTCCGCCGCCGCAAGCCTCTGTAGCCAACAAAAACCTATCGGGACCCTGTTCCGGCACCTTGCTGGAGGGGGAATCCCTCACTGGTGGCCATCTTCATCATCCCGGCGCTCTCCATGACGAGGAGGGAGTAGTTGACCCTCGGGTCTGAGGGTATGTACCAGTAGCTATGTGTTTGATCTCTGTCTCTCTCTCTCTCTCTCTCGTGTTCTTGATTTGGCATGATCTTGATGTATCGCAAGCTTTGCTATTATAGTTGGATCTTATGATGTTTCTCCCCCTCTATTCTCCTGTAATGGATTGAGTTTTCCCTTTGAAGTTATCTTATCGGATTGAGTCTTTAAGGATTTGAGAACACTTGATGTATGTCTTGCATGTGCTTATCTGTGGTGACATTGGGATATTCACGTGATCTACTTGATGTATGTGTTGGTGATCAACTTGCGGGTTCAGTGACCTTGTGAACTTGTGCATAGGGGTTGGCACACGTTTTTGTCTTGACTCTACGGTAGAAACTTTGGGGCACTCTTTGAAGTACTTTGTGTTGGTTGAATAGATGAATCTGAGATTGTGTGATGCATATCGTATAATCATACCATGGATACTTGAGGTGACATTGGAGTATCTAGGTGACATTAGGTTTTTGGTCGATTTGTGTCTTAAGGTGTTATTCTAGTACGAACTCTATGATAGATCGAACGAAAAGAATAGCTTTGTGTTATATTTTACTACGGACTCTTGAATAGATCGATCAAAAAGGATAACTTTGAGGTGGTTTCGTACCCTACAATAATCTCTTAGTTTGTTCTCCACTATTAGTGACTTTGGAGTGACTCTTCGTTGCATGTTGAGGGATAGTTATATGATCCAATTATGTTATTATTATTGAGAGAACTTGCACTAGTGAAAGTATGAACCCTAGGCCTTGTTTCCTAGCATTGCAATACCGTTTACGCTCACTTTCATCATTAGTTACCTTGCTATTTTTATATTTCCAGATTACAAAAACCTATATCTACAATCGATATTGCACTTGTATCACCATATCCTCGCCGAACTAGCGCACCTATACAATTTACAATTGTATTGGGTGTGTTAGGGACACAAAAGACTCTTTGTTATTTGGTTGAAGGGTAGTTTGAGAGAGACCATCTTCATCCTACACCTCCCACGGATTGATAAACCTTAGGTCATCCACTTGAGGGAAATTTGCTCGTGTCCTACAAACCTCTGCACTTCGAGGCCCAACAGCGTTTACAAGGAGAAGGTTGCGTAGTAGACATCAATATATATTAGTGAAGACCAAGACAACATTGCAATCATAAATTTTGAAGTCAAACCAATGTTGAATACAAACCAAATATGAAGATATAGCAATAATGACGCCAAATGAAAATCTTCAAGAAAGTGTAGTGGTGGCGTTACCCACCGTATAAGAAATATTTGACCCAGACACGGCGCACAATTATCGTGGCGCTCCGAAGTCAAATTCCACATTAATGTATTCACACTTAGAGGGTAAGTCTTCATGAATTGAAGATATACATTACTTCGTCTGTTGCACATCTAAGTCATCAAAATGCATAAGCGTTAGGATGTGTGTCCATTCACTGGACATTTGAGGATTCTAAGATATTTAGATCACACCACAGCTTGAAAAACCATTTCTCATCCAAGGGCTTTGTGAAGATATCTGCCAATTGCTCTTAAATGTTGACAGGAATGATGTCAATGTCTTCTTTCAACACATGATCACTGAGAAAATGATGATGGATTTGAATGTGCTTTGTCTTTGAGTGCTGAACTAGATTGTGAGAAATTTGACGGCGCTCTCATTGTCACAGTAGAGTGGCACATGCTTCATGTTGATGCTATAATCCTTGAGAGTTTCCGTCATCCAGAGGAGCTGAGCGCAACAAGATCCAGCATCAATGCATTCAGATTCACTAGTGGAGAGGGATACACAGTTCTGCTTCATTGAAGACCAAGAGACAAGAGGTCATCCAAGAAAATGACATGTGCCTGATGTGGACATGCAATCAACCTTGTCACCAGCATAATAAGCATATGAGAATCCAACTACATCAAACTCTGAGACCTTTGGATAGCAGAATCCAACTACATCAAACTAGGTGATGCGATTCCTTTGGTGCCGCTTGGAATCGGGCACACATGCAAATGCTAAGCATTATATCTGGCCTAGATGCACATAAGTAGAATAAAGAACCAATCATGGAGCAGTATAACTTTTGATTGAACTCTTTACCGTTGTCATCGGGGCCTAATTGGCCATTGGTTTCCATTGGCGTCGTGTACCCTTTGTAGTCTTGCATTCTAAACCTCATCAGGTAGTCTTTGAGGTATTTTTCTTGAGATATGAAGATGCCATTTCTTTGTAGACGGATTTGAAGACCAAGAATTTCAGCTCTCCCATCATGGACATATAATATTGCTCTTGCATCATATACCCAAATTCATCACAGTATTTCTTATCAGTGCAGCCAAAGATAATGTCATCCACATAGATTTGGCACACAAACAGTTCACCATCATGTGTGTTCGTGAAGAGAGTGCGATCTAGAGAATCAGGTTTGAAGCCTTTGCTCTTCAGGAAGTCTTTGAGTGTGTCATACCAAGCCCGAGGTGCTTGTTTGAGTCCAGACAGTGCCTTGTTGAGCTTGTATACCATGTTAGGATGCTTTGGATCTTCAAAACTAGGTGGTTGTGCAACATATACTTCTTTGATTTTTCCATTGAGGAAGGCACTCTTTACGTCCATTTGGTACAGAAGAATGTTGTTGTGGTTAGCATAGGCTAGCAGTATATGAATGGCTTCAAGCCTATCCATAGGAGCAAAGGATTCATCGAAGTAAATTCCTTCCACTTGTGTGTAACCTTGGGCAATAAGGCGAGCTTTGTGTCAAACCACTTGACCATGCTCATCTTGTTTATTGTGATAGATCCATTTGGTGCCAATTATATTGTGCTTACGAGGATCAGGATGTTTGAATAGCTCCCAGATATTATTCAGCTCAAACTGTTGAAGCTCTTCTTCCATAGATTGAATCCATTCAGGTTCCATGAAGGCTTCATCAACTTTCTTGGGTTCAGATATAGTGACAAATGCAAAGTGACTACAGAAGTTTGCGAGTTGCGTAGCTCTTGATCGAGTTAGGGGACCAAATGCATTGATGTTGTCAATGATCTTGTCAATTTGGACTTGATTTGCAACCTGAGGATGAGTTGGACAAAGATTTTGCATGATCCGATCATTGTCTTCATCTTCATCATTAGCTTCAGGCTGAGCATTGTCTTATGTTGATTAGGTGTAGAAATGATGATTTCCTCTTCAGTCTGTTCCTTGGTGGGTATGATTTCTCCAGTATCCATTAGCTTGATAGATTCACTAGGAGAAGCTTCATCTAACACATTTGACACGTGCTCTTGTTGCGAGCCGTTTGTATCATCAAACCGCACATCTACAGTTTCAACCACTTCGTTGTGCAAGAGGTTGAAGAATCTGTAGGTGTGCGAATCCTTTCTGTAACCAAGCATGAAACCCTGATGTGCTTTCGGTGCAAAATTTGAAGTGTGATGTGGATCTCTAATCCAGCACTTTGCACCAAAGACTTTAAAATAGCATACATTTGGCTTCTTACCAGTTAACAGTTCATAGGATATTTTCTTGAAGAACTTCTGAAGATATACTCTATTGATGATGTGGCATGCAGTGTCAATGTCTTCATGATAGAACTTTCGGGAGTCTTGTACTCATGGATCATAGTGCGAGCCATCTCAATAAGATTCTTGTTCTTACGCTCCATGACGCCATACTGCCGAGGTGTGTATGGAGCAGAGAACTCATGGGTGATACCCAATGTATCAAGATAGGTGTCGAGGCAGTGTTCTTGAACTCGGTGCCATTGTCACTCCTGATGTGCTTGATCTTGATGCCATAATTTGTCATGGCATGATTTGCGAATTTCCTGAAGACATCCTGCACTTCAGCCTTATAGAGAATTATGTGCACCCAGGTATATCTCGAATAATCATCAACAATAACGAAGCCATAGAGATGTGTAGAGGTAGTAACGGTGGATTAGTTTGTAGGTCCATATAAGTCCATGTGAAGCATCTCGAAGGGGCTTGATGTATTCATGATTGTTTTTGAGGCATGCTTGGCCCTAGTCATCTTCCCAGCTTCACAAGCATCACATAGATGATCTTTCTTGAACTGGACGCCCTCGATGCCAATGATATGCTTCTTCGTCATGAGAGTGTGCAAGTTCCTCATGCCCGCATGTCCTAATCTTTGATGCCAAAGTCAACACTCTCAAGATTTTGCAAGAAGACATAAGGCAAGCTGTAGTCCTGCGGACAAATCTACCATATAAAAATCAGCTCTTCGAAAGCCTTCAAAGACTTTGGATGTAACATCCCAAAATTCTAAATTTTGGAATGTTATAATAAATAAATAACTATGGTTGTTGTCTGATTGTTTGACTGATTGATTGAATGGAATTGAGTGAAACTGAAACTTTTGAAAGTTGAATGAGAGGGAATGAAATGACTTTCCCAAACTTTCCATTTTGCATTTTGGATCCCAATTGAACTCAAGTTCATTGCAACACCAAAACCTAGAGTGAAGATGACATGACTTCTTCCATTTTGAAATGAATAGGGTTTTGGAAAAAGAATTGAATTTCATTTGGGAAGTCTTCAAATTCAAAGCTTTATGCAACTCAATGATTTTCATGAGGGAAGATAAAATGACTTCTTCAATTATATGAAATAGGAGTTGGAAGTTATAATGAATCAAGTTGAAAATCATTTGAAGGTGCTTTGGAACCCTCTTTCAAATTTTGAGTTTTGAATTTGAATTTCAAACTTTGGCATGTGGGAATCATTTCAAAAAAACTATGCCTGATGAATACTTGATCAAAAGTATGAGAGGAGTAAACATGACACTCCAAAAATATCAGAGGAAACAATGCCAAAAGTTTTGGATTCAAATCTGAATTTTATTTGAATTTGAAAAAAATGAATTTTTATAAAGTTTGGATTTTGCCTTTGGAAAAATGTTCAAATGATAGGAATATTCCCTGATCATTTTGGTATATATATACCCTATATAAAATATTTATAGTTATTGTTTTAATTCTGTTTTTGTTTTATTAAAAAAATAAAATCAAAATAGGAACCCCTCTCAGCGCCAGCCCCCTGCCCAGCGTACCAAGCCCCCCCACCAGTGCCCACCAGCGTCTAACCAATGCCAGCCCACGAGCCGACCGACCCCTCCCCTCGCCCGAAACCTCTCCGGCTCGGTCGACCGACCGAGACCGCGCCCCTCTCTCTCTCTCACTGCCCCGCGGGACCCACCCCCTTCTTCCTCCCCCGCCCCACGCCACGCCGTCGCCGCCACGGATCGCCGGATCCCGGCGATCCGGGATGCCGATCCTCCCCGATCCCTTTCCTTCCTCGACGAGGCCCCTATTTATACCCTCCCCCGCACCTCATTCCCCCCCCTCGCCCCCTCGCCGGAACCCCTCCTCCCCTCACACGCCGTCGCCGGACTTGCCGAGCCACCGCCGCCGCCATTTTCATCGCCGCCGTCGCCCTAGACCTCCCCGAGCTCCACCCACTCCACCAGAACCCCTCCCTCGTCGCCCCGCACCCGCCGGACGACTCCGCCGACCTCCCCGACGACCGGAGCCGTCGGCACACTCGCCACCGAGCCGCCGCCGTCAAACTCCGGTGAGTCGCCGGAGCTCCACCCCGCCGTCCGATCTCACGTCCTCATTTGCAGATTAGAACGCCCCGAAGGGGTACGTTCTTTATTTTAAAACCCGGTTCGACCGGTTTAGTCCGGTTTAGTTTTTAGCTAGGGTTTTTTTTATTTAGCCGGCCCGACTAGTTTAACCCTAGGGCCCGTTTAGTGTATATTACGCTTTCGGTCATGTAGGTTAGGCCCATTAGGCCATTTTTCATTTATTTTCGTTTTCTGTTTTAACAGAATAGTTCCTGTTTTAAAAATTCATTTATTTTATTATTTTTAATATTTTTATGTGTTTATTTTTTTTGTTGGTTTGAAAATTTTCTGTAGTTTCTGTAGAATATATATTTATATATGTTAAAATTAATTAAAATATGCTTTAATTTAGTTTTAGTAAGAATAGTAAATCTGCTATAACTTGAGTTAGAAAAATTATTTTGCATGATTCTTTTTTTCATCACTTTATTTTGACATTGCCAAACCCTAGAAATTAACTTGGGAATTTTAGGATTAATAAATAATTAGTTTTAGACAGAATCCTATTAATCCTAATTAATTAACTAGTTCCTGTTTTCCTAATTAATTAATTAGTAAATTAATTTATTTTTAACTTGTGATTAGTTATTCTAGGTTAGTTTCTGTCATTCTAGTAGATGAACTTTTATTTATAACTAATAAAAGTTTTAAATTATTTATCTTAATAGAAATTGGATTAGGCCTAAAATGAGTTTTATAATAGCTTTTAAATTAATTCCTTTTGCTCCTAGTTGCTTAGTGAAACCTTTTCTGTTAAGTTAACCTAAAACCATGATTAGGTTATATTAAGAAATTTTTATTATATAAAACTATTTTTGTTATTGTTTGAAGTAGGGAAAACTTGAGTGGCCTTTCTTTGAGTTTTTCTTTTGGATTTGGTTTTGGTTGTTTTGTTGTGTTATGTTACTTTTGTTATGTTGTGTTATGTGATCCTATTGCTATGTGCTTATTATAGTTATTGTTTGCCTCGGTAGAATTTCCTGAGTCTAAGATTTGCTACTCTGAAACCCTAGTTTTTTCAAGATCGTCAACCGTGCAAGTTCACTTTGACCATGCTTTTCTTACCTATGTTTTATTGCATTTAGTGGCACCATTGCAACCACCCCTCAGAGTGTTATTGAATCCTTGTAGTTGAGTAGTATGCATGAGGTAGGAACCCATCACCCTGTTACCAAGCCCGGACGTTTTTCGCTTTTAATGCTACGCTATAGTAGACGGGGTTGGTATGAGTGCTCGAGAGTGGTGTGAAGAAGGAGAACTCTACGTCAATGACGACAACTCCATGATGGAATCTGCAAGGACTGCATCTTCAAGACCTCAAGACTTCAAGACTCGAGACAGGATTTTCAATACACACTCTTTGGGTGAAGGACGGTTGACGGGCACCTGGAGAAACCAGTGGTTGGCGGGATGCATGGAGAAGCGCCATGACATCTTATGGAAAGCTTCACCCGGACTCAAAGAGGCGGAAGAATACTTCATGCCCGAAGCTTACCCGTGCAACCGCAAGTCATTATGGGCTCTGGCTTGGTTGACCTTAGTTGTGACTGGGCTGGGACGGTACTAGCAGATGTAGAAGAACGGTAGGATCGGATGGGTGCGGACGGTGGTCGAGAGGACTCTTCGGAAGACCATGTTTCGGTCATCTTGTTCTCAAACACCCTGAAGTGCGAGAACGTAAAGAGAGGGATCGAATCTTTATGGGTAAAGTGTACAAACCTCTGCAGAGGGTTAAAACCTAATCGATTAGCCGTGTCCCGATTACGGACAATTTGAGCATCTGGACTTGGATCTATTTCGAACTCTCAACACCGGATTGATAACTTAATTGTGGGCAACTTATGATGATTTTGGGCTATGAGACATCGGTTGGCGGAACCATGTCATGACAGAAAAAACTCCATAGTACAGGCTTCATTTTATTCCTTTGATGTAGGGAAAATAAAACCAGCTTTTATGCAAAACAAAACTTCGCATACAGAGCCACAAAGCCATATTGCATATAGTATAGTTTTATCATCTGTTCTTTTTATTGTGATCTTGCGGTACATTCAATGTACTGACCTACACGGCTGCAACGTATCATGTTGCGTATACTTTCCTCGACGAGTAAGAGTTACGATGGGGTTACGGTCTACACTCAACCCGCCGATGGCGTTGATGGGACTCCACACCCGCTTGATTGTTTCCGCTGATTATTATGAGGTATATATCAGTTTTACATTATTTATGCATGTGATTGCACTTTGATATATACATTGATGTACTGTGTGTGCCAAAGATACTGATCCGTGGATGGCATAAGAATACGAGGCTTGACTGCCCGAGGTCGGGTCGCTTCTGAAGATGGTATCGAGCACATGTTGACTGGGAGGACGTGACCCTAGAAACCGGAAAAGCCCTTAGGACAGGATATCTCAAAAACTTTATTTACAAAAGACTCTTACTTCTCATCTTTTCTGAATTTATCAAATAGACCCTCTCACCTCAAATAGTTAGAATATACCCTTATCCTTTGATCACCCGGAGGATCAATCAAGACGCCCAAGAAGGATTTGATATCGGAGAACTGATGACCCCTTCAGAGTAAAGAGGATTTCACCATGTATTAGAAGCTACAACAGTTGAAGACTCAAGATTTGAAGTTCCTAAAGAAATATTTGACCTTTAGAAGACCAAACCTCATTACACACTTACGTTAGATGCGACGATTTGTGAGCTGTCATTTGTTAGATGTTTTCCGACAGCCACAAAGTAAAACTTGTTTCTTCAAAAAACTATTGTTTGTATTGTGTGTATCCCTCCCCACCTCTCTCATATCTCATCCCAAAACTTTTGGACCCCATAGATGATGATTGAAGTTGGACTGATATTCTCTGGACCGAAAACCCAGCCGGAGGCAGAGCTATGGATTCAGAACATGGAGAATAACTTTGGGAGCAATTTGGTTTCAAGGAAGAATGAAGTATCTTACGCTCTCCAGTACTTTGAAGGAAGTGCTGCAAGATGGTGGCAGATGCATCAAGCTATACTGGGATGTAATGGAGCAAAAACTTGGGAAGAATTCAAGAAGACTCTCTTGAGGTCCCGTCTCATCCGGAAGCACTACGATAGCTCAAGAAGAAACCTTGTGCCTGCAAGATTTGTGGAGAAATAGGACACACCCAGGAGGAACACAAGGATGGATGCCCTCATTGTGAGGAGAAACACCCAGCTGAGGAATGCCCAACTAGCCAGGTGACTTGCTTCCTGTGTGAAGGAACCACCCACTACCCTAAGGCAAAGGTCACATTTACTCCACGGTGCAACAAATTATTCAAGGTGAAGATGGAATGAAGGAAGCCCTCAAGGAAGACCTAGAAGAACCAGTAATGAATGAAAGTGTTGAAGACCTGGATGGAGAAGGTCTCAACAGATTTTACTCCAATGCCTGCTATTCATGTGGAGAAGAAGGACATTTTTCACAGTATTGCACCAAGGAAAGAAAAGAGTATCCGGGATACTTCCCGACAGAAGCAATAGAGTTTGACCCACAAGGAATAGAAGGTTTGATCAGAACGAAGAAAACCAGGAAGAGAAAACAAAGACACCCTCAGAACAACCCAATTTCGCAAATAGGGACAAGAGTCATATCACCTGTTTTGAATGTAAGGACGTCGGGCATTATGCCAATCATTGTCCCGAAAGGAAGCAAGGAACTCAAGGAGCAGGCACCATCTCCAAGAAGCCCAAAGACTTATCGAAAGTCATTTGTTTTCGCTGCAAGGAAGCAGGACATTATGCTAAGCATTTGTAACAAGTACTTTTTTTTTTGGAATTTGTATTTACGAAAATGGTTAAGGATGTAATGAAAGATTGATATGAGATTAATGAGATTTTATGGATAAACTTGTGCACTTCTTTTGGTCGTAGTACTCAATAAAGCCACAGGATCAATGAAGAAAGAAATGTGTTATCCATGACGGTCCATAGAAGGAAGCTGGACAAAATAAGTTGGAGTTTTGTTTTGATATGATGGTATGAAGAAACAGAGTACTACTGGATTTAAGGAGGTGTAACAAGAGAGTTACTCCAAGGATGAGTTAAAGCTACACTAGTGTTGAAGTGGGCCATAAACCACAGGCCCAAGAATTAATAAGGATCAAGTACCCACTGGAGCAAGAAATTTTGGGAATAGACTACGATTTGATCAACCGACGATTCTATAGGAGTTTACGCAAAACCTGAGAGTTGTTAAGGAACAATAGATGTTTGTTTGGCCTGCAGAATCAATGGATTTTTCCGAACTTGGTTCGCCGACAAGAGAAATTCTGCAATGCTTGTGAGGATGACCGAGTGTTAGAATGCGAGATTCGCTAAACCATGTACAAGGTAATGATTTGGGTACGGGATGGATTGATCACCATACCGACTTACTCTTATTATTCGCTTTGCTATATGGGATGGTAAAATCTGAGTGACTTACCTATAGTAGAGAGACGACGATCAAAACCTTGTTTAAACCTTAGAAAGGTATAGGTATTTTTTCCCTTGTACACGGCAGTTGTTGCCAACCGTAGGGTTATCACGGTGAGGTTCAACCCAGACCCGTTTTCTGCAGGGAAACCATAAATCGTTGACCACCATGAGATACCGATATTTGTTTAGAATTGGCGCCGGACAAATCGACTATGAAGACCCGGTCTCGGAATAACCTTACCAAGAGTAAAGGACAAAAGGAATTGAGGAAAAGGTTATGCCACTACCGGAAGAGCCCAGAGAAGGAATTATCCTTAATATACGAGAAGACCGACAATGTCAGTAATAAGGATGGAGTATATGAGTTTTGATGGAACCGTAACCATGCTTCTAAGGGTGGTAGCATCCGAGACCCCGGAGACGATCGATGGATTTTTGAGAAGACCCCAAACTCTAACCTATTTCTTGTTAGTTTCTCCGAATCTCGAGGACGAGATTCATTTTAAGTGTGGTAGGTTTGTAACATCCCAAAATTCTAAATTTTGGAATGTTATAATAAATAAATAACTATGGTTGTTGTCGATTGTTTGGTGATTGATTGAATGGAATTGAGTGGAAACTGAAACTTTTGAAAGTTGAATGAGAGGGAATGAAATGACTTTCCCAAACTTTCCATTTTGCATTTTGGATCCCAATTGAACTCAAGTTCATTGCAACACCAAAACCTAGAGTGAAGATGACATGACTTCTTCCATTTTGAAATGAATAGGGTTTTGGAAAAAGAATTGAATTTCATTTGGGAAGTCTTCAAATTCAAAGCTTTATGCAACTCAATGATTTTCATGAGGGAAGATAAAATGACTTCTTCAATTATATGAAATAGGAGTTGGAAGTTATAATGAATCAAGTTGAAAATCATTTGAAGGTGCTTTGGAACCCTCTTTCAAATTTTGAGTTTTGAATTTGAATTTCAAACTTTGGCATGTGGGAATCATTTCAAAAAACTATGCCTGATGAATACTTGATCAAAAGTATGAGAGGAGTAAACATGACACTCCAAAAATATCAGAGGAAACAATGCCAAAAGTTTTGGATTCAAATCTGAATTTTATTTGAATTTGAAAAAATGAATTTTATAAAGTTTGGATTTTGCCTTTGGAAAAATGTTCAAATGATAGGAATATTCCTGATCATTTTGGTATATATATACCCTATATAAAATATTTATAGTTATTGTTTTAATTCTGTTTTGTTTTATTAAAAAATAAAATCAAAAATAGAAACCTTCTCAGCGCCAGCCAGCCCCTGGCCCACCAGCTCAAGCCCCCACCACGGCCCACCAGTGCCCAATGCCACCAATGAGCCAGCCGAGCCGACCGAATTCTCCTCGCCTGAAACCTCTCCGGCTTTGGCCGACCGACCGAGACCGCGCTTCTCTCTCTCTCAACGCTTGCTGACCCACCCCTTCTTCCTCCCCGCCCCACGCCACGCTGTCGCCCATGGATCGCCGGATCCCGAAAGATCCGGGATCCCGATTCGCCTCCCCGATCCCTTTCCTTCCCCGACGAGGCCCCCCCCCTATTTATACCCTCCCCCGCACCTCATTCCCCCCCTCGCCCCCTCGCCGGAACCCCTCCTCCCCTCACACGCCGTCGCCGGACTTGCCGAGCCACCGCCGCCGCCATTTTCATCGCCGCCGTCGCCCTAGACCTCCCCGAGCTCCACCCACTCCACCAGAACCCCTCCCTCGTCGCCCCGCACCCGCCGGACGACTCCGCCGACCTCCCCGACGACCGGAGCCGTCGGCACACTCGCCACCGAGCCGCCGCCGCCGTCCAAACTCCGGTGAGTCGCCGGAGCTCCACCCCGCCGTCCGATCTCACGTCTACGGTGCAGATTAGAACGCCCCGAAGGGGTACGTTCTTTATTTTAAAACCCGGTTCGACCGGTTTAGTCCGGTTTAGTTTTTAGCTAGGGTTTTTTTTTATTTAGCGGCCCGACTAGTTTAACCCTAGGGCCCGTTTAGTGTATATTACGCTCAGTGCGTAGGTTAGGCCCATTAGGCCATTTTTCATTTATTTTCGTTTTCTGTTTTAACAGAATAGTTCCTGTTTTAAAAAATTCATATCTTTTATTCTGTTTAATATTTTTAGGTGATTCTTTTTTTGTTGGTTTGCAAATTTTCTGTAGTTTCTGTAGAATATATATTTAGCTATGTTAAAATTAATTAAAATTGCTTTAATTTAGTTTTAGTCAGAATAGTAAATCTGCTATAACTTGAGTTAGAAAAATTATTTTTGCATGATTCTTTTGTCATCACTTTATTTTGACATTGCCAAACCCTAGAAATTAACTTGGGTATTTTAGGATTAATAAATAATTAGTTTTAGACAGAATCCTATTAATCCTAATTAATTAACTAGTTCCTGTTTTCCTAATTAATTAATTAGTAAATTAATTTATTTTTAACTTGTGATTAGTTATTCTAGGTTAGTTTCTGTCATTCTAGTAGATGAACTTTTATTTATAATTAATAAAAGTTTTAAATTATTTTTCTTAATAGAAATTGGATTAGGCCTAAAATGAGTTTTATAATAGCTTTTAAATTAATTCCTTTTGCTCCTAGTTGCTTAGTGAAACCTTTTTCTGTTAAGTTAACCTAAAACCATGATTAGGTTATATTAAGAAATTTTTATTATATAAAACTATTTTTGTTATTGTTTGAAGTAGGGAAAACTTGAGTGGCCTTTCTTTGAGTTTTTCTTTTGGATTTGGTTTTGGTTGTTTTGTTGTGTTATGTTACTTTTGTTATGTTGTGTTATGTGATCCTATTGCTATGTGCTTATTATAGTTATTGTTTGCCTCGGTAGAATTTCCGAGTGCGAAGATTTGCTACTCTGAAACCCTAGTTTTTTCGAAGATCGTCAACCGAGCAAGTTCACTTTGACCATGCTTTTCTTACCTATGTTTTATTGCATTTAGTGGCACCATTGCAACCACCCCTCAGTAGTGTTATTGAATCCTTGTAGTTGAGTAGTATGCATGAGGTAGGAACCCATCACCCTGTTACCAAGCCCGGACGTTTTTCGCTTTAATGCTACGCTATAGTAGACGGGGTTTGGTATGAGTGCTCGAGAGTGGTGTGAAGAAGGAGAACTCTCGTCAATGACGACAACTCCATGATGGAATCTGCAAGGATGCATCTTCAAGACCTCAAGACTTCAAGACTCGAGACAGGATTTTCAATACACACTCTGGGTGAAGGACGGTTGACGGGCACCTGGAGAAACCAAGTGGTTGGCGGGATGCATGGAGAAGCGCCATGACATCTTGCGGAAAGCTTCACCTGCACTCAAAGAGACGGAAGAATACTTCACGCCCGGAAGCTTACCTGTGCAACCGCAAGTCATTATGGGCTCTGGCTTGGTTGACCTTAGTTGTGACTCTGGCTGGGACGGTACTAGCAGATGTAGAAGAACGGTAGGATCGGATGGGTACCGGACAGTGGTCAGAGGGACTCTTCGGAAGACCATGTTTCGGTCATCTTGTTCTCAAACACCCTGAAGTGCGAGAACGTAAAGAGAGGGATCGAATCTTGCGGGTAAAGTGTACAAACCTCTGCAGAGGGTTAAAACCTAATCGATTAGCCGTGTCTCGGTTACGGACAATTTGAGCATCTGGACTTGGATCTATTTCGGAACTCTCAACACCGGATTGATAACTTAATTGTGGGCAACTTATGATGATTTTGGGCTATGAGACATCGGTTGGCGGAACCATGTCATGACAGAAAAAAACTCCATAGTACAGGCTTCATTTTATTCCTTTGATGTAGGGAAAATAAAACCAGCTTTTATGCAAAACAAAACTCAGACACAGAGCCACAAAGCCATATTGCATATAGTATAGTTTTATCATCTGTTCTTTTTATTGTGATCTTGCCGGTACATTCAATGTACTGACCTACACGGCTGCAACGTATCATGTTGCAGATACTTTCCTCGACGAGTAAGAGTTACGATACAGGGTTACGGTCTACACTCAACCTGCCGATGGCGTTGATGGGACTCCACACCTGTTTGATTGTTTCCGCTGATTATTATGAGGTATATATCAGTTTTACGTTATTTATGCATGTGATTGCACTTTGATATATACATTGATGTCTTTGTGTGCCAAAGATACTGATCCGTGGATGGCACAAGAATACGTAGGCTTGACCGTCTGAGGTCGGGTCGCTACATTGGATTTGTCATTAGCCATTAGCATGATACAACGACATTTGCCAAATATACCAATCATATCAAGATGACAAAGCATTGAGACAGTCATGAGATTAAATCCTAATGATTCAACAAGCATTACTTTATCCATGTGCTGATCCTTCGAGATTGCAACCCTACCTAGGCACAATACCTTCTTTTACCCGTGTCAGCAAATGTGATGTGGCTTTGTGTAGATGGTCGAAGAGTAGAATCCATGATAAGATTTCGATCACCAGTCTTGTGGTTAGTGCATCCACTGTTCATGATTCACTCAGTAGCTTTCGGAGTCATACCCTATGGTGTAGCTAACGGGATAGTCTTCACAATGGATATTGTGAAGCATAAACATATTTCGGACATGCATACTATCAAAGTTAAGATTCATGGATGGTAAAACGGGATGCTCGTCAAGAAACCCTAGGACGAAGTACATGTGTCGGTGTCAAAACCGGCGGATCTCGGGTAGGGGGTCCTGAACTGTGCGTCTAGGCGGATGGTAACAGGAGACAAGGGACACGATGTTTTTACCCAGGTTCGGGCCCTCTCGATGGAGGTAATACCCTACTCCTGCTTCATTAATATTGATGATATGGGTAGTACAAGAGTAGATCTACCACGAGATCGTAGAGGCTAAACCCTAGAAGCTAGCCTATGGTATGATTGTTGTTCCGTCTACGGACTAAAACCCTCCGGTTTATATAGACACCGGATAGGTTAGGGTTACAGAGTCGGTTACAATGGTAGGAGATCTACATATCCGTATCGCCAAGCTTGCCTTCCACGCCAAGGAAAGTCCCATCCGGACGCGGGACGAAGTCTTCAATCTTGTATCTTCATAGTCTTGGAGTCTGGCCGCGATGATAGTCCGGCTATCCGGACACCCCCTAGTCCAGGACTCCCTCAGTAGCCCCTGAACCAGGCTTCAATGAAGACGAGTCCGGCGCGCATATTGTCTTCGGCATTGCAAGGCGGGTTCCTCCTCCGAATACTTCATAAAAGGTTTTGAACACAAGGATAGTGTCCGTCTCTGCAAAACAAGTTCCACATACCGCCGTAGAGAGAATAACTTTTGCATAGATCTGCTGACGTATTCCGTGGCGTGATATCACACTACGGCCAGGCCTTTATATGAATCGTTTTTTTACTGTTCCACCTCAGCGCGTTTTAGCGAGGCAGTTTCCTTGGCATGTCTTATCAAAGCATAGATCGTGCCCCCTTATTCCGGGATTCTCATCAATACGGACGTGGGTAACCCATCCGCGCCATTGATTACGGCGCTTGGGAGATAAGCAAGTTTTACCAGGCTCGTGAGGGATGCATAGCTTCATCCGTCCATATAAGGGGATAAAGATCCATCTTTTCACCTACGCCTTCTTCCTCCTTTGCTCATCCATTCTCGCGCACTCGAGCTCCAGCGCCCAAGTCCGCACATTCCACCTCAACCTTCTCCAACCATGTCAGGAGCAGGAGGCAAGTGGATGGCCTCCTCCGTCACGGAGGGGCACATCACAAGACTGCAGGTGGCCGGATACTTGTCCGGCGATATCAGCATGAGCTGCCCGACGAGGGGCAGCTCATTCCAACCCCCAGGCCTCATGAGAGGGTGGTATTTCTCCCCCACTTCCTCCGCGGACTAGGTTTTCCACATCACCCATTTGTCCGGGGGCTCAAGTTCTATTACGGCCTGGACTTCCACGACCTGGCCCCGAATTTCATCCTCAACATCTCAGCGTTCATCATCGTGTGCGAGGCCTTCCTCTACATCCAGCCCCACTTCGGCTTATGGCTGAAGATCTTCAACGTCAGGCCGAAGGTTGTGGGCGGCCGTCAAGCGGAGTGCGGAGGCGTCATGGTTGGCAAGATGGCCAAAGTCCTATGGCTCGTGGGCTCCTTTGTGGAGGAAATAAAGGGGTGGCAATTGGGGTGGTTCTACATCACCGAGCCACGCGACCCCAAATGGGTGGCGGCCCTCGAATTCAGATCTGGCTTCCCCACATGGCTCTCGTCATGGAAAGAGACGGGCCGGACTTGGGGGAATTCGGACGAGACATCCGGACTCCCAACATGCGTCCGAAACCTGGTGGACAAGAATCTCAGGCTTGTCAACGTAATCCAGGTGATGCTCATCCACCGGATCCTTCCATGCCAACAAAGGGCCTTCAAATTATGGGAGTTCGATCCGGCACAGCACTCGACTCTGAAAAGGCTCTTCGACACCACGTACGAAGATGCCAGGAAGGGGCTGTTCAAGGGCGCCGAGGCTCCCTCATCCGCTACTGAAGATCGCGGATACAGATCGCAACGTCAAGCCGGCGAGGTAAGTTATTTTTCCCTTTACGGGACTCTTTTTTCATAGATTGACTCTATGTGGGATCTAAAACTCCCTAATCTTTGACAGGACTGGCTGAAGACGTCCGGACAGATCAACTGTCCGGCTCCTATGCCGGAAGACCCAGCGGACGCCCAATTGATGGGGCTTCTGGCTCCGGCAAGAGCGAGCTAGCCGCTTCGACGAGCGGGTCCCTGAGTTTGTCGGAAATGGAGAGTACTTCGCTTCCGACCGCCTCCTCGCCTCACGCTGCGGACGACGCCGAGGTGGTGCCCCAAGGGTTGCCTGGTCAAGAGGAGGTGGCGCAGGAGGCGCCACAAGGCAACCTCCCGGACTCCAGGCGCGCGGGGGGCAAGACCCCCAGTGGCTCTAAGCCCGACCCTTGTCCGGACTCCATGCCGGAACCTTTAGCGGTTCCGGAGTCCGGCAAGCGGTCCCTTCGTAAGAAGGGTCAGACGCCGGTGTCCTCCGTCCAACCGGAGGCACCGGAAAGCTTACTGGAGGCGCTTAACAGCGCCTCCATCGAGGAGGAGCACCACACTGTTATGAGTGCGGTGATCCGGACAATTCAGTCCGCCAAGAGCGGGCTGACCGAAGCCTGTACCAGCCTTCTAACAGGCTTTGAGGTAAGTTTAGAATATGTAAATATATTACCGCATCGATAGTAGCCCCTGATGCTTAGTTCGGTGTTCGGATGTAAAATCCGGACTAAGGATCTAAAAAGATATCTGTGAGAGTCTAACATAAAGATGTCAATATGGGATTGCAGGCTGCGCTGCTGACCTCTGCCGCACTGACTGCGGAGGTCAATGCACTGAAGCAGAACCTCAAGCGGTCCGAGAACGAGCTCGGACAAGCCAAGAAGCAGCTCGAGGACAAGGAAGGTAAATAATACCTTATTAAGAAAAATACCTTATAGAAAAGGTTTCTGTTGCCAAAAAATAACAGGAATAACATGGGTACTGCAGGGGCCACGAACGAGGTGGCGACCCTGAAGGAAGCGGTGTCCGTGGCCGAAAACAAAGCGGCTGCGGAACGCACCATGCGAGAGAAGGGGGAGGCGCAGCTGGCCAAGGTACGGTAAGAGCTTCAATCTCTCGTGCAAAAACACAAGATTTTCTAGCGTGACTCGAAGACTCGAGAGTCCGAGCTCGCCTCAGATCTTGAGAGTGCCAAAGCTGCTAAGGCCGAGGCACAAAAAGCCCTCCAAGAAATTGAATCAGTAAAGAAGATGGCGGCGGGTAAGGTATTCTTTATGCAAAGCAGGCATGTGAAAGTGAATTACCTATTACTTACCCGGATTCGGAGCTCTCCAGGAGCATTCACAGATTTGCCCCGCAGTGTGTCTGATGCTGCCGCATTCTACCGCGCCAAGGAGGGGATCTCGACGGAAAAGGTGTTCTGTTCCCAGTATGCTGAGGCCGGACATCTGGTGCCCCTGAGCGACCAGCTGAAGCAGCTGGTCGAGCTCCACAAGGTCGCCGAACATGCCATGAAGGGCCTTATAGCACGGTTGTGGCCATTGGAGGCCATGCCTGGGAGCTACTTCGGCTTGGTGCGGCTTGGTGGACGCCTTTGTCCCACGGATTGAAGTCATCAAGCGCTCCGTCTGCATTGAAGGTGTCCGTCGGGCCCTTGCCCGTGCTAAAGTGCACTGGGGCAAGCTGGATGTGGAGAAGCTTGTGACGGACGGGCCACCGAAGGGCAAGGAGCATCACACGCCCGAAATATACTATGAGGGCCTCCTGAAGGGTGCCCGCCGAATAGCGGATGAGTGCTCCAAAGATGTAATATTTGAATATACTCGCATTTGTTATCCTTTATGCTGAAAACTTGTTCATATGCGCTAAGCAACGCTTGTTAATTTAAAATATTACCTTCTATGCGGCCGTTTATCAAATTTGAGAGATGGCAAGTCGTTGGCTTCAGCCCCCATGCCACGAGTGCTGGGGTGTTTGGGATAAACTTGAGCACTCTTGTTCCCATTCTTGGGTCCCTCTAGGGAGGCGCTCAACACAACGAACAAGGCAACCGGACTTATAATGCTTGAACACTCTCACCTAGCCATAGAATTCTATAATTTTAAATTTCGGCGAAGCCCCTAGTTTTCGGAAGACCGAGTTCGGGGTGCTATCCACGCCTTGGCCGGACAACTCCGGTTCCTCGCTCTGAGCGGCATAAGTCTTTAGGGTCCCGAAAAAACCTCTCGAACAGCGACCGGCTCTCGCCCTATCATGACAGTCAGTTTTAGCTTTCTCCACTGAGGTGCTCGACCCAGCTCAACTGGGGCACAATCGCGTGGTTCTCCCGGTGCTACCTTAGCCGATATAACGGAACGTAAGGTACCAAAACACGGAGCCGGGCAAACCCAACTATTGACCCAAGACATGATTCGGAGCCGATTCATATAATGCTATAAGTTCGGGGTGCCGCACTTGTGAAAGTGTTCGGACTTATCACACCATAACTTTTGGGGTACTTAAGCCCCTGGTGTATTGGCCGTACCAAAGTGTACGGGTGCAACATGTCATGAAATGAACATATATATAGATAAAAAAGAGTGCAATAATAGGCAAAAGCTATGCATTGTTTATTCAAAAAGGTATTGCAATGAAAGCAAAACGATACAAATAGTGCGATAAGCAAGGAATGGGACTATCTAACATGTCCCCCTCCAGGGGTAAGCTGCGGGATGGTATATAAACAGGTATAATGCTCGTAATAGGAACCACATGAACACTCGACGTAGCTTTCTGCTTCCCTGGCTGTTGCATCGTGAGTTCGGCGATTCTAGTGCCGGACAGGACTTCTGGAAAACGGAGTCCTGAAAAAAGGAAAGAAAGAAGAAAAAGAATGACACAATCGGGAGCCCCTGGTGCGGTCAAGCCGCATTCTTAGCGTGCCGTGGTCGTGCCCCTCCCCTTATGCCCATGGTATCTCCAGAGCGTAGTTATGTACGCGTAGTACCGTCTTCGCAACTTCGCGAGGGCTGGGGTTGGGGCCGGATTGCTACGCGTGCTTGAATCGTGCCAGACGGTCTTGTTGTAGGTTACTCCGGGCAATCTTGGCAGTGTCCGGAGGTTTAGTGGCTGGACTCGAGAGTTGCCGTGATAGGCTGCTTTGCACCTCCGTCGCGAGGGCCGCCATGTGCTCCTCCGTTCGGAGAGAGCGTTCGGTGTTTCCATTGACCGTGATTACTCCTCGAGGGCCTGGCATCTTGAGGTTGAGGTATGCGTAGTGCGGCACCGCATTGAACCTTGCAAATGCGGTTCGTCCCAAGCAAAGGCGTGATAGCCGCTGCGGAACGGGACTATGTCGAAGATTAACTCTTCGCTTAGGAAGTTATCCGGGGATCCGAAGACCACTTCGAGTGTAACTGAGCCTGTACAATTGACCTCTACACCCGGTATGACGCCTTTAAAGGTCGTTTTTGTAGGTTTAATCCTTGAGGGGTCTATGCCCATTTTGCACACTGTATCCTGATAAAGCAGGTTCAGGCTGCTGCCGCCGTCCATCAGGACTCTGGTGAGGTGAAATCCGTCGATAATTAGGTCAAGAACCAATGCGGCGAAACCACCGTGACGGATGCTAGTAGGGTGGTCACTTCAATCGAAGGTGATCGGGTAGGAAGACCATGGGTTGAACTTTGGGGCGACTGGCTCCATCGCATATACGTCCCGTAGTGCACGCTTCCGTTGCCTTTTGGGTATGTGGGTTGCGTATATCATGTTCACCGTCCGCAATTGTGTGGGAAAACCCTTCTGTCCTCTATTGTTCGGCGGCCGGGGCTCTTCCTCGTCATCGCTATGCAGCCCCTTGTCATTGAGTTCGGCATTTAATTTGCCTGCTTGCTTGAACACCCAACATTCCCTGTTGGTGTGATTGGTTGATTTTTCGGGGGTGCCATGTATCCGCACGAGCGATCGAGTGTTCGGTCCAAGTTGGACGGGCCTGGGTATTTCTTTTGAATGGCTTCTTCCACGACTGGGTTTAGAGCCTCCGAATCCGGCATTGACGTATCTTCGCATTATCGCCGCACGCGGCGCTTTGTTCTTGTTGCGACGCCGACCTGCCATTGTTGTCCTTGGTATCCGAACTATCGTGGTGTTTGGCCAAGTTGTTGCTTCGAGCTAGCCAGCTGTACTCTCGCACAAAAGCGAGTCATGAGGGTTGTGAGGGCTGCCATAGATTTCGGCTTTTCCTGTCCTAGGTGCCGGGCAAGCCACTCGTCGCGGATGTTATGTTTGAAGGCTGCAAGGGCCTCTGCATCCGGACAGTCAACGATTTGATTTTTCTTTGTTAGGAACCGTGTCCAGAATTGCCTGGCCGATTCTTCTGGCTGCTGAATTATGTGGCTAAGGTCATCGGCGTCTGGTGGTCGCACATATGTGCCCTGGAAGTTACAAGAAATGCGGCTTCCAGGTCCTCCCAACAACCAATTGATTCTGCTGGCAAGCTGTTAAGCCAATGCCGAGCTGGTCCTTTAAGCTTGAGGGGGAGGTATTTGATGGCATGTAGATCATCACCGCGGGCCATGTGGATATGGAGGAGATAATACTCGATCCAAACCGCAGGATCTGTGGTACAATCGTATGATTCGATGTTTACGGGTTTAAAGCCCTCGGGGATTTGATGATCCATTACTTCATCTGTGAAGCATAGTGGGTGTCTTGGCGCCTACGTGTTGGGCTATATCACGACGCGGCTCAAATGAGCTTTGTCTATTGTGTTCGGCCCTGCCGGAGTTTCTACATTCGGCGTGACAGTTATCGTCACGTGTCGTGGGGCGCCCACGCGATCCATAGATCGATCTTGTATGTTTTTCCTTATTCTCCAATATATCTCGCAAGTCCGGCGTGTTTCCCCGTGCCTTGGTACTTTTTGAACGGCGTCGGGGTACGGCTCGGACGGAGGGTCTAGAGGCCTCTTCGTCGCTGCTGTGGTGGCCGGTCCGCCATGTCGTCTTGCGCTGGTGACTTGGGTGCTTCCTCCTCTAATCGAGGCAACGACCTGCGTTTGGGGTAGCTTTTAGAGGCGTTCGAGTTCATACTCTTCGCCGCGAGGACTTCAGTCCATCCGCCGCCTAGGAGGTCTTGATCAGCTCTAAGCTGTTGCTGCTTTTCTTGAGGCTGCTTGCCGTGGCTATAAGCCTGCATTTGAAACGCCCTGTTCGGCGGGATCCTCGTGCACGACAAATTAAATGCGTCCTCGAGGCATGCATCATCTTGAAGGGAGGCGATAATTATCGCCCTCGACCTCTCTTTCTGCCGCCTTTGTTGTGCGGCTTGCTTCTCCCTCCTCTTGCGCTGAGTCCCGCTGAGGGGGTTTTCTTGACCTTTGTCCGAGGTGTTATTATCTCCCGTGCCGGAATCATCGTTTTTGCTGTGGCGGGATTTAGAGCGGCGCCGCTGACGTCGGAGCTTCGGTTGCTTCTTGGAGGGGTCATCCTCCGTTGTTCCGTCGTCGTTCCCATCTTTTGGGATGTCCACCATGTATATGTCGTATGACGAGGTGGCCTTCCAGTGCCCTGTAGGCGCTGGGTCTTGGTCGTCTCCGGCATCGTCGTCCATACCGTCGATGTCTTCGGAGCCGAAGTCGAGCATGTCGGTTAAATCATCGACAGTGGCTACAAAGTGGGTGCTGGTTGGGCGTTGAATTTCTTCGTCGTCCATATCCCAACCTTCCTTTCCGTAGTCCGGGCAGGGCTCTCCGGATAAAGAGAGAGACTTTAGTGAATTCAGGATGTCTCCAAAGGGCGAGTGCTGAAAGATGTCCGCGGCAGTGAACTCCATGACCGGCGCCCAATCGGATTCGATTGGCAGGGGCGCGGGGGGTTCGGAGTCTGGAGAGGAGTCCGGCACCCTGGAGTCAAGGTCTTCACAAAGGACAGGGATAGATTTCGGCTCAATCGTTGTAGAGATCATAGCCCCCGAGGCAGTGTCCAACCACTCGTCCTCGATCGGGGAATCCGGCTCCGGATTGAGGGCCGGAGTGGATGCTGGTGCGGCCTCCAGGGCACTGTTCGGCTGCAGAGCTAGATCATTCCCATCGAGACAGTGCGGCACGCTTGGCTGCGGCTCGAATCCGTCGAAGATCAAGTCTCCGCGGATATCGGCCGTATAGTTCAAACTTCCAAATATGACCTGATGGCCAGGGGCGTAGCTTCGATCTTCTCCGGATGGCTGCGAATTGGCCCGCAGCAAAGCCACCGAATACGAAGATCTGTCCGGGGAGAAAAGTCTCACCCCGGACTGCGTCGTTGTTGATGATCGAAGGAGCCATCAGGCCTATCAGTGACGACACAGAGGAATTCTCAATGAAAGCACCAATGTCGGTGTCAAAACCGGCGGATCTCGGGTAGGGGGTCCCGAACTGTGCGTCTAGGCAGATCGTAACAGGAGACAAGGGACACGATGTTTTTACCCAGGTTCGGGCCCTCTCGATGGAGGTAATACCCTACTCCTGCTTGATTAATAGTGATGATATGGGTAGTACAAGAGTAGATCTACCACGAGATCGTAGAGGCTAAACCCTAGAAGCTAGCCTATGGTATGATTGTTGTTCTTTCCTACGGACTAAAACCCTCCGGTTTATATAGACACTTGATAGGTTAGGGTTACACAGAGTCAGTTACAATAGTAGGAGATCTACATATCCGTATCGCCAAGCTTGCCTTCCACGCCAAGGAAAGTCCCATCCAGACGCGGGACGAAGTCTTCAATCTTTTATCTTCATAGTCTTGGAGTGCGGCCGCGATGATAGTCCGGCTATCCGGACACCCCCTAGTCCAGGACTACCTCAACATGGTAAGACCTTTTTGGCATTTTATCTTGCGTCCTAGAAGATGCTTTAGGTCCCCAGCATTGGTGCCAGAAGTCTTTGATTTCCGTCCTGAGACCCTTCCCTGCAGGGGAAGTTAATTCTTCTTAACCACCCACATCTTAAGGGGTGGCTTAAAAGAAATAAGTCTAAGTGCAGCATCTGAGAACTTTGTCTTTGGAGCCCTAGCAAATAGTTTTGCAGGAGGTGAATAATGCTCATAAGAATATGCAGAAAAGCTATTTGATTTGTGAACATAGTGGTTTGAAGAAACCCACTCATATTAATGAGCCTAGTGGTAGTTTCCCTGCAAAACATCTGCGTTAGGGTGACCATGTGAGGTCCTCTATCTGTATGAATCCTTTGGGCCACGTGAAGCCTTTTGTCCGGGGTTTTTCTTCTTCCTTGGTGGTGTTATGATGACATTCGCACGAAGTTGCTCAAGATAACTCTTAGGAACCTAGATCTACTTCAAATGTGGCCTATTACTATAGTTCATACCAATAAACCTGGAAAACACTGCACCTTTCTGAATCATAAATAGCTTATAATTGTCGTCAAAGGATTCATCAATGATTATGGGTTAGCACAAGTGAAGCCAGATAAGGTGGACGGATCTACTGAAGATCCCTTTGCAGCAATCCATGTGGTTTTGGAGAACTGCTCAAGCATCCAGTAAGATCCATCAACATTCATGTTCCTTTCGGAGCCAATACCCTCTTTTCTAGGTTTTTTGTTCAGAATCTGCCTTTTGAGGACGTCACACAAGGTTTGATGTCCCTTGAGGATTTTGTACATGCCTGTGTCAAGCAGTGTCTTCAACCTGGCTTTTTCATCAGCAATAGTAGTGGTGTCATCAGTAGAGGGTTTTGTTACCACATCAGCAGTTGAAAATATTGCAACTTCAGAAGCAGTAGAACAACCAGCAATAGATACATCATTGTCACGCTCGAGACATTTTAAGCAAGGTGGAATGAATTCTTCCGGAGCGGAATTGATCTGTTGGGCGAGTAGTGAATCGTTGTCCTTTTTAAGATCATCATGAGACGTTCTTAGCTTCTCAAGTTCTTGCTCCCTTTGAAGATAATCACAGAAAAGCTTTTCATGAGAAGCCACAAGAGTATCATGACGATCTTCAAGTTTATGATACTTGACATCAAGATTTTTGATGTCTTCAACCAAGCACTGGGATCGAGTCATTTCCGCATCCAATAGGTCATCGCATTTGTCTAGAAATTTTTTAATTTTTTCCATGGAGGTTTGTTGTTCAGTTACAATTTTAGCAAGGCTTCTATAGGTGGGTTTGGATTCACATTCAAAGTCATCTTCACTTCAGGTTTGAAACTAAGCATCACGTGAGTTTATCTTCGCACCTCATGCCATGAAGCAGTAGGTTGGAGCAAAATCATCCTCATCATTGGCTTCAACGTCGCTGACATGACCTTGTCTTCTGTGTTGAAGATGGACTAGGCGATGAAAGCTGAAGCTAGATCTAGGCTTGCCATACCTGAATCAGACTCCTCCACAGACTCCAAATCTTCCTCCTCACAAGCAGAATCCTCCTTTGTATCCATCTCCTTGCCAAGGAATGCGTGAGCCTTTACAGAAGAGCTCTTCTTGTGAGATGAAGACTTTGATGAGGCCTTTGAAGAAGACTTTGAAGATTTCTTCTTCTTTTTGTCCCATTGAGGGCACTCAGATATGTAATGGCCTGGCTTCTTGCATTTGTTGCACGTTCTCTTATTGTAGTCAAGAGAGGATGCCTCATCATTCTTGGAACTAGATCTTGAAGATCTTCCATAGCTCTTCTTGGAGAACTTCTAAAACCTTCTCACCAGCATTGCAACTCCCTTGCCTAATTCTTCAGGATAATCAGAACTGTATCCAGAATCTTCAGAGGTTGATACGTCCTTTGCCTTCAAATGCACGAGATCAACATTAGCTGGGACCATAGATATCTCTCTTCTCAGATAGTTGGAACTCATGTGTGTTGAGGCTCTCAAGTATGTCAGATGGATCGAAAGTCTTAAAGTCTGGGCGTTCTTGAATCATCAAGGCTAGGGTGTCAAATGAGCTATCAAGTGATCTCAATAGCTTCTTCACGACTTCATGCTTAGTGATTTTAGTGGCGCCAAGTGCATGAAGCTCATTGGTGATATCAATGAAGCGATCGAAAGTCAGCTAGACATTCTCAATGGCGTTTCTCTTGAAGCGGTTGAAGAGGCTGCGTATCACATCTATTCTTGAGTCTCTTTTGGTTGAGGCGCCTTCGTTGACCTTGGATAGCCACTCCGAGACGAGCTTCACAGACTCCAGAGAACTTACATGGCCATACTGCCCTTTTGTTAGATGACTATCGGTGTCAAAACTGGTGGATCTCGGGTAGGGGGTCCCGAACTGTGCGTCTAAGACTAATGGTAACAGGAGGCTGGGGACATGATGATTACCCAGGTTCAGGCCCTCTCGATGGAGGTAAAACACTACTTCCTGCTTGATTGATCTTGATGATATGAGTATTACAAGAGTTGATCTACCACGAGATCAGAGAGGCTAAACCCTGGGCACGTCCCGTCGAGGCAGACGACTTGCTACCACACACACCACGAGGCGGTTTCCTTGGCACGTCCCGTCGAGGCAGAGATCGTGTCCCCCTTACTACGGGATTCTCATCAATACGGGTATGGGTAATCCAACCATGCCTATTGGCATGACCCCGTGCTTTTAGGCAAGTCCCGAACGACCATGTTCGGGGACGCTTGATATTCTTCCCCCCTTTATAAAGGAGTTGAGGCCTACCCCTTTATCTCCACGCTCGCAATCTCGCACACTGAGTTCCAATACCCAAAGCTTGAGCCCAAGCACCCCGGATCTTTGATTATGTCTGGATCTGACCATCAAGGCCGATGGATGGCTTCCTCTGTCATAGAGGAGGATATTGCGAAGCTCAGGGGGGCTGGGTATTTGACCGCCGATGTCAAGCACAGGCTTTCCTGCTCCCGAACAGGTTATCCCCACTCCCGAGACCAACGAGAGCATCGTATTCCTTTCCCACTTCCTCCGGGGATTAGGTCTTACTCTTGACCCTTTTGTTAGGGGGCTCATGTTCGACTACGGGAGATATTTCCATGATCTAACTACGGACTCCATCCTCCACATCTCGTAATTTATTGTTGTGTGAACCCTTCCTCCACATCACCCCCCACTTCGGCTTATGGCTCAAGACTTTCAATGTGAAGCCGAAGATGATTGAGGGGCGACACGCACAGTGCGGAGGCGCCATAATAAGCAGGAACATCGATGCCCCATGGCCCAAAGGCTCCTTCCCGGAGGTATCTGACTTATGGCAACGAAGGTGGTTCTATGTCATAGCTCCTTGAGGCTCAAAGTGGGCGGCCGCGCCCGCCTTCCGCCCGGGCCCTCCACCTCAACTGGCATCGTGGGCCAGCGTAGGACTAAACTGGGGGCCTGCGAACGACGTACCAATGATGCAAAGCCGCATTCGGGAGCTCCTCGAGAGGGACATTAGTCTTGTAAAAATAATCCAGGTAATGCTAGTTCGGCGGATCCTGCCGTGCACACGTCGACCTCTCCGGATGTGGGAATTCAATCAAGAAGGTCCACGAACCATCCAACATTTCTTCTGCATGACGCCCAAAGGGATGTATAAGTTGTTCTTCAGACCACGAATAGGGTGTCCGGACACCACCGAGGATGCCGGCCTGAGCTGCAATCGCCTTGATACCCAAGTAAGTAACCCTATAACTGAACACCTTGCTTACATCTGTCATAGCATTGTTCTGAACACTATCCGCAACCAGGATTGGCTCAGTAAGGCGGAGATGATCAGGTTTCCGGCCTCGCTTCCCGAAGGCTCGCCTGGCTCGGCAATGGCCAGGATTCTTGAACGGACACTAAGCTAGGTGCCCCCAGAGAAAGCCGATGGGAAGAGTGGGGAGGCCAAGAGTGGGCCTCAAACATTGCGCATCCGAACCGGGGGAATTAGCTTCTCCAGGGAGGAGGAGAATCGAGGAGGCGAATCTGAGGTTTCCTCTCCCCGTGGAAAGAAGAGGGCCGCCTCCGAAGACTTGGAGACGGGGGCGCCTAAACAAGGGAAGAGAACTTCACCAAAGGGCCCTGCCCCAAAGGGGGTCCTCACCGCACGGTGCCCGCAAATGGGCCAGCCCTCCACCGAGCTGTATGTTTAATTTAAACAAGGAACTTATTGCGTTTCCCTTTGAGAGTAATAACCGGGACCTGTTTTTGTAGTCCGGTCAGGAGTTCATCTCAACAGGGCTCGTCCTCGAGGGATATTCCTCCGGAGATGATGGAGAGTGAAACCCCACCTGCCTCTCCGTCCCGTGAAGCTGGCTACCCTGAGGTATCATCACGGAGGTGTCCAGATCCAATGGGGCCGGAAGCTAATACTTCGGCCGCCCCGAGCCAGGCGCGCTCGGCTCCTGTGGCGGACAAGGAAAAGGGTCCGGCAGAGTCCGGTGTCCGGCCGAACACGCTGACGGGCCTCCTGGAGTCAGCTGCTCTCTTGGATGATAATCGTACAATAATGGGTACGGTGCTGGAGAAAATCTCCTCCGCCACAAGTGGTTTAAACGAAGCATTCAAGAGCCTTCTCAAAGGCTTTGAGGTAAGCCGCAAAAATACGCAGCATTTTAGTTGTACCGCATGCGATATATGCGCTCTGTATAAGATAGTAGCCCCTGAGACTGTGGATGCCAGCCGATGGCGGCAATGGAGGATCAAATTCTCAGATAATAATCACACTTGTATTTTTGTGTAGGTTACTAAGGGTTCGGCTGTAGACCAACCTGCTGAATGTGCCGAATTGAGGCGGCAAATTGACGTGGTGGAAGCCGACGTCATGCTTGTTAACAAGCGATTCGAGGATTCACAGAGTATGCTTTCCTATATCAACATCTATTTTGGGAAATTGCAAGAAGGTTGTAATTTTAATGTGATGTGATGTAGTTGCAGGCGGAGCTGCTGCCATTGAGGCCCTGAGGGTGAAGCTTGCCCTTGCCAATGAACAAGCCCGGGTTAGCAATGCGGCTGGTTTAATGGCAGCCAAAGAGTTGAAGGCCGAACAGGCCGCTCATCTCCGAAGCGAAGAAAAGATAGCCGAGATGGCTGTAGAGCTGAGGGACGCCACCGGCGGGTATGAGCTTCTCGAGAAAGAGAATCAGGCGAAGGCGGCTGACCTGAAGAAGGCGTTGGACTCGGCTAAAGAGACGCGTTCTCAGATTAGAGATGCGCGAGAGGAACTTCGACAAGCCGGGGAGATCGCGGCTGGAAATCCTTATTTGCTGCGGATGAAGTTTTTAGATCCGAAGTATGCTCCATTGGATAAGCTATGGAGTGCCGCAGATAAGTATGCGGACTTGGCGAAGAGTGCGGCTGTTGCAACCAAGTTGTTCATGGACCATGAAGATAATAAAATAGAAAGACTGTTTTGGTCGCAGTTCAATGCGCCAGCGCACTCCTTTCCCTTGAGTGAGAAGATGGCCGCTATAGCCGAGCTTCATAGGCTGTGCGGCCTTGCAATGAGGTCTATAATAGACCACCTGTGGCCGAAGGGGCCGAAGCCGGACAGTTACTTTGGTTTGGTGCAACAATTATTCGGTTCTCGTGCGTAGATCGATGCCGTGAAGAGATCGGTGTGCATAGAGGGTGCGCGGATGGCTCTTGCCCGTGAGAAAACATACTGGGCGGATATGGAGGCCACCAGCATTGCAACCCAGGGTCCGGCAAGAAGCCAAGACCCAGCTGAGCACTATTTTGAGTAGGTCATAGGAGGTGCCCGTAGAATAGAGGCGCAGTGCTCAAAGAATGTCATGTTTGACTGACGATTTTATTCAATGTAAACAATTTATGTGTTTTGATTATTGCCTGAAAGTATTATAATGTCTCCTGTGTAGCTGTTTATGTATGCATATAACATGAAAGTTAGTAGGCGTTGGCTTCGGCCCTCACGCATATAATGCGAGGGTGTTCGACAAAATATGTGTGAACACACTTGAGCCAACGTCTTGGTGCGTTAAGGAGGTGATTGCACGTCGAACCAGGCAACTGGACTATATAGTTGTAACACTTTACACTTAGCCATAGGAGATTGAAAGGTGGGGCTACTATGTAGCCCCTGGTACTTCCGCGAGCTTCCGGATATGGTGCACGTACTTCACCGGTAGACTGGTCCTTTGTTAATGCGGAGGTATCCTATAGATTCCAATTAGTCCTCGAGTGGTTGACCAGTTCCTTGCTGTATCATGAAAGTCAGTTTTCGGCTTTCTCTACTGAGGTGCTCGTCCGGACTGTCCAGGGCACAATCGCAGTAGTTCTCCTTCGGCCGCCTTAGCCGATAGAACAGAATGTAAGGCAGCAAACACAGGAGCCGGGCTAACCCAACATTTGAGCAAAGACATGAGTCGGAGCTGATGCATATAAGGCCAAACTCGTGACGCCGAACACTCCTGAAGGTATTCGGACTTTATAATATATATTGGGCTGAATGACGCCCTTGACCCTGTGATTCCAGGTACGTGCATTGTCTGTTGTGGCCAAAAGCCTAGAATGTCAGTATCCCTTATAGGTTTATGAAATACCCATGCGACGTCGAGCAACAAGAGACAGTAAAGAAGGTTTACGCAGGGGATTAATCTAAAGAGAAACCTGTGGGCGGGGCCCTGCTGCACGTCTGCGCCTATGTCTCCATTGTGCCGTATCCTGGAAGGGTGTCGCACTGGTAGTGTCTGTAGAAAAGAAAAAAGAAAACATCTGGCAAGTTAATTATGCTCAAGAAATGTTCGAGATCCGGCTTGTTGATGAGGCAAGCCGAATTGTGGGTTTTTGTTACATGTTTGCAGCCCCTTGTATTATTTATGGGACACATGTACAACCCCTGGCTCAGGTTTATCCGAGCCATTTTGAAAAATGGTGTATTGGACTCGTCTAAACGTGTTCGTGGTCTGGACGACTGATCATGTGTTATGGTGGGAGAGGCCGCCTAGAGTCCGTCAGCGGGAACTTCCGCATACTGCTCTGTGTTTCCGCTAACCGTGATGGCGCCGCGTGGACCTGGCATCTTGAGTTTAAGGCAGGCATAGTTCGGTATTGCGTTAAAGCAAGCGAAGGCCGTTCTTCCAAGCAATGCATGATAATCGCTGCTGATGGGGGCGATGTTGAAGAGTAGGTTCTCGCTTCTGAAGTTGTCGAGAGAGCCGAATGTTACTTCTAATACGAGGGAGCCCCAGCAGTGGGCTACTACGCCTGGAATCACTCCATTGAAGGTGGCGTTAGTTTGAATTATTCTGGATGGGTCTACCCCCATCTTGCGGATGGTGTCTTGATATATCATATTAAGACTACTGCCGCCATCCATTAGGACGCGAGTAAGATGGTATCCATCAATTATTGGGTCGAGCACCAAGGCAGCCGATCCTTCGTGCCGGATACTGGCCGGGTAGTCCCTGTGATCAAATGTGATCGGGCAATTTGCCCAGGGATTGGATTGGGGGGCTACGAACTCTGCATGAGTTGCGTGTACTATGTTTACCGTTTTAACTTCCGGTGGGAATTGTTTCTGGCCCCTGGTATTCGGCTGGCAAGGTTCATCCTCGTCTTCGCTTGGTGTTTCCCTTCCCTTGTGTTCGGCATTTAACTTGCCAGCCTGCTTGAAAACCCAACATTCTCTATGGGTATGATTTGCAGGTTTGTCGGAAGTGCCATGGATTTGGCACAATCTGTCCATGACTTTGTTCAGGCCGGATGGTTCCTCTTTTCTTCCTTTGAGAGGCTTCTTTCCTTGACCAGGTCGAGAGCCCCTAAATCCGGCGTTGACCGCTGTGTTGTCCGGACTATCATTATTCCCGCGTTTGTACTTAGTGTGACATGGCTTCCTGTTGCCATCTCGGATTTCGGATGTAACCGGATCGCTGGTGCCTCTACAGGCCAACCAGCTATTCTCGCCCACACAAAATCGGGTCATGAGGCTTGTTAGGGCTGCCATCGTTCTCGTCTCTTCTTGGCCGACGTGTCTGGCAAGACACTCGTCTCGGATACTGTGTTTGAAGGCCACTAAGGCTTCAGCATCTAGACAGTTGACAATTTGATTCTTCTTAGTGAGGAATCTGTTCTAAAGTTTGCGGGCGGACTCTCGGGACTGCTGTATTATGTGACTTAAGTCGTCAACATCTTGAGGCCGGACATAGGTCCCTCGAAAGTTGGCCCTTAAAGCATCCTCAAGTTCCTCCCAACTTCCAATTGAGTTTTCGGGGAGGTTTTCAGCCAATGACGAGCTGGTCCTTTCAACTTGAGGGGGAGGTATTTGATGGTGTGGAGGTCATCCCCATGAGCCATCTGTATGTGAAGGATAAAATCCTCAATCCAGACCCCAGGGTCCGTCGTTCCGTCGTATGACTCTATATTCACGGGTTTGAATCCCTGTGGAAATTCATGATCCAGCACCTCGTCCGTGAAGCACAGGGGGTGTGCGACCCCTCTATATCTTGCCATGTTGCGGCATGCTACCGGCTACTGCTGCTCTCGGTGCTGATTCCGGACTGGTATTTGATCAATATGATCATTGTGGTGGCCATCATCCCGCGTCGGAGCATGTCCTCTGGACCCATAGATGGATCTGGCCGCACTGGCCTTTTTGTCTAGGAGCGCTCGTAAATCGTGTGTGGTATCGGTGGCTGCTCTATCGCGGCCATGAGGTGGTTGGTCCGGCTGAGTAGCCGTATTGTTTTTGGGTCGAACGGGTGCTGCGGCTTTGTCGTCAAATTCGTGTAGCAGTTTGCGCTTTGGGTAGCTCTTTGTGTGGTGATTATCGCCACGTTTCCCTTCGGTGTCCAGCACCTTATTCCATCTTAAGTTGAGCGTGTCCTGCGCGGCCTTAAGCCTTTGCTTCTGCTTCTTCAGGCTCCGTGCTTGTTCCGCATCGTCAACCGGACTGTTCTCTTCTTTGGAGGTAGCATGATGAGTTCGGCCCTCTTAATTTATCTGATTGGCCGTCTGCTTCGGGCTGTATTCGGCATGACCTAGTTTGTCATGCTCCATTGTTGGGTCGCTATCGCCGTTGTTGCCTTCGGAATCAACTAGTGTGTCATCCTGCTTTGGGTTGTTATCACTATTTTTACTGTGACTAGACCTGAGGCGGCGCTTACGCCGTCCTTTTTGCTTTGGCCCGGGGGGTTTATCCTCCGTTGTGTCCTTTTTGTCACCATTGTCTTCTTTGGGGGTGTCCACCATGTAGACGTCGTATGATGAAGTGGTTGTCCAGTGCCCCGTGGGCGGTGGTTCCAGATCGTCCCCTACATCGACGTCCATACCGTTGATGTTATTGGGGTCGGACTCAAGCATGTCTGTTAGGTCATCGACAGTGGCTATAAAGTGGTGTTGGGGAACGTTGCAGAAAATAAAAAAATTTCTACGGTTTCACCAAGATCCATCTATGAGTTCATCTAGCAACGAGTGATAGGAGTGCATCTACATACCTTTGTAGATCGTGAGCGGAAGCGTTCAAGAGAATGGGGTTGAGGGAGTCGTACTCGTCGTGATCCAAATCACCGATGACCAAGTGCCAAACGGACAGCACCTCTGTGTTCAACACACGCACGGAGCGGATGACGTCTCCCGCACCTTTATCCAGCAAGGAGGAGGGAGAGGTTGAGGAAGAAGGCTCCAACGGCAGGACGACGGCGTGGTGGTGATGGAGTGGCAGTTCTTCTGCAGGGCTTCGCCAAGCTCACGTGGAGGAGGAGAGGTGTTGGGGAGGGGAGGGGCTGCGCCTTGGATGTTGTTTGCAGCCCTCCCCTCGCCCCTCTATTTATAGGGGAAGGGGGAAGGGGGCCGGCCCCCTCTAGATGAGATCTAGAGGGGGGGCGGCGGCCAAGGGGAGGGGGTTGTCCCCCAAGCAAGGGGGGCGCCCCCCACTAGGGTGTCCCCCCAACCCTAGGCGCATGGGCCCAAGGGGGAATGCGCCCAGCCCTCCAGGGGCTGGTTCCCTGCCCACTACGGCCCATGAGGCCCTCCGAGAGAGGTGGCCCCTCCCGGTGGACCCCCGGGACCCCTCCGGTGGCCCCGGTACAATACCGATATGCGCCCGAAACTTTCCGGTGACCGTATGACAACTTCCCATATATAAATCGTCACCTCCGGACCTTTCCGGAACTCCTCGTGACGTCCGGGATCTTATCCGGGACTCCGAACAACATTCGGTAATCACATACAAGTCTTCCTAATAACCCTAGAGTCACCGAACCTTAAGTGTGTAGACCCTACGGGTTCGGGAACCATGCAGACGTGACCGAGACAACTCTTCGGCCAATAACCAATAGCGGGATCTGGATACCCATGTTGGCTCCCACATGTTCCACGATGATCTCATCGGATGAACCACGATGTCAAGGATTCAAGCAACCCCGTATACAATTCCCTTTGTCAATCGGTACGTTACTTGCCCGAGAGTCGATCGTCGGTATCCCAATACCTCGTTCAATCTCGTTACCGGCAAGTCACTTTACTCGTACCGTAATGCATGATCCCGTGACCAAACACTTGGTCACTTTGAGCTCAATATGATGATGCATTACCGAGTGGGCCCCAGAGATACCTCTCCGTCATACGGAGTGACAAATCCCAGTCTCGATCCGTGTCAACCCAACAGACACTTTCGGAGATACCCGTAGTATACCTTTATAGTCACCCAGTTACGTTGTGACGTTTGGTACACCCAAAGCACTTCCTACGGTATCAGGGAGTTACAAGATCTCATGGTCTAAGGAAAAGATACCTGACATTGGAAAAGCTCTAGCAAGCGAACTACACGATTTTGTGCTATGCTTAGGATTGGGTCTTGTCCATCACATCATTCTCCTAATGATGTGATCCCGTTATCAATGACATCCAATGTCCATAGTCAGGAAACCATGACTATCTATTGATCAACGAACTAGTCAACTAGAGGCTCACTAGGGACATCTTTTAGTCTATATATTCACATGTGTATTACGATTTCCGGATAATACAATTATAGCATGAATAAAAGACAATTATCATGAACAAGAAAATATAATAATAATCCTTTTATTATTGCCTCTAGGGCATATTTCCAACAAGTGGGTGGTGGATGGGTTGCGATTTTCTTCATCTTCTGTATCCCACATGGGCCGGACATAGTTCGGCCAGGAGTCTTCTGACAGAGAGAGAGACCTTAATGAATTTAGCATGTCTCCAAAGGGTGAGTGCTGAAAGATATCTGAGGCAGCGAATTCCATAACCGGGGCCCAGCTAGATTCTATGGGCTCGGATGCGCGCGGTCCGGAACACACGACCGGAGGCGAGTCCGGGGGTCCGGAGATACAGATCCTTTTAGGAGAGGAGTCTGTCTTCGGCTCTAAAGCCGATGAGTGTGCGGTCTTCGGGGCGGGGACCATCCACCCGTCCTCAGAAGGCACGGCCTGCTCTGTATCAAAGTCTGGAGCTGTGGCACGTGCGATGTCCTGAATACTGTCCGACTGCAGATCTAGGTCATGCTCGTCGTGATTGTTCGGCGCTCCTGACACGGGTCCGGATCCATCGAAGATCAAGTCTCCTGGATGTCGGCAGTGTAGTTTATGTTTCCAAACCTGACCTGATGGCCGACGGCGTAGCTATCGATCTGCTCCAGATGGCCAAGAGAGTTGGCCCGCAGTGCGAAGCCGCCGAACACAAAGATCTGTTCGAGGAGAAAAGTCTCACCCGGGACAGTGTGGTTGAAAGTTGGAGAAGCCATCTAGCCTTGTAGTGACGACACTAAGGAAATCTCAATGAAAGCACCAATGTCGGTGTCAAAATCGGCGGATCTCGGGTAGGGTGTCCTAAACTGTGCGTCTAGGACTAATGTTTACCCAGGTTCGGGCCCTGTCGATGGAGGTAAAACCCTACTTCGTGCTTGATTGATCTTGATAATATGAGTATTACAAGAGTTGATCTACAACGAGATCAGAGAGGCTAAACCCTAGAAGCTAGCCTATGGTATGATTGTTGTTGTGTCCTATGGACTAAACCCTCCGGTTTATATAGACACCAGAGAGGGCTAGGGTTACACAGAGTCGGTTTACAGAGGAGGAGATCTACATCCGAATCGCCAAGCTTGCCTTCCACGCCAAGGAGAGTCCCATCCGGACACGGGACGAAGTCTTCTGTCTTGTATCTTCGTAGTTCAATAGTCAGGCCAAAGCATATAGTCCGGCTGTCCGGATACCCCCTTATCCAGGACGCCCTCAATGACCACATATGATGTTCTTGGTAGTTTGAGTCCAATTGCGCAAATCTCTTCACATCAGCTACAGTGACGCCTTCACCAACTTTGGGAACACCAGTCCTGACGATATACCAGAGGTCATTGTCCATGGCTTCAAGATGCATGCGCGTCTTAATCTTCTAGTAGGGGTAATCAGTGCCATCAAAGAAGGGACACACATCATAGAATTTGATTATCCCTGCAGTCGACATACCTAAAACCCACGCGGTTAAACCGAATCAAACAGAACATGGGAGCACCTCGCTCTGGTACCAATTGAAAGTGCTAGTTATCGACTAGAGGGGGTTGGTGAATCGGCAATTTTTATGGAAGTCTTCAAGACACGACGTCTTTGAAGTCAAACAGTTAATAAGAGCCTATATGGTATGTAGCGGATGATGAACTACACTAGATAAGCCGGAGTGAAGTAGCAATATAGTGAAAGCACGACGACTAAAAGCAACTAAGTAGACTAGATCAGAATGGAAGAAAATATCAAGCTTAACATGTAATAGTCTTCGCACAGTGAAGTCAAACAGATCAAGCAGGGAAGCAAAGACTTCACGAAGACAAACTGAAATGTAAAGTAGGTAAAGGATAAAACCAGTAGCTTGGTGAAGATAAGGATTTTGTAGACTAGTTCCAGTTGCTAGGACAACTATACGTCTGGTTAGGGAGGCTGAGACTGAACTTAGAAGACCACGTCTTCACCTTATTCCCCTTGAGCTAAGGACACCCAGTCCACTCAGGACACCTAGTCCTTGCCAGTCACTCTGGAAAGTCTTCAAGGTAGACTTCCAAACCTTCACATACTTTGTTCACCGGCGATCCACAATGACTCATGGATCCTCAGAACGCGATGCCTAACCGGCCGGACACTACTAGAAAAACCACTACTAATGGCGCACCTAATTTGGCTATTAATGGCGCATCTGTGGTGCGCCATTAACAGCACGCAATTATTAAGTTTTACTAATGGCGCACCACCTGGTGCGCCATTAGTATTTGGTATACTAATGGCGCACCACCTGGTGCGCCATTAGTATCTGGTATACTAATGGCGCACCACCTGGTGCGCCATTAGTATATCTTGAGGGTGCGCCATTAGTATGCCTCCTGTGGGGATGTATACCAGTGTGCTTTGGCATACTAATGGCGCACCACCTGGATGCGCCATTAGTAACGCGGCATACTAATGGCGCACTACCCGATGATGCGCCATTAGTATGCCTTTGTCATACTAATGGCGCACTCGTCATGTGATGCGCCATTAGTATGAATATTAGGTTTTTATTTTTTATTTTCTGTTTTTTGCACAGGTTGCAAAATGTATAATTTGACAAAATATAGACAGCACACATCAACAATAGATTCATCGATACAATAGAAGATTAGTCTTTGAATACAATTCATCATATTAGTCTCCGAATACAATTCATCATATTAGTCTCCGAATTGAAAAGACCGAACAAAGATAGAACATTATATTACAAGTCTCGAGACCGCGAGTAGCGAGTTTGTCTTCACATTACAAGTCGATATCGATCATCTAAACTACCATCACATAGAAGAGAGCTGCAGTCATCACGATGAGCATCATCACGATGAAACTTCGTCTTCATCCGGTTCCTCCAACGCTCCTCCCTCTCCCGCTAGATAGCGGGCGTATCTAGATTCGCCTCGGCCCTAGTGGTGTACCCTTTGTAATCATTACCGCTGAATCGGTGAACCTGTCTCCGACACTCCGCCCAGTCATCGAGACTCCGGAACCTTACCCTTGTACACGACATACGCCGGCATCGCTATGCACTAGCCAAACGAAACGTTAGTACCAATTCACAGACAATACATAAGCAATATATAAGTATGCAATGTAAGCGATCGAAGAGAAAAGCAAGACATTAATAGCGTCGATTACATCTAAGTTGAACGACTCTCGAAACCAAAGAGACATACTACAAGTTCATTAAAGTTTAATTACAACATGAGCCAATCGATGTTTCAGAACTAGACAACTCGACTCAAGGGACCGGAGCGTGGATGAAGCCGCCGTCTACCGTGGGAGTCATGAAAGAACGGGCGTTGTCATCCTGCATTTGTAGCATTGTGTCAATGTCACCGTTGGACGGTTGATTTCGAGGTAGAACTGCCCCGAGGTACGAAGGACATCTTGATGGATGATTTCCGCAAACTCCGATTGGATGCGAAAGAATTCTTGTCGGAGGTCCGCGTCCTGGATTGCCGACACGCCGCGGCCCAATCTTGGAGTTTACTCGGTAGCGAAGTTGATGATGGTCCCGCATTTATCGCCGCATGTGATGGATGGCGTAGTAGGCACCCTTCGACCGCCCAGCGGTTGCTTGACGCAGCGTAACGTCGTATTGTGGGAGAACACGTGCTTGCCGTGATTTACGAATAGGCCTGGTGAAGGTGCCTCCAGATTTGGCGAGCCGGGAGAACATCATCAAGAACCTTCTTGACATTTGTGTAGTCTACGCTCAATCGACGGTCCGGGTCGAAATACGTGGCCATGGAATATTTGGGGCTTAGGAGGATGAGCGTGCAACGTGTGTCACTGCAGAAAACACGGAATGTTAAAAGAAAACGATCGAAATGTAAGAATTCATATGTTACGGGCGGTTGAGGGGAGGACTTACTCGGGAAAGTAAGGCACGAGGAAGTTATCCTTATCTTGGTTTGCCGAATGACGCCTTCGAGGTAAGAACCCGCGACTTGCCGGTCCCAGCGCTGCCCAAGATCTTGGCACGCATGTAGAAGGGGTCAACTATCACGATGTCCGGGTCTTGTCGCGAATGATCCGCATCTCCATACTCAGCGAAAATAGCCGAACGAAGGTGTAGTGCAGCGGATGAAGGTTCAACATAGCGTGGATGTCATCAAAACGCAGGACGCATCATACGCCCGATGGAGTTATCCACAAAGCCCTTGCCCTCCGGCACCTTGGCCGCGAAAACCGGGTATGCCACATCCTTCTCCACGAGACGCAGCTTCTCCAAAGAAAGAACACTGTCATCCAGACTCCGCATAGCACGGTTGTAGCATTGAGCATATTTGTCGGTAGCATCGCCTACCCGCCACATGCACCCTCCTCGAGATATCCTGCGGTGAAGGTGGCCCGTCCCGAGCACGGATCATACTCGGTTCCGCTGGCTCGCACCCTTCTTAGTCTTTCTTTATGCGTGCCTTCTTCTTCTCCTGTAATGGGACCGAGTTTTGCTCACAGCCGCCTTCTTGATTGTGTTGGGGCTGATAATATTTCGCACCTCGCCTATCTTAGGCTCGGTGAAGTCGGCAATGGAGGCGTCTCCCGAGAGCTGAACGCCAGACGGCGCCAAGGTAACTTGGCTTCTCCGCTGCACGAGCTAGATCGCACACGTCTTTTGTTGGGTTTGGTTCTTGAGAAGGAGGCCCCATGAAGTCGCCATCGTACTCCATGCTCGGCAAATCTTGATCGACGTTGCCAAATGTATCATAGTAAAATGCCGCCGTCGTTACGATCCTGTGCCATATGCATGTTTGGATCGATGGCATAGGGATGTCCGGCACCGTTACAGCGGTCTTGCCATGGGGCCGACTTGGCGCCAACACGACTGGCGGTGTTGTCTTTGGGGTGGTGTCCCCCGCCCCCAAACGAATCTGGCTCTTCGGCCAAAGTAGGGGCCAGCTCAGGCAGCCGCTGAGATTCATCACGTCATCATCGTCGGCCCCGACGGGTCGATTCGGAGGTAACAAGTTGTCGCAGCCTGGCAGCACCCGAACCAGTTGAACCCTAAACAAGTTGGGTGGCATCTAGGTACCGTGGAACAAGGGGTTGCCCGTTTAACGATTTTGCCCTTGGCGACATCGACCAACTCGTTGTTCACAAAGTGCAGGAGAGTGCACGGAACGTCGGCGGCGCCCTGCGAAAACATGTAGGGCGTCAGGATGCCCAAATCAAAGGCAAGGAGATGAAGTCCTCTGCCGAGAGAGGCTAAATTAGATACCGTGATGATGGCGTCGAGCACTGCAAATGTAGAGGCACCGCCAACGCCGCGCGAGCAGTTAACGGACGCGCCGCTTGCTGCAGAGGTGCTGCCGGCGTACACCGGGTGCATTAAGCTCCGTGCGGCGCCGGAGACACTAATGCCGCCCGCCGGAGGCACCAATGGCCCCGCCATCGCATTATGCGAGTTGCTGGCCGTGAAGCTAGGAATCGGGCGGCCTCGCTGACGCCCGCAATCCACGACTCAACCCCGAGATCAAGGTAGGCACAAGGGCGGTGATCGTCGCCCGAGTCGTTGTTCCACTTGCTCTTGGACAATCTCCGAATCCGCGCCACCTGTGCCTTTGAGTTCTTGAACCTCTCGCTACCGGCTTTCCGAGCTGGTCTTTTTCTCCTTTCGCACACCAAATGTATAGTATGACCCCATTTTGTCGACAAGCCTTTGCGGCCACACGACCAGCCGACGCCGGCCATCGAGCTTATCCTTGTTCTTCATTACATTCAACCCCTATTTAGAGTGGTGTCCCAAGGGTTGCTCTGAGTCGACCCTGCCATCGCTTTCGATCGCTGCGGAAGGAATGTGAACCATTTAGAAATTCGGCTTCATTAATTAGAATGCAACCATATGGAGCTAATTACGCTGGGTGTATTCCTTACAGAACAAGCTGAAGCTGCCTGGTCTTCGGATCCGTGGTAAGCTCCTTTGTTTTCGGTCCTTCTTGTACCGGGCCCCGACAAAGTTCCCCGGTCCGCTTGTCACCAGTATGTATCGAAGAGGGGCGGTAGGCCTTGCTCGCACGCCCGCCTCCTCCTTGTCCCATATAGGCTCCGCCACTCAGAACCGCCGGGACCGAGTGTGTGTTCCCCTATGTTCAGCTCCGCATTTGTTTCCCCACTCACTTGATTGGGAGCTTGCGGTGCTCGAGCAATTGATCTTGAAGTCGTTGTAGTCATCTTCGGTGATCGAAGGATTTTTCCCTTGCTCTTCCGATAACTCTCACCTTTCTCGATCATTCTCTTCACATTGCTTTTCCAAGTAGACAGGGGCCTTGCTCATCTTCGTGAGGGCAGCATTGTTCACTTTATTCCCTTTGAGGCTTGTGTTTTCAAATTCAGTGGGGAACTTGTATCGCTCGTGCAGCTTCGTGAAGAGGAGGTTGCGCAAATTCCTCGGTCGATGCCTCAGGTTCTCGGTGTTGATCGAGACGGTGCTCGGAGAATGCACCCGAGCTGAAGCGAGTACCCTTGACTATTCGCTCGGGCGCCGTTGGATTCCGTTGGAGTCCACTTCAAGAACTTCCTCCTTGAGGGTGCGGAGCACGATCGGGCGCCAGTCCTTCCGTTGCCTCTTCGGTTGGCTACCATCCGTGCGGCGCCGCCATCATCGATGGTGGCATCCTCGGCGGCACCATCGGTGGTGGCATCGGTGGGGTCATCCTCGGTGGTACCATCGGTGGTCTCAGGATCGGTGGGAAGGCGGCGGCCTCATACAAGTGAGGTTGTTCCTCCATCTCTGGGACAGCTCCCGAATGCCTTGCCGCTCAACCCCGGCCTCATCGTTAGGGCCATGTTTCTCTCTAAATAGAAACAAAGTTTGGTCAAAAGTTGGTTATTGTCAAGGAACAAGATCATGGTCTCATCATTTAGGGTTTGTCGACACCGAGGCATCCTAAAATCTAAGCTTTTATCATTGAGGGTTTTTCGATGCCGAGGCACCCTAAAAGCCTAAGCTTTCATCATTTCGGTTTTTATCGACACCGAGGCACCCTAAAAGCCATGCATTAGTCACAAGTACGCCGGGCAGTTGATCCTACTTAATTAACTACTAAGATACCCCAGCCCATGCATTAGTCACAAGTACCCCATATGTCCTATTTTTAGCAAAGTCATGCTAAAATTCAGGAAAATTTCAGCATGACCTTTGCTGAAAATAGGACATATGGAGTACCCAATTTGCCAAACGGAAGTTAATCGACATTCCGCAAACTCAAGGGCCTCTCGGGTACTGCAAAATCATTATCCTGTGTGGACATGGATGCAATGTCACATGTCACATGGATCCCACACCCACGTGAGCTGGTGAAGCTTCATGGCAGAATATCATATACAATCATGAATTTTGTTCACATTTATATAGCAACAAATATTTATACACTCATATAGCAGCACTAAGTATATTGCACTTAGAAGAAGACTTGCTTTTACATCCCACCCAACTCAACAATCTAGTAGAGTTGTTAGTAAGATCCTAGCTCTCTCTTTTCTTAGAAATAATAAATCGCCAAGCAGGAATGAAATGATTATTTGATTGAAGAAACCACCATGGCAGCAAATAACTGAACCTTCACTCTATTTTAACTGAAAATATATTTGAAAAAAAAAACTTTTACACGTGTGAAAATCTTCTCTACAAATATGAGAAAATAGATATAACTTGGGTCGCCATGTATCTCTGCCAGTGATCATCAAAACTAAATCAATATAAGAAAATATGGTGAAAACTAAATCAGACAAGATATTTGAAAACATGAATTAGTCTCGCCATTATCCTAAAAATGGCAGTCAGTATATGCATGGACGCTCATTTTCAAAGATTGTAGCCGATGCTTTCTTGTCTACTTAATGACAACATTAACACTTCAGGGCTCAATAATTAAATTGTCAGTTTCTTTAGGCATTAGCAACGACCAAACCTGCAATTAGCATACATTCTACAGCACAAAATCTTCATCTGTTTAGGCGAAAGATCTAATGTGATTACTAGCTTCCTAGGCATGGTAAGAACTCTGTCATATCATACACAAGAATCAATTTCCATAGCCCGTCCTTGGTTCATGTAAGTCTGAATCTAGTCGAGAACTACCCCTCTACAAGCTTCGGCATAGTCTCCAAGGTTTATCTCAGTTCTCATATCACAAGTGTGACAAAAGTGGATACAAATTGCACAACAATCGCAAAATAAAATTCAGCTACAATCCCCACATCTGAAAACACTTCTTGCTCTTACCACGTAACTTTGAATGTTCACGGAGATAAACATTGATGGGTACTGAAAAATGTACATATTTTTAATCCCTACAAAGGCAAGGAAACTATAATTGCAAAATGAATTGCTGGACTGGGAATTAATACTCATCAATGGGCATTACTATAATTTTTGTTTTAACTGAATATATGGTATTGTTAATCTTGCCAATCATCAGCTATTGACATTTGGAGTTTTTATGCAAAAGTGTTCTTCTTTTTCTTTTGGACTGAAATGAGCGTGTCATCAATCACAAGTATCTTTCATGAGTTTTAGCAGAGGAATCTTGACTCATCGATCTCAACAGAATGATATATATCATGGTATGGAATAGTAGAGTGGATAGTTAGCCCTATTGAAACCATTGAACATGACCACAACACAAAATTGATCACTAAACACAACAATTTGCTACTTATGTCAGGATGGAGAATGGGCCATAGATGGCGTCAGTGTTGTGGAAAGACTTGCAGGTTTGCTCAGAGCCGAAAATTGGGCTGAGCTTTCAAGCTTTGCAAATTTGATATACATGTAGTTTCATGATAGACACAGCAGCATTAATATATAATTGTTATTTTGTGTTGAGATACTTAAATATGCAAGCACCGAATAGCGTAAATGATAAGATTAATTCATGTCATCTCCATTGATTTAGTTTTGATGATCAATTGCAGATGAGTATGATGTTTCGATATAACTAAATCAATATAAGTAATCTACAAATATTTGAAAACAAGATATGGTGAAGCATGAAGAATCAATATGAGAAGGAGGAGGAGGGGGGAGGAGGAGGGGAGGAGGAGGAGGAGGGGAGGGGAGCTCACGGGGTGGTGGTGCTCCGGCGATGGTGGTGTGGACGGGCGGGTCGAGGTGGGGCAGCGGCGCTGGGCGGGTCGAGGCGGCGCTGGGCGGGCGGGCAGCGTCGAGGCGGAGTCGGGCGGTGGGCGGCGGGTCGCGGCCGAGGCGGCGCTGGGCGGCGTCCGGGCGGCGGGGTCGCGGCCGAGGCGAAGGCTGGGCGGCGGGTCACGCCGAGGCGGCTGGGCGAAGGCCCGGGCGGCGGGTCGCGTGGTGGCGGCGGGGCAGCGTCGAGGTGGCGGGGACGATGGCGTCGAGGGAGGCGGGGCGAGGGAGAGGGAAGGCGTGGAGAGGGCGAGGGCGAGGGCGAGGGTCAGGGCAGCGGCGGCGGCGGCGGTGGATCGAGAGGGAGAGGGAATGGCGAGGGGAGAGGGAAGGGGGATCGGGCGAAGGGGAGAGGGCAGGGGGATCGGGCACACACTAATGGCGCACCTCACCGTGGTGCGCCATTAGCATGTCCATAATGGCGCACCTCACCGTGGTGCGCCATTAGTATTTTTTTTTAATTTCAACTTGAGCCAAAAGGTTATGTACTACCAGAACCTATTCACGTCAAGCCCACTCTACTAGCTCGACTGGTCAGCAGCCAGTTCTCACACTAGGAGGTCCTGGGTTCGACTCCCAGGCTCCACAATTTTTTTTAAGCATTTAAAAAGCTGTTTGATACTTATTTGTGTTTAAATATGTTCAAACTTGTTTAAATAATAACAGTAATATTTTTTTTTTGACAGTAGCATTTAAAAAGCTGTTTGATACTTATTTTTTTATAAGACGGTGCGCTGGGTGCTGGGTCGGCGACGGCAAGTTGAGTAGGGGAATCGAGGTGCGGGGTTTGGCGGCGGCCGGTGGACTGGGGGGGTGCTCGGCGGCGAGGGGGACCGGATCTGGCGAGGTGGGATAGCGATCGAGATGGAGGGGGATCGAGGTGGGCTCCACAAAATTTTTTTAGCATTTAAAAAGCTGTTTGATACTTATTTGTGTTTAAATATGTTCAAACTTGTTTAAATAATAATGATAATATTTTTTTATAAGACAGTAGCATTTAAAAAGCTGTTTGATACTAATTTTTTTATAAGACGGTGCTGGGTGCTGGGGTTGGCGGCGGCGGTTGAGTAGGGGAATCGAGGGTGTGGGGGTTGGCGGCGGCGGTGGACTGGGGGGTGCTCAAGTAGGGGGACGGATCTGGCGAGGTGGGATAGCGATCGAGATGCGGGGATCGAGATCGAGTGTCCATGAAATTTAAAAATATTCATGATAGTTCAAAAAGTACCCATGAAATACAATCGAGAAATGAAGGCTACGATTTAAATACAATCGATCTTAGCAAGCTATCTGTTCACAATCTTCTTGCCCTTCTTTTTCGCAAATGGAGTTCTTCCGTGGAGCAGACGTCCTTTAGGTAGGGTGGTCTGCTTCTTCTTGTGGTGTATGCTGCTACTTCATCATCGCCGTCATGTTCGATCCTCGGTCGCCGTACTTGTCGAAGTCCTGCTCATTGGCTACTCCATCCATTCCGATGATCTTCCTTTTGCCTCTCCTCACGACAACACGACCGGGCTTTGGCGGGTCGGTAATGAAGAAGCATTGGTCCACTTGGGAAGCCAGTACCCATGGCTCATTTTTCGCGGTGACGCTTATGCGCTCCATGGTCTTGGATTTGGCTTCGGGTATAACCATGGTGGTGAAATACCGGTCTTCTTTTATGACGTTCTTGGCCCATCGACACGGAACATCGGGACCTTCTCTCCAGCAGTAGCTCAGCTCCCAGATCTCCTCGATCCTTTCGTAGTATCTGTCCTTGTCGTTACCGGTGTAGGATTCCATCGTTACCCGGAGTTCGATAACCATCGCTCTTCATGTCCTTGGCCTCGTGTAGAATGTGTAGTCGTTGATATCGTACGCATCATACGTCATCAGGTTGTGCTCGGCGCCCTGTGACAAGGCAAATATGAGTTGTTCTTCCGCGGAAGAATCCTCATGTAAAGGGTACGACAGAAGCTTCGCCTTGAACCAACGCGTGAAACATGAGTTGTGCTCTTTGAGTGTATCTCCGTCCCGTCCTCATTGGCCTCGGTCATTGTACGTCTTTTTAATAAAGGTTTTGTGCTCTACCACCCAAGGATCGACCACGTCTATGTGTTGTAGCGCGACTAGGTTTGCTCTTTCAAAGTCGGCGAGTCGACCCTCGAAGTCGACATGCATTTCACGGCGACTCTCACGGTGACCCCATCCAGCGAGCCTGCCGAGGTGCCTGTTGACGGGCAGACCAATAGGGTTCTTGATGCCTAGATAATTCGTGCAGTAGGAGATGCACTCTTCGGTCAGAAAGCCCCTAGCTATGCTTCCTTCTGGACGTGACATGTTGCGAACGTATCCTTTGATGACACCATTCATCCTTTCGAACGGCATCATGCTGTGCAGGAACGTCGGCCCGAGTTGGATGATATCCTCCACTATATGGACCAGCAGATGCACCATAACGTCTAAGAATGCGGGCGGAAGTACATCTCAAGCTCGCATAGTATCACCACGATCTCTTCCTGTAGCCTTACGAGTTGCCTCACGCCAATCGACTTCCGAGATGACGTCAAGAAGTTGCATGGGCCAAATAGCATTCCACGGACGTGCGCGTCCATGATCCCACGGATTGCAATCGGAAGTATCTGCGTCATCAAGACGTGTGGCGGTCGTGAGACTTCATCCCATTGAACTTCGCTTCGCTGGGTCTAGGTATCTCGCTTATCTTCCCAGCGAATCAGAAGGAAGTTTTACTCCTAGGAGGCAGGTGAAAACTGCTCGATCTCCTCGACTTAGAGTGAAGCACGCGGGAGGGTAGTCATTTCCGGTCTTCTTGGCCTTTTGCCTTTGCGACGACTTCTTCGTGTCCTGCTCCGCCTCATCATCATCATCATCATCATCATCATCATCATCATCATCATCATCATATATAGCGTGAAGCTCCTGCTCGATGCCCATTGATTTCAAGTCTGCCCTTGCTTTCGCCCATCTTTGGTCCTCTCCGCATGTTGAGCAGGGTACCAAGCAGACTCGCACACGTTCTTCGTGATATGCATGACATCAAGGCTGTGAGGCACACGGTGGATCTTCCAGTACGGCAAGTCCCAGAAAACAGACCTCGTTTTCCATACCTTCAGCAGCTCTGGGCGCCTTTCGCTTCTTTCCGGCTCTGGCGCCTTTTGCTTCTTTCGGCGGTGGGCAGTCTATCCAATTTTTCAACAGCTTGTCTATTTCCTCGCCGCTCCTCGTGCAGGGCGTTTTCAGGGTTCGGTTTCACCATCGAACAGATCCTTGCGTTTCCTCCACGGGTCATCGTCGCGAAGCCACCTTCGATGTCCCATGAACACGGTTTTCGAAGACCCGGGATCTCTATCTAGCTGGCGATACGTTGTGTCATCCATGCACCTTACGCATCCGAAAATCCGTGGACTACCTGCCCCGCGAAATATCCGTAACCGAGATAGTCGTGGCACCGTCGTGAGCAAAGGCGGCTCATAGGGAAATATTCTTTCTGCGGCCCCACGTATTGGCTGGCGTTTTCCACAGCGTGTCAAGCTCCTCTTTCAGCAGCCCGGATACTGATTGATGTCGTTCCTGGTTGTTTCGCCCTTCAATTAGCATACTCATGTGAATGTACTTCCTCTTCATGCACAACCAAGGGGGAAGGTTGTACATCCACACAAACACAGGCCAGGTGCTATGTGTGCTTCTCTGACTGCCAAACGGATTGACTCCATCGGTGCTCGCGTGCAGCACGATGTTCCTTGGATCGTTCCCAAATTCCGAGTCTTCGAAGTTCAACGCTTGCCACTGGCTCGCATCCTTAGGGTGACTCAGCATCTTGTCTTTTTTATCTATCTCCGGATCATTTGCGTCATCTTCCCACTTCTTCTCCTCCCTATCCGGCGTGCCAACGCAGGAGCTTTGCTACCTTAGGGTCCACGAAATAGCGCTGCAGACGAGGAGTGATCGGAAAGTACCACACCACTTTTCGAGGAGCTTTCTTCCTCTTCTTGTATCGAGTGACGCCAAGACACCGGACATATGGTAGACTCCGCGTGCTCGTCCCGATAAACGATGCAATTGTTCATGCACACATGGTATTTCACGGCGGTAAATCGAGAGGACACACGATTTTCTTCGCCTCCTCCAAACTGGTCGGGCACTTGTTCCCCTTGGGAAGACGTTCGTGCGTAATGACATGTTCTCGTCAAGCATGCGCCGGTCATTTTGTGTTTTACCTTCATCTCGAGCCATGAGCGTTACTTTCAGCGGGTATCCTCGGGCCTGCATCCTTCATACAATGGAGTAACCGCATCTAACTCAAGTTGATCCATCTTGGCTTTCTCGGGCGGCAGCTCTTGCGTTATCCGTCGCTTGAGAAGCAGCTCTTGAATATGAGGGTCCCGCACCCAGCCCATCGATGGTCCAGCGTCGTCGCTCCGCCGCATCATCATCTTCATGATCATGCCCGTCGCCTGCTCCGCATCTTCCTCATCATCATGTCCTGCATCTTCTACATGATGGCGTGTACAACATCAGTCGTGATCATCTCCGGGATTCTTCGTCTTCTCGCCCGCCCGAGCCGCGGTGGTTCTCTTTGCTGCCCTTCCTCATTTCTTGCCGGCCCGCATGGACGACTTCGTAGTCATCTTCATCACCTTGCCACCGATAGCCATCCATGAAACCACGCAACAGCAGGTGGTCCCGCACCTGCCCGGAATCCGGGTCCGCAATAAGGCTCTTCCGCTTGCATCTTCGACACGGACATATTATCTCCGTCTCGTTCTTTTGAAGCATCTCGGCCTTCGGACCTCAAAACCTATTCACGATGCCTTCGGTCATCGTGCGGACCATGGTCGCTCAAGGGTAGAGCAAAACGATATTTTAGAACCAAACAAAATTTGGCATGACTTTCCCTAAAAATAGGACCAAAAGAATGCTTAATGCCAAAATTCTCACTAAACGGAAATGAATCAACATTCCGGCAAAATATTGGCATCTACCGCATTTCAAATACCGGTACACCTCCAAACACAAACACATATGCAACACCACAAACATATGCAACACCACGAACATACATAGATCTAGCTAGGCCGTAAAAAGTGCATGTGCACATTGTTGTAGGGAGAACAACCTAAATATAGCTTCCCCTTACTTACCTATTAAAACAAGGTAATTTAACCACTTAATTTGAATGAATCTATGGTGGAAATGAGGTGAAAAAGAGGAGGCACCGAGACAAGGAGGAGGTGGAGAGAATGAAGTGGGGAGAAAGTGAGTGTGTGGGTAGGAGAGGCTGTCCCAAATATCTTGTTGCTGCCCACTTACTAATGGCGCACCTCTTGCATGGTGCGCCATTAGTAGTTACAACTACTAATGGCGCACTTAAGCAGGATGCGCCATTAGTATGTTTGGATAGGTGCACTAGTTCAAAAAATTCTATACTAATGGCGCACCCGCTGCAGTGCGCCATTAGTAGTTACAACTACTAATGGCGCACTTGGGCAGGTGATGCGCCATTAGTATGTTTGGATAGGCACACTAGTTCAAAAGAAATTTCTATACTAATGGCGCATTCGCTGCAGTGCGCCATTAGTAGTTACAACTACGAATGGCGCACTTTGGCAGGATGTGCCATTAGTATGTTTGGACAGGCGCACTAGTTCAAAAAAAAATCTATACTAATGGCGCACCCACTGCCTGGTGCGCCATTAGTAGTTACAACTACTAATGGCACACTTGGCCAGGATGCACCATTAGTATGTTTGGACAGGCGCACTAGTTAAAAAAAAATTTTTGATACTAATGGCGCACCCTTTGCCAGGTGCGCCACTAGTATATACTAATGGCGCACTAGCTTTCTGGTGCGCCATTAGTGTCAATCCCATCTATAGCCCTTTTTCTAGTAGTGGGAGAATGCACATTCCTCAAGTGTAACAACTCTTTAGGTCATGCAGACATAAAGACTTCAGTGATACCTAACACTCTTTCGCTCTGGGTGACTTGGGCTTTGTCGTTGCAATGATTTCTCTCTTGAAAGCTTCGAAGGTAGGTTGCTCTCAAACGAGAAAAGTCGTGCACTAACTCTGAGCAGCCCCCAATTTATGGTGTAGGGGGTGGGCTATTTATAGCCAGGAAGCAACCCGACATGATATGTCCGAAATGACCCTGGGTCACTAAGGAACTTCTATGTGTCCAACGGTGAGATCTCAAGACACATGCGGCAACTTTACTTGGGATACAAGCAAAGCTGACTCGTCCAACTATGGATAAGATTTGCTCTCATTGTCTTCACTTGAATATTTAGCATTTTGGTTGAGCCTCACTTCAGTCATTCTGAATTTGTTCACTTTGGCCCCACTTAATAGTACGGTGGTTCCTATGACTCAAGAAGGAAGAAAACGAACTACGAAAGAAACTATGTCTTCGCACTCCATAGTATTCATGTGAATGTCTTCATCGTCATTATCTTCAACGTTAATGTCTTCATGAATCACCATTGTCTTCAGTGTCTTCCTACATTTTTGGGGGTCATCTCTGGTAGGTAAACTGAATCAATGAGGGACTACTACATATGTTATCCTGCAATTCTCACAAACACATTAGTCCGTCAACCATGTATTTCGTCAATACTCCAAAACCAACTAGGGGGGCACTAGATGCACTTACACCTATAGCTCACTTTTGTGCTGGATAGAGCATAAACAAATAATTTTCCTACCATCGTTCGTATCTTTTAGCTAATAATCTTTATCGGTTTCCTCACTTGACGCTTGTTCTTGAATATGTCATTGCCCCATACACAAAAAGGGACGATGCATGGATCCTTGCCAAGGGCATATGTGCCTTCAAGAAACAAGTCAATATTACAAGCTAACAAGTGTCTAGGCCTGGATATATATGCACTACATTATGGAACGACGGGGGGAGTACAAGCCGAGGGATGAAACTAACCTCAGCGGACTACTCCTGTTGTTGTCCTGCATAAGTAGTTGAAAGGCATGATAAGTACAGCAACCTTAACATCAAACAAATATAGCAAAGGCAAACAACATCATCTCCAAATGATAGCTTGAATTTGTTGGTTTTCAGCATGTTGTTAAAGAAGATATAAAATGGAAGGCAATGTTACCTACATCAAGCTTAACAACCATCAAATATTGCAATTAAAACTGGTATTGTTGAAAATTAATAGAACATAGTTCATGATTAAACATCACATTGGATAAATGGGTAAAACTGAAATAAAGGGCATGTGTTCACTACACCAGGAAGAACTGAAACCAAATATAGCCGTTCAAACTGGTATTGATGCAGCCGAGCGACACAATTCCAACTTGCACATAATAAACATCACATTGTGAATGACTGAAATAAACAAGGAATAAATGATCAATATAAAAACCAAATATAACAATTGAAAAGTGGACAGAGTCTCACTTCAACCAACCTAACAAGCAAATACAGATAAACATGGCATATGCTTGAAAACTGGACCAATGCTCACCAACCAACCTAACAAGCAAATATAGATAAAAAGGGCACCGTCTTGTAAACTGGACAAATGCTCAGTTCAACCAACCCAACAACCAAATACAGATAAACAAGGCATCTCCTCGATTACTAGACAAACGCTCACTACAACCAACCTAACAACCAAATACAGATAAACAAAGAATCTACTCACTATAAACAACTAAATATAGCCATTCGTGAAACTGAAGTGGACAATTCATACTTAAACATCACATAGCCCTATTGAACATTACATTTTGCATAACTGAAAAAATTAAACATGGCACACTTAAAACACCGCATGGCAAAAGCTACTATAACAAAGGTTACGGGGTGGCAAGCTAGCAAAGGCAAGATTTGCTGATAGGATGGTGCCTCACATGTCCATAATAGAGAAAACCTTATACACAGAAACTTAGGAGTAGCGTTGCGCAAAAAGGGGTGTTACTGCTCATTAGCAGTAGCGCGCGCAGCAAACAGGTGCTACTCCTACCAGCTAGTAGTAGCGCGGCTCGGTCGACCAACGCTACTACTAAAATTGACCAACGATTCCCGCCACGCTAGGTTTAGCAGTAGCGCGCCCATAGTTATCGCGCTACTGCTAACATAATAGTAGTAGCGCATTTTTTTGCATGTTGCCACTGCTAATTTTTAACCGGGCCACATGGAGGGCCCCTCTTAGCAATAACGCCTCTGCCAGGAGAACACTACTGCTATCATGTAAGGAGTAGCGCGTTTTACGCCCCTGATACTACTAAACCGCAGCCATACCACCTTTTCCCCCTTCCCCTCCACCATCATCGCTTCCTTCACTTTCCCCTCCCACCTCCTCTCTCCCTCACTTTGATTCTTCCTCACTGTATCTCCCCCATTACTCTCCTTCTTCTACCTATCTTTCTCTCTCTTTATTACTCCTAGCTAACTACACCACCTCCATTAATGCATCTCCCTTCTCTTTTTCCTTCGCCCTCCACTAGTTGACTTTGTCTCCTCCATAACTAGCTAGCCAGGTAGATCTATCTAGCATTTAGTGAAGTGACCTATGTACCTCCCTAACTAGATCTATAGCCTTGTCAAGAAGAGCTTTGTCCACTTTTGATCATTCCATAGGTGTGTGTATGGCAACACCTATCGACAACATCATCACCGTGCTCAATCTCGAGATAGGTGATTTAAAAATTATGCTTTCGCAAGAATGGAAATATGTGTATGTGTGCGATATGACATAGCGGGCGATATGATGGAAATTGTGTGTGTGGCATGAGTTGCCACCGAATTGTGCTTGTGAGTTGCCTATGTTTTGCCAAAATGTCGATTTATTTCCGTTTCGGTCGGCGGTGCACGACATGAAAGAAAATAACTTGACAGAGGTTTTATGTCCGTGTCGAAGATGCAAATGAGGAGTTTGGCTCGAACCTTATGACGATGGTCGTGTGATGGCGCACCTGCTCATGCCTGGGTTCATGGATGGATACACTAGATGAATAATTGAAGATGAGGATTATCATGTTGAGGACGCCGACGGGGCAAGGAATGACGACACGGGGCAAGAAGAATAGATGATCGATAATGGTGGTGGAGAAGGGGCCGGACATGGCGGCAGGGAAGAGGCCGGACATGGCGGCGGAGAAGGGGCTATACATGGTGGCGGAGAAGGGGCCAAACATGGCGGCAGATAAAACGTGGACTGCACGCCGCAGAATTCGTTGGTACTAAGTTCAATCATGCGGGACCCTCAAGTTCAAGCATTGCTTCGCAAGGATACGAGTACTGAGACAGCCTCTTATAGAGAGGGGACCAAGCTACAGCAAATGGTATTAGAATCCAACACTCCATTGTATGATGGTTGCAATCCTGAGGTAACCTGCTTGAGTTTCACGCTCAAACTTCTGAAGACGAAGGCTATAAACAAATGGACTGACACTAGCCTCCATGAGCTTATCAAGTACCTAAAGTATGTTCTTCCTGTGGGGAATCTATGTCCTACTAGTGTGGATAGAGCCAAGAAGATCATGTGCCCTCGTGATCTGCCGCACGTTAGATACCATGCATGCATCAACGATTGCATAATTTATCGGAAGGAGGATGCCGAAGAAACAAGCTGTACTGTGTGCAATGCTTGTCGATACAAGAAGGCCGGGAAGAAATCTCCCCAGAAAGTTGTATGGTACTTATTGATCACTCCCCGTCTACAACGGTATTTCATAGATCCCAAGGAAGCAAAGCTCATGCGCTGGCACGCGGAGAGGAAGATGCCAGACAATGGAGATGATCAGAAGCTGAGAAACATCATGGATGGAAGCCAGTGGAGAGCGTTCAACGCCAAATGTCAGTATTTCACATGTGATGCAAGGAACATCGTGCTCGGCACATGTATCGAAGGCATGAATCCATTTGGCAACTAGAACACCAACCATAGCACATGGCCCGTGTTTGTATGGATGTATAACCTCCCCCTTGGTTGTGCATGAAGTCAAAGTACATACACATGAGCATGTTGATTCAAGGGCCGAAACAACTGGAAAATAATATTAATCTGTATCTGGGGCTACTTCAAGAGGAGTTAGACACGTTATTGAAAACACCGGCCAAGACATGGGACGCCAGCAAAGGAGAGTATTTCTATATGAGAGTCGTGTTGGTCACGACAGTGCACGACTATCTCAGTTACAAATATTGCAGATGCACGTGGTGCATGGATGAGACGACGTCTCAGCTGCTAACGTCAAGGAAAGATGGCAGGTCTGGGAAAATCATGTACATGGGGCATCGAAGATGGCTCGAGAAGGACGACCCGTGGAGAAACCGTGGTGATCTATTCAATGGTGAGGCTGTGCATCAAGGACCTCCATGTAAGCGGAGCGGCACCAAAATTGTTGAGCTGTTGAAAAACTGGGAACAGTTCCCCGTGCCGGGAAAGACGATGAAAAAGGCGCCAGAGCCGCTGCTGAAGGTATGGAAGATGAGGTCTGTTTTCTGGGACTTAGACTGCTAGCACAAACTCGAAACGCCTCATTGCCTTGATAAAATGCATATTTGTAAGAATGTCCTTGAGAGCTTGCTTGCGACACTGATGAACATGCCGTCAAAGACCAAGGAATGGCCGAAGGCAAGAAAGGACTTGCAAGATTTGAAAATCATGGAAGATCTGCACATGTCGCCCCGTAAAAAGTCAGACGAGACAGAGACGGAAGACAGAGGCGCGGGAGAAGAAGGGCAAAATAGTAAAGGAAGAGGATTATTGCCCCCCTTCTTGATTCACTTTAAGTCCGGATAAGATCGATCAATTCTTCAAGTGCCTTACCGGAATCAAAGTTAGTTCCGGTTACTATGGCAAGATAAGCAGATATCTAGACACGAAGAAGAAAAGGTTCAGCGGGATCAAGTCCCATGACTGTCATGTGATGATAACACAGGTACTGCCTATTGCCCTTAGAGGGATAATGGACAAGCACGTTCTTGACACGCTTATTGGTCTCTACAAAATTTTCGACGTCGTTGATCAGTGTGAAGCAGCTTCGAAGGCTACAGGAAGAGATCATTGGGATACTAAATGAGCTTGAGATGTACATCCCACCCGTGTTCTTTGACGTCATGGTGCATCTGCATGTCCATATTGTGGAAGGCAAAAAAGACCAGGGGCAGTCATTCCTACAAAACATGATGCCGTTTGAGATGATGAATGGGATCATCAAAGGATTCGGTCGTAACATGTCCCGTCCGGATGGAAGCATCGTCCAGGGCTATCTAACACAAGAGTGCATCTCTTTCCTCGAGAATTTTCTATATCGCGCAGACCGGCCGCCTGTTGTTGGTTTGCGCATTAATTAGCACGATGGGAGGCTCGAAGGAGAAGGTCACTCCAATGGTCACAGGGAACTGCATGTGGCCTACTCAGATCGATGCAACGACTTTGACGGAGCAAACTTGGTAGTGCTACAACACCTATACTAGGTAGATCCTTTTGTGGCACTGCACAAAGAAACTATCACAAAGAAGTATCGTGGATCGGGGTATGCGTGATTTAACGCCGGGTTACTAGAGAGCACAACTCCACTTTCCTGCATTGGTTCAAAGAGCATATTATATCTAATCCCCCGGAAGAGGGGCCTAAGGACGGTGCTCATATACGCCTTAGCACATGGCCCCTCGCCCAACCTCGTCACCTATCAGGTATACGATATCAACGGATACACGTTCTACACGGAGGCCAAAGATATGGACAGTGATGATCAGAACTCAGGGGTGACGATGGAATGCATGACCGGTAGCGACAATGGCGCAGATGAGAGATTTTATGGAAGGATCGAGGAGATCTGGGATCTTCACTACTCTAGACTACACAATGCGACGATGTTCCGTGTCAGATGGGCTAAGAATGTCGAGAGAGAAAACTAGTGTTTCACTACCATGACTATACCCAACACCAAGAGTGCTACAATGAACGCTATGGCAAACATGAGCCATGGGTACACGCTAAGCACGTGACACAATGCTTCTTCATAACCGACCCGTACAATCCCAGCCGTGTTGTCGTGAGGAGAGGCAAAAGGAACATCATTGGAATGGTTGGAGTCGCCAACGAGGAAGACTACGACTAGTATGGCAATCCAATGAGGGAACATGACGATGATGATGAAGTATACGTCAAAACAAGAATCAATACTACATTACCTAAGAAAGATCGTACTCCATGGAAAACGAAAAGTCAGAATGAGGGGCTCACTTATTCTTCAACGAACAATAAGGGAAAGAAACTCACTCAAAAACGGAAATGTCGACGCTGAGGAACCGTTACCGGTCAAATGATGTAATATATATGTTCCTATTTTGTGTACACACTTAACCGTTATGCATGGGTCAAATGATGTAGTATATCTTTACTGAATAGTAAAGGACGGAAGCTTTCGTAGTTCTCCATACGTCACCTCTGTATATGTGTTGATTCTATGTTAAAGGGAGGAAGATTTACGGCTGAGATTTAATAGTAGATCTACATAACGGATTCTATGTTAAATGTCGGCCATAAATCTTCCTCCCTTTAACATTAATAAGACAGAGGCTGTGAGGATTGAGCAGTTCAGGATGATCTATCGTCTTAATGTTAGTTTCAAAATTTTCACCAAGGTTGGTACTAATAGGCTCACGCAGATTGTGCACTCTATGGTGCAGCACTCCCAAACAGGTTTCATGCCGGACAGAAACATCCAAGAAGGGGTTGTGGTCCTTCATGTAACGCTCCATAAATTTCACACGAAAAAACTAGATGGAGTGTTTTTTAAGGTGCATTTCGAGAAGGCGTACGATAAAGTCAAATGGCCTTTCATTCAATAGGCCTTACGCATGAAAGGTTTCGATGAAACCTGGAGATGCCAGGTGGAGTCTTTCACGCAAAAACGGAGTGTTGGAATTAAAGTGAATGACGACATAGGTCATTATTTCCAGACACATAAGGGCCTGAGACAAGGTGACCCAATGTCGCCTATTTTGTTCAACATTGTAGTTGATATGTTGGCAATTCTCATAGGAAGGGCTAAGGAGGCTGGTCAGGTGGGTGGCCTAGTGCCTCACCGAGTGGATGGAGGTGTCTCTATCCTAAAATACGCCGATGATACGATCATCTTTATGGAGCATGACTTGGCGAAAGCGAGAAATATGAAGCTGGTGTTATGCTTTTTTGAACAATTGACCGGGTTAAAGATTAACTTTCATAAAAGTGTATTGTTCTGTTTTCGAAGAGCCAATGACGAACAAGAGGTTTATAAGCAATTGTTTGGGTGCAAATTGGGGACATTACCTTTTACGTATTTAGGTATACCAATTCACCATCGAAAGCCGACAAACAGAGAATGGAAGTGCATCGAGGATCGATTTGAGAAGAAATTGAGTTGCTGGAAGGGCAAGCTCATGTCATATGGAGGCCGATTAATTCTTATTAATTCGGTTCTCACAAGTATGACTATGTTTCTTTTGTCTTTTTTCGAGGTTCCAGTTGGAGTAAGGAAAAGGCTGGACTTCTCTCGATCCCGTTTCTTCTGGCAGAGTGATGAGCTAAAAAGAAAATACAGGCTCACCAAATGGGATACCAAAAGACCAACGGGGTCTTGGTATTGAAAATCTTGAGGTCAAGAACAAATGTCTTCTCAGCAAGTGGCTGTATAAGTTATCTGTTGAGACTGAGGCCACTTGGGCGCAGATTTTCCATAGTAAGTGTTGGAAATATGCCCTAGAGGCAATAATAAAAGGATTATTATTATATTTCCTTGTTCATGGTAATTGTCTTTTATTCATGCTATAACTGTATTATCTGGAAATCATAATACACGTGTGAATAAATAGACCACAATATGTCCCTAGTGAGCCTCTAGTTGACTAGCTCGTTGATCAATAGATAGTCATGGTTTCCTGACTATGGACATTGGATGTCGTTGATAACGGGATCACATCATTAGGAGAATGATGTGATGGACAAGACCCAATCCTAAGCATAGCACAAGATCGTGTAGTTCGTTTTGCTAGAGCTTTTCCAATGTCAAGTATCTCTTCCTTAGACCATGAGATCGTGTAACTCCCAGATACCGTAAGAGTGCTTTGGGTGTACCAAACGTCACAACGTAACTGGGTGACTATAAAGGTACACTACAAGTATCTCCGAAAGTGTCTGTTGGGTTGACACGGATCGAGACTTGGATTTGTCACTCCGTGTTACGGAGAGGTATCACTGGCCCCACTCGGTAGTGCATCATCATAATGAGCTCAAAGTGACCAAGTGTCTGGTCACGGGATCATGCATTACGGTACGAGTAAAGTGCCTTGCCGGTAACGAGATTGAACGAGGTATTGGGATACTGACGATCGAATCTTGGGCAAGTAACATACCGATTGACAAAGGGAATTGTATACGGGATTGTTTGAATCCTCGATATCGTGGTTCATCCGATGAGATCATCGAGGAGCTTGTGGGAGCCAACATGGGTATCCAGATCCCGCTGTTGGTTATTACCCGAGAGCCGTCTCAGTCATGTCTACGTGTCTCCCGAACCCGTAGGGTCTACACACTTAAGGTTCGGTGACGCTAGGGTTGTATGAATATGAGTATGCAGTATACCGAATGTTGTTCGAGTCCCGGATGAGATCCTCGGACGCCACGAGGAGTTTTGGAATGGTCCGGAGGTAAAGAATTATATATAGGAAGTGGTATTTCAGCCATCGGGAAAGTTTCGGGTCACCGGTATTGTCTGGGACCACCGGAAGGGTCCTGGGTCCACCGGGTGGGGCCACCCATCCCGGAGGGCCCCATGGGCTGAAGTGGGCAGGGGAACCAGCCCATAGTGGGCTGGTGCGCCCCCCTTGGCCCACCCCCTGCGCCTAGGGTTGAAACCCTAGGGTGGGGGGGGCACACTTGCCTTGGGGGGCACTCCACCCCCTTGGCCGCCGCCCCCCTTGGGAGATGGGATCCCCAAGGGCCGGCGCCCCCCCTGGGGGCCTATATAAAGGGAGGGGGAGGGGGCAGCCACACCCTGAAACTCTGGCGCCTCCCTCCCCCTACTACACCTCTTCCTCCTCCGTCATGTTCTTGGCGAAGCCCTGCCGGAGTGCTGCTGCTCCACCACCACCACGCTGTTGTGCTGCTGCTGGAGCCATCATCATCAACCTCTCCTTCCCTCTTGCTGGATCAAGAAGGAGGAGACGTCTCCCGTCCCGTACGTGTGTTGAACGCGGAGGTGCTGTCCGTTCGGCACTCGGTCATCGGTGATTTGGATCACGGCGAGTACGACTCCATCATCCACGTTGTAGTAAACGCTTCCGCATGCGATCTACAAGTGGTATGTAGATGCAATCTCTCTCCCATGACTCGTTGCTTAGATGAACTCATAGATGGATCTTGGTGAAACCGTAGGAAAATTTTAATTTTCTGCAACGTTCCCAACAAAGTGGCATCATGAGCTAGGTCTATGCGTAGTTCTCTATTGCACGAGTAGAACACAATTTTGTTGTGGGCGAGATCTTTTCAACTTGCTTGCCGCTACTAGTCTTATCTTGCTTCAGCGGTATTGCGGGATGAAGCGGCCCGACCAACCTTACACGCACGCTTACGTGAGACCGGTTCCACCGAATCGACATGCACTAGCTGCATAAGGTGGTCAAGGGTGTCTGCTCTCCCACTTTAGTTGGAGCGGATTCGATGAGAAGGGTCCTTATGAAGGGTAAATAGAAGTTGACAAAATCACGTTGTGGTTATTCATAGGTAAGAAAACGTTCTTGCTAGAACCCAATTGCAGCCACGTAAAAGATGCAACAACAATTAGAGGACGTCTAACTTGTTTTTGCAGCAATTGTCATGTGATGTGATATGGCCAGAAGTTGTGTTGAATGATGAATGATATATTGTGATGTATGAGATCATGTTCTTGTAATAGGAATCACGACTTGCATGTCGATGAGTATGACAACCGGCAGGAGCCATAGGAGTTGTCTTTATTTTTGTATGACCTGCGTGTCATTGAAGAACGCCATGTAAATTACTTTACTTTATTGCTAAATGCGTTAGCTATAGAAGTAGAAGTAGTCATTGGCGTGACAACTTCATGAAGACACGATGATGGAGATCATGATGATGGAGATCATGGTGTCATGCGGCGACAAGATGATCATGGAGCCTCAAGATGGAGATCAATGGAGCTATATGATATTGGCCATATCATGTCACTACTATATAATTGCATGTGATGTTTATTATGTTTATGCATCTTGTTTACTTAGAACGACGGTAGTAAATAAGATGATCCCTTACAACAATTTCAAGAAGTGTTCTCTCCTAACTGTGCACCGTTGCTAAAGTTCGTCGTTTCGAAGCACCACGTGATGATCGGGTGTGATAGATCCTTATGTTCACATACAACGGGTGTAAGACAGTTTTACACATGCAAAACACTTAGGGTTAACTTGACGAGCCTAGCATGTACAGACATGGCCTCGAACACGGAGACCGAAAGGTCGAACACGATTCGTATGGAAGATACGATCAACATGAGAATGTTCACCGACGATGACTAGTCCGTCTCACATGATGATCGGACACGGCCTAGTCGACTCGGATCGTGTAACACTTAGATGACTAGAGGGATGTTTAATCTGAGTGGGAGTTCATTAAAATAATTTGATTAGATGAACTTAATTATCATGAACTTAGTCTAAAACTTTTGCAAATATGTCTTGTAGATCAAATGGCCAACGCTCATGTCAACATGAACTTCAGCGTTCCTAGAGAAAACCAAGCTGAAAGATGATGGCAAAGCAACTATACGGATCGGGTCCGGAACCCGAGGATCATCCTCATAGCTGCCAGGAAACAATATGTCCTAGAAGGACCGCTAGGTGATGCACCCGTCCCGCAGAACCAAGACATTATGAATGCTTGGCAGTCTCGTCTTGATGATTACTCCCTCGCTCAAAGGCGGCATGCTTTACAGCTTAGAACCGGGCTTCAAAAGCGCTTTTGAGCAACACGGAGCATATGAGATGTTCGAGGAGCTGAAACTAGTTTTCCAAGCTCATGCCCGGGTCGAGAGATATGAAGTCTCCGACAAATTCTATAGTTGTAAGATGGAGGAGAACAGTTCTGTCAGTGAGCACATACTCAAAATGTTTGGGTTGCACAACCGCGTGTCCCAGCTGGACATAAACCTCCCGAATGAGGCGGTCATTGACAGAATCCTTCAGTCGCTCCCACCAAGCTACAAGAGCTTTGTGATGAACTACAATATGCAGGGGATGGTGAAGACCATTCCCGAAGTATTCTCAATGCTGAAGTCAGCAGAGGTTGAAATCAAAAAGGAACATCAAGTGTTGATGGTCAATAAGACCACTAAGTTCAAGAAGGGCAAGGGTAAGAAGAACTTCAAGAAGGACGGCAAAGATGTTGCCGCCCGCAAAGCAAGTTGCCGGGAAGAAGTCAAAGAATGGACCCAAGCCTGAGACAGAGTGCTTTTATTGCAAAGGGAAGGGCCACTGGAAGCGGAGCTGCCACAAATACTTAGCGGACAAAAAGGCCGGCAACACTAAAGGTATTTTTGATATACATATAATTGATGTGTACCTTACCAGTACTCGTAGTAACTCCTGGGTATTTGATAGCGGTGTCGTTGCTCATATTTGTAACTCACAGCAGGAGCTGCGGAATAAGCGGAGACTGGCGAAGGACGAGATGACGATGCGCTGCCGAATGGTTCCAAGGTCGATGTGATCGCCGTCGGCACGCTACCTCTACATTTACCTACAGGATTTGTTATAAACCTTAATAATTTTTATTTAGTGCCAAGTTTGAGCATGAACATTGTATCTGGATCTCGTTTGATACGAGATGGCTACTCATTTAAATCTGAGAATAATGGTTGTTCTATTTATATGAGAGATATGTTTTATGGTCATGCCCCTATGGTCAATGGTTTATTCTTAATGAATCTCGAGCGTAATGTTACACATATTCATAGCGTGAATACCAAAAGATGTAAAGTTGATAACGATAGTCCCGCATACTTGTGGCACTTCCGCCTTGGTCACATTGGTGTCAAGCGCATGAAGAAGCTCCATGCTGATGGACTTTTAGAGTCTCTCGATTATGAATCATTCGACACATGCGAACCATGCCTTATGGGAAAAATGACCAAGACTTCGTTCTCCAGAACAATGGAGCGAGCAACCAACTTATTGGAAATCATACATACCGATGTGTGCGGTCCAATGAGCGTTGAGGCTCATGGAGGATATCGTTATGTTCTCACTCTCACGCATTTACTTAAGTAGATATGGGTATGTCTACTTGATGAAACACAAGTCTAAGACCTTTGAAAAGTTCAAGGAATTTTAGAATGAGGTAGAGAATCAACGTGACCGAAAAATAAAGTTCTTACGATCAGATCGTGGAGGAGAATATTTAAGTCACGAATTTGGTACACACTTAAGTAAATGTGGAATCGTTTCACAACTCACGCTACCGAACACCTCAGCATAACGGTGTGTCCGAACGTCAGAATCGCACTCTATTGGATATGGTGCGATCTATGATATCTCTTACAGATTTACCGCTATCATTTTGGGGATACGCTCTAGAGACAGCTACATTCACTTTAAATAGGGCACCGTCTAAATCCGTTGAGACGACACCGTATGAATTATGGTTTGGGAAGAAACCTAAGCTGTCGTTTCTAAAAGTTTGGGGTGCGATGCTTATGTCAAGAAACTTCAACCTGAAAAGCTCGAACCCAAATCGGAAAAATGCGTCTTCATAGGATACCCTAAGGAAACCATTGGGTATACCTTCTACCTTAGATCCGAAGGCAAGATCTTTGTAGCCAAGAACGGATCCTTTCTGGAAAAAGAGTTTCTCTCGAAAGGAGTAAGTGGGAGGAAAGTAGAACTCGATGAAGTACTACCTCTTGAACTGGAAAGTAGTGCAGCTCAGGAAAATGTTCCTGTGGTGCCTACACCAACTGGAGAGGGAATTAATGATGATGATCAAGGTACTTCGGATAAAGTTGCTACTGAACTTCGTAGGTCCACTAGGACACGTTCCGCACCAGAGTGGTACGGCAACCCTGTCCTAGAAATCATGTTGTTAGACAACGGTAAACCTTCGAACTATGAAGAAGCGATGGCAGGCCCAGATTCCAACAAATGGCTTGAAGCCATGCAATCCGAGATAGGATCCATGTATGAAAACAAAGTATGGACTTTGACAGACTTGCCCGATGATCGGCGAGCGATAGAAAATAAATGGATCTGTAAGAAGAAGACGGACATGGATGGTAATGTCACCATCTATAAAGCTCGACTTGTCGCTAAGGGTTATCGGCATGTTCAAGGGATTGACTACGATGAGACTTTCTCTCCCGTAGCGAAGCTTAAGTCCGTCCGAATCATGTTAGTAATTGCCGCATACTATGATTATGAGATATGGCAGATGGATGTCAAAACAGCGTTCCTTAACGGTTATCTTAAGGAAGAGCTGTATATGATGCAGCCGGAGGGTTTTGTCGATCCTAAGAATGCTGACAAAGTATGCAAGCTCCAGCGATCCATTTATGGGCTGGTGCAAGCATCTCGGAGTTGGAACATTCGCTTTGATGAGATGATCAAAGCATTTGGGTTTATGCAGACTTATGGAGAAGCCTGCGTTTACAAGAAAGTGAGTGGGAGCTCTGTAGCATTTCTCATATTATATGTAGATGACATACTTTTGATGGGAAATGATATAGAACTCTTGGACATCATTAAGGCCTACTTGAATAAAAGTTTTTCGAAGAAGCACCTTCGAGAAGCTGCTTATATATTAGGCATCAAGATCTATAGAGATAGATCGAGACGCCTCATAGGTCTTTCACAAAGCACATACCTTGATAAGATTTTGAAGAAGTTCAAAATGGATCAGTCCAAGAAGGGGTTCTTGCCTCAGATTGCAAGGTGTGAGATTGAGCTCAGCTCAATGCCCGACCACGGCAAAAGATAAAGAAGAGATGAGTGTCATCCCTATGCTTCAGCCATAGGATCTATTATGTATGCCATGCTGTGTACGGACCTGATGTAAACCTTGCCGTAAGTTTGGTAGGAAGGTACCAAAGTAATCCCGCAAGGAACACCGGACAGCGTCAAGAATATCCTGAAGTACACGAAAAGGACAAAGGACATGTTTCTCGTTTATGGAGGTGACGAAGAGCTCATCAGAAGGGTTACGTCGACGCTAGCTTCGACACAGATCTGGATGACTCTAAATCACAAACCGGATACGTGTATATGTTGAATGGTGGAGCAGTAAGCTGGTGCAGCTACAAGCAGAGCGTCGTGGCGGGGTCTCCATGTGAAGCGGAGTACATGGCAGCCTCGGAGGCAGCACATGAAGCTATTTGGGTGAAGGAGTTCATCACGGACCTACGAGTCATACCCAATGCGTCAGTACGATCAAACTCTTCTGTGACAAAGACCGAGCTATTGCCCTTGCCAAGGAGCCCAGGTTTCACAAGAGGACCAGGCACATCAAGTTGCCGTTTCAACTCCATCCGTGAAAATGTTCAAGATGGAGACATAGATATTTGCAAAGTGCATACGGATCTGAATGTCGCAGATCCGTTGATTAAACCTCTTCCGCGAGCAAAACATGATCAACACCAAAACTCTATGGGTGTTAGGTTCATCACAATGTAACTAGATTATTGACTCTAGTGCAAGTGGGAGACTGTTGGAAATATGCCCTAGAGGCAATAATAAAAGGATTATTATTATATTTCCTTGTTCATGATAATTGTCTTTTATTCATGCTATAAGCTGTATTATCCGTAAATTGTAATACACGTGTGAATAAATAGACCACAATATGTTCCTAGTGAGCCTCTAGTTGACTAGCTCGTTGATCAATAGATAGTCATGGTTTCGACTATGGACATTGGATGTCGTTGATAACGGGATCACATCATTAGGAGAATGATGTGATGGACAAGACCCAATCCTAAGAATAGCACAAGATCGTGTAGTTCGTTTTGCTAGAGCTTTTCCAATGTCAAGTATCTCTTCCTTAGACCATGAGATCGTGTAACTCCCGGATACCGTAAGAGTGCTTTGGTTGTACCAAATGTCACAACGTAACTGGGTGACTATAAAGGTACACTACAGGTATCTCCGAAAGTGTATGTTGGGTTGACACGGATCGAGACTGGGATTTGTCACTCCGTGTTACGGAGAGGTATCACTGGGCCCACTCGGTAGTGCATCATCATAATGAGCTCAAAGTGACCAAGTGTCTGGTCACGGGATCATGCATTACGGTACGATTAAAGTGACTTGCCGTTAATGAGATTGAACGAGGTATTGGGATACCGACGATCGAATCTCGGGCAAGTAACATACCGATTGACAAAGGGAATTGTATACAAGATTGTTTGAATCCTCGACCTCGTGGTTCATCCGATGAGATCATCGAGCAGCATGTGGGAGCCAACATGGGTATCCAGATCCCGCTGTTGGTTATTGCCCGAGAGTCGTCTCGGTCATGTCTACGTGTCTCCCGAACCCGTAGGGTCTACACACTTAAGGTTCGGTGACGCTAGGTTTGTATGAATATGAGTATGCAGTATACCGAATGTTGTTCGGAGTCCCGGATGAGATCCCGGACGTCACGAGGAGTTTCGGAATGGTCCGGAGGTAAAGAATTATATATAGGAAGTGGTATTTCGGCCATCGGGAAAGTTTCGGGGTCACCCGGTATTGTACCGGGACCACCGGAAGGGTCCCGGGGGTCCATGTAGCGACCCGACCCGAATGGATCAAGTCTCTGTGCTCAGGTGTCATCCCTGGATCAGTAATGCTGACACCACACAATACTTCGAAGGATTTATAACAGAGTAGCAATCACACACTTATTACATCGTTGTCCAAAAGAGGACTTATTACAATAAATATGGCTTAAGGCCATCTAATAATGATAACAGCGGAAGACTTGGAAGGTAAGTGAGTCCATCAACTCCATCGGCATCACTGAGTATAGAACCATGACCTAAACACCTTACTCGTCGTCTGAAAAGTCTGCAACATGAACGTTGCATCCCGAAAACGGGTCAGCACATGGAATATGCTGGCAATGTAACACATAGAGAGCAATGAAGCAATAAGCCTATACTACATGCATAAAGCTCTATGGTTACTATTTTTGCATAAAGCTAGTTTTTCCCTACTGCAAAGGAATAAATTTGTTTAACTATCATGGTGGTTGTTAAACATTGAGAATGGTTGACAGCTTCCTCAATCCCAATTAAAAGTACTCATTAAAAACCCAACAGTATTAATTAGAGTAACATGTTGAGATGCACATGATATTCAAGTACTAGATACTCAAGATGTCCATAACCGGGGACACGGCTAATCATGATTAGTTTATACACTCGCAGAGGTTTGCGACTTTTCCCCACAAGACTCGATCGCCTCCGCTTGGTTTCTCGAACTACGTGGTGTTTGAGAGACGGATGACCGAGACACGCCTTTCGTAAGCACTAGCACCTTACATGTGGGTAGACCGTACCAACCTACATCCCCTACATCAGCTAGCCTACCCGTAAGAGATCGCACAACATAGTCAACTAAGCCAGAGCCCATGATGGCATGTGGCTGCACACGGAAGTATCTAGTTTTAATAATCTTATGATACCTTAGAGCCTGGGTGGCGGTCCAAGAAATACAGGCAAGTCCTGATAGAAACCAGGTGCCTCAATCCACCCGGATGTTTGTTTAAGTTGCCACCTTAGATAAACCATTAAATTAACAATCTCACATCTGTCATGGATATTCACTCACCCAATCCACGTCTACTAGCATAGCTTGGCATAATAAGCAAACGTAGAAGTAACTCCCAAGGTTTCATAAGTAAAACAGGTAATAGGTACTACCTCAATCTACTTCCCATCCCACAATTTAATTAGATCCTAATCATGCAAGTGTTTGAGGATTGATCTAACGCATAAAACTGGGTAGTAGAAAAGGTATGATCAAGTGTTACTTGCCTTGGTGACGATCCGCGAAACCTAGAGACGAGCGGCGCACTCCGGGTGATCTATCGCAGACAAACAACAAGCATACAATAAGTACTCATCTAATGCACAGGTAAATCTCGAATAAAAGATCTAACCAGAAAGTTCAACTTAGGAACCCTGGTTCCAAAAGAAAACGAATCAAACAAAACAATGGAAAACATCCGGCGGAAGAAAACAGCTCGGTTCTAGCAATTTGAAACTAGGTCATATTTGACAGTAGCAAAACTTTGTTTAAGTGGATTAGTCGGAACGGCGGTTTCGTAACGAAACTCCAGGCGCTTGAATCACCTGATTCCGATAAACGAGCGAGAAAATAAACTAGATCGAAGATTGGATCTGAAATCGAGATCGGAAAATAACGGATTAAATCCGATTAAAAGAAAAATGACGAACGGTTAAACGAACGGACGTTCGTTAATAGAAACTAACCGGTGAACACGTTCGTTAAAACGAACGGATCGGTGAACGTTCACTAATTAGCTAAACCGAAAAAAATAAAACCGATCTAGGGTTTAAAAAAAAAACCGAACAACGGAAAGAAAACCGAACGCTTTTTTTATAAAAACCGAACTGGGAAGGGTGGCGCGGAGGCTACCGCCGGGCGAGGTGGGGCTCACGGGCGGGCTATGGGCGGCGGGCGACGGCGTCCCCGGTCGGGCGGCGGCTCGGGCGGGCGGGCGGCTACGGGCGGCGGCTATGGGCGGCGCAAGGGCTGGGTCGGGCGGGCGGCGCTGGTTGGGGAGGAGGGGGTGAGGGAGGGAGGGTTGCTTGGGGAGGGGCAAGCAAGGGGAGGAGGGGAGTTCTCCTCGGACTCGCCGGCGGCGGCGGCGGTGCTGGGCGGCCAAGGTGAGGGGAAGGGCTGGTTGGCCGGGCCCTTGGCCCAAAGGGGCGCCACAGACAAATTTTTTAAACAAATATAGCGTGCAGAAAAAAAAATAAAATAAAATCTAAATGAACTCCAAAATTAATAAAGTAACTTTCCCCGACTCCTAAAAATGAGTCGAACAAAATGAACTTTAACACGGGCCAAAATGCAAATTTTTAAAATACTCATTTTTTCCCTAAAGCAAATAAACTCAAAAATCCAAAATTTGATTTATTTATTAAATCTTCATTTTCCTAAATTTTGGGAAAGTCATATTATTCCCTCTCTTATTTTTGATATTGGAAAAATATTTGAAGATAAAATAAATAAATCCAACGATCCTCTTTTCATAGTTTTGAGAGAAGTCAAATATGAAAATTTCGAAACCTCCAACTCTCTCCGAGGATCCTTGAGTTGTGTGAAATTTCTAGGATCGGCAAAAATGCAAGAAAATATGTTATGCATGATGACTTAATGTATAACATTCCAAATTAAAAATTTGGGATGTTACAAACCTACCCCCCTTAAGATGAATCTCGCCCTCGAGATTCGGGTTGGCTAGAAAATAGGTGAGGGTGATCCTTGAGTAAATCCTCTTCTCTTCCTGTGTGGCTTCATCCTCAGTGTGGTGGCTCCACTGAACCTTGCAAAACTTGATAACCTTGCTGCGAGTAACTCTGCTGGCATAATCGAGAATCTTGACTGGTTTCTCCTCATATGTTAAATCATCCTTCAACTGAATTGCTTCAAGTGGCACTGTATCCCTTAACGGTACCTCTGCCATCTTGGCGTGACATTTCTTCAGCTGAGAAACATGGAATACATCATGAACTCCTGACAGTCCCTCTGGCAATTCCAGCTTATAAGCAACTTCTCCCATGCGTTGCAAAATCTTATACGGTCCAACGAAACGTGGTGCTAATTTTCCTTTAACTCCAAAACGCTTAACTCCTCAAGCGGGATACTCTAAGATAAACTCGCTCCAACTTCATATTCTATCGCCTTGCATTTTGAATCCGCATAGCTTTTACATTCGGACTGGGCTACTTTGAGCCTATCGCGAATCAACTTAACCTTCTGTTCGCACTCCTTGATCAAATCTGGTCCAAACAATCGACGGTCTCCCTTCCGTCCCATGATAACGGTGTCCTACACCTCCTTCCGCATAAAGCCTCGAAAGGTGCCATCTTCAAGCTGGTTTGGTAACTGTTGTTATAAGAAAACTTCGGCATACGGCAAGTTATCATCCTAACTAGATCCATAATCTAGTGCACAAGCTCTCAAAGCATATCCTCCAAAATCTGATTGACTCTCTCGGTCGGTCCATCACCGTGGGTGGAAAGTTGTCTTGAATTCCAGCCTGGTTCCCAATGTTTCGTGTAACCGATTCCAAAACTTTGAGGTAAATTGGGTTCCCCTATCCGATACGATACTCCTCGAACTCCGTGTAAACACACAATTCTGGTCATGTATATCATTGCCAACTTAGCACCGCTATAGGTAGTCTTGATCGAATGAAATGAGCTACCTTCGTCAGGCGGTCGACTATAACCCAAATCGAGTCATATCCTGAACGAGTCTTTGGCAAACCTGTGATGAAATCCATGCCTAGTTTATCCCACTTCCATTCGGGTATTGGCAATGGTTGTAACAATCATGCTGGCTTCTGATGCTCTGCCTTCACTCTCTGACATACATCGCAAACTGCTACATACTCCGCAATATCCTTCTTCATTCCAGTCCACCGTAACGCTTCCTTCAAATCCAAATACATCTTGGTATTCCCCGGGTGAATTGAGTAGGGTGAATCATGGGCTTCTTGCAAAATCAACTTCCCGATCTCCTGGTCATTTGGCACATAAACACGGTCCTCAAACCATAGGGTATCGTGCTCATCCTCACGAAATCCCTTAGCTTTTCCTTCGCTCATTTTCTCCTTTATAGAGGCAACTTCCTTATCTGCCTTTTGAGCTTCTCTGATTTTGTCCATCAACGTAGAATGAATCTCCAATGCTGCTACATAGCCTCTCGGAACTATTTCCAAACATAGCTCTCGAAGGTCCTGGGCTAACTCCTTGGGTATTCCTCCCATCATTAGGGTATTGACGTGGCTCTTACGGCTCAATGCGTCTGCTACAACGTTAGCCTTCCCGGGGTGATAAAGCAATCTCATATCATAATCCTTAATAAGCTCCAACCATCTCCTCTGTCTGAGATTTAATTCCTTCTGCGTGAAGACGTACTTCAAACTCTTGTGATCCGTGTACACCTCACAATGATTTCCAATGAGAAAATGTCTCCATTTCTTCAATGCATGCACAACGGCTGCTAACTCCAAATCATGTGTGGCATAATTCAGCTCATGAGGCTTAAGCTGTCGTGAAGCATACGAAAGAACTCTTCCTTCCTGCATAAGCAGTGCTCCAAGTCCTCGACGTGAAGCGTCGCAATACACCTCATAATCCTTGGTCTGATCCGGCAAAATTAACACTGGTGAGGTAACCAATCTTTTCTTCAACTCCTGAAAACTTGCCTCGCAGTCCTCAGTCCATATGAACTTGGTATCCTTCTTCAACAATTCTGTCATAGGCTTTGCAATCCTTGAGAAATTCTCAATGAATCTTCGGTAGTATCCTGCAAGTCTAAGGAAACTCCGGATCTCTCCAACTGTTGTTGGTGCTTCCCATTTGGTTACGGTCTCAACTTTTGTGGGGTCAACTGCTATCCCTTCTCCGGATATAACATGTCCAAGAAATCCAACTTCCTTTAGCCAAAACTCACATTTGCTGAACTAGGCATATAACTGATGTTCCCTTAGTTTCTCCAAAACCAATCGCAAATGTTCCTTATGTTCCTCTTCATTCTTCGAGAAAATCAAAATATCATCTATGAACACCACGCATTTAACTTATCCAAAAACTCCATAAACACTTTGTTCATCAGGTTCATGAAATAGGCAGGCGCGTTAGTCAGTCCAAATGACATAACGGTGTACTCATATAGTCCATATCTCGTGGTAAATGCTGTCTTAGGTATGTCCTGCTCTCGAATCTTCAACTGATGGTACCCTGATCGCAAATCGATCTTGGAAAACACTTTAGCTCCTTGCAAACGATCAAACAGATCATTTATCATTGGTAGTGGGTACTTGTTCTTGATTGTTACTGCATTCAATCCACGATAATCAACAACCATCCTTAACGATCCATCCTTCTTCTCCACTAACAGTACTGGTGATCCCCAAGGCGAAGAACTTGGGCGTATAAAACCTTTATCCAATAGCTCCTTTATTTGCTTCTTGATTTCCGCCAAATCCTGTGCGGGCATCCTGTATGGTCGCTCGATATTGGTCCTGTTCTCGCAAAAGCTCAATCAAAACTCAATGTCTCTATCCGGTGGCATTCTGCAACTCCTCGTGAAATACATCAGGGAAATCCTTCACCACTGGTACCTCTTCCTGTACAACTCCTGGTAAGGAATTTACAAGTGCTCTCCTCGGCTCATGCCGTGATACATACTTGATTCTCCTCCCTTCTGGGGTGGTGAGAAAAATTGACTTAGTGGCGCAATCTATGTTCCCTCCATACTTCGATAACCAATCCATGCCTAATATCACATCCAATCCTTGGGATTCCAGATCTATTAGGTCCGAGGGAAAAACATAGTGTCCAATCCTTAATGGCAGTCGATCACACCATATACTAGCCATGTATTCTCGCTCCGTGAGGTTACTAGCATGGGTGACCTAAGGGCTTGGGTTGGAAATTTGTACTTATCCACAATTCTCCTTGATATGTATGAATGCGATGCACCAAGATCGAAAAGAACAAGCTGCAGTAAATGACTTAACCAAAACTTACCGACATCGCATCGGGTTGATCTTCAACCACCTCTACATCAATGTGGTTCACCTGTCCCCTGTTGAAAGGGCTGGGCTTCTTTCCAGAGCTTCTATTGTCATTTCCATTCTGGCCTTCTGGACATTCGTTGGCGTAATGCCCAGTCTTGCGGCACTTAAAGCAAGTGATGTGGCTCAGGTCTACCTTGGTTGGTGTCGACGGGTTGGTGCGGTTCTGTCCATTGCTTCCTCCATTCCCTGCTCCCATTCTTGGTGCCATTATGGTTGTGTGAATTACCTCCTCCATGGGTATGCTGAAACCGAACTCCCTGTTTAGGGGTATAACGGGCTTCGCTGAGCTCGAGTTATACTTCCCCTGCCCATACTTCCTCTTGCGATTCTCAATTTGTTGCTGCTTTCCTTCAATCATGAGGGCACGGTCTACCAACTCCTGGTAGTTATTGAAACTTGCTACCATCAACTGCATGCTTAACTCATCATTCAGTCCTTCCAGAAACTTCTCCTGCTTAGCTGCATCAGTAACGTCATTTGGGGCATAACGTGCTAACTTACTAAAATCATCCACATACTGGCCAACAGTCCTTCCTCCTTGGCGTAAGTTGCGAAACTCACGCTTCTTCATGGCCATAGCTCCTGCTGAGACATGGGCATTGCGGAAAGCTTGCTGAAACTGATCCCATGTGACAAGATTCTACAGTGGTAAGTGGCTGTAAAATTCTCCCACCATGCTGCTGCGGGTCCTTGGTCGGTGTGCAGCGAACTTCACCTTATCTACATCTCAGACATCCTGCAGTGATCAACTCCTTCCTACCTTACAGAGCCAATCATCTGCTACTATCGGCTCGGTGCTACTGGAAAACACCGGCGGATTCAGCCTTAAGAAACGTGTAAAGTGATCCGCAGGTGGTGGTGGCGGCGGTGGGTTGTTGTTGTTGTTGTTGCCTTGATTCTGTACCAATGTTTGGATCAAAGTGTTCTGCTGCTGGATCAACTGGGTGATCTCTGGCGGGAAAACAAATCCGGGGCCGCGTCTCGGAGGCATCTGATGGGTTTAGAAAATATGAGAAATTAAGAATAGAATGGGGTCTAAGGAGAAACACTACCCAGATGTATATGAGCAAATGCACACAAAATCACTTCACTCAATTCAAACAAAGGGCTTACAATGGTCTAACTATCGCGAAAGTGCGTGAACTAATATGTTACATGGAGGTAATACTACTAATATGTGGGGGTCATCTACTAATTTGAACCGGTGGAAGAATCCATGATGTCCGCTTCCCGCTTCATCTTCAAAGTCGGGTTCACTTGGATCCGAATCGGTGTCGTCGATGTTGATGTAGTTGCTCGGGCAGTCGACGTACTTGTCTTCATTCTTGAGCGCCAATTTTTTCTTGAGTTCTTCAATCTCATACTTAAGATCGTTGTTGTGTCTTGCTAAAGACACGATCTCGTCCATGTAGTCCTTGCGTGTAGACTTTAGTTCTCCTTCAAGTTCGATGATCCTTCCCTTCGCATCCTTTAATTCGATCATATCATTGCACATCTGGTTCTCCAAGGCCGAATGTGCTGGTTTAACTCTGGATGAAAGCTGTAATGGATCTATCCTTCTTGGTGCTGACTATCTCCCATTGTTCATCTCAAGGCCCACAAATCTGGTAGATAGTGTCTTTGAGGTCTTTTTGATAAACTTCTCCAATGCGTCCCATGGTGATATGAGCTGCCATGCTCTTTCCCAGACTCCAGGTTGGTGCACTGAAAACACTATCTATAGGTTTGGTGATTGGGGCGAATGTCCTTCCCGGAACATGAGCTTGAATCCTCCAGCGCTCCTCTCCAGGGAGAGTGGCGTTGAAAGTCCCGGTGAAGCTTGGTAATCCAATGTTCAGGTACTTGGTAACTTCCTTCAAGTGAAATCCAAAAGGTGTGCCTTCATCTGGTTGGGTGTACTTGATCTTCGCGTCCTTCATCCTAAAAGAGTAGAAAAGATGAGGAGTTAGAAAATGAGAAGAGAGTAGTGATCTATGGCTTTAACTTAGTGGTCGTGTCCTACAACGGTGGTGCTCGATACCATCTCTGTAGCGACCAATTCGAATGGATCACGTCTCTGTGCTCAGGTGTCATCCCTGGATCAGTAATGATGACACCACAAAGTACTTCGAAGGATTTATAACAGAGTAGCAATCACACACTTATTACATCGTTCTCCAAAAGAGGACTTATTACAATAAATATGGCTTAAGGCCATCTAATAATGATAACAGCGGAAGACTTGGAAGATAAGTGAGTCCATCAACTCCATCGGCATCATTGAGTATAGAACCACGACCTAAACACCTTACTCGTCGTCTGAAAAGTCTGCAACATGAACGTTGCAGCCCGAAAACGGGTCAGCACATGGAATATGCTGGCAATGTAACACATAGAGAGCAATGAAGCAATAAGCCTATACTACATGCATATATGGCTGGTGGTAAAGCTCTACGGTTACAATTTTTGCATAAAGCTAGTTTTTCCCTACTGCAAAGGAATAAATTTGTTTAACTATCATGGTGGTTGTTAAACATTGAGAATGGTTGACAGCATCCTCAATCCCAATTAGAAGTACTCACTAAAAACCCAACAGTATTAATTAGAGTAACATGTTGAGATGCACATGATATTCAAGTACTAGATACTCAAGATGTCCATAACAGGGGACACAGCTAATCATGATTAGTTTATACACTCTGTAGAGGTTTTCGCACTTTTCCCCACAAGACTCGATCGCCTCCGTTTGGTTTCTCGCACTACGTGGTGTTTGAGAGACGGATGACCGAGACACAGTCTTTCAGAAGCACTAGCACCTTACATGTGGGTAGACCATACCAACCTACATCCCCTACATCAGCTAGCCTACCCGTAAGAGTTTGCACAACTTAGTCAACTATGCCAGAGCCCATAATGGCTTGTGGCTGCACACGGAAGTTTCTAGTTTGAATAATCTTATGATCCCTTTGAGCCTGGGTGGCGGTCCGAAGAAATACAGGCAAGTCCTGATAGAAACCAGGTGCCTCAATCCACCCAGATGTGTGTTTAAGTTGCCACCATGGATAAACCATTAAATTAACAATCTCACATCTGTCATGGATATTCACTCACCCAATCCACGTCTACTAGCATAGCTCGGCATAATAAGCAAACGTAGAAGTAACTCCCAAGGTTTCATAAGTAAAACAGGTAATAGGTACTACCTCAATCTACTTCCCATCCCACAATTTAATTAGATCCTAATCATGCATCTGTTTGAGGATTGATCTAATGCATAAAACTGGGTAGTAGAAAAGGTATGATCAAGTGTTACTTGCCTTGCTGACGATCCGCGAAATCTAGAGACTCGAAGTAACAAGCGGCGCACTCCGGGTGATCTATCATAGACAAACAACAAGCATACAATAAGTACTCATCTAATGCACAGGTAAATCTCGAATAAAAGATCTAACCAGAAATTTCAACTTAAGAACCCTGGTTGCAAAAGAAAACGAATCAAACAAAACAACGGAAAACATCCGGCGGAAGAAAATAGCTCGGTTCTAGCAATTTGAAACAAGGTCAAATTTTACAGTAGCAAAACTTTGTTTAAGTGGATTAGTCGGAACGGCGGTTTCGTAACGAAACTCCAGGCGCTTGAATCACCTGATTCCGATAAACGAGCGAGAAAATAAACTAGAATGAAGATTGGATCTGAAATCGAGATCGGAAAATAACGGATTAAATCCGATTAAAAGAAAAACGACGAACGGTTAAACGAACGGACGTTCGTTAACAGAAACTAACCGGTGAACACGTTCGTTAAAACGAACGGATCGGTGAACGTTCACTAATTAGCTAAACCGAAAAAAAATAAAACCGATCTAGGGTTTTTTAAAAAAAATCGAACAACGGAAAGAAAAACCGGAATGTTTTTTTTATAAAAACCGAACCGGGGGAGGGTGGCGCGGCGGCTACCTCGCCGGCGAGATGGGGCTCCGGCGGGGCGGCTTATGGGCGGCGGGGCGACGGGCCCGGTCGGCGGCGGGCGGCTCCGCGGCTCAAGGGCTAGGGCGGCGCGGCGGCTACGGGCGGCGGCTATGGGCGGCGGCGGGGTCGGGGGCGGGCGGCGCTGCTTGGGGAGGAGAGGGGTGAGGGAGTATATATAGGAGAGGGGGTTGCTTGGGGTAGGGGGCAAGGTGGGAGGTGGAGGAGTCCTCCTCGGACTCGCCGGGCGGGCGGTGGTCTTGCAAGGCTGGCGCCACATATGAGGGGCGGTTGGGCCGTGGGCCCTTGCCCAAAGCGGGCGCCAAGCAGACATTATTATTATTTTTAAACAAATATAGCGTGCAGAAAAACAAATAAAATGAACTCCAAAATTAATAAAGTAAATTTTCCCCGACTCCTAAAAATGAGTCGAACAAAATGAACTTTAACACGGGGCCAAAATGCATATTTTTAAAATACTCATTTTTTCCCTAAAGCAAATAAACTGCGAAAATCCCAAATTTGATTTATTTATTAAATCTTCATTTTTCCTAAATTTTGGGAAAGTCATATTATTCCCTCTCTTATTTTTGATATTGGAAAAATATTTGAAGATAAAATAAATAAATCCAACGATCCTCTTTTCATAGTTTTGAGAGAACTCAAATATGAAAATTTCGAAACCTGCAACTCTCTCCGAGGGTCCTTGAGTTGCGTGAAATTTGTAGGATCGGCAAAAATGCAAGAAAATATGTTATGCATGATGACTTAATGTATAACATTCCAAATTAAAAATTTGGGATGTTACAGTCCACCGGGTGGGGCCACCCATCCCGGAGGGCACCATGGGCTGAAGTGGGGAGGGAAACCAGCCCATAGTGGGCCGGCACCCCCCCTGGGGGCCTATATAAAGGGAGGGGAGGCAGCCGCACCTCAAACTCCGCGCCTCCTCCCCTGCTACACCTCTTCCTCCTCCGCCACGTTCTTGGCGGCTCACGGAGTGCTGCCGCCCACCACCACCACGCCACAGCCGCCGGCTTGGAGCCATCATCATCAACCTCGCCTTCCCCCTTGCTGGATCAAGAAGGAGGAGACGTCTCCCGTCCCGTACGTGTGTTGAACGCGGAGGTGCCGTCCGTTCGTCACTCGGTCATCGGTGATTTGGATCACGGCGAGTACGACTTGGTGAAACCGTAGAAAAATTTTAATTTTCTGCAACGTTCCCCAACAGTAAGTATCTTCATTCCAAAACTTTGTCCCAGGTGACAGCGAGGCCGATGGACTCGCCTTTTTGATATGGGCTCATGACAGTTAAATCAGCCTTTTTAATAGGAAAAAGTTTATTATTGGAAATGGCGCCAACACACGATCCTAGGAGGATACTTGGCTAGGAGAGACACCCCTCGCGCTTCAATACTTGTCGCTCTATAGTATTGTTTAACGACGCGATGCCCATGTGCCAAAGGTACTTCAGTCCATACCACTTAATATCCAATTCGAAAGGACGCTAGTTGGCACTCGTTGGGAATCGTGGCCCATTTAGTGAGTATACTGATGGAGGTTCAGATGTCTCAACAGCCCGATCAGTTGCGCTGGAAGCTTACTAGGACTGGGGAGTTCACAGTTAAATCAATGTATCATGATGTTATCAATTCTAGCCCCATTCCTAGTTCCAAATATGTTTGGAAAGTCAAGGTTCCATTGAAAATTAAAGTGTTTATGTGGTTTGTACATAAACAAGTCAACTTAACTAAGGACAACTTGGCAAAGCGTAACTGGACATGACCTACTAGGTGTAGCTTTTGTGATCGGGATGAAACTATCAAACAACTTTTTCCAGATTGCCCGTTGGCCAAGGTTCTATGTCGGACGGTGCACATAGCTTTTAACATTACTCCTCCGAGTTCTGTAAGCACGTTATTTGGAACATGGCTTAACGGGATAGACTCCGGAACAGCGAGCCACATTTGCGTAGGAGTATGTGATTTATTGTGGGCACTCTGGAACTGCAGAAATGATTTGGTCTTTAATAGAACATCAAATATTCATTTTTTGTAGGTTATCTTCCGTGCCACTGCTTTGATTCGTATGTGGTCGCTACTCACTCCAACGAAGGACAGGGAGCGTTTCGTTACTGGATCTATCCGGTGGGAGATGGTAGCTCGGGATATTATCAACCGGTTTGGATGGCGGTCATGTAATAGGATAGGGAATTAGTTTTCCTTTCTTTTTTCTGCCAGCCAGTTGTGACTTTTTTTGGCTTTGTTTTATTTGCCTCTTGGTGAGCTTTTCTTTACTTTTTTTGAGACTGTAAGACTTTGTTGAACCTATTTGCATTATATTATTGTGGCCGTATGCATCATTATGATGCAGAGGCCGGGGAGCTCCCCCTTGTGCGAAGAAAAACATAACGGACTCAACCAGCAAGCCATATTTTGATGTAAGGAAATAACATTGCATTGTTTAGAAAGACCATCTCAAAAGAAAAATAGAAAAGAAGTCGAAGGAACGCCTGCTTGCGATTGGATATGTTTCAAATACGCATAGCAAACGGATATCCCGGTTTCTACTCTTTCAACCTCCACCGAATATAAAACTAGAAATAAAAAAACCATTCCGTGCAATCCAATACTAGGTGCAACGACGTCGAGCTGCATCTCTCGTGCTGGCTATCGTCAGCGATCGTTAGCTGGTCCAGGTGATCCGGTGCGGCAACGTCAAGGTCCGGCTCTAGCGACGGCGGCCGTCGGTGATCGTCAGTTGCTCCAGGCGGTCCGGTGAAGCGATGTCAAGCAACGCTTCTAGCAGCACCGACCGTCGGTGATTGTCAACTGATCGATCCAGGCGGTTCGGTGCGGTGACATCAAGTTGCAACTTTAGTAGCAATGTCGAGTGGTGGCTCCAGCAGCGAGGACAGTTGGTGATTGTGAGGTCGAGGCATGGTAGGGGCCATGGAAGAGATGAGATGACCAGGGGACAAGAAGATCCTAACAACCAACCCACCTGCAAAAACTGACCCGTGCACACACGATTCCGATCACGCGTGTGCGTGCTCAGTCAATTCCAATCCCTTAACCTTGATTATGAATCCGAAATTGTTTGATGCGTATCGTATAATTAACTCATGGATACTTGTGGTGACATTGGAGTATCTAGGTGACATTCACTACAAGAAACCTGTTAATCCATGACGAATTTCCGGTGACATTTTTAGAAACTGTCAAGGATGGGCTGGTACAGCCCCGCAAGCCCGCCAAAGCCCGCTAAAGCCCGGCTAACTGCCCCTGCTATAAAAATCTAACCCTAACACCCTCCTCTCTCCCTCCGCAGCCCCCTCCCATTCCCCATTGTCTCACATCGCCGCCACCCTCCCCCTCTTCGCCTTCCTCCAACAACTCGCCGCAGGCCATCCAACTCCCCTGCTCTCACCTCGCAAAGACCGGAGCTGCCAGATCCGCTGAACCCCCAACCCATCCAGCCCTCTCCAACCCATGGCTAGGGTTTGGTCCCTCCAGATTGGTCAACCTCGCCTCACATACTCCCCTTCCTCCCAGATCCACCAGGCTGCGCTCCTCCCATGGCATCCATGGCGCTGGTCACCCTACAAGCAGTGATATGTGATGAGCGAGGCAGGGAAGAGGTGTTCCTTCTCATGATTTGCAGTGCATCTCGCGTTCCATGACGTCCCTTGGCGAGATGTACCCGACTTCTTCAAAGACGCATAACAGCGGCATGTGGCAGTGAAGATCAGAAGCTGGAGCGGTACGACCACGGTGGTGGTAAGAGAAGGACGACCCCTTCCCTTCCTTGCTAGCTAACTATTCTGATTTGGGTTGGTCCAATCCGATCCAATCCTGCCATGTAGTTTGGTTGTAACATAGGAGAGGGATACCTGCAGTTGAGCTTCAGTTTGGACAACATTTGACACACATTATTGGGGAATTTGGTTTACTTCAGTTTGTATGTGCATTCCTAAAATTGAAAATGAAATTGGTTTGGTGTTCAATTCCCACAAACCAATCTGCAACATTTTTTATTCGACTTGTACTGCATCAAGAACTTAAATTTATCTGTTATATTTACCAAATCAGTAGAGGCTTGATAGATATCAATGTCACCCTACCGTTAGTTTGCTTGCTCCGGTCTTGTGGGGTTGGGGAGTGTTGGGTCCTCACTCGCCGAGCTGCAACAAGTCGGGTGGGAGCACTACCGCTTAGTAGTACATTATTGCCACCCGTCAGTTTATACTGTTGTTTACTAGATCAAACTTGATCCTTGCTCCTATTGGTATTAGGTGATCATGTAGGTCAAGTTATATTACAGTTGGATGCTTAGTTTCTTACTATCCCCGATCCATGCTCCTATAGAGTTGTTTCGCATACACGAGGGGAAGGGCGAAATGGCTTGGTTTGTTGACGCTTTTATTGCTTTACTAAGTACATGTACAATTCTTCCATAAGTGAAAGAAATTTCTGAATACATTTATTCAACAAGTGTTTTGACATTCAGTTAATTTGACAGGTGGCTATGGAACCTTGGAGGAGTTGCTTAAGTCATCACGTGGGCACAACTAGGTGTAAACAAGAAGACAGTAAAAACTAACATCCATTTGTTGTTGATGCTTGTCATACAAAAATCATACAACCCCAATCATCTTGGGATGATGTGTTTGTCTGCAATATATAGTGACTGGGTCATCAGCATGCATGCATCTCCCCTAGTCATATACGCATTAGACCAATAGTGATCATATTAAAGTTAGTTGCCAAGAGCAAGTGTGCTACTACTAGTCTGCTACATAGGAGTGATTTGTGCATGCAAGTGATGTGCGTAGTTGTACAGTGCTCCTCCGTAAGGGCTTGGTGGCCTGTGCCGCAAGCTAGTGTGCTACTACAGAATGAACATTAATGCATGCAAGTGTTTGTGCTAGCTTAGAGTGGTACAGTTTGGGTAAATACCTTACTGCTTTGTGCTATGTAATTGGAATGAGTGTTGGTGGTGTTAGTTTTAGTTAAGAAAATTTATCACCTACTCAATTTATCAAGTATATGCTCTTTTTATGTGGTATTTAACGAAATTATACCAAAATAATATGGTATATATGGAAACCTTGTTGAGGGAACATCAAGGCTTCATTATTGCCTTGATATCTCATTCAATTATTACTTGACTTCTTAATATAGTTGTATGATTAACCCTTCTGTTTTCCCTTCTTTGGGTTCGCAAGCAACAATTTCATTGATGCTGAGTGTTTTTCCCTTATTACAACAGAGATGATGGATTTTGTACTATTGTATTTCCAGAAATGCGTGTACACATATTTGCAATCTGAAGGAGCGATGGAAGTGAAGATTGAGTGATTTTCTTTAAGATTAATAATAGATAGTATATTTTTTTGGTTCTGATTTAAGAGTGTTTGATCTGGTACATAGTGCATTTGTTTAGTCTCAAAATTTCAGTGTTATTTCTCTATTTCTCGTATTATTCACACCACGTCATTGGTGAAAGCCTCTTTGAAAAGAATAATTAAACAATGGTGTGCTAAGTTAAACTAAAATGTTATGTACTAAAGGAAAAAAATGACATCTAGGTATATTCCTTGAATGATTTACTAAATACATTTTCATGTGAGGGCTCTTTACAGAAAGCAACTGAGATCCATTTAGAAAATCATGTTAATATTTTTTGCATATCATTAACTAATGTTTACATTGTTAACATGATATTAATTTAGTTGGTTCATTATCTTGTACCCTTTTTATAATATTTTCCCTTATATTCATTTTATTGTAAAGATAATAATCAGGAAGTGGCATGTATAAAATTTCAACATTTGCTCTCTCTCTCAATTACTTGTCCCATCTCATTCTGAAGTTTGGGCGTAGATAATTATTTACCTTGTATGCCATGAAGACTATGATTTATTGTAATTGGAGAATGCATGCGTTTTCTTCCAACATATATTATCGTTCTTCACAATTCCCATGTGTGGTTATATCTAGATTGCTTGGAAAATCAACTAATATTATTATTTTATTCATTTGGGAGTTAGTTGTTAGTATAACTTACTACAATTTTGTATGTGTTGAATTTTTGCAGGTTTGGCAATTAGTGTCACCGGAGATTGAAGTTTTTAAAGGTGAATGACTTGGGCCCTAATAGCTGCCTGGAAGTGGTGGTGTATTGTTGGAGATTAAAATCAACTAGTAGTGCATTTTAGTCATGTTTATTTGAAAATTTAAAAATGCTTATAGTGCGTTCTAGATATGCTTGTGATGTTTTGCTATTAAATTTTGTTGTTTGTTGGAAATCTGTAATTGTCTTGTGAACGAGTGCTATTATTTGAATGAATATAATTTATTTTGTTGCCTTTGTAAATTATGTTGCGTCAAGAAAACTAGCTGGGTTGGACAAAGATGTACATCTAATCTATTTTACTCTAACAAAACTATTGGGCAAAACCCCTAATTGGGCTGGTCACTTCATGGGCCATGCATGTTGCCTCCACGTCAGAGCCACGTAGACGCCATCATTGCTTCCACGTCATGTAAATCGGTGACGGATTGTTCCGTCACATCCTAGTTTGGGTCAAGGGTTCGGCGAGATCCATGACGACCAAGATTCGTCAAGGAAGGTACAATGGGAAATTATGACGCGATATACATGACGGATTCCAAGTCCGTCATGGATGGGTATGCATGACAATTTTTGACTGGTCTGTGACGGACAAGGACCGTCATGTATTAACAAGTTTCTTGTAGTGATTAGAGTTGGTTGATGCGTATCATTTAGTGTTATTTTACTATGAACTCTAGGGCTGTTTGTGACACTTATATGGATAGATCAATAGATCGATCGGAAAGAATAGCTTTGAGGTGGTTTCGTACCCTACAAACAATTTCTTCTTAGGTTCTCTGCTAAATAGGAACTTTTGAGTGATTCATCATGGCACGTTGAGGGATAGTTATGTGATCCAATTATATTAGCATTGTTGAGAGATTGCACTAGTGAAAGTACGGACCCTAGGCCTTATTTTTAAGAATTGCAATACTGTTTTTGCTCACTTTTGTTGCTTGCTACCTTGCTGTTTTTATAATTTCATATTAAAAAAACCTTTATCTACTACCCATATTACACTTGTAACGCCATCTCTTCGCCGAAATAGTGCACCTATACAATTTACCATTGAATCGGGTGTGTTGGGGACACAAGAGACTTTCTATTGTTCGGTTGCCAGGTTGCTTGAGAGAGACCATATTCATCGTACCCTCCCACGGACTGATAAACCTTAGGTCATCCACTTGAGGGAAAATTGCTACTATCCTACAAAACTCTGCGCCTGGAGGCCCAACACGAGTCGACAATAATAAAGTTGCATAGTAGACATCAAGCTCTTTTCTGGCTCCGTTTCTGGGGAGGTTAGTGTATAAAGGTATATCTTTAGATCTTGCAACTGAATCTTTTAGTTTGTTGTTTTATCACTAGTTTGGCTCGTAATAGAAAAGTACAAAAAATGGAATTGAAGTGGCATCATGTTGTTCATCTTTATCATGTCTTTCTTGAAAATTATGGAAAGGAAAATTATGCTCAATTGATAGAAGAACAATCCTATAAAATGTTTGGCATGAATGACGAGCATGGTGCAATGTTGTTAGTATGAATTCTTTGAAGACCCATGATACTAATGATATGCAAAGCCATAAGCTTGGTGGTGCTATGTTTGATGAAGATAATATTTTTAGTCCCCCAAGTTTTGATGAGCAAGATTATTATGATGAAAGCATGCATCATATTTATGATGATTATATTGACGAAAGTAGGTTTGGAGGAGTGTCAACTTTAGGTAATAATTATCCCACTATTTTGGAGGGTGATGAATCTTTTTGCAATATTGGTAAAAGTGGATTTGCAGAGGTCATGACTTTATTTAGTGATGAGTCCACTATTTTGGAAGAGGTTTCACTTGATTGTCATGAGAACAAAGTTGATATCTATGATGATTATGGTGATGACATGTATTCTATATTGAATAATGATTACCATGAAACTTGTCATCGTGATTTTAATTTCAATCACATCATAGTGATTTTGTTTAGTTTGCTCCCAGTACTATTCATGAGAATAAATTTGCTTATGTGGAGAGTAATAAATTTCCTATGCTTGTGAATCATGAAGAAAATGCTTTAAGTGATAGTTATATTGATGAACTCATTCATTATGGCACTGAAAATTACTATGAGAGAGGAACATATGCTTTCACGTATTGCAATAATATCATGTTTCCTCTCTATGTGTTGAAAATTTTGAAGTTATGATTTTTTTTTGCCGTCCTATGCTAGTTGATTTTTGTTCCCATAAATTATTTGCTCATAGAATCCCTATGCATAGGAAGTGGGATAGACTTAAATGTGCTAGTCATATGCTTCATCATGCTCTTTTTGTGTTTCAATTCTTATCTTTTATGTGAGCATCATTGAAATCATCATGCCTAGCTATAAAGGCATTAAAGAAAAGCCCTTGTTGGGAGACAACCCAACATTTACCCCTACTGTTTTTGCGTGTTCACATGATTAAGATATTGTAGTAATCATGTTTATGTGTTTTATTTCAATAAAGTGGCAAGTAACACCTTTACGAGTGATCGGTACGATAGTGTTATCAATCTTGCACAAAAAATAGAAACTTTGCTCTTTGTAATTTAATTGCTAAAAATAGCAGGATAGAGCTTTTAAGTTCAAACTTTGCATATGTTTACTTGTTTAATGATTATATTCAAGGATAGGAGTATTAAATATGAAGAGGCATTTAGTATACAATATTAAATAATAATTTTAGTTATTTTCTACAGTAGAGAGAATGATAAGGTTATGCATTGATTTATACTAACTTTTCTCACAAGTTTTTGTTAAGTTTTGTGTGGATGAAGTTTTTAGGATTTAGGAAAACCGTGATATAAAAGGAATTAAGGAGACACAAAAGCTCAAGCTTGGTGATGCCCAAGGCACCCCAATACAATATTCCGAGAAGTATCAAGCATCTAAGCGCGGGGATGCCCCGATAGGCATCCCATCTTTCTTCATGAACAATTATCGGTTAGTATTTGTTGAATCTATGTTTTTGGTTCTTCACATGAGGTGTGCTATTCTCTAAATGCAATTTTATTTTGTTTTGCTTCATGTTTAATAAAATACTTAGATCTTGAAGTTTTAGTTAAGAGAGAGTCTTCAAATAGCTACCCCTTTACTTAACTACTCACTTGATCTTCACTTATATCTTTTTCGAGTAGTTTGTCATTTGTGCTCGTGCTTCACTTATATCGTATGAGTAAATTGTTGAATGATTTGAATATAATGAAGTTGAAATTATATGTTCATATCATTCCTAGTAGTAGCTTCACATTGGGTTTAGAAAGTGAAATCATTTGGGGCATGACAATCACAGTATTTGTCAAACAAGTAATTCGTGAGTAATTAATATAAGGAAGTGAACTTTCACATTCAAATATATTATCTCGAAAATCTTCTATGATTGTGGATACCCATTAATTATTTTCGAACTTGAGCAAATTAGTTGAAGTTGGACAAGGAAGACAACGTGAGGAGTTATTGTTGTGTATATTTTCATAGAAGTTATATTGTTATGCATCCTCCAACATGTGGTGTTTGCCTAGAATCTTTTGCTAGCCAAAAATTTGTACTAAGTAGAGATACTACTTGTGCATCCAAAAACCCATAAACCCAGTTTCTTGCCATGAGTGTCCACCATACCTGTCGGTGGGAAAGACACGTATGGGATCACAGGAATCCCTACTACGGTCAGCGGGCGCGGGGTTACGAGGAGAGCGGGTCTAAGAGCCAGCACAAGGATCGTTTACCCAGGTTCGGGCCGCAGGAACGCGTAATACCCTAGTCCTGCTTTGGTGTGTATTTGAATGTTCTTGAGCTAGCTACGGTGTGTGATTTGCCCAAAAGAGCCGAATCCCCCTCCAATACGTCTTGGGCCTCCTTTTATAGTCGAAGGAAGCGCTAGGGTGGCACACAGGAGGTGGAGAGGGTATAGTGTACAAGCTTATAGCTTGCTATTACGGGACAAGACGCATTAAATGCACCCTCTTAGGTGTCCCCTCGCTTTGCTGCCGCCTCGCCCTGCTTCGACACGCTCCCAGGCCAGCGGGGCGGGTGGCGCCATCTAGGCTGGCAGGCTGCTGAGGTGGCGCGCTGGTAGTGTCTTCACGAAGATCTCCATGCAACCACGCAGGTGCTTGCTGATCTGGTCTTGGGACCATACGTCACCACACAGGTGCCTGCCTGGCTGGCTGGGCTGGCAGATGCATGGGATCGTCGGTGGGGTCTTGGCACGCGCGGGCCTGGCCGCGACCCCATCGGTGTCTTCGGCAAGGGTCTTGCGGGAGGCCCCGGCAAGGCTCTTGCCGCGGCGTCGTGGTCGTCCCCGACAAGGATCTTGTCGGAGGTCTTGTGGATTCCCTCGACAAGGATCTTGCCGAGGTTCGTCGTCTCCTAATCCTCATCTGACTTGGAGTGTTTATGATCTTCACAAAGATCTGCATGCCATCATGGGTTCAAGGGTGGCATGCTCTGTTGGTGTTTGGGCAAGTTGCCTTGGCGAGGCCCTTGCCAGGGCTGCTAAAGCCACCCGGCGAGGGTCTTTCCTGGGGAGTCTGCCTTGCCCTCTTGCTCTTCGTGTCTCTGGTCTTGGCGTTGCTTGAACTGCGTTACGGTTTCGGCTCCCCTCTATTGCCCTGCTAAGTATGGCCGTGGGCACGACTCTGACTGCCCGTGCACAAGTAAGGGGTACAAAGGAGAGTCCCTGCTTTAGTACACCGATAGGAACCCCTGGGCCTGGGCCACACATAAGCGCAACGCTATTTTGGGCTAGGCCCATAACAGTGCGCGGGCAGGCGGGGCCGACATTTACCGCAGTAACCCCTTCGTCTGCTGCGTTTCCCCACGACTTGTGTTGAATGCGTGACGTGCGGATCATGCGTGGGGGTGACCGAAGCATGCTTGTGTCATCTTGTGGTGAATAGTTAAGAGGCGGCTCACGTGTCTCTTCAAGATCACAGGGCCGCTGCTCATTTACTTCCTTTGCCTTGGAACCGCCGCCCACGTTTCCCACTACGCCTGCCCCTTGCGCGACCTACTCCACATGCACAGCCCAGGGCGGGTGACAGGCACGTGGAATATGGGAAGACACGCACGTGGGTCGATTCCCGCATGCCTTCAATTGGGCGACGAGAGCGGTCGACGGCCTCGCCCGCTGCCATCTTAATGAGCTGGATTGGCTGAGAGGGGCGACCGGGCCCTGAACCCGCCCCTTTATAAGGAGGGGATGGGGGAGGGCGGCATCCCTCAATCTTTCTCCATTCGCTTCCTCTCCATCTTGGCTTCTCCCTCCCTTCTGTAATGGCGAGAGGACGGGCCGGCGCTTCGACGGTGGCGGCGAGGGTCTCCGATCAAAAATGCGCCCCTCTTCCCCAAGATCCCGTGGCGACGGAGCCCGCCATGAGGGAAAGGGGGAGGGGCAGAGGCCGAGGTCACCGGGGCGGCACATCGGCCTCGCCTCCACCGGCGGACCCTCCCCCAATGGAGGGCCACATCGGGGGCCGCCCTCGTGAATTCTTCATCAGGCTGCGTCGGCCGGCGCGTCGCCGTCTCCGTCTGCCTACTCCATTTGCTCGGGAGATGGAGCTCGACCTACCGCAGGCGCTGAGACTGCATGTGACGGGCTGCGGGAATACCGGCACATGAGCCGACGTTGATTTCCCAGCCCCTCATGTCATGTATCTCCATCGCGGATATAAAACCTTCGCCCGCATCCATAGCCTGACGGCGGGGCTCTCCGTCAAGGTCTTTGGAGACTTCGGGACTCAGCTAAAGTGCCGCGTGGAGAGCTCTTCTGGTGACGAAGACTCTTCCTCGAGCGAGAATGATGGAGGACAGCGACAGCGACGATGACAGCAGCAGGTGGCAGGATGACGGGTCCGACTAGGCATCGGACCCGCCGTCTCCGTGCGGTGGCGGAAGCAGCAACATCTGCACAAGGCCCCTTCTCCGGGTGGTGCCGGCTCCTTGAACTTCTCGGGGTCGCCTCCGTTGGTGGCTTGCGTGGGAAGGTCAGAGAAGGCGAAGAAGGCGGGTGGCGGGCCATCAAGTCGGAGTACGATGGCACCGACGCCTTCGTAGCGTATTGACGGACCGCTGCCTCATCTTCTAGCTCTTCTCCCGGCACCATCATCACCAGCCCTCCCCTAGGCATCCACCGACATGTTCTCTTGGCACCTTCTGATGCTCGTACCTCGCCTAGGCGCTCCTTCTGCCCTCTTTCCTTCTTGTTCTTTTTCTAGAGGAGAGGGACAAGAAAGGAATTGCAGGCACCTTATCTCTTTTTAGTTTGTAACCCTACGGGCCTTAGTTAAATTTAAAACTTGTAATCCCCTTGCTCATGTTCACATTCCGTATGAAAGGTACCTGTATGGGACGTATTAATGAAAACGGGTGCTTGCCGGGTTTCTTTGTGTGTGAGCGAATCCCATACCAAGGAACGAATCCTTGTTATTTGTAATATAAACACCGTCTCCCAGGAACGAGCTTTGCCGCTCCCTTTCTTCATTTGACCATACTAGCGCTCTTGGCGGAGACATGGGTGAAGTAGGGTTAGGCCCCACGATTGCTTCCTTCCCACCGCGGCTCCATCCAGACTCGGACCCGAGAGGATAGTTTCTTGAGTGCGGGCGAAGGGGATCACGGTAACTTAGGAATAAAACGAGGTTTCATACGTCCCAACCCATACGGAAACGCAAAACAGGGGAAGAAAAACTTATCTGAATGTGCAGCCCCCCCCGGCAACCATGGCTTGTCGTGGGTGGACCCGTGTATCTCCAGCCCTCGGAAACTTTGGCTTGCCGGGGCCAGAGCGCCGGCTCATTCTCTTTCTTCCATATAGCTCAGCAGAAATTCTTATGTTTCCTGTGAATCAAATAAAATGAAAAGGAACAGAGAGACGCACACTCGACCTCTATGCTAGGGGTTAGTCGCCGCTAAGCACTATCAACCCTAACCGAGGGAGAGACTCAACCTAGCATGCATGCTATAACTTAGGGCGCCAGCGCTTCATTTATTTATGCTCAGGGTCTGTGCCTGGCTTTGTACCAAGGGTTACATGCCTTGTCGGCAAGGCTTGTACAAAAAGGTGGCTTGCCGGAGAGCCCGGCAAACCGCGCCTTATGGGTAAAACTTGCGAAGATGCTCGATGTTCCAGGAGTTGCTCACTGGTACAACATCTTCGGTCTCTAGGCAGACTGCGCCAGGACTGGTGACTCGTTTACCCGATGTCGGGGAGGCTGATCTGACCCACGAACACCTATGGGACCGGCGGACCGAGCCCCTTTCGTTCAAGGGGGGCGGAGGTCGCATTTAAGAGCAGATCGAGGCGAAGCACACAAGCAGTTTTACCCAGCTTCGGAGCTCTCCGGAGAGATAACACTCCTACTGCTGCATGTCTGAGTGTATTGAGTTCTTGCTCAGGAGCGCTGAGTGCTACAGTACACACTAGCTGCTAACGAGACCGAGCGTGAGTGTTCTCTGGCTTCGAACCTTTCCCTCCTTTTCCTCTACGTTGCGCACGGGCCTCCTTTTATATGCTCAAGGGGTCTCCGACAGGTGGCAACGTAGGCAAGGGTAAAAATGGAAAAGGAGTTGTGGTTGGTACAACTACTTGTACAAAGGTATCATACCTAACCCCGATGGCAGGGGACAAAGGCATTAAATGCCCGCTCACGCCGCCCTAACAAAGGCGTAAAGGTACCGTCAGGGGCGCCACCGCTCGCCACGATGGCAATCTTGTCAGCGCCGCTTTCCACCGCGCACCGCTAGCCGCGCAGTCTCTCGCCACGCGTGCCTGGAAAGGTCCCAGGGCGACACGTTAGTGGATGTGCTGGAGCGCAGGAACAGAGTGGTGGTCTGCCGCGGCAAGCGCCTTGCCGCGGTTGTTGTCTTGTCGCGTCCGGAAGCTTGTCGCTCACCGGGCCTTCCCGGCAAGCTCCTCTTGCCGGGGCCTTGTCTCCTAGGTGCCTTGGGTGGCCTTCCCGGCAAGCTCCTCTTGCCAGGGCCTTGTCTTCTAGGCGCCTTGGCTTAAATACTTTGTTCTTGAATGGCTCCAAAGGAACCACGGAGGACCTTGGCGGTCATCCGGCAAGCCTTGCCGCGGAGGGCTGCAACTGCCCGTGCACAAGTTCGGGATACTAGGGTACCCCTACTCTGGTACACCGACACCCGATAAGGGCCTTCCCACTTCGGCATCAACTTGTTGGAATTCTTGGCCGATAGAATGCGCCGAAGAACAAGGTCGCCTTCCTCAAAGCTTCGGGCATGAACCTTGCGGCTATGATAGCGGTGCAAAGCTTGCTGTTAGCGTGCTGCTCTCACAGCCGCCTGAAGATGATCTTCCTCGAGGAGCGTTGCGTCATCTTGCCGCAATCACTCTTTCTCAAGATCTTCATAAGAGAGCACTCGAGGTGACCCGTATATGAGTTCCATGGGGAGAACTTCCTCTGCCCCATATACCAGGGCAAAGGGTGTCTGGCCAGTGGCTCGATTTGGCGTCGTTCTAATCGACCAAAGAACCACCAGCAATTCATCAATCCAGCGCCTTCCGCTCTTGTGCAGTCTGTCAAAAGTCTTCATCCTCAGGCCCCATAGTACCTTAGCATTCACCCTCTCCGCTTGGCCGTTGCTTCGTAGGTGTGCCATGGAAGCGAAAAAACCTTGCTGCCAAGGTCTTCGATGTATTGCATGAAGGTATGGCTTGTGAACTGCGTGCCGTTATCGGTGATGACCTTGTTAGGCACACCAAAATGGCAGACTAGCCTGTTGAAGAATTTGACGACTGATTGTGCTGCACCTTCCTCACTGCTTCCATCTCTGGCCACTTTGTGAACTTGTCAATTGCAATGTACAAGTACTCAAAGCCCCCGACGGCACGGGGAAAAGGGCCCAGTATGTCGAGCTCCCAGACCAAAAATGGCCAGGAGAGAGGGATTGTTTGAAGGTCTTGATCTGGTTGATGAAGCTTCTTTGAATTGAACTGGAATGCTTCATACATGGTTACTAGTGCCGTCGCATCCTGGAGGGCAGTGGGCCAGAAGAAACCTTGCCGGAAAGCCTTGCTGGCAAAAGCTCCAGTCCTTCCTCCCAGGGAATGCACTTAAATTTCGCCCCTTTTGGTCTCCTTCTGTATAGAATGTTGCCAACAAACTGGTACAGAGCAGACCGATGGGCTACTTTCTCCGCTTCTTCCTGCTCCTCAGGAAGCGCCCCTGTTTGGAGGAGTTGTATGGTATGTTGTGCCCATGTCGGAGGCTAGGGCTCAACGGCAAGGACTAAAGCTATTTCCTCTATCGTGGGAATGGCCGTCTCCACGGCCAGGGCTTGACACCTACAAGATTCGGTAGCTCCATGGCAGGCTCAGTGTCTGTGGCAGCATCTTCGCCAGTGGCTCCAGGGAGCTCGGTGGGGAAGTACTCGCCGGGGCCTGATTTCCTCCGCTTGTTTTGCTCTGTTGATGGCTCAACGGATGGTTGAGTTAACCGAAGCACAAAAGTACCTGGTTCCACAGGCTGTTTGAGGGGCTATATAGGCTCTTTCCCGTCAGCTGTCAGACGACTAAGAGATTTGCCATCAGCCAGCGGACGGCAACGCTGCCACGTGGCAGCTACCAATGCAACATGGGGGCTGGCCCATTTGGTTACTATGCCGTCAGCTGGCTGACGGCAAAGATGAAATGGTCTTTATCGTCCGCTGTCTGACAGCAAATTGCGCTGTTAACCCCCTAACAGCCGTAAGCTACCAAGTGTGTCGTCCAAGTCCTTTGTTGTCCGCTAGCGGAAGACAAATACCATAGTATCTTTGCCGTTTGCCAGCATACGGCAAGGAGCCCTTCGTCGTAGCCTATTCAGCCAGACCTGTTGTCGTCTGCTGACGGACGACAAAGGCCTTTTCCGTCCGCCTGGCATGCCTTTGCCGTTAGCCATGGCGGACGGAAAAGTGCCTGATTCCTGTAGCCAGACCTTAAGGTTGCTATCACAAGGGGCAATATGACGTAAAATTCTCTTACACTAAGGGATTTTGCATACAAACAAATAAGTGCATGAAAACCTCTTCTCCCCCCTACGAAGGGCCTATCTTTTACTTTTCAGTATTTACTTTTATGCGAGAGTCAATACTATGCATTCTCATTTCAGCCTCAATTACTCTAAAGTTGGCAAGTATCATGTTGTGGGGAAAGATCTATGCAAATATGACCAGTCGAATATATTTTATCATGATTTATTATTGTTGACAATTATCTCTATGATAAATGAGCTGGGTGGAGAAACATTAAGCCCCTATCTTTCTCTGTGTTTGTCCTAAGAATATGCTTTGAGTAGTAGCAATCATGGAAGAATATATGATGATTGAGTACGTGGAGCTCTTATTTAGACTCTCCTGAATAAAGTTGAATTGCAATTGTTTGGTGATTCAGGATCTAGGTTGTTGAGCTTCAAGAGAATTCACTGTTTGAACCTTAACATGTCAATTGTTTCTACTTTAACATGAAAAGTTTTATCGAAGAATTGTTGTTATGATGCTAGGAAAAGTGATTGAAATTATCATTGATTAAACTTATGCACATGATACGTCTCCAATGTATCTATAATTTTTGATTGTTCCATGCTGTTATATTATCATTCTTAGATGTTTTACAATCATTTTATAGCAACTTTATATCGTTTTTTGGGACTAACCTATTGGCATAGTGCAAACTGCATGTTGTTGTTTTCTACTTGTTTTTTGCATCATAGGAAATCAACAGCAAACGGAGACCAAACGCAGAGAAACATTTTTTGGATTTTGTTGGACGAGAAGACATCTAGTATGCCAAAGAAGTACCGAAGAGGGGGCCCGCGGTGAGAAAAAGACACCTGGGCGTGCCCTGGTGGGTTGTGCCAACGCCGGTGACCTCCCACACTGCCTCTTTGCTCTATAAATATCCCAATATTCCAGAAACCCTAAAAGCATCTCAAAACTCAATTCCAGCTGCCGCAAGTTCCAGAACCACCAGATCCAATCTAAACACCATCACATAGGGGTTCATTGTAGACCTACGGGTCCATATTTAGTAGCTAGACGGCTTCCCCTCTCTCTTGATTCTTAATACAATGGTCTCTTGGAGATTTATTTTATGTAACTCTTTTTGCGATGTCTTTGTTGGGATCCGATATACTTTGAGTTTATGATCGGATGTATGTTCTTATCCATGAAAGTTATTTGAGTTCTTTGATCTGTCTTATGCATGATTACTTATAGCCTCGTATTTCTTCGTCAAATCTTTGGTTTAGTTAGGCCGACTAGATCGATTTTTCTTGCTATGGGAGAGGTGCTTTGTGATGGGTTCGATCTTCCGGTGCTTGATCCCAGTGACACAAGGGAAACCGACACGTATGTATTGTTGCCATTCTGGATAACAAGATGGGGTCTACTTCTACATAAATAGATCTTGTCTACATCAAGTCATCGTTCTTGGCATTACTCCAATTCTCCATGAACTTAATACACTAGATGCATGCTGGATAATGGTCGATGTGTGGAGTAATAGTACTGGATGCAAGCAGGAGTTGGTATACCAGTCTTGGACATGATGCCTATGTAATGATCATTGCCTGCATATCGTCATGATTATTTGCAGTTTTATCAATTCCCAACAGTAATTTGTTTACCCACCGTATGCTATTTTTCTCGAGAGAAGTCACTAGTGAAATATACGGCCCCCGGGTCTCTTCTTTATCATATTTTCCTTCGAGATCTATTTTCCTTTGCTTTTATTTTCAGTTAATTATTTTATCTCGCGTTCCCGCGAGATCTATTTATCCAATATACTACAATTTTATCTATCTTTTACTCGTGAGGGATTAACAACCCCTCTCTAAAGTCGGGTTGCAAGTATTTGTTCTTTGTGTGCAGGAGTTGATTACGTGGTGTTGTGTGGTTGTCCTACTGGTTCGATAACCTTGGTCTAATCACTGAGGGAAATACCTACCGTTGGTGTGTTGCATCATCCCTTCCTCTTTGGGGAAATACCGACGTAGTTCTAGCAAACATCAAAAGAAATTTCTGGCACCGTTGCTGGGAAGAAATCATCAACATCTACCAGGTTCGTAATCGCAAATATCATCTCCTTGCAATTTACATTATTTGCCATTTGCCTCTCGTTATCCTCTCCCCCACTACACAAACATTTGTCGTCTTATTCACCCTCTTTTTCATTTGCCGTTTTTCTCGTCAGATATGTTTTTGAGTGCAATCTTGTTGCGTAGTCATGATGACTCAAGAGAACACCAGGTTGTGTGATTTCTCCAATACCAACAAGAATGATTTTCTTAGCACTCTGATTGCTCCTCCCGCCACTAGTGCGGAGTCTTGTGATATTAATGCCACTTTGCTGAAT